>OZ037743.1:543824-2943824 GCA_964035475.1 Salix caprea
ACAGGTTAGAATGATAAATCACTCGATTTCTCATGGTAAAAAATGTGAAAAGGAAAAGGGAATTGAAACAAATAGAGTCATGCATTAGACATTGTCACTTGATAAGGGGAATTAAGGCACTAAAGTAGTAAAGCGTAATACAATTAGTCACTATGAGTGTCTGTTAGATTATTTGTTAGTTTCCTTGGGAATGAAGATAGGGTTGATTAGTTTCAATGGTGTTTGTGTGTGATTTTGATATTTGAGTCTTTAATTACAGTTAATAGATAAGGATCCAAGCAAGGCTGTTTCCCTATTCTGGGCTGCCATCAATGCTGGGGATCGAGTTGATAGTGCCTTGAAAGACATGGCAGTGGTGATGAAGCAATTGGATCGAGCTGATGAGGCAATTGAGGCGATCAAATCCTTTCGTCATCTCTGTCCCTATGATTCTCAGGAATCTATTGACAACGTGCTAGTTGAACTCTACAAGGTGAAATGCTACTTTCTCTATCTTTGCAAACTGTAGTAATTTGGCAATAATTGACTCTCATGATTTGGTAATGTGATTTGTCCATTAGCATATTGGCATTTCATGAGGAAATTCTATGTAAAGAACCATCTTGGATCATTCATGAGTTGTCTTCTTGGCAAAGCGTCTTTGTAAGGTCTACTAGTTTTCTGCACTAACGTTGAAGGAATCATAAGTTTCAATGGTGTTGTTTTAAACAAAATGGGACTCATTCAGTTTGAATCTAGTTAAGGTCTGGAATTTCTTCTGCACCAGGATTTTAAATGAATGCAAAGGCGTCCACATTTTAAATTTTCTTCAGCTGTTTTTCTTAGATAGTAAAGATAAAATTTCAATGTTCACCAAGAGACATAAGAAATATTGTTGACTTAGAAGCATGCATTTGCGATGTGTGGATAAATAATTTTCTGTTTGTTTTGAGGAATCTTGTTAGCACATCCATTTAGCTCACTTAGGCTGTTGTCACAGTATATTGGATCATGATGCATATAACTCAACATTTCTCTTTTTTTTTACAGAGATCTGGAAGGATTGAAGAAGAGATTGAAATTCTTCAACGCAAACTGAAGAACATAGAAGAGGGTATTGCTTTTTGTGGCAAGAAGAAAAAGACTGCAAGATCTCAAGGGAGGAAGATTCAAATAACTGTTGAGCAGGAAAGATCAAGGTGATCCCACTTTTTTTACTTCTTTCCTATTTATACTGTATACTTCTGGTTGTTATTTCATTTTAACCGATGCAGGATATTAGGGAATTTGGCATGGGCATACTTACAGCATTGCGATTATGGTTTGGCTGAACACTATTACAGGTAAACTATTTTTCTGCGTTGGAAGATAAACTATTACATGAGAATGGCGATGTTCTTCATGAAATAAAATATGATTTTCAGGAAAGGTCTATCTTTGGAGCCAGATCAGAACAAGCAGTGCAACTTGGCTATCTGCTTGATGCACATGAACAGAATTCCAGAAGCAAAATCTCTGCTTCAAAATGTAAAAGCTTCATCTGGAAGTAAACCAATGGACGATTCCTATGCTAAATCTTTCGAGCGTGCTTGTCAAATCCTGACTGAATTAGAGTCACATTTGATAGTCAAACAAACCAAACAAGATGAAAAAGTTCACCAAAGATCTGTGGGATCGCCTACCACCGGAAATTTGAAGGAGTTTGCTAGCTCCCCGAATGGAGATGTTTCGGGATTCGTTGACTCTAGAAGAAAGTGCACTGGTGTATTTAATGACAATAGAGTGCTGCCAGATGAACATGATAGAAGATCTTATTGGCAGAATCAGTCTGAGAATGAGAAAAGCTTCTTTGCATGCAATAATGGGAGTTCTCAATGCATATCACCTGGACTGAGAGGTCCACAGTCTTCTCCACAAACTGGAGTTGACAATAGCTGGAGGAGAGATCCTTGTTTTTCAAGCCCAGGTGAAAGGCTTGGTTTTGCCAGCAAAATGAAGGATTATCGGTTTAGTTTTGCTGAAACAGGACCAAGTTCAGAACACAAAAAGACATTTGCATCTCCACCCATATATACACAACCAAGAAGATTTTGCTGGGGGTTTGATAAACGAGATCAGAGAAGGATGATAAGATGGGGAGAGGATACATCTGAGGCAGAAAAAGAGAATGCAATCCGGAATCTCTCTGGAGAACTATTAGACTCAACTGATAATCATACAAGCTGGAAAGGAAATGTTCAGGAAAATGTCGGCCAAAGGAAATCTGCAACAGAAGACAGTAACACAAGTCTAAAATGTACCACTGATTTTGTCTGGGATCAATCAGCAGAAACTGTTGGAAATAAATATGTTGGAAAGGACAGCTCACTCAAATCTCGTCGCAAGAGTTGGGCAGATATTGTTGAAGAAGAAGAACTGGGCACAGACCTTGGCCAGAGTTTCCATAGTTGGAACTATGAAGAAGCATGCAGTGATGAAAATCTAAATGTCAACACATTTAATCATAATTCTTACCAAAAGAACCAGCTAGGATCTATATGTCAAAAACTTGAAGCAGCTGATCTTCAAGATGGCTATGCTACATCCATGAATGCAGTTTCATCAAGGAATTCCACTGCGCGACGCTCACTGTCTTACGAATCTGCAGAGGATGTGAATACAAAGAGGAAAAACAGGCTGCAGGTTTTCCGAGATATAACTCCTACTCCAGATAGTCCATGAACTTGAATCAAAATACATCAGGAGTGGATAAAACTCAGTAATGTTTGAGCGTTTTGAACTGCACTGATCATTATCATGTAATATGGAGTGTTTATTCTTTTTTCTATCTCATTTTTTTTTCCTGCTTGGTGATGTACTGTTGCATCAAGCATTCTGATGTCTTTTTTAGACTTTCTTCCTGCCTTCATTGTTTTCTTGTATAGTGCTATCCATGCCATTCATCAATCTGTAAAACTCTTGTGAAGATGGTTCAGATTAGTTAGTTAGCTGCGGATCTTGCATGACTCGGCTATGTAGATAACTTTGTTGAAATATTGATGGAGCGAAAGTATTATTAAACTAAGTCTACCAGAATGTCTGAGTTGCATAGAATGATCACCAAGGTGAAAAGGTAAATAGCTTTTGCTTCCCACTTATATTTCATCAAGTGATTTTATTGGTCCAATTTTATCTAATATAAACTTTTTAAGTTTTCTACCTTCCTTAGATCAATTATTATGGATTCTTTAAGTAATTATAAACAAAACAATTATTTTTTAAAATTAAGGTTGTTATGTAATAATCATAACTAGTCGAGATTCAAAAAATTTATGAGTGTTTGTTTTTAGTTAAAAAAGCTCATTTGAAAATTGTTTTTGTTTCAAATTGTTTTTGTTTATAATTTTAGATTATTTTGATATGTTAATATCAAAAATAAATTTTAAAAAATTCAAAAAATATTTTAATAAATTTACATTTTTTTTAAAAAATATTATAATTCTGAACACTACCTAAATTTTTTTATTTTTTATTTTTATTGAATTTATTAGCTTATCAAGAAATCTTATAATGTTTTTTCCTTTCTAATATACACTTTTAAGTTTTCTACCTTGCTTAGATCAATTATTTTGGATATTGAAGTAATTATAAAGAGAAACAAATTATTTGAAAATATAATCAATTATTTTTTTAAAGTAATTAAGTTTTTTATGCAATAATCATATTCATCAGGGTTTTGTGTTGTTTATTGTTGCCATCTTTCTTGCAATGTTTTCTGTATGTACCAATCTAAAAAAAACTATGAAAAAATAAACTGAAAACTGGATAGTGATATTTTTCTTGAGAAGAAAATTCTAATAGAATTAATTGATAATTATAATTTTGTTCTTTTGATTTAACCATTGATTTAAGGAACAAAATATCTTTTTAAAATGGATTTAATCTCAAACATGCTACCCTAGTCTAAAGGTGAAAAACAATAATTCAATATTTAGAGGAAGAGAAAAAAAAATAGAACTATGGAGGGCCAATATCAATATTTCAAACAACCAATATGCAACTCCAACTGAAAAAGTGAAAAATCCAAATTCTTTTTCTTTTTTGTAAAATCATTTTTTTTTGTTTCAAGAAAACTCAAACAATAAAATATATTTTTTTCTAGGTTTTCTATAATATAATATAATAGTAATTGCTAATAAAACACTTTTTATTTTAAAATATATCAAATAAGTAATTTTATTTTATTTTTAAAATTTGTTTTTTTATTAGTTTAACAAAATAATTTAAAAATATCAAAATAAGTTTTCACCAGCCTCGCATTGACTGGCTCTTATCTACAGATTATTATACAATATACTAAAAGAGGATCTGACGTCATGGGTGGGTTACTGTGCATTGTGAGACAAATCACTGTGGATTACAATAGTATTGCTCAATTTTTCGGTCCGGTTCGGGTCGTTCTGGTCGCCGGTTCAGTTGTTTTTTCCTTTTTGTCCAGTACAATAACGGTTTTGTCCCTCGAAAAAGACAAAAAAGAGGTTCTGGGTGGAGGGGCTCCGTGGTAATTGCACGCTTTCGGTCCGGTTCGCCGCACTTTTTGATTATTTTATATTTGTTTGCACAGTGAAATAACGATTCTATCCCTCAAAAATGACAAAAATAAGGTCTGGGCTGAAGGGGTGCCACAAAAATTTTCACGTTTTTTGAAAATGGCTAAATACGGATATAGCCTAATAAGACAAAATAGATGACTTGGACACAGGGGTAGAGCGGTAATTGACCTTAATTGTTTATTATTTTTTTGTAATTCTAACGGCACGTGTCACACACGCGCACGTCTGTACTTCACCTTGCGCCCTGTTAAGGTGGCGCGTTCGGACTCCTACGGTGGACAGAAATAGGCTACCGGCATCTACGTCGATGCTCCTCCGGGTGGTCTTCCTCCCGATGCGAGGCGTTTAGTTATACGGTGGGCGTGGATGTGGCCGGTTAAAGCCGATTTTTCCGTTTCTCTCTCTCCTGCACGCAAAAGTGCAGGAGAGGCCCCCAGTTTTGTAGCCTTTACACTTCAGCCCCTGTACTTTTAATTTTGTGTATGGTCCTGATTTCTGTTACAGAAGTTTTGATTTAGTTCGATTGAGTCCTTCGATTGAAATTAATTAAATGTTAAAGTTTCACTTCGGTCCTCCTTCTTTTAATTTCCGGATTGGATTTTAATAGCTTAATATATTCGGTATTTCAATTGTTTCAATTTTATCCTTTGATTAAAATTGATAATATATTTGATTTTTATTTGGGCCCTTATACTTTTAATTTTGATTTTAACCCCTTTATTTTTTTATAATTCTGGAATAAGTGTGCTCTTAGCTTTGATTTTTAATTTTTGTTATTTTCTTATTTGTTGAGGTGATATTTTTTCCTCCCTTTGTTTTTTTTTTTTAGTTTTTTTATTGGTTTTTATTTTATTTTCAAGTCAAATGAATTTTTTTTACCTGATATTTTTTTTTATCTTTTGTTAAAGTCTTAAGGATTTTTTTAGTCTTTTATTTATTTTTATTTTTTTCATTATTAACATAACAATAGTAGTAGTAGTAGTAGTAGTAATAATAATAATAATAATAATTTTAGTTATTTTTCTTGCTTACTCTTTTGTTAATGTTTTTGAGTTTTTTTCTCTCAGGATAATTTCATAATTTATATTGTTTTGATAATAATAACAATGATAGTTTTAGATGTTAAAGCTTCGATATTGCTATTTTTATAATATGGTGTGGTGATATGTTTTATTATATTAAATTTTGCATATATAGATATTATATTTTAATTTTTGACCAGCAAATCCTATTAATTTTTTTAATCCCAACAATTATAAAAAATATTTGTTCAGCCCACAACGTAATGCGGTCAATTTTTTTAATTTTCAAGTCAAATGATTTTTTTTCCAGCTAATAATTTTTATTTTTGTTTTATCATTTACTTTATTTTTTTTCTCTTTTGTTAATGTTTTTAGACTTTTTTTAGTCTTTGATTTAATTTTATTTTTTCGTTATTAATGCAACAATAATATTAATTTTAAAAATAATAATTATAGTTTTAGTTTTTTTTCTTACTTGTTTTTTTGTTATTTTTTCTTGGGTTAGTTTAATAATTTTTATTGTTTTGACAATAATAATGATGATAATTTTAGAAGTTAAAATTTTGATGTTACTGCTGTTATAATAGAATATGTTAATCTATTTAATTATATCAAATTTTATATGTAAAAATATTATATTTTAATTTTAATAGTTATAAAAATTATTTGCTCTTGCAATTAACTAGTACTTAACTATATACCAGATCCATCACCAGCACCACCGCCGCCGCCGCCGCCACAACTCCTCATTAACTATCACCACCATCGTTCTCACCTAATAGGTAACTCTATAACAATCTCCTCCATTTTTTCTCTTATAATGTTCCCATATTTAATTTCTCACTATATACTCTAAATTTTTACATTCTGATAAAGTTTGTAACTTTATACTAAAATTTTCATTTCTCATTATGTCCTTTATCCTGATTAATCTGATTGATTGAAGGTGATTAATGGGCTCCCAGCTTCTGTTACTTAACAAGAACAGCACTTTAACGAAGCCTCCACAATTCGGTTTCTTTGCTTCTCCAAAACCCAGATACAACCCCTCTTCTAATTTATTGGGTATGTATTTCATTGAAAAAGTTTCAATTTTGCTTGTATTTTTGTTCTTCTTGTTATTGTTAATTTGATGGGTTATTTTTCTTCTCTGTTGTTGTTGAAGGGTTTAAGTTGAAGAGTGTAATGTGTGCAATGAAGTCTTATAGGTTGTCAGAACTTAACAATTCAGAGGTCGAGAGTTTGAAAGCTCGGCCTCGTATTGATTTTTCTTCCATTTTTGGAATTGTAAGTGACACTTTTGTTTTGTTATGAAAAGGGTGTACTTTTTTTTCCTTTAAATTTAAGATTGTTGTTTTGAAGTTCTGATAAGCTAATTACTGATAGGTAGTATTGTTTTTTTCGTTGGTTTTTAGGTTAATCCTATTGTTGATGATGTTCGTCAAAGAGGTGATGCTGCTGTTAAAGAGTTAGTGATCCTTTAATTAGTGCTTTATCTTTATCGTTTTACCATTGAGCTATTTTTAGTAATGAGGTATTGTTTATATGTTCTTTGTAGTTATACTTCAAGATTTGACAAAGTCAAATTGGACAAGATCGTCGAGAGTGTTTCCGGGCTTCCTGATCCGGAGGTGAATTCCAAAAACACATCTTTTAGTAATAGAAATTCCTGGCACTTCTTGTTTTATTTATTCAGCGATTTGTATGGTTTGCTATATTTGGTCCAAATGTAACTTCAAATACACCATTTTTTGGCTTTTGCTGTATTGCAGCTTGAAGCAACTGTTAAAGAAGCTTTTGATGTGGCATATAACAACATATATGCATTTCATCTTGCTCAAAAATCAGCTGAAAAAAGTGTTGAAAACATGAAGGTATGTCAATACTTGAAATTTCTTCTTTCTTTACTGCATATTGTGTTGATACAGAGCTTAGAACATTTCAATATATTTTAGGGTGTTAGATGCAAACGTGTGGCTCGGAGCATTGGTTCTGTAGGTCTTTATGTACCAGGGGGGACTGCAGTTTTGCCATCCACAGCCCTGATGCTTGCTATTGTAAGTTGATTGCATTGTGTTTCGATTATTTTGGCTGTTTCAAGTTCTATTCTTTATGATGATTGCCACATTCTGGTTAGGTTTGTTTGGTTGACAGTTTAGTTTGTTTTGTAAACCAGCCAGCACAAATTGCTGGGTGTAGAACTGTTGTCCTTGCCACTCCCCCAGCTCAGGATGGCAGCATATGCAAGGTCCTTATGTATTTTTTTTTTCTTTTGCATTTGAAATGTTATACTCCTACAAAGCGTGTACTCAATGAGATGGTCTTCTGTAGGAGGTACTGTATTGTGCCAAGAAGGCTGGTGTCACTCACATCCTTAAAGCTGGTGGAGCTCAGGTTAGAAAACAAACTTGTGATCATATCTCTTGTGCACTTGGCACAATTATCTATATTGTTTTCATGTTCCTACTGGTCTTATGAACTTTTGATTTCTAGGCCATATCTGCAATGGCCTGGGGAACAGAATCGTGCCCTAAGGTATTAATTTCTCATCATCTTATTTCTCAATTGCTAGTAGCTGAAGCTGATAAGAAGAGCACATAATCCTTTTACTGGTCCTCTGTGGTCTTTATACTTGTGTTTTGCATTTTCTGTTTGTAACCAGAATAAGTTGTTTACTATGGAATTGATAAACAAAAAAGGCTATTTTGTTTTCCATCTCAAATGCGAAATGTATGCTCTTTTGGTTGTCTTGCATATATTGGGTTTCTCTCTTTACCTCACTGTAATTCTCCCAAATTTGTGTTAAAAATCTTGTTGAGAAATCTGCAAAGATAGTTTTGTTGATAATTTTTCAAATGAGAAGGTCAACTTTTAAACATGTTTTGTAATAACACAAGATATAGCAAGCTTCTATATTTAAAAACTTTTTAGTTACTCTAGAGATCTAATTCCTTACTAGCTGTAATGAGCTAGCTTTTTTGGGGCTGTAATTTGTAGGTTGAGAAGGTTTTTGGACCAGGAAATCAGTATGTGACAGCTGCAAAAATGATTCTCCAAGTATGGATACTCTCATTAATAGAAGTTAATGAAGTCTATTAGTCGAAGTAACTTTATCTCTTTCTCTGTCTGGCTAGAAAATACTGGTCTTTTTTCCAATTTGACTCATTGTTTTAGCTTTTATTTACATAACAGAACAGTGAAGCAATGATTTCAATTGACATGCCTGCTGGGCCCTCTGAAGTTTTAGTCATTGCTGACAGATATGCCAGTCCTGTTCATATAGCTGCAGATTTACTATCCCAGGTGCTTAGCCATGTGTGTGTGTGTGTGTGTGTGTATTCATGTTCATGTTATGTGGGTAACACATTTCTCTGCATACAATCCTCCCTCGTTAATGAAATCTACTTTGTGATAGATTTGTATGGAAAGCAAAATATCCCCCCCCCCCTGTTATAAAGCAGGATAAACTGATATATCAGAATGTATTGTCTTTTACTCTTAGTTGTATACTACATTATGCAATACGAAAAGATTTTTACGATGTAAGGTTGAATCTGTGCTCCATATCAGGGCATCATACTAAAATTTTCACCTGGTCACATTTTTCAATTATGAGTGTAAAAAATTAAATCAAAATTTCCTATAAGACCTTTTTCAAAGCCTTCATTTTGTATCATGGATTATATGTTTATGGCTTTCATTTGTGCCAGAGATCATCTTTTCTGATGTTTTTATTAAATTCTTTGAATTTTTCAGGCTGAACATGGCCCTGACAGTCAGGTTGTTCTTGTAGTTGCTGGGGATGGTGTGGATATGAAAGCCATTGAAGAGGAAATAAGCAAGCAGTGTCAAAGCCTACCGAGGGGTGAATATGCTTCAAAAGCCCTGCGCCACAGCTTTACTATCTTTGCTCGTGACATGGTTGAGGTTAGTCCACTGTTTGAAAATTCATACCTGTGTATTTGGTGCTTAAATCCTATGAAAGTTGCTTATAGTGGGATCTAGAATTATATAGGAATCACTTGGATAAGTGGGATCTAGAATTATATAGGAATCACTTGGATAAGTTCTTACTGTTTAATAACAAGCACGAAAAATGTTTTTGACAAGCCCAAGTACAAGCACGAAAAATGTTCTCATGGATTGTTTGGCATTTTAGGAATTTCTAAAAAAATGTTTTGTTTTCTAATAACTTGATTATTTGGTCTCTTAGGCTGTCTCCTTTTCAAACCTGTATGCACCTGAGCATCTGATCATTAATGTGAAAGAAGCTGAAAAGTGGGAGAGCTTTGTTGAGAATGCAGGTATTTCTCTTCAGCTTTGTTGCCATCTTTGTTGACATTGTTACTATCACCCTTCATGCCATACTCTATTTTTACCTCTGAAAACAAAGTGAGTGCCCCCAGCTGTTTCAAAAGAGATCAAATATATGACACAGCCTTGGATAATAATTTTCACCGCAGGTTCTGTGTTCCTGGGTCCGTGGACACCAGAGAGTGTTGGGGATTATGCCAGTGGGACAAATCATGTCCTTCCAACGTATGGATATGCACGGATGTACGGTGGGGTATCCTTGGACTCTTTCCAGAAATACATGACGGTGCAGAGTTTGACAGAGGAAGGTCTTCGAAAGCTTGGCCCGTACGTGGCAACAATGGCAGAAGTTGAAGGGCTCGACGCCCACAAGAGAGCTGTAACTCTTAGACTTCAGGATATTGAAGCCAGACAGGTTTCCGGTACGAGATAGTAAACAAAGTAAAAAAAAATAAAAAAAATTTCAAAATTTTTAAAATGTTTTATTTTTTTTTAATTTTAATTTTTAATATGTTTCGATCTTAATATTATATAGAACAGTTAGTTTTAGAATGAGGTGAGAAATCTTTATTGTACACACAGATAATAAACAAAATCTGATTTATTGTACATTTGTTCTTCATTAAGAGAAGCTCCGAGAAATCAATTAATGAAATAAAGTAAAGTCATGATCAGCATCTTTGTCAAAATATATTGAATGTAAAGGAAGAAATATAAAAAAATCAATTAATGAATCTAAACTAAAATCTTTGAATAAAAAAGCATAGTATATAATCAATAGTTAAACAAATTAGCTAACAACTAAATAATTATAATTATACCAATGACATCTAGACCATGAAAATAAATGTGGAGTTTCATTATGTAGTTCTTCATTTTTCAACAAGTGTTTTTAGGCCCTATTTATTAGGATTGCATCTCACTTTTAATGTTGTGAAAATGAATTTGAATACTTTTCTTAGAATGTAAGATCATGGTGAAATTAACTCAAAGAAAAAAACTAAAACCACATAAGGATGATAAAATTAAATACATATAGGTCGGTTAATTATAATCATATAAATTAATAGGAGGGAAAACTATCATCACTTTAAAGTTTATGGCATATTGGTCTTCCAATTGAACCTAAAACGTCCACGTGGAGGATTTTTTATTCTTTGTCTAAACTTTAGGGAGATTAATTTTTATTTTATAATCCAAACTTTAAAAAGATTTTTATTGACCGACCTAAAACGTTCATGTGCATAATTGTTTTCCGTCCGCGCCATGTAGTGAGCGCGTGCAACGTCATTTGGTGGTGAAAAATGTCCATCTGCCATCTCACCAGATGCACCATCGTGACCTCTTCAACATGGGTGTGTGTGTGATTGAATGGTGGTCAAAGACGTGCTAGTGGTCGGTTGATCCATTTCCCCCATTTTCTCTCTCATGTAAGTGAAACTGCATATCATTGCTTTGTGTTTATGATTTTTTTTTCCTTTCAGTCCTTCGACTTTTGATTTGTTTTTTACTCCTTATTTCTTCTATATAAATTTTAATTTGTTTCAATTTTGTCATTCAATTGAAATTAATTATATATGTGATTTTTCATTTCAGCTCATATTCTTTTGATTTTGGGTTAATTTTTTAGGTCCTCTACGATATTTTGTTTATTTTTATGTGACTATACTCTTAGTTTTGGTTTTTTATTTTTATCATTTTTTTTTGTTGGGGTTTTATTTTTATTTAATTCCATTGTAAAATTTTAAGTTATGTTAATAATCATTCTAAAATTGATATATCTTCCGTTTTGTCTTTGTTCCTTTTTTTTTTTTGTTTTTCCATTATTTGTATTTCTTCTTCAAATCAAATGGTTTTTTTTTTCTAATTATATTTATTTTAGTTTTGTCTTGTTTTTTATTTGCTCTTTTATTAAAGTTTTTGGATTTTTGTTTTATTCTTCGAGACAATTTTATAGTTTTTATTGTTTATGCAATAATAATTTTTATTTTTTGTTCGTATTTATGTATTTATACTCTTAGTTTTAGTTTGTAATTTCTATCATTTTCTCTTTTGTTGGAGTTTTATTTTTGTTCAATTTAGTCCTAAAATTTTAATTTATGTTAATCATTTTAAAATTGATATTTCTTTTTTTCCCTTTTTTCCTTTTTTTGTTTGATTATTATTTTTATTTATTCTTCAAGTCAAATTATTTTCTTATGCTAATAATATTTATTTGAGTTTTGTCATTTATTTTGGTTTTTTTTATTTGCTCTTTTGTTAAAGGTTTTTGAATTTTGGTTTTAATCTTCAAGATAATTTTATGGTTTTAATTGTTTCCACAATAATAATAATAATCTTATTGATTGTTTTTTTTTATAATTGCTTTGTTGATCACTCTTTTGTTATAGTTTTTTTTTATTATTCGGAACAATTTAATAATTTTATTATTATATTCATAATGATAATAAAACTTATTTTATTTTTATCCTTTAATTATTTTCATTTATTCTTCAAATCAAATAATATTTTTGTATGGTGCTAATATTCTTTTTTCTGGTTTTGCCTTTAATCATAATAATAATAATAGTGAGAATAATAATTCAAATAATTTCTCATTCGATATTATATTTATTAAATATTATATTTTGCAACATCTCTATATATAATATTTCAAATCTACTATCTCAGATTAATGGTTTGAGAAAATTACGTGACTCAATATTGTCTTTAATGATAGTTTTGTTAATTTGAGTGTAAAATTTTGTGGTTGTGAGTATTGAATGATTAGCCAAACAGTTAAAACAAACCCAACAACCAATCAATTTGTTGCTGAAAGTAAATGACTCATCTTTAATAGATTTTATCAATTGCAGTTTTACTGTCACAATACATTTTATGCACATTCTCTACGTTGCCTGCAACCAATTGAATGATTAGTCAAGCAGTTAAAACAGGCTTAACAATAAATCAATTTTTTACAGAAAACAAATAACTCATCTTTAGTGGATTTTATCTATTGCAATTTTATTATCTTCCTATTGTATATTTAGTCAAACAATTAAAGCAAACCTAACAGCTAATCAGTTTACCGCAGAAAGCAAATAACTCATCTTTAAATAATTTTGGGTGTGGGAAATATGGTCCTTGAATTTTTTAAAACTTTATGTTGGTCACTATAATATTGTGTTATTTCAATTTGACATTTTCTAAAATTTATTATTTTATTTGTGACCCAGTTATGTATTGTGTTATTTTAATTTTATCCCTTGTAACTCATATAATATTGTTGTATTACTACATTTGAAATAGTTTTTATTGAATATGGTATGTTAAAAAGCAACTACATTCCTAAAAAAAATCCCTTGCATGTTATTTATGCGACATTATTATACTTAGTTTCATTATTGTTTATCTACAAGCCAATTTGTATGATTGAGAAAGTATTGATTATTTATAATGTGTTTTGATTTAAAGATATATGTTCATATTAGTTATGATTAGTAAGTTTAAGTATATAATTAGGTTCATTATTGTTTAGTTATAAGCCAATTAAGCTAATTAAGCTACTACTGATTATTCACAATGCTCTTAGATTTGAAAATACGAGTTCGAGTTTATTTTGGTTAGTAAGTTTAAGTGTATATTGTTCTAAAGATTTTATAAACTATAGCTTATATCTTTATGGTTTTTATTATAATTAATTGCATTATTATTTATGATAATTTAATATGCTCTTAGATGGAAGATATCTCTTTAGATTCATTTTAATTAGTAAGTTTAAGTTTGTATTTATCTTTAAACTAATTTACTCTATTGAGCCACCATTGATTATTTGCCACTTTTAAATTTGAAAATAACTATGTAGATTTATTTCGATAAGTAAGTTTAAGTGTGTCTTTTTTTTGTAGATTTATACATTGCAACTTATATTTATCTAGTTATAATGGATTTTTAAGTCCTCATTTGTCTCCATATAAATTTATAAGATTTTAATATTAAAAATGTTTAAGGACAATTGTAGAACTACATTTGAGTCTTTAGGCCAACAAATTGTATGTTTATGAAGAAAAACAAAAATATAATGGTAATGTAATATATTTTATATTTTGTTATTTTTTTTTGTCAAAATATTGTCCTTATTAAGTTTTTCGGAAAAACATGAGAGTGTGATGAATGTGTTCTTAATTTTTTTTTAAATCCATTGAATTCTACATACTTTACCATAAGATCTACATTATGCTTTAGTGTTCAAGACATCACGGTTGGTGAGATTGATTCTACTATTTTCATTACCATTTTCTTTATTTTTTATGATATATTTTTATCATTATTAAATATAGTGTATAAATTGCTCAACGAATACCTCGATAATAACAATGTTAGCTAATTCGGATGGTAGCTATTTGTGGTATAGGTGTGATTACCACCAACTTCATTTTGGCCTATATATAGTCCCACTGGTTTTCCATTTCACTACACAATTAAGCTTTCTACCCCTTTTCCTTTCTATAGAGCCTCCACTCAAGTACCTTTGAGTTTTCTCTTTTCTTCGCTTTGAGAATGGCTAGCACTTCCTTGCGCCAACAACTTAGCATAATGAGGCAATCATTATTTGATGAGGTCTTTCTTCACCAAGGAAAATTTTATTTATGTTTTTTTTCTTCAATCCATAAATTAACGAAGATTACACTAACATTTTAAATTTGCATGTTGATTATTATAGGGACTTCTGGATCACGAACAAGTGAGTTATCTTGAGACTCTTGAAAAATGAAGATGATCCTGACTTCATTGAAAATGTTTTTACCTTGTTTTTAAGAGATTCATCTAGATATATCGATTCTATTGAGAAGGCCTTGTAAGTACAATGCTAATTAATTGAAATTGTGCATGTTTCTTTAATTTTTTGGTTTTCCTTGACAAAAATGGTGATGCTGATATCTTTTTTGTTCTGTTTTCTTAGGGAGACAAGCCCAGTTGATTATCCTGTCATGGAGAGAATGATGTATCGACTTAAGGTTAGTAGTGCTAGGTAAGGAAAATTACATTAGACGATTTCTTACAAAATTATGTTTTGTATGGTGTTTCATAAGCATAACAAATTTCTTGTAGCATTGGTGCATCAAAAATCAATGGTGAAACCAACACTCTCAGAAAACTTTTTCATGATGGGGATATGGAAAGGTAAAATTTATAATTCTTTATAACTTTTAAAGTATCATTGATAATGTTTTGAGTAAAAAGAAAAATATAGTAAATTATTTATCCGTAAATATTATAGTGGCAAGGCGTCTCTTCAACAACTCAAAGCAGAACATGCCACTTTCAAGGAAAAACTTGCTGTTTATGTTGGGGTAATTCTCCCACTTTAATAATTTTGTTTCTAGTTTATGAACCACACAATTTTCTTGTATGTTCCTATTCATTTTCAGCTTATTTTTCAGATGTTGAAGCAAGCTAAACTCTCTGAATATTGAGCAAAACCTTCAACAAAAATCGAGAATCAATGGAGATGTGGTTAAGTAATTGGCGTGGAAGGAAAATGAAATCCATGGATTTACTTTTGCTTTATGTTTTTGGCTTTTTTTATAAGTATGTTGGGTAGTCAAGCCTTTTATTGGTAGTTCAGTAGGTTAATAGAATCTAGATATCTTGTAGCTTTTCTTTTTAGAGAAAAGATGAACAAGTAATCAGATTTTATGTATTATCATCGTATCCGTAATAAAGATTCTCGATCTCATTCTAAAAAGGAAAGAAAATTATTTGGAGATGTTAAAAACTAATATTGACGCGTGTGAATCAATAAAAGAGTTGATTATGCATATACAAACTTTATAATACCTTTTGACAATTCTTATTGCACCAATCTTAAAATGCATTTTGTAGAGTTTTTCAAAATATATCTTGTAATGTTTTTGAAAAATCACACAAATTTCTAAAGAAGAAGAAGTTGATATTATTTTTTAATAGCATTTTTTAATATTGTTTTCTCCAATATGGAAGCATGAATGTATGTTATATAAGAATGGTAAATTGATAGTGTTTAATAATCATACTATCACAAAGAATATAAATGTTTTATAATCCTTCAAAAAGAACATAAACTAAGACAAATAATTTTCCATTATGGTGTGAAGGAGGTCTAAGTGATATGTTACTGTATGGTAATATCTAAGAGAACCCCAAGATTGAGCTATAATGGATCTTAGGATATGATCCGTTCAAATTCATTTCGTACTTGGTTGAGAAATGTAGAACTTTATTCTAACTCAAAAGTTGTCCTTATGGCTTGTGGTGGTCCCTATGGTAATTCAAATACCATTAAATTTTGCCCCTTTAAAAAAAAACATTATTGTAGCATTGTCTTTATAAAATTATAAATTATTTCATTAATTATTATTTATTAGACTAGTACGTAATTTGTTAAATTTAT
The DNA here is from genome assembly GCA_964035475.1 of Salix caprea. Lineage (NCBI taxonomy): Eukaryota > Viridiplantae > Streptophyta > Magnoliopsida > Malpighiales > Salicaceae > Salix > Salix caprea. The sequence goes on from OZ037743.1 coordinate 560,147, forward strand.
GACCATAAATTTACTATAAAAATGAAGTTATATTCAACTATAAATGATTTTCTCATATAAGTCAAATCTTTTTTCTCTTCAACTGCATACAAAATATTAAGATATGGTTTTTTATTGAAAGTTTTTTCTTTTATATTGTGTTTTTATATCGTGATAAGGTTTTTTCATTTATAAAACAATAATTTTGATAAAATATGTTATTGATTAAAAAAATACTTTAATAAGGGAATGCATTTTAGATTAAAGAAACACATTTTTCTACTTATTTTAAATTATTTATATTTTATAAAATAATTTGTTGTATTTTGTGTTTGATAGACACTGGACATAATATGATCGACCCGAGTCCAAAATCGGCCCTGGTTTAAGAAGAAGTAAAGAAAGAAGTGATCTTACCTTATCAGGTCAAAAAACCAGGTTGACTTGTGACTTGGTCGACTGAAGATAAAAGATAAGCAAAAAGTTCAAGTTTTTAAACTTTAATAATAATAATTTATATTCTTATATTGATCGGGTCAACCCATCCCATTACCCAACCCTAGATTCAGGTAGATACTTTTGTTAATCTTAGAACTATAATAATAACCATCGAGATGAGTTTTAAGACTATAATAATAACCACTTTTTTTTTTTTTATTTATGTCAACCGGTGTCAATGGTAAAAATAATTTAACTGTTTTATTTATGTAAATGGTTAAAATAATTTAATACTTTGTTCTTGCCCCTAGTTAACCCCCTAGTCATGTTTTAAATTTTTGTGATAATTATTTGTATTCTTACATTGATCCAGGTCATCCCAAGTTACGTATATGCAATTGTGCAAACTTGTCCTATCCTTTTTAGTGGAATAAGAGTTTCTTCACTGGAACAATCTTGTACAAGATAAAAGATAATATTTATATTGTCTAAACCATAGTTGTCCGTTTCGTTTCATTCCGGCTGAAATAACCGAAACGCCCCGTACCAGTAAAAAACGATTAACATATCAAAATTAGGTGAAATTCAAATCTCTTTCCCAATCTCACCTTCGTTTTTCATATATCGATTTATATTAAGTTTGCTATAAGAGATACAACCCGTATGGTACTGTGATAGTTGTTGCTTCTAAAAATGTTTTTTTCTTGAAAATACATCAAAGTAATATTTAACATTAACATATCAAAACAATTTAAAAACATCATAAAAATAAATTAATTTAAAACAAAACATCTTTCGGCTGATTTGGTTCCTCTTCTCCAAGATATCTCCCACTCCCACTTAGCCTGCTCAGGATGTGGCGTGCCTCAACAATTACTTGGCATAAAATTCTGTACAACTCTTGGAAGGATTCGTATGCTATTTTCACAAATAAACAGACCCACATCACGGATATGATGCAGCCCAGAATCGGATCAAGAACTCATAGAAGCAAAATTGCAGCCAAGCCACCGGCAAAGAGGCGGATGTTGCCGACATGTGAATGGTAAATTGATTCAGAAGCTCGGAGCATAACCTCGACCACCATTGCTGTGACGTAGGTAAATAGAGCCAGCAGGAAAATGAACATGGCAAGATGGTGTGCGTCCATGGGAGACGCTTGAATTGATTGGTATTTCACTTTGATATGATCGTTTAACGTTTTGAGAAGGGCAGAAACCTCATGCTGCACAATAAGGATGCTGTCATCACAGCAAAATAAAATTGAAATCGCTGAATTTTATTATTGAAAATGAACATGAACAAAATAAGTTTTGTTATTGAAACTTGAACAGGAATAGAAATCACTGGAAGACAAATTATAGTCAGTGAAGATGAATAAACGGAAATGGAAATTAAACCCAAAAGAAGAAGAAGAGCAAACCAAGAAGATTCAAACTGTAAACTAACCTTTCTTTTTCAAAAGCAAGATTTGGGCTATGGCTGTCAGACATTTCCTCCTCTTCAACTTTCCCTCTCCAGTCTCTGCTCTTGGTGGGGTGGGTGGTGGGCTGGGAGCTCAATTTGGTTCTGATATGATGCGAAGCTTTCCCTCTCTCTATATATACTAGCCAATGCCCCTGCGCCTCGTCACGGGTGGCACCATATTTTTTTCAACGCAAAAAAATATTAATTGTGTTTTTTTTGTTATAATATAAATTTAGTCAAAATAATAAATTTGTGCATAATTCTTGTGCATTGCAAGTTTTCTATAAAATATATGAATTTTAAATTGATATAAATTTATTTTTTTAGTAGGTTTCAACGAAATAACCAATATAAAATTATCATCATTATTAAAAAAACAAGAAGATTCGGATATCTGAATTATTGAAATCATTGTATTCAGATTAGTTCATTTTATAATTCAATTTAAATCACATATAAAAATAAAATATAAATTGTGAAAAGACCTGCAATAATCAAATAACAAAAATAAATAGTTAATTTTCTATCCACAAAAAGATCAAAACATAAATTGAAAATCTATCCCTACGTTACTGTCATCTTCATTACTATAACAATTAAAATTATTATCAACATTACTGCCCAAACAATTAAAATCATTAAATTGCCCTAAAAAATAAAAATAAAATGAAAACATTTTAGCAAAAAAAAATAAAAAAATAATCATTAAAATTATCATTATTCTTGCTCAAATAATAAAATTATCTAATCCAAAAAGCAGATAAAATAACAGAAAACACACACAAAAAAAAAATAACAAAGAGAAAAAATGAGCAATATTAATTTTAAAATTATCACCAATGTGAATTAAAATTTCAAAACGGAACCTAATAAAAATAAAACCCCAACAAAAAATGAACCGAAAAATAATAATTCAAAAGCATAAATGAATAAATACAGACAAAAAACAAACACTGTCCAAGAAGGACCGTAAAAAAGAAAGGAATGAACACTAAATAAATTTTTAAAAGAATAAGTGCCAAATGAAAAACAAAATATATAATTAATTCCAATTGAATGACAAAACTGCAAGAAATCAAAACCTTGAGACCGAAAAACAATAAAAAAAATTTTAAAAACAAAATGCAGTGTAACCAACATAAATTAAAATTTCATAACAGAACAAAAAAAAAATAAAACATCAACAAAAAATAAAGCTAAAAAAATTAAAAACAAAAATTAAAAGAATAAATGCATAAATATGGACAAAAAATAAACACTATCCAAGAAGGACCAAAAGACCAAAGGAATTAATACCAAATAAAAAATTAAAAGAATAGGCACCAAAATGAAAAACAAAATATATAATTAATTCTAATTGAAGGAGAAAAATGAAATAAATCAAAAAAATCAGAACAAATTAAAACTTGCATACCAAAATTATTAAAGGAACCAAAAACAGACCAAAAATCAAAAGTTCTAATGAATAATATATATATATATATATATATGTTTTAAAATTATCCAAAATCAAAAAGAAAAAAAAATAATTTTTTAATGTTTCTAGATTATTTTCATGTGCTGATTTTAAAAATAAATAAATTTTATTTTTATCATTTTAATATATTTATAAATAAAAAATATTTTTTAAAAGAAATCAATCACATTTATATAAATATATAGCTGTTTTCAAATTATCCAAAATAAAAAAGAAAAACAATAATAAGTTTTTTAATGTTTCTAAATTATTTTCATGTATTGTGCTGATGTTAAAAATAATTAAAAAAAAAAACACAATTATCATTTTAATATGGTTATAAATAAAAAATAATGTGTTAAAGAAATCAATCACATTTCTATTTTGGTTAGAGTGGGATTCGAACCGCGCTCTCTAGGATTAATCTGCAGCCTCAGACCAATTCGGCCATGTCAACATTTTGGTCTTCGTTCTCGACAATATATATTAATAGTAGTTGTTATAAGCAAAACATAAATTTTTTGAGAGCGGTATTCAAACCCACACCCTCTTGGATTAATCTGGCGTCTTAGAACAACTCAGCCATATGAACATCTCATTCTTCTTTCTTGACAATATATATTAATAGTATTTTTACTGTGGATTTGCACAGTAAAACCGGGACGCGTTATATATTTTAGTTAATATAATAGATAAATATATATAGATAAATATAAATGGTGGGGTTTCTCGGAAGCTTTGTGAAAAGAAAAGCGGGGTCAAGGGCACGTCCTCCATTTTGTCTAAGAATCCGTTTGGTATTGCAGTTGAAACACCGATTCAACCAAAAGCAGGTTCACAGGCGTTTGGTAATAATAAAAATCAGCCTAATTATGGATCATCTCTGTCTTTTTCTCTAGGGTCTCGCGGTTATTGTTGAAATTGCTTTTTTTTTCAGCCTCAATCTCAATCATAGTTTTAACCAAACACTTCAAAACTTATTTTGAACCGCAACTAAAGTGCTTTTCATGAAACTGCTTTTTTAAAACCTCAACCACAAAAGCAAAAGCAATACCAAACACACCCTAATATGAATTGGAACAAAATAAGACGTCTACGAGGCCGGTTGAAGGGGTTTTTCTCATCAAACTTTGACTAAAGTATTGTTTGTCATTCTATTTTAAAAACATTAAAAAATGATTTTTTTAACTTTAAATTAGATTTTTTGGTGTTTTTAGATCATTTTCATGTGCTAATATCAAAAGTGAATTTAAAAAATAAATAAAATATTATTTTGATGTATTTATAAATAAAAAACATATTTAAAAATAATCTCAACTACACTTCCAAACAGTCACTAAAACAACAATCAAGTCTTCAAAATTGAGAGGTAATTAAATTGTAATATTTGGGTACCCATGAATATTTTAATTAAGTATATATATTCTTTTTATGTACAAATAATTATTATTGAAGAATCTATAATCACCGTTCATATTACTTGCCACGTGTACCATTATGAAATCAATACACTTTTAGGATAATATATATAAACATTTATTCAGTTGAATATAATAATTTCAACTTATAGTTCCTTTACAACATTTTTTCTCTCTAAACTTTCTTTATCAATCATAAAATGTTTTTTCAAACAAAATAATTATTTTAGCTGAAAAAACATTGTATTCACTAAGATAAACAATAGATCTATTAACAAGAAAGTTAATTTTAAGCTTCAGAAAAATATGTTTTGTGCTTATTTATTTTCTTAACAAAAAATAATTATTGTTCTATAATTAGATTTAAAAAATAGAAAAGTTACACGCGATATGAGGTCAAAGATCTTGATATGCATATTTATCTCAGCTTCTTGACTTAATACTTGGTTTTGGGCAACATATTTCTTAATTTATTTTATTGAACATAAATATTAGATTTTACTTTGCAATAAAAATCTTTCTTGATGGACAAGACTTTTTAAAGCAATCATATTTTCAAGGTTAATAACAATACCAAAGAATTCTTATAAGTATTGTTAAAGCATAGAAAATTTTAAATGTGTGCTAATTTTTTTAATAAGATATCAATTATCAAATATAAGAATTATCAAATATAAGTCGAAAAACTGAGGTAAACAACAAATTAAAATATTTGATTTCACGCAATAAGAAGCTCAACAAAATTATTTTATTTAATTATGTGACAATAAAATTAGTTGTTGCAAAAAAATAATAATTTTAATCTCCTTGAATAAAAATACATTTCTAGTGTAATTCTTAGTATTCTTATTAATATTTTTTTTCACAAAAAATATACTTTTTTTAGCTAAGTTGTTTAGTTTTATCTTCAGTCGTACATTGTGTTAACACTTTTTAGTTAAGTTTTTGGAATTGGAGAAGAAGTTATAACGTGTGGGGAAAGTACTGTAGCGGTAGACACAGATTATTGTGGATTGTAATAGTGTAATATTGTTTATAAATTTAACTCTTGGTCTCGGGAGTATTTTAGACTTTTTCATTGAGCATATTGACACTATCTGATTATTTAGGGGTATTTATTGTTTTAATTTTTTGTTTAGTTTCAATTTCTTTAATTTTTCCGGTCCTTCTAAGACAACCCCTATTTTTTGTTTGTGTTTATGTATCTATACTCTTAGTTTTGGTATTTAATTTCTATCATTTTCTCTTTATTGGGGTTTTATTTCTATTAAATTTAGTTCTAAAATTTTAATTTATATTTATAATTATTTTAAAATATTTCTTCTTTTTTGCCTTTGATCCTTTTTTGTTTGATTTTTTTTTTATTCTTCAAGTGAAATGATTTTTTAATGGTAATAATATTTATTTTGGTTCGTCATTTCTTTTGGTTGTTTTTATTTTCTCATCTGTTAAAGGTTTTTGGTTTTCTATTTTATTCTACAAGATGATTTTATGGTTTGCATTATTTGCATAATAATAATAATAATTACAGATTTTTTAATTCTTTAGAACAATTTAATAATTTTAGTATTATATTCATAATGATAATAATACTAATTTTGCTTTTGTCGTTTAATTTTGTCCTAAAATCATTTTCATTTACTCTATAAATCAAATAATATTTTTTATGCTGTGAATATTTTTTTTATTCTGCAAATATTTTTTTATTCTGCCTTCAATCATAATAATAACAATGAGAATAATAATTCAAATAGTTTCTCATTCAATGTTGTATTTATTAAATATTAAGTATTGCAACATCTCTATATATAATGTTTCAAATCTAATATCTCGAATTAATTGTTTGATAAAATTATATGACTCAATATTGTAGTTAATGATAGTTTTGTTAATTTTAGCTGTAAAATTTTGTGGCTGTTGGTATTGAATATTTAGCAAAACAGTTAAAATAGACCCAACAACCAATTAGTTTGCTGCTAAAAGCAAATGACTCATCTCTAATAGATTTTATTAATTGCAGTTTTACTGTCGCAATACATTTCATGCTCATTCTCTATGTTGTCTGCAAAAATAAACATGATACCAATTGAATGATTAACCAAGCAATTAAAATAGGCCAAATAATCATTCAGTTTGCTGCAAAAAACAAATAACTAACTAATTTACTCGATTGAGCTACCTTTGATTATTTGCCACTTTAAGATTTGAAAATAACTATCTACATTTATTTGGATAAGTAAGTTTAAGTGCATGTCTTTTTTGTTATACATTTCAACTTATATTTATTTAGTTTTAATGGATTCTTAAGTCCTCATTTGTCTCCATATAAATTTATAAGATTTTAATATTAAAAATGTTGAAGGACAATTGTAGAACTAAATTTGAGTCTTTAGGCCAATTAATCTTATGTTTGAAAAACAAAACTATAATGATAATGTACTATATTTTATATTTTGTTATTTTTTTGTCAAAGTATTTTCTTTATTGAGTTTTTGGGAAAAACATGAAAGTGTGATGATTGTGTTCTTATTTTTTCTTTTTTAAATCCACCGAATTCTGCATACATTATCATAAGATCTACATTATGCTCTTTAGTGTTTATGACATCATTGGTGGTTGGTGAGATTGATTATGCTATTCTAATTACCATTTTTATTTATTTTTTATGATATATTTTTGTCATTGTTAAATATAGTGTATAAATTGCTCAACGAATACCTTGATAATAACAATGTCAGCTGATTCACATGATAACTATTTATGGTATATGTGTTATTACCATCAACTGAAAATTTATGTATTCCATTTTTAAATGGTGCAATTTCTCGCTATAAAAAGCAACAATATTTGCATGTTGAATGACAAATGTTAGTTTCTTGCTTCATTTTGGCCTATATATAGTCCCATTGCTTTTCCATTCCACTACACAATTGAGCTTTCTACCCTTTTTCCTTTCCATAGAGCCTCCATTTAAGTAACTTTGAGTTTGCTCTTTTCTTCGCTTTCAGAATGGCTAGCACTTCCTTGCGCCAACAACTTAGCATCATGAGGCAATCATTTTTTGATGAGGTCTTTCTTCACCAAGGAAAATTTCAATTATGTTTTTTTTTCAATCCATAAATTTACAAAGATTACACTAACATTTTGAATTTGCATGTTGATTATTGTAGGGAATTCTGGATCATGAACAAGTGAGTTATCTTGAGACTCTTGAAAATGAAGATGATCCTGACTTCATTGAAAATGTGTTTACCTTGTTTTTAAGGGTTTCAACTAGATATATCGATTCTATTGAGAAAGCTTTGTAAGTACAATGCTAATTAATTGAAATTATGCATGTTTCTTTGATTTTTTGGTCTTCCTCGACAAAAATGGTGATGATGATATTTTTTTGTTGTGTGTTCTTAGGGAGACAAGCCCAGTTGATTATCCTGTCATGGAGAGAATGATGTATCGACTTAAGGGTAGCAGTGATAGGTAATTAAAAATACATTAGATGATTTCTTACAAAATTATGTTTTTGTATGGTGCTTCATAAGCATAACAAAATTTCTTTTAGCATTGGTGCATCAAAAATCAATGGGGAAACCAACACTCTCAGAAATTTTTTTCATGATGGGGATATGGAAAGGTAAAATTTATAATTCGTTATAAATTTTAAAGTATCATTGATAATGTTTTGTGTAAAAACAAAAATATATTAAATTATTTATCCATAAATATTATAGTGTCAAGGCATCTCTTCAAAAACTCAAAGCAGAACATGCCACTTTCAAGGAAAAACTTGCTGTATATGTTGGGGTATTTCTCTCACTCTAATAATTCGTTTTTGGTTTATGAACCACACAATTTTCTTGTATGTTCCTATTCATTTTCTTCTTATTTTTCAGATGTTGAAGCAAGCCAAACTCTCTGAATATTGAGCAAAACCTTCAACAAAAATCGAGAATCAATGGAGATGTGGTTAAGTAATTGGCGTGGAAGGAAAATGAAATCCATGGATTTGCTTTTGCTTTATGTTTTTGGCTTTTTTATAAGTATGTTCGGTAGTCAAGCCTTTTATGGGATGTTCAGTAGGTTAATAGAATCTAGATATCTTGTAGCTTTTCTTTATAGAGAAAAGATGAACAAGTAATCAGATTTTATGTATTATCATCGTATCTGTAATAAAGATTCTCGATCTCATACTAAAAAGGAAAGAAAATTATTCGGAGATGTTAAAAACTAATATTGACGCGTGGGAATCAACAAAAGAGTTGATTCTACATATACAAACTTTATAATATCTTTTGGCAATTTTATTGCACCAATCTTAAAATGCATTTTGTAAAGTTTTTCAAAATATATCCTGTAATATTTTTGAAAAATCACACAAATTTCTAAAGAAGAAGTTGATATTATTTTTTAATAGCCTTTTTTAATATTGTTTTCTCCAATATGGAAGCATGAATGTATGTTATATAAGAATGGTAAATTGATAGTGTTTAATAATGATACTATCACAAAGAATATAAATGTTCTATAATCCTTCAAAAAGGACATAAACTAAGACAAATAATTTTCCATTATGGTGTTGGAGGTCTAAGTGATATATTATTGTATGGTAATATATAAAAGAACCCCAAGATTGGGCTATCATTGATTCTAAGATATGATCTGTTCAAATTCATTTCGTACTTTATTGAGAAATGTAGAACTTTATTCTAACTCAAAGTTGTCCCTATGGCCTATGGTGGTCCATAAAAAATTCTAAAAAGTTAAATTTGGCCCTCACAATTATAAGGTGTATAGGTTGTTGCTTTTCTATAGCTATTACAATATTTATTGTTCTTACAATGACAAATTACACCTCTCAAAAATAAAATATATACAAATTTATAATTAATGGTAATTACATATACACTATAAATATTAGAGAAGTATTCATCGAGCAATTTAAACACTATTTATTTTTAACTATGATGAAAATATATCATAAGAAAATAATAAAGGGAAATGGATATTAAAAGAGAAGAATCAATCTCACAAACCATGATGTTATAAACTCTTAAAACATGATGTAATTAAATAAAGTTTAGGCTCTACACCTGTCCTTGACCATTTTTAATTTTATAATTTCATAAACTTATCTAGACACAGATGAGGATTCAAGAAACAATTAAAATAATAAAGATACAAGTTACAATTCATAAAATCTACAAAAAAGAGAGAAAGATATGCACTTAAACTTACTAATAAAAATAAATCTAAATAGATATTTTACAATCTATGAGTGATATATAATCAATGGCAACTAAATTGGATAAATTGACTTGTAGCTAGATAATAATGCAACTAATTATAATAAAACCATAAAGATATTAGTTTTAGCTCATAAAATCCTTCCCGAATAGAATTAACCTGGCTTCCAAACACATCCAACATCTTTAGGAAGCTTTTTTGCAGTGTATTGCCACTAATGGAAGGCAAGAGTTCTAGTTTTCTCAGCAATTCTGTAATAAAGTTCGCTTAGCGTCGCACTAGTGGCCTCCACTCCCCATTCTAATTTGTAAATAAATGATGTTTTCGGGAACAATAAATGGCAGCTTGAACCTGTGATACATGTGTTGGTGTAACTGCAGACAGATGGCTTGAACCTGACAGAGGAGTTTTTTGATTTGTAAAAAACCTTAGAAATGGCCTCAGAATCTTCCAAATAAAGGGAAATTCAATACCTCCATCTTTTCATGAACTGATTGAGAATCAATAACAATTCAATTCAAGCAAATTCAATACCTCCTTCATCTTTTCATGGTATCAGAGCAGGACTGAGATCCGCACTTTGAATCCCTCGCACAACATCTCTCTCTCTCTCTCTCTCTCTCTCTCTCTCTCTTTCAGCCAACATGGACAATGATGAATTATCACCAACACCTTCTGTTCCTAGAAAAGAAATTGTGAACCCTAATATGGATTTTTCAAGATTGAATATTTCAAATCCCTATTTCACTCATCATTCAGATGATCCAGGTTTGGTTTTGATTTCCAAACCTTTGAATGGAGATAATTATTCTACTTGAAAATAAAAAAAATCCAAGAACAAACTAGGTGTTGAATGACTTGATTAGTGTACCTTCAAAAATAACAGATCCTGAAGGTTATGCGGCATGGTCTCGATGTAATGATATGGTCCATTCTTAGATCATCAACATTCTCACTCTAGAAATTTCAGACAGTGTTATATATTACTCTTCCACTAACAAAGTTTGGGAAGACCTTCATGAGCGATTCTCTTAAAGCAACACACCTCGCATCTTTGAAATTCAGCGAGATATTGCCTATCTTTGACAAGAACAACTCTCTATCTCTGCCTATTACACATAATTAAAAGGCCTATGGGATGAACTAAGTTCCTACAACGATGCAATACATGGGGCACAACAAGATCAACAAAAATTGATGCAATTTTTCAAGGGATTAGATGATTTTTACAGTGGCCAAATCCTCTTAATGAATCCCCTTCCTTTGATTCGACAAACATACTACTTTGTCTCCCAAGAAGAAAAGCAACGCCTTCTGAGCTCGACACACGTTGCAGGTGATTCTGGTGGTAGCGCAGCTATGGCCGTTCAAAGCAGCAACAACAACAAATTTACTCCGTCCTCAGGTACAAAAACATTCAACTGTTCTTATGGTTCGCATGACTTTAGATCACGAGAAAAATCACCAGACAATTTCAATGGAGGACGCTAAGACACTAAACGTTTAGGAGCTGGAAGAGGACGCCCCCTTTGTACTCACTGTGGAGAATTGGGTCATTGGGTCCGAACTTGCTACACATTACATGGCTATCCAGCAGGCCACCCAAAAACAAAATACAATTCAGGCCTAAAATATTTCAAAACCATTGATCGCTGTTGATTTTCCGGAAGACAAGGGAGAAAAACAAAACTTTTAGCAAACAAAAGAAAACTTGTCGTTGAATTATCACACTGGATCATTATTACAAAAGGAAATCTTGTCATTAACCTGCATGCTTAAATATTATTGGATCGTCTCATCGATGATGACAAAGAAAAACTCTTTTGATAAATGATGCATACGAGAAATATTATTATTAGCGTTAATTTTGTTTGTAACGAAATTGGCGGGATCAACTTCAGTCTTGACGCGCACCAACCTGTCGAAGTTGTTCTTGAAATACTTCCGACCCCAAATGCTTGCTTGTTCATAATTTGTGTTCCCTGTCAGGTTATTTATTCCGAGGTCGAGATCTCTATAATTCACGTAAGCTTCTCGAGGTTTTTTCGAAACATATGCTGTCAGGTAACTGTAAAGGCTTCTAATCCAAGCCATGTGCCTTTCGGATGCCTCCTTGTTTTCTTCACTCCAAATCAAATACCATTCAATTTTTCCCCTTTTAAAAAAAAAACGTCATTGTAGCATTGTCTTAATAATATTACAAATTATTTCATTAATTATTATTTATTAGCCTAATAAGTAATTTTTTAAATTTATGACCATAAATTTACTATAAAAATTAAGTTATATTTAAAAAATAAATTATTTTCTCATATAACATATTCTTTTTTCTCTTCAATTGCATACAAAATATCAAGATATGACTTTTTCATTGAAACTTTTTTTTTTATATCGTGAAAAGGCTACAACTACGTTGGTAGATTTTTTTCTTCAAATAACTCAAATGAAGTTTTAAGTTTAATAGAAACAAATTTGATCCTGTACTAAAACATGTTTGACCTGACCAAGTTCTTATAATGATTTGATTTACTTGAACAAACCCGGTTCAAACTTAGCCGAGTCATATAAGGATTTTTTTTCTAGAAATGAGACAAGTGATATTATAAAGAAGAAGGTCTGTTTTTTGACTTCTACTTCTCCCCCTATGCATGATTTGTCAGCACTTGAGCCTCCTAATTACAACCTGCTTTGTGTATACTAGTATGGCTGACTGCAATGCAAGAGGAAATTTCTGCCCTCAAATCATAGGGAACTTGGAGTTTGGTGTCTCTTCCTGCCTATAAAAATTTGGTGGGTTGTAAGTGGGTCTTTAAGATCAAGAGACATGCCGATGGGTCTATTGCTCATCACAAGGCTAGATTGGTTGCTTAGGGATTTAGTTAAGAACTTGGTCTAGACTATGGGGAAACCTTCAACCTGTGGTTAAACCAACCACAGTCAGGATTGTCATAGCTCTTGCTGCTCACTATGGTTGGATATTGAGACAACTTGATGTTAAAAATACATTTTTGTATGGTAATCTTCAAGAAGAAGTCTTCATGGCTCAGCCTCTTGGATTTCCTGATCCCAATCATCCTTAGCTAGTCTGCAAACTTTACAAGTCTTTCTATGGTATCATGCAGGCACCAAGGGCTTGGAATGACAGGTTCACATCCTTCTTAGCTATTCTGGGGTTTACTCACACCTACTCTAACTCTTCATTGCTTGTTAAAAACCTTGATGCTAGAATTATCATTTTGCTAGTTTATGTGGATGATATTATCATCACGGGTAGTGATTCCGCTGTCATTAAGGATGTTATTCAGTCTCTTGCTTCTGAATTTGAGATTAAGGACCTGGGAGAACTTCATTTCTTCTTAGGGGTTCAAGTTTCTCTTTTTTGTCTCAATCCAAATATATACAGGATTTCCTTCTTAAAACTGATATGTTAGCTGCCAAAACGTGTGCTACACCTTGTCTTTCTTATCAGCGATTATTGAAGAATGATGGTATGCCTTATGATAATCCATCCTTGTATCGAAGCACTATAGGAAATCTACAGTATCTCACATTTACAAGACCTAATATTGCCTTCTCTGTATGTTTTGTCTTATTAGGGGATAGATTAGTATTAAGCCATTTTCAAAATATGTGAAATGCCCGTGCAGCCCCTCCCGGTTACACCTGTTTTTTGCCTTTTTCGAGAGACGAAAATGTTATTTCACTGCGCATATAAGTATAAAAAATAAATAAACCGGTGAATTGACCGATCCAAAAATTGAACCAACCCAAAAATTGAACCACCAAGAGCAGAGACTAAAGATGGAAAGAAGAGGAGGAGGAAACGTCTGACAGCCATAGCCCAAATCTTGATTTTGAAAAAGAAAGGTTAGTTTACAATTTGAATCTTCTTGGTTTGCTCTTTTTTTTGTTGGTTTAATTTCCATTTCCGTTTATTGATCTTCACTGATTTCTATTCTTGTTCAAGTTTCAATAACAAAACTAGTCTTGTGTTGTCTTTCAAGTTCATTGTTATCGTTTAGTGTGATTTGTTTCCTTTGCTCATACTGTAGGAAACGAAGTCAAAATTTCCCGTTTGGAAGTTGTTTTGTGGGCTAATGTTTTGCTGTGATGACAGCATCCTTATTGTGCAAGCATGAGGTTTTTGCCCTTCTCCTCAAAACGTTAAACGACCATATCAAAGTGAAATACCAATCAATTCAAGCATCTCCCATGGACGCACACCATCTTGCCATGTTCATTTTCCTGCTGGCTCTATTTACCTACGCCACAGCACTGGTGGTCGAGGTTATGCTCCGAGCTGCTGAATCAAGTTACCATGCACATGTCGGCAACATCCGCCTCTTTGCCGGTGGCTTGGCTGCAATTTTGCTGCTATCAGTTCTTGATCCGATTCTGGGCTGCATCATATCCGTGATGTGGGTCTGTTTATTTGTGAAAATAATATATGAGTCCTTCCAAGAGCTGTACAGAATTTTATGCCAAGTAATTGCTGAGGCACGTCACATCCTGAGCAGGCTCAGTGGGAGTGTGAGATGTCTTGGAGAAGAGGACCCAAATCAGCCGCAAGCTTAGGTCCTTCACTACTAAAAAATGGGGTGGTTTGCAACGGACGTGTCCGTTGCAAACAAGTAAGGAGGCCGTTGCAAATATTTATTTGCAACGGACTTTGCAACGGACGTGTTCCGTTGTAAATCCGCGGATGCAAATTAATTTGCAACGGATTATCTGTTGCAACTTTGCAACGGATTGCAACGGAAATTCCGTTGCAAAGTTGCAATGGATTTTCCGTTGCAATTTTGCAACGGATTTGCCGTTGCAAAGTTGCAACGGAATATCCGTTGCAAATTGGCAACGGAAATTCCGTTGCAAGCTTGCAACGGATAATCCGTTGCAACTTTGCAACGGAAAATCCGTTGCAAATGAAAATTAATTTTTTTAATAATTTCAAATTTATTTATTAATATTGAGAACTAAATATTGTAAATAAATAAATATTATTGAAATATTATTAATATTGAGAACTAAATAAATTAATATAGTTGAAATAAAAATTTCATAAATTAAAATTTATAATACAACAGAGATTGAATTATATTTACATGTATAAGTAAATCAACATAGAATAAAAAAATACATATTTTGAAGTGTTTAAAAAAATACGCCACTGTTTTCGATCCTCTTTGGTCTTCATGGCCAGTTCCATTTTCTCAATCCTTCGATTAGTTGTTGCTATCTTCTTTTCTATTCTGAAAATCAATTCCAAGAATCAATATGAACCATCAAATATACACAAAATACCCAAGCAGAAGGGCAAAAGTTATATTACGCAAGTTATATTACGCTTCAGGAGTCAAGCTCCTGAGGAAAAGAATGAAGCAGTTCTTATCTAGAAATTTCAGCATATACTAATAAAGGACTAATATGACACAGTCCAGAAATCATTAAACCAATCTGGAAATAATTTTGTTCATTCCAATTTTATATTCCCTTAGATATCCCCCCTTACAAACACTTGCAGCCCCCGGAACCTCTTTGTTAGCAAGTCTTATGATATAAGTTGGCAAACATCATATTCAGTTTACACAATTTTTGCAATTTCAATACAAATTTCCGAACGATGTACATGACAAGCAACAAAAAAAGTAACAAATGCAACTGCAAAATGAGCCTCAAGATCATCCTGTTTTAAATTATATTAAAGCATAATTGTAATATGATTCCATAATATGAAAATAAAAGAGATCACCTCCTCATCACTATGGGACTTATTTTGGATGACCTTCACTCCACTATTTCCGAAGCATTACTGGACTGTCAAACAAAGTACAATCTTATAAATGACTTGAAAGTCAAAAAGATAATCTAGTGATACAAAAACGTTGAAATTTATTAGTCTCCATATTTTGGATCTCAAAACAAACAGCTGCAATGTCATATTAGTTGAAGATAGTATCATATCATACAGATGACAAATGAAACAGACCTGTCGGGACAGTTGTTGATGATACATGGCACCTGCAGATTCTTTTGTCACCGGGGATACGATACCAACACTCAACAGCCAATCTTGCACTGGTGGTCGAGGTTATGCTCCGAGCTGCTGAATCAAGTTAACATACACATGTCGGCAACATCCGCCTCTTTGCCGGTGGCTTGGCTGCAATTTTGCTTCTATGAGTTCTTGATCCGATTCTGGGCTGCATCATATCCGTGATGTGGGTCTGTTCATTTGTGAAAATAACATATGAGTCCTTCCAAGAGCTGTACAGAATTTTATGCCAAGTAATTACTGAGGCACGCCACATCCTGAGCAGGCTCAGCGGGAGTGTGAGGTGTCTTGGAGAAGAGGACCCAAATCAGCCGCAAGCGTAGGTCCTTTAAAAATCATGGGATAAAATACATTTCATTGTCTTTTGCTTGATTTGTAAATAAGTGAATATGGGTTTTACAAGAGATCGGTTTTAAAGAGTCTACTTGTTCGTGTTATCTGCCCAGAGGACTAATCACTTCAGGATAATCTAAAAATCACATTTTATATTTAAAATATTTTTTTTTATTTTTGAATATTTAGATATTTTTTATTGTTTTGTTTTAAATTAATTTATTTTGTAATGTTTTTAAATTATTTTGATATGTTGATGTTAAATATTATTTTGATGCATTTATGAGAAAAAAATACTTTAAAACTTGAACTTTTAAATTATCATTATAATTCTAAGATTAACAAAAGTATCTACCTAAAACTAGGGTTGGGTCACAAGATGGGTTGACCGTTGACCCAATCATCATAAAAATAAAAATATAAATGATTATTATTATGATTTTAAAACTTGAACTTCTTACCTATTTTTTTATCGCCAATCAACCATGTCATAAGTCAACCTACTTTTTTGACCTGAGAAGGTCATGTCACTTCTTTCTTTACTTCTTAAACCAGGGCCGATTTAGGACTCGGGTCTATCATATTATCTCCAGTGTCTATCAAAGACAAAATACAACAAAATGTTTTAGATATAAATAATTTAAAATAAGTAGAAAAATGTATTTTCTAGATTTCAAGGAGCAAAGAGGGATCACTGATAGCCTTTTCTACCTGCAAATACATGCAGCAACCTGACAGGAAGAAATTTACTGAGTTTTAATTAGGCCGCCACATAGTTTTCCAAGTTTCAACAAGAGTAAGATACTTGTTACTGGAAATAGGGCTTAACTACTGAAACAGTTTTGGATATCTAAACCCATAATCGCTTCCTTGTAATAGGATGTACTAAATTTTCTACAATAAAGGAATCAACAGCCAACAATTCTCAAAAATAAAGTAATATCAATATCATCCAGGCAACTTAGCAACAACATTATATGAAATGCTTTCGATTCAGTATTGCATTTTTTTTTTGGCTCCACCACTATATACCAAGGATGTCAATACCGTTCCGGTTTTTTTATTGGTACGGAACATTTCGGTTTTGGAGCATTTCGGCGTGCCGTTTCGGGGTTGTACTGTTCATATATAATTAATTATATATATATATGAAAAAAAATTAAAATATTAATTTAACAAGCATAATTAAAATTCAAGATAAATTAACTTTAAATTATACAATATAAAAACAAAGTCAAACAAACATAATCTCAAAATTAGAAACACAATCACAAGTTAATCAAAATAAGGAGGATTTTAAGGCCGGAACGGCACACCCGGAACGGTACTGAGACGTTCGGGCCGGTATTTCTGGAACGAGCCCGAATTAAAATCGAGACGAAAACGATGTCATTTTGTCTCAGTTTTTTTAATGGCACGGAACGTTCTGCCGTTCCAGCCAGAACAGAACGGTATTGACCACCCGGTTATATACTGCAGTATTTGTTTTTCGTCTTTGACACGTTCTAAGACTAGAGTCTGGTGGTTCAGCACTTGATAGGCTAATCGAGTTCAACGAATCAAAACACCATCAAATGAACCCAAGGCAAGTTTCTTTGAGTCAAGAGTGATGGAGGTCAAGTAATTAGACGAACGTGTTAGGCCAATTTGATTTGTTTGCTTTTAGTGAGTTAACAGGGAAGTCAATTAAATTTGTCTGGTTTATGTTTACCTTGTAGATTTTCTAGCTTTATCTTTGTTACTTTTCTTTTTTCTTTTCAGCCATGCTCTTAATGGCTAAATTACTTGTTTAATAAAATTCTCATAGTTTGTAAGAAAAAAGGAATTGATAAATTATATTGAAGAGAAACCAACAACTCCTGTGATGTGTGAGTGTGCGAGTTTGTACGTATAAAACCTATTTTTACTAGCTCTGATTGAACATTTAAACCAAGATGATGTTGTTTGAATCTTGGGAGGCATAAATTTCTCTCGAGGGTTTCAAGATCTTATTAGACTGATCAAGAGTCGTTTAGGCTTTATACGAAGATTACTTAAATATCATATGTTTATTTTGGTTTTGAATAGTTTCCTCAAGGATGGGTTGTGATAATTACAAGTCATTCAAGTATCTAACCTCTAATGATAACTCATACACATCACTGATAAGAAATTTTTGTCCATGTTTATATATATACGTTTTTAATTTTGGTCTTTAATTCTAATTATTTCCTCTTTTATTTAGGTTTTATTTCTTATAAAAAATTAATTCTTGGATTTTAGGTTGTTTTTGTTAAAAAAATACTTTTACAATATTTTTATGTATAGTATTACAAATCTAATATTACGTAAAAAAAAAGAGACAACATATAAACAAAATGGGTAGACAAATTTGCTCAAGTTATTTGCAATTAAAAATATATGAACCACATCCCTTGCGTTTCGATTACAATGTTCTTTTTAGGCAGAATAAAAAAACCATTTCAAACAAATTTTATCTATTATAATTTTACTAATTAAGTATTAAAATAAGCAATTACAACACGTAAAAAATCAATCAATTTTCTACATAGAAAAAAGTCCAGCGCAGCACGCGAGCAATTTATCTCGTTGATTACAAAAATATTTTCTTACAACTTATGTTATACTCTATATATGTTTATTTGTTAGTATTGATTAGGAAAATGTGCAGTCAAATCAAAATATAACATTTTTTTATATATGATAATGTTGTGATCACTTACACAATTTTCGTATTAGACTTTCCATAATACAGTCAGGATTAATTATCATGATCACTTACAGAACTATTATATTAGATTTTTCATATATATAAGTGATCCCTCAATATGAAATCCTCATATGTCGCAATTTAGTGCAAATTTTAACTCATAAACACTTATATATTAGTTTCTGGTATTCTTTATAACTCAACCTATGAGAAAACTGCTTCTATCCAATTCTAATAGTATATTGACCATAAATATTTATAACAATGTTTTGAAGTAATAAAAATCTTATAATTATAATAACTTTATAATTTTTTTGGCAAAACATTTTTGTTTCATATACGTTATTTTACTCTAGAATCATCAATCAAATATTAAAGAAAATAAAAACTTTATTAATAATAAATATATTGTATATAAATAAAATTAATAACTAATAAACCAATAATTAAGTCTAAGAAGTCACTTTTCAATGGACCATGATGAGTGTAAGAAATCCCAGCAAAAAAAAAAAATTAAATAATGACACAACACGAAAGGTGTACTTTTAATATAGTATTAAGAAGTTGATTTTTTTGGGCTCCACCACTCTATACTATAATAATGTTTTCGTCTTTGACCCGTTCTAAAATTAGAGCTAGAGTAGTTGAGTAATTGATGAGATAATTGCGTTCAATAATGATTCAAAGCATGATCAAGTGAATCCACGCCAGTAAAATTTCTGAGTCAAAGTAATTAGAGGAACATTTTAGCCTGCATTAGTTGTGTTAAATCACTAATGGCACAAAGCTAATGGAAGTTCTTAGCTTATCCTTACAAATTATGGTAAAATACCTAACTATGAATAGGAGATTTCCACTTGCTTATCTTGTTGTTGAAGTAAATTGATTTGAAATCAAAGTACTTTTTGTTTTTAGTATGGTATCCTATTTATTTCCTAACTAATTAAATTTTATTAGAGAGTTAAAGTTTATAAACTTATTTCTTCAACTAGTATGTATGTCTATGTCTAAGGCAACATGCAATAGGCCCCCCCCTAAAAGAAATATTAAATTTGGCTATCACTTGATAAAATCATATGCATGAATTGAAAAAAAAGGAAAGCAACCTTAGGCTTCTGAAAATTATTGTTGAAAATTATGTATCATCACCTTCTTTTCATGCTTTTTTATTTTTATTTTTATTAGGAAAGAAACTTCATAGGAAGTATTAGGAAAATCTAAGAGTTCAGGATGTTTCGTAAATTATATATCATGAAGTGATGACATTTTTAGGATAATTTATGTTTTCCATTAAATGATTTTTGGTAGTCTCCAAGGAGTGTGATGTGATGATAAAGAGCTTGCGATCTGTGCAGCAGGTCTCGAGTTCGATGCAGGACGTGCATCTCTTGTAAGAGCTTAGGACAATTAGAATTTTACTCGTTTATCTAGGTCCACAAAGTACGCTTTCTAAGGGTAGGGTTTCCTTGTATAAAAAAAAAGAGTTTTGGAAGATGTTAAATTAAAGAATAAGTTGGGAAATAAATTAGACTACGAGGATTGAATTAACATAATGTGACACATCTAATATACAAGTCCAAGAAATTTCATGGAACCTTTTTATACAACCTAGGACAAGTAACTTCTCCTAGTCAAGTCTCTATTTCTCATAATTTGAAAGATAGAAGCAGACAAGGAAAATCCCACATGAGATATTTTTCTTCAAATCAATAGTAATCCAAATTGTTGAATGGTTATTGGAGGTATTCCTTACGGTGATCTTGAGATTGTGTGCTAATTTCCAAGTACATATCCTGGTTTTCTACATCTAGCTAGTGCAGGAATTTTCTTTATAAATCCACTAACCCACCATCAGTTTTATCATACTAGACAATAAATTTTCTCCAAAAATGATAAGTTACTTGCGAATAGCTTGTTGCTTTTCACTCCTACCCTTCTTATCTTCAGCAAACTCTAGTTTCACACCCTTTTCACAGACTTCTTCCCACCCTTTCTTGGGCCAAAAATGCATTAGCAGTGAAAAAACAACCTTGCTCCAACTCAAAAGGGATTTATCTGCAGCCAAACCTGAATCCTCTCACCAGCCTTCCTCACGTTCTTTGCTTCCTTCATGGAAGCCCGACACTGATTGTTGCTCATGGGAAGGTGTCACTTGCCATGAACTCACGACACATGTGATTGGCCTTAACCTTGGTGGTCACAACCTTTCTGGTCTTGTTAATTCAATCAATTTTCTTAACCTCCCCTACCTTGAAAGGCTGAATCTTGTCAACTGTAACCTTGGAGAAATCCCGAGTTTCGTGGAGAAACTAGGTGGGCTGGTTGAGCTTGACCTTTCTAACAACAAGATCCATGGCAATGTGCCTAAATGGGTTTGGCTGTTAGAAAGCTTAGTTTACTTAAACGCGTCCAACAATTTTTTGAATGGATTTGAAGCACCACCTTCTGCTCCATTTTTAAGCTCTTTGTCCTTTCTTGATCTTACCTCCAATTTATTAGAAGGATCGATTCCAACTCTACCAGCCTCTATCAGCTTCCTCTCACTTGCAGAGAACAAGCTCACTGGAGAGATTCCAATATCGTTATGCCGCATGAGCAATCTGACAATCTTGGATGCTTGTTATAATTACTTGACAGGCCAAATTCCGAAATGTCTCGAGGTCCTTGGTGATACCCTCATCGTACTGAATCTACGGAAGAATAGATTTTTTGGATTGATGCCCTGGAATTTCACTGAAGAATGCAGCCTCGAGACACTCAACTTATTTGGTAATCAGTTGACAGGGAAAATTCCAGAGTCTCTGACGCAGTGTAAGCGCCTTCAAGTTTTAGACCTTGGAGATAACCAGATTAATGACACATTTCCTTTCTGGTTAGGGATGCTTCCCAATTTGCATGTTCTTATCCTACAGTCAAATAGTTTGCATGGTCCCATTGGTGAGCCGTTAACATCAAATGACTTCCCAATGCTTCAAATCTTGGATCTTTCCTCGAATTATTTCACTGGAAATTTGCCATTGGGTTACATTGCAATATGGAAGTCAATGAGGATCAAGTTGAATGGGTCAACAATGTATATGGGATCGTACTATTACAGGGAGTGGATGTCAATAACAAACAAAGGACAAAGAATGGATGATATAAACATCTTAACAATATTCAATGTCCTCGACCTGTCAAACAATCTTTTTGAAGGAGAGATTCCTGAAGTGATTGGTGATCTCAAGTTGCTTGAGGTACTCAATCTGTCTAGAAATAATCTGGTAGGTGAGATCCCAGCATCTCTATCAAAGTTGACATTGCTTGAATCCTTAGACCTCTCAAAAAACAAGTTCATAGGTGAGATCCCAATGAAACTATTAAGCTTGACATTCCTGTCGGTTCTCAACATTTCGTGTAATAGGTTAGTGGGGAAGATTCCAATAGGGAATCAATTTTCTACATTCGCTAATGATTCCTATGAGGGAAACTTAGGGTTGTGCGGGTTCCCATTGTCAAAGAAATGTGATGAAGTTGAAGATCATCAGTCATCAGCAGCTCAGCAAGAAAGCATCCTTTCGGATCTTGGTAGTCCGTTTAGTTGGAAATTTGCTCTGGTTGGATATGGATGCGGGGTGCCTGTGGGAGTTGTCATTGGTTACATCTTGTTTTGGAGGACCAAGAGATGCACTAAGTGGATTGAACAATCATTAAAGGCAAAAATACAGCAGAAAAATGAACAGAATCGAAGAAGAAGAAGATGAATGTCGTAATAATGGAACAAATAGTAGAAGTGCAACTGCTGCTGTCGTTGCTGGCAACCGGAGAAGAAGAGGAGTGAGGAGTGTAGCTGAGGTTTTGTTCTCTTTTCTCTGTTATTTCTTCCTTTTTGTTCCTCTGCTCTGCATTCTTCTTGGTGTTTCTCTTCCCATTATATATAGAGCCTGCGAGCGCGTGTTGCTGGATATGGTCGAGCGCGTGTTTCTCTTCCCAATCTGATTGTCTCTTTGAAGCCATGCTGAAATTGTAATAAGAAGTCGTTGATCATATTTCAAAGTCAATCAACCTTTCATATCAATCATTTTAATGAAAATGGCAAATTAGAAAGCCTGAACTGCTCTTGAAATTTTCTTCTTGGATGGTATTTAAGCTGAAATAAGGTGGGGATTTTTTATGTATCTAGTTTGTAGCAAATTGCAATGAATTCTAATGCAAGGCACTATGAATAAAGTGATGACATCGGGGTATTGGGGCAATTTTTTTTTTAAAACTTTCCTGTTTTTTAACACAAAATAATTATTTTAGTTGAAAAAAAACATTGTATTCAGAAAAAATTGTTTTGTGCTTATTTATTTTTTTAACAAAAAAAAAATTATTGTTCTATAATCAGATTTAAAAAATAGAAAAGTTACACGTGATATGAGATCAAATATCTTGATATGCATATTTATTTTCAGCTTCTTGACTTAATCTTTGGTTTTGGACAAAATATTTTTTATCATTTATCAACACGTATAATTCTTAATTTATTTTATTGAATATAAATATTAGATTTTACTTTGTAATGAAAATCTTTCTTGATGAACAAGACTTTTTAAAACAATCATATTTTCAAGTTTAATAACAATACCAAAGAATTCTTCAAACCTGAATTTTTTTACGTTAAAAAACCTTCTCCCCAACGACGTACTGAAACATTGCTTTCAAAATTATTATAAAACTAATATAAATAACTTTATTTTTTTCCTTTATACAATGACTTTTCAAAAAACTACCATGTTTTTTTCAATAAAAAAAAAAACAATACAATTTAAAAAAGAATTGATGAAATAGCATAACTTGTACATGTTGCGAATGAGCTTGGAATTCTGTCACAATAAGCTTTACAAGGAGATCCCTCGAAAATTTGTTCAGCTCAGTTTCCTCTTACATAACCATTCCATTGACATGTCCACTTTGTAATACAACAAGCCAAGCTCCAATTTAATATTAAGTTTTGCAACATCGCTAATTTTTGGTGTAAAATTTTGTGGCTGTTGGTATTGAATAATTAGCCAAATAGTTAAAACAGACCCAACAACTACTCAGTTTGCTGCTAAAGGCATATGACTCATCTCTAATAGAATTTATCAATTGTAGTTTTACTGTCGTAATACATTTCATGCACATTCTCTATGTTGTCTGTAAAAATAAACATGATTCCACTTAAATGATTAGCCAAGCAGTTAAAACAGACCCAAAAATCAATGAGTTTGTTGTAGAAAACAAATAACTCATCTTTTATGCATTTTATCAATTGCAGATTATTTGCCCATTGAATATTTAGCCAAACAATTAAAGCAAGTCCAACAATCAATCACTGTATAGAGCAAATAACTCATCTTTAATGGATTTCATCAATTGTCTGCTCATAAATTTATTGGTGCAGGTGTCTTTAATTTTTTATCTTATTTTTGTAAAATTGTATTACTTCACATTAGTATTAAACACAAAAACTTATCTTATAAATAATTTCTTTAATATTACGTAACAAAATTTATGTCCATGTTAATTATTTTGGCCAAATGTATAACATTATAAAAAAAACTCACACTCTTAATATTTTTTCTTAAAATTTTAAAAAATTTGGTCCTACCTAGGGTGAAACGCAGGGCAAGTGCCTTGTTCGTCTCTTTAACTCATTCAATGGTTTATATGACATTTTTGCAATTGGTTTACTATGCATTATTAGATAATTTGTTGTAATTTTACATAATCACAAGTGCTTTTGATTATGCTCTTAGATTATGTAACAAATATCTCTTTGGTTCTAATGAGTTTTGAAATACCAAATAAGTTTGTGAGACTCTAAAATTAATTCTACGTAATGAAAATGTATAATTGTATTTAAACTCAAAGACATCGCTATAATTATTGGTGAGGGAAATATGGCCTCTTGAATTTTTTAAAACTTTATTTTGGCCACTATAATATTGGGTTGTTTCAATTAGACCCCTTCTAAAATTTATTATTTTATTTATGACCTAGCTATGTATTTCATTTTATCTTAATCCTTGTGTTATTTTAATTTTAACCCTTGTACATCATATCATATTTGTTGTATTACTACATTTGAAATAGTTTATAATAAATATGGTATGTTAAAAAGCAACTACATTCCTAAAAAAACATCTCTTGCATGTTATTTATGCCACAATATTATACTTAGTTTCATTATTGTTTATCTATAAGCCAATTTGTATGATTGAGAAAGTATTGATGATTTATAATGCGTTTAGATTTAAAGATAAGTATTAATATTAATTTTGATTAGTAAGTTTAAGTATATAATTAGGTTCATTATTGTTTAGCTATAAGCCAATTAACCTAATTAAGCTACTATTGATTATTCACAATGCTCTTAGATTTGAAAATACGAGTTCAAGTTTATTTTGGTTAGTAAGTTTAAGTGTGTATTGTTCTAACAAATTTATAAACTATAGCTTATATCCTTATGTTTTTTTATTATAATTAGTTGCATTATCATTTATGATAATTTAATATGCTCTTAGGTGGAAGATATCTCTTCAGAATTCATTTAATTAGTAAGTTTAAGTTTGTATTTATCTTTAAACTAATTTACTGGATTGAGCTACCATTGATTATTTAACACTTTTAGATTTAAAAATAACTATCTAGATTTATTTTGATAAGTATGGTTAAGAGCGTGTCTTTTTTGTAGATTTTATACATTGCAACTTATATTTATTTAGTTCTAATGGATTCTTAAGTCTCATCTGTCTCCATATAAATTTATAAGATTTTAATATTAAAAATGTTTAAGGACAATTGTAGAACAACATTTGAGTCTTTAGGCCAATCAATCTTATGTTTATGAAAAACAAAATATATTGGTGATGCAATATATTTTATATTTTTTTATTTTTTTGTCAAAATATTTTCCTTATTGAGTTTTTGGGAAAAACATGAAAGTGTGATGATCGTGTTCTTATTATTATTTTTTTAAAATCAAATGAATTTTGCATACATTATCATAAGATCTATATTATGCTTTTAAGTGTTTATGACATCTTGGTTGGTGAGATTTTCTACTATTCTAATTACCATTTTTCTTTATTTTTTATGATTTATTTTTGTCATTGTTAAATATAGTGTATAAATTGCTCAACGAATACCTCGATAATAACAATCCCAGCTGATTCACATGATAGCTATTTATGGTATATGTGTGATTACCACCAACTAAAAATTTATGTATTCCATATTTAAATGGAGTAATTAGTCGCTATAAAAAGCAACAATATTTGCATGTTCAATGACAAATGTAAGTTTCTTGCTTCATTTCGGCCTATATATAATGCCAATGGTTTGTCATTCCATAGAACCTCCATTTAAGTAGCTTTGAGTTTGCTCCTTTCTTTACTTTCACAATGGCTAACACTCCCTTGCACCAACAACTTAGCATCATGAGACAATCATTCTTTGATGAGGTCTTTCTTCACTAAGAAAAAAATTGAAGTCATATATGTTTTTTTCTTTAATTCATAAATTAACAAAGATTAAACTAACATTTTGAATTTGCATGTTGATTATTGTAGGGACTTCTGGATCACGAACAAGTGAGTTATCTTGAGACTCTTGAAAATGAAGATGATCCTGATTTCATTGAAAATCTTTTTACCATGTTTTTAAGGGATTCATCTAGATATATCGATTCTATTGAGAAGGCTTTGTAAGTACAATACTAATTAATTGAAATTTTGCATCTTTCTTTGATTTTTTGGTCTTACTTGAAAAAGATTTGTTGTGTTTTCTTAGGGAGGCAACCCCAGTTGATTATTCTGTCATGGAGAGAATGATGTATCGACTTAAGGGTAGTAGTGCTAGGTAAGGAAAAATATATTACACGATTTATTACCAAATTATCTTTTTATATGGTGTTTCATAAGCAACAATAAATTTCTTGTAGCATTGGTGCATCAAAAATTAATGGTGAAACCAACACTCTCAGAAAAGTTTTTCATGATGGGGATATCGAAAGGTAAAATTTATAATTCTTTATAACTTTTAAAGTATCATTGATAATGTTTCGTGTAAAAACAAAAATATAGTAAATTATATATCCATAAATGTTATAGTGCCAAGGCGTCTCTTCAAAAACTCAAAGAAGAACATGCCAATTTCAAGGAAAAACTTGTTGTCTATGTTGGGGTAATTCTCTCACTCTAATAATTTTCTTTTTTGATTTATGAATAACACACAATTTTCTTGTATGTTCTTATTCATTTTCTTCTTATTTTTTAGATGTTGAAGGAAGCCAAACTCTCTGAATATTGAGCAAAACCTTCAATAAAAATCGAGAATCAATGGAGATTTGGTTAAGTAATTGGCATGGAAGGACATGAAATTCATGGATTTACTTTTGCTATATGTTTTTGGCTTTTTTTAAAGTATGTTGGGTAGTCAAGCCTTGAATGGGAGGTTCAGTAGGTTAATAGAATCTAGATATCTTGTTGTTTTTTTTTATAAAGAAAAGATGAACAAGAAATCAGATTTTATGTATTATCATCGTATCCATAATAAAGATTCTAGATCTCATTCTAAAAAGAAAAGAAATTTATTTTGAGATGTTAAAAACTAATATTGACACATGTGAATCAACAAATGAGTTGACTACATATACAAAATTTATAATACCTTTTGACAATTGTTATTGCACCAATCTTAAAATGCATTATGTAGAGTTTTCAAAATATATCATGTAATGTTTTTGAAAAATCACACAAATTTCTAAAGAAGAAGAAGTTGATATTATTTTTGAATAGCATTTTTTAATATTGTTTTTTCCAATATAGAAGCATGAATGTATGTTATATAAAATGGTAAATTGATAGTTATTAATAATGATAGTATCACAAAAAATATAAATGTTCTATAACCCTTCAAAAAGGACACAAACTAAGGCAAATAATTTCCATTATGGTGTGAAGGAGGTGTAGGTGATATGTTATTGTATGGTAATATCTAAGAGAACCCCATGATTGAGCTATCATTGATTCTAAGATATGATCCATTCAAATTCATCTCGTACTTGGTTAAGAAATGTAGAACTTTATTCTAACTCTAAAGTTGTCCCTATGGCCTGTGGTGGTCCCTATGGTAGCTCAAATACCATTTAATTTTGCCCTTTTTAAAAATACATTATTGTAGCATTATCTTAATAATATTATAAATTATTTCATTAATTATTATTTATTAGCCATATTAGGTGAAATTCAAATCTCTCTCCCAATCTCACCTTTTTTCATATCCTGATTTATATTAAGTTTGTTATAAGAGATACAACCCATCTGATATTGTGGTAATTGTTATTTTTTAAAGTGTTTTTTTGTAAGAAATACATCAAAGTAATATTTAACATCAACATATCAAAACAATTTAAAAACATCACAAAATAAATTAATTTAAAACAAAAAAATAAAAAATATTCTAATAATTTTAATACTCAAAATAAATAATATTTTAAATATAAAATGTTATTTTTAGATTATCCTAAAGTGATTAGTCTTCTGGGCCACGCAACGCAAACCTTTTGGTAAAATTTATATTATTTCCAGATAACACGAACAAGCATACGTTTTAAAACCGATCTCTTGTAAAACCCATATTCTCTTATTTACATATCAAGCAAAAGACAATGAAATGTATTTGTCCAAGACATCTCATACTCCCACTTAGCCTGCTCAGCATGTGGCGTGCCTCAGCAATTACTTGGCATACAATATCAGATATGATTTTTTATTGAATTTTTTTTCTTTTATATCGTGATAAGGTTTTTTCATTTAAAAAAAATTATTCAGATAAAATATGTTATTGTTAAAAAGATGCTTTGATAAGGGAATGTATTTTGGATTTTATCAACTGCAATTTTACTGTCGCAATATATTTTATGCACATTTTCTACGTTGCCTACAACCAATTGAATGATTAGTCAAGCAGTTAAAATAGGCTCAACAATAAATCAATTTGTTGCAGAAAGAAAATAACTCATCTTTAATGAATTTTATCAATTGCAATTTTATTATTCTCTCATTGAATATTTAGTCAAACAGTTAAAGCAAACCCAACAACTAATCAATTTGTTGTAGAAAGCAAATAACTCATCTTTAAATATGGTCCTTGAATTTGGTGTGGGAAATATGGTCCTTGAATTTTTTAAAACTTTATGTTGGTCACTATAATATTGGGTTGTTTCAATTAGACCTCTTCTAAAATTTATTATTTTATTTATGACCCGGTAATGTATTTCATTTTATCTTTATCCTTGTGTTATTTTAATTTTATACCTTGTAACTATATAATATTGTTGTATTACTACATTTGAAATAGTTTATAATGAATATGGTATGTTAAAAAGCAACTACATTCCTAAAAAAACATCTCTTGCATGTTATTTATGCCACATTATTATACTTAATTTCATTATTGTTTATCTATAAGCCAATTTGTATGATTGAGAAAATATATACTATTTATAATGCATTTTGATTTAAAGATATGTCTTCATATTAATTTCGATTAGTAAGTTTAAGTATATAATTAGGTTCATTATTGTTTAGCAAGCCAATTAACCTAATTAAGCTACTATTGATTATTCACAGTGCTCTTAGATTCGAAAATACGAGCTCAAGTTTATTTTGGTTAGTAAGTTTAAGTGTGTATTGTTCTAAAGATTTTATAAACTAAGCTTTCTACCCCTTTTCTTTTCCATAGAGCCTCCACTTAAGTAACTTTGCGTTTGCTCCTTTCTTCGCTTTTAGAATTGCTAGCACTTCCTTGCGCCAACAACTTAGCATCATAAGGCAATCCTTATTTGATGAGGTCTTTCTTCACCAAGGAAAATTTTATTTATATTTTTTTTTCTTTAATCCATAAATTTACAAAGATTACACTAACATTTGTCGCGACGATTTTTTACGCGCTTCACGCCCCCCAATCCCCGGATTTGGGGAGACAACAGTGCGCGGTGAAATGGGGGTTGTTTTATAGTCGTAAAATTACGACTATAAATATCAGAAATCGCCACCTAGTATTAAGGTCACTAGGAACCTATTGGTCTGCGAGAGTCTTGGGTAAGGGGACTTGTTGTGCAAGGGAAAGATGCATCACCCCCAGAGCACCCTACCTAAGGTAAGATGCATTGTTGCTTGATTGTTCTTCTAAGTTAAACTTTTTTACACTGTATTTTCAAAAACTATTTTTTGTCTGCGGGTGTACTTTACAATGTAATTTTACACCGCAGTTACAAACTTTTTTTTATCTACGGATGTACTTTACAATGTAAATTTACATCGTATCTGAAAATCCTTTTTATTATCTACGGATGTACTTTACAATGTAAATTTACACCGTAGTTAAACCCCTGTTTTTTTGTATCCATGGATGTACTTTACAATGTAAATTTGCACCCTAATAGATAAAACAAAAATACTTATAATTATTTTTGATATTTTGGCCAAATTCCAACGAATAATCATAAACCGGTTACGATATCCAATTTTCTTTTTAATATGTGAGAAGGGTGCAATATATTTTTTACGAAAAATATGATGGGAAAACTTTGGAATCCGGTCGTATGCACGAAAACAACACATTTTTTATTTTTTTAAAAGCATTTTTTTTGTTTTTTAAATAAAAAATAAAAAAAAAATTCAGGTCGGGCTGGACCCAACTAAATGGGCCAGCTCAGCCATGTTGGGCCAAGGGCCCAACTATGATAGACTTGGGCTAGACTGGATTGTCTAGTCCTGATGGGCCGAGAGGCCCCTCAACTTTGGCAGCTGGGCCGGGAACTGAACCCGACCCAAACGACCCAATGGGTGAGTGAATTAATTCACTCCCCTAGAGCGAGGAAGAAGGGAATGAACAGTAAAATGGTCGACCACGACGAGAGGCTTACCTTCTAACACCACCGGGTAGAGGAGGTCGAGGCGGTTCTCTCTGTCGTGGTGGCGTCGAAAATGGTGGTTGTGGTGGCTGAGCGAAGCTTCTAAAGTGGCGGTCTGTGCTGGAGTTGTTGCTGCTCCTTGTCGTTGTTGTGTCACTGGAGCTAGAGAAGGAAGGTTGTGGCTGGCGACGAAGCTGAGGAGGGAGACCAGGTGGTGGTCGTCGGCTGCGCTGGTGGAGGAGAGGGCTGCTTGACGTGCTGGTTTTTAGAGAGAGAGAACTGCTGCAAGGAGAGAGAGAGAGAGGAAATTGCAAGGAGAGAGAGAGGGACCTGCGTTTGTGGTGGAGGTTGGCTCTGCCAGAGATGAGGAAGATGAAGAGATGATGGTTGCGTTTTGTCGTCTCCCTCTCTCTTTGTAAATTTTTCTCCCCTTTCTTTCTCTGCGTTTTTTCCTTTGGCTTCTTGCTCCTTTGTAACGTGATCCTCTCTTCGTTCCTCCTAGTTTTTCCCCTGTTCTTTTTTTCTTTTTGTTTCCTTTTTTTTCTCTGGTCCCCCACTCGTCGTCCCCCTCCCCTACATGTATTTTCATGCATGTATTTATAGGCTAAAGGAGGCAACCCTTCGGCTACCCATTGCGTGCAATGATGGGTTGCCTGCCTGTGCACTTGCAGGTGGCGTGCCTGCACTGTTCAGGTGACTGAACAATGCAATCACGCCTGATAATTGTGGGGAGGGTGTAAATACGATTTGGTCCCTCAATTTTTAATTGGTTCAATCGCACCCCAATTGGTTTTAAACTTTTAATTTTGTGCAATTGTATCCCATCAAAATTTCAATACCAACCTTAGATTTGCGCGCCTTTTTTATTTTGGTCATTGGCTTCCAATTTATGCGATTCGACCCTTAATTAACTATTAAATTCTCGATATCTTCAATTTGGCCCCTAACTTCGCACAATTGGATTGGAAAAATTCAATTCAGTCTTCGAAAACTCCAAACTTCTCAATTGAACCCAAATTACACTCAAAAACTGGATTTTTCATCGATTAAGCCCTTAATAAAATTAATTTGACCCTTTTTAAAGTATAATTATGTCCTTGCGCTTAATTAAATCCTTCAATTGGACCCTACATTAATTCCCAAACATAATTATACTTTAAATTGGCCCATGATTAAATCAAATTGGCCTATAAAAAATATAATTATATCTCTCAACTTAATTTTTACATAGATATATCTAATGATAATAGTGCTAGGTAAGGAAAAATACATTACACGATTTCTTACAAAATTATATTTTTGTATGGTGCTTCATAAGCATAACAACTTTCTTGTAGCATTGGTGCATCAAAAATTAATGGTGAAACCAACACTCTCAGAAAAGTTTTTCATGATGGGGATATCGAAAGGTAAAATTTATAATTCTTTATAACTTTTAAAGTATCATTGATAATGTTTCGTGTAAAAAACAAAAATATAGTAAATTATATATCCATAAAGGAGAACATGCCACTTTCAAGAAAAAACTTGCTGTTTATGTTGGGGTAATTCTCTCACTTTAATAATTTTGTTTTTGGTTAATGAACCACACAATTTTCTTGTATTTTCTTATTCATTTTCTTCTTATTTTTCAGATGTTGAAGCAAGCCAAACTCACTGAATATTGAGCAAAACCTTCAACAAAAATTGAGAATCAATGGAGATGTGGTTAAGTAATTGGCGTGGAAGGAAAATGAAATCCATGGATTTACTTTTGCTTTATGTTTTTGGCATTTTTTAAGTATGTTGGGTAGTCAACCCTTTAATGGGTGGTTCACTAGGTTAGTAGAATCTAGATATCTTGTTGCTTTTCTTTATAAAGAAAAGATGAACAAGAAATAAGATTTTATGTATTATTATCGTATCCGTAATAAAGATTCTAGATCTCATTCTAAAAAGAAAAGAAATTTATTTCAATATGTTAAAAACTAATATTGACGCGTGTGAATCAACAACAAATGAGTTGACTGCATATACAAAATTTATAATACCTTTTGACAATTCTTATTGCTCGAATTTTAAAATACATTATGTAAAGTTTTTAAAAATATATCATGTAATTTTTTTGAAAAATCAGACAAATTTCTAAGGAAGAAGAAGTTGATATTATTTTTTAATAGCATTTTTTAATTTTGATTTATCCAATATAGAAACATGAATGTATGGTAAATTGACAGTGTTTAATAATGATACTATCACAAAGAATACAAATGTTCTATAATCCTTCAAATAGGACACAAACCAAGGCAAATAATTTCCGTTGGTATTTTAACAAATAAACAGACCCACATCACGGATCTGATGCAGCCCAGAATCGGATCAAGAACTGATAGAAGCAAAATTGGATGTTGCCAACATGTGAATGGTAAATTGATTCAGAAGCTCGGAGCATAACCTCGACCACCATTGCTGTGGTGTAGGTAAATAGAACCAGCAGGAAAATGAACATTGCAAGATGGTGTGCGTCCATGGGCGACGCTTGAATTGATTGGTATTTCACTTGTAAACCTCATGCTGCACAGCAAAACATTAGCCCAGAAAACAACTTTCAAAGGGGAAATTTTGAGTTCGTTTCCTACAGTCTGAGTAAAGGAAACAAATCACACTAAGCGATAACAATGAACTTGAAAGACAGCACAAGGCTAGTTTTGTTATTGAAACTTGAACAGGAATAGAAATCAGTGGAAGACAAATTATAGTCAGTGAAGATCAATAAACGGAAATGGAAATTAAACCCACAAAAAAAAGAGCAAACCAAGAAGATTCAAATTGTAAGCTAACCTTTCTTTTTCAAAAGCAAGATTTTGGCTATGGCTGTCAGACATTTCCTCCTCCTTTTCCTTTTTCCCTCTCTAGTCTCTGCTCTTGGTGGGGTGGGTGGTGCGATGGGAGCTCTAAAACACATTGCTTTCAAAATTATTATAAAACTAATATAAATTACTTTATTTTTTCCTTTATACAATGACTTTTCAAAAAACTAGCATGTTTTTTAAATAAAAAAAAAACAATTTTAATAAAAATTGTATTACTTCACATTAGTGTTAAACACAAAATATTATCTTATAAATAATTACTTTAATATTACATAACAAAAAATTATGTTCAGGTTGATTATTTTGGCCAAATGTATAGCATTATAAAAATATTCACACTCGTAACATTCTTTTGTAATTTAAAAAAATTGGTTTTACCTAGAGCAAAACGCATGGCAAGCATCTCATTCCTCTCTTTAACTCATTCAATGGTTTATATGCCACTTTTGCAGTTGGTTTACTATGCATTATTAGTTAAGTGGTTGTAATTTTACTTAATCATGACTGTTTTTGATTATGCTCTTAGATTATGTAAGAAATGTCCCTTTGGTTCTAATGAGTTCTTAAATACAAAATAAGTTTGTGAGACTCTAACATTAATTCTACGTAATGAAAATTTATAATTGTATTTAAACTCAAAGACATCACTATAATTTTTGGTGAGGGAAATATGGTCCCTTTTTTTTAAAAAGCTTATTTTGGCCACTATAATATTGGGTTATGCAATTAGACCCCTTCAAACATTTAATATTTTATTTATGACCCAATTATTTTTTCTTTATCCTTGTGTTATTTTAATTTTGGCACTGGTAACTCATATAGTATTTGTTCTATTACTACATTTGAAATAGTTTATAATGAATATGGTTGTTAAAAAGCAACTACATTCCTAAAAAAAAATATCTTGCATGTTATCTATGCCACATTATTATAATTAGTTTCATTATTGTTTATCTATAAGCCAATTTGTTTGATTGAGAGAGTATTGATTATTTATAATGCGTTTATATTTAAAGATATGTGTTCATATTAATTAAGATTAATAGGTTTAAGTATATAATTAGGTTCATTATTCTTTAGCTATAAGCCAATTAAACTAATTAAGCTACTATTGATTCTTCATAATTCTCTTGGATTTGAAAATACGAGTTCAAGTTTATTATGGTTAGTAAGTTTAAGTGTATTGTTCTAAGGATTTTATAAGCTATAGCTTATATCTTTATGGTTTTTATTATAATTAGTTGCATTATTATTTATTGATAATTTAATATGATCTTAGATGGAAGATATCTCTTCAAATTCATATTAATTAGTTTGTATTAGTTCTATATACTTTAATTAGTAAGTTTAAGTTTGTATTTATCTTTAAACTAATTTACTTGATTGATCTACCTTTGATTATTTTCCACTTTTAGATTTGAAAATAACTATGTAGATTTATTTTGATAAGTTTAAGTGTGTCTTTTTTGTAGGTTTTATACATTGCAACTTATATTTATTTAAGTTTAAATTTATAAGATTTTAATATTAAAAATATTTAAGGACAATTGTAGAACTAAATTTGAGTCTTTAGGCCAATAAATCTTATGTTTATGAAAAACAAAAATATAATGATAATGTACTATATTTTATATTTCATTATTTTTGTCAAAATATTTTCCTTATTGAGGTTTTGGGAAAAACATGAAAGTGTGATGATTGTGTTCTTATTTTTGCTTCTCTAAATCCATTGAATTCTGCATACATTATTATAAGATCTACAATATGCTCTTTAGGGTTTATGACATCATGGTTGGTTGGTGAGATTGATTCTACTATTTTAATTACCATTTTCTTTATTTTTTATGTTTTTTTTGTTATTATTAAATATAGTGTATATATTGCTCAACGAATACCTCGATAAAATTAATGTCAGCTGATTCGCATGATAGTTATTTATGGTATATGCGTGATTACCACCAACTGAAAATTTATGTATTCCATTTTTAAATGGTGTATTTATCGCTATAAAAAGCAACAATATTTGCATGTTGGATGACAAATGTTAGTTTCTTGCTTCATTTTGGCCTATATAAAGTCCCATTGGTTTTCCATTCCACTACACAATTAAGCTTTCTACCCCTTTTCCTTTCCATAGAGACTCTACTTAAGTAACTTTGGGTTTGCTCCTTTCTTCTCTTTTAGAATGGCTAGCACTCCATTGCGCCAACAACTTAGCATCATGAGGCAATCACTCTTTGATGAGGTCTTTCTTCACCAAGGAAAATTTCATTTATGTTTTTTTCTTCAATCCATAAATTAACAAAGATTACACTAACATTTTGAATTTGCATGTTGATTATTGTAGGGACTTCTGGATCACGACCAAGTGAGTTATCTTGAGACTCTTGAAAATGAAGATGATCCTGACTTCATTGAAAATATTTTTACCTTGTTTTTAAGGGATTCAACTAAATATATCGATTCTATTGAGAAGGTCTTGTAAGTACAATGCTAATTAATTGAAATTGTGCATATTTCTTTGATTTTTTGGTCTTCCTTGACAAAGATGGTGATGATGATATCTTTTTTGTTCTGTTTTCTTAGGGAGACAAGCCCAGTTGATTATCCTGTCATGGAGATAATGATGTATCGACTTAAGGGCAGTAGTGCTAGGTTAGGAAAAATATATTAGATGATTTATTATAAAATTATGTTTTTATATGGTGTTTCATAAGCATAACAAATTTCTTGTAGCCTTGGTGCATCGAAAATCAATGCTGAAACCAACACACTCAGAAATTTTTTTCATGATGGGGATATAGAAAGGTAAAAGTCATAAATACTTTATAAATTTTAAAGTATCATTGATAATGTTTCGTGTATCAAAAATATGGTAAATTATTTATCCATAAATGTTATAGTGGAAAGGAGTCTCTTCAAAAACTCAAAGTAGAACATGCCAATTTCAAGGAAAAACTTGCTGTTTATGTTGGGGTAAATCTCCCACTCTAATAATTTCATTTTTGATTTATTAATGACAAACAATTTTCTTGTATGTTCTTATTCATTTTCTTTTTATTTTTCAGATGTTGAAGCAAGCCAAACTCTCTGAATATTGAGCAAAACCTTCAACAAAAACAGAGAATCTATGGAGAAGTGGTTAAGTAATTGGTGTGGAAGGAAAATTAAATCCTGGATTTACTTTCGCTTTATGTTTTTGGCTTTTTTATAAGTATGTTGGCTAGTCAAGCCTTTTATGGGTAGTTTAGTAGGTTAATAGAATCTAGATATCTTGTAGCTTTTCTTTATAGAGAAAAGATGAACAAGAAATCAGATTTTATGTATTATCATCTTTACCGTAATAAAGTTTCTCGATATCATTCTAAAACAAAAAACAATTATTTTGAGATGTTAAAAACTAATATTGACGCGCGTGTGAATTAACAAATGAGTTGATTCTATATATCTTTTGTCAATTCTTATTCCACCAATCTTAACATTCAATTTGTAGAGGTTTTCAAAATACATTATGTAATGTTTTTGAAAAATCACACAAATTTCTAAAGAAGAAGTTGATATTATTTTTTAATAGCATTTTTTAATATTGTTTTGTCCAATATAGAAGCATGAATGTATGTTACATAAAAATGGTAAGTTGATAGTGTTTAATAATGATACTATCACAAAGAATATAAATGTTCTATAATCCTTCAAAAAGGACAAAAACTAAGGCAAACAATTTTCATTATAGTGTGGAAGAAGTTGAAGTTATATGTTATTGAATGGTAATATCTAAGAGAACCCCAAGATTAAGCAATCATTGATTCTATATGATCCGTTCAAATTCATTTCGTACTTTGTTGAGAAATGTAGAGCTTTATATTAACTCAAAGTTGCCCTATGACTTGTGGTGGTCCCTAAAAAATTCTAAAAAGTTAAATTTGGCCCTCACAACTAAAAGGTGTATAGGTTGTTTCTTTTCTATAGCTATTACAATAATTATTGTTTTTACAATGACAAATTACACCTCTCAAAAATAAAATATACAAATTTATAATTAATGGTAATTACATATATACTATAAATAGTTATCATACAAAACAGTTGGCATTGTTATTAGAGAAGTATTCATCGAGCAATTTAAACACTATTTATTTTTAACTATGATGAAAATATATCATAAGAAAATAATAAAGGGAAATGGATATTAAAAGACAAGAATCAATCTCACAAACCATGATGTTATAAACTCTTAAAACATGATGTAATTAAATAAAGTTTAGGCTCTACACTTGTCCTTGAACATTTTTAATTTTATAATCCCATAAACTTATCTAGACACACATGAGGATTTAAGAAACAATTAAAATAATAAAGATACAAGTTACAATTCATAAAATCTACAAAAAAGAGAGAGAAAGATATGCACTTGAATTACTAATAAAAATAAATCTAAATGGATATATTTTACAATCTAAGAGTGATAAATAATCAATGGCAGCTAAGTTGGATAAATTGACTTGTAGCTAGATAATAATGCAACTAATTTAATAAAACCATAAAGATATTAGTT
Source organism: Salix caprea (assembly GCA_964035475.1). Lineage (NCBI taxonomy): Eukaryota > Viridiplantae > Streptophyta > Magnoliopsida > Malpighiales > Salicaceae > Salix > Salix caprea. Next base: position 598,574 of record OZ037743.1, read on the forward strand.
TTAGCTCATAAAATCCTTCTTGAGTAGAATTAACCTGGCTTACAAAAGGATCCAGCATCTTTAGGAAGCTTTTTTGCAGTGTATTGCCACTGATGGAAGGCAAGAGTTATAGTTTTCTCAGCAATTCTGTAATAAAGTTCACTTAGCGTCGCGCCAGTGGCCTCCACTATGCATTCTAGTTTGTAAATAAATGATGTTTTCAGGAACAATAAATGGCAGCCTGAACCTGTGATACATGTGTTAGTATCACAAGGGCAAGAGGTTTGGGACTGCAAATGGCTTGAACCTGCCATTTTGTAATGAGAACTTCAAGACAGAGGAATTTTTTGGTGTGTAAACAACCTTAGAAATGGCCTCGGAGTCTTCCAAATAAAGGGAAATTCAATACCTCCTTCATCTTTTCATGAACTGATTGAGAATCAATAACAATTCAATTCAAGCAAATTCAATACCTCCTTCATCTTTTCATGGTATCAGAGGAGGACTGAGATCCTGGTTCATCACTGCACTTTGAATCCCTCGTAAGCATCTTTCTCTCTCTCTTTCAGCCAACATGGCCAATGATGAATTACCAGCAACACCTTTTGTTCCTGGCAAACAAATTGCCGACCCCAATATTGATTTTTCAAGATTGAATATTACAAATCCCTATTTCACTCATCATTCAGATCATCCAGGCTTGGTTTTGATCCAAACCTTTGAATGGAGATAATTATTCTACTTGGAAATAAAAAAATCTCCAAGAACAAACTAGGTTTCGTAGATGGCTCAATCGGTGCACCATAAAAAATAACAGATCTTGAAGGTTATGTGGCTTAGTCTTGATGTAATGATATGGTCCATTCATGGATCCTCAACACTCTCAGTCCAGAAATTTTAGACAGTGTTATATATTACTCTTCTACTAACAAAGTTTGGGAATACCTTCATGAGCGATTCTCTCAAATCAACACACCTTGCATCTTCAAAATTTAGCGAGATATTGCCTATCTTCGACAAGAACAACTCTTTTTCTCTACTTATTACACAAAATTAAAAGACCTATGAGATGAACTAATCTCCTACAGCGATGCAGTAAATGCGGCACAGCAAGATCAACAAAAAATGATGCATTTTTTTATGGGATTAAATTATTCTTATAGTGGTGTGCAAGGCCAAATCCTCCTAATGAACCCCCTTCCTTTGGTTCAACAAGCATACTCCTCTGTCTCCCAAGAATAAAAGCAACACCTTCTGAGCTCGACACACGTTGCAGGTGATTCCGGTGGTAGCGCAGCTATTGCCATTTGAAGCAACAACAACAACAACTATTTTACTCTATCAGCGGGTACAAAAACATTCAATTGTTCTTATGGTTCACATGACTTTAGATCGCCAGAAAAATCACCAGACATTTTCAATGGAGGATGTCAAGACAAGAAATGTTTAGGAGCTGGAAAAGGATACTCCCTTTTGTTGGAAGATAAGTTGCTTACCAATCTTAATGAACACATACAGAAGACTTGAAGAAAAGTGCATTGACAACAAAGAAGAAGAGACAGTTAATTTCTGTTATATAGCATGCAAAGTGTTAATTACAATTATGTTATTTGTAACTATTCATAGAGCTAAAGAAGAGAAAATGCAATTGAATTCTTTTCTATTTATAAGTATTGTAGTTAAAATATGTGTCCTTCCCCAATAGTATATAAGGGGACTTTTATTGTTAGAGACATACAAAACGTGTGTCTTGCCCTAATAGTATAAGGAGACTTTTATTGTTAGAGTCATACAAAACATGTGTCCTGCCCCAATAGTATATAAAGGGACTTTTATCAAACACTTTGTAAACAATAAGAAATACTTACCTTCTTCTGCATTTACTCTTCCTCTCTTCTTCAATCCTTTGGGTAATCTTTTGTTTTTTCTCAAAATCAATCAAACTCACTTGCATATGATCTATGGGATGTAATTGAGTTTGGCGTGAAATCAAACTTTGGACTGGTAGATGAATCTGAGAGGGAAGAAGATGAAACTGGAAGCATACATGGAGAAGCACAAACTGTTTCGAGAGAGAGCAAAATCAAAAATGCCAAGGCATTGAGTCTTATACAAAGAGCATTATCTGATGACCTATTTCCAAGAACATAAATGAAAAACTGCAAAACGAGCATGGAATATATTAAGAAGAAAATTAAGAGGAGATGAAAAGGTGAGATCAGTAACATTATAAGCAGTAAGAGTTGCGTTTGAACACATGAGAATGGCAGATGGTGAAGGCCTTGATCAATATTTGGCTAAGTTTTTCAAAACAATTAACAACTTGAAATCAGTTGGAGATGATGTACCTAAAATAAGGATAGTGCAAAAGCTATTAATGAGCCTAAGTATGAGATATAATCTATTATTTCTATTATTGAAGAAACAAAAGACCTTGATGTGCTAAGAGTGGAAGAAGTTATAGTATCGGTTAAAGAGTATGACAAGATAGAGGATTTACATGATGAAAGAGATAGGATTACAGGAACAGAGAATGCATTTAGTAGTCTAAAGGTTGGTTATAACCATGGATATGCTGCTAATAAGTTTTCACAAGGGAGATCTAATAAAAAATGGCAATCACATGATAAGAGGGACATAAATTGGCCTCATGCAAGACACTTGAATAATCATAATTGTTCAAGTTGGAATAACACTACTAGTGGAAGCAAACATGATAGTATTATGCCTTAATGTCAAGTATGTCAAAAGTTCTATTTCGGTGTGTGCACATACAAAGGAAAGGCAATATGTTGAAGATGTAACAAATTTGGCCATAATACAAAGGAGTGTGATAGTTACACTAACAAACTGCTAGCAAATTGTGCAACGAAAGAAGAAACAACCACATGAACCATGTTTTATTCTTGTCATGTAGCAATCATATGACATCACAAGAGGCTGGATTAATTGATATTGACAGGACAGTGACTTGTAAACTTAAAATTGGATTTAGAGACCTAGTGCAAGCAACTAGAAAAGGAACTCTTATGGTGGATACTAAGCATGGGAAGAGATTTATACATGAAGTACTACTAGTTTCAGGTTTGGATGAAAATTTGTTGAGCATAGGTCAAATGATGGAGCATGGATACTATATTCTATTTGGAGAAACACTGCAATAATATTTGATGATGAAAATTTAAACAATGTGATAGCAAAAATAGTGATGGGAGGGAATATATGTTTTCTCCTTTAACTTTAGTCCATGACACCTACATCTATGAAGGCATTAGTAGGTGAAGACTCATGTATATGGCATAGAAGGCTTGGTCATTTAAATTTTGCCAGCATGAAGACGATGCAACAGAAGGAGATGGTGTATGGCTTACCTATGATAGCTTAAATGAAGAATGTGTGTGAAGGATGTGTCACAGGCAAGCAATATAGAAAAAGATTTGACAAAGAGGAAACATGGAGAGCCAATTATCCACTGGAACTGGTACATACAGACCTATGTGGACCAATGCAAATTGATTCAGTAGAAGGAAATAGGTATTTCATCAAATTCATTGATGAGTTTTCAAGAATATGTTGGGTCTATTTTCTTAGAAATAAATCAGACACACTAAATATATTCAAAAAGTTCAAACTATTTGTTGAATGCAAAGTGGATATAAACTGAAAAAACTAAGAGGTGACAGAGTTGGTGAATATACTTCACATGAGTTTTAGAACTATTGTTCAAGCATGGGAATGGAGAGGAAGCTGACAATAGCATACTCTCCTCAGCAAAATGAAGTGGCTGAAAGGAGAAACAAAACAATAGGTGAGATGGCAAGGTCTTTGATGACGAAGAAAGGAATACATGTTGAGTTCCTTCCATGTCTTCGTAAAACATATATTATTCTCTCAGATCATATGCACAACTTTCAAAGTCATGAAAAATTTCCTATTTCAAGATTTTGAATTTTTGGTACTTCAAATGAATACTTTATTTGTCGCGATAACATCTTTTTCAAGGAACCATCACACCTAATACACCCCCTCAAGTGAAAGTCCTTTAGACTTGAAACTTGAACATGCTCACATTACCTTGTGCTTGATTTTTATATGAAATAAAATGGGGGTGGTGAGATTTGAACTCGTAAACATTGAGTCAACAAGGCTCTGATACCATGTCAAGGAACCATCTCACCTAAAAGTTTAAGTTGTTAGATGAGGTCCCAGAATATGATTTATATTATTCTCTAACAATCTTCAAATGTCCTTGTTATTCAAAGTTTGAACTTGCAAGGACTTTGTCTTTGTGATTCTGAATTCTAAATGATCAAGCAGATAATCTGCAGTTCTGCAACGCTCAAAAGAGTAAGTGAACCCAGAATAGACCTCCGGGTAAACCCCTCCCTTCAAAACCATTGATCGGTGTTGATTTTCCGGTAGACAAGGGAGAAAAACAGAAATTTTAGCAGACAAAAGAAAACATGTCAAATATCACACTGGATCATTATTACAAAAGGAAATCTTGCCATTAACCTGGATGCTTAAATACTATTGGATCGTGCTGAAATCTCATCGATGATGACAAAGAAAAACTTTTTTGATAAATGATGCATAGGAGATATATTATTATTAATAGCATTGATCTTGTCCTGACCCGATGTATTTGTAGCTCCCTTTGATCACCAAGATGAGAGAGATGGGATACTCTGCTCGTTTGTAAAGAAATTGGTGGGATCAACTTCAGTCTTGACGCGTACCAACCTGTCGAAGTTGTTCTTGAAATACCTCCGACCCCAAATGCTTGCTTGTTCAAAACTTGTGCTGCCTGTCAGGTTATTCATTCCGAGGTCGAGATCTCTATAATTCACGTAAGCTTCTCGAGGGTTTTTCGAAACATATGGTGTCAGGTAACTGTAAAGGCTTCTAATCCAAGCCATGTGCCTGTCGGATGCCTCCTTGCTTTCTTCACTCCAAATCACAGTGGAGACCAATACGTACAGATTACCAGCTCTGTGTGGAAATGGAGTGCTAGACTCCGAAATCTCGTCCATTTTCCCCCCATAAGGGATTAAGATGAGTGTAGACAACTCGATGTGTTCTTCGAAGAACCTGTCCCATATCCCCTGAAATGCAATTTCAGGCATAGGTTCCTTCACGTAATCAGATTTTGCTTTGAATTTTGGTAAGGATAGAGGAGTCCTGTTTAGCAGCACATCCAAGGATGCATTACTTGGAAATCCACCAATGTAGAAGACCGACTCAATCCAACTCATTTCAAAGCAGTCATCTTTTACCAAACCAAGCTCAGGGAAGCTCTCTTGCATCACAGGAAGAAGCTGGTCAGCCTCGCCAAGAAACAAGGAAAGGAATACAGCTTGTATTGTTTTGTTTCCTTCTTGACTTGAATTAACTCTGGATACTAGCACATAGATGACGAGATCTTCAGGAAGCTTATTTGCAACATATTGCCACCGATGGAGAAGCTTTGTTGCATTTTGTTCCAAGGTTTTCGAAACAGAAAACATTGTCACTGTGGATGGAACTTCAACCAAACGTATTTTCCACGCAACAACCACACCAAAGCTTTGCCCTCCTCCGCCTCGAATGGCCCAAAACAAGTCTTCTCCCATTGATGCTCTATCAAGGATCCTGCCTTTAGCATCAATTAGCTGAGCATCAATCACATTATCTGAAGCAAGGCCGTATTTGCGCACGATGGTGCCGTGTCCTCCGCCACTGAAGTGTCCTCCAACCCCTACAGTAGGGCAATTACCTGCTGGGAAAGCAAGAGTTCTGCTTTTCTCAGAAATACTATAATAAAGCTCCCCTAGCGTTGCACCAGCCTGAACCCATGCAGTTTTATCCTCTGCATCAACATTTATAGTTCGTAGATTGATGAGATCAATGATGACAAACGGGAGAGCTGCCCTGTAAGATAGACCCTCAAAATCATGCCCGCCACTCCGAATTCTGATCTGTAAGTTGTGTTTTCGGGAGCAAAGGATGGCAGCCTGGATGTGTGATGCATTCGTTGGTGTAACAATGGCAAGGGGTTTTCGTTCAGAAGAACTGAACCTGAGGTTTCGTATTGAGAACTGCAGGACAGAGCTATACGAGGAGTTGTGCGGGGTGTAAAATACGTTTGACATGGCTGCGGAGTCTTCAAAATGAAGGGAAAGGCATTTTGGAAAATCCTCACGAGGGTGAGCTGATGTTAACCATGGAAATGGAAAGAGAAGACCAAGTAGAAATGGAAGCATTGAAGCTTTGAGAGAAGCCATTTTTCTTATGTTTTCTGAGTATGGAATCCTGCAAAGGACTGATCCCTATTTATAGTACCAAGGGGATAGCTTGCTTAGCAAGTGAAATGAGCGTGAACATGGCTAGGTTGCTCGATTCCATCAAGAAATTGGCAAAAAAATGAACTTGCCACACAAGAAAGGTGGCGTGAAAAATCGACTGCTGATATAAGAAGCATTTCCTTCATGACTTTTTCTGCATAAAAAATATTATCTGTCAAAGTATTTAACATATTCTATTTCAATTTATATCAGTCAATGTCCAAGCCTTTGAATTTTGTTTCTTATATAAGTAGTTTATGTTCTTGGTATAAGCCTAATTAAAACTTCAAATCTCATCGCCTGTCCCAATCTTTCGAAGTTCGAATTTTCGAGGAAGATGAAATCTACACTAGCCATTATCACACATTACAATATAAAAAGCTTATAATATTGGAAGCCATTTGAATGTCTGGAATTCCCTGGTTATTTGCAATTAGTTGGTGGTTTAAATGACCATCCATTTCAAGACTTGCCCCCGTAGTAACTGAGGTTGTGAGATTACACCGTCTTTTTGTTTTAGTTAATGAATATTATAAAATTATTGTTGCTAATAATTAAGTTTAAGATTTTGGATTGATATGGTTGTTTGATAAGACATCATAGCTTTAATTATGAATTTAAAATTTATTATCCTGCTCAATCTAATTAACTTAATGGAGTTAATCTCAAGATATTGATGAACACATGGAAATTTCAAGTTTAAAAAATTTTTACTTTTAAAAAATATGTTAGAAAGTAATATAAAGTTACTCTTTGTGTCTCACCCAACAACTTAAACTTAATTTTTTTATATATATAATAGTTTTTAACCTTGAGTTTCTACAAAAAAAAATTAAAAATAGGTACACCAATTTAAGGAATTGAGCAACTATTTATTATTAACAATACTCCTAGATTTGAAAATATTTTATTTAAAAAGCAACTTGTAACTTCATGGTTCTTGTTATATTTAGCTGCATTATTATTTATTGATTATTTAATATGATCTCATATTTGAAGATATTTATTTAGATTCATTTTGATTCGCAAGTGCGTATTTGTTGTAAAGATTTTATATCCTTATGATTTTTATTATAATTAGTTGCATTATTGTTTATAAATAATTTAATACAATCTCATATTAAAAAATATATCTTCATATTCATTTTAACTAATATGTCAAGCTCATATTTGTTCTATATATTTAATGAAAAAGTTACATTATTATTTAGCTATAAAAATAAAGTTCTTTATCTTTTTTTATATATAAAAAACAAAAACACATGTCTAAGGTATTGTTCTTTGTGAAATATGTGCAAACAAAAAAAAAAAGGCTAAAGACATTGAATTTTGCTACATTATCTTAAGATCAACATAAATTATGTTTAATTACACTACGCCTTTAAGACTTTAAGGCTTGTGACATTGATTCTTCTCTTCTAATTTTAATTTTCCTTTATTATTATTTTCACCATCATTAAATATAAATAATGTTTCAGTTACTCAATCAATATATGTTCTTATAATAACAATATCGGTTGTTCTACTATAGTTATTTATTGTATATATGTGATTACCATCATCTTTAAATTTGTTTATTTTATTTTTAAATGGTATAATTTGTCATTGTAGAAGAATTAATAATTGGATGTGTAGTAACAAATATTAGTTTCTTGTTTAATTTTGGCCTCGTTGATTTGCCAATTTACTTCACAATTAAACTTCCAACCCTTGTATTCGTGTTTCCTAAAGTCTTACTAAAGTACCTTTGAGTTTGCTCCTTTGATTACTTTTAGAATGGTTAGCTCTCCTTAGCAACAATTTGGAATTATGAGTATTTTTTCATTAAGAAACAATTTCAAAGTCAACTATATTTTTTATTTTGAATTACAATTTTATTACATATTCATATTTTTTTTCTATTTTTGGTCAGAGATGTTGAAGCAAACCAAACTCTATGAATATTGAGCCAAATCTTCCACCAAAGCATAAACTCTATGGCGATGCGCGAGTTAATAATTCATGGTGACTCTTTGGAAGTGTGATTGAGATCAAGGTTATCAGTATTGTTTCGGTTGGTACTTTGTTTTTTCAATTGGAATGGAATATTTCGGTTTCGAAGTGTTTCGGCATGCCGTTTCAGGGTTGTACTGTTTATTTGTGTGTATATATATATATTAATTCAAAAAATTAGTTCAAATCCAAAAATAAAATTATATAGAATTGTGCAATTTAATCTAAAAAAAGACACAATAAAATGATTTTTCTGAAAAAGATTATGAACATGTATAATATTACGATAATGTCATCATCAATCTCACATGGTCATTACATTCTCTGATTGCTCTGAAATTTTAACATAATATATATAAATATGTCAAGAGATTCCTCGTAAAATTTCACTTCAATCTAACGGTCGGATTAACAGATATGATTGATATTGTAAAATTATTTCTTATTTTAAAAACAAATATTATTTGACCGAAATGGAACGGAAGGAACGAAACTGGAACATTTTGGGTGGTATTTGGCTGAAAAATCCAGAACGGGCCAAAATTTTGGCCCTTGTAACTTATATAGTATTTGTTGTATTACTACATTTGAAATAGTTTATAATGAATATGGTTGTTAAAAAGCAACTACATTCCTACAAAAATTCTCTTGCATATTAATTATGCCACATTATTATAATTAGTTTCATTATTGTTTATCTATAAGCCAATTTGTTTGATTGAGAAAGTATTGGTTATTTATAATGCGTTTAGATTTAAAGATATGTGTTCATATTAATTATGATTAGTAAGTTTAAGTATATAATTAGGTTCATTATTGTTTAGCTATAAGCCAATTAACCTCATTAAGCTACTATTGATTATTCACAATGCTCTTAGATTCAAAAATACGAGATCACGTTTATTTTGGTTAGTAAGTTTAAGTGTTTATTGCTCTAAGGATTTTATAAACTATAGCTTATATCTTTATGGTTTTTATTACACGCACTATAGCCTGTTGGATTTTATAAACTAGAACAATAATTATTTAATCTTTGGTTAGCTCAATCGAGATAATTAAGCTACTATTGTTCTATAGATATACAAACTATAGCTTGAGATTCATATTAATTAGTTTGTATTGGTTCTATATACTTTAATTAGTAAGTTCAAGTTTGTACTGGTTCTATATACTTTAATTATTAAGTTCAAGTTTGTATATATCTTTAAACTGATTATCTCGATTGAGCTACCTTTGATTATTTACCACTTTTAGATTTGAAAATAACTATCTAGATGTATTTTGATAAGTAAATTTAAGTGTGTTTTTTTTATAGGTTTTATACATTGCAACTTATATTTATTTAGTTTTAATGGATTCTTAAGTCCTCATATGTCTCCATATAAATATATAAGATTTTAATATTAAAAATGTTTAAGGACAATTGTAGAACTAAATTTGTATCTTTAGGCCAATCAATCTTATATTTATGAAAAACAAAAATATAATGATAATGTACTATATTTTATATTTCGTTATTTTTGTCAAAATATTTTCCTTATTGAGGTTTTGGGAAAAACATGAAAGTGTGATGATTGTGTTCTTATTTTTTTTCTTTTTTAAATCCATTGAATTCTGTATACATTATTATAAGATCTACATTATGCTCTTTAGAGTTTATGACATCATGGTGTTGGTGAGATTGATTCTAATTACCATTTTTCTTTCTTTTTATGATTTACTTTTGTTATTGTTAAATATAGTGTATAAATTGCTCAACGAATACCTCGATAATAACAATGTCAGATGATTTGCATGATAGCTATTTATGGTATATACATGATTACCACCAACTGAAAATTTATGTATTCCATTTTCAATTTGTGTAATTTATCGCTATAAAAAGCAACAATATTTGCATGTTAGATGACAAATTTTAGTTTCTTGCTTCATTTTGGCCTATATATAGTCCTATTGGTTTACCATTCCACTACACAATTAAGTTTTCTACCCTTTTTCCCTTTCTATAGAGCCTCCACTTAAGTAATTTTGAGTTTGCTCTTTTCTTTACTTTCAGAATGGCTAGCACTCCCTTGCGCCAACAACTTAGCATCATGAAGCAATCACTCTTTGATGAGGTCTTTCTTCACCGAGGAAAATTTCATTTATGTTTTTTTTCTTCAATCCATAAATTAACGAAGATTACACAAACGTTTTAAATTTGCATGTTGATTATTGTAGGGATTTCTAGATCACGAACAAGTGAGTTATCTTGAGACTCTTGAAAATGAAGATGATCCTGACTTCATTGAAAATGTTTTTACCTTGTTTTTAAGGGATTCAACAAGATATATTGATTCTATTGAGAAGGCCTTGTAAGTACAATGCTAATTAATTGAAATTATGCATGTTTCTTTGATTTTCTGGTCTTTCTTAACAAAAATGGTGATGATGATATCTTTTTTGTTCTGTTTTCTTAGGGAGACAAGCCCAGTTGATTATCCTATCATGGAGAGAATGATGTATGGACTTAAAGGTAGTAGTGCTAGGTAAGGAAAAATACATTAGATGATTTATTACAAAATTATGTTTTTTTATGGTGCTTCATAAGCATAACAAATTTCTTGTAGCATTGGTGCATCAAAAATCAATGGTGAAACCAACACACTCAGAAAATTTTTCCATGATGGGGATATGGAAAGGTAAAATTCATAAATACTTTATAAATTTTAAAGTATCATTGATAATGTTTCATGTAAAATCAAAAATATACTAAATTATTTATCCATAAATGTTATAGTGGCAAGGCGTCTCTTCAAAAACTCAAAGCAGAACATGCCAATTTCAAGGAGAAACTTGTTGTTTATGTTGGGGTAATCCTCTCACTCTGATAATTTGTTTTTTGATTTATGAATCACACACAATTTTCGTGTATGTTCTTATTCATTTTCTTCTTATTTTTTAGATATTGAAGCAAGCCAAACTCTCTGAATATTGAGCAAAACCTTCAACAAAAACAAAGAATCTATGGAGATATGGTTAAGTAATTGGCGTGGAAGGAAAATTAAATCCTGGATTTACTTTCGCTTTATGTTTTTTGTTTTTTTAATAAGTATGTTGGGTAGTCAAGCCTTTTATGGGTAGTTTAGTAGGTTAATAGAATCTAGATATCTTGTAGCTTTTCTTTATAGAGAAAAGATGAACAAGAAATCAGATTTTATGTATTATCATCGTAATGGTAATAAAGATTCTCGATCTCATTCTAAAAAGAAAAAAAATATTTTGAGATGTTAAAAACTAATATTGACGCGTGTGAATCAACAAATGAGTTGATTCTGCATATCTTTTGGCAATTCTTATTGCACCAATCTTACAATTCAATTTGTAGAGTTTTTCAAAATACATTATGTAATGTTTTTGAAAAATCACACAAATTTATAAAGAAGAAGAAGAAGTTGATAGTATTTTTTTAATATTGTAAATCACACAAATTTATAAAGAAGAAGAAGAAGTTGATAGTATTTTTTTAATATTGTTTTGTCCCGTATAGAGGCATGGATGTATGTTATATAAAAATGGTTGATAGTGTTTAATAATGATAATATCACAAAGAATATAAATGTTCTATAATCCTTCAAAAATGGACCAAACTAAGGCAAACAATTTCCAATATAGTGTGAAGGAAGTCTAAGTGATATGTTATTGTATGGTAATATCCAAGAGAACCCCAAGATTGAGCTATCATTGATTCTAAGATATGATCTGTTCCAATTCATTTTGTACTTGGTTGAAAAATGTAGAACTATATTTAACTCAAAAGTTGTCTCTATGGCCTGTGGTGGTCTCTAAAAAATTCTAAAAGTTAAATTTGGCCCTCACAATAAAAAGTTGTATAGGTTGTTGCTTTTCTATAGCTATTGCAATATTTATTGTTTTTACAATGAAATTACACCATTCAAAAATAAAATATACAAATTTATAATTAATGGTATTTACATATATACTATAAATAGTTATTATACAAAACTAATGACATTGTTATTATAGAAGTATTCATCGTGCAATTTACATTACAATATAAAAAGCTTATAATATTGGAAGCCATTTGAATGTCTGGAATTCTCTGGTTATTTGCAATTAGTTGGTGGTTTAAATCACAATCCACTTCAAGACTTACCCTTAGTAACTAAGGTTATGAGATTACCCTCTCTTTTTGTTTTTGTTAATGAATATTATAAAATTATTGTTTCTAATAAATTAAGTTTAAGATTTTGGATTGATATGGTTGTTTGATATGACTTCATAGCTTTAATTACGATTTTAAATTTCATTATCCTACTCAATCTAATTAACTTCATAGATTAAACTTGAGAAATTCCAACTCCAATAAAATTTCACTTTTAAAACATATGTTAGAAAAATAATATAAAGTTGTTAATTTTTTATATAAAATAGTTTTTAACCTTGAGTTTCTACAAAAAAAAAATTAGGTATACCAATTTAAGGAATTGAGCAACCATTTATTATTAACAATACTCCTAGATTTGAAAATATTTTATTTAAAAGCAACTTGTATCTTCATGGTTCTTGTTATATTTTGCATTATTGTTTATTGATTATTTAATATGATCTCATATTTGAAGATATTTATTTAGAATCATTTTGATTCGCAAGTGCGTATTTGTTGTAAAGATTTTATATCCTTATGATTTTTATTATAATTAGTTACATTATTGTTTATAAATAATTTAATACAATCTCATATTCAAAAATATATCTTCATATTCATTTTAACTAATAAGTCAAGTTCATATTTTTTTCTATATATTTAATAAAAAAGTTACATTATTATTTAGCTATAAGCCAATTTAGCTATAAAAATAAAGTTCTTATCTTTTTTTATATACAAAAAACAAAAAAAAAAAAAACATGTCTAGGGTATTGTTCTTTGTGAAATATATGCAAACAAAAAAAAAGGCTAAAGACATTGAATTTTGCTACATTATCTTAAGATCAACATAACTTATGTTTAATTACACTACGCCTTTAAGTGCTAGATTATAATTGTTTTAAGTGCTAGATTATTTTTTTTATCTCTTCCATGCTTTCTCTTTTTTAGCATTAAAGATCTCAATTTGTTACCTCAAGTTTATCTTTTATTTTAAATTTCGGTTCCATATTTTACTTTATTTTTCACATTTCAATTCTTAGATGTTGAGAAAGTCATCAAAGAAAATTGAGGGAAGACAAAGTGTTTGGTTGGCTATATTGTTATTGTAGAAGTATTTATTAAGCAATTTAAACATTATTTATCTTTATCAATGATGAAAATGTATCATAAAAATCTGAAGAAAAAACAAAAAGAAGAATCGATCTCACAAATCATGACGTTATAAACTCTTAAAGGCATAATGCAATTAAACAAGTTTCATGTTGATCTTATGATAATGTAGTAGAATTCAATGTCTTTAGCTTTTTCTTTTTTGTTTGCAAATATTTCACAAAAGACAATACCTTTGTTTTGTTTTTTTAAGATAAGAATGACATTTGAATATTAAAATCTTATACACTTGTTTAGAGAGACGTGAGGACTCGAGAATCCATTAAAACCATGAAGATGTAAGTTTACCATCATGAGATGTTAAAAAATATGATCAACTAATTAAACCGAAATAACCAGATAAAATATAAACAAACCAAACTCGTTCAGTTTGGTCCGGATCAAGATTTCTATAAATTAAAAATTCCAGATAGTTTTTTTGGCCCAAACCAAATCTGAACCGTCCGTCTACACCCCTACTGTTACCGAGCACTCGTCAATCAAATTAAAAAACAAAAGCAGACACCAAAATCCACTCTCCAATACTAATACAAGAAAGAACCCACAACCCATTCACATCAACAGGTCAAACTAATTTGACCCCCCAACAACACAAACATAATCACTCACTCACTTAAATAGAGCAAATACAATACAAACTTCAGACATGCCGAAAAGAATTTCGAGCTATCTTATGCATCAACTTCCTCTTCCTCCTCCTCCTCGTACTCCTCATCATCAGCAGTTGCATCCTGGTATTGCTGGTACTCAGCTACCAGATCATTCATGTTACTCTCGGCCTCGGTAAATTCCATCTCATCCATACCCTCACCTGTGTACCAGTGCAAGAAAGCTTTCCGCCTGAACATGGCTGTGAATTGCTCACTGACACGCCTGAACATCTCCTGAATTGAAGTTGAATTGCCAATGAAAGTTGATGACATCTTAAGACCTCTAGGCGGGATATCACAGACACTGGACTTTACATTGTTGGGGATCCATTCAACGAAGTATGAAGAGTTCTTGTTCTGTACATTTATCATTTGTTCATCGACCTCTTTAGTGCTCATCTTGCCACGGAACATGGCTGAAGCGGTTAGGTAGCGACCATGACGTGGGTCGGCAGCACACATCATGTTCTTGGAATCCCACATTTGCTGGGTTAATTCAGGCACGGTCAGAGAACGGTATTGCTGTGATCCTCTTGATGTCAAGGGTGCAAATCCAACCATGAAGAAATGAAGGCGAGGGAATGGGATAAGGTTAACTGCAAGCTTTCGGAGGTCAGAGTTCAGCTGTCCAGGGAAGCGAAGGCAGCATGTGACACCACTCATGGTAGCAGAAATGAGGTGGTTGAGATCACCAACTGGTACATGGCAAAACAAAAACACGATGCCAGAATCAGATCATGTTGCTTCAAAATCTTAAATGGAATGTACAACAGTGTCAGATACCTTAGGAGAAGGGAAAACAGAAAATGTCAACATCATGCGGTCAGGATACTCCTCCCGGATTTTAGAAATAAGAAGTGTTCCCATGCCAGAACCAGTGCCTCCACCCAATGAATGGCAAACTTGAAATCCTGTTCCGCCAAATATATTAAATGATGCTTGAAACAGGCAGGAAAACTGAAACCATAATAACAATAATTGCACAGCAATTCAATGACCATACATTAAGAGGAGCACGAGAAATCGCTAGCAAAAAACACAATCATGAAAACGATCAAAATTCGTTCACTTCAACAATGCATAAGCGTACGAAGAATTAATTTGTGTGTTTTTAAATTTCTTATTTCCTCTGTATTTTATACCATACCATGATTTCTCAAACACAGTTCACGAGTTGCATGCAAAGAGGATGTTTCACACTCTGTTTCAAAAGTATTTTTGAAAAAAAAATATTTTTTTTATTTTTACTTTAAATTAAAAATTTATAGCGTTTTTGATGATTTTCATATGCTGATGTCAAAAATAATTTTTTTAAAATAAAAAAATATTATTTTAATACGTTTCTATATGAAAAAAATACTTTTCAAAATATCTTCAACCACACCCTCAGGTCGTGCATTTACCGGACACATATATATTTGATTTCATGCAAATGAAAATATCTATGGGCGTGCATTGGAATTGCAAAACTTGGGGATAGTTTTGTCATTTTCTGTTGGATTTAGAGTATGTCAAACAGGTGTATTCATAAAAAAAATTATATTTTATATGTTTTTTTTCTAAAATTTTAATCCCTAATTAATTGATAATATATGAAACAAACCATTTTCTATGTGTCAATGAGTTAATGAGTTATCTAATTTACCTGTCAAGTGAAGTTATATTTTATGATACTGCTATTTATTAATAAAAAAATATTATATGATAGAAGTATCAAAAACTCGTACGTGATGGTATAAAAAATTAAAGGTTTTATGACATATTACATGCCTTAAATTGGTTTTGTATACGCAACAATAATGTTTTGGCTTACCCATGAAGCCATTGGTCTGCATGCTTTGAAAAAAAATGATATGAGAATTTATCTTTAACTTGGAAATGTTGTTGTCTTTAGCTTACTTCATAAGTAAATCAATTTTGAAGCAAATGTTTTTTTCTATTTAGAAAGTGGATGTCCAAATCAGCTTATGCGCATCTCAACTAATCTCACAGATCTTGAAGCTAATGACCATTTAAAACCTCTAGTGATCCTGACTGATGTGTGACTTGAACTGGTGGTCTCTAGAGAGCAAACCCAGAACCTAACCAATGAGACGCACCCCTCATATTCTTTGAGTGGGATATTGGGACAATCATCTTTATGGGCAAATCATATTCCTTGAGTGGGATATAGGGACAATCATCTTTTGGCAAATCATATTCCTTGAGTGGGATATAGGGACAATTATCTAATGGCAAATCATATTCCTTGAGTGGGACAATCATATAACTCTAGTTTTATCCTTGGAAGTGGGAGAGAGTTCATTTAATTTATTATTGTCTTCTTCTCAGGTGCTTTCGGTTTTTCCCCTAATTATCATTTAAAAAAAAAAAGACTTGAGAGATCATAATTATAGTACCACTACATACATCAAGGATCATATTTGTGGTTGCAATCGACTAGTAAAGAGGTTGTGGGTGTCTAAGTGATCGTGAATCTTCCATTCCTTTCTCTACTATAAGGTATGTGTATTTCTACTAATTCTCGTGTTATTTGTTATTGTGTTTATATTATATTATGATACATATATTATGTGCTCATAAATGTTTGCATCCATGACAAAAGAAAATGAAATATTTGTTCAATTCAATCCCCATTTTTTTCTACTAGACTCACTCAATCTTTATATCTAGTTAATTAGAAAAATAATTAGTTTTAAAATATTCTTAATAATTAATACAATTAAATTAAAACTTTAATCTTGTTAGCTAGAATTTTGAACTTTTACCTTAAATTTGATACAGATGTAGAAGCTATAAATTTATTAGAGTAAAATTTCTCTGTATTTAATGAATTAAAGTATAATAATGGACTAATAATAATACTTTTGTAAAAGCTCAAACCCATTGAATTTCTAACCTTATCTTTCTTTCATAATAAAAAAAAAAAATGAAGAACATTTAAAATTACTAGATAATAGTGTGCGGCTGGCTTTCACCACACCATAATTTGATTTTGACATCATCATTCCTTTTATATATATATATATATATATATATATATATATATATATATATATATATATATATCATAATTGTTTTTTACTTTGTTTTATTGAAAGCCCAGAAATTCACAAACTACTTAGTGAGAATAGATCTTCCTATTACTTACTAATTAGGGAAATTAGAGTCATTTTAACTTGAATCATTTTTATTAGATAAAGCTATTGTGTAATTAGTTTCTAATCTAAGTGTGTTTGTATTTTCTCATTGTTCATGTTAAATTCTTAATACTATAAATTTGAAGGTAAATCAAATTTGAAATAAGGAATTTCTATCTAGCAAATAAATTTTTGGCTTGAGGCTTCATGGGAAAATCAATTTTGAAGCGAGGAATATCTTTCATGGATAAATTATAATTTTAGGGGGTGTAATATAGGGATAGTTTCTTAGACAATTACTTTTAGTTGCCTCCGTGTGGTCTCTCGTTCCTTTAATTGTACTTCTTTTTAAGTCTTTTATTTTCTCATCTTTTAATTATTAAAAAAAGGTTAAATGTAGCTGAGATAAAAGGAATTCGGAATGACACCTGGAAACTTATTGTATAAAGCCTGAAATTATTATTTTTCTATTTTAATTATTTTTTTAGTTAATTTGACTTCAATTTAATTAGTGTTTTATTATTTAGGAATCTTAATGCTAGATAAACTCCATTAATCATATAAATTTTAATTAAAAATCCTTTTCAATAAAGGATTTTAGAACTAATATAAATATGAATGTCTAGTTTATTTTACAAAGATTAAAACTATTATTCATATTCAATAAAATGCTAGAGAATTTCCCACACAAGTATTATAAAGATATTATAAAAGATTATTTTAGTGTTCCTATAAATATAACAATTGAAGTTGATGCTACTAGTTTTGACCCCATTTTGAAAATATTTAAAAAAAAAAACAAAAAAAAAAAATATTCTCGACCACCACCCAGGGCTCATAGTCTTCCCCATACAAACCAACCACTCGTCTCTATCATCACCAATAAAAACAATAACTTTCATCAACATCGGTGGTGGCTCGCGATATACACGCCGCCACTGACAGTAGCCTTTTGTCATGATTCCTAGACATCCAAAATGCCTCGGAAGGTCAATCTATAAACTCAAATAATGTTTTGGACAAATTATTAAATTTCTAAAATTTTAGAACCAAATGCTTATTATTTTTGTATAATATTTCGATTGTCTGGATTGTTAATCTGTTTTGATTGATGTTTCAATTTCGATATAATTTGGTTGTTTGAGTGAATTATGGTTTATTTTTTTAGGTTTGTGATTGCTTTATGGGCATTAAATATTAGTGCTTGAGTTATGTTTGGGTTGTTTTGATTTATCTGGATCTAAAATTTTGGAAATGTCTAGTATTTTTGTTATAACAAATTATTATTTTGGGCTTTTACTAATATTCAAAAGTGTCATTTGAAAAAATGAATTGAATCAAACTTCTATACATTTTATCCTTCTTTCCTTATTGTATGTCATTTTTTCCCTAATTCTTAAAAAAAAAAATTCATTTTCAAGAAATCCTCACCATGCTATTTCATACATTTATATGGTCTTTTGTTTTTAAAACACAAACTTTTTTTTTATTTGAAGTTGTTTTTACTCTTTTGATTCTCCACTCAACTTGCACTAATCTTTTTATAAACACAAGGGGAATCTATATTTTTAATGAAACCAAATTGTTTAATTATCTTAATAGAATAGATATTCCAACTCCTAAAATCTTGTTTAAATCCATAAATAGATCCTTACTGCTTGCATACTTTATTGATAAATTCTTTCGATTCAAAACCTCCTTTAGGTAATGCAATTCACACATGTTTATGAATATTCCTAGACAAGAATGGAGTTATATATCCATTTGCTAAAATTAATAATATTATGAATTGTTACGATACTCTAAGTAAAACGTCCTTATGCTATTTCATACATTTATATGGTCTTTTGTTTTTAAAAAACAAACTTTTTTTTATTTGAAGTTGTTTTTACTCTTTTGATTCTCCACTCCATAACAATATTCATCGTCTTCGATTTGTAGTCAGATTAAAAATTATTATAAAGTTAAATTTTATTCAATAAATATATATCCAATATGAAGTCGTTGCAATTGAATCCAAGCAAAAATCCTCTTAGAATTGAATAAAGATATCAAAGGAATAAAAAGTCTTAAAGAACTAAGAAATGAAAGATTTTAATACTCTTTATCTTATTAACAACATTAAGACAATTTAAAATAAATAAGAAATTAATTTAAAGATATTATAATCTTGAAAAAAAGATAACACCCCCATGTACTTTTGTAAATGGCATAGATAGATATATAGATGAGGGGGGACAAGGAATTAATTGTTCATTGGTACACTTATACCTTCCTTGCCTTGTTGCTTTCGAAGCTGGATTCCATACAGAGCTAAAGGCCTCCTCGTGTTGGTCCTCGTTGAGCAATCAGTACCAGTGCTTTTCGCGCATATTTTCACAAACTAAGGTAATGAAATTCCTACCCTCATCCTTTAAATGCCTATTTTACTTGTAATCACTCACTCTCACCGTCGGAATTCTTATTTCTCTGATTTTTCAGACTCGTGGAAAATGGCTATCGAAAGTGTTGGTGGATCCCTTGTATCTAAGATAGCAGAACTCTTGGTAGAACCGATAAAAAAACAGTTCCGATACATGTTCTGTTTCGACAATTTTGTTCATGAATTCAATGAACAAGTGAGGAGCCTGGTTTTGGCACTTTATCATCTGCAAGTTGCTGTAGACGATGCTACAAGGAATGCTGAAAAAATTGAGATTTATGTCAACACATGGCTGGAAGATGCCAAAAAAGCTTTGGCACTTTATGGTCTGCAAGATGCTGTCAACATTGCTACAAAGAATGCTGAAGAAATTGAGATTGATGTCAACAAATGGTTGGAAGATGCAAAAAATGAAATGGAAGGTGTGAATCGTTTGGAAAAAGAAAAAGAGAAAAATGGAAAATGCTTCACTTGGTGTCCCAAATGGATTCGCCAATTCAAGTTAAGCAAGGCACTGGAAAAGAAGATGGAGACTTTCAAAAAACTAGAAGAAGAGAGCAAAAAGTTTCAAAAAGTGTCCCACAAAGCACCTCTTCAAGACATAGAATTTCTTCCATCAAAGGAATTCACACCCTCAGAATCATCAAAAGAAGCTTTCGAACAGATTATGAAAGCTCTCAAAGATGACAACGTCAATATGATCGGACTGTACGGCATGGGAGGGGTGGGTAAAACCACCCTGGTGAAAGAAGTAGGCAGGAGAGCCAAAGAGACGCAGCTATTTGATGAGGTTTTATTGGCTGCAGTGTCCCAGAATCCAAATGTGATGTACATTCAGGATCGAATGGCAGAGAGTCTAGGTCTGCAAATTGACGAAAAGACCATAGAAGGGAGAGCAAATCGATTATGGCAGAGACTAAAGATAAAAAAGAAGTTGCTTGTAATCCTGGATGATGTTTGGAAAGTTATTAACTTGAAAGAGATAGGGATCCCATTTGGTGATGATCACAGGGGTTGTAAAATTCTTCTAACAACACGTCTTAGAGACATATGTTCTTATATGGAGTGCCAGCAAAAAGTGTTCTTAAGTATCTTATCAGAAAATGAAGCATGGGCTTTATTCAAAATCAATGCAGGTTTAAGTGACGAGGACTCTAACTTGAACACAGTGGCAAAGAAGGTTGCGAGAGAATGTCAAGGATTGCCAATAGCACTTGTGACAGTGGGAAGGGCTCTAAGAGATAAATCTACTGTTGAGTGGGAAGTAGCGTCTAAACAGCTCAAAAACTCTCAATTTCAGCACGCAGAACTAATTGGTGAACAAAAAAATATATATTCATGTCTTAAGTTCAGCTATGATTATTTGAAGCACGAGAAAACCAAGTTATGCTTCTTGCTATGCTGTTTATTTCCAGAAGATTACAACATTCCAATTGAGGACTTGACGAGATACACAGTTGGCTACGGGTTACATCAAGATATGGAGTCCATTGAAGATGCAAGGAAACAAGTTTATGTGGCGATAAAGACCCTCAAAGATTGTTGCATGCTGTTGGGCACTGAAACTGAAGAGCATGTGAAAATGCATGACTTGGTTCGTGATGTTGCTATTCAGATAGCATCATCTAAAGAACATGGTTTCATGGTAAAGGCTGGCACTGGGTTGAAGGAGTGGCCAATGAACAATAAAAGCTTTGAAGGTTGTACAACAATTTCATTAATGGGCAATAAACTAGCAGAACTTCCTCAAGGATTGGTGTGTCCACAACTCAAAGTTTTATTATTAGAGCTGGATTATGACGTGAATGTTCCAGAGAGGTTTTTTGAAGGGATGAAAGAAATTGAAGTCTTGTCTCTAGAGGGAGGGTGTTTGTCATTGCAATCACTTGAATTCTCAACGAACCTTCAATCGTTGCTATTGATGTTATGTAAATGTAATGACCTCATTTCGTTGAGAAAGCTACAAAGACTTAAGATTCTTGGTTTTATAAGGTGCTCTTCCCTTGAGGAATTACCTGATGAAATTGGGGAGCTCAAGGAGATAAGGTTGTTGGATGTGACAGGTTGTGGACGTCTAGGAAGGATACCTGTGAATTTGATTGGAAGGTTGAAAAAGTTAGAAGAGCTGCTAATCGGGGATCGCAGCTTCAAGGGATGGGGTGTTGTTGGAGGTGACAGCACAGGAGGAATGAATGCAAGCCTAACAGAACTAAATTTGCTGTCTCATTTAGCTGTATTATCATTGAAGATACTGAGGGTTGAATGCATTCCCAGAGATTTTGTTTTTCCCAGGTTGCTCAAATATGAGATACTGTTGGGGGATGGGTATTCAAGAACAGAACAACCAACCTCCACAAGATTATGTTTGAGGGATATCAGCGCCGCATCCTTAAATGCAAAGACATTTGAGCGGTTGTTTCCTACCGTGTCTCAAATTGATTTTGCCAATGTTGGGGGTTTAGAAAATATAGCATTGTCCAGTGATCAGATGACCAGCCATGGCCATGGGTCGCAAAAGGACTTCTTTCAAAGATTAGAAGATGTAAAAGTGGAAAGCTGTAGGGATATTCACACTCTGTTTCCAGCAAAATGGCGGCAAGCTTTGAATAATCTAACAAGTGTGGAAATTAAATTCTGTGAATCATTGGAAGAGGTATTTGAATTGGGTGAGGCAGAAGAAGGAATTAACGAGGAGAAGGAGCTGCGGCTGCTGTCATCTTTAACAAGACTAGAGCTGACCTGGTTACCTGAGCTCAAATGCATATGGAAGGGGCCCACCAGACATGTCAGCCTCCAAAGTCTTGTTCATCTGAAGTTGTGGTTTATTGACAAGCTGACATTTATCTTCACACCGCACCTGGCCCAAAGTCTTGTTCATCTAGAAACACTAAAGATATATAAGTGCAGTGGATTGAAGCATCTTATCGGAGAAAAGGATGACGAAAGGGAAATAATTCCAGAGTCTCTTGGCTTCCCAAAATTAAAAACTCTCTCCATAGGTCGTTGTGATGAACTGGAATATGTCTTCCCTGTCTCCGTGTCTCCAAGTCTTCTGAACCTGGAAGATATGAGGATTGAATTTGGTGCCAATTTAAAGCAGATATTTTACTATGGAGAAGGAGATGCACTCGCCAGAGATGGCATCATCATCTTCCCACAACAAAGAGAATTGCCTTCTTTGCAAGTGTTATACATTGAAGGACACAAAAAATTGGGTGATCTGTTGGCACAGCTCCAAGTAAGTCCTTTATATTTCTCCACTGATTGATTTAAACTAGCAAATTCAATACATAGTGATAATTTCTGATTTCTTCCTTCAGATTTCTAAAACTAAAGTAATGGATATGTGAAATTGAGGCTCTTCCGCCAATTAATGGAAAGTAAAAAAAAAAATCTCCATCTATTATTGAATTGTTTGCTTCAGTGCTGCAATTTATGATAAAAGTTAAAGAACTTGGGTTATGTTATCACCTTTTTCATATGAAAAAAATAATTATAAATGATCAAGAACAAATCATTTTTATTTTATATACACACACAAGAAGTTTTAGTAATAAGTAAAATTAAAAGTGTTTTGTTTTTGGTTAATGTCATAATTTGTTTTTTTATTATAAATAAAATATAAAAAACTATTTTTCTAGTTATTAAGTATAATTTCTTTCATGATTGCTTTTAACTTAAATAATATAAAAATAATAATTGATATTTAGATTATCATAATTTGTTTTTGTTTTGATGCAGGGCCATACAAATTTGAGAGAAATACATATTACAAACTGCAAAGGAGCACAGGAATTAATGCAGGTTGGAAGAACTGGGCATGAACTTTCACTCTTGAGTTTGGAAGAATTAGAATTGAACTCCATGCCTGACATGAGGTGTATATGGAAGGGTCTCGTGCTGAGCCATTTGACTACTTTGGAGGTGCGTGATTGTGAGAAACTGACACATGTATTCACAGGCAGCATGGTTGCTAGTCTAGTTCAACTGCAATTTCTAGATATATCATTTTGTGAGGAATTGGAGCATATCATAGCTAAGGATAATGATGATGAAAAGAATCAAATATTGTCTGGATTCAAGAAGTTGAGGACTCTGGAGTTGCGGGGTCTTAACAAGCTGACATTTATCTTCACACCGCACCTGGCCCAAAGTCTTGTTCATCTAGAAACACTAAAGATAGATGATTGCAGTGGATTGAAGCATCTTATCAAAGAAAAGGATGACGAAAGGGAAATAATTTCAGACTCTCTTGGCTTCCCAAAACTAAAAACTCTCTCTATAAGTGGTTGTAATGAACTGGAATATGTCTTCCCTGTCACCGTGTCTCCCAGTCTTCTGAACCTGGAAGAGATGGAGATTGCACATTTAAAGCAGATATTTTACAGTGGAGAAGGACATGCACCCACCAGCGATGGCGTCATCAACTTCCCTCGTCTAAGAGAATTGTCTCTTCTAAGTGGTTGCAGCTTTTTTGGTCCAAAGAATTTTACTGCCCATGTGCCTTCTTTGCAAGTGTTATACATTAGAGAACACGAAGAATTGGGTGATCCGTTGGCACAGCTCCAGGTAAGTCCTTTATACTTCTCCACTGATTAATTTAAACTGGCAAATTCAATACATAGTGATAATTTCTGATTTCTTCCTTCAAATTTCTAAAACTAAAGTAATGGATATGTGAAATTGAGGCTCTTCCGCCAATTAATGGAAAGTAAAAAAAAAATCTCCATCTATTATTGAATTGTTTGCTTCAATGCTGCAATTTATGATAAAAGTTAAAGAACTTGGGTTATGTTATCACCTTTTTCATATGAAAAAAATAATTATAAATCATCAAGAACAAATAATTTTTATTTTATATACACACACAAGAAGTTTTAGTAATAAGTAAAATTAAAAGTGTTTTTTTTTTGGGTTAATGTCATAATTTGTTTTTTTATTATAAATAAAATATAAAAAACTATTTTTCTAGTTATTAAGTATAATTTCTTTCATGATTGCTTTTAACTTAAATAATATAAAAATAATAATTGATATTTAGATTATCATAATTTGTTTTTGTTTTGATGCAGGGCCATACAAATTTGAGAGAAATACATATTGGTGACTGCAAAGGAGCACAGGAATTAATGCAGGTTGGAAGAACTGGGCATGAACTTTCACTCTTGAGTTTGGAAGAATTAGAATTGAACTCCATGCCTGACATGAGGTGTATATGGAAGGGTCTCGTGCTGAGCCATTTGACTACTTTGGAGGTGCGTGATTGTGAGAAACTGACACATGTATTCACAGGCAGCATGGTTGCTAGTCTAGTTCAACTGCAATTTCTAGATATATTTGCTTGTGAGGAATTGGAGCATATCATAGCTAAGGATAATGATGATGAAAACGATCAGATATTGTCTGGAAGTGATCTCCAATCTTTATGCTTCCCTAATTTGTGTAAAGTTGAAATCAATAAATGCAACAAGTTAAGGAGTCTGTTCCCAGTAGCCATGGCCTCAGGTCTCCCAAAGCTCGAAAGTCTTGACGTAGCAGATTCCTCTCAATTACTGGGAGTATTTGGGCAGGATGATGATGCTTCACCTGTCAATGTTGAGAAGCAGATGGTGCTTCCTAATTTGTCATTCCTGCGGCTATATAATCTACCAAGTATAGTCTGCTTCAGTCTTGGATGTGATGATTTCTTATTCCCTCGTCTGGGGAATCCGAAGGTGGATAAATGTCCAAAGCTGACCACAAAATTTGCTTAGAAAACAAATGGTTCAACGAGTGCTCAGCCAGAGGTGCTGCTGATTCAACTTGATTTCATGCCTCTCTTTTAGTGTTTTTGTTTCACTCAATAATAATGTGTATGCCATGCTTGAATTGGTTTTGCAGGTATCTCAAAGTAGCTGAGGATTGCCGCAAATATTTTTAATTAGTGGAAGTATTTTTTGCCAAAGAACTGCTAAAAGAAGGATATATATGGGCTTGTCTATTTAAAAAAGTTTGTCGTGTGAACTTCAAAAAATAAGGGTATCTCTAATGTCTACCCATGTAATGTTTCATGTTTAGTCATTAATTATTGTGAGAAATAAGGGCACGTGTTTGTTTGCCCAATTGTGTTTCTTTTCAAGTGTCTGAACCTTAAAAAACCAATGGCATAATGTTTGCTTATTGTTTATTATGGTCCGGGTTATGGGTTTTACGGTCTAACTCATTTTTTTAATTTTTTTTACTTCATCATTTAATATTGTGTTCCAATGAAAATTAGACCCCATGATTTGTTTAGTTTATTCTTATAATAGTAGATTAACCTGGTCTCATAACATCTAAATAGGGCTTAATGGTTAACCTAGGTTGACAATTAACAATAAAATTTCATAATTTATTTTGAATTGCTCTCTATGAGGTTATTTTAGTCTCATGATCAAAGTAATGAATTTGATAAGTTAACCGAGTTAAGTCAGATATTTTTTTAATTTTTTATGGGGTTATCTCGGTTTGATAATCCGGATTAATTAATTTCTTTTTTAATCTCATCATTTGATATTGAATTCATTAAGAATTAAGATTCATACTTTATTTTAATTTGCTTTCCATGAGGTTATCTTGATCTTATGACTAGGATTACAGGTTCAATAGGTTAACTTTTTAGGTCCTTTAACATTAGATTGATTGGGAGTTAGGCTTCATAATTTATTATAAATGATGTTTTCAGGAACAATAAATGGCAGACTGAACCTGTGATACATGTGTTGTTGTAACAATGGCAAGAGGTTTGGGACTGCAGATGGCTTGAACCTACTGTTTTGTAATGAGAACTGCAAGACAGAGGAGTTTTTTGGTGTGTAAAAAACCTTAGAAATGGCCTCGGAGTCTTCCAAATAAAGGGAAATTCAATACCTCCTCCATCTTTTCATGGTATGAGAGCATAACTAAGATCATGGTTCATCACTGCACTTTGATGAATTACCACCAACACCTTTTCCTAGCAAAGAAATTGCGGACCCTAATATGGATATTTCAAGATTGAATATTTCAAATCCTTATTTCACTCATCATTCAGATCATCCAGGTTAGGTTTTGATTTCTAAACCTTTGAAAGGAGATAATTATTCTACTTGGAAATAACAAAAAACTCAAAGAACAAACTGGGTTTCGTAGATTGCTCAATCAGTGCACCTTCAAAAATAATAGATCTTGAAGGTTATGCGGCTTGGTCTCGATGTAATGATATGGTTCATTCTTGGATCGTCAACACTCTAAGTCCAGAAATTTTAGATAGTGTTATATATTACTCTTCCGCTAACAAAGTTTGGGAAGACCTTCATGAGCGATTCTCTCAAAGCAACGCACCTCGCATCTTCAAAATTCAGTGAGATATTGCCTATCTTCGACAAGAACAACTCTTTTTCTCTGCCTATTACACAAAATTAAAAGACCTATGGGATGAACTAAGTTCCTATAGCGATGTAGTACATGGGGCACAACAAGATCAACAAAAAATGATGCGTTTTTTAGGGATTAAATGATTCTTAGAGTGGTGTGCGTGGACAAATCCTCCTAATGAACCCTGATCTCGATACACGTTGCAGGTGATTCCGGTGGTAGTGCAACTATTGTCATTCGAAGCAACAACAACAACAACAGCTAATTTACTCCATCGGCAGGTACAAAAACATTCAATTGTCCTTATGGTTTGCATGACTTTATATCGCGAGAAAAATCACCGGACAATTTCAATGGAGGACGCCAGGACATGAAACGTTTAGGAGCTGGGAGAGGATGCTCCCTTTTGTTGGAAGATAAGTTGCTTACCAGTCTTAACAAACACATGTAGAAGACTTGAAGAAAAGTGCATTGACAGCAAAGAAGAAGATACGATTAATTTTTGTTATATAGCATGAAAATGGTTAGTTACAATTCTGTTACTTGTAACTAGTCGTAGAACTAAAGAAGAGAAAATGTAATTGAATTCTTTTCTATTTCTAAGCATGGTAGTTACAGGTTGTTACAGACATACAAAACATGTGTCCTACCCCAATAGTATATAAGGGGACTTTTATCAAACACTTTATAAGCAATAAGAAATACTCACCTTCTTCTGCATTTACTCCTCCTCTCTTCTTCAATCCTTTAGGCAATCTTTTCTTCTTCTAAAAATCAATCAAACTCACTTGCAAATAAAAAAAAATCACAATTAAAAACAAACATGGTATCAGAGCATTAGCTTGATCAACAAGGGACTAAAAACTGTGGATTACAGAAAAGAAAATGGTGATAAGTGGAGATATATGAACACCACAATTTAATGGTGTGAACTATGATTTTTGGTCAGTAAAAATGGAAATAGTTCTCATAGCATATGATTTATGGGATGTAATTGAGTTTGGTATGAAATCAAACTCTGGACTGGTAGATGAATCTGAGAGGGAAGAAGATGAAACTGGAAGCATACCTAGAGAAGCACAAACTGTTTCGAGAGAGAGCAAGATAAAAAATACCAAGGCATTGAGTCTCATACAAGGAGTATTATCTGGTGAACTATTTCCAAGAATCAGAAATGAAAAAACTGTTAAAAGAAGCACGGAATATATTAAGAAGAAAATTCAGAGGAGATAAAAATGTGAGATCAGTAAAATTGCAAGCAATAAGAGCTGAGTTTGAATACATGAGAATGGAAGATGGTGAAGGCCTTGATTAGTATTTGGCTAAGTTTTTCGAAACTATTAACAACTTGAAATCACATGGAGAGGATGTACCTGAAATAAGGATAGTGCATAAGTTGTTAATGAGCCTAAGCAGAAGATATAAGTCTTTTATTTCTATTATTGAAGAAACAAGAGACCTTGATGTGCTAAGGTGGAAGAAGTTATAGCATCAGTCAAAGTGTATGACAAGATAAAGGCATTGAGTTATACCTTTGATTATTTGCCACTTTTAGATTTGAAAATAACTATCTAGATTTATTTTGATAAGTAAGTTAAATGCGTGTCTTTTTTGTAGGTTTTATACATTGCAACTTATATTTATTTAGTTTTAATGGATTCTTAAGTCCTCATTTGTCTCCATATAAATTTATAAGATTTTAATATTAAAAATGTTTAAGAACAATTGTAGAACTAAATTTGAGTCTTTAGGCCAATCAATCTTATGTTTATGAAAAACAAAAATATAATGATAATGTACTATAATTTATATTTTATTATTTTTTTGTCAAAATATTTTCCTTATTGAGTTTTTGGGAAAAGTGTGATGATTGCGATCTTATTTTTTCTTTTTTAAATCCATTGAATTCTGCATACATTATTATAAGATCTACATTATGCTCTTTAGAGTTTATGACATCATGGTTGGTTGGTGAGATTGATTCTACTATTCTAATTACCATTTTTCTTTCTTTTTATGATTTATTTTTGTTATTGTTAAATATAGTGTATAAATTGCTCAACGGACACCTCGATAATCACAATGTCAGATGATTTGCATGATAGCTATTTATGGTATATACATGATTACCACCAACTGAAAATTTATGTATTCCATTTTTAAATTGTGTAATTTATCGCTATAAAAAGCAACAATATTTGCATGTTAGATGACAAATGTTAGTTTCTTGCTTCATTTTGGCCTATATATAGTCCTATTGGTTTACCATTCCACTACACAATTAAGCTTTCTATCCTTTTTCCCTTTCTATAGAGCCTCCACTTAAGTAATATTGAGTTTGTTCTTTTCATTACTTTCAGAATGGCTAGCACTCCCTTGCGCCAACAACTTAGCATCATGAGGCAATCACTCTTTGATGAGGTCTTTCTTCACCAAGGAAAATCTCATTTATGTTTTTTTTCTTCAATCCATAAATTAACGAAGATTACACTAACGTTTTAAATTTGCATGTTGATTATTGTAGGGACTTCTGGATCACGAACAAGTGAGTTATCTTGAGACTCTTGAAAATGAAAATGATCCTGATTTCATTGAAAATGTGTTTACCTTGTTTTTAAGGGATTCAACAAGATATATTAATTCTATTGAGAAGGCCTTGTAAGTACAATGCTAATTAATTGAAATTATGCATGTTTCTTTGATTTTCTGGTCTTTCTTAACAAAAATGGTGATGATGATATCTTTTTTGTTCTGTTTTCTTAGGGAGACAAGCCCAGTTGATTATCCTATCATGGAGAGAATGATGTATCGATTTAAAGGTAGTAGTGCTAGGTAAGGAAAAATACATTAGATGATTTATTACAAAATTATGTTTTTGTATGGTGTTTCATAAGCATAACAAATTTCTTGTAGCATTGGTGCATCAAAAATCAATGGTGAAATCAGCACACTTAGAAAACAATTTCGTGATGGGGATATGGAAAGGTAAAATTCATAAATACTTTATAACTTTTAAAGTATCATTGATAATGTTTCGTGTAAAAACAAAAATATAGTAAATTATTTATCCATAAATGTTATAGTGGCAAGGCGTCTTTTCAAAAACTCAAAGCAGAACATGCCAATTTCAAGGAGAAACTTGTTGTTTATGTTGGGGTAATTCTCTCACTCTAATAATTTCTTTTTTGATTTATGAATCACACACAATTTTCGTGTATGTTCTTATTCATTTTCTTCTTATTTTTTAGATGTTGAAGCAAGCCAAACTCTCTGAATATTGAGCAAAACCTTCAACAAAAACAGAGAATCTATGGAGATGTGGTTAAGTAATTGGCGTGGAAAGAAAATTAAATCCTGGATTTACTTTCGCTTTATGTTTTTGGCTTTTTTATAAGTATGTTGGGTAGTCGAGCCTTTTATGGGTAGTTTAGTAGGTTAAAAGAATCTAGATATCTTGTAGCTTTTCTTTATAGAGAAAAGATGAACAAGAAATCAGATTTTATGTATTATCATCGTAACCGTAATAAAGATTCTCGATCTCATTCTAAAAAGAAAAAAAAATATTTTGAGATGTTAAAAACTAATATTGACGCGTGTGAATCAATAAATGAGTTGATTCTGCATATCTTTAGGCAATTCTTATTGCACCAATCTTAAAATTCAATTTGTAGAGTTTTTCAAAATACATTATGTAATGTTTTTGAAAAATCACACAAATTTATAAAGAAGAAGAAGTTGATGGTATTTTTTAATATTGTTTTGTCCAATATAGAGGCATGGATGTATGTTATATAAAAATGGTTGATAGTGTTTAATAATGATAATATCACAAAGAATATAAATGTTTTATAATCCTTCAAAAAGGACATAAACTAAGGCAAACAATTTCCAATATAGTGTGAAGGAAGTCTAAGTGATATGTTATTGTATGGTAATATCTAAGAGAACCCCAAGATTGAGCTATCATTGATTCTAAGATATGATCCGTTCCAATTCATTTTGTACTTGGTTGAAAAATGTAGAACTATATTCTAACTTAAAAGTTGTCTCTATGGCCTGTGGTGGTCTCTAAAAAATTCTAAAAGTTAAATTTGGCCCTCACAATAAAAAGTTGTATAGGTTGTAACTTTTCTATAGCTATTGCAATATTTATTGTTTTTACAATGACAAATTACACCATTTAAAAATAAAAAATACAAATTTATAATTAATGGTAATTACATTAACATATACTAAAGGAGGATATGACGTCAGCACTGTAGACTGGCTGTTTTTCCTCCGTACTTTGCGGGCGTTCGTCTGCCTTTTTTTTTCTTTTTTTTACACATGCCTTCTTTTTGTATTTTTTATGGTGGAAAAGACAAAGCAAAGGTTGTGGCCGAGCGGTTGTCCTCACGCTGCCAGCATTGGCGCGCGCGAGTTCGAACCGCTCCGGCCGCAAAACTGATTTGGATTTTTTTTTTTATAATATAAAGAACTGTTTTTTTTTTTCAAAAAAAAGGTCTTTTGTTTTTTAATAACCGGTTGTTGTTTCTGATTTGGTTTGTTTTTTTTTCTTTCAAGAACCATTTTCTTTTAAAAAAAATGAATGGTTTTTTTTTTTTAAATAACTGGTTGTTGTTTTTTTTTTACAAAAAAAAAAATTAATAACTGAGGTGTCCGGGCCAACTTACGCGCACCACGACTAATCTCCGGATCCATTTTTTTTTTTACATTTTTTTCCCTATTTTGTTTCGCCACTTATATTTTTTTTCTTAACCGAGGTGTCCGGGTCAGTTTACGCGCACCACGATTTTTTCTTCCCAGGTATATTTTTTTTTCAATCAATATTTTTTGTTGTATTTATCATTTTTTTTATTTTTTTATTTGCTCTTTTTTAATGTTTTTAGACGTCTTTTCAGCCTTTGATTTAATTTCATTTTTTTCACGTTATTAAAGCAATAATAATATTAATATCAAGAATAATAATAATAATTTTAGTTTTTATTGATTTTTTTTCTCAGGTTTGTTTAATAATGTTTATTGTTTTGACAGTAATAGTGATGATAATTTTAGAAGTTAAGGGTCTTTTGTTTTTTAATAACTGGTTGTTGTTTCTGATTTGTTTTTTTTTTTTTTTCAAGAACTGTTTTGTTTTTAAAAAAAATGAATGGTTTTTTTTTTTAAATAACTGGTTGTTGTTTTTTTTTACAAAAAAAAAATTAATAACTGAGGTGTCCGGGCCAACTTACGTGCACCATGACTAATCTTCGGATCCATTTTTTTTTTTAATTTTTTTCCCTATTTTGTTTTGCCACTTATATTTTTTTTTCTTAACCGAGGTGTCCGGGTCAGTTTACACGCACCATGATTTTTTCTTCCCAGGTATATTATTTTTGTCAATCAATAATTTTTATTGTATTTATCATTTTTTTTATTTGCTCTTTTGTTAATGTTTTTAGGCTTCTTTTCAGCCTTTGATTTAATTTCGTTTTTTTTCACGTTATTAAAGCAATAATAATATTGATATTAAGAATAATAATAATAATAATTTTAGTTTTTGTTCTTACATGTTTTTTTATTCATTTTTTTTCTCAGGTTTGTTTAATAATGTTTATTATTTTGACAGTAATAGTGATGATAATTTTAGAAGTTAAGACTTCGATGTTACTGTTGTTATGATAGAGTATGTTGATCTTTTTCATTATATCAAATTTTACATGTTTAAATATTATATTTTAATTTCAATAATGGTAAAAATTATTAGTTCCGTCAGCACTACGCCCGCAACGTAGTGCGGGCATTTGACTAGTATATACTATAAATAGTTATCATACAAAACTGATGACATTGTTATTATAGAAGTATTCATCGAGCAATTTACATTACAATATAAAAAGCTTATAATATTGGAAGCCATTTGAATGTTTGGAATTCCCTGGTTATTTGCAATTAGTTGGTGGTTTAAATCACCATCCACTTCAAGACTTACCCTTAGTAACTGAGGTTACGAGATTACCCTCTTTTTTTGTTTTTGTT
Organism: Salix caprea; assembly: GCA_964035475.1. NCBI lineage: Eukaryota > Viridiplantae > Streptophyta > Magnoliopsida > Malpighiales > Salicaceae > Salix > Salix caprea. The sequence continues at coordinate 631,792 of OZ037743.1, forward strand.
AATGAATATTATAAAATTATTGTTTCTAATAAATTAAGTTTAAGATTTTGGATTGATATGGTTGTTTGATATGACTTTATAGCTTTAATTACGATTTTAAATTTCATTATCCTACTCAATCTAATTAACTTCATAGATTAAACTTGAGAAATTTCAACTCCAATAAAATTTCACTTTTAAAACATATGTTAGAAAATAATATAAAGTTGTTAGTTTTTTATTTAAAATAGTTTTTAACCTTGAGTTTCTACAAAAAAAAAATTAGGTATACCAATTTAAGGAATTGAGCAACCATTTATTATTAACAATACTCCTAGATTTGAAAATATTTTATTTAAAAGCAACTTGTATCTTCATGGTTCTTGTTATATTTAGTTGCATTATTGTTTATTGATTATTTAATATGATCTCATATTTGAAGATATTTATTTCGATTCATTTTGATTCGCAAGTGCGTATTTGTTGTAAAGATTTTATGAACTAAAATTTATATCTTTATGATTTTTATTATAATTAGATGCATTATTGTTTATAGATAATTTAATACACTCTCATATTCAAAAATACATATTCATATTCATTTTAACCAATTAGTCAAGTTCATATTTGTTCTATATAAGAAGAAATTCTTGGGCTACATAATAGAAGAATTGGGCTTAGGAATATATTATTTTTAAATTTAATAATAAACTAAAACAAAACAGTGTCAATTTTTTTTTATTATTGTTTATTTTGTTTTCCTCTTTGCAATTTTCTCTTTTCAAGCTATATTATAATTTTTTTTCTTTGATGACTTTCTTAGATGTTGAGAAAGTCATCAAAGAAAATTGAGGGAAGACAAAGTGTTTGGTTGGCTATATTGCAATTATATAGATTGATTTTGTCATTCATGAATTAATCTTTAAAAAAAACGTTTAAAGATGGTGCTGCTCTTTGACCATATTGGAGAAGAAAGATTAGGATTTAAAATCTTTAAAAAAACTACTTCTTGTTTTCAAAATTCATCAAAAAATGTTTATCTCCTGATGTTAATGCTAGGTTGAGAGTTGTTAGGGTAACGGGGTGCTAGCTATTCTAAAACTCGAGTGAGGCTCTAGGAAAAAAAGGGGTGCTAAAGGGTTGGAAGCTTAATTGTGCAGTAAAATAGTAGATCAACGATGCCAAATATTGTTATCTCATAAAGATGCAAGTTTATTATCATGAGATGTTAAAAATATGATCAACTAATTAAACCGAAATAACCAAATAAAATATAAACAAACCAAACCAGTTCAGTTTGGTCCGGATCAAGATTTCTATAAATTAAAAATTCCAGATAGTTTTTTTGGCCCAACCCAAATCTGAACCGTCCGTCTACACCCCTACTGTTACCGAACACTCGTCAATCAAATTAAAAAACAAAAGCAGACACCAAAATCCACTCTCCAATACTAATACAAGAAAGATCCCACAACCCATTCACATCAACAGGTCAAACTAATTTGACCCCCCACCAACACAAACATAATCACTCACTCACTTAAAAAGAGTAAATACAATACAAACTTCAGACATGCCGAAAAGAATTTCGAGCTATCTTATGCATCAACTTCCTCTTCCTCCTCCTCCTCGTACTCCTCATCATCAGCAGTTGCATCCTGGTATTGCTGGTACTCAGCTACCAGATCATTCATGTTACTCTCGGCCTCGGTAAATTCCATCTCATCCATACCCTCACCTGTGTACCAGTGCAAGAAAGCTTTCCGCCTGAACATGGCTGTGAATTGCTCACTGACACGCCTGAACATCTCCTGAATTGAAGTTGAATTGCCAATGAAAGTTGATGACATCTTAAGACCTCTAGGTGGGATATCACAGACACTGGACTTTACATTGTTGGGGATCCATTCAACGAAGTATGAAGAGTTCTTGTTCTGTACATTTATCATTTGTTCATCGACCTCTTTAGTGCTCATCTTGCCACGGAACATGGCTGAAGCGGTTAGGTAGCGACCATGACGTGGGTCGGCAGCACACATCATGTTCTTGGAATCCCACATTTGCTGGGTTAATTCAGGCACGGTCAGAGAACGGTATTGCTGTGATCCTCTTGATGTCAAGGGTGCAAATCCAACCATGAAGAAATGAAGGCGAGGGAATGGGATAAGGTTAACTGCAAGCTTTCGGAGGTCAGAGTTCAGCTGTCCAGGGAAGCGAAGGCAGCATGTGACACCACTCATGGTAGCAGAAATGAGGTGGTTGAGATCACCAACTGGTACATGGCAAAACAAAAACATGGTGCCAGAATCAGATCATGTTGCTTCAAAATCTTAAATGGAATATACATGCATATGCTTGTGTGTGCAGATTATGTGTCTGTGTATGTGTAATAAATTTGTGTTATCTCCAATCAAATTATTGAGCTAAAGATAATGCATCGTCTGTAGATAGGGATTATTCGATAAAAGTTTTTGTCATCTTTATTTGTGGGGCATAAATGAATGGTGGTTGTCTAGGTTAGAGATATGGAGAGACCAGCAAACCATGTGGAGTTACTATCAATAAAAAAATAAAGTCACAAGCAATCAATTCTCTGGCTACCACCAATGAGAACGACTAGTGAGCAGCCAACCACGGACTAAGCATTTTATTATTGTTTCCCTTCTCAATATTCATTCCCAATGCCAGAACCAGTGCCTCCACCCAATGAATGGCAAACTTGAAATCCTGTTCCGCCAAATATATTAAATGATGCTTGAAACAGGCAGGAAAACTGAATCCATAATAACAATAATTGCACAGCAATTAAATGACCATACATTAAGAGGAGCACGAGAAATCGCTAGCAAAAAACACAATCATGAAAACGATCAAAATTCGTTCACTTCAACAATGCATAAGCGTACGAAGAATTAATTTGTGTGTTTTTAAATTTCTTATTTCCTCTGTATTTTATACCATACCATGATTTCTCAAACATCACGAGTTGCATGCAAAGAGGATGTTTGACATTCTGTTTCAAAAATATTTTTGAAAAAAAAATATTTATTTTTATTTTTATTTTAAATTAAAAATTTATGGTGTTTTTGATGATTTTCATGTGCTAATGTCAAAAATAATTTATTTAAAATAAAAAAAACATCATTTTAATACGTTTCTAAATAAAAAAAATATTTTTCAAAATATCTTCAACCACACTCTCAGGTCGTGCATTTACCGGACACATATATATTTGATTTCATGCAAATGAAAATATCTATGGGCGTGCATTAGAATTGCAAAACTCGGGGATAGTTTTGTCATTTTCTGTTGGATTTAGAGTAGCCAAACAGGTGTATTCATAAAAAAAATTATATTTTATTTTATTTTTTTTCTAAAATTTTAATCCCTAATTAATTGATAATATATGAAACAAACCATTTTCTATGTGTCAATGAGTTAATGAGTTATCTAATTTACCTTCAAGTGAAGTTATTATATTTTATGATACTGCTATTTATTAATAAAAAAATATTATATGATAGAAGTATCAAAAACTCGTACATGATGGTATAAAAAATTAAAGGTTTTATGACATATTACATGCCTTAAATTGGTTTTGTATACGCAACAATAATGTTTTGGCTTACCCATGAAGCCATTGGTCTGCATGCTTTGAAAAAAAATGATATGAGAATTTATCTTTAACTTGGAAATGTTGTTGTCTTTAGCTTACTTCATAAGTAAATCAATTTTGAAGCAAATGTTTTTTTCTATTTAAAAAGTGGATGTCCGAATCAGCTTACGCGTATCTCAACTAATCTCACAGATCTTGAAGCTAATGACCATTTAAAACCTCCAGTGATCCTGACTGATGTGTGACTTGAACTGGTGATCTCTAGGGAGCAAACCCAGAACCTAACCAAGGAGACGCACCCCTCATATTCCTTGAGTGGGATATTGGGACAATCATCTTTATGGGCAAATCATATTCCTTGAGTGGGATATAAGGACAATTATCTAATGGCAAATCATATTCCTTGAGTGGGATATATAGGGACAATCATATAACTCTAGTTTTATCCTTGGAAGTGGGAGAGAGTTCATTTAATTTATTATTGTCTTCTTCTCAGGTGCTTTCGGTTTTCCCCTAATTATCATTTAAAAAAAAAGACTTGAGAGATCATAATTATAGTACCACTACATACATCAACGATCATATTTGTGGTTGCAATCGACTAGTAAAGAGGTTGTGGGTGTCTAAGTGATCGTGAATCTTCCATTCCTTTCTCTACTATAAGGTATGTGTATTTCTACTAATTCTTGTGTTATTTGTTATTGTGTTTATATTATATTATGATACATATATTATGTGCTCATAAATGTTTGCATCCATGACAAAAGAAAATGAAATATTTGTTCAATTCAATCCCCATTTTTTTCTACTAGACTCACTCAATCTTTATATCTAGTTAATTAGAAAAATAATTAGTTTTAAAATATTCTTAATAATTAATACAATTAAATTAAAACTTTAATCTTGTTAGCTAGAATTTTGAACTTTTACCTTAAATTTGATACAGATGTAAAAGCTATAAATTTATTAGAGTAAAATTTCTCTGTATTTAATGAATTAAAGTATAATAATGGACTAATAATAATACTATTGTAAAAGCTCAAACCCATTGAATTTCTAACCTTATCTGTCTTTCATAATAAACAAAAAAAAAAAATGAAGAACATTTAAAATTACTAGATAATAGTGTACGGCTGGCTTTCACCACACCATAATTTGATTTTGACATCATCATTCCTTTTATATACATATCATAATTGTTTTTTACTTTGTTTTATTGAAAGCCCAGAAATTCACAAACTACTTAGTGAGAATAGATCTTCCTATTACTTACTAATTACGGAAATTAGAGTCATTTTAACTCGAATCATTTTTATTAGATAAAGCTATTGTGTAATTAGTTTCTAATCTAAGTGTGTTTGTATTTTCTCATTGTTCATGTTAAATTCTTAATACTATAAATTTGAAGGTAAATCAAATTTGAAATAAGGAATTTCTATCTAGCAAATAAATTTTTGGCTTGAGGCTTCATGAGAAAATCAATTTTGAAGCGAGGAATATCTTTCATGGATAAATTATAATTTTAGGGGTGTGATATAGGGATAGTTTCTTAGACAATTACTTTTAGTTGCCTCCGTTTGGTCTCTCGTTCCTTTAATTGTACTTCTTTTTAAGTCTTTTTTTTTCTCATCTTTTAATTATTAAAACAAGGTTAAATGTAGCTAAGATAAAAGGAATTCGGAATGACACCTGGAAACTTATTGTATAAAGCCTGAAATTATTATTTTTCTATTTTAATTATTTTTTTAGTTAATTTGACTTCAATTTAATTAGTGTTTTATTATTTAGGAATCTTAATGCGAGATAAACTCCATTAATCATATAAATTTGAATTAAAAATCCTTTTCAATAAAGGATTTTAGAACTAATATAAATATGAATGTCTAGTTTATTTTACAAAGATTAAGACTATTATTCATATTCAATAAAATGCTAGAGAATTTCCCACACAAGTATTATAAAGATATTATAAAAGATTATTTTAGTGCTCCTATAAATATAACAATTGAAGTTGATGCTACTAGTTTTGACCCCATTTTGAAAATATTTAAAAAAAAAAACAAAAAAAAAAAATATTCTCGACCACCACCCAGGGCTCATAGTCTTCCCCATACAAACCAACCACTCGTCTCTATCATCACCAATAAAAACAATAACTTTCATCAACATCGGTGGTGGCTCGCGATATACACGCCGCCACTGACAGTAGCCTTTTGTCATGATTCCTAGACATCCAAAATGCCTCGGAAGGTCAATCTATAAACTCAAATAATGTTTTGGACAAATTATTAAATTTCTAAAATTTTAGAACCAAATGCTTATTATTTTTGTATAATATTTCGATTGTCTGGATTGTTAATCTGTTTTGATTGATGTTTCAATTTCGATATAATTTGGTTGTTTGAGTGAATTATGGTTTATTTTTTTAGGTTTGTGATTGCTTTATGGGCATTAAATATTAGTGCTTGAGTTATGTTTGGGTTGTTTTGATTTATCTGGATCTAAAATTTTGGAAATGTCTAGTATTTTTGTTACAACAAATTATTATTTTGGGCTTTTACTAATATTCAAAAGTGTCATTTGAAAATGAATTGAATCAAACTTCTATACATTTTATCCTTCTTTCCTTATTGTATGTCATTTTTTCCCTAATTCTTCAAAAAAAAAAAATCATTTTCAAGAAATCCTCACCATGCTATTTCATACATTTATATGGTCTTTTGTTTTTAAAACACAAACTTTTTTTTTATTTGAAGTTGTTTTTACTCTTTTGATTCTCCACTCAACTTGCACTAATCTTTTTATAAACACAAGGGGAATCTATATTTTTAATGAAACCAAATTGTTTAATTATCTTAATAGAATAGATATTCCAACTCCTAAAATCTTGTTTAAATCCATAAATAGATCCTTACTGCTTGCATACTTTATTGATAAATTCTTTCGATTCAAAACCTCCTTTAGGTAATGCAATTCACACATGTTTATGAATATTCCTAGACAAGAATGGAGTTATATATCCATTTGCTAAAATTTTTTTTTTTTCGGTAAAATGTAAGTATATTAAAAACAAAGAATATACAAGACCGAGAAAACTCGGAGAGAGCGGCAACGAAAAGAGAACAAACTCCCTTAACGCAAAACAAAGGCTCTAGGAAATAAAAATACAACAAAGCCCCCTAAAAAGCCCAAACCCAAACAAGGACCAGTCCAAAAGAGAAAATCTTGCGGACAGCCCAGAAATAAAAGCCCAACAGCCCACAAGAAAAAACATTAAAGCAGGAGCTGAAAAGGCCCACAAAGAAAAACAGCCCAAGGAACAAGGCAAATCAGCCCACAGCCCAAGCAACCCATCTTCCCGCCCAAGGAAAAGCTCAAACCGACGCCATACCCAGCTTGCAGGGAAGAAAAGGCAGAACGCAAGAAGCTCTCAATTTGAATTCAAATTCAAATTGGGAGCTCAGCCCCCGAGGAGACTGCCCAGCCGAACAAACTACTGCCACACGCCACGCCCACACAGCCGAAAAAAAGAAAGGAAATGTCAGCCCCTAATAAAACAGCTCCCAATGGCATAACGCAGCAAACTCTCAATTTGAATTCAAATTCAAATTGAGAGAACAGCCAACGTGGACTGCCCAGCCGGAAGCCAGCTGCCACACGCCACAAAAAACAACAGCCGGAAAGAAGAGAAATGGAGAAAGCAGCCCCCAATCCTCTAGCATTAAACCGCCAGCTAGCTCAAGTCCAAGCCCACGTGGGCTGCCTTTTCTGCCACACACTACTTTAAGATCAGCTGCCAGCACACAAAGGGCCTCTGCCATGCAGTCCATGCACGTAACTCGCCATAGCTTGAGCGAAGAGAATGAAAGACAACACAACTGCACAGCTTCCAAGTCTGTCCAAAGCAAGAATAAAAGAAGCTTCCAGCCAATCTGGACAGCCACCCAAAGCAGGCAATACAGCTCCCAAGAGCAAGAAGGAAGCTGCAGCACGCAACCCAAAAGATGCCCCCATGGAAGATTATCAAACATCTCCTCTCCACCCAACCAGATGAGGACTAGAAACCAACCAAATCGGATAAGACTACAACCCATCCAAATTCAAGAGCTGAGCGGAGCACCGAACCCAAAGCTGAGCTTGTGATGGTCTTTTTCTCGGAAATGAAAGATGGTAAAGAACAGCTCCTGAAATTTCCGAAAAATAATGCGGACCGGCGAATGCATCGAATGAAAGACGCGTTTGTTACGCTCCTCCCAAATTAGATATACCGTAATTCCTAACGAAATCCTCCTTAACCTGGACTCCATGCCATGTCCACCCGTGTTAAGACCACGGAGCGCGCTATTCAACGACAGCATTTGGCGATTAATCCTTAACCAGGATTTAATAAGATTCCAAAGCTGTGTGGACCAATGACAATCAAAAAATAGATGGCGATGCGATTCATTATCCTGCGAACATAGAAGACAAAGAGGGTCCAAGGACATGAACTGCAGACGATCCTTTGTGCGTAACTTGCCCAAAGCAGCTAACCAGAGGATAAAATTATACCGGGGCATAGACCAAGAATCCCACACAACACGCAACCAATTGACCTCATCCCCCCGAAGCCGGAAATAATCATAAGCATTTCTGGAAAAAGTATCTCTGCTGTCCCAACTTCTGACCAAGCTAATCGCAGCTCCCTGGTTCCCACCAGCATCCAAGATTTGATTTTTTAAGGACAAAATTGCCTTCCATAGCGGAGAAGAGGTTTTACTCGCCTGCGCATCCCAGATAGCAGAGGAACCAAGGTAAAAGTGATGCACCCATTGGATCCAGATGGAGTCTGCTTTGAGATGAATATTCCAAATATGACCGGCGATGACAGTTTTGCTTCTGGCTTTCAAGTCCAAAAGCCCAAGACCTCCTTCCGTCTTCGGGAGACAGACGCGATGCCAAGCAACCAGAGCTGTTCTTTTCCCGATGCAACCTGACCACAAGAAACTCCTGCAAATACGGATGATATGAGATAGAACAATTCCCGGTATAGGGAAGATTCCAATCCAGAATTGAACCATCCCATTTAAAACTGATCTCAGCAATTCCAGCCGGCCAGCATAAGAAAGAAATTTTCCCATCCAACCCTGAATAGCTGACTCCAGCTTATTTAAAAGAGGCGTATACTGACTGGCCAGAAGCCGATGAGGACTTAACGGCACACCCAAGTAAGTAAAAGGAAAGGATCCTTCAACAAAACCAGTCATCTGCAGAATATCAGCTTTAACAGTCTCCTTTACTCCTCCAAAATAAATGGAAGATTTAGACGGATTAAGATCGAGACCTGACACATTCCCAAAAGATTGCAGCTGCTGATGCATAATGCCCACCGAACCAGGGTCTCCCCGACATAGCAGCAGGATGTCGTCAGCAAACGCAAGATAGGAAATGCCTAGCGAACTGCACTTGGAATGATAATTAAAACCCGGCAGATCGGAGGACTGCTTGAGCATTCTGGAAAAGTACTCCATGCAGCAGATAAACAGATAAGGCGATAAAGGGTCACCTTGCCTGATACCACTCTGACCCTTGAAGAAGCCGTAGAGATTACCATTTACAGCAACAGAGAAAGAGGCAGATGAAACACACTGCATAATCAGATGGACAAACTGAGAAGGAAGCCCAAGCATGCCTAGAAGGCTTTCCAGGAACCCCCACTGCACTGAATCAAAGGCTTTCCTGAAGTCGATCTTCATAAGACATTTGGGAGAAGTCCTTTTGCGCCTATATTCCCGCAGGAGCTCTTGAACCAGAAAAATATTATCTGCCATTTTCCGCCCTCCCAAAAAAGCATTCTGCATCGGGCTAATAATATTTGGTAAAACACGAGCCAGCCTGTCTGAAAGAAGCTTTGAAATTACTTTGTAGATCACATTACAGCAGGAGATCGGCCTGAAATCACTAGGAGAAGAGACACTAGCAGATTTAGGAATCAAAGTAATGATGGAGTGGTTTATCTGCTTAAGCATCTTCCCATAGGCAAAAAAGTCCTGCACAGCCCTAACAAAGTCGGTCCCCACAATATCCCAGGCTTTCTTAAATAAAAAAAAGCTGAGTAGCCGTCTGGTCCGGGAGCTTTATCATTACCAATACTAAATAAGGCCGCCTTAATGTCGTCACCCGAAAAAGGAGCAAGAAGACCTGCATGAGTAGAGGGATCAAGACACGGCCCACACCGAATCACATCCATGTTCAAAGGCACTGTGGCCTTTGATACACCCAGGAGATTCTGATAAAATTTAACAAATTCAGCTCCGACTTCTGATTCAGAACTAGTAAGGACTCCATTACTGTTCACAATAGAGGCAATGAACCTCTTCCTCAGCTTTTGACCCATAATTGCATGAAAAAGACTAGTGCCCCTGTCACAGTCTTTGAAGTAGTCGCACTTGAGCTTCTGGCTAAAAAACATTTTCTTCGCGGATTTAAGATGAACCAGCTTGCGACGCATATTTTTCTCAATATCCAAAAGTTGAGAGTTATCCCTATCATCCTGCAAAGACTCTTGAACCTGCCGAAGCTCACCTTCCATACTACTGACTCTCTCTGAAATGTGGCTGAAATGATGCTTGCCCAATTCCTTCAACGGCAATTTTAACCTCTTCAGCTTAGAACACAAAACAAACATCGGCGAGCCATAAACCTCCGAATTCCACGAAGTGGCTGTCAAGTCAATGAAATTCTCATGCAAACCCCACATATTATAGAATTTGAAACTGCGCCGCCCCAGAACATGACTATTACCAAGCCGGATAACTGCTGGGGAGTGGTCTGAAAAAGAACCCGGCGAATCATAATGAACCTGAATAGGACACTGAAAAGAGGGCCATGCGTGATTCACTAAAATTAATAATATTATGAATTGTTACAATACTCTAAGTAAAAAGTCCTTATGCTATTTCATACATTTATATGGTCTTTTGTTTTTAAAAAACAAACTTTTTTTTTATTTGAAGTTGTTTTTACTCTTTTGATTCTCCACTCCATAACAATATTCATCGTCTTCGATTTGTAGTCAGATTAAAAATTATTATAAAGTTAAATTTTATTCAATAAATATATATCCAATATGAAGTAGTTGCAATTGAATCCAAGCAAAAATCCTCTTAGAATTGAATAAAGATATCAAAGGAATAAAAAGTCTTAAAGAACTAAGAAATGAAAGATTTTAATACTCTTTATTTTATTAACAACATTAAGACAATTTAAAATAAATAAGAAATTAATTTAAAGATATTATAATCTTGAAAAAAAGATAACACCCCCAAGTACTTTTGTAAATGGCATAGATAGATATATAGATGAGGGGGGACAAGGAATTAATTGTTCATTGGTACACTTATACCTTCCTTGCCTTGTTGCTTTTGAAGCTGGATTCCATACAGAGCTAAAGGCCTCCTCGTGTTGGTCCTCGCTGAGCAATCAGTACCAGTGCTTTTCGCGCATATTCTCACAAACTAAGGTAATGAAATTCCTACCCTCATCCTTTAAATGCCTATTTTACTTGTAATCACTCACTCTCACCGTCGGAATTCTTATTTCTCTGATTTTCCAGACTCGTGGAAAATGGCTATCGAAAGTGTTTGTGGATCCCTTGTATCTAAGATAGCAGAACTCTTGGCAGAACCGGTAAAAAAACAGTTCCGATACATGTTCTGTTTCGACAATTTTGTTCATGAATTCAATGAACAAGTGAGGAGCCTGGTTTTGGCACTTTATCATCTGCAAGTTGCTGTAGACGATGCTACAAGGAATGCTGAAAAAATTGAGATTTATGTCAACACATGGCTGGAAGATGCCAAAAAAGCTTTGGCACTTTATGGTCTGCAAGATGCTGTCAACATTGCTACAAAGAATGCTGAAGAAATTGAGATTGATGTCAACAAATGGTTGGAAGATGCAAAAAATGAAATGGAAGGTGTGAATCGTTTGGAAAAAGAAAAAGGAAAAAATGGAAAATGCTTCACTTGGTGTCCAAAATGGATTCGCCAATTCAAGTTAAGCAAGGCATTGGAAAAGAAGACAGAGACTTTGAGAAAACTAGAAGAAAAAAGCAAAAAGTTTCAAAAAGTGTCCCACAAAGCACCTCTTCAAGACATAGAATTTCTTCCATCAAAGGAATTCACACCCTCAGAATCATCAAAAGAAGCTTTCGAACAGATTATGAAAGCTCTCAAAGATGACAACATCAATATGATCGGACTGTACGGCATGGGAGGGGTGGGTAAAACCACCCTGGTGAAAGAAGTAGGCAGGAGAGCCAAAGAGATGCAGCTATTTGATGAGGTTTTATTGGCTGCAGTGTCCCAGAATCCAAATGTGACAGACATTCAGGATCGAATAGCAGATCGTCTACGTCTGCAGTTTGACGTAAAGACCAAAGAAGGGAGAGCAGATCTATTATGGCAGAGACTGAAGACAGAAAAGAAGTTGCTTGTAATCCTGGATGATGTTTGGAAAGTTATTAACTTGAAAGAGATAGGGATCCCATTTGGTGATGATCACAGGGGTTGTAAAATTCTTCTAACAACACGTCTTAGAGACATATGTTCTTATATGGAGTGCCAACAAAAAGTGTTCTTAAGTATCTTATCAGAAAATGAAGCATGGGCTTTATTCAAAATCAATGCAGGTTTAAGTGATGAGGACTCTAACTTGAACACAGTGGCAAAGAAGGTTGCGAGAGAATGTCAAGGATTGCCAATAGCACTTGTGACAGTGGGAAGGGCTCTAAGAGATAAATCTACTGTTGAGTGGGAAGTAGCGTCTAAACAGCTAAAAAACTCTCAATTTCAGCACGCAGAACTAATTGGTGAACAAAAAAATATATATTCATGTCTTAAGTTCAGCTATGATTATTTGAAGCACGAGAAAACCAAGTTATGCTTCTTGCTATGCTGTTTATTTCCAGAAGATTACGACATTCCAATTGAGGACTTGACGAGATACACAGTTGGCTACGGGTTACATCAAGATATGGAGTCCATTGAAGATGCAAGGAAACAAGTTTATGTGGCGATAAAGACCCTCAAAGATTGTTGCATGCTGTTGGGCACTGAAACTGAAGAGCATGTGAAAATGCATGACTTGGTTCGTGATGTTGCTATTCAGATAGCATCATCTAAAGAACATGGTTTCATGGTAAAGGCTGGCATTGGGTTGAAGGAGTGGCCAATGAGCAATAATAGCTTTGAAAGTTGTAAAACAATTTCGTTAATGGGCAATAAACTAGCAGAACTTCCTGAAGGATTAGTGTGTCCACAACTCAAAGTTCTATTATTAAAACTGGATAATAACTTGAAAGTTCCAGAGAGGTTTTTTGAAGGGATGAAAGAAATTGAAGTCTTGTCTCTAGAGGGAGGGTGTTTGTCATTGCAATCACTTGAATTCTCAACGAACCTTCAATCGTTGCTATTGATCGAGTGTAAATGTAATGACCTCATTTCGTTGAGAAAGCTACAAAGACTTAAGATTCTTGGTTTTATAAGGTGCTATTCCCTTGAGGAATTACCTGATGAAATTGGGGAGCTCAAGGAGATAAGGTTGTTGGATGTGACAGGTTGTGTACGTCTAGGAAGGATTCCTGTGAATTTGATTGGAAGGTTGAAGAAGTTAGAAGAGCTGCTAATCGGGGGTCGCAGCTTCAAGGGATGGGGTGTTGTTGGAGGTGACAGCACAGGAGCAATGAATGCAAGCCTAACAGAACTAAATTTGCTGTCTCATTTAGCTGTATTATCATTGAAGATACCGAGCGTCAAATGCATTCCCAGAGATTTTGTTTTTCCCAGGTTGCTCAAATATGAGATACTGTTGGGGGATGGGTATTCAAGAACAGAACAACCAACCTCCACAAGATTATGTTTGAGGGATATCAGCGCCGCATCCTTAAATGCAAAGACATTTGAGCGGTTGTTTCCTACCGTGTCTCAAATTGATTTTGCCATTGTTGGGGATTTAGAAAATATAGCATTGTCCAGTGATCAGATGACCAGCCATGGCCATGGGTCGCAAAAGGACTTCTTGCAAAGATTAGAAGATGTAAAAGTGGAAAGATGTAGGGATATTCACACTCTGTTTCCAGCAAAATGGCGGCAAGCTTTGAATAATCTAACAAGTGTGGAAATTAAAAACTGTGAATCATTGGAAGAGGTATTTCAATTGGGTGAGGCAGAAGAAGGAATTAACGAGGAGAAGGAGCTGCGGCTGCTGTCATCTTTAACAAGGCTAAAGCTGACCTGGTTACCTGAGCTCAAATGCATATGGAAGGGGCCCACCAGATATGTTAGCCTCCACAGTCTTGTTCATCTGGAGTTGCAGGGTCTTAACAAGCTGACATTTATCTTCACACCGCACCTGGCCCAAAGTCTTGTTCATCTAGAAACACTACAGATAGATGATTGCAGTGGATTGAAGCATCTTATCGGAGAAAAGGATGACGAAAGGGAAATAATTCCAGAGTCTCTTGGCTTCCCAAAATTAAAAGCTCTCTCTATAAGTGATTGTGATCTACTGGAATATGTCTTCCGTGTCTCCGTGTCTCCAAGTCTTCTGAACCTGGAAGATATGAGGATTGAATTTGGTGCCAATTTAAAGCAGATATTTTACTATGGAGAAGGAGATGCACTCGCCAAAGATGGCATCATCAACTTCCCACAACAAAGAGAATTGCCTTCTTTGCAAGTGTTATACATTGAAGGACACAAAAAATTGGGTTATCTGTTGGCACAGCTCCAAGTAAGTCCTTTATATTTCTCCACTGATTGATTTAAACTAGCAAATTCAATACATAGTGATAATTTCTGATTTCTTCCTTCAGATTTCTAAAACTAAAGTAATGGATATGTGAAATTGAGGCTCTTCCGCCAATTAATGGAAAGTAAAAAAAAATCTCCATCTATTATTGAATTGTTTGCTTCAATGCTGCAATTTATGATAAAAGTTAAAGAACTTGGGTTATGTTATCACCTTTTTCATATGAAAAAAATAATTATAAATGATCAAGAACAAATAATTTTTATTTTATATGCACACACAAGAAGTTTTAGTAATAAGTAAAATTAAAAGTGTTTTTTTTTGGTTAATGTCATAATTTGTTTTTTTATTATAAATAAAATATAAAAAACTATTTTTCTAGTTATTAAGTATAATTTCTTTCATGATTGCTTTTAACTTAAATAATATAAAAATAATAATTGATATTTAGATTATCATAATTTGTTTTTGTTTTGATGCAGGGCCATACAAATTTGAGAGAAATACATATTACAAACTGTCAAGGAGCACAGGAATTAATGCAGGTTGGAAGAACTGGGCATGAACTTTCACTCTTGAGTTTGGAAAAATTAGACTTGAGCTTCTTGCCTGACATGAGGTGTATATGGAAGGGTCTCGTGCTGAGCCATTTGACTACTTTGAAGGTGTTTTATTGTCCTAAACTGACACATGTATTCACAGACAGCATGGTTGCTAGTCTAGTTCAACTGCAATTTCTAGATATATCAGGTTGTTCGGAATTGGAGCAAATCATAGCTAAGGATAATGATGATGAAAAGAATCAAATATTGTCTGGATTCAAGAAGTTGAGGACTCTGGAGTTGCGGGGTCTTAACAAGCTGATAATTATCTTCACACCGCACCTGGCCCAAAATCTTGTTCATCTAGAAACACTACAGATAGATGATTGCAGTGGATTGAAGCATCTTATCAAAGAAAAGGATGACGAAAGGGAAATAATTTCAGACTCTCTTGGCTTCCCAAAACTAAAAACTCTCTCTATAAGTGGTTGTGATGAACTGGAATATGTCTTCCCTGTCTCCGTGTCTCCAAGTCTTCAGAACCTGGAAAAGATTATGATTTCTTATGGCTGTAATTTACAGCAAATATTTTACAGTGGAGAAGGAGATGCACACACCAGCGATGGCGTCATCAACTTCCCTCAGCTAAGAGAATTGTCTCTTTCAAGTGGTTGCAGCTTTTTTGGTCCAAAGAATTTTACTGCCCAATTGCCTTCTTTGCAAGAGTTATACATTAGAGAACACGACGAATTGGGTGATTTGTTGGCACAGCTCCAAGTAAGTCCTTTATATTTCTCCACTGATTGATTTAAACAGGTAAATTCAATACATAGTGATAATTTCTGATTTCTTCCTTCAGATTTCTAAAACTAAAGTAATGGATATGTGAAATTGAGGCTCTTCCGCCAATTAATGGAAAGTAAAAAAAAATCTCCATCTATTATTGAATTGTTTGCTTCAATGCTGCAATTTATGATAAAAGTTAAAGAACTTGGGTTATGTTATCACCTTTTTCATATGAAAAAAATAATTATAAATGATCAAGAACAAATAATTTTTATTTTATATACACACACAAGAAGTTTTAGTAATAAGTAAAATTAAAAGTGTTTTTTTTTTTTGGTTAATGTCATAATTTGTTTTTTTATTATAAATAAAATATAAAAAACTAATTTTCTAGTTATTAAGTATAATTTCTTTCATGATTGCTTTTAACTTAAATAATATAAAAATAATAATTGATATTTAGATTATCATAATTTGTTTTTGTTTTGATGCAGGGCCATACAAATTTGAGAGAAATAAGTATTATAAACTGTAAAGGAGCACAGGAATTAATGCAGGTTGGAAGAACTGGGCATGAACTTTCACTCTTGAGTTTGGAAAAATTAGACTTGAGCTTTTTGCCTGACATGAGGTGTATATGGAAGGGTCTCGTGCTGAGCCATTTGACTACTTTGACGGTGTTTGATTGTCCTAAACTGACACATGTATTCACAGACAGCATGGTTGCTAGTCTAGTTCAACTGCAATTTCTAGATATATCATTTTGTGAGGAATTGGAGCATATCATAGCTAAGGATAATGATGATGAAAAGGATCAAATATTGTCTGGAAGTGATCTCCAATCTTTATGCTTCCCCAGTTTGTGTAGAGTTAAAATCTATCGATGCAACAAGTTGAGGAGTCTATTCCCAGTAGCCATGGCCTCAGGTCTCCCAAAGCTCGAAAGTCTTGACGTACAAGATTCCTCTCAATTACTGGGAGTATTTGGGCAGGATGATGATGCTTCACCTGTCAATGTTGAGAAGCAGATGGTGCTTCCTAATTTGTCATTCCTGCGGCTGTGGTGATTTCTTATTCCCTCGTCTGGGGAATCCGAAGGTGGATAAATGTCCAAAGCTGACCACAAATTTTGCTTAGAAAACAAATGGTTCAACGAGTGCTCAGTCAGAGGTGCTGCTGATTCAACTTGATTTCATGCCTCTCTTTTAGTGTTTTTGTTTCACTCAATAATAATGTGTATGCCATGCTTGAATTGGTTTTGCAGGTATCTCAAAGTAGCTGAGGATTGCCGCAAATATTTTTAATTGGTGGAAGTATTTTTTGCCAAAGAACTGCTAAAAGAAGGATATATATGGACTTGTCTATTTAAAAAAGTTTGTCGTGTGAACTTCAAAAAATAAGGGTATCTCTAATGTCTACCCATGTAATGTTTCATGTTTAGTCATCAATTATTGTGAGAAATAATTTCACGTGTTTGTTTGCCCAATTGTGTTTCTTTTCAAGTGTCTGAACCTTAAAAAACCAATGGCATAATGTTTGCTTATTGTTTATTATGGTCCGGGTTATGGGTTTTACGGTCTAACTCATTTTTTTAATTTTTTTTACTTCATCATTTAATATTGTGTTCTAATGAAAATTAGACCCCATGATTTGTTTAGTTTATTCTTATAATAGTAGATTAACCTGGTCTCATGACATCCAAATAGGGCTTAATGGTTAACCTAGGTTGACAATTAACAATAAAATTTCATAATTTATTTTGAATTGCTCTCTATGAGGTTATTTTAGTCTCATGATCAAAGTCATGAATTTGATAAGTTAACCGAGTTAAGTCAGATATTTTTTTAATTTTTTATGGGGTTATCTCGGTTTGATAATCCGGATTAATTAATTTCTTCTTTAATCTCATCATTTGATATTGAATTCATTAAGAATTAAGATTCATACTTTATTTTAATTTGTTTTCCATGAGGTTATCTTGATCTTATGACTAGGATTACAGGTTCAATAGGTTAACTTTTTAGGTCCTTTAACATTAGATTGATTGGGAGTTAGGCTTCATAATTTATTATAAATGATGTTTTCAGGAACAATAAATGGCAGACTGAACCTGTGATACATGTGTTGTTGTAACAATGGCAAGAGGTTTGGGACTGCAGATGGCTTGAACCTGCCGTTTTGTAATGAGAACTGCAAGACAGAGGAGTTTTTTGGTGTGTAAAAAACCTTAGAAATGGCCTCGGAGTCTTCCAAATAAAGGGAAATTCAATACCTCCTCCATCTTTTCATGGTATCAGAGCAGAACTGAGATCATGGTTCATCACTGCACTTTGATGAATTACCACCAACACCTTTTCCTGGCAAAGAAATTGCGGACCCTAATATGGATATTTCAAGATTGAATATTTCAAATCCTTATTTCACTCATCATTCAGATCATCCAGGTTAGGTTTTGATTTCTAAACCTTTGAAAGGAGATAATTATTCTACTTGGAAATAACAAAAAAACTAAAAGAACAAAGTGGGTTTCGTAGATTGCTCAATCAGTGCACCTTCAAAAATAATAGATCTTGAAGGTTATGCGGCTTGGTCTCGATGTAATGATATGGTTCATTCTTGGATCGTCAACACTCTAAGTCCAGAAATTTTAGATAGTGTTATATATTACTCTTCCGCTAACAAAGTTTGGGAAGACCTTCATGAGCGATTCTCTCAAAGCAACGCACCTCGCATCTTTGAAATTCAGCGAGATATTGCCTATCTTCGACAAGAACATCTCTCTTTCTCTGCCTATTACACAAAATTAAAAGACCTATGGGATGAACTAAGTTCCTATAGCGATGTAGTACATGGGGCACAACAAGATCAACAAAAAATGATGCGTTTTTTAGGGATTAAATGATTCTTAGAGTGGTGTGCGTGGACAAATCCTCCTAATGAACCCTGATCTCGATACACGTTGCAGGTGATTCCGGTGGTAGTGCAACTATTGTCATTCGAAGCAACAACAACAACAACTAATTTACTCCATCGGCAGGTAAAAAAACATTCAATTGTCCTTATGGTTTGCATGACTTTATATCACGAGAAAAATCACTGGACAATTTCAATGGAGGACGCCAGGACATGAAATGTTTAGGAGCTGGGAGAGGATGCTCCCTTTTGTTGGAAGATAAGTTGCTTACCAGTCTTAACAAACACATGTAGAAGACTTGAAGAAAAGTGCATTGACAGCAAAGAAGAAGAGACGATTAATTTCTGTTATATAGCATGAAAACGGTTAGTTACAATTCTGTTATTTGTAACTCATCGTAGAACTAAAGAAGAGAAAATGTAATTGAATTCTTTTCTATTTCTAAGCATGGTAGTTACAGGTTGTTAGAGACATACAAAACGTGTGTCCTACCCCAATAGTATATAAGGGGACTTTTATCAAACACTTTATAAGCAATAAGAAATACTCACCTTCTTCTGCATTTACTCTTCCTCTCTTCTTCAATCCTTTAGGCAATCTTTTGTTCTTCTAAAAATCAATCAAACTCACTTGCAAATAAAAAAAATCACAATTAAAAACAAACATGGTATCAGAGCATTAGCTTGATCAACAAGGGACTAAAAACTGTGGATTACAGAAAAGAAAATGGTGATAAGTGGAGATATATGAACACCACAATTTAATGGTGTGAACTATGATTTTTGGTCAGTAAAAATGGAAACAGTTCTCATAGCATATGATTTATGGGATGTAATTGGGTTTGGTATGAAATCAAACTCTGGACTGGTAGATGAATCTGAGAGGGAAGAAGATGAAACTGGAAGCATACCTGGAGAAGCACAAACTGTTTCAAGAGAGAGCAAGATAAAAAATACCAAGGCATTGAGTCTCATACAAGGAGTATTATCTGGTGAACTATTTCCAAGAATCAGAAATGAAAAAACTGCTAAAAGAATCACGGAATATATTAAGAAGAAAATTCAGAGGAGATAAAAAGGTGAGATCAGTATTGCAGACCAGTCAAGGAATTCCAAGTAATAATATTTGATGATAAAAATTTAAACAATGTAATAGCAAAAGTAGTGATGGGAGGGAATAGACGTTTTCCCCTCTCACTTGAGTCCATGACACCTACATCTATAAAGGCATCAATAGGTGAAGACTCATGGATATGTCATAGAAGGCTTGGTCATTTAAATTTTGCCAGCATGAAGACGATGCAACAAAAGGAGATGGTGTATGTCTTACCTATGATAGCTGAAATGAAGAATGTGTGTGAAGGATGTGTCATAGGCAAGCAACATAGAGAAAGATTTGACAAAGAGGAAACATGGAGAGCTCATTCTCCACTAGAACTGGTACATACAGACCTATGTGGACCAATGCAGAATGATTCAGTAGGAGAAAATAGGTACTTCATCATATTCATTAATGAGTTTTCAAGAATGTGTTGGGTCTATTTTCTTTAAAACAAATCAGACACACTAAATATACTCAAAAAATTCAAACTATTTGTTGAAATTCAAAGTGGATACAAACTGAAAAAACTGAGAAGTGACAGAGGTGGTGAATATACCTCACATGAGTTTCAGAACTATTGTTCAAGCATGGGAATGGAGAGGCAGTTGACAATAGCATACTCTCCTCAATAAAATAGAGTGACTGAAAGGAGAAACAGAACAATAGGTGAGATGGCAAGGTATGATGACAGAGAAAGGAATACCTATTGAGTTCAGGGCAGAAGTAGTGAATATTGTGGCAGGCAAGACACCATTTGAAGCCTTCACTAGAAGGAAGCCTAGAATCAAGCATTTGAGAGTGTTTGGGTGCATATGTTATTCTCATGTTCCATCAACCCTGAGACAAAAGCTTGACAACAAGGTAGAGAAGAGGGCGTTTATGGGATATGAAAGCTATGAGAAAGGATATGGGGTGTACATTCTGGATTCCAAAAAGATTGTGTTGTCTAAAAGTGTTATTTTTCATGAGAATAAGTTCTGAAATCGGAAGGGAAATCAATTGGAATCAATCACACCACAACCAATTTTTTAATGCAGTATAGAAAGAGATAAAGATGAAGTGAAGCAATCTGAAGGCAGTCAGTATGATCATGGTGAAAACTCTCAATCAATTTCTACAGTTAGTAAATTAACTGAACATACAAATGAAATCAGCAGTCAAGGGTCCACACCTATTTCAACTCCAGTAAAACCGAGAAGTATTGAAGATATATATACAAGGTGTCACATGAGTATCATATAGCCAGGAAATTATCAAGAAACAGCAAGGGAGAAAGTTTGGCAAGAAGCAATGAAGGCAGAATTGGAGATGATAGAGAAGAAGAATACCTGGGAATTGGTAGAGAAACCTATTGACAAACCTGTTATAGGTGTGATATGGGTGTTCAATACTAAGCTCAATCTCGATGGGACAATACATAAACATAAGGCTAGACCTGTAGCCAAAGGGTATGCACAAAAAACTAGGATTGATTACAATGAAACTTTTACTCCAATAGCAAGGTTGGATACCATCAGGTTACTCAATGCTTTAGCAGCTCAGAAGGGTTGGAAATTATTTCAATAGGATGTTAAATCAGCATTCCTAAATGGAATGCTGGATGAGGAAGTATATTTGGAGCATCTTGAAGGCTTTAAGGTAAAAAATTCAAGTCATAAAGTCTATAAGCTACATAAGGCTTTATATGGACTTAAACAAGCCCCTAGAGCTTGTTATAGTGAAATTGATGCATATCTTGCAAGTTACAAGTTCAAAAAAAGTGCAAGTGAGGCAACATTATACACAAGAACTGACAGTGAAAGAGATCAAATCATTATATCGATATATGTTCATGATATAGTATATACTGGCAACAATGAGAAGATGATGATTGATTTCAAGAGAGAAATGATGCAGAGGTATAAAATGTCAGACCTTGGACTCCTTCATCATTTTCTAGGAATTGGAGTATTGCAGACCAGTCAAGGAATCTTTATTCATCAAAGTAAGTATGTCAAATCCTTACTTACAAAGTTTGGGCTTGGGGACTGCAATCCAGTTGCAATTCCTCTAACTGTTGGTGAAAAATTAAAAAGGGAAGATGAGAGTGACCTGGCAGATGAAGGTCAATACAGAAAGATAGTGGGAAGTTTGTTGTATTTAACAGCAACAAGACCAGATTTGATGTACCCAACAAGTTTATTGTCAAGATTCATGAGTTGCCCTATGAAAAAGCATATGAGAATTGCAAGAAGGGTTCTAAGATATGTTCAAGGAACTCTTGATTATGGAATTGAGTACATAAGGGACAAATCAGCAACCCTAATTGGGTTTTGTGATGCTGATTGGACAAGTAGTAAGGATGATAACAGGAGCACCTTTGGCTATGCCTTTAGCTTTGGAAGTGGTGTTTTTTTCTTGGGCTTCTGTAAAACTAAATAATGTGGCGTTGTCAACAGCAGAAGCTGAGTATGTCTCAGCTTCTGAAGCAGCAGCACAAGCCATTTGGCTAAAAGATTTTGGGGAAACGCAGGTTGAGGCAATCTCATTGTATTGTGACAATATGTCAGCAATATCAATGTCCAAAAATCCAGTTTTCCATAAGAAAACTAGACACATAAATAGAAGATACCATTTTATTAGAGAATCCTTGAAAGAAGGATTGATTAATATGAAGTTTTGCAGAGGTAAAGACCAATTGGCAGACATATTCACTAAGGCCCTATCTAAAGACAGATTCAGCCATCTAAGATTGAATCTTGGAGTTAAACCAGTAAGCAACTTAGGAGAGGATGCTGGAAGATAAGTTGCTTACCAGTCTTAATGAACACATGCAGAAGACTTGAAGAAAAATGCATTGACAACAAAGAAGAAGAGACAATTAATTTCTGTTATATAGCATGCAAAGTGTTAGTTACAATTTTGTTATTTGTAACTAATCGTAGAACTAAAGAAGATAAAATGTAATTGAATTCTTTTCTATTTCTAAGTATGGTAGCTACAGGTTGTTAGAGACATACAAAACTTGTGTCCTGCCCCAAGAGTATATAAGGGGACTTTTATCAAACACTTTGTGAGCAATAAGAAATACTTACCTTCTTCTGCAATTACTCTTCCTCTATTCTTGAATCCTTGGGGTAATCTTTTCTTCTTTCTCAAAATCAATCAAACGCACCTGCAAATCAAAACAAATCACAATGAAAAAACAAGCACCTTTGTACTCACTGGAGAATTAGGTCACTGGGTCTGAACTTGCTACACATTACATGGGTATTCAGCAGGCCACCCAAAAACAAAATACAATTCAGGCCAAAAATATTTCGACAACAATAACAGACCTGCCATAAATCTTGTGTTTGAGGGCCTTTCTAAAGTTGACAACAATCCCACTATTGGAATTTTAGATGCCCAACCAGATTTCAATAATGGATCATGATGACCTTAATCTTCTAACAAAGTTCAGATAAATAAATTTATTGAACTCATTTTGTATTAAGAGAATCTTATAATTATATTGCACATCATTTTCATTAATATTTTCCTAGATATTTTATATAAAAAATGATATTTCTTTATTTTCAAGTAATACATGTTTCTGATTTTTAAATTACAATGTTTTCTTTATTTTTATCTTATAAGGACTACTATGTTATTGGCTACCAGTTTCTCTTAATCAAAATTATAAAGAAAATACCTCATTATATATCACATTATGATCAATTGGATTCCAAATTTATTTTTTAATTTTATAATAAAAAGTTTAAAATGAATTGATTTTTATCATTGACTAAAATGAAATCTCAGTGGATCTTAGGTTAAGCACAAATTAACAAAATATGCATGTACATTTTTTCGAAATTACTCTGTTTTCACTCTGTTTCATCAGATTTGTTTTGTTCTGTGTGAAATGAAAGCTATATACTTTTTACTCTCTCTTTTTTTTTGTCTTCTCTGCTTTGTTCTCTATCTCTTTCTTCTTCAATTATACAGAAGAGGCATAGAGATAAAATGCTTCCTTGTGTTTCTCAGATGGAGCTGTTCCTTCCATGTCTTTGTAAAACTTATATTATTCATTCAGGTCATATGCACAACTTTCAAAGTCATGAAAAATTTCCTATTTCAAGATTTTGATCTTTTGTTACTTCAAATGCACAACTTTATGTTTTTCAAAGTTTGAACTTGCAAGAAAAATCTGCAGTTCTGCAACACTCGAAAGAGCAAGTGAACCCAGAATAGACCTCCGGGTCCCTCCCTTCAAAACCACCGATCGGTGTTGGTTTTCCGGAATACAGGGGAGAAGAACAAAAAATTTAGCAAACAAAAGAAAAAATGTCATTGAAAGATCACACTGGATCATTATTACAAAAGGAAATCTTGTCATTAACCTGCATGCTTAAATACGATTGGATCGTGCTGAAATCTCATCGATGATGACAAAGAAAAACTTTTTGATAAACGATGAATAGGAGAAATATTATTATTATTAGCATTAATCTTGTTTTGACCCAATGTATTTGTAGCTCCCCTTGATCACCAAGATGAGAGAGATGGGATACTCTCTGCTCATTTCTAGAGAAATTGGTGGGATCAACTTCAGTATTTGTTGTATTACTACATTTGAAATAGTTTATAATGAATATGGTTGTTAAAAAGCAACTACATTCCTAAAAAAATCTCTTGCATGTTATTTATGCCACATTATTATAATTAGTTTCATTATTGTTTATCTATAAGCCAATTTGTTTGATTGAGAAAGTATTGATTATTTATAATGCGTTTATATTTAAAGATATGTGTTCATATTAATTATGATTAGTAAGTTTAAGTATATAATTAGGTTCATTATTGTTTAGCTATAATCCAATTAACCTAATTAAGCTACTATTGATTATTCACAATGCTATTAGATTCGAAAAATCCAGTTGAAGTTTATTTTGGTTAGTAAGTTCAAGTGTGTATTGTTCTAAGAATTTTATAAACTATAGCTTATATCTTTATGGTTTTCATTATAATTAGTCGCATTATTCTTTATTGATAATTTAATATGCTCTTAGATGGAAGATATCTCTTCAAAATCATTTTTATTAGTTTGTATTAGTTCTATATACTTTAATTAGTAAGTTTAAGTTTGTATTTATCTTTAAACTAATTTACTCGATTGAGCTACCTTTGATTATTTGCCACTTTTAGATTTGAAAATAACTATCTAGATTTATTTTGATAAGTAAGTTTAAATGCGTGTCTTTTTTGTAGGTTTTATACATTGCAACTTATATTTATTTAGTTTTAATCGATTCTTAAGTCCTCATTTGTCTCCATACAAATTTATAAGATTTTAATATTAAAAATGTTTAAGAACAATTGTAGAACTAAATTTGAGTCTTTAGGCCAATTAATCTTATGTTTATGAAAAACAAAAATATAATGATAATGTACTATAATTTATATTTTATTATTTTTTTGTCAAAATATTTTCCTTTTTGAGTTTTTAGGAAAAACATGAAAGTGTGATGATTGTGTTCTTGTTTTTGCTTTTTTAAATCCATTGAATTTTGCATACATTATCATATGATCTACATTATGCTCTTGAGTGTTTATGACATCATGGTTGGTTGGTGAGATTGATTCTACTATTCTAATTACCTTTTTTCTTTATTTGTTATGATATATTTTTGTCATTTTTAAATATAATGTATAAATTGCTCAACGATTACCTCGATAATAACAATGTCAGTTGATTCGCATGATAGCTAGTTATGGTATATGCGTGATTATCGCCAACTGAAAATTTATGTTTTTCATTTTTAAATTCATTTTTAAATGGTGTAATTTGTCGCTATAAAAAGCAACAATATTTGCATGCTGGATGACAAATGTTAGTTTCTTGCTTCATTTTGGCCTATATATAGTCCCATTGGTTTTCCATTCCACTACACAATTAAGCCTTCTACCCCTTTTCCTTTACATAGAGCCTCCATTTAAGTAACTTTGAGTTTGCTCTTTTCTTCGCTTTTAGAATGGCTAGCACTTCCTTGTGCCAACAACTTAGCATCATGAGGCAATCATTCTTTGATGAGGTCTTTCTTCACCAAGGAAAATTTCATTTATGTTTTTTTCTTCAATCCATAAATTTACAAAGATTGTTCTAACGTTTTGAATTTGCATGTTGATTATTTTAGGGACTTCTGGATCATGAACAAGTGAGTTATCTTGAGACTCTTGAAAATGAAGATGATCCTGACTTCATTGAAAATGTGTTTACCTTGTTTTTAAAGGTTTCAACTAGATATATCGATTCTATTAAGAAAGCTTTGTAAGTACAATGCTAATTAATTGAATTTGTGCATGTTTCTTTGGTTTTACTTGACAAAAATGGTGATGATGATATCTTTTTTATTCTGTTTTCTTAGGGAGACAAGCCCAATTGATTATCCTGTCATGGAGAGAATGATGTATCGACTTAAGGGTAGTAGTTCTAGGTAAGGAAAATTACATTAGACGATTTCTTACAAAATTATGTTTTTGTATGGTGTTTCATAAGCATAACAAATTTCTTGTAGCATTGGTGCATCGAAAATCAATGGTGAAACCAACACTCTCAGAAAACTTTTTCATGATGGGGATATGGAAAGGTAAAATTTATAATTCTTTATAACTTTTAAAGTATCATTGATAATGTTTTGAGTAAAAGGAAAAATATAGTAAATTATTTATCCGTAAATATTATAGTGGCAAGGTGTCTCTTCAAAAACTCAAAGAAGAACATGCCACTTTCAAGGAAAAACTTGCTGTTTATGTTGGGGTAATTCTCGCACTTTAATAATTTCATTTCAGGTTTATGAACCACATAATTTTCTTGTATGCTCCTATTCATTTTCAGCTTATTTTTTAGATGTTGAAGCAAGCTAAACTCTCTGAGTATTGAGCAAAACCTTCAACAAAAATCGAGAATCAATGGAGATGTGGTTAAGTAATTGGCGTGGAAGGAAAATGAAATCCATGGATTTACTTTTGCTTTATGTTTTTGGCTTTTTTATAAGAATGTCGGGTAGTCAAGCTTTTTATGGGTAGTTCAGTAGGTTAATAGAATCTAGATATCTTGTAGCTTTTCTTTATAGAGAAAAGATGAACAAGAAATCACATTTTATGTATTATCATTGTAACCGTAATAAAGATTCTCGATCTCATTCTAAAAAGAAAAAAAATATTTTGAGATGTTAAAAACTAATATTGACGCGTGTGAATCAACAAATGAGTTGATTCTGCATATACAAACTTTATAATATCTTTTGGCAATTCTTATTGCACCAATCTTAAAATTCAATTTGTAGAGTTTTTCAAAATACATTATATAATATTTTTGAAAAATCACACAAATTTCTAAAGAAGAAGAAGTTGATAATATTTTTTAATAGCATTTTTTAATATTGTTTTGTCCAATATAGGAGCATGAACATATGTTATATAAAAATGGTAAGTTGATAGTGTTTAATAATGATACAATCACAAAGAATATAAATGTTCTATAATCCTTCAAAAAGGAAACAATTTTGCATTATAGTGTGGAGGAAGTGTAAGTGATATGTTATTGTATGGTAATATCTAGGAGAACCCCAAGATTGAGCTATCATTGATTCTAAGATATGATCCGTTCAAATTCATTTTGTACTTGGTTGAAAAATGTAGAACTATATTCTAACTCAAAAGTTGTCCTTATGGCCTGTTGTGGTGGTTCCTAAAAAATTCTAAAAGTTAAATTTGGCCCTCACAATTAAAAGTTGTATAGGTTGCTACTTTTCTATAGCTATTGGCAACCACTTTCTCTTAATCAAAATTATAAAGAAAATACCTCATTATAAGCCCTAACATATCACATTATGATCAATTGCATTACAAATTTATTTTTTAATTTTATAATAAAGAGGTTTAAAATTAAGATTTTTTTAGGTTCTGTTTGGAAATACGGACTAAATGAATTGTTTTTTATCATTGACCAAAATGAAATCTCAGTGGATCTTAGGTTAAGCACAAATTAACAAAATATGCACGCCCATTTTTTCGAAATTACTCTGTTTTCACTCTGTTTCATCAGATTTGTTAGTTCTGTGAGAAAAACAAAAATTCTGGCAAACAAAAGAAAACATGTCGTTGAAATATCACACTGGATCATATTACAAAAGGAAATCTTGTCATAAACCTGCATGCTTAAATAGTATTGGATCGTGCTGAAATCTCATCGATGATGACAAAGAAAAACTTTTTTGATAAATGATGCATAGGAGATATATTATTATTCATAGCATTGATCTTGTCCTGACCTGATGTATTTGTAGCTCCCTTTGATCACCAAGATGAGAGAGATGGGATACTCTGCTCGTTTGTAAAGAAATTGGTGGGATCAACTTCAGTCTTGACAGTACCAACCTGTCGAAGTTGTTCTTGAAATACTTCCGACCCCAAATGCTTGCTTGTTCAAAACTTGTGCTGCCTGTCAGGTTATTCATTCCGAGGTCGAGATCTCTATAATTCACGTAAGCTTCTCGAGGGTTTTTCGAAACATATGGTGTCAGGTAACTGTAAAGGCTTCTAATCCAAGCCATGTGCCTGTCGGATGCCTCCTCGCTTTCTTCACTCCAAATCACAGTGGAGACCAATACGTACAGATTACCAGCTCTGTGTGGAAATGGAGTGCTAGACTCCGAAATCTCGTCCATTTTCCCCCCATAAGGGATTAAGATGAGTGTAGACAACTCGATGTGTTCTTCGAAGAACCTGTCCCATATCCCCTGAAATGCAATTTCAGGCATAGGTTCCTTCACGTAATCAGATTTTGCTTTGAATTTTGGCAAGGATAGAGGAGTCCTGTTTAGCAGCACATCCAAGGATGCATTACTTGGAAATCCACCAATGTAGAAGACCGACTCAATCCAACTCATTTCAAAGCAATCATCTTTTACCAAACCAAGCTCAGGGAAGCTCTCTTGCATCACAGTAAGAAGCTGGTCAGCCTCGCCAAGAAACAAGGAAAGGAATACAGCTTGTATTGTTTTGTTTCCTTCGTGACTTGAATTAACTCTGGATACTAGCACATAGATGACGAGATCTTCAGGAAGCTTATTTGCAACATATTGCCACCGATGGAGAAGCTTTGTTGCATTTTGTTCCAAGGTTTTCGAAACAGAAAACATTGTCACTGTGGATGGAACTTCAACCAAACGTATTTTCCACGCAACAACCACACCAAAGCTTTGCCCTCCTCCGCCTCGAATGGCCCAAAACAAGTCTTCTCCCATTGATGCTCTATCAAGGATCCTGCCTTTAGCATCAATTAGCTGAGCATCAATCACATTATCTGAAGCAAGGCCGTATTTGCGCACGATGGTGCCGTGTCCTCCGCCACTGAAGTGTCCTCCAACCCCTACAGTAGGGCAATTACCTGCTGGGAAAGCAAGAGTTCTGCTTTTCTCAGAAATACTATAATAAAGCTCCCCTAGCGTTGCACCAGCCTGAACCCATGCAGTTTTATTCTCTGCATCAACATTTATAGTTCGTAGATTGATGAGATCAATGATGACAAACGGGAGAGCTGCCCTGTAAGATAGACCCTCAAAATCATGCCCGCCACTCCGAATTCTGATCTGTAAGTTGTGCTTTCGGGAGCAAAGGATGGCAGCCTGGATGTGTGATGCCTTCGTTGGTGTAACAATGGCAAGGGGTTTTCGTTCAGAAGAACTGAACCTGAGGTTTCGTATTGAGAACTGCAGGACAGAGCTATACGAGGAGTTGTGCGGGGTGTAAAATACGTTTGACATGGCTGCGGAGTCTTCAAAATGAAGGGAAAGGCATTTTGGAAAATCCTCACGAGGGTGAGCTGATGTTAACCATGGAAATGAAAAGAGAAGACCAAGTAGAAATGGAAGCATTGAAGCTTTGAGAGAAGCCATTTTTCTTATGTTTTCTGAGTATGGAATCCTGCAAAGGACTGATCCCTATTTATAGTACCAAGGGGATAGCTTGCTTAGCAAGTGAAATGAGCGTGAACATGGCTAGGTTGCTCGATTCCATCAAGAAATTGGCAAAAAAATGAACTTGCCACACAAGAAAGGTGGCGTGAAAAATCGACTGCTGATATAAGAAGCATTTCCTTCATGACTTTTTCTGCATAAAAAATATTATCTGTCAAAGTATTTAACATATTCTATTTCAATTTATATCAGTCAATGTCCAAGCCTTTGAATTTTGTTTCTTATATAAGTAGTTTATGTTCTTGGTATAAGCCTAATTAAAACTTCAAATCTCATCGCCTGTCCCAATCTTTCGAAGTTCGAATTTTCGAGGAAGATGAAATCTACACTAGCCATTATCACACATTACAATATAAAAAGCTTATAATATTGGAAGCCATTTGAATGTCTGGAATTCCCTGGTTATTTGCAATTAGTTGGTGGTTTAAATGACCGTCCATTTCAAGACTTACCCTTAGTAACTGAGGTTGTGAGATTACACCGTCTTTTTGTTTTTGTTAATGAATATTATAAAATTGTTGTTGCTAATAAATTAAGTTTAAGATTTTGGATTGATATGGTTGTTTGATAAGATATCATAGCTTTAATTATGAATTTAAAATTTATTATCCTGCTCAATCTAATTAATTTAATGAAGTTAAACTCGAGATATTGATGAACACATGGAAATTTCAAGTTTAAAAAATTTTCATTTTTAAAAAATATGTTAGAAAATAATATAAAGTTGCTCTTTGTGTCTCACCCAACAACTTAATCTTATTTTTTTATATATATAATAGTTTTTAACCTTGAGTTTCTACCCAAAAAAAATTAAAAATAGGTACACCAATTTAAGGAATTGAGCAACTATTTATTATTAACAATACTCCTAGATTTGAAAATATTTTATTTAAAAAGCAACCTATAACTTCATGGTTCTTGTTATATTTAGTTGTATTATTGTTTATTGATTATTTAATATGATCTCATATTTGAAGATATTTATTTAGATTCATTTTGATTCGCAAGTGCGTATTTGTTGTAAAGATTTTATATCCTTATGATTTTTATTATAATTAGTTGCATTATTGTTTATAAATAATTTAATACAATCTCATATTCAAAAATATATCTTCATATTCATTTTAACTAATAATTCAAGTTCATATTTGTTCTATATATTTAATGAAAAAGTTACATTATTATTTAGATATAAGCCAATTTAGCTATAAAAATAAAGTTCTTTGTGAAATATATGCAAACAAAAAAAAAAGGCCAAAGACATTGAATTTTGCTACATTATCTTAAGATCAATATAAATTATGTTTAATTACACTACGCTTTAAGACTTTATAATATCATGGCTTGTGACATTGATTGTTCTCTTCTAATTTTAATTTTCCTTTATTATTATGGTATATTTTCATCATCATTAAATATAAATAATGTTTCAGTTACTCAATGAATATATGTTTTTATAATAACAATATCAGTTGTTCTACGATAGTTATTTATTGTATATATGTGATTACCATCAACTTTAAATTTGTTTATTTTATTTTTAAATGGTATAATTTGTCAGAAGAATTAATAATTGGATGTGCAGTAACAAATATTAGTTTCTTGTTTAATTTTGGCCTCGTTGATTTGCCATTTTACTTCACAATTAAACTTCCAACCCTTGTATTCGTGTTTCCTAAAGTCTTACTAAAGTACCTTTGAGTTTGCTCCTTTGATTACTTTTAGAATGGTTAGCTCTCCTTTGCGCCAACAATTTGGAATTATGAGTATTTCTTCATTAAGAAACAATTTCAAATTCAACTATATTTTTTATTTTGAATTACAATTTTATTACATATTCATATTTTTTTTCTATTTTTGGTCAGAGATGTTGAAGCAAACCAAACTCTCTGAAGATTGAGCCAAATCCTCCACCAAAGCAGAAACTCTATGGCGATGCGCGAGTTAATGATTCATGGTGACTCTTTGGAACTGTGATTGAGATCAAGGTTATTAATATTGTTTCGGTTAGTACTTTGTTTATTCAATTGGAATGAAATATTTTGGTTTCGAAGCGTTTCGGCATGCCGTTTCAGGGTTGTACTGTTTATTTGTGTGTGTATATATATATTAATTCAAAAAAAATAGTTCAAATCCAAAAATAAAATTATATAGAATTGTGGAATTTAATCTAAAAAAAGACACAATAAAAAGATTTTTCTGAACAAAATTATGAACATGTATAATATTATGATAATGTCATCATCAATCTCACAAGGTTATTACATTCTCTGATTGCTCTGAAATTTTAACATAATATATATAAATATATCAAGAGATTCCTCGTAAAATTTCATTTCAATCTAACGGTCAGATTAACAGATATGATTGATATTGTAAAATTATTTCTTATTTTAAAAAAATATTATTTGACCGAAACAGAACGGAATGAACGAAACTGGAACATTTTGGTTGGTATTTGGCTGAAAAATCTGGAACGGGCCGGAATTTTGGCCCTTGTAACTTATATAGTATTTGTTGTATTATTACATTTGAAATAGTTTATAATGAATATGGTTGTTAAAAAGCAACTACATTCCTACAAAAATTCTCTTGCATATTATTTATGCCACATTATTATAATTAGTTTCATTATTGTTTATCTATAAGCCAATTTGTTTGATTGAGAAAGTATTGATTATTTATAATGCATTTAGATTTAAAGATATGTGTTCATATTAATTATGATTAGTAAGTTTAAGTATATAATTAGGTTCATTATTGTTTAGCTATAAGCCAATTAACCTAATTAAGCTACTATTGATTATTCACAATGCTCTTAGATTTGAAAATACGAGATCAAGTTTATTTTGGTTAGTAAGTTTAAGTGTGTATTGTTCTAAGGATTTTATAAACTATAGCTTATATCTTTATGGTTTTTACTACACGCACTATAGCCTGTTGGATTTTATAAACTAGAACAATAATTATTTAATCTAAGGATTTTGGTTAGCTCAATCGAGATAATTAAGCTACTATTGTTTTATAGATATATACAAACTATAGCTTGAGATTCATATTAATTAGTTTGTATTGGTTCTATATACTTTAATTAGTAAGTTCAAGTTTGTATATATCTTTAAACTAATTATCTCGATTGAGCTACCTTTGATTATTTACCACTTTTAGATTTGAAAATAACTATCTAGATTTATTTTGATAAGTAAATTTAAGTGTTTTTTTATAGGTTTTATACATTGCAACTTATATTTATTTAGTTTTAATGGATTCTTAAGTCCTCATATGTCTCCTTATAAATATATAAGAATTTAATATTAAAAATGTTTAAGGACAATTGTAGAACTAAATTTGTGTCTTTAGGCCAATCAATCTTATATTTATGAAAAACAAAAATATAATGATAATGTACTATATTTTATATTTCGTTATTTTTGTCAAAATATTTTTCTTATTGAGGTTTTGGGAAAAACATGAAAGTGTGATGATTGCGTTCTTATTTTTTCTTTTTTAAATCCATTGAATTCTGCATACATTATTATAAGATCTACATTATGCTCTTTAGAGTTTATGACATCATGGTTGGTTGGTGAGATTGATTCTACTATTCTAATTACCATTTTTCTTTCTTTTTATGATTTATTTTTGTTATTGTTAAATATAGCGTATAAATTGCTCAACGGATACCTCGATAATAACAATGTCAGATGATTTGCATGATAGCTATTTATGGTATATACATGATTACTACCAACTGAAAATTTATGTATTCCATTTTTAAATTGTGTAATTTTTCGCTATAAAAAGCAACAATATTTGCATGTTAGATGACAAATGTTAGTTTCTTGCTTCATTTTGGCCTATATATAGTCCTATTGGTTTACCATTCCACTACACATTTAAGCTTTCTATCCTTTTTCCCTTTCTATAGAGCCTTCACTTAAGTAATCTTGAGTTTGTTCTTTTCATTACTTTCAGAATGGCTAGCACTCCCTTGCGCCAACAACTTAACATCATGAGGCAATCACTCTTTGATGAGGTCTTTCTTCACCAAGGAAAATTTCATTTATGTTTGTTTTCTTCAATCCATAAATTAACGAAGATTACACTAACATTTTAAATTTGCATGTTGATTATTGTAGGGACTTCTGGATCACGAACAAGTGAGTTATCTTGAGACTCTTGAAAATGAAGATGATCCTGACTTCATTGAAAATGTTTTTACCTTGTTTTTAAGGGATTCAACAAGATATATTGATTCTATTGAGAAGGCCTTGTAAGTACAATGCTAATTAATTGAAATTATGCATGTTTCTTTGATTTTCTGGTCTTTCTTAATCAAAATGGTGATGATGATATCTTTTTTGTTCTGTTTTCTTAGGGAGACAAGCCCAGTCGATTATCCTATCATGGAGAGAATGATGTATCGACTTAAGGGTAGTAGTGCTAGGTAAGGATAAATACATTAGATGATTTATTACAAAATTATGTTTTTGTATGGTGTTTCATAAGCATAACAAATTTCTTGTAGCATTGGTGCATCAAAAATCAATGGTGAAATCAGCACACTTAGAAAACAATTTCGTGATGGGGATATGGAAAGGTAAAATTCATAAATACTTTATAACTTTTAAAGTATCATTGATAATGTTTCGTGTAAAAACAAAAATATTGTAAATTATTTATCCATAAATGTTATAGTGGCAAGGCGTCTTTTCAAAAACTCAAAGCAGAACATGCCAATTTCAAGGAGAAACTTGTTGTTTATGTTGGGGTAATTCTCTCACTCTAATAAATTCTTTTTTGATTTATGAATCACACACAATTTTCTTGTATGTTCTTATTCATTTTCTTCTTATTTTTTAGATGTTGAAGCAAGCCAAACTCTCTCAATATTGAGTAAAACCTTCAACAAAAATAGAGAATCTATGGAGATGTGGTTAAGTAATTGGCGTGGAAAGAAAATTAAATCCTGGATTTACTTTCGCTTGATGTTTTTGGCTTTTTTATAAGTATGTTGGGTAGTCGAGCCTTTTATGGGTAGTTTAGTAGGTTAAAAGAATCTAGATATCTTGTAGCTTTTCTTTATAGAGAAAAGATGAACAAGAAATCAGATTTTATGTATTATCATCGTAACCGTAATAAAGATTCTTGATCTCATTCTAAAAAGAAAAAAAATTGAGATGTTAAAAACTAATATTGACGCGTGTGAATCAACAAATGAGTTGATTCTGCATATCTTTAGGCAATTCTTATTGCACCAATCTTAAAATTCAATTTGTAGAGTTTTTCAAAATACATTATGTAATGTTTTTGAAAAATAACACAAATTTATAAAAAAGAAGAAGTTGATAGTATTTTTTAATATTGTTTTATCCAATATAGAGGCATGGATGTATGTTATATAAAAATGGTTGATGGTGTTTAATAATGATAATATCACAAAGAATATAAATGTTTTATAATCCTTCAAAAAGGACATAAACTAAGGCAAACAATTTCCAATATAGTGTGAAGGAAGTCTAAGTGATATGTTATTGTATGGTAATATCTAAGAGAACCCCAAGATTGAGCTATCATTGATTCTAAGATATGATCCGTTCCAATTCATTTTGTACTTGGTTGAAAAATGTAGAACTATATTCTAACTTAAAAGTTGTCTCTATGGCCTGTGGTGGTCTCTAAAAAATTCTAAAAGTTAAATTTGGCCCTTACAATAAAAAGTTGTATAGGTTGTAACTTTTCTATAGCTATTGCAATATTTATTGTTTTTACAATGACAAATTACACCATTAAAAAATAAAAATTACAAATTTATAATTAATGGTAATTACATATATACTATAAATAGTTATCATACAAAACTGATGACATTGTTATTATAGAAGTATTCATCGAGCAATTTACATTACAATATAAAAAGCTTATAATATTGGAAGCCATTTGAATGTTTGGAATTCCCTGGTTATTTGCAATTAGTTGGTGGTTTAAATCACCATCCACTTCAAGACTTACCCTTAGTAACTGAGGTTATGAGATTACCCTATTTTTTCGTTTTTGTTAATGAATATTATAAAATTATTGTTTCTAATAAATTAAGTTTAAGATTTTGGATTGATATGGTTGTTTGATATGACTTCATAGCTTTAATTACGATTTTAAATTTCATTATCCTACTCAATCTAATTAACTTCATAGATTAAACTTGAGAAATTTCAACTCCAATAAAATTTCACTTTTAAAACATATGTTAGAAAATAATATAAAGTTGTTAGTTTTTTATTTAAAATAGTTTTTAACCTTGAGTTTCTACAACAACAAAAAAATAGGTATACCAATTTAAGGAATTGAGCAACCATTTATTATTAACAGTACTCCTAGATTTGAAAATATTTTATTTAAAAGCAACTTGTATCTTCATGGTTCTTGTTATATTTAGTTGCATTATTGTTTATTGATTATTTAATATGATCTCATATTTGAAGATATTTATTTCGATTCATTTTGATTCGCAAGTGCGTATTTGTTGTAAAGATTTTATGAACTAAAATTTATATCTTTATGATTTTTATTATAATTAGATGCATTATTGTTTATAGATAATTTAATACACTCTCATATTCAAAAATACATATTCATATTCATTTTAACCAATTAGTCAAGTTCATATTTGTTCTATATAAGAAGAAATTCTTGGGCTACATAATAGAAGAATTGGGCTTAGGAATATATTATTTTTAAATTTAATAATAAACTAAAACAAAACAGTGTCAATTTTTTTTTTGATTGTTTATTTTGTTTTCCTCTTTGCAATTTTCTCTTTTCAAGCTATATTATAATTTTTTTTACTTTGATGACTTTCTTAGATGTTGAGAAAGTCATCGAAGAAAATTGAGGGAAGACAAAGTGTTTATAGAAAATTGAGGGAACACTCTCATAATTTTTTTTACTTTGATGGCTATATTGTAATTATATAGATTGATTTTGTCATTCATGAATTAATCTTCAAAAAAAAAGGTTTAAAGATGGTGTTGCTCTTTGACCATATTGGAGAAGAAAGATTAGGATTTAAAATCTTTAAAAAAACTACTTGATGTTTTCAAAATGCATCAAAAAATGTTTATCTCCTGATGTTAATGCTAGGTTGAGAGTTGTTAGGGTAACAGGGTGCTAGCTATTCTAAAACTCGAGTGAGGATCTAGGAAAAAAAGGGGCGCTAAAGGGTTGAAAGCTTAATTGTGCAGTAAAATAGTAGATCAACGATGCCAAATATTGTTATCTCATAAAGATGTAAGTTTATTATCATGAGATGTTAAAAATATGATCAACTAATTAAACCGAAATAACCAAATAAAATATAAACAAACCAAACCAGTTCAGTTTGGTCCGGATCAAGATTTCTATAAATTAAAAATTCCAGAAAGTTTTTTTGGCCCAAACCAAATCTGAACCGTCCGTCTACACCCCTACTGTTACCGAACACTCGTCAATCAGATTAAAAAACAAAAGCAGACACCAAAATCCACTCTCCAATACTAATACAAGAAAGATCCCACAACCCATTCACATCAACAGGTCAAACTAATTTGACCCCCCACCAACACAAACATAATCACTCACTCACTTAAAAAGAGTAAATACAATACAAACTTCAGACATGCCGAAAAGAATTTCGAGCTATCTTATGCATCAACTTCCTCTTCCTCCTCCTCCTCGTACTCCTCATC
The DNA here is from genome assembly GCA_964035475.1 of Salix caprea. Lineage (NCBI taxonomy): Eukaryota > Viridiplantae > Streptophyta > Magnoliopsida > Malpighiales > Salicaceae > Salix > Salix caprea. Next base: position 669,249 of record OZ037743.1, read on the forward strand.
ATCAGCAGTTGCATCCTGGTATTGCTGGTACTCAGCTACCAGATCATTCATGTTACTCTCGGCCTCGGTAAATTCCATCTCATCCATACCCTCACCTGTGTACCAGTGCAAGAAAGCTTTCCGCCTGAACATGGCTGTGAATTGCTCACTGACACGCCTGAACATCTCCTGAATTGAAGTTGAATTGCCAATGAAAGTTGATGACATCTTAAGACCTCTAGGTGGGATATCACAGACACTGGACTTTACATTGTTGGGGATCCATTCAACGAAGTATGAAGAGTTCTTGTTCTGTACATTTATCATTTGTTCATCGACCTCTTTAGTGCTCATCTTGCCACGGAACATGGCTGAAGCGGTTAGGTAGCGACCATGACGTGGGTCGGCAGCACACATCATGTTCTTGGAATCCCACATTTGCTGGGTTAATTCAGGCACGGTCAGAGAACGGTATTGCTGTGATCCTCTTGATGTCAAGGGTGCAAATCCAACCATGAAGAAATGAAGGCGAGGGAATGGGATAAGGTTAACTGCAAGCTTTCGGAGGTCAGAGTTCAGCTGTCCAGGGAAGCGAAGGCAGCATGTGACACCACTCATGGTAGCAGAAATGAGGTGGTTGAGATCACCAACTGGTACATGGAAAAACAAAAACATGGTGCCAGAATCAGATCATGTTGCTTCAAAATCTTAAATGGAATATACATGCATATGCTTGTGTGTGCAGATTATGTGTCTGTGTATGTGTAATAAATTTGTGTTATCTCCAATCAAATTATTGAGCTAAAGATAATGCATCGTCTGTAGATAGGGATTATTCGATAAAAGTTTTTGTCATCTTTATTTGTGGGGCATAAATGAATGGTGGTTGTCTAGGTTAGAGATATGGAGAGACCAGCAAACCATGTGGAGTTACTATCAATAAAAAATAAGTCACAAGCAATCAATTCTCTGGCTACCACCAATGAGAACGACTAGTGAGCAGCCAACCACGGACTAAGCATTTTATTATTGTTTCCCTTCTCAATATTCATTCCCAATCTTTAGGGAGGAAAAGCTAAATAGTTCCTTTAATTAATACTGGATTTAACATCTTTAAATTATGTTTTTCAGTTCAAAGAGAGCATTTTCAATTAACTTACAAGTCGGGGTAGCGAGCTTGAGAGTGCGGAAGCAGATGTCATACAAAGCTTCATTGTCCAGGACCATACATTCATCGGCATTTTCCACAAGCTGGTGGACAGAAAGGGTTGCGTTGTATGGCTCAACAACAGTGTCAGATACCTTAGGAGAAGGGAAAACAGAAAATGTCAACATCATGCGGTCAGGATACTCCTCCCGGATTTTAGAAATAAGAAGAGTTCCCATGCCAGAACCAGTGCCTCCACCCAATGAATGGCAAACTTGAAATCCTGTTCCGCCAAATATATTAAATGATGCTTGAAACAGGCAGGAAAACTGAAACCATAATAACAATAATTGCACAGCAATTAAATGACCATACATTAAGAGGAGCACGAGAAATCGCTAGCAAAAAACACAATCATGAAAACGACAGAAACTAAACCTCCAACTGAGAGCGTCAGACCACACTTGAGTATATAAAGAACATTTGAGTTCACAGCCCGGAAGACAGTTTTCTAGTTATCTATATCAGAAGTGAAAATCGAAAACACAAGTATCCAGCTGAAAAAAATTTGAACTGTCATAGCATATGGAACAGTCAGCTGAAGCAGAAAACAGTATTCAGTCCAGCATTAAAGCTTCAAAGCCGTCGAAAACCACGAAAGCACAAAAGACAAGGAGGCACCAGCATAGATGATCAAGCATTCATCCCTAAATATCCAATATAAGTATGATTAAAGATCCAGCAAATTTCCCAGGAAAACTAAAGATGATTAAAAAGAAAAGCCCCCCATTTTCCCATTTTCATTTAATAAAATATCAACAGCAAATTTCACAAACCAAAAAACCTCTATAAACCTGAATCTTATGTCAGATACAATCAAAAACCCGTCAACTTTCTCACAAAACAATCAAACCCCGTTAAGATCCAATCAAGAGAAACAAAAACCCGTTTATAAAAAAAATCACAAAAAACACAGAATAAAGAGAAAAATTTACCTTGCAAGCAATCACAATTCTCTGCTTCTTTCCTGACAACATCAAGAACAGAATCAATCAATTCAGCTCCTTCAGTATAATGCCCTTTAGCCCAGTTGTTACCAGCACCAGATTGGCCAAAAATAAAGTTATCAGGCCTAAAAATCTGTCCAAAGGGACCAGATCTGACTGAATCCATAGTACCAGGTTCGAGATCCATAAGAACAGCACGTGGGACATATCTTCCACCATTTGCTTCATTGTAATACACATTGATTCTCTCCAATTGAAGATCTGAATCCCCGCTGTATCTCCCTGTCTGATCAATCCCATGTTCATCACAGATCACCTCCCAAAACTTGGCCCCAATTTGGTTCCCACATTGACCTCCTTGAATGTGAAGAATTTCTCTCATTTTTGGCACCAAAGTTTGGGCCTTTTCAGGTTTTAGAAATGGGTTTTTGGTGTTCTTGGTGGATCTTAAGGGGAGAGGGAATCGAAGAGGAAGGAACGTGGGAGGAGGATATAAAGGAGGGTTCTTTGAGTCTCTGGCTTTTGGGTTGATTTATCGGTTGCTTATTCGAGAACCTTTTAAAAAATCTCATTTCTTTGTTGTCATGTACGAGTCTTATGGAAGGTGCAATCTCTTCGATGTTTGGGGGTTTTGTCTTCCAAGTTTATCCCTCTAGAACTTCAGACATCATTCCATCAACTCTATTGGATAATGTTGTCTTTGATCTTTATTTTAATGAAGGGTTTTTTTTTAAGACAAGGTTAGTTATTGTTAATTTGACTGATTGTTGATTGTAATGCTTAGAATTCTGACTTTCAAAATTTATAAATGAATAAATGATTGACGGTATATACATAGCTTATTCATGGCAATTAGATTAAATTTTGAAATTCAAAGTTTAATAAATATTTAATTTTCCCATGAATATTTAATTTACATGGAGACAATTTTACAAGGTGTTTGATGAAATAAGTAACATGTGATACTGAAAATTATGATTTGCTATAAGACAATAGATATTGAGAGAGAAGCTAGATCAAGAGAATCTTTTAAAGTGAATGTTGACATTTGAATCCCATTCTCTTTTCTTTTTTCATTTCCTAGCAATTGTTTTAAATTTATATGGGTAAAAAGAGAGAGTTGATCTAATCTATTGGATATATTTTTATTTTATTTATTTATTTATTTAGATTCTTATTAATAACTCGGGTTTATTTTAAGTTGATTTTTGAATTAGATTTTAAAATTATACAATTAATATTATGTAGATTACTCATAGTTTCATGTGTAATCTACATAGAAAAAAATTAAAAAAAAATATTTACTTACGAAGAATCTTTACAAGTATATATTTATTTATCTATACCAAGTTACATGAGATCAAGCTTGGGAAGTTCATTTCTTCCAAGTTTCATTGAATAAGGCAACACCAAAAAGCAAATGAGCAAATTCATGTCAAGATGAGAGGAGGAGTGGGGATAGAACTATAATTGTTGTTCATGCTCGGAAAGTTTGGTTGGGCTTAGTTTGTAATGGGCCCGTACACAAATTATGTTGGATTATTGTGTTTATGTTCTTCAATGGAATGCATATTAATGGGCTGGGCCTGGCCTCGGGGATAGAACTTTAGGATGGCAGAGAACATTTCAGATCACCTATGTATTAATCTAGAATCTAACAAGTATTATAAAAAATAAAATAAAAGAGCACGCGCAAAGCACAGAAATAATTGTCAGTCCATAATGAATTTAGTCTTGATGAACAGTTGACGGCCGATCTCCTTTAGCTTTCTTTTTAAGATGATATAAAGTTTGTTTAGAAAATTAAACCGACATGATTCGTTTTCTTTTGAATATTTTTAAACAAAACAATAATGTTTTATACATAAATAAATTAACTAAGGGTTTATTTGGTAGGGCGGTTGCGGTAGCTTTTTAAAGTGTTTTTTGTGCCGAAATATATCAAAATGATATTTTTTTTATTTTTTAAAATTATTTTTGATATTAGCACATCAAAATAATCTAAAAACATCAAACTATATACATTTAAAATAAATAAAAAATCATTTTGTGCGGCATGGCATGCCATACGCGGTGCCAAACAGTTACTCATGATTTGTTTAATTACAGAGAAGGCAACCAAAAAGACCAAAACTGAAGTCAACCCATTCAACTGCGTTAACAAGTAACTGGGACATGGCCTGTCCCTATCTTCACTCGTTCTCGCTCAAGGGCGTGCCCATCTCCATGTACTCTTCCACTTTTGTCCCCTAAATTGTCTTTAATATTTGTATTATCTCACTTTTTTAAATTCCATTATATATCTATGATAATAAATAACAAAAATCTATAAAATTGAATATTCTATATTTTCCTTGTCTCTCTATAAATATTTATTTTATTTTATTTTATTTAAAAATATTTAAAGCTCTTGTTAATGAGCTTTTTATTATATTTTTTTGACGTTACAAAAAAAAAAAAAACATAGTTTATCTTTCAAAAACTTATCCCATTATGATATATTCAAACCATTTAATTAAATTTAAAAAAAAAACTCCCCCTTTTTATATATATTTGATGATTGATTTGAATCTGATCACAATGGGATTTGGGTCCCATTTAGGAAATATCCAGGTTGAGTCCATTGATTGGATGGTCGTGTTAAATGTGGATTAGATCTTCTCGCTTATTGAGGCGGCTTGCAAGAATGATGGGTTCCATGATTTATAATTTTTTTTAATTTCTTATATGAAATGCTTAACCCTTTTTCTTAATGGAATCCAATCATGGCGGACCTACGGGAGAAATGGGTTTTACACCTTTTTCTTAAATATCTTCTCTCTACCAACACACATGAAGCTTATGCTCAAATTTAAAACCCCATCATGATTCATGCTTTAAGTAAATTTATTGATATAAAAAATAAAAATAAAAAAATTATTTCCGTATATTCTTTATAATAATCAATAATAGATCCTCTTGCCAAGCTATATTCTCCCCTGTTTCGCCCTGTAATTACACGTGAATACAAAGTACAAATCCTCATGAACTCCAAAATCACCGCTCATGAAACAACACAAAATAACAACCTAAATTCTCTACCCACAAAAAGACAGCAAAACAGAAACAAACGTTTGAAGTTCAACACTGCTTTGATTTTCAACGAATCCAACAGTTCACACGCGTCAGCACAGTGATTTCTTAACATTTTCCACAGCATTTCCTCTCACTATCCTTTTAGCTATCGTGCTTTTGTCTCTCTTTGTAGTTATAATCCCCTCGGTTTCTCTCCCTTGTTCAGAAAAATAAAAGCACAAAACAAGACAATCTCATAGGATGCTTGTCAGGGAACAAGATCACACCAATTCTCTTCAAATTCTTCACTTTTAGAGAAAATCCCCATCTGGGCATCCTTCAAAATCCAATCTTTTCCAACCCCAACATGCCTTTGCCATGGAAAAAGACCAGAGTTTCAAGATTCTCACGTCTTGTGGCAGATCTTCAGTCACCTAAAAGAGGGAATTCCCTTGTTGTCGAGACTGGTTTCCCTACTTCTCTTATTGATCTCTTTCACAAGAACCGTGAAAGGTTAAGGAAACCATCTGCCAAGAATAAGAAAAGAAGACAGCAGCAGTTGCAAGAGGTGGAGGAGGAACTTGTAATCTCTGATCCTATTCCTTTATCGACTACTCGAGACTTGGTGGATGTACCAGAGCCTATTCAGAATTTGGAGAACGTGGAAAGTTTTGATGCTTGTGAATTGGTGAGTCAGTTATCGCCTGTTGTTGAAGGTATTGATGATGTTGATAATGTTATGGTTATTGATAAGAAATATTGGGATGAGAAAGAGAAACGTTTGCTATTTGTTGTTTTGAAGATGTTTTTGGTGTTGGTTTTGGGTTTAAGTACTAAAAGGTTTGTTGTTGGGATAACAATGTCTGCCTTTGTGCTTATTTTTCTCGAACATGTTGGAAAACATGTGTTGTGCTTCTTGAAACCACGTTTGAATGTAGTGCCAGTCTTAGAACCTTTTGTCGAAAGGGTTTCTTCAGCATTTTTTATGTTGAAAGGGGCAAGGAAATGTGAAGATTCGAGTAAAGGATTGATCATTCAAGAAATAGATCAAGAAGGAGATGTTAGAGGGGTTGATTCATGTGATTTGATTGAGACTCTTGGAATGAAGTCTTCTGTTGGGGAAATTCAAGCTGTAGGATTTAATTTTGATATGATTGTGCCAGTCGAAGAAAATAGGGGAACCGAATCAAGAATGGATTTACTCAGTTGTGATGGGAAAAAGATGAGCATAGTGGAGATAGAGGAAGATAGAAGTGGAGTTTTGGTATGTGAAAAAGAGAAGAGCCGAAACTCTAGGATCAGTAGAAAGATTATAGAGAAATTGGTGCCCAAGAAGTTGCGCGCTATAAAGAAGGCAAAGAAGAATAATGAAAAAGAACCAGATTTTGGTAGTGATCAATCATCTAGTTGTTGGGGAGACGATGAGGGGAGAATTGAAGGGCTAGAAGATGGTGATAAACAAGGGTTTGAAAACAAAGGCAAAGCATTGCTATCAGAGTTGCTAGAAGAAGAAGAAGAAGAGGGAATAAATGAGAGAAAAGGAAAGGAATCTTACCAGGGAATTTCTAGTTCTAGCACTGGATGGCAGGCTAAAATGGAAGTGGTTGTAGTTGAAAAGGGGAAAATAGAAAAAAAGGGCAGTTCAGATTACCTGATTCTCTTTTTTGTTGCCCTTGCTGGACTTGTAGGAGGTCGGAGTCTATCTCTCGTGCTTACACTTGCATCATGTTTGATGATAAAATTGGTTGGAAGATACAGATGTGTAAATGAGCCTGTGAATAGCTCCCCTGCTTCAATTCCAAGCTAGGATCTTTGTGATCTTTTGTTCAAATAGGGTCCTTGTTTTTTACAATTTTTTTGGCAGTTTTTGCTTCTGGGGAAAGTGTTCTTCAACTATCAAAGCTGTATCAAAAATGCTGTGTCTTGTCAGCAATTTACCTTTTTGTTGGGATTCCAACTTGAGGTGTTGTACCCTGAACTGTAAATTTACAGACACGGAATTAAGATTCATAAATACTTTCAGTGCTTAATTTTTGGAAATTTTCTGCATTCATACATGTCTTGGTTTTATTTCAGTTTAAGAAGCTTCATCAGGTCTACAGTTTTAGTTCTGTCAACTGTTAGTAGACCAATAGAAATGTTCAGTGCAGGTGCATTAAGCTTATCTATACTGCAAAAGAACTGTCAAACGCATGTGCTTGAGGTGGTTCAACGTTTCTGTGGACACTTTCAGCCAAATTTGGTCGTCTTGAGCTTTAGAATCGTTTTGATTCACAATGTGTTGCAATCTGGTAAAAGGTGAGGCCTGAACTATAAGTTACAAACATCAGTTTTTCTTCAACGAATTGTCCGGCTTTTACACTCTGTATGATGAAAACATGATTCTGTTGCTTAAATACAGAGAAAGAATGGAGTTCTGTCCTTCCATCTATCAACCACTCAATCCAAGTAACATTCACAACTTCACATCACGGTTTTACATCCACAAAACTCATGCCAGGCTCCTTTCTTGTGTTAAATCCTTCTATGGATTCTCTAGTCTCTGCAACCTGAGCCCATTGACCTGCCAGGGCATAGAAGTTGGATAGCAGGATATGAGTTTCATGGCTATTAGAACTCAACTTAGACATTTCATTTGCAACCTTCTTTCCGAAATCAAATTCTGAATACTTAATGCAAGCGCTCAGCAAAGTTTTATAAGCTATGAGCCTTTCCTCAGGTAGCAGCAGCTGAATGAACTCTTCTGCCTGATGCAAAAGTCCCGCTCTACTTAGCAGATCAATTAGACAGCCAAAGTGCTCCATCTTCAGTTGCATTTTGTAATCACTGACCATACTTTTGAACAATTGGCAACCTTCATTAACTAACCCAGAATGGATGCAAGCTGTTAAAACTGAAACAAGTGTGGCTTCATTTGGCCTAATTCCTTGTTTTTCCATCCGATTAAACATACCCAAAGCTTCATTCCCATAACCATTGTTTGCAAGCCCTTCAATCATTGCAGTCCAAGTAAAAACATCTTTGAATTCCATCTTATAAAAAGTAACCAAGGCCTCCTCCACACTCCCACATTTGGAATACATGGTAATCAGCGCTGTTTTAAGAAAAACGTCCTGCCTTACATTGCTATTCCGGTTAATGAACCGATGAACAAGCCGAGCACACTGCAGGTCCGATAAGCTAGCACAAGCTAAAAGAACACTAACCATTGTATTTTCATCTGGTATCACCCCCTCACTATCCATTTTCTCGAAAAGGTCCAATGCCTCATTCGGACACTGTGCCTTAACATACGCATGCACCATCAGGTTCCACAAAACACGATCTTTATCAACAATTTCATCAAAGACATCGCGAGCCAAATCTATCATCCCCATCTCAACATAAGCATTGATCAAAATCGTATACGAGACAACATCTCCCTCGTGAACAAATTCATCAAACATTTTCGACGCTTCATCAATCTCTTTGCACTTAATGTAAAAATTCAACAACGCATTATTCACTTCCAAAAAACATCCAAACCCCACTTTTATTACATGGCCATGGACTAACCTTCCATACTCTAGACCCTCCATTTGTGCCTGTGCAGAAGCTGACAGCACAATTACCAAACTGATCCTATCAGCCTTAACACATCCACACATCAGTTTTTTGAACAAAACCATCACTTCATTGAATGAATTATTGGCATTATAAATGCCCATCAGAGAATTCCAGCTTGCCACATCTCTGTTAGGCATTCTATCAAACAGGAAGCAAGCATCAGTTGAGTTTCCGACAGTGCCATAAAGATGCACAAGAGCATTTTGGACAAAAATGTCAGAATCTAGGCCAGTTTTTATCACATGGGTATGCACTTGTTTGCCATTAGAATCAGTAAACAAACGTGAACAGGCCTTGAGTAGACATGGGTAGGTGTAGTTATCAGGTCTGGTTGAGCATGTTTTGATGAAGTAGTTGTAGACAAGGATGGCTTTGGTGGGCGCGGTGGGGCTTCTAGAGTAGGCTCTAATAAGGCAGTTCCATGTTGGGGTGGAGTAAGTGAAGCCAGTTGTGATGGTTTGGGTGAGGATTTGATCAAGAAATCTGATGTTATGGGTCTTTGATTTGAGAGACAAAAGAATTTTTTGCAAGTGAGTGTTGCACATTCGGATATTGTGATTGGTTTTTGCTGTTGTTGGGATAGGATCATCAGTGGAGGTGTCTCATGTTTTCTTAAGTCACTGCTATTTCAATAATTCACTTGGGATTCTCATTTCTAGCAAATTACAAACCAACTAAAAGCCGTGGCGATTTTACTGTGCAAAACACATAAATTTATCGTTGTGGATTTTTTTATATTAAATTATATACACAAGAATATACGCGGCACCGCGCGAGCAATATAGCTACATAAAAAAAAATCCACAACGATAAATTTATGTGATATAACTACATAAAAGTTAAAGATTAGGAGATAAAATGTATAAATTTTTAAGTATAGTTTGTTGCGCAAGCATAGAATACATCTTTTAGAATGTAGGTATTATGCCATAAAAGATCAAAAAAGAGCGCGAACCAATATTAAAAAAAAAAAAAGCAAAATATTTTTATTAGAAAAAAATGAAAAAGTAATAACTAAAATCATCGTCATTATTGTGTCGATAGTAAAATTACAAAAATCATTTAATACAAAGAGCAAATAATAATAATAATAATGAAAAAAATAATGGGGAAAAGGAAGCAATATTAATTTAAAATATTATAATAATAGCAACATCAGAGTCTTAACATCTAAAATTATTATTGTTGTTACTATCAAAACAATAAAAATTATCAAATTAGACTGAGGGAAAAAAATAAAAAGCATAAACAAAATAGCAAGCAAGAAAAACAATTAAAATATTATTATTATTATTATTATTATTATTATGAAAAAAATATTGGGGAAAAGGAAGCAATATTAATTTAAAATATTATAACAATAGCAATATCGGAGTCTTAACATCTAAAATTATTATTGTTGTTAATATCAAAGCAATAAAAATTATCAAATTATACCGAGGGAAAAAAATAAAAAGCATGAACAAAATAGCAAGCAAGAAAAACAATTAAAATATTATTATTATTATTATTATTATTATTATTATTATTATTAATAATAATAATAATATTATCATCATTATCATGAAAAAATAAAAATCCAATTATTTTTTTATATTAGATTGATGATAAAAAAATATTTTTTTATAACATTATTTAAATATAAAAAATGTAATCTTAATGTTTATATTACTAAAATGTTTGTATATAAAACAAGAATATTGTATCATTGAACTTTTTTTCTTCTCATTTTTTTAACGTCAAATCAAACTTGTTTCAGTTTTTTTTTTTAATAAAAACCAAACCGTAAGATCTAATTTTAGTTTAATAAAAAAATAGAAAAATAGTGACATGTTAAATTCATGAATTTTCACATCATATAGAATTCACTAGCCAATTGCCCACACTTCGTTATGACTCAAATTATTTTGTTTTTAAACTTACCAAAATATATTAAGAGAATAAAGATTTTTAGTAGTATTATCAAATCTAATCAAGCGCTTCAAACTTGAAACTTATTAATCCGACTTTATGTCTAGCTCGAGTTTTAAATTAAACCATGTAAAAGCTAGTCCAAAATAAATCAATAAACTTAATGGGTCCAAAGATAACTAGGATTATCAATAAAAACATATAAGATTTGATGAGTAAACTTGCTAAACCCGTGAATCAGGTAACCCAAGTTATACTCGAGGGCTGATAACATGTTGTTCGTCCTTTTTTTGAAAGAAAAATTATCAGACGACGCTTTGCTTGTTCTTGAAAAACAAAATCAATCCAAAATTAAAAATCAACCCGGGCTCATATCTATAATTTGACGAACTTTAAAGGTAAAAAAACATCTAATATGAAATCTTCCCATCCAGTAGAATAAGTTGACACAAATTTCATTTATTTTGGTGACCTAAATCGGTGTCAACTATATGTTTCTTTTTATGTTGTTGAAATTCAGTGACCTTTCTCTCTCCTCTCTCAACCAAGAACTAAAAGATAACAAAAATAATTTTTTGTATCAAAAGCGAATTTGAAAAATATTGGCATCAAAATTGTATAATGTGCCTGATTTTTAAAGTTAGAGAACTAAACTGTATTTAATTCTAAACTTATGACACACCACACCTCTATTTAACGTTATTTTTCATTTCGATCCCTTTTTTTTCAATCTCATCAATTCTTAAGAAATCAAAATTAATTGGTCTTCAATTAGGACAAAATTGTTGGATAAAAAAGATCGATGGCCAAATTAAAAAAAAAACAAAAAGTTATGCACAATGGGTGAACAAAGAAAAACCCACACGTTTTAGAGTATAAGTAATTCTATCTTTATACAGTATGATCCCAATCATCTCCTCCAATGCAGAAATATTTGAACTTAATCATAGTATAAAAACACATTTACATTATAGGTTCAATTAAGGTGTTTTTGGTCATTTGCTTTTTCTAGATATTAGACCACAAATACTTGTAAAATTAGATGCTTAACCCCTTGATTACGATACTTTGAGAAATAATTACAATGCTATTGAATTAAAGCGAAAGAAAAAAAGATGATAAAGAAGACTGAAACACGAGAGAGAAAAGAAAAGAAACAAAATAATGGTAAAAATTTCAAGGAAGGAGGGAAAAAAACCATTTCAAGGATGTTAAAGATACATCAAAGCTTCAAGTAGTACACACGTAATATCATTGAAAAGATTTCATCAAGATGGATTTGATCCTCTCTGTTTTTTGGTTTTGTGGCTACTTCTCATTTAAAGAGACCAACGATCTCTTACGGTTCATCTAGAATGGGAATAGACTTGTAAATATGGAAGCTATATATTTGATTTCTATAGAGCACTGGTCTCTCAGAGATTTTACTGAAAAAAAGATGTAAAATGATTGCTTTCATAATTAAAAAAAAGCTTTAAACGATATTTTAGAAGAAATGAACCTTGGCCTGTTAAAGTTGTTAAGATCCTCAAGATCAATATGGTTAGGATTTCAGTATTTCAGGATGATAATGTTTTGAAGTCATGCATAATAATTCTAGTCTTAAGGGACAAATGATTCTCTTTTATCCTTGTTTGTTATATACCATGATTATAGAACTATAAAATCATGGGTTATTAGTTCTTTTCTGTCTTGATGAAAGACTATTTAATAACCATGTAAGTCCTTGAATAAACATGAATTTTCTTCCGCATCTGTGTGTTACAATGCATCCCTATTTTTGTCAATGTTTGTGGTTAAATAAACTTTGTTCTAACATTTGGTATCAAAACCTCCTCATGAGGCCTGACCAACACCATAATCATTATAGTGAAAGGATAAAATAATAAGTGAGAACAACTCTGTATAGCCTACTAGTCCACAGGCCTGATCACTAGAGTATGCTTGTGGAAAATTTTCTGTGTTCCAAGGAGTATTGGAGTTTGGTGGAAACTAGGATCTCTGTAGTAGCGGAAAGGACATACCTCACTAAGGTATAAAGAAATATGGTTGATGATAAAAAGTCAAAGGACTGAAGGCTAAGAACTATTTGTTCCAAGCCATTAATCGATCCATTCTAGAAACAATTTTAAACGAGGACACAACAAAAGATATCTGGGACTCTTTTAAACAAAAATACCAAAGGACAACACGAGTCATACATGCTCAAATTCAAGCTCTACACCAGGAGTTTGAGTATCACACATGAAAGTTGGGGAATCAATCAATGACTACTTTTGCAGAATTCTTACAATAACTAATAAAATGAGAATTCATGCTGATAAAATGGAGGATGTGGTAATTATTGAGAAGATCTTGCGATCCATGACTCCGAAGTATGATTATGTGGTATGCTCAATACAGGAATAAAGTAATTTGGATACTTTATCCATTGATGAGCTTCAAAGCAGCTTTGGTACATGAACAATTGATCAGTCGTCACACTATTATGAACAAGCTCTTCAGATCAGTTATGAACCTCAAGTAAAAGGAAGAGGAGGTGACAAAGGTTCTTATCGAGGGAGAGGACAAGTTAGGGGTAGGTTTTGGTTTGATAAAACTACCCTAGAGTGTTACAACTGTTACGAGTTTGGTCATTTTCAATGGGAATGTCCAAAAAGAGCAAAAGATACAAGGGTCAACTTTGTTAAAATAAGTGATGATATGCTTTTAATGACTTATGTGGATGATAATGAAACTGAAAGATATCATCATTTGTGGTTCCTTAATCCCGGATGTAGTAACTATATATATGGGAAATGAGAGCTATTCTCATAGTTTGATGACAACTTCAGAGAACAAGTGAAGTTGGGCAATAATACAAGTCTCGCTATAAAGGGAAAGACAATATTCGAATGGAGATAAATGGCATCATACAGGTGATTACTGATGTTTTCTTTGTGCCAGATTTGAAGAACAATTTACTAAGTATTGGTTAACTGCAAGAGAAGGGATTGACATTGCTCATACAGCATATAAATGCAAGATTTATCATTATGAAAAAAGCTTAATCATGAAAACCAATATGACATGTAATAGAATTATATGACATGTAATAGAATGTTTGTCGTGTTTGTCATTGTCCATCAAAAGAAGAAACTTGTTTCTCCTCAGTAACAATATATCAACCTCACATTTGGCATTCTTACTGTGGTCACCACATTTGGCATTCTCACTGTGGTCACCTCAGTTGGAATGACCTCAAGGTGTTCCAAGAAAAGAAACTGGAGGATGGATGACCTCAGTTGAAAGCTTTGTTAAAGATATATGAAGATTGTCTGTTAGGAAAACAACATCGCGATCCTTTTTCTAGGGAAAGCTCTTGGAGGGCATCTGGAGTTCTTCAGCTCATTCATACAAACATATGTGGGCCAATAAATCCAGTTTCAAACAGTAAAAAAAGGTATCTTTTTACCTTTGTTAATGATTTTAGCAGAAAAACCAGGGCTTATTTTGTGGTTAAGAAATTAGAAGCATATGCTATATTTAAATCCTACAAAGCTAGAGTTGAGATAGAAACCGGTACATCTATAAAGATTCTCAAACTGATCATGGAGGAGAGTTTATATCACAAGAGTTCACACACTTTTGCGATACAAATGGCATTTAATGACAATTAACACTTGCATATTCACCTCAATATAATGGGGTTGTGGAGTGAAAGAATCGTACTATTATGAATATGTCATCAGAAAGCAAATTCCAAAGAATTTCTAGCCTGAAGCCGTGAACTATACGTTGCACATCTTGAATAAAAACCCTACACTTGTCATATGAAACCAGACACCAGAAGAGGCTTGGAGTGGATTCAAACCATCGGTAAGTCATTTTCGGATTTTTGGGTTCATTTCCCATATTCATATACCTGATAACAAGAGAGTAAAGCTGGATGCCAAAAGTCTAAAATGTATACTATTTAGGGTAGGTAAAGAATCCAAAGCCTATAAATTATTTGATCCTATCTCACAAAATAATAATTATGTGTTGTGATGTGATCTTTCAAGAAGACAAAAAATAGAATTGGGATAAGAGTCACAATGAATCTATCTTAGCTAATTTGGAGTGAAAGGATGACGATAAGGAGGATACAAATGCTAGTCCTGCCAATCTTGAAGAGAAAACTAATGCAAGCCTTGAAAAGGAAACTAATGCAAACAATACTTGTAACAACCCCAAATTTTTTTCTCCTATTTGTTTATTTGTTAATCTTTACCCCTATAAAAGGGTAGATGAAGCATGAAATTTTTTTTTTTTTTTTTTTTTTCTCTCGCCGAAATTTCTAACGAAATTTCGGCAGAGTCTCCCCTATATCGGGAGATCCCAAGTTATCAATAACACAACCTGCACACAATTTGGATCACAGCTCACCCATAATCACATTCATGTATACAACTAATTGCATAATTCATTTCAGAATATGCTCAGGACCATATTCCTTCTCAAACTTCATCTTACATCTCACGAATAAGATAAAAATTAAAAAAAAACAGTTCGTACATGAAGATTTCACATATACACATATACATAAAACATAACATAGTATAATATTCTAAGGTAATCTAGTACTTTCTAATATCCGGAGCATAGGTGGATACATTTAATATTCCATAAACAAAATTTACAAAAATACTATTCTATACGATTTACATATTCTTCTACATATCAAAATTTCACCATAACTCCCTAAGTTCCCAACTTATACAAAAAGGAATTAAGGTTTAAAATTCTATTCCTGACGAGAATGGGAAGAACCTGCAAAATATAGATTTTCCACATAAGTAAAACAATTAGTAAATACTAGCAATTTACAGAGAAATTATACAACATATCCATCAATCTACACCATATACACCATATACAACCATATACACCATTTTTTTTTTTTTTGATTATATACAAGAAAATTCATTTCTTTTAACTGCTTCGCTTTCATCTCAGAAAGCTTATCAAGTCTATTAATTTTGCCGATATCGACTTCACCCGCCGATATCATTAACTATTCTGAAACCGAATAGCTAATCAAGTTTATAAATCATGCCGATATCGACGTCACCCGCCGATATCATTAACTATTCTGAAACCGAATAGCTAATCAAGTTTATAAATCATGCCGATATCGACGTCACCCGCCGATATCATTAACTATTCTGAAACCGAATAGCTAATCAAGTTTATAAATCATGCCGATATCGACGTCACCCGCCGATATCATTAACTATTCTGAAACCGAATAGCTAATCAAGTTTATAAATCATGCCGATATCGACGTCACCCGCCGATATCATTAACTATTCTGAAACCGAATAGCTAATCAAGTTTATAAATCATGCCGATATCGACGTCACCCGCCGATATCATTAACTATTCTGAAACCGAATAGCTAATCAAGTTTATAAATCATGCCGATATCGACGTCACCCGCCGATATCATTAACTATTCTGAACCGAATAGTTAATCAGGTTTACACATTATGCCGATATCGACGTCACCCGCCGATATCGACCAGCTTGTTTCTTTCTACAAATACATATATACCTATTTTTCCATCTCCTAACCTTTCCTTTACCCGTTTTCTTTTCCTCATCAATAAGCACCAAAATATAACTTATAGTTCAATAACTAGTAAAGAAAATAATTATTAGATAAAGCAAATATAGGTACCAAGTACCTACCTGCTGTGAAGGTTCGACTTGCGTTACCCTGTTGTTGTTGTTGTTGCCCTTCACCCGCGGTTCTTCCTGAAACCACAAATACCCACCATTTTTTTTTTATATTAATCCACATATCCCACACAACAACAATAAAAATGGTAATAATATTCATTTCCCTTTTTCCAATTCTTTTCTTTCTTACTTATATTCCTTATTATCACCCATTAATTTTTCAGCTCATCTATAGTCCAAATGGACATCATGAATTCAATTTCTTATCACCATTTTTTCTCTTCTTTTATTTTCTGAAGATCAAGACACATTTATGAAGGGAAATGGACAATTTATACCCTTAACATGGTTAAATTTTTGCTATTTTTTTCAACTTGTCCGAAACTGTCAAGACAGCTTGACCTCCCCTCAGTGTTTTACCCATATCTGGAGTTCCAGAACTCCAAATTAGACGAGGTTGGACTCGTTGGAAAGCTAACACTCCCAGCTACAACTTCTATGAAGGGACCCTCCCTTAATTATGTATTTTTCAGGTCCAAAAGTCCCTCACAAAAAGGGCAACGAAACTGTCCAGTTTTGAAATAAGAAGAAAGTGTCTCCAATTCATCTTCAATCCTTGATTTCTCATCAATAACAGCCATGTCTTCCATTTATTCATGAAATCCTACTCATTTATGCATTTTCCTAACATTTTGTGTTAAAAACCCTAATTCCCAATTCAAGAACAATCTCAACTTCTACTCAAATTGAAGTTAATTTCATAGAAATTGGAATTAGAACTCCTTACTTGGATGAAATCTAACAATTTTGGAAGAATCCTAGCCTTCTTCTCCTTGAAAATACCCAGCCACTCTTCTTCTTTTCTTCCCCAATTTCTTCACTTTCTTCTTGTTACTTCTCCACCCAATTTTGCTCTTCTACTTTAGAAATCCTAGGCTTGTATGGGTTGACAATTGTTTGGGTGTTTACTCTTGTTTTTCTTTGGATGAATTTCGAAATTCTTCTCCCCTCTTTCTTTTGTGCTCTCCTGCACATGGCTGAGAAGAGATGGGTATTTATAGTCCCATCTCTTCTTAATTCCCGTTTTTTTTTTTTTTTTTTTTTTTTTTTTTTTTTTCTTTTTCTTTTCCTTAATTTTGTATAATAACAACATTTTAATTTTTTTAAATCTCCTACCTCTTTGTATACTTTATTCTCGGGTTTCACATTCTCCCTTCCTAATAAAAATTTCGTCCTCGAAATTTAAACTACATACCTGACTCAAGGAATAGATGGGGGTATTTTTCCTTAATCTCTGACTCTCTCTCCCACGTTTCTTCCTCAATTTGTGAGTTTCTCCACAATACTCTGACAAGTGATACTTTCTTATTTCTCAATGTTTTTTCACTACGATCCATGATCTTGACTGGCCTAGTCTCGAGTGTCAAGTCCTCTCTTACTTCAATAGGAACTGGAGGTAACACTCGGGAAGGATCCACTTCTGCCTTCCGTAATAGTGATACATGGAATACATTGTGAATCTTCTCTAGGTGTGCTGGTAGCTTCAAACGATAAGCCACCGGCCCTACCCTAGCTATCACTTCAAATGGGCCAATATACCTCGGAGCAAGTTTTCCTTTCATTCCAAACCGAATGATGCCCTTCCATGGTGCCACCTTTAAGAAGACTCTATCCCCTATTTGGAATTCTAAGGGTCTCCTCCGCTTGTCTGCATAACTCTTCTGTCTATCTTGGGCTTCCTTCATTCTTTGCCTGATTACCCTTACTTTATCAGTTGTTATTTGTACCAGTTCAGGACCCAGGAGTTTCCTTTCTCCAACTTCATCCCAACATATCGGAGTGCGACATTTTCTCCCATAAAGGGCTTCATATGGAGCCATCCCGATAGAAGCTTGGTAACTATTATTATACGTGAACTCTACCAACGGTAGCAAGTCTTCCCAGTTTCCCCCAAACTCTAACACACATGACCTTAAAAGATCTTCAAGTGTTTGGATGGTTCTTTCAGATTGGCCATCTGTCTGGGGGTGGAATGCCGTGCTCAGATTCACCTCGGTTCCCAAAGCTCGTTGTAAGCACGGCCATAGCCTTGAAGTAAATCTCGGGTCTCGATCTGATACCATTGATATGGGAACTCCATGCAATCTAATCACTTCGTTCACGTATAATTTGGCCAACTTGTCTATGGGGTCTGTCATTTTGATGGGTAAGAACAAAACTGACTTTGTCAGTCGATCTACCACTACCCATATAGCATCATTGCCCTTTTTCCCCTTTGGCAATCCGGTTACAAAATCCATGGCTATATTTTCCCATTTCCATTCTGGAATTGGTAGTGGCTGTAATTCTCCTGCCGGCCTTTGATGTTCTATCTTCACCTGCTGACATATCCCACATCTTGACACATATTCGGCTATCTCCTTCTTCATATTCGGCCACCAGTAATATTCCCTGAGATCTCTATACATCTTGGTGCTCCCAGGATGGGTTGTAAACCGAGATTCATGAGCTTCTCTCAATATCTCACCCTTTAAGGTCTTATTCTCAGGCACATAAACCCGTTTTCCCATCACAACCAACCCTCCCGGCAACATTTGAAGGGACAACTCCTTGCCTTGCTTTATTTTTTCCTTAATTTTCTCTAAACCTTCATCTACTAACTGAGCTTCTAGAACTTTATCTCGTAACACTGATCTGATCTTCATATGAGCTAGTATTGACCCTTCAGGACCCACATTTAATTGAATTCCCATCTTTTTCAATTCCATCATATTTGCTTGTTCCGAAATTTCTGTATCACCCATCACTGCTTTCCGTTTTCGACTTAATGCATCCGCCACTACATTGGCTTTGCCTGGATGGTAATCAATTGTGCAATCATAGTCCTTTATCAATTCCACCCACCTCCTCTGCCGCATATTTAATTCTTTTTGCGACATTAAATACTTCAAACTTTTATGGTCGGTGAAAATCTGTACTTGTGTTCCATACAAGTAATGTCTCCATACTCGCAAGGCAAATACTACTGCTGCGAGTTCCAAATCATGGACCGGATAATTCACTTCATGCGGCTTTAACTGTCTGGAAGCATATGCGATCACTTTTCCATGCTGCATTAATACGCATCCCAAACCCCTGCTTGAGGCATCACTATAAACAATGAACCCTTCTGTTCCAGAAGGGAGGGCCAAGACGGGGGCTGATGTAAGCCTTCTTTTCAACTCCTGGAAACTCTCCTCACATTCCTTTGACCAATTAAACTTCACTTCTTTACGAGTCAACTTGGTCAGAGGCGATGCTATTGTGGAAAATCCTTCAATAAACCTCCTATAATACCCTGCGAGGCCCAAGAAACTTCGAATTTCAGTCACATTTGTGGGCTTCTCCCACTTTAGAACTGCCTCTACTTTTCCTGGATCCACACATATTCCCCCAGCTGAGATAACATGTCCCAAAAATATCACCTCTTTAAGCCAGAACTCACATTTATCCAATTTCGCATACAATTTATTTTCTCTCAATATTTCTAACACCTTCCTCAAGTGCTTCTCGTGCTCCTGATAGGAGCTCGAATATACCAATATATCGTCAATAAACACGACCACACATTTATCCAAATATAATCGAAACACTCGATTCATTAGATCCATAAATACTGCAGGGGCATTAGTTAACCCAAATGGCATTACTAAGAATTCATAATGGCCATAGCGAGTTCTAAAGGCAGTCTTCTGTATGTCCTGTTCTCTGATTCTTAATTGGTGATACCCCGATCTCAGATCTATCTTTGAGAAAACTCTTGCACCCTTCAACTGATCAAACAGGTCATCTATCCGTGGTAACGGATACTTGTTCTTTACCGTCACTTTGTTTAGTTGACGATAATCGATACATAACCTGAATGTACCATCCTTCTTCTTTACAAATAACACCGGGGCCCCCCAAGGTGAATTGCTCGGTCGTATGAATCCTTTGTCCAACAACTCCTGAAGTTGGATCTTCAATTCGGCTAGTTCTATAGGGGCCATCCTATAAGGAGACTGTGCTATAGGGTTGACTCCTGGAAGAGTCTCAATGGAAACCTCAATTTCTCTAATTGGAGGCAGTCCCGGTAATTCTGTTGGAAACACGTCTGGGAACTCTTTTACAACATGAATATTTGTTAATTCAATGCTCCCCTTCTTCAATTCTCTTACATGAGACAACCAGGCAGGACATCCCTTTCTAATCAATTTTCCGGCCGTCATGACCGAGATTATAGAGTTTGGAATCACCTTCCTCTCTCCCCTGAATACTACCTTTTTCCCACTCACATCCTGGAGGTTTACTGTCTTTGTGAAACAATCCACTTGTGCTCTATGTCTACTCAACCAATCCATTCCCAGTATTAAGTCAAAATCATCTAATGCTAAAGGCATGAGATCAGCCGTTAGCTCTACCCCCTCAATATTTAGTATCACTCCCTTGTATACCTCATCAATGTTTATATTTTTCCCCAAAGGTGTACTAACTACCATTCCCACATCCAATCTACTTGGTAACACATTTAAATTTTTTATAATTCTGTGGGCCACAAAAGAATGACTAGCCCCAGGATCAATTAAAGCATAAACTTGTATTATACTCAATTGTAGTGTACCTGCTACAACATCTGGCATTGCCCCCACATCTTCCTGGGTCATGTGGTATATTCTGCCACGAGTCCTTTCCTCCAGCAATCTGGGTCGGCTTTTATTGGCACTTGTCCCTGAGTGAGTGGGTCGTATAGGTCGATCAACCGTTACTGACTGTTGTTGGCTTTGAGTAGCCATCCCCTGTCCCTGTACTCCTTCAGTAACTCTATGTGGACATTCCTTCTTTCTATGACCCATTTCCCCACAATGGAAACAACCTCTTCCCAAGTACTGGCAGTCCCTCCATCGATGCCCTTCCCCTCTACAAATATAACATCTCCCTGGTGCAACTGAACAATCCCCGGGGTGTTTTTGATTACACCTCATGCATATCGGGTAGACAGGTCCTCTCTGCTCCATGGACCCCCCTGTAACACTTGTCCCTTGGCGGGTCTGACCTCCCACGGATCCCCCAGGATTAAATCGTCTAACTCCTCCTGAACTCCCACCATGAACAAAACTCCCCCCTTTTTTCGGTAATGGGATGAATGATGACCCACTCCTTCCTTTTTTCGGAGGAGGGTCCCTCCCTATAGGGGGTGTGAAATCCCTTCTCTTGAATCCCGTGGTCTGACTCTGCTCACTTGTCGACCTGGGGGTGTCGTTCATTACCCTTTCTATTCCTTGAGCAGCTCGCACTAACTCTCGCACTGACTGAAACGGCATAGCCACCAAAATTAATTTTAGCTCCTGCCTGAGTCCATCCCGAAACCGTTCCACTCGATGATGCTCAGTGGGGAGATGAGTGTTTGCAAAGACAGATAAATCCTGGAACCTCCTTTCATAATCCAGGACGGTCATATTCCCCTGTTTCAAATTTAGAAACTCCTGCTCTTTCTCTTTTCGGTGCTGCCAGGAGTAATATCGTTCCTCAAATTCTTCTCGAAAGTTTATCCACTTCAATTCTTCACCTGCCCTTCTTTCTCTGATGGTCTCCCACCAAGAGTGGGCACTCTCTGTTAACAGCTGGGTCACACAGTCTACCCGGGTTTCCTCCGGCACGTGCAACTGATCTATAACCCTTTCCACCTTCCTCAGCCAATGCCCTGCTACTTCGGCGTCTTCTTCCCCTGAATAGGTCGTGCAACCCATTTCGCGCATGTCTTTCACCCATTGAACCAGGGTGACTACTTTTTCTACCCGAGGAGTGGCATGGGATGTTCCTGCGGCCATCCCTGCTACTACTGCTTTGACCAATTGCTCGAGAAACATAGGGTCTGAATAGGAATTCGGGACGGCCGTCGATGTCACTGGTGGTGGCCTATCTTCCAATCCTTGACCACTCGGTGTTTTAGCCGGCGACACTTCTGCCCGAGAAGTAAAAGGTTCATTATGATGCCCCCCTGAATCTCCCTCCTCTGAATGGGCCGATGCCACAGATTGACGGGAGGCAGTATCCATTAATGGATCCCTTTCGGTTTCATTCCCAGAAAATGAGTCATGCTCTCTTTCTTGCACAGGGGACGGGACAACCCTTGCGGTTTGCCGTGAACGAACCATCCTGAAACAATTTTTTTTTTTCAAAATCACATTAGTATTTCAATCCCTGAAACTGCAACCAAATGCTCTGATACCAACTGTAACAACCCCAAATTTTTTTCTCCTATTTGTTTATTTGTTAATCTTTACCCCTATAAAAGGGTAGATGAAGCATGAAATTTTTTTTTTTTTTTTTTTTTTCTCTCGCCGAAATTTCTAACGAAATTTCGGCAGAGTCTCCCCTATATCGGGAGATCCCAAGTTATCAATAACACAACCTGCACACAATTTGGATCACAGCTCACCCATAATCACATTCATGTATACAACTAATTGCATAATTCATTTCAGAATATGCTCAGGACCATATTCCTTCTCAAACTTCATCTTACATCTCACGAATAAGATAAAAATTAAAAAAAAACAGTTCGTACATGAAGATTTCACATATACACATATACATAAAACATAACATAGTATAATATTCTAAGGTAATCTAGTACTTTCTAATATCCGGAGCATAGGTGGATACATTTAATATTCCATAAACAAAATTTACAAAAATACTATTCTATACGATTTACATATTCTTCTACATATCAAAATTTCACCATAACTCCCTAAGTTCCCAACTTATACAAAAAGGAATTAAGGTTTAAAATTCTATTCCTGACGAGAATGGGAAGAACCTGCAAAATATAGATTTTCCACATAAGTAAAACAATTAGTAAATACTAGCAATTTACAGAGAAATTATACAACATATCCATCAATCTACACCATATACACCATATACAACCATATACACCATTTTTTTTTTTTTGATTATATACAAGAAAATTCATTTCTTTTAACTGCTTCGCTTTCATCTCAGAAAGCTTATCAAGTCTATTAATTTTGCCGATATCGACTTCACCCGCCGATATCATTAACTATTCTGAAACCGAATAGCTAATCAAGTTTATAAATCATGCCGATATCGACGTCACCCGCCGATATCATTAACTATTCTGAAACCGAATAGCTAATCAAGTTTATAAATCATGCCGATATCGACGTCACCCGCCGATATCATTAACTATTCTGAAACCGAATAGCTAATCAAGTTTATAAATCATGCCGATATCGACGTCACCCGCCGATATCATTAACTATTCTGAAACCGAATAGCTAATCAAGTTTATAAATCATGCCGATATCGACGTCACCCGCCGATATCATTAACTATTCTGAAACCGAATAGCTAATCAAGTTTATAAATCATGCCGATATCGACGTCACCCGCCGATATCATTAACTATTCTGAAACCGAATAGCTAATCAAGTTTATAAATCATGCCGATATCGACGTCACCCGCCGATATCATTAACTATTCTGAACCGAATAGTTAATCAGGTTTACACATTATGCCGATATCGACGTCACCCGCCGATATCGACCAGCTTGTTTCTTTCTACAAATACATATATACCTATTTTTCCATCTCCTAACCTTTCCTTTACCCGTTTTCTTTTCCTCATCAATAAGCACCAAAATATAACTTATAGTTCAATAACTAGTAAAGAAAATAATTATTAGATAAAGCAAATATAGGTACCAAGTACCTACCTGCTGTGAAGGTTCGACTTGCGTTACCCTGTTGTTGTTGTTGTTGCCCTTCACCCGCGGTTCTTCCTGAAACCACAAATACCCACCATTTTTTTTTTATATTAATCCACATATCCCACACAACAACAATAAAAATGGTAATAATATTCATTTCCCTTTTTCCAATTCTTTTCTTTCTTACTTATATTCCTTATTATCACCCATTAATTTTTCAGCTCATCTATAGTCCAAATGGACATCATGAATTCAATTTCTTATCACCATTTTTTCTCTTCTTTTATTTTCTGAAGATCAAGACACATTTATGAAGGGAAATGGACAATTTATACCCTTAACATGGTTAAATTTTTGCTATTTTTTTCAACTTGTCCGAAACTGTCAAGACAGCTTGACCTCCCCTCAGTGTTTTACCCATATCTGGAGTTCCAGAACTCCAAATTAGACGAGGTTGGACTCGTTGGAAAGCTAACACTCCCAGCTACAACTTCTATGAAGGGACCCTCCCTTAATTATGTATTTTTCAGGTCCAAAAGTCCCTCACAAAAAGGGCAACGAAACTGTCCAGTTTTGAAATAAGAAGAAAGTGTCTCCAATTCATCTTCAATCCTTGATTTCTCATCAATAACAGCCATGTCTTCCATTTATTCATGAAATCCTACTCATTTATGCATTTTCCTAACATTTTGTGTTAAAAACCCTAATTCCCAATTCAAGAACAATCTCAACTTCTACTCAAATTGAAGTTAATTTCATAGAAATTGGAATTAGAACTCCTTACTTGGATGAAATCTAACAATTTTGGAAGAATCCTAGCCTTCTTCTCCTTGAAAATACCCAGCCACTCTTCTTCTTTTCTTCCCCAATTTCTTCACTTTCTTCTTGTTACTTCTCCACCCAATTTTGCTCTTCTACTTTAGAAATCCTAGGCTTGTATGGGTTGACAATTGTTTGGGTGTTTACTCTTGTTTTTCTTTGGATGAATTTCGAAATTCTTCTCCCCTCTTTCTTTTGTGCTCTCCTGCACATGGCTGAGAAGAGATGGGTATTTATAGTCCCATCTCTTCTTAATTCCCGTTTTTTTTTTTTTTTTTTTTTTTTTTTTTTTTTTCTTTTTCTTTTCCTTAATTTTGTATAATAACAACATTTTAATTTTTTTAAATCTCCTACCTCTTTGTATACTTTATTCTCGGGTTTCACAATACTCATCCTGTCAGTGAACTTGACATCATAAAGTCTGTTCATCATGACACAATTGATGGAGGAAAGTTTTCCAGTGATGATAGAGGAAGAATTTGAACACCACCAAGATGGATGCAAAATTATATGAGTGACTAGGGTCTCTCTGATGAAGGAAATATGGCTCATCTAGCCTTATTCTTTTATCATGATCATCTGACATACGAGGATGCAGTGCAACATAGCAAATGGCAACATGCCATGGATGTATAAATTAATGCTATTATGAAGATGATACTTCAGAACTCACTGAATTGCTATCTGGAGTTAAGACCATTGGAGTTAAAATGGATTTTCAAAACAAAACTTAGTGAATATGGGGAAATGGACAAATACAAGGCGTGACTTGTTGGTGTTAAGGAACCATCTCACCTAAAAGCTTAAGCTTATAGGTGAGGCCCCAGAATATGATTATATTATACTCTAACACACCCTCTCAAGTGAAAGCCCTTTGAGCTTGAAACTTGCACAGGCCCACATTACCTTGTGCTTGATGTTTTTATCAAATAGAATGGGGGTGGTGAGATTCGAACTCGTGACCGCTGGGTCAACAAGGCTCTGATACCATGTTAAGGAACCATCTCACCTAAAAGCTTAAGCTTATAGGTGAGGCCCCAGAATATGATTATATTATACTCTAACAGTTGGGAAGGGGTATAGTCAACAATATGGAGTAGATTATGATGAGGTGTTTGCACCAATAACTCGTTTGGATACTATTCATGCAATCATCTCACTTGCTGCTCAGAATTGTTGGATAATCTATCAACTAGACATCAAATCTGCATTCCTACATGGAGAGATGAATAAAGAAATATGTGGATCAACCTTCAGGGTATGCACAAAAAAGGCAGGAATCTAAGGTCTATCGACTGGAAAAGACTCTATATGGGCTTAAACAAGCTCCCCGTGTATGGTATAGTCGAATAAAGACTTATTTTGTTCATAAAGGCTTTGAGAAATGTCCTTATGAGCATACTCTCTTCATTAAAGCTGGAGAAGGAGGTAAATTCTTGATTGTATGCCTTTACGTTGATGACCTTATATTCACTAATAATGATGAAATTATGTTTGGACACTTTAAGAAATCAATGATGGATGATTTTGACATGGCCGAACTTGGTAAGATGAGGTATTTCCTGGGAATTGAAGTCTTGCAAAGGATGGATGGTATATTCATTTGTTAGTGGAGGTATGCTTAGAGGAGGTCTTGGAGAGTTTCAATATGAAACAATGCAATCGAATGCACAATCCAATGGTTCCAAAATTTAAACTGACTAAGGATGAAAATGGAGTAAGGATCAATGGAACACTCTACAAACAAATCGTGGGAAGCTTTATGTACATGACAACCACTCATTCCATGTAATTAGCCGATACATGGAATGATCCTCTAAGACTCATCTTCAAGCAACAAAAAGGGTGTTAAGATATGTAAAGGGTATAATTAACTTTGGATTGTTCTATAAATAGAGAGGAACTAAGTAACTAGTTAGGTACATGGACAACAACTACATTGGTGATCAGAATGATAGGTAAAACACCTCTAGTTATGTTTTTGCTCTAAGTAATGTTGCAATGTCTTGGTCCTCAAAGAAACAACTAGTAGTTACTCTCTCAACTAGAGTTCATTGATGCTGCATCTAGTGCATGCCAAGCAGTATGGTTGAAGAGGATCTTGGAGCAGCTTAATCATTGTCAAAGCAAACCAACCGTCATTCACTGCGATAACACCTCAACTATCAAACTATCAAAGAATCCAGACATGCATGGTCGCAACAAACATATTGACGTGCATTTTCATTTTCTTCAAAATCTCAATAAAGATGAAATTGTTGATTGATGCAGTGTTCCACTCATGAACAAATAACAGACATTTTGACAAAACCACTAAAGCTTGAGATATTTGTGAAGATGTGTGGTCTTATGGGTGTTTGTGATTATCCAAAGATACACTGAATGATAATACACCTCAGTATAAGGAAGACTGTTAAAGTTGTTAAGATCCTCGAGATCAATATGGTTAGGATTTCAGTATTCTTGGTCTTAAGGGAGACGTGATTTTCTGTTATTTTTGTTTGTTATATACAATGGTATTATAGGACTATAAAATCATGAGTTAGTTCTTTTCTGTCTTGATGAAAGGCTATTTAATAAAAATGCAAGTTCTTGAATAAACATGAGTTTTCTTCTGCATTGTGGTTACAATGCATCCCTATTTCTGCCAAAGTTTATGGTTAAATATACTTGGTTCTAACATGGCCCTGGGCAATAAATTCAAGACTTATTATTGTTATCATATACAAGCATCGAGGATTACTTTTAGACCTGATCACTCTAATACATTTTCACCATCAAACGAGACAAACACAAAGAAAAACATGATCAGACATAGTAAAGACGGCCAGCACATACAGACATGACGATATAAGATATTTAAGCAAGGATTTCTTCAATGGGCTTAGTTTCTAGTTTCGGTGTCTCCAAATCTTTCAGCAGATCCTCTTTAGGCTTAGTTTCTAGTTTCGGTGTCTCCAAATCTTTCAGCAGCTGCTCTTTAGCCAACTTCTTTTTCATAGCTATCTCAATGTCCTTGCTCATCTTCCTCCTATACATCTCAGCAAATGTTATGGGCTCATCTAGCACCGACTTCTCTCCCTCTCTAATCTTGAGGGGATAAACTGTAGCATCTGGTGCTGGGTTCTGGAATGTGGCTATGGACAGCCTGCTAGAGTTCGAGTTCACCACAGCCTGGTGGTCTGCGTTCTTGAATCTTCCATTGCTAAGATACTGCCTCGCAAAACCCCATTTAGTTTTCAGTCCAGTTAATTAATTAGGGTTAGCAGTGCAATTTCATTAACAAGAAATATACTACTAGTTTCATACTCACATGACCATGGTCTCCAAGATTGACAACGAAAGCGCCGTCAACAGGCTGAACGGTGATCCAAGTCTTTCCGTTATCTCTGGTGGCCTGAAGACCACCGACGGTGTCCTGGAGCAAGAGGGTGATGGTGCCGGGATCGGTATGGCGTTTGAGTCCAAGTGTGAGGTCCGGCTGTGGACATTTGGGATAGAAATTGACCACCACCTTCTGGTCCATGTCAACACAAGCCTTGGTTAAAGCCTCTGTTTCTAGTCCCATAGCCTCCGACAAGACCCCGAGAAGCTTGCAAGCAAGTTCCATCAGCTTCTGACTGTATTCCTCGGTCACTGCTCTCCATGTCTCTGGCTTGTCGGGCCACCTTGAATAGTCTCTGGTGCGAGTGGGGTACGAGAAGAAGGTCACTATTTCACGCCAGTCTTGAACTGCCTCTCCCTGTTTTACAAGATCACAAATCACGATCATTTTCCCCACTCTCTGTATTCATTGATTTTGTCCCGTATAGGTACGGATATTAATTTTCGAGGTCATATATATATATATATATATATATATATATATATATATGACTTCGCAAGGTTTATATAGAACACCCAAGAGCAAGGTTGTCAAAATCACGATTTTGACACTACACGGAAGGGGCTTACAAAACTCGGATCGTAAAATTGTACCTGAATTTTTCCGTACAAAAATCATAAAATCACAGCTAAAATTGTGTAGGTAGAAAAATCGTAAAATCGTAAGTAAAATATTTTCGAATACAATATAACATAATCATGGCCATAAAACTTCATTAGTTAAGGTTTTTTTCCTTGAATAGTGTATATATGGTTTTTAAAATAGCTCCTTGAATAGTGTATATATGGTTTTTTTATTGATGTGTTCTCCAATTGTAAAGGCTATTTTGGAGAACCAATTATAAAGTTTAATTATTTTATATATTTTTTAATTATGCAATTAATTATATAATTAATAGGAGTAAGTTATATAATTAAATAATTGCTTTTAAAAAACCCTCCAACAATAAAATTATTTTTATTTCATCGGACATGCCCGTTTTCATGAGTTGACTTGCAAAATCGGACGACTTTGCGAGTCAACTCGCGTTTTTAATTACCATGCCCAAGAGGTCAAGATTAGTTGAAACTACTCCAAAATAAAAGTCTTGGGTCTACCATGGATGCTAACAGTCAGATGATTTTCAAGCATTCCCCAGCTGAACTTGTAGTCTTTAGGTCTAGCTTTGTCTTCATGTAAGAACAGAATACGCTTACTAGCTAGCCGAGCATCAACTACCTGTTGCCTTGGCATTAAAATTTAGAAAACAAAACGTAAAAGAAGGTATACCTGTAAATGGCTGGAGACGATGAAGCCACCCTTTTTGCCACCGGACATATCAAACCGGAGCTTCTCTTCCGGTGGCAAAGCAAAAAACTCTTTAGCAAGAGTTGTCATCTCAGACACCAGCTTAGCATCAACCCCGTGATCAACGATTTGAAAAACCCCCCATTCCTCACATGCCTTCACGATCTTGTTGCATATTTCACCTCTCTTTTCACCTCCGTCATCCATCCCAGCTATTGAAATGACCGGAATTTCATTGCTGAAGTGGTTATAAGCCACTTTCGGACGCTCATCTTCATCGCGTACAAAGCTTGCCTGGAGGGTTTTCTCTTCTGCCAAAGCTGTGAGGGTAGAAGGAGACATAGTTTTCGGATTGTGTTTAGCTCAAAGATTTTGAGTGCTTGAAGTGGTTGTGCTTTTCTCCTAGCTCTTATAAAAGTAAGAAATCAGAGGTGCCACGTACGGGGGCGTGCGTCCGTATATAATAGGGGATGCTGGCATGGCATGTGCCACCTACCTCTCCTTAGCTGATGAGGAAGTGAGGTTGTAGTCTCCAAACTTTTTCTGTTTCCTTTTCGCTCATGTTTCTGCATGGAGATTGATGGGGATATATGTATATTAAATTATTTTTGACATGTAAAAACAATATAGAAATATGTATATAAAAAATATATAATAATAACGTTGATCTCGTTATCTGTTCTTTAATATCTATGCTTGCTTTTTTTTTTTTTTTTTTTTTGATGACCGGGGTGTCCGGGCCAGCTTGCGCGCACCTCGACTATTCCCCGGGCTCATTTGAACATCCTGCAAGCCCAAATAAGCATGGAAGACACCACGAGGGTGACAGGGGTACCAAGCAGGGATCGAACCAGGGTGCTAGAGAGGGGGGATACCCTCCAGCTCCCACTAGGACTCGAACTCGGTCCCAAGAAGGAGGGCGCCCCCCAACTTCCCGCTGGACCAGACCCCACTCGGTATGCTTGCTTCTTCTTCTTCTTCGGTCCATGTAACCTAACCCCAATCGTTTCCCAATTAACATGATCATTGCTGTCTATCATTTTTTATTTATTTGAGAAAACTTCACTCCTTAAAAATACATTTTATAAGTTTAGGTGAGCGACTAAAATTCTAATTGTCCTAGACTTTTATAACAAAAAATACATATCATGACTCAAATTCCAGATATACTATGCAAATTTTAAATGATTTATCATCATGCCATGTCCCTTAAGAACTGTCCAACAAACACGTTTGCATCAAAGTCTCTTCTTCTTCTATTGCTTTTGTTTTTCCTCCCATGGAGTGGAAGAAGATAGACATTTGATGCTAGAATCTTCAAGATTTACTTATTCAAATTTAAATTTCAGTTTTTATTCTATTTATAATATCTTAATGTTTAATAAAATAACATAACATCGTTGAAAAAATCACTATAAAATCAATAATCTAATAATTAATATAGTGTTTTAAATTGTGATAATAGTTGTTTTTAAAAGTGATTTTCATTTAAAAATATATTAAAATAATTCAAAAATAAAAAAAAATAACTTAAAAAAATATTTGAATAAAAAAACACTCTAAATTACACTTATAATTATGAGTTTAATCAAACAAAACCTTTCTATTCCTTTTCAATGTAAAAAACAAACACACTCTAAATTAATTGATTTTTTATCTTATTATTTAAAACAGGAATGTAATAGTTTTTTTTATAAAAAAAATTCAAATAATATTATCTTAAAAGAATCAAATTAACTCCCTCGATCTTGAACTTTAAGCTGTCATCTTGAACCTCGGATTCTGTCAGCAGAAAGAATCTTTTAACTGTTTCCAGAACAGGGATATATTCGACCTTTGGCCCAAACTTTGTCAACAGCTGGAGCTGCCATCTCTATCACCATCGACTAGCTTGAATAGAAACTTTCCAAAAGTGCCCTCAAACTATTGAAGAATTCCCACCACAACTTAAAAATAATTCTGCAATGAATTCTACTGCCAGTAAATCCCCACATTTTGCTTGTGTGAGTGTGACCATCTTCTTGTTTTTAACTGCCTATCATCTCCAAATATCTTATTGCTCGCCAACAGATTTATGCCCCCCCCCCATTATATATATAATGTAAATTGACGGATTATAGACATAAATATTAAGTGAATTATTTAGTTTTAACTTTTTTATATCGATACTGATTTTTTCTAAATCAGTTATTTTATTATTTTTTGTTGACTTTTAAACTCAATTATCCATAAATTAACCCTATAATTCAGTGTTTTTTTCTTTTCTTTTCCAAATATAAGATACCAAACTGTGCATGTCATGACTGTTTAATAGTGTGACTAAGATTATTTTTTAATGTATTTTTTATTCAGAATTATATTAAAATAATATTTTTTATTTAAAAAATTTTTTTTTAAAGATACCAAACTGTGCATGTCATGAATATTTAGTAGTGTGTTTAAGATTGTTTTTTAATGTGTTTTTTTAATTTATAAATACATTAAAGTAATATTTTTAATTTTTACAAATAAAAATGAACTAGAAATATTAAAATAATTAAAATTAAAATAGAAAAAAAATATTTTTTTTTTTCAAAAGGGAAACTATAATTATTGCAAGTATCAATCGCCACATCTCTCCTCCCTTTTTACACTACGTGTCACAATTATGTTCACGTTTTTTGGAGTGGACGATAAATGACAAAATCCCCGTCAAAATAGTGGAAATGGACAGTGAATGATATCTTGATGTACAGGTGCACCACGATTACTCATTATTGAGGAAGGTCTTACTGGACCCACTCTACCATCCGAATTTAATTTCTTTTGGCTTGTCTAATTATGATTGGATTTATCCTGGCCGTTCAATATATCTAATCTAATTGCACTAAGCCACGATATAAAATGTACAAGATCTTCTGGCAAGCAATTCTACACATTAGGACCCATAATCCCCCATCAAGCAGTTCCTTGTATTGAATTAAAAATAAAAAAGCTGTGATCTTGGTGGCTGTTGGGGCTGTTTTGGTGCCTTTATTTGTGCCACTATTGTTTTATTATCTGCTGGTCAATTCTGACATTTCGTAGGTCTATTTTAGTGGTTTGTTCGTAACTTAAAAATATTTATTATGGGTATGGAATTTGTCATTATTGAATTTCACTTTCAACGGTTGCTCGATGAAGAACGGCCGCAAGGGGAAGAAAATTGAAAGCTACATAAAGGAGATATTTATGGATGAATCCATCACGGTGGTTC
The DNA here is from genome assembly GCA_964035475.1 of Salix caprea. Classification (NCBI taxonomy): domain Eukaryota; kingdom Viridiplantae; phylum Streptophyta; class Magnoliopsida; order Malpighiales; family Salicaceae; genus Salix; species Salix caprea. The sequence goes on from OZ037743.1 coordinate 702,137, forward strand.
CAGTGGCTGATGTGTTACATTTCATCTACCAAAGGACATGCCCTTTTTGATGTAGACGCGAGCTTGCATATTAATTGGGTGGTATAGAATCGTTGTTTGCCTGGATGCTTTATCCAGGATTCTTGTCTGAAAGTTGTTTTTTGTGGGTGTTTGCTGAAAAGAGGAAATTTTTTAGGGTTTTTTAAATCTTTCATTTTTTTTCTTTTATTATTAGCACAATAATAATGATAATGATAATGATAAAATTGTTTTTCTTGCTTACTCTTTTGTTAATGTTTTTTTGGTTTTTTTCCTCTGGATAATTTGATACTTTTTATTGCCTTGACAGTAATAACAATGATAATTTTAATTTTTATTTGTTTTTTTTTCTTCTATTAAAGTTTTTTGGATTTTTGTTGTCCTTCATTTATTTATTTGTTCTTTAATAATAATAATGATAATAATAATAATTTAATTATTTTTCTTGCTTAATCTCTTGTTAATGTTTTTGAGGTTTTTTTTTTCTCAGAATAATTTGATCATTTTTATTGTGTTGACAATGATAATAATGATAATTTTTTGTTTTCATGGTTGTTTTAGTCTTTCATTTATTTATTTTTTTTCATTATTAACACAACAATAATAATAATAACAATAACAATAATAATAATAAGAATAAGAATAAGAATAATTTAATTGTTTTTCTTGCTTACTCTTTTGTTAATATTTTTTAGTTTCTTCTTGCTCGGGATAATTTCTTAATTTTTATTGTTTTGACAGTGATAAAAATGATAGTTTTTGTTTTTGTTTTATTCTTTTGTTTGATCTTTTGTTCAAGTTTTTTGGAATTTTTTTCTCTTTCATTTTTTCCCTTTCATTATTAACACAAAAAAAAATGAAAATAATAATAATAATAATAATAATAATAATAATAATAATAATAATAATAATAATAATAATAATAATTTAATTGTTTTTCTTCCTTACTCTTTTGTTAATGTTTTTTAGGGTTTTTTTTCCTCAGAACAATTTCATAATTTTTATTGTGTTCACAATGATAACAATGATAATTTTTAGTTTTCATTGTAGTTTTTTTCTTTGATATTTTTTTTGTACTTTTTACAATTTTTTTAATCTTTCATTCATTCATTTATTCTTTCATGATAATAATGATAATAATAATAATAATAATAATAATATTTTAATTGTTTTTCTTGCTTGCTATTTTGTTCATGCTTTTTATTTTTTTTCCTCGGTCTAATTTGATAATTTTAATTGTTTTGATAGTAACAACAATAATAATTTTAGATGTTAAGAGTCCGATGTTGCTATTGTTTGTGGGAAAAGTCCATTACCCATAAAATTTAAGTCTAATACCAACTAAAATGAGATTGGATATGACAAGACCAAGGCTAATACCCACTGAAATGGGGCTAGTCGAGTCAGGATCAATATGACCAAAATTCCAAGGCTAATGCTCCTTCCAACAAGCCAGTTCAATCATGTTTGGGGGAAAAGTCTATTACCCATAAAATTTAAGTCTAATACCAACTAAAATGGGGTTGGATATGACAAGACCAACAAGGTCAGAAATCTAAGGCTAATACCCACTGAAATGGGGCTAGTCTAGTCAGGATCAATATGGCCGAAAATCCAAGGCAAATGCTCCCTCCAACAAGCCAGTTCAATCATGTTTGGGGGGAAAGTCTATTGCCCATAAAATTTAAGTCTAATACCAACTAAAACAGGGTTGGATATGACAAGACCAACAAGGTCAGAAATCTATGGCTAATACACATTGAAATGGGGCTAGTAGAGTCAGGATCAATATGTCCGAAAAACCAAGGCTCATGCCCCCTCCAACAAGCCAGTTCAATCATGTTAGTGGGAAAAGTCTATTACCCATAAAAATAAATAAAAATGAAAATAAATAATTGATGATAAAACAAAAATAAAAATTATTAGCTGGAAAAAATCATTTAATCTAAAAATTTTAAAAAAATATATGTTCTACGTTGCGGGTTGAGGGAACAATTTTTATAGGATTTGCTGAATCAAAATTAAAATACAATATTTATATATGCAAAATTTAATATAATAAAATATCTCAACACACCTTATCATAACAATAGCAAAATCAAAGCTTTAAGATCTAAAATTATCATTGCTTTTACTATTAAAACAATAAAAATTATTAAATTAACTTGAAAAAAAAACACTCAAAAACATTAACAAAAGAGTAAGCAAGAGAAACAATTAAATTATTATTATTATTATTATTATTATTATTATTATTATTATTATTATTATTATTATTATTATGTTAGCAATGAAAGAAACAAAAATAAATGAAAGACTAAAAATATCCTAGAAACTTTAAGAAAAGATAAAACAAAAACATAAAATAAAAATAAAAATTATCACTGCTATTACTGTCAAAACAATAAAAATTATCAAATTATCCGGAGGAAAAAAAACATTAACAAAAGAGTAAGCAAGAAAAACAATTAAATTATTATTATTATTATTATTATTATTATTATTATTATTATTATTATTATTATTATTATTATTATTATTATTATTATTATTATTATTATTATCATTATTATTATTATTATTATGATATTATTATTATTATTATTATTATTATTATTATTATTATTATTATTATTATTATTATTATTATTATTATTATTGTGTTAATAATGAATGAAAAACCAGAAATAAATGAAAGACCAAAAAAATCCTAATAACTTTAACAAAAGATGGAAAAAAAATCCAAATTATCAAGAAAAAAAAAATCTAACTTGAAAATATTAAAAAAAAAAACCAATAAAAAACTAAAAGATAGAGCAAATAAAAAAATATTATAGATGATAAAACAAAAATAAAAATTACTAGCTGAAAAAAATCATTTAATTTGAAAATTTTAAAAAAATATATATGTTCTACGTTGCGGGTTAAGCGAACAATTTTTATAGGATTTGCTGGATCAAAATTAAAATATAATATTTATATATGTAAAATGTAATATAATAAAATAGCTCAACACACCCTATCATAACAATAGCAAAATCAAAGCCTTAAAATCTAAAATTATCCTGAAAATAAACACTCAAAAACATTAAAAAAAAGAGTAAGCAAGAGAAACAATTAAATTATTATTGTTATTATTGTTATTATTATTATTATTATTATTATTATTATTATTATTATTATTATTATTATTATTATGTTAATAATGAAAGAAACAAAAATAAATGAAAGACTAAAAATATCCTAGAAACTTTAACAAAAGATTAAAAAAAATATATATCATTGCTATTACTGTCAAAACAATAAAAATTATCAAATTATCCGGAGGGAAAAAAAAACACTAACAAAAGAGTAAGCAAGAAAAACAATTAAATTATTATTATTATTATTATTATTATTATTATTATTATTATTATTATTATTATTATTATTATTATGTTAATAATGAAAGAAACAAAAATAAATGAAAGACTAAAAATATCCCAGAAACATTAACAAAAGATAAAACAAAATAATAAAATAAAAATAAAAATTATCATTGCTATTACTAGCAAAACAATAAAAATTATCAAATTATCGGGAGAAAAAAAATTAACAAAAGAGTAAGAAAGAAAAATAATTAAATTCTTATTATTATTATTATTATTATTATTATTATTATTATTATTATTATTATTATTACTACTACTACTACTACTACTACTACTACTACTATTATTGTGTTAAATACACTTATATATACATGGACAAAAGTAGGGATTATTCTAGAAATATAAAAAAATAAAAGTATAAGGGCTGAAATGAAAATCAAATATAAAGGGATTAAAATAAAAAATTAAAAGTCAAAGGGCTAAAATGGAAATTACATTTATTGTCAATTTAAATTAAAGGACAAAATTGAAAAAATCGAAACTTGTGTACCGAATTCATTGAGTTATTTACAGCCAATCCAGAAATTAAAAGTAGAAGGACCGAAGTGAAACTTTCACATTCAATTAATTAAAATTGGAGGACCCAATCGAACTAAATCAAAACTTATATAACAAAAATCAGGACCAAAAACCAAATTAAAAGTAGAGGGACCAAAGTGAAAAGTAACAAACAATGGGGGACTCTCCTGCACATTTACGTGCAGGAGAGAGAGAAACGTGGTCGGCGGCTTTAACCAGCCTCCGCTGCGTCCACGGACATTTTTAGGTTACACGCACCACCGCAGGAGGAAGACCAAGAGGAGGCGCATCGAGAAAGACTCCGATAGCCAATCTCCGGTCACCGTATGACGACGCACGCGCCACCTAAACAGGGCGTGAGGCGGAAAACCGTCTGGCGCGTGCGCCTCACGCTCTGACAGCCACCGAATAATTTTTTTTAAAAATAGGGTCAATTACCGTGCCACCCCTGTACCCAAGTCAATGTTTTTGTCTTATTAGGGGCTATAACCGTATTTAGCCATTTCAGAAAATATTAAAAAAAAAAAGTTGCGGCGGACCGGACCGAACCGGACCGGTCCGTACGCGCGCAATTACACCTGTGCCCCTCAGCCGGAACCGTTGTTTTGTCTTATTATCGGGGGCGAAACCGTTAATAAACTGTTCACGACTGATTATTTTAAAAAAAAAGGACAAAAAAAGGAAAACACGAAAATGCCCCCATTCAACCCGCACAATAAGCCGAGAACACAAGGGCAGAACCGTGCGCACACTGCCACAATCCACAGTGAATTTAGAGACAAAGCACAATGTTCCACACAGTAAAAACACCACGGAATTAGATGGATTGTAATATATTTTATCTTGAAATATAAATCAAACACAATCTAAATATAATATATTGTTGCAAAAGCCGCTACAAATATATATATATATATATATATATATATATATATATTTGGAACGAATTTTGATCTTATCTAGCTCAAAAACGTGTCATGAGTGCAAAACTGCAAAAAGGCAAGGTTTTTTCTTTCCACAGTTCATATATGGCCATTGAGGAATGAAGTTTCCTTTCGACCAGGAATGACTGATTGGGTCGCTCAAAGGAAGCGACCATGGAAAAGGAGATGGCTATGAAAGTCTTCGGAGTATTGTTTGAGAGAAATAATCAAAAAATTACTGGTAAAGATTTTTCACAGGCAACTCTTGCTAAATGAATCAGGGAAGGGATAAGATTGAGAGTGGTGGCTACAGAATATTACTGAATCATAGAGTTCAACTCCCATTGTTACTTCGGTAGATCAATGATAAATGTTAGAGAATAATATAAATCATATGCTGGGATCTCATCTAACAGCTTAAATTTTTAGGTGAGATGGTTCCTTAACATGGTATCAGAACCTTGTTGATCCAACAGTCACGAGTTCAAATCTCACTACACTCATTCTATTTGATAAAAATCAAGCACAGGGTAGAGTGAGTCTGTGTGCAAGTTTCAAGCCCAAAGGGCTTTCACTTGAGGGTGTATGTTAGAGAATAATATAAATCATATTCTGGAGTCTCACCTAACAGCTTAAGCTTTTAGATGAGATGACTCTTTAACAATAGAATAGTCAGTTGTTTAACACCGATCACGCTCGAGTGAGAATTTGATCAAGAAATTTGATGTTAAGAGGGACAAAATAACTTTTTTGCAAGTGATTGTTGCGCATTAGGATAGGATATTGTGATTAAATTTATTTTGCTGTTGTTGGGATAGGATCATGACAGTAGATAGTGGAGGTGTTCTTGTTTTTCAAAGTCACTGCTCGTTCAATAATTCACTTCGGATTCTCATTTCCTGCAAATAAATAAATAAAATAAATGTTAGTTCCAATTTGGCTATACCATCATCGGATAAAATATAACATCTACCAAAATTAGTATGATTTTTGAAACAGAAGCAACTTTGGCATTCTATACAAATTGAGTCTCTTAAAAGGGTTTAGTAATTTAGTTATTGTTTTTTATCTTTATCTGAAACAATATAAATTTAATTCAAAACTGTCTATAAACAAATTTATATACCTGATTTTGCTCTCTAACATAACATTTTTTTTATTTCTGTATTTTTTATTTTTATCTTTGAAATACTTTTTTTTGGATTCGAGGAAATCTCATCTCCCGGAAAACACACTTTGTGGGCCTAGGTGAGCGAGTAAAACCCCGGTTGTCGCAGGCTCTTACAAGAGGTGCACGTCCTGATTCGAACTCGATACCTGCTGCGCAGATCTCCAGCTCTTTGTCATCACGCCACGCCATCTGGAGACTTTGAAATACTAACTAAACATAGCTTAAAAATTGTAATTTTTAAGTTGACTCAATTGAAAGAGCCGGACACATCCACCTGGAAAGCCTTTCAAGTTGAATTCGGACTGAGTGAGAGGATAGTATAAGATCATCTGTGAACACACTATGGTTGAAGCTGATGGTTTGGCTAATTCTGAAAAGAATATTAATAATTAATCTGTCAGGTTATAATGTTCTCAGGTGTTATATATGACAGTGAGTCAAGTCTTTCTTCTAGTAAGAGAATAATATAAATCATATTCTGAAGCTTTACCTAATTATTTAAGTTTTTAGGTGAGATGGTTCCTTAACATGATATTAGAGTCTTATTAACCTAACAGTTACGATTTCAAATCTCACCATCCTCATTCTATTTGATAAAAATCAAGCACAAGGTAAAGTGGAGTTTCATGCCCAAAAAGCTTTCACTTGAGGAGATGTGGTAGAGAATAATATAAATTATATTCTGGGATCTCACCTAACAGCTTAAGATTTTAAATGAGATGGTTCCTTGACATTTCTCTTACAATCCTGGCATTTTAAATATTCTACCTATGACAAAGCAGTGCTTGTGTGGAATTACAGTGACCAAACATCAGTATCTGATCAGATTATAACCGTTGGAGAACTTATGGAAATGATAGTACAAGCATGTTGCAGATAAATGATACAAATCATTGAATACGAAGACAAAAGAATACTAGACGAACATATTGGTAAGAAAGGAGGAAATGTTCTTCAGTTTAGGATCCTTGACAGTACTCTAGAATTGAGGTTGAAGTTTCTCAACTTCAGACTTGTCCAACTGGAAAGCCCTGACTAGAATATCATTGGGAATGCTTGGAGTAGATCCAAATAGGGTATTAGCAACGATAAGAACACCAGGATTTTTGCTGCTCAAGGAAGAGATCGAGAAAGCACTTTCTTGGCCACCATTTCTCTGGAAGTGACCACAGCACAAGCAATGGCTAAAACTGTTGATTTTGTTGATTTCAGTTGGGTAATTTGTGGAAGATGAGAAGAAGAGCAAGTTTAGACAAAGAGAAAAAGGTAAGTCAATTCTACTCTGTAATTGTATTCTGTTATTGTATATGAAAAATTGCTTACAATGTATTTGATGAATTGTCTATTTATACTGTCATAGGAAGCAAACTATTTACATGTTTTCCTTGTGTGGTTAACTGTATTAACAACATGTTAACCACTTTGTAACTACCTACAACTTCTCTTCTTAGTCTAGAATCAGTTACAAAGATACAACTAATTCTGTTAGCATCTGTTGGCCTCTTCTTCCTCTGCCTGTCATGACAGCAGTTCATCACCCTTCAGCATCTTCACTTGATGTTGTTTCACGTAGCAATGTCTTTGCTTGTCATGAGGAAGTCAGTGAGTTGCTTAGCTGTCAACAAAAACACCCACAATAACCAAAATTTGGCTTGCCATCTTGATCCTTGTTAGAGAATAATATAAATCATATTATGGAGTTTTACCTAACAGCTTAAGTTTTTAGGTGAAATGGTTCATTGACATGGTATCAAAGCCATGTTGACCTAGCGGTCACGAGTTCGAATCTTACCACCCCCATTCTATTTGATAAAATAAAAAAAAAACACAAGTTAATTTAGGCCTGTGCAAGTTTCAAGTTCAAAGAGTTTTTACTTGAGTGTGTGTGTTAAAAAATATAAATCATATTCTAGAGCTTTACCTTACAACTTAAACTTTTAGATGAGATGATTACTTGACAATCCTGTGTTATTACTAGCAAGAGATCGATAACCTATGGACTTGGTGATGGAAATTTGTTGTTACAAGAACCCATATATATATATATATAGTGAACATAGAGTAGTTATGAATAAGATACTGTCCAGTAGGGCTTATCAATTCAAAGAATTAGTTTTCCAAGGAATCTGCTGTCGTCCAGGTCTATGTGTTGAAAGAGTCTGCCACCTTTAGTTCAAGCCAATACCGTTCGATTCTTCCATGTCCTGATTTTGTTGTCTTACTCTTAATAGCCTCATAATTCGGGTATTATTAATGTCACTTCGGTATATTCTTACACTTTTATAAAACAATAAGAAAATTAATGATAGAGTAATGGTTTTGTATCCTTATTTTGGACATAAGCAGTTGTCTGATCAGACAAATCCTTTTCTTGTAGTGTGAGAAAGAATCTGAGTTTGGTTCGACAAATCTTTTCATAGTTTTTCTGTTGGATTTATTATCCCCTGGCAGCCAACTTCTGTTTCCTCTTCTATCTTGGAAGGAAAGTATCAGTAAGGCAAATATTTAATCTTAAATACACAAAATCTTTGATCTTGGTAATCTGCAAATATAACTGTGCAAAAATGGAGAGAAAGAATATGGCAGATTATTCAACAGACTTTACTTGAGGCATGCCCCCTTCAACATGCTTCACATGAGGTATGCCCCAATCAGACTCACTAACTACAGAACAGTGATTTTTGGAACCCAGCAGTAGTTTTATCAGTGTGGAAAAATTTGTTATGGGACTGTCAAAGCCAAGTCTTCATAGGTTTTGTTGAGCTATGGTGCCTTCTTTTTCGCTTCTGATGTTGGAAAAATGAACAGAGAGGGTTTCTTGTACACTAAGATTAGTAAATTAGTGTTTTTGGCCATTTTCTAATGAGAAAATTATCATTAGTTTAATCTAAAGTTGAAGCAATGGAACTGTTTGGCCACTGGGAAAATGCAGAAGAAATCTTAGATGCGTGTAGTCAAAACAAATCGATGATTATTTCTTTGTTGACATGCAAAACAGTTCAATTTCAATCCCACTAAATTTTATAGGAGATTACAAATGATGATGTCTAATCAACCTCATGGATCCGCTTACAAATATGTGTAATTCTTCATAGCAGAAATGTGATAATTCGACTACAACTTCAGCGTTGAAACTTTGAAAAAATGTCTTCAATATACCACTTTGCAATGTGTTTATGTGATTCCTGGATCAGATGAAGTCCATCCCAAGAGATATACTTTCGAGGATCCGAACATGACTGCACACCCTGAGTCCCACATTTCTTTCTGTGATCATATATATATATATATATGTAAGTGTGTGTGTGTACTTGCCAAGTTTCTGGTGATTATCCAAAACTGATTGCATGGCTGTATAATAGTCACCGATCAATATATGAACACCAGGTTGTTCCTTTCTAATCTTGAAATGGCCACTTGGAGAAGAACATTGTGATACTTAATGAATACATTGTAATCTTTCACACAACCGAATTGATCGCAAAATAATAATTCAAAATGTAAATTTCTAATAAAATAAAATGACAATGTAAATAAACAAAAAACAATTATTAATAACAATTAATAGAGAAATTGAAAAGGTACAAAATTGATGTTGATCAAAATATTTCATCTCACAAAATAAAATATTTATCAGTTTGAGCCAGCTAAATTTGTTTATTAAAATCAATAAAAGATAATAGAAATAGAAACACATATGAAACTGAGTGAATAAAAAAATATTATGCAAAGTCGGACATATCAAAAATGTTATTTAAAAATAATTATTTTTTATAATATAAATCTCATTAGTATAAAAAAAGCATTCAAAAATTAAATACAAAACAAAACATTTTAAAAAAAAATACTTGATTAAAATAATCATTTCAAATCTTGCGACCTAGATCATGAGACCATAATAAATAGATATATATAAAAAATAAAAATTAACCACAAAACTAATTTGACAACAAAATAATGCAAAATCATAAAAGAAAATGAAAGAAAAAGAAATTTCTAACTTTAAAAACTCTTAAAAGGTATGACTCATTTCATTAGATCGGAAGCACCACAAATAGAAAAATCAAGCCTAATTCCTAACAAATCAAATGTCAAACGATAAAACCAAGAAGAAAATCTATAAAAAAAAAAAAAAAAAAAAAAAGAGGGCATCAAAAGTTTGAGAATCAAAATAAAAAAAAATTAGAGGACATAAAAAAATTTAACATTGGAGTGTTAAATTGAAAAGAAAAAACTTTTAAAAAAGACAAAAAAAATAATAAAAGAATGAGGGTTAAATTGATAAAAATATAATAAAATAAACTTTGATTGAAGGATGAAATTAAAAAAAAATAAAACTTTTAAAAAAATCAAGGTGAAAATCAAAATTCAAAAGAAAAAGAAGTGAATGAAAAACAAAGATCTATGATGAATTGTAATTCACCAAAGAGATTGAAAACATTAAAACTTTCCTACAAGGGCCAAGGACTAAAATAAGTAATAAAAACCTAAAGACTAAAATTGAAAAAGAAAAAGAAAAAATGATAAATTTGCACTTTTTTTTGAGAGAGAAAAACATGAAAAGGAATAAAAAAAAGCATCATTCAACCACCACTACAAATCGCACTATGTGGAAAAGGACAAGACAACGTTTTCAATGACATGGCGGGACAATATATCTGGCCATGAGAATACACTGCACACATTACTATAAGGTAATGGGCTCATCCTACATGTCAAGTATTGTTTGATTGAAAAATTAATTAATCAGAATAAAAATCTAAAGAACCCTTCTGGATTCTAGCATTCACAACAAAACCAATGTGAAAAGACAAAATCACACTTGGACCTTTTCCTGATTTTCTCCCAAATATAAGGGTAATAAGATCCTTATAAAGGGTGTGTGTGTGTGGATATTACAAAGAAAAAAAATCAACCCAAGAAAAGAGCCAAGAAACTGATGGCTTGGAAAAAGAAATGGAGAGTTGTTTCTTTTTCCAAACAAATGAAGAAATGAGTGAGAGTAGATTGTGATGCAAGTTTTTAAATGGATATCTTGAGACAAATTAAATAAATTACAGGACCAAAGAAATAACAAGGGCTGAAGAAACAGGGTTGAGAAAGGAGGAAACATTTAGGGCTAAGGAAATAAGAGGTTTAAGGATTCTTGTAAAAAAAACCATCTTATTTCCTCAAATAGACTTATTGAAGTATATATTGTTAAATTGAGCATGGGTTAATTGAGTTAGAAAATGGGTATTTGAATAGATGAATGAATGAGAGATTATTATGTTAGATAAAGAGTAGAAAGATAGTTTAATGGCGTTTTAAACTGAATTGGTGAAAAAAAGATATTGAAAGACCAAATTTAACTTTGAAGAACTAAAAAAAATAGACGACATGTCGTCTGATTATTGTTCATTGACATGTCGCCTGATTATTGTTCATTATTTTCTTTATTTTTTTTTCACTAAAAAGACAATTTAGAGGTTTATTTTGTTGGTGCATTAAATGCTTCTATCATTCACTATTTTTTTTTACCAAACTTGCAACAAAATAATAGCCTAACATTTGCCACAATATAGTCCGTTACGACTGATTGACATCACAACTAACAATGTGCCACCCCAAAGGTGACAACTCAAACAACCATGAGTTGTCAAATTTGACAACAAATGGTGTCTACTTTGAGCCAACAGCTAGGATGTTTTTGGGTTGAATTAAGGCCTAAAATTTTGCTCCAATAATGATGAGATTATGCTTTTATACCATCTATAAATAGGGGTCAATTTGCTCAGACCATCAAAGAGTTCAAAACCAAAGTTATGAAAAAAAATGTTTTTCAACCTAAAATTCTCTCCTTTTTTATCACCACTTCTCCCTTTCTTTTCCATTACTTTTGGCAATAACAACCATCCCAAATGCCTGGGTCGAGTCTAACCCAACCTGAAAAGAGAGAGAGAGAGAGAGAGAGAGAGGCTGATCCATTTGGATGGATCGGGCCCAATCCAATATAATATAATAATATAATATTTAAGAAACTAAAGATTTCCAAAATTCAAATGGGTATTTCAAAATATTTTTTTATTTTCTCATAAGTTTTTCCAACAATTTTGCATAATATTGGGTCCAAAATTTCAAGAAACAAATTCTAGAAAAAACTTTATGGATCATTTTGAAATATTTTTGATTTCATCAAATGTTTTTCTAGCAATTTTGTTTAATATCATGTCATTGACTTACATTATAAGATACAAACACAATATAAAATACTTGATTTTCTCTAAAATTTCCAAATAATCAGGATAAAAAGAGTTTTGTTTTCATGTGTATGACCAAATCTTGAGCATATTTTCATAAGAAAAAATCATATCTTTTCAAATACAAAAAAAGATATCTTAACTATTTTATGATTATTTTGTTCATGTTTTGATAGGATTTAGTAATAAAGATAATCAAAGCCAACATATTTGACTTTTTTTAGGAAAGGTAAAGATGCTATTATGCTTTTCCAATAAACATTACAAATGAGCATATATCTCTATAAACTTTTTCAAAGAATAATTATCTTTTGTTAAGAATTCGGGGGCACATGCTCTAACTTCTAAAGGTAAAAAGGAGGGTTTGGAGGCTTCGGGTACAATTTTGTGGAGATGGGGAGTGAGATGGAAATTCATCATCTCTAGACTCCACGTGTTGCATTTCCAGCCAAACATTAAAAATAATTGGATAATTATATATATATATATATATATATATATATATATATATATATATAGAAAGTCAAAAAAAATAAAAAATCAATTCAACATGCGTAACATTTGGGCACAATTTTATGGGGATGATTCAAACTTGTGAAAATTCAAAGGGCCCCTCTAAGAACATGGGTGCACCTAAAAAAATTGGAAATCTAATATTAATATTCATAATTAATAGACTATAGTTTTAAAGAAAATTACTAATATTGAATTTATAATATTCATTTATTATATGCATGAAATGTGGACCAATTAATGAGTTTTTGTGGGGTGAAAAAATTCCTAAAAATAAAGTTTAGCATTACTGATTGAGACAGAATATATGGAGAAAAGGGAATAATAAAAAACTCAAAAACATTTATTTTACATTCCTATTTTTATTCCCTAATCTGACACACTAGCTAAAAACAAATAAAAATAGATATTTGTTTAAAACAAAAGTGAATTTTTTTTATTAAATTCAATTTTAGTTCAACATAAACCCTAACCCTGACATTATTTTTAGGTGATACTGGTTCTCGATGCTCCACCCTATACAAATCATTCTTTCCATGTACTATAGATTATGACAATAATGATAATAATAATAATAAAAAATCTATTTTTAAAATTTTAATTATACATGCTAGCCTCTTTCTCACCATGTGAGATTGCTTATTCTATTGCCAAGCAAATCTTAACATAGAAGTTCTTCAGCATCCTATCATTGCTATGGCCTCTGACTGGTAGTCAACACGTGGTATAATTGCCATTGACATAAAAAAAGTTATTTCTAAATACATTCGACTGAATTTTAAAATAATTATATTATTTTATTTAGTTATATTCACCTAATATTTTTATTGAAGATAATGTTGACTGTCAAATGAGATTCTTGGCCAGTCAAAACCAAGTCAACAATTTAACTTATTAAATTCATTTACCAATATTCTAATCCACGACAAAACATGTATTTTTCCTAGCAAATAAAATTTGATATACAAGCTTTCCTGATTTATTTTATATAAAGTATTTTTAATATTTAATCATAAAAATTATGCAAACATATAATTATATAAATCAAGAATAATTTGTGTAAGAAAATGAAAAACAATCATCAATGATAAGTATTTTTTTAAAAATCAAGAAAATAAAAAAATATTATGCAAGGCTATACATATTAGAAATATTATCTAGACTTAAATATTTTTTGAATTTTTAAAATAAAATTCATGTGTACAAAAAATAATTTAATAAAAGCCTCTATTCAAAAAAGGCTAAATAAGCAAAAAAGAAATAATCATAGAGAAAGGGATATTTATTGAGGTATAAAGTTTTGTTTTTTAAAAAAAGATATTTTAAAATTAAATATCGAATTAAAATAAAACCAATATTAGAATTAAAAAAGAAGAAGCAATGATGATCTAAATGCTGCAATTACATTTAAGAGAAATTAGAAAAAAAACAGACCAGTCATAATTCCCAATCAACTTTATTAATTTAGTTTTATCTTAATTAAATAATAAAAAACAAGATAAAAATAATAAACAAATATTTTTCTTAGAAAAAGATAATGGCAAACTTATTTTTTTTTTTTGAAAGAATGAGATTGGAAAAAAAAAAAAAAAAACCAAACTTAAGGTAACATAATCTATATGTAATTTCAAATAGAAAATTATTTTTATTTTAAGAAACAATGCCAAATAGTAAAAATAACCCCCCCCCCCCGTAAAAACTTTATAACTTGTTTTAAACCTCTTATTTTTTTTTAATTGTAACTATAAAGTAATTGTTTGACAATGTATTTTAAAAGTATTTTTGAAAATAATTTAATTTTTTTTATTTTAAATAAATTTACTTGATATTTTTAAATCATTTTGATGTGCTGATATTAAAAATAATTTTTTTTAAAATAAAAAATATTATTCTAATAATTTTCTAAATAAAAAATATTTTAAAAAACAACCTTATTAACATTTCTAAATTAATTACGGCATAGCAATTGCTTCTTCGAATTCAAACCTTATCGTCCACAATATAACATTAACAGCAGTAAACATCCAACTAAATTTCTGCAATAATAGCATTTAAACACATAGAATTAGCCAGGCTAGCAGTTAGAAAAAAAGGCCTTTGAATTGATTTTTTTCTCTTACAAATAAATTTCCAGGCTGGAAACCTTTGTATTCCAACTTGATTTTGAAATCAAAACCAAAGTTGGAATCTACTGATTTGATTTTGATTCTCTGATGCTCATAATAAAATCAACGGTCCACGTTTTTCCTTTCTCTGCTATACATTTTCATTTTACTATATTTATTTCTTTTTCACTCCCACCACCATCTTCCTCTCATTTCTTTTTCTAGGCAAAACACAGACAGAAGCTAAAACACCACAGCTTTGGTCTGGTTGTGGTGGTTTTTGTTTTTTTGAAAGAGAGAAAGGTGAGAAACCCATTAAAGTCTAAGGTTTTTGAGTCTAGATCCGACCCGCTTTGCTTCTTTTTTTTTCTTCCTAAAGTTGACGTCTTTTTCTTTTTTCTTTCACTTATTTATTTTTGGATCTGGGTTTTAGTGTTTGAAAGTTTGAATTCTTTCTGTAGTAAGTTTATGGGGTTTTATGTAAGTTGGGCTTGGATGATAAGTGCATTTTTTCTTTGTTTTGTTTTTGTTTTCTGATTGGTTCCTGAGAAAATCTTGTGGTTGTTTTGTATTTATATAATTTAATGAAAGACGGGTTTTGAAAGAATTGTGTGGTTGATTTGATGTTCTGCATTGTTGGTTTGTTTATTATGGTGAAATTTTCCTCTTGTTTCCTGAGAAAATGTGGGGAAAAGGAAGAAATTTTGTATATTGTAATCTCAAGATTGATAGTTTACTTAGATTGAGATGTTGAAGATTTTGTTTCCACGGTCCCATGTATATTTTATCTATGTAATAGAAAATTTTTCCAGTTAGTAAAATAAATAAATAAATTCCAATCTTGAATAAGAAGGCTCATTTTTTAGGAGGAATGCGAGTTTGAATGTTTGTAATCAGGGTGGAACAGTTCTGGCTTTTAAAGCTGGAATTGATAGTATGTGGGACCATTGAATTTATAATTGTTTGCCCTTCTAGTTCTAGTTGGGGTTAGTTGATGCAAGTCGTAATTCTATACGTGGTTGATGATGTTGATTGGATTTATGATACTTAATGCTTAAGTATTGCTATATTTTTCTCTACAAGTCCGGTATATATGATACGGCTAATGGTTTTGAAGTTTCGTATCTAAAGATTACGGTGTGAATGTGAAGTTCAAACTCGATAGGTATAGAATGGTGGGCCCTGAGGCTATATTTGATTATAGAAAGTTTGAAGCCCTTTTTTTTTTCTTTTAACATGCCGCATTTCCTGTACTAATTTTTTTTTTTCTATTGAATCTATTCCTTATATATCTCCTATATGTCTTCAGCTACACAACGAAGTTTCAAGATGGTAGCTCAGGAATTCACTGTTGATCTAGACAAGCCCCTTGTCTTCCAGGTACAGTTGCACCGTCAAGTCTTTTTTTAACTGAATCATATGGTAGTTGCATTTGCGAAGCCAGATATGTTCTACTGAACTTTGCGTTTTTATGTTATTTTCCTCCTTGATTCATTTCTATCTTATGGGGTTCAAAATAAGAATCGAAAATCTTACTTATAAGTTAGTTCTCGCTTTCCTTTTCCTCTTCTGTTTGCTCAATGAAACTGCTAGCTTTAAACTTTCTATTTTTGCCTCAGCATGATTTCAGAAGCCTCTTAATGGTGATTCTTCCTGCTTAATCTTTCAGTTTTATTCACATGATTTATATGAGTAACATTTTTTTTTTACGAAGCACTTTTAGCTTGATGATTCACACTGTCATTTTTTAATTCTGTTAGTGATTAGAAGTTCTTGAGATTTCTTGCAGGTTGGCCATCTTGGAGAAGCTTATGAGGAATGGGTGCACCAGCCTATTGTAAGCAGGGAAGGCCCTAGGTTTTTTGAGAATGAGTTTGTGGAGGTATTGCTGCTTTGTTTCCAGCCTGTAACATGATCACAATTCATCCTTGCATGTATATACATGTTAGATTTTTCATATTTAGGCATTTTAATTAAGGTTCTTAGAATGCATTTGTTGAGAATACATGATTGCATCTTTGACACTTGACACTTCTATTTTGTACAGTCCTTGACACGCACTGTTTGGTGGGCAATTCCTTCTATTTGGCTGCCTGTTGTATGCTATTGCGTCTTAAAGTCTGTAAGGATGGGGCATGCACTTCCTGAGATAGCCTTAATGGTGGTTAGTGGTATTTTCATTTGGACATTGCTGGAATACACTTTGCATCGTTTCCTTTTCCACATAAAAACAAAAAGCTATTGGTAAGTCCTCTCTCTACTTACACCGATGCACTGAATCTATTATTTTCTATACTGTTAAGCTATGGTAGACTAGTCTTCTGATAACGTGAACTTGCTTTAGGGGGAACACATTACACTATCTTCTTCATGGTTGTCATCATAAGCACCCCATGGATGGTCTCCGCCTTGTTTTTCCTCCAGCAGCGACAGCTATTCTCTTGGTGCCTGTATGTGTATTTTTCCTTGCCTTTACTGGGTCATGTAGCTGATAAAAAGTTGTGTTTGAATGCTGAGCACTTTAATTTTTTAAACTGTGAACATTCTTCAGGATATTTCCATGAATTTCATCAAGAGGAATCTGTTCTTGTTCACTTGTTGCATTAAGCATGGGTTTTAGATTAACTGGCTATCAGTCATCATGTGTGCACACATTTTCCAGACTTTCTTATGGTTATGTGGGGGCTCTGAGATGGGAAATGCCCCCTCCTGTAAATTTAGAATGTTGAATTATGAATAAGAGAAAGAGAATGAGCATAGACCACCTTGTGAAAGTAGAGTATTACTTTATGCTGACATATGGCTGAGATGAGCATAATGGTGCTTCCAACCTTAATCATAAATGACAATTGAACTTTTTGTATCAGATGTCATGGTTTCAAGTCCTGTTATAATTTTATCAAAAGAATGACGGATGATTCATTTAGAAAAGCTTTTGTTGGGCAGTTGTCATTTGTTCTGTCCTGGCATGAACGTATTTGAACCTCACTATTGAAATGAGTAATTTCAGAGCTTTGTTAATCTGTTTGTACTGTTTTTGTGCATAATAGCTGCTTCTGTATACATGATCATACTGGTTCTTACTTTAAAGTTTTCCTCGCCAGTTCTGGAATATGGTCTTGTTGTTTGCTACTCCTTCAATTACTCCTGCTCTTTTCGGAGGTGGTTTACTGGGCTATGTGATGTATGACTGCACTCACTACTATCTGCACCATGGTCATCCTGGAAATGATGTACCGAAAAATCTCAAGGTAAGAGCAGCGTAGCACCTATTTACTCTTTGAGTACCAATCATATAATCTTGTAGAATGGTTATGGTAAGCTTATTGTCGGTTCTACGTGGTTACCCCCAGCCCCTAAAATTACTACCTTCAGTTCATAGAAGATTTGTAACTGGATATAGTTTCACCTGATCAGTGATCACAAAAAATTGTCAATGGGATTAAAGCTAGCATATTTTGAAGTTTTGCTATGTTTCTTTCTTTCTCTTTTTTGTTCTTTCTCAATTTCAAATAAAGGGTTCTGATTAAAATCAGTGCTCCATGAGCCTGCTAATGTTCTTCCGAATTGTGTTCTGCAGAAATACCACATGAACCATCACTTCCGGGTCCAAGATAAGGGATTCGGAATCACTTCATCGTTGTGGGACAGAGTTTTTGGAACACTTCCTCCATCAAAAATGGCAACGAAAATGTAGATAATGTAATTGAAAGCATAGAATTACATCTAGCAAGGGTCAACGTGGAGGGTCTGAAATTCAATTTTCTTTGCTCTTAAATTCGTTCTTTGGCCACCCATTGATTTAAATTATGTTAATCCATCCAAGTGTTGTCTACCAGTTATAGACTTGACATGGACGTTATCAATTTTTGTCGTGCCCATTTCCCCCCTGGGAGTTCTGTATAAATTAAGCTTCTGTATTTTTTCCTTCTATATATATATTTATATTATCGATTTGTTTCTGAGAAAATCTCCTTGCTTATATTGCTTTTAGTTAATTCCATGAATGCTTTGTGTTTCAAAGAGGGCATGGCTTTGTTTTCCTGTATTTGTAATTGCTGTTTTATCATGAGAAGCTGATTGCATTTGAATATTGATGGGTAATCCATTACCAAGATTTGAATATGCATCAGTGAAGTTACAAATGTAAACATTCACTAGTATAGTTGCATCAACATTATATAGTACTCCAAAAATTCTGATCGGGCTTTTGGGAAGGGATACATTTTGTTTCTCATGTTTTATGGCACAAACCCTCTTTGTGACTCTTTCTTGATTCGTCTTGGACTATACAAAAACATTTCTTGTATTTTGCATGACCAACTACTGAATAATTTATTCTAGGCTTGGAATTGCTGCTTGTGGCTATGGAGATAGAAGGAGTAATGAAATTGAGATGTAAATTATCTGATTTTCTCTTTTAAGATTGTCAATATCATTTCAGTTAGCATTTTGTTTTTTCTATTGATATAGAATGTTTCGGTTTTGGAATGTTTTGGCGCATCATTTTGGGTTTATATAGATTGATTCTTATAGATTTACTATCCAGAATTCCAGATGACAAGTCTTGTGTTATCAGTCACGTTATCCCTCCCGAATTCTTTCGTTTTTTATTTGGTCTGGCAATTAGTAGTGTGACTATTGTTCACATGCATTGTAGAGAGGAAGGGTGTTTGTCAATATATTAAGGGCAGTAACCCCAAGTTATTTGTTTGTATCAACCAAATTAAACAAATATAAAAATGAATATCCGACCTGCCACATTATAAAAATATAATTGTGGCAAATGTTAGATCTGAGCATCATCAGGGCTTCGACTACCACAATTATTTATAAATTTTATAGCATATTTCGAGCACTACTTGAAAGAATAAGCTGCTTATCACACACTATTCTGCGACAGCAATGGCTGTCAACTGAACCAGAATATTAGAATAAATCCAGGATTCTGGTCCCATCACAGACACATGAACATGGTGATCCAACCACCCTTTTTCCTGGAAACTGATTCCTCTTCAGCTTCCTTACCTCATGTGCATCGGAAGAGGTGGAATGCTTTGTTCATGCCTGAAAATGTTTTCAGGATCAACCAGGCTTTTCACAAGTGCCAATCTGTAGAAGTTGTCCTTGTAGTACTTAGCACCCCAAACTCTTGCCTTCTTAAAGTTCGTGCGAGCATTTCTGTTCGAACCCAAATCGAGATCCCTGTAATTCACGTATGCTTCCCTCGGATTCTTCGAAACATAAGGTGTCATGTACTTGTAAAGCCCTCTCATCCACATTATGTGCCCTCCAACATTCCCCGAAGGATTTTGCCAGGCATTTACATACTGGATCATGAACAGGTCACCCTTTCGATGGGGGAAAGGAGTCTCCGACTCAGAAATTTTGCTCATCATTCCACCGTAAGGATTCCATATCATCAAAGGACTATCTTCTTTAAAAAACCTTTTCCATATCCCTTCAAGCCCCGATTCTGGGATAGGTTCTTGGACAAAATCTGACTTGGCTTTGAAGTAGCTCCTCAAGTTATTCTTTGCTTGGAGTAAGACTTCAGGAGGTGCAGTGCTCGGGTAGCCACCAATATAGAGCACAGATCCAAGCCATGTAGTTTCGATACAATCCTTCGATGTCAAACCCAATTCTGGAAATCCTTTTTCCATTACCTGGAGGAGTCTATCGGAATCGCCGAGAAACAAGGCATTGTAGGAAGACTTAATAGTTCTATTACCCGTTTTACCAGCTGTTTGAATGATAACTCTAATGAAGAGATCTTCGTCGAGCTTGTCAGCAACCTGCTGCCACCGATAGAGAAGCTTGGTGGCACCTTGTTCCAAGGTCTTAGGAACTGTAAAAACTGTCACAATTTCTGGCACAGGGACCAGTTTTACTTTCCAGGCAGTAATAATACCAAAGCTAGCTCCGCCTCCACCTCTGATTGCCCAAAAAAGTTCCTCCCCCATGGCTTGCCTATCAAGAATCCTTCCCTGAGCATCGACTATGCGGGCGTCGATGACATTGTCGGCACCAAGGCCATATTTCCTCATCATAGGACCATAAGCACCTCCTGTGATGTGCCCACCAATGCCTAAACTGGTGCAAAGGCCAGCAGCGAAACCATGAGTCTTACTTTTTTCAGCAATCCTGTAGTAAAGTTCACCATTTGTGGCACCTGCCTGAGCCCAAGCGCTATTATCGTCGATGTCGACGTCAATAGATCGTAGCCTGGCAAGGTCTATAATAATGAAAGGGGATTCAGTTTCAGAGACATAAGAGAGAGCCTCATAATCATGGCCTCCACTGCGGACTCTGAAGTGAATTCCAAGCTGTTTACAGCAAACAACAGCTGCTTGGATGTCAGATTCATTGAACGGGGTGAAGATGAACTCAGGCTTCGGCACTGAAGGAAATGTGTACCTGAGGTTTTGAGCTGTAGAAAGTAAAACGGTGGTGAAGGAAGAGTTGTCAGTTGGATTGTACAAGGCAGTGGAGAAAGGAAAGGAGGAACGTGAAGTGTTTGAGAGACATTGTAGAAACCTATCCTGAATTGTATATGAGACTATAAAAGGAGACAGGAGCAAGACTACAAGATTCGAAAGAATTAAAGAACTTGAAAGCACCATTTTTCGCTAACTTTTCTATCTCCCTGACTTGTTTTTCAAGAACTCAAGTCCCAGGACTACTTATATAGTGATTTGACGAGTACAGAAAGCATCATTCAAGTCCTAGTTGAATATTTTTTTTATCATATTTTCAACAAGCTACACACAACTTGTGGATTAAAAATTGGTTGTGTGAACTCTGTCTTGTGAAGACGATAATTTGGCAAAATATTTTAGCCGACATTACTGCTACAGAGCATTTAGAAACTGAAGAGGAACCTTCCCTGGCCACCATTTCACAAGCATGCTCTTTAGCCATGTCATGTTCCAGGATCATGGCCAAGCTGTAACAAGAACGAAAATTATGAATCTTTTCGTTTTGAGTACATATTGTTATGTTTTTAAAAGAAAATAGGAAAAGGCAACAATGCCTTGAAAGGATTAGAAGTAAATATTGATAAATGAGGGGTATTGTGGTAAATGTACAAATCTTCATAAATATAAATAGGTAGAAATAAGAGAGATCTTAAATTTTTAAGAGAGAGAATCCTAAGAGAGAAAGAAAAGATAAAAAAAATGTTATTAGTTAAGATTTTGAATTTATTGAAGATTAGGGTTTGAAGATTTTGCTTTGGGTTTAATTGAGGAATTAATTAAAATGTTATGGATTATTTGTTATGGGTAATGGTTAATCTGAAAGATTTTATATAGAAAAATGATTTTGAGGATTAATTGATTTGATGAGTGAAAAATATTGAGAAGTTTTAAAAAACCCTTGCTGGATGGAAGTCTAGACAGTGGTCTTGAGGTTGAAAATGATGGACTTTCAGTTTAATCTCTCAATTTGTGAAAATTACAGTTTCGTCCATGAACTTTAACAAATTATAGTTTGGCCCATGCAGGAAATTCGAAATTCTAGACAGAATTGAGGATGAATTATGGGAAAAAATTTCAGTATAGTGATGAATTTATGATCTTTTCAATTTAGTCCTTTTGTCATGACCCAATTCCCGAATCTATGATCGATACATGGACGTGGTCCCCCCCATTGTTCCATACCTATACGAATCCAAACTTATATACAAACTTCTCCTTTAAATTAACTTCATAATATAATTTGATTGTCTTAATACAAGAGTTAAATACAAAACTTTTATAATTATAGAGCACTAAGTAGACATAAGAAAAAAATACGATTACAACTAAAAGAGCATCAACTAAGAGTACAACAAAAATGACTTGCTAACAACTACAAGCCTGGAAACGATAAATAATGAGAGTTGGAGTGAATCTGGTTGATAGTTGAAGTTTTTTTTTTTCCATTTCTTTCTAAATGTTTTAGTTTAATGAAGGAATCATTCATCCCAATAATGCTACAAGAAATCTAACATGGAATCCACTTGTTGTTGCCTGTGTGGTGTGTGCAGAGGTTAATTAAGAGTGTTTTACGTAACATAGTGCATTTATTTTTGTGCTTGTATTGGAATTCATGCAAAGGGTTATTTAATACTTCTAAAAATAATTCAAAAATCACCTTAAAATATCTAATTCATGCTTTTATATTTTGAGAAGCAATTTCATATACCATATAAGAACCTGCCCATATGCTATCTAAAATTAGTTTTTTTTCTTTCAATTTCAATTTATGTTATCACATGTAACATGAAAGCCACTTTCATCTGCTAATATTTATGTCGCTGGTCAGGTTCTATCATTAATCCTCGTCCCATCAGTCATAACTTATTTATAGGTTATTCTTTAAATTGTACTCGAAATAAAATAAAAATAACAAAATAAAATAAAAAAAGGTTGATGTTGATGGAAAAATCAAATTGAAAACTTTGAACGAATTTAAGAGACATATTGTAACTTCATTGTGCCTAAATATGAGGGAATGCAGATTCAAGGCTAAAATAATTTATTATTGGATAAATCTACAAAAAAATTAAGTCGAAAGACATAATAATATTAAGAGACCATTATACTAGGTAGTGACTCCTTAAACCAAATATTTTCTTTCTAAGAATAAGATGTCATATTATGTTATTTGAAAACAATATTATATGTAAGATTGCCATGATGTCAGGTGCGACAAGCATAATGAATCAATTAAAAGCATTGTCACCTTTTTAGATCATTCATAAGTTATTACAAAAATAAAAGGTAATATTCTTATTAGATTGAAAGATAATAGTCATACACTTATTGATAATGTTTATTATATCCCAATTATAACAGGCAATATATTGAGTTTGGAATAATTGTCGTTGAAAATTTATAAGATTAAGATGAAAGATTGTACTTTGATATTATTTAATCATCATAGAGCTATGATAACAAAGGTAACCATAAAAAATAATATAATAGTTTTGCTAAACAAAAATATGGATACACCTAAAGACATGTGTGAAAGATGAGACTTGACTTTGGTATATGAGACTTGAACATGTAATGTTTTATAGATTGAAGATGATGACACAAAAAAAGATGTTGAATGGTCTACCATATATTATGTGAAGGATGTTAAATGGTCAAATAATTCCATAATAACTTCTTAAAGGAGTCTACATTAAAAGTAAGTTAACCTTACAAGAGATATATGCAGATGATTATGGTCCTATTCAATCATGTTCTTTTGGTAAACAAATTATATTTTCTACTTTTTATTGATTATTATAGTATAAGAACATGAGCATACTTCTTAAAAGAAATGTCATGTATTTAATTGTTTTAAGAAGTTTAAGGTATTAGTTAAAAAATAGTTATTCTTTAAAATCACTTAGGACAAAGAAAAAGTAAGTTTTGTTTTAAGAAGTTTAATGAGTTTTGTGAAGATTATGGTATAAAAAGACTCCTAACAATTTCTAAAATCTCATAACAAAATGGTGTGATGGAGAGAAAAAAGAAATATGTTCAAAACTAAGAAAATGCCAAATGAATTTTAGACTAAAGTTATAGATTGTGTTGTTTACTTGTCAAATAGATGTCCAACAAAAAGCTAGAATGATATGACACCATAAGATACATGGTATAAAAAAAAAAAAAAACCAAAGGTTACTTACTTAAAGGTAACTGGAAGCATTGAGCTTTATTTACATCTCCACATTCATCAATGAGCTCCACTTAAAACTTATCTTTTCTTTTTTTAGAAGCTTAAATAATGGCAACCCACCAAGTCCACCAAGAAAGATAATGAGCCTTGATGACTGATATAAGATAAATAATCCTATTAATGATGATGTACTATATTGTTATTTTTTAGATGTGATCCTATGATGTTTAGAGAAATAGTAAAAGATGAAAAGTAAAGACACGGTTGAGAAGATTGCAATAATTGAGAAGAATGATACAAGGAAACTTCAAGCAAGCAATCCATATTCACATTATCAACTTATGATGCCAAATATGTAGCTGCTACAACATTAGTTTATAATTTCATATAGATAAGAAGATTATTGAAAGAGTTATAAATACCACAAGAGAAGTCTATATAAATTTATGTGGAAAACTCATCAGTTATTGCCTTGACAAATACTCCAATATTTAACGACATAAGTTAAGCACATTAACATAAGATTTTATTATCTGTGAAATCGCATTACAAATGAAAAAGTTGAAGTCAAGCGTGTAAAAACTCAAGATAAAATCGCAAATATTTTTATAAAACCACTCAAATACGATAATTTTACCGAGATGAGAGATATGTTGATAAAAAAATCGAGATTACATGGTGTTGTTGAAAGTATTAGGTTTTTCCTTTCCGTATTAGGTTTTTCTTTGCTTAGTTTAATTTGTTAGAGAATAATTTAAATCATATTATGGGGCCTCACTTATAAGCTTAAGCTTTTAGGTGAGATGGTTCATTAACATGGTATCAGAGCCTTGTTGACCCAGCGGTCACGAGTTCAAATCTCACCACCCCCATTCTATAAATAAAAACCAAGCACAAGGTAATGTGGGCCTGTGCAAGTTTCAAGACCAAAGGGCTTTCACTTGAGGGGGTGTGTTGGAGAATAATATAAATTATATTATGGGGCCTCACTTACAAGCTTAAGCTTTTAGGTGAGATAGTTCCTTAACATGGTATCAGAGCCTTGTTGACCCAGCGGTCACGAGTTCGAATCTCACCACCCCCATTCTATTTGATAAAAACCAAGCACAAGGTGATGTGGGCCTGTGCAAGTTTCAAGCCCAAAGGGCTTTCACTTGAGGGGGTGTGTTAGAGAATAATTTAAATCATATTATGGGGTCTCACTTATAAGCTTAAGCTTTTAGGTGAGATGGTTCCTTAACATAATTTACTGATTGTTTAGAAATTAAAACCCATAAATAATGAGAAACATAATTTATAAATATAAAGAGTAATACATAAAAAAAAATAGTGAATAATATTTCCTTCCTTTTAGATCTTTCGTTCTTTACTTTTGTATCTTTCTATTTTCTGTCCAGAAGCTTCTGTCATAGCTTTTTTTATTCCAACAGATAGAAAGCATTAGAAAATATGACAGCCCTTTGGTGGGTTGGCAGCCCACGTTCCTTTCGGGCTGATGTTCATGGAAGAGTTCTGGGAGAAGATCTTGTTTGGGCAAATTCTGCAGCAGCAGCTGCTGTTATTCACAGATTCAAAATCCTCAATAAAAACAAGTTTATACACGTTAATCACGGGAATCCTTGATTATAATCAACTTCAAACTGGTAGTGAGATTGAATCGAGTCTTCTTGTCATTAAAATTAAGAAGAATGGATAATACTGGACTGACATGTGAAATACATTAAAGTTAAGGGATTGTTTTGTAGTTATTCCAAAACAATATGGACCATTCATGTGGCTAACTATCCATCACATAGTGGTGGACCATAAGCACTTCATCAATGAGAGGCCCAATGTTATACTGTTTTCTGCAACACTGAAAATGGCAGCTGCTAAAACGTTATCACCCCATCCTTTTCCACCCATTTCTCTACCCTCAAAATCGAAGCTGAGCAGAAACAATACTGAATTATTCACCCACCACCACAACCGTCAGCCATGGCTAGGACAAGCTGGAGCGATCCCCACAAGACAAAAGAGGGTGATGGCTCGAGTCTCTGTTCAGCTCCAGGAACATCTTTTGTCTTCCTCTGCTGTTATGGAACAGCTTCAAAGCCAAGAATCCATGTTTTTAGTTGCAGAAAGTGCTGCTGGTTACTCATTGGCTAGCTACTACACTTCTTTGGGACTCTTTGTCATCTCTGTTCCTGGCCTCTGGTCTCTTATCAAGCGCTCTGTTAAATCCAAGGTCCTACTTCCCTTTCTTCTTCTGCTAATATGTTCTTCTTAGCTGCCCATTTTCTGTTCATCTCAGCTCAGTTTTTTTCTACTTTTTTTATTTAATTTATACTAGTGCCCTGAATTAGGAGTAAAGTAGACTGTAAATTATTTATACAATCTTCACTTAGAGGCTTGGCCATCAATTAGTGGTTTTCTATCTTAATTCCTAGTACTCATTGAGAATGAGATGCGGAAATTCAGCACCTGCTCTTAGCTAATCATTTGCAAACTTCAAAATGCCCTCCCGTTATTGAGTTTGATTCATTTCATCCAGAAACAAATTTTAGTTAATCTAATTTTCTTTAAACATTTTTTATTTCTTATTTAAGGTCTTATGCTAGATTTCCTTAACGTAAGAAGTTAATTTCTCTACAAAGAAACATTTTTTTCTTGCAAGAATAAGTACGGTTTGGATGCAATCGATGATCAAATATAGATGAAAAGACTCAATTGAAAATTTATGAAACTTGGGGATAAAATTTGTACAGTTCTATAGTTGTCGGAGGGGTTTGTCTTTTTGAGGTTTTCCCTTAATTGCAGATTGTGAAGAAAACATTTATAGGGGAAGGGGGAGGGAAGAAAGAACCAGCTCAGGTTGCAGGAGAAATCTTATCTTTCTTCACTCGCAACAATTTTTCAGTCACTGATAGAGGAGAGGCCATCACGTAAGCCAATCCCCACCTCATCATCTTCATTGTACTTCTCTGCGCATTCTTCCATTGTGCAGTAACTGTGCAGCATCTTCAAATGTGTGCAGGTTTGAGGGAATCATGGTCCCAAACCGAGGCCAAGCAGCATTGCTTACTTTCTGCACTTGCATTAGCCTCGCTAGCGTTGCGCTTGTGCTTACCATAACTTTTCCAGACTTCGGTAACAATTGGTTCTGGATCACCATTCTAAGTCCATTGGCGTAAGTGCTTCATATGCCAAAGAATTCATCGAGTTTTTTCTGTTAGAGAATAATATAAATTATATTATGTGACCTCACCTAAAATTTAAGCTTTTAGAAGAGATGGTTCCTTAACATAGTATCAGAACCTTGTTGACCTTGCGGTCACGAGTTCGAATCTCACCACTCCTATTCTATTTGATAAAAATCAAGTACAAGGTAGTTTGAGTCTGTGCAAGTTTCAAGCCCAAAGAGTTTTCACTTTAGAGTGTGTCAGAGAATAATATAAATCATATTATGAAACCTCACCTAACAGCTTAATCTTTCAAGTGAGATGCTTCCTTAACATTTTCAAGTATCTCACCGTATATACTTGCACTGATGCTTTTGAGATGAAATGCATGCAGGGGAGCATACTACTGGAAGCGAGCATCGAGGAAAGAGGAGATCAAGGTTAAAATGATGGTGGCAGACGACGGGACCTTATCAGAGATCGTTGTTCAAGGAGATGATCAGCAGGTGGAGCAAATGAGGAAGGAGCTTCAGTTCAGTGAAAAAGGTATGGTTTATGTCAAAGGCATATTCGAGAGATGACAAAAGCTAGACTAAATAGTTTAATATCCATTTGAATCGGTTTAATATTCTGGCAGTCAGAGACCAAAAATATCCTGCTTGAATCTTTTTTGAGGTGTATATTGCTCGTAAATGTAACCAATTATCTTGTTTCAAGCTGTTTTTTTATACAGAATTTCTATCTTGATGCCAACTTTTAACTTTTGATGTTTGATTAAATTGACGTAGAGCGAAAATATAGGCATTCATTGAATCAACCAAATGTATACATGAACGATTTAGAGCAGCAATAGTTTTTTATGGATGCGATTAAACTATCACTATCCAAAATTTGAGTTAAAATTTTGGTTGTTTCAGACTTTTACAAATGATACACGTCTTAACTCGAATTTGAGATCTGCTGTGCAGACTGGAAGTCCTCTATTATTATTATCACGTCAAGCTCTTGGAGAACACAACAATAGTGTAAAAGGGTTTTAAAGTATACTTGAAATGAATTATTATTTTTTAATTATGGATGCATATAATTTGGACTTCATCTTAATAATATATCTATCAAAATAAAATAACTAATCTCAGTCACCCAAAAAAGATCACTCGTTTTTGTAGCCAGATAATTGAAGAAAATTAAGATATATAATTAGATTCCATTAATAACAGTAACTGTACTAAATGAAACAGCTAAAAAAACATACGATCTTGATCTTGAACAGGCCTGCGATTAACTAGGGAAAGGGCTTGAGTCACGAGGTTATATACTTGATCTCCAAGTCAAGCTTTTTATTTATTAAAATATGGTGTCGCTTCGTTATTTTTTTTTTGTTAAATGTACTTGGTGTTGACCGACCGAGTTTAAATGGGTAAATCAATATTATTTGTCTTGCCTCCATTTTTCCTTGACCAACCAAAAGGGAAAAGTCCCATTACATTGTCTTTTCATTGTGCCGCAACTGCAGTCACCATGCTTCCTCCCTCAAAAACATAATCTAGAGTTCAGATGGAGACTATGAAATCGAATGTTAAATTTATATAACAATAAAAATTTAGATTATAAATATATTTAGTTATTTTTGTTCAAGTTCCGAATGAATTCTCAATACAGCAGTAAAACAACTTCAAAATAATAATAAAAAGCTTATTAATTATAAGTAAATCAAGGACTGTTCTTATTAATTTATTAGATAATATTCTCCTTTTATCAAAGGAAAAAATTAGACAATTAATCTTCATGATCAATCAATTGATTCTCATGATCAATTCCCATGATCTATTTTCATAATCATGAGTTTGAATAAATAAAAAAGAATATGAATGTGTATTAAGGGTATAATGATAATTTCTTACCACCCAAAGAACAACCATAACTTGTAACGAAAGGAAAAGGAAGACCCTCAATGTGCGTTGTGGATTTTGTAGGATGAGATATGGATCCATGCTTGGTTTTCACTTTCATGTACTGGTATTTAAGATATGGATTCATGTATTGTGGATCGTTCTTCGCAAATAGACCACTAGCATAGAAAATCATAAAAAACACAAGCATTAAATAATAATTTACACTTATATAATTTACAAATAATTTACACAAGCAGTAAACGGGTAGGAGACGAGAACTTTCAAATAAAAATAGTAGCTCGTTCCGAATAAAAACGAGGAGACAAGAAGTTTCAGGTCGTTAGTCAAGTAAACTAGTTGCACATAATAATAAAAAAACCATGTCAAGTAGACATATCGACTCCTTATTCGTAATTTTACTAGTCAATTAACGCGTCTGCACTCTGAAAATCTGCAACGTGTGTAGAAAGTTTCCTGGTGCAGGGAGATTTTTTGTCCGAACCTTATCTTCATCGCGATGTCATGTTTTACAATCTCAGCCTGGTGTTTCAATCGTAGACCCAGCACCATGAATAATGTTCTAGAGGAAGCGGGAGTGACAAGAAATGTCGCATAAAAGTTGGTAAAAAAGAAGAAGAGAGCTCCACACGATGCTCAGCAAGGTTGATGAGAGGTTAGAACATGAATTTAGGAGTTGTTTCACACAATTATGATTGATCAGATCACATTATGATTGATCAGAACTCAATTCTAACTGTCAACTATCTAGTTTTCATTGTCAAATATATAACGCACAGCAGAGTTGCAGCAGTCAAATAATCATCAAACCTAAAATCTTAAGTTGTTAGATGAGACTCCATAATATGATTTATATTATTTTCTAAGTTGAACTAATGACCATTGGGTCAACTCTGATACCATGTCAAGGAACTATCTCACCTAAAAGCTCAAGCTGTTAAGTGAGACCCCATAATATAATTTATTTTATTCTCTAACACGGTATATTTGGGAGTGTAGTTGATGTTGTTTTTCAATGTGTTTTTTTGTTCAAAAATGTATCAATAGTGTTTTTCAATGTGTTAAAAAAAACCATTGAGCTAGAGAATAATTAAATCATTTTTTATTTTTTAAAAGTCATTTTTGATATCAGCATATCAAAATAATTTGAAAACACAAAAACTATTAATTTAAACTAAAAAAATACATTATTTTTTTCAAAAGTAAGTGCTGTATATGAAAAAAAAAATCATTTTACCATTAAACCTTGATTCCTGGATTCTGGAAGCTTAAAATTCAAACATTTACGACGCACGTAAACCAAACTGTTCTATGTTGAACATAAGACTTTTTGCTGTCCTTCATGCTAAGTTTACTATAAATTCATCCAAAGATCACAGCTCTCTACAGGAACAGTAGGGACATCATTTCTCGAAACACAAAAAGAAATGGCTCCTGCTTCAGGTTCTTCCCTTCTGTCAGTACTTGTATTTCTGCTAGTTCTGTCTCCTTCATTCATAGATTCACTCTCAATTAAGGATAGTTTTCTAAAGTGTCTCTCAGGAAATTCTAAATCCTCCTTTCCTTTCTCCACCATATTGTACACCCCAAACAACTCTTCATTCACTGGTGTTTTAGAGTCGTTTGTTCAAAACCTCCGGTTCTCACAGCCTTCAGTGCCGAAACCTGAGTTCATTTTGACACCGTTGACCGAATCCCACATCCAAGCTGCTGTTGTTTGCTCAAAACAGCTTGGAATTCACCTCCGAGTCCGCAGTGGAGGCCATGACTATGAGGGACTCTCTTATGTCTCTGAAATTGAGCAGCCTTTCATGGTTGTAGACCTTGCCAAACTTCGGTCCATTAGCGTGGATATCGTGGATAATAGTGCCTGGGTTGAGGCGGGCGCCACAACTGGCGAGCTGTACTACAGAATATCAGAGAAAAGCAGGATTCATGGCTACCCAGCTGGTGTTTGCACCAGTTTAGGTATTGGCGGGCACATCACAGGAGGTGCATACGGTACCATGTTCAGAAAATATGGCCTCGCTGCCGACAATGTCATCGATGCTCGTATAATTGATTCTCATGGAAGAGTTCTTGACCGAAAAGCCATGGGAGAAGATCTGTTTTGGGCTATTAGAGGAGGTGGAGGAGGTAGCTTCGGAATCATTACTTCCTGGAAAGTGAAACTGGTTCCAGTACCTCCATTTGTGACAGTTTTCAGGGTTGCTAGGACTTTGGAACAAGGTGCTACCAAGATCCTCTATAGATTCCTACAAGCTTCTGATAAACTCGACGAGAATCTCTTTTTCAGAGTCAGTACACAGTTGGCTAATGCTAGTGAAGAAGGGAAGAAAACAATATCAACTTCCTATAATGGATTGTTTCTTGGCGATGCAAAGAGACTCCTCCAAGTCATGCAAGAAAGCTTCCCCGAACTCGGTTTGACAAAGCATGATTGTATCGAAACGAGCTGGATCGATTCTGTGCTATACATGGGTTTCTTCCCCAACAACTCGACTCCTGAAATCTTGCTTCAGCGACAGAATTTATTCAAGGGCACCTTCAAAGGCAAGTCCGACTTTGCGAAAGAACCAATCCATGAATCAGCACTTGAAGGTTTATGGGAATTGATGTATGAAGAAGATAATCCTACTGTAGCATTTGTTCCTTACGGTGGAATGATGAGCAAAATTTCGGAATCTGAGATTCCTTTCCCTCACAGAAGCGGTAACATGTTCTTTATCAACTACATTACGACGTGGGAAGATCCTTCCGAGAATTCGAAGCATATGGATTGGATTAGGAAGGTCTACAAATACATGACGCCTTATGTTTCCATGAATCCAAGGGAAGCATATCTCAATTACAGGGACCTTGATCTGGGCATGAACAAGAACACGAACACAAGCTTTAAGGAAGCAAGTGTTTGGGGTTCCAAGTACTTCAAGGGAAACTTCAGGAGATTGGTAAAAGTGAAGACCAAAGTTGATGCTGACAACTTCTTCAGGCATGAACAGAGCATCCCACCTCTTCCAATTTCTACGAGGAAAAGAAAGTGAAGAGGAATAAATCAAGCCTCGTTGGATTCAGCTAATTTGATGGAGGAGGCAAATAATAGTTGGGACTTCACTTTCCTGTCTTGTAGCCCTACTTCAATATTTTATCGTCTCTTCTATCTAATAAATTAATGAAATTTATGATTTTCAGTCATCACGACTCCTTTCATATGAAAGAAGGAGCATGGTGCCTTTTATTTTGTTTTATGAATAAAATGGACTGTCTATAATATTATAAAAAATGTTAATTTATTTTATTATTGCGAGAACAATATTTCTCATAGAGCTTAAAGATATGAGACGTACATGGAAAATCAAATTCTTAAGAACCAAATGCTAACACTCCCTTTGTTATCCAAATACACAACTTTGCATCGCATGGACTGTCTTTTTATAACAATCCAAAAGATATATTATGCATGGGTCCACTTTGCTCTATCGAAATAAGCTCATCAACTTTTATATAGTGAAGCAAAAAAATCGACATTAAAGGTTGAAAAATCCAACCTTTTCTACAATTTCTAGTTTATCTTTTTCTTAAAAAAAAAAGACAATTCAACGCATCTCCGATAAAATAAAATAAAAACTGCATCCTTCAAGTTTGATACATAGAGCAAAGTAGTGTTGGTAACTGACCTCAATCTCAGGAAAGAGTGAATTGGACTCTTCGGGCCTGTTTTGAGAATATAGCTAAAAAAACACTTTTAAAATATGTAACTTGTAAGAAGAATATCCTTGGATTTCCAACTGCTGCCGACACACAATCCCGGCTTAAAAGTATACAATAAAGTTTGATGTATTGTAGTTATGAATAAATTCTGGATAATCTTTTTAGGTCTTCGCAATCTGAATTCGTATCTTGACCTGTCAGAATATATCAAAGTCATATTCGTAAAACAAATATTTTATTTTGGATAAAAAAAAAGGTTACAACGAATGTAGACGTTATGCCTTAAACAAAATACACACACAATCTCAAAATAATGATATAGTCTGTCCATTACTATCATTATTTCAACCCTAATCCTTTTTTTGTTGCCTTTTTTCTAAGAAAAAAATAAATTATCCCATAACAAAATCATGGTTGTTTGTGGGGTTTGGAAGGCCAATCATTTTGCTAGATGGCCATTCTCTCCTGTATGTGCAGATCTCTGAAGAGGGGTTTGACATACGGTACAAGCCGTTGATTTGAAACGGTTGAAACAATCTATACCTTCATGTTGGGTGAACCCCGCGTAACCAAGCGAGCCTTGTATCAATCAATGTCCCTATTTACTAGGCAGTTGATTTTATACACCCATCGATAGCCAACAATGTTCATAGAGGGGTCAAATGGTATCAAGGACTAAGTGGCATTGGCATGTAAGGCAGCAATTTCATCCTTCATGACAATATGTCAACACAAGTACCGGTCAACTTCCTTAAAGCTTAGAGGCTCAAGAGCAACGGGGGACATTACTCGTGAAATGGAAACTGGCGGAGAGGAAACAGACACAGAGCTGATGTTGGCAGTCTTTGGTTGTCGAGGATGCAACACCATAGGATGCTGCCGAATGAGTGGTGGAGCAGAAGGCAGATCAGTGGAGGACATTTGTGGAAGAGAGTATGTGGAAAGATCCACACATAAGTCCTAACCAGGCACAAACTGAGCAGAGTGCCCAGATGTAGAAGATAATGCCGATGATGATGCTGGAGAGTCTACAACAAAGGGAGAAATTGATGAAGATAAGACTGGGACTGCCGAACCTGAACCTGCATAAAGATCAAGAGACATAGATGGAGATGATGGTGAGGGGAAAAATAGGTTAGTGGCAAGTCACAGTCCTGTCAATATCAATTAAATCAGCCTCTTTTGATGTCATATGATTACTGCATGCATTGTCAACAAACCAAATATCCTTTTCTTGCACACTTGTAGCATGACAGGCGTAAAACATGGTTCCTGTGATTGTTTCTTCTTTCTTGGCATAACTTGCTAGCTGCCTGTTATTGTAGCTATCACACTCCTTTGTGTTATGTCCAAATCTGCTACACTTCCCACATCTTGCCTTTCCTTTGTATCTGCACTCACCAAAATGGAACTTCTAACATGTATTGTATTGTGGCTTTCCATTTGCTTGATTATTGCTCACATTTCTCTGCTGAGTATTGAAAGTGTTGCCTCTGCTTGTTCCAGCTCTTTGATTCCAGTTCATACTATGATTATTAACCAAGTTTCTTCCTTGGTTCCAGGTTGAATGGTTTTGATCTTGTCTTTGCCATTTAGGATTAAACCTCCCCTAAGAAGACCTGTTTCCAGCAACATATCCATGGTTATAACCCACCTTGAGACTGCTGAATGCCTTCTCTGTTCCAGCAACCCTATCTCTTTCATCATGCAAATCCTCTCTTTTGTCAAACACTTTGACAGAGGCTATAACTTCTTCCACCTTCAGCACATCAAGGTCCCTTGTCTCTTCAATGATAGAGACTATGGACTTATACCTTCTATTCAAGCTCATTAAGAGCTTCTGTACAATCCTTATCTCAGGAACATCCTCTCCTAAAGACTTCAGATTGTTTATTGTCTCAAAAAACTTAGAAAGATAATGTTCTAAGCCTTCTCCTTCTGACATTCTCATGTATTCAAATTCTGCCTTCATAGCTTGCAATTTTGCAGCTCTCACTTTCTTATCTCCTCTATATTCTCTCATCAAAACATTCCAAGCTCCTTGTGCAGTCTTTTCATTCCTAATTCTAGGAAAGAGTTCATCAATTATGGCTCCTTGGATGAGGCTCAATGCCTTGGCATTTTTGATTCTGTTCTCCCTGGAAACTGTTTCTTCAGGTATGCTTTCAGTTTCATCATCTTTGCTCTCAGTTTCATCATCTTTTTTATCTTCTCTCTCAGATTTTTCTGTCAAAACAGAGTTTGATTCCATGCCAAACTCAACTACATCCCATAGATTAAATGCCATGAGGATTGTCTCCATCTTTACTGCCTAAAAGTCATAGTTCACACCATTGAACTGAGGTGTTCGTAAATCTCCACTGGACACCATCTTCTTTTCTGTAATTTTGATTTTTCAGTCCCTTGTTGATCAAGTTACTGCTCTGATACCATGTTGAATTCTGATTTTGTGTTTGTTGTTTGATTCTGCAGGTTTGTGTTTTACTAGTTTTTAAGAAATAGAGGAAGATATTTTCAGAGAATTGAGAGAAGAGATGATTTTGCAGAAGAAGATAATTCAGTTGTTATTAATTGCACACTAGTTGTTTGGTATAATGTCCCTTATATAGTCTTGAGACAATACACACGTAATGCATGTTTTACAACTAATATAACTGTCAACTTCTCTTCTTCAGTTCTCCAATTAGTTACACTGAGTGTAATTTGCACACGTATTTTACATGCTACATAACAGAATGTAACTGTCTATTCCTCTTCTTCTTCTTTACTGTCAGTGCACTTATCAACTCTTCTGCATCTATTAATCCAGCTCAGCATCAACTCTTCTGCATCCATTAATCCAGCTCAGCAACTTACCTTCCAACACCTACTTGTTACGGTTTGGGAAGATCCTTCCGAGAATGCAAAGCATATTGATTGGATTAGGAAGGTCTACAAATATATGACACCTTATTTTTCTACGAATCCAAGGGAAGAATATCTCAATTACAGGGACCTTGATCTGGGCATGAACAAGAACAGTAACACAAGCTTTAAGGAAGCAAGTGTTTGGGGTTCCAAGTACTTCAAGGGAAACTTCAAGAGATTGGTAAAAGTGAAGACCAAAGTGTAGGAAAGCTAACTTATCTTTCTCTATTGTATTATTCATCTTAAATAGCAGATTACAAGAATGGTAAGTTTGTAATACAGGAAATACAGGGCTGTCTTTTATGCCTTATAAGGAAACATATTTACTGCATATAATGACTATCTAGTAACGTAAAGTAACGTATACTGTACACAGAAGGAATGGTAGAGAATCATGGTTGACAAATCATATCTTTTCATCCCCCCTCAAGCTCAAGGCGGGATAGGACCGATGAGGAGCTTATGATGATTAGGTAGAAACTTGGCAGCACACAATGGTTTCGTAAAAATATCAGCGATCTGAGCTGAACCAGAAACATGTCGCAGAAAGAGAGTACCACAAGCAAGTTGTTCTCGAACAAAATGAACATCGATCTCAATATGTTTCGTACGATGATGGAAAACATGATGCTTAGCCATGTTAATGGCACTGATATTGTCACAATATAAAGTGGGTGCTGGAAGAGAAAAACCAATGCTGTGAAGGAGATTAATAAACCACATAAGCTCAGCAGTTGTGGAAGCTAACGCACGATACTCTACCTCCGCTGTGGACCGAGATACTGTGGCTTGCTTCTTAGCTCCCTAGGACAACAAATTATAACCCATGTAAATAACAAACCCAATTGTAGAACGACGATCATCTCTAGAACCTGCCCAATCCGCTTCACAAAAGCCACGTAATGCAATAAGAGGAGTTTGAACAAACTTAAGACCAATATCAAGAGTACCTTTAAGGTACCGAAAAATACGTTTAACAGCAATGAGATGACTGTCACGAGGATGTTGCATAAACTGATAAACATTATTGACGGCAAAGGAAATATCAGGTCGCGTCAAAGTGAGGTATTGGAGGGAACCAACAAGACGTCGATAATAGAGTGGATCAGTCAGAAGAACTCCCTCATTAGCAGTCAATGACGTTCTAGAGGCCATGAGAGTGGCAACTGGTTTAGCTCCGTCCAGGCCAAACTTTTGAAGTAGAGAAAGTAGATAGCGTGTCTGAGTGACAGTAATAACTGTCTTTGCACGTTTGATTTGAAGTCCTAGAAAGGGATGAGCTTCACCAAGATTCTTCATGTGAAAAGCAGCCGAGAGATGGGAAACAAGGGTCTTAATTGTTGAAGAGGAGTTCCCTGTGATAAGAATATCATCAACATAAATTAAGAGCATAATAATATCTGAACCTTGACGTCAAGAAAACAGGGATTGATCATATGGACAACGATGAAAACCCAGTTGCTGAATATAGGTACTAAACTTAATGTACCATGCTCTTGGAGCCTGTTTTAAACCATAGAGAGCCTTGTGTAGTAGACATACATGATGAGGGTGAGAGGAGTCTTCAAACCCCGGTGGTTGAGATAAAAACACACGTTCTTGCAGATCACCATGGAGAAAAGCATTACTTACATCAAGCTGTGTAATTGACCATCTTTTGGATAAAGCAATGGTAAGAACCAATTGTATGGTACCATGTTTAACAACCGGGCTAAAGGTTTCATCATAATCTAGACCAGGAAGTTGTGTGAATCCACGAGCCACAAGGCGGGCTTTGTACCGTTCAATAGAACCATCAGAACAATTCTTGATTTTGAACACCCATTTGCTGCTAACCAAATTCATGTCAGATGTTTGAGGCACTAAAGTCCATGTGTTATTTCTGTGAAGAGCATTTATTTCATCTGTCATGGCCTGTTGCCATTTGGGATCTTTAAGGGCTTGCTTATACGTGCGAGGCTCCTGTGGTTAGGTGGCAAGATCAGCTAGAAAACAGGCAGGAATAGGATGCCTGGAGGACAGGAACACCTTAGGCTTAAGGGATCCTGTTTGAGCCCGTGTGATCATGGGATGTCTACGACATGGCTCCTGTGGCTGAGTGGCTGCAATGGGTTCAGAAGATAAATCTGGACTGGCTGGAATATCAATGCAAGGAGACGTTGCATGGTGGATCATAGATAGGAGTGGCAGCTACCGGTGGATCCATTAGAACAAATGGCAAAGTAGTGGATCGAAGAGGCTTGGGAAGAGCACGAACCTTGAATGCAGGAAAATCTGGTTTACAAGACTGGTGAGTAAACTTGAAAGGAAATGTAAGTTCATCAAATTTCACATGTCTAGAAATATATATGCGACCAATTGGCATATGAAGACATTGATACCCTTTGTGATGTGCTGAATAACCTATGAACACGCAGCGAGCAGATTTGTAGTCCAGTTTTGATCTTCCAAAAGGAGTAAGTAGTGGATAGCATGCACATCCGAATACTCGTAAAAGAGTATAGGATGGTGGGGATCCATAGACAAGTTCATGAGGAGACTTATTACCAAGAACTGGGGTGGGAAGCCGATTGATAAGGAATATTGCAGTTGTAAACGCAACTGTCCAGTATTGTGAAGGAACAGAGGCATAAGCCAGTAGTGTTAAACCAGTATCCACAATATGTCGATGTCTGCGTTCAGCGAAGCCATTTTGCTCTGGTGTACCTGGACAAGAGAGCCTGTGAATAATGCCCTTGGAAGCAAAATAATCCCTTAAACTTTGGTTTACAAATTCCCCGCCACCATCACTTTGAATTGTTTTAACACTTGTGCTGAACTGGTTAGTCATTTGTTGAATAAATGCTGGAAATATGATGGCAACATCAGATTTACGAGCCATAGGGAAATACCATACATACCGAGAATATTCATCAACAATAAGTAGATAAAATCGAAACCCATCATAAGAGGTTTTTGAAGCCGGTCCCCACACATCAGTATGAAGAGTATGCAAAAAGGTAGCAGCATATGTTTCTCTAAAGTTAAAAGGTAACTTTGTGGATTTTCCCAACACACAACTTTCACAAAAATTAACAGTATTATTCATTGATGAAAAACATAAAAGTTGAAGAATGCGAGAGTGAGGATGGCCAAGTCTCGCATGCCACAAGTTGCTAGATACTTTAGCTGATAATAGACCCACTGCAGAATTTGTGTAGTGCCTCAGCTGGATTGGATACAAGCCATCAACCATTGAGCCTTTAAGTAGCACCCGTTTCGTCTTCAAGTCCTTAAGAAAAAAACCCCAAGGATAAAAGATAAAATAACAATTATGTTCTTTTGTAAGCTGAGAGACAGATAGCAGTTTCTTTTTAATTTCAGGAACAACAAGAACATTACGAAGCTTGATATTAGTAGTAGGCAATGAAACTTGTCCAATACCAGATATCTGCAATCCATTTCCATTGCCAACCATAACATAATCATTGCCAAGATAAGATTGAATACCTTGCACCTCACTTGTATCAGCTGTCATGTGATGATTTGCTCCAGTATCAAGGTACCAAGTTTCGTCTGTAGTATCAGTAACATGCATTGCTGCAAATGCTTTGAATTGTTCTGCTTCTTCTTCTGTGGCAAAGCAACCATCTGCTTTGTGATTGGGGCCCCCACAACGAAAACACGTTATGCCTCCATGTCCATGACCAGTGTTGCGGCCACCACGATTAGTAAATTGAGAATGAGTTCCAGGATTACCTTTAGTTGAACGTGTAGAACGAACATCTCTCTGTTGATATTGTGAATTTATTTGATTTGGTGTAGTGTGACGCCCACGAAATCCTTGAGTTCCACGGGACCTTGTACTGGTTCTGCCCCGATTTGTGTAGAATGCAACATTAGAAGAGACCACTCTTGCTGCTTGAATACGAATCTCAAAATCCCTTAATTTGCCAATGACTCCTTCAAGGGATGGATAAACATCTCTGGCATTTAAGGCTGCCACTATGGGATCAAACTCAGATCCCAAGCCTCGGAGGATACATATGATGAGCTCATCCTCATCCATTGCCTTGCCTGCACCTCGCAATGATAGGGCCAGAGATTTGGCCTTGTGCAGATAATCTTCTAAAGAAGAGCTGCCTTTGTTGAGTGACTGCAACTCACTTTTCATTTGTTGCAGACGATCCCGAGTATGACTACCATAAAGAGTCTCCAATACCTGCCAAGCATCATAAGATGATTAGCAATTGATGACTTGGGACAAGGGACCATCAGTTAGGGAGCTATTGATCCACCCAAGGATCAGCTGATCAGTGCGCAACCATGTAGTTGCTGCTGGGTTGGTTTGAGACACACCACCTTCACTAGTGATGGTCTGTGTTGGGCAAACAATCTGGTTTTTCACATAACCAAGTAAACCATTGCCACGCAGGACAGGAACTACTTGAGCTTTCCATAAAAGATAATTGGTTGAAGCTAGCTTAGTAGAAATATCAGGCAGGTGAGGAGAAACTGATTGGATGGCAGAGGAATTAGAATTAGAATTGGAGTTGGACACAGGTGGGATCGAAGAGGTAGAAGATTCCATTACTGCTAATACCTCTTCTGGCTCTGATACCATGTAGGAAAGCTAACTTATCTTTCTCCATTGTATTATTCATCTTAAATAGCAGATTACAAGAATGGTAAGTTTGTAATACAAGAAATATAGGGCTGTCTCTTATGCCTTATAAGGAAACATATTTACTGCATATAATGACTATCTAGTAACGTAAAGTAACGTATACTGTACACAGAAGGAATGGTAGAAAATCATGGAGAAGTAATTGAGGGAGAGAATCATGGTTGACAGATCATATCTCTTCACAAAGTTGATGCTGACAATTTCTTCAGGCATGAACAGAGCATCCCACGTCTTCCAATTTCTACAGGCATGAACAGAGCATCCCACGTCTTCCAATTTCTACGAGGAAAAGAAAGTGAAGATGAATTTTCCAATAAATCAAGCCTCGTTGGATTCAGTTCATTTGATGGAGGAGGCAAATAATAGTCGGGACTCCACTCTCCTGCACTGTAGCCCAACGTCAATATTTTATCGTCTCTTCTTTCTAATAAATTAATGAAATGGATGATTTTCAGTCATCCCGAAGGAGCATGGCGCCTTTTATTTTGTTTTTTGAATAAAATGGACCGTCTATAATATGAAATAAAATGTTAATTTATTTTATTATTGTGAGAACAATATTTCTCATAGAGCTTGAAGATATGGGACGTATATGGAAAAACAAATTCTTAAGAACCAAATACTATCACTCCCTTTGTTATCCAAATACACAACTTCGCTTCTCATGGACTGTTTTAATAATAATAATAATAATAATAATAATTCATCAATTAAAAAACAGTTTTAATGTTCAGTTTACTTCGAAAAAATCAGCATCAAAATGTCAGTGTTAATGACCTTTTAATATCCAAAAGATATATTATGCATGGGTCCACTTTGCTCGATCGAAATAAGTTCATCAACTTTTATAAAGTGAAGCAAAAAAATCGACATTCAAGGTTGATATATATAGCGAAGTAGTGTTGGTAATTCACCTTTAAAAGGAAAGATTGAATTGGACTTTTCGGGCATGTTTGACAGTGATGAGGTTTTTTTTTTTAAATAATTTGTTTAAAAAATTATTAGAATAATGTTTTTTATTTTAAAAAAAATTATTTTTGATAGTAGCATGATAAAATGATATAAAAACATAAAAATTATTATTATTATTATTATTATTGATATTTTTCATATTATTTTAATAGTTATTGTTATTGTTATTATTATCATTAAAGTCATACTTATTGATACCATAAGCATTATAATCATTACAATTAATTACAATTGCTATTATCATTATAATTAGTAATGTCATTATTATTATCATAATTAAAACATCTCAAATTATTATTATTACTGCTAAAAAAATAAAAAATTATTGAATTACACTGAAGAATAAAAAAACTAAAAAACTTTAACAAAAAAGTAAGAAAAAATAAACTAAAATTATTATTATTATTATTATTATTATTATTATTATTGCATAAATAATAAAAATAACAAAATTACCCTGAATAATAATAAAAGTCTAAAAACTTTAACAAAAGGCCAAACAAAAAAATAAATAAATGACAAAAACATATTATTAGCTTAAAACAATCATTTGACTTGAAGAGTATATAAAAATAAAAAAAAGGAGAAAAAGAAACAATATCAATTTTTAAATGATCACCAACACGAATTAAAATTTAAGGACTAAATTGAATAAAAACATAACCTCAATAAAAGAGAATATATTAAAAATTAAAAAATAAAACTAATAGCATATACATATAAACATGGACAAATATATGAACAATTTCAGAAGAATCAAAAAAATTAAATGAATTAAAATCAAATAAAAAATTAAAAGAATAAGGGTCGAAATGAAAATATAATATATGATCAATTTCAATCAAAGGAAAAAATTGAAAAAAAAATCCAAACATCTATGTCAAAATATTAAAGGATTTAAAATCAAACCCAAAATTAAGGACTTCTATAAGGACCAAAATGAAGCCAAATATATATTCAATTTCAATTGAAGGATGAAAATAAAACAAATCAAAACTTCTATAACAAAAATCAGGATCAAACAAAACAATCAAAAGAGGAGCGACTGCACTGAAAACACCATAAACCAAGGGGACTTTCGTGTAATTTAGCTCAATTTTAAGAATGAAATTGAAACAAATCAAAACTTCTGTAATAGAAATCAGGACCAAACAAAACAATCAAAAGATGAGGGATATAACTGTAAACACCATACACTAAAGGGACTTACATGTAATTTAGGTTGTAAGAGAGAAAATGAAAGAAGAAAAAGAACAATCGACGTTCATAACGTTTTCGATCATTGTGAGACGACACGTGCACTACCACGTGGAAGAGGACAAAACTGCAAACACCATAAACTAAGGGGACTTACGTATAATTTAGGCTATATGAGAGAAAATGAAAGAAGAAAAAGAACAATCTACCCTCATCATGTTTTTGGTCACTGTGAGACAACACGTGCACTACCACGTGGTAGAGAACATGGCGGCGCCTCCAGTGAGATACCAGATGGATATTTTTAACCACCGCACGCGCCACCTGAAAAGAGCTCAAGGAAAAAAACCATTGACATGTCCGCCCAACGCGCCAACAATATTCTGCAAAAAACAATTAATAAAAAAATATCAAATTACCTATACACCTCTACAATTAACTCTTGGATTTTGTTTTTCTGAGGGTATATTTGTATTTGTGTTATTTCAAAAAGTTAAAAAACCAAAAACACCCCCAATGATAACTCTTGATTTTTGTCTTATTTAGATGTAATATGGTTATATTTACTGTGCACAAAAGTGTACAAAATTGAAAATACCCCTGGGTAGCCAATAGTTTGTTGTCTGTTGTTAGGGGTAAAACTGTAGTTTTACTATGCAAAAATACCTGAAAAAGACACAAATACCCCAAACCCCAAAACAATCAGAGAATACCAACCAAACCTATGAAAAAGTCAAAAATACCCCTGTGTTCAAGGCTTAACAGGTAATTACACTATTACAATATATATCAAAATGATATTTTACTTATTCATGATAAACATATTTTTAATATCATATATGAAAACAATGTAATTTTTTTATTATTATTATTGTAAGAAATTATGTATATCACAACATCAAACACGACCTCTAAATTAAACCTCCACACTTTTCTCTGTCTATATTTGCTTGCCAATTATTTCTCCTAGTTTCAAATAATATTATATAAAATTAGATTTTCTACATCTAAAGCATAAACAAAACGCTTTTCCTTGACAGCCTAATAAATAATGTAATTGTGTTTCTTAAAATTTGTATCATGGTATTTTAATAATAGACACTGCCCAAAGTTCTCGCTCTCAATACTATTGAATTTTTAATATTTTTTTCTTTAAAATCCTGTTTCTTGAGAGTTACAACAGATAATGTTTGTTTAGTAAAATAGATACAAGAGATGTATTAAAAACCTTCATTCCTTGGCTCGAACAAGTT
This sequence comes from Salix caprea, assembly GCA_964035475.1. Taxonomy (NCBI): domain Eukaryota; kingdom Viridiplantae; phylum Streptophyta; class Magnoliopsida; order Malpighiales; family Salicaceae; genus Salix; species Salix caprea. The sequence goes on from OZ037743.1 coordinate 746,490, forward strand.
TTATGATGATTATCAAAGGCCCAAACAATTATATCGATGCAAAATCATCGTTCGTAGTGGAATAAAAAATCATCGTTCTAGTGGAACTCGTTTTCCAATGCATTCTAAGAGTTCACAACACTAATAATAATAATCACAATAATTAAAATAAAAGGTAAGGGTGGTGTGAAAGAAGTTCGATCATATGGTTACGAAGAAGAAAGAATTGGTTGGTACTGTCTGCCTTCTTAATTTCTACTGGAGTTTCTCAAGCCTGGCTTTAAAATTTAGGTACAACCATTGGCTGCGATGTTTTATTTTGAAAATAAGTTTTTTAGTGTTTGTGAATTGCTTTGGTATGAAAAATAAATTTTAAAAAATATGTATACTATTATTTTAATGTATTTTTAAATAAAAAATATTCAAACCCACTTTCACTGATATTTTAAGCTTCAAGTAAATGGAATTCTCTTTCTAGTCAGTTTGACGTTTTGGTTGAGGTCGTTTTTTAGAGTTTGAGGGTTGTATCAAGTAGACAGCACCTTAACTTTTATTTTAATTATTATTGTTGTTGTTATTACTATTATTTTGTGTGCTGTGAACTCTTAGAATGCATTGGAAAATGAGTTCCAGTAGAAAGATGATTTTGTATTCCACTACCAACGACGATTTTGCATCAATATAATTGTTCGAGCCAAGGAATGAAGGTTTTTAATCCATCTCTAGTATCTATTTATTAAACAAACATTGTCTGCTGTAACTCTCAAGAAACAGGATTTTAAGGAAAAATATATTAAAAATTCAACAGTATTGAGAGCGAGAACTTTGGGCAGTGTCTATTATTAAAATACCATGATAAAAAATTTAAGCAGCACAATTACATTATTAATGATGCTGTCAAGGAAAAGCGTTTTGTTTATGCTTTAGATGCAACGGCGACACAACGATTCCAAATATCCATGCTCCTTAGAGAAATCTTAGATGGGTTTTCCTGGGGCTCTTTTGATATGAGAATCTCTGTAAATGCATTATGACAATCTATTCCTGTTGCCACGAGCTTCTTGCAACAATCGTCTGATGGGTTGTTATTGTTTCCACTAAAGCTAAGAAAAACCTCTAATCCACACGGGACGGTCAACTTCGCAGCGCAACCTTCCATGTTTTTGCTAGGCTTGGGAAAAGGCTCTCCCGATGGTGCAGTATTGCTTCCTGCAAGTGCTGGAGTACCCGCAAATACACCGATCAAACACAATAGAACCAAGAAGATTTTATTTTGAAAAATCGCCATCTTGCTTAAAACTCAATCTAGGGAGAGATTATGATTGGTTATGCTTTAATTGAATTCAAGGATCCCACATACTAACTAATTTATAAGTAAAAGGCTTTTAAACGCATTATATCAATTACTTTGTTCATTAATGCATCTTTAATATGTATTTAATGGTGTTGCTCTATGTGTATACACAAAAACGTTTATTTAGTTCCATTTTCAACTCTCTTTCTTTATTGGTAATTATGTTTCTTTATCATTACCACCACCACTACTTTATTTTCAGGTACTTATGTATGTTTTCCATAAAGTAATGTTTTTTCTTATGAAAAACAAACCGAGGGTTTTCAAAAACAATGTAATTTTATTATTCTAAATAGGAAATTATTGTTTAAATGTAAAGTTTTTTCTACTATGAGAATATGAAACCTTTACTTGAAATCTTCAAAATTTGTATCTGGCTTCGAGAGAACGTATAGAGGTTTTTGTTCATACTTTTTCCTTAATAGAGTTTTATTGCTCCTTCAAAAAAAAAAAAAGATATCGTGTAAGACAATATTTTTATTTTAATGGATTCACATCAAACTAACAATTCATTACGTGTTTTCTTTTCTATTACGAAAACTAAGGCTTGCCATGCTGTGGTAATAATTCACTTTTAAAAACGGGAAAAAACATTGTATTCTATGGTTTAATTTGATGAAAGAAGTTCGATCATGTGGTTACGAAGAAGAAAGAATTGGTTGGTACTGTCTGCCTTCTTAATTTCTACTGGAGTTTCTCAAGCCTGGCTTTAAAATTTAGGTACACCCATTGGCTGCGATGTTTTATTTTGAAAATAAGTTTTTTAGTGTTTGTGAATTGCTTTGGTATGAAAAATAAATTTTAAAAAATATGTATACTATTATTTTAATGTATTTTTAAGTAAAAAATATTCAAACCCACTTTCACTGATATTTTAAGCTTCAAGTAAATGGAATTCTCTTTCTAGTCAGTTTGACGTTTTGGTTGAGGTCGTTTTTTAGAGTTTGAGGGTTGTATCAAGTAGCCAGCACCTTAACTTTTATTTTAATTATTATTGTTGTTGTTATTACTATTATTTTGTGTGCTGTGAACTCTTAGAATGCATTGGAAAATGAGTTCCAGTAGAAAGATGATTTTGTATTCCACTACCAACGACGATTTTGCATCAATATAATTGTTCGAGCCAAGGAATGAAGGTTTTTAATCCATCTCTAGTATCTATTTATTAAACAAACATTGTCTGCTGTAACTCTCAAGAAACAGGATTTTAAGGAAAAATATATTAAAAATTCAACAGTATTGAGAGCGAGAACTTTGGGCAGTGTCTATTATTAAAATACCATGATAAAAAATTTAAGCAGCACAATTACATTATTAATGATGCTGTCAAGGAAAAGCGTTTTGTTTATGCTTTAGATGCAACGGCGACACAACGATTCCAAATATCCATGCTCCTTAGAGAAATCTTAGATGGGTTTTCCTGGGGCTCTTTTGATATGAGAATCTCTGTAAATGCATTATGACAATCTATTCCTGTTGCCACGAGCTTCTTGCAACAATCGTCTGATGGGCTGTTATTGTTTCCACTAAAGCTAAGAAAAACCTCTAATCCACACGGGACGGTCAACTTCGCAGCGCAACCTTCCATGTTTTTGCTAGGCTTGGGAAAAGGCTCTCCCGATGGTGCAGTATTGCTTCCTGCAAGTGCTGGAGTACCCGCAAATACACCGATCAAACACAATAGAACCAAGAAGATTTTATTTTGAAAAATCGCCATCTTGCTTAAAACTCAATCTAGGGAGAGATTATGATTGGTTATGCTTTAATTGAATTCAAGGATCCCACATACTAACTAATTTATAAGTAAAAGGCTTTTAAAAGCATTATATCAATTACTTTGTTCATTAATGCATCTTTAATATGTATTTAATGGTGTTGCTCTATGTGTATACACAAAAACGTTTATTTAGTTCCATTTTCAACTCTCTTTCTTTATTGGTAATTATGTTTCTTTATCATTACCACCACCACTACTTTATTTTCAGGTACTTATGTATGTTTTCCATAAAGTAATGTTTTTTCTTATGAAAAACAAACCGAGGGTTTTCAAAAACAATGTAATTTTATTATTCTAAATAGGAAATTATTGTTTAAATGTAAAGTTTTTTCTACTATGAGAATATGAAACCTTTACTTGAAATCTTCAAAATTTGTATCTGGCTTCGAGAGAACGTATAGAGGTTTTTGTTCATACTTTTTCCTTAATAGAGTTTTATTGCTCCTTCAAAAAAAAAAAAGATATCGTGTAAGACAATATTTTTATTTTAATGGATTCACATCAAACTAACAATTCATTACGTGTTTTCTTTTCTATTACGAAAACTAAGGCTTGCCATGCTGTGGTAATAATTCACTTTTAAAAACGGGAAAAAACATTGTATTCTATGGTTTAATTTGATGAAAGAAGTTCGATCATGTGGTTACGAAGAAGAAAGAATTGGTTGGTACTGTCTGCCTTCTTAATTTCTACTGGAGTTTCTCAAGCCTGGCTTTAAAATTTAGGTACACCCATTGGCTGCGATGTTTTATTTTGAAAATAAGTTTTTTAGTGTTTGTGAATTGCTTTGGTATGAAAAATAAATTTTAAAAAATATGTATACTATTATTTTAATGTATTTTTAAGTAAAAAATATTCAAACCCACTTTCACTGATATTTTAAGCTTCAAGTAAATGGAATTCTCTTTCTAGTCAGTTTGACGTTTTGGTTGAGGTCGTTTTTTAGAGTTTGAGGGTTGTATCAAGTAGACAGCACCTTAACTTTTATTTTAATTATTATTGTTGTTGTTATTACTATTATTTTGTGTGCTGTGAACTCTTAGAATGCATTGGAAAATGAGTTCCAGTAGAAAGATGATTTTGTATTCCACTACCAACGACGATTTTGCATCAATATAATTGTTCGAGCCAAGGAATGAAGGTTTTTAATCCATCTCTAGTATCTATTTATTAAACAAACATTGTCTGCTGTAACTCTCAAGAAACAGGATTTTAAGGAAAAATATATTAAAAATTCAACAGTATTGAGAGCGAGAACTTTGGGCAGTGTCTATTATTAAAATACCATGATAAAAAATTTAAGCAGCACAATTACATTAGTAATGATGCTGTCAAGGAAAAGCGTTTTGTTTATGCTTTAGATGCAACGGCGACACAACGATTCCAAATATCCATGCTCCTTAGAGAAATCTTAGATGGGTTTTCCTGGGGCTCTTTTGATATGAGAATCTCTGTAAATGCATTATGACAATCTATTCCTGTTGCCACGAGCTTCTTGCAACAATCGTCTGATGGGTTGTTATTGTTTCCACTAAAGCTAAGAAAAACCTCTAATCCACACGGGACGGTCAACTTCGCAGCGCAACCTTCCATGTTTTTGCTAGGCTTGGGAAAAGGCTCTCCCGATGGTGCAGTATTGCTTCCTGCAAGTGCTGGAGTACCCGCAAATACACCGATCAAACACAATAGAACCAAGAAGATTTTATTTTGAAAAATCGCCATCTTGCTTAAAACTCAATCTAGGGAGAGATTATGATTGGTTATGCTTTAATTGAATTCAAGGATCCCACATACTAACTAATTTATAAGTAAAAGGCTTTTAAACGCATTATATCAATTACTTTGTTCATTAATGCATCTTTAATATGTATTTAATGGTGTTGCTCTATGTGTATACACAAAAACGTTTATTTAGTTCCATTTTCAACTCTCTTTCTTTATTGGTAATTATGTTTCTTTATCATTACCACCACCACTACTTTATTTTCAGGTACTTATGTATGTTTTCCATAAAGTAATGTTTTTTCTTATGAAAAACAAACCGAGGGTTTTCAAAAACAATGTAATTTTATTATTCTAAATAGGAAATTATTGTTTAAATGTAAAGTTTTTTCTACTATGAGAATATGAAACCTTTACTTGAAATCTTCAAAATTTGTATCTGGCTTCGAGAGAACGTATAGAGGTTTTTGTTCATACTTTTTCCTTAATAGAGTTTTATTGCTCCTTCAAAAAAAAAAAAAGATATCGTGTAAGACAATATTTTTATTTTAATGGATTCACATCAAACTAACAATTCATTACGTGTTTTCTTTTCTATTACGAAAACTAAGGCTTGCCATGCTGTGGTAATAATTCACTTTTAAAAACGGGAAAAAACATTGTATTCTATGGTTTAATTTGATGAAAGAAGTTCGATCATGTGGTTACGAAGAAGAAAGAATTGGTTGGTACTGTCTGCCTTCTTAATTTCTACTGGAGTTTCTCAAGCCTGGCTTTAAAATTTAGGTACACCCATTGGCTGCGATGTTTTATTTTGAAAATAAGTTTTTTAGTGTTTGTGAATTGCTTTGGTATGAAAAATAAATTTTAAAAAATATGTATACTATTACTTTAATGTATTTTTAAGTAAAAAATATTCAAACCCACTTTCACTGATATTTTAAGCTTCAAGTAAATGGAATTCTCTTTCTAGTCAGTTTGACGTTTTGGTTGAGGTCGTTTTTTAGAGTTTGAGGGTTGTATCAAGTAGCCAGCACCTTAACTTTTATTTTAATTATTATTGTTGTTGTTATTACTATTATTTTGTGTGCTGTGAACTCTTAGAATGCATTGGAAAATGAGTTCCAGTAGAAAGATGATTTTGTATTCCACTACCAACGACGATTTTGCATCAATATAATTGTTCGAGCCAAGGAATGAAGGTTTTTAATCCATCTCTAGTATCTATTTATTAAACAAACATTGTCTGCTGTAACTCTCAAGAAACAGGATTTTAAGGAAAAATATATTAAAAATTCAACAGTATTGAGAGCGAGAACTTTGGGCAGTGTCTATTATTAAAATACCATGATAAAAAATTTAAGCAGCACAATTACATTATTAATGATGTTGTCAAGGAAAAGCGTTTTGTTTATGCTTTAGATGCAACGGCGACACAACGATTCCAAATATCCATGCTCCTTAGAGAAATCTTAGATGGGTTTTCCTGGGGCTCTTTTGATATGAGAATCTCTTTAAATGCATTATGACAATCTATTCCTGTTGCCACGAGCTTCTTGCAACAATCGTCTGATGGGTTGTTATTGTTTCCACTAAAGCTAAGAAAAACCTCTAATCCACACGGGACGGTCAACTTCGCAGCGCAACCTTCCATGTTTTTGCTAGGCTTGGGAAAAGGCTCTCCCGATGGTGCAGTATTGCTTCCTGCAAGTGCTGGAGTACCCGCAAATACACCGATCAAACACAATAGAACCAAGAAGATTTTATTTTGAAAAATCGCCATCTTGCTTAAAACTCAATCTAGGGAGAGATTATGATTGGTTATGCTTTAATTGAATTCAAGGATCCCACATACTAACTAATTTATAAGTAAAAGGCTTTTAAACGCATTATATCAATTACTTTGTTCATTAATGCATCTTTAATATGTATTTAATGGTGTTGCTCTATGTGTATACACAAAAACGTTTATTTAGTTCCATTTTCAACTCTCTTTCTTTATTGGTAATTATGTTTCTTTATCATTACCACCACCACTACTTTATTTTCAGGTACTTATGTATGTTTTCCATAAAGTAATGTTTTTTCTTATGAAAAACAAACCGAGGGTTTTCAAAAACAATGTAATTTTATTATTCTAAATAGGAAATTATTGTTTAAATGTAAAGTTTTTTCTACTATGAGAATATGAAACCTTTACTTGAAATCTTCAAAATTTGTATCTGGCTTCGAGAGAACGTATAGAGGTTTTTGTTCATACTTTTTCCTTAATAGAGTTTTATTGCTCCTTCAAAAAAAAAAAGATATCGTGTAAGACAATATTTTTATTTTAATGGATTCACATCAAACTAACAATTCATTACGTGTTTTCTTTTCTATTATGAAAACTAAGGCTTGCCATGCTGTGGTAATAATTCACTTTTAAAAACGGGAAAAAACATTGTATTCTATGGTTTAATTTGATGAAAGAAGTTCGATCATGTGGTTACGAAGAAGAAAGAATTGGTTGGTACTGTCTGCCTTCTTAATTTCTACTGGAGTTTCTCAAGCCTGGCTTTAAAATTTAGGTACACCCATTGGCTGCGATGTTTTATTTTGAAAATAAGTTTTTTAGTGTTTGTGAATTGCTTTCGTATGAAAAATAAATTTTAAAAAATATGTATACTATTATTTTAATGTATTTTTAAATAAAAAATATTCAAACCCACTTTCCCTGATATTTTAAGCTTCAAGTAAATGGAATTCTCTTTCTAGTCAGTTTGACGTTTTGGTTGAGGTCGTTTTTTAGAGTTTGAGGGTTGTATCAAGTAGCCAGCACCTTAACTTTTATTTTAATTATTATTGTTGTTGTTATTACTATTATTTTGTGTGCTGTGAACTCTTAGAATGCATTGGAAAATGAGTTCCAGTAGAAAGATGATTTTGTATTCCACTACCAACGACGATTTTGCATCAATATAATTGTTCGAGCCAAGGAATGAAGGTTTTTAATCCATCTCTAGTATCTATTTATTAAACAAACATTGTCTGCTGTAACTCTCAAGAAACAGGATTTTAAGGAAAAATATATTAAAAATTCAACAGTATTGAGAGCGAGAACTTTGGGCAGTGTCTATTATTAAAATACCATGATAAAAAATTTAAGCAGCACAATTACATTATTAATGATGCTGTCAAGGAAAAGCGTTTTGTTTATGCTTTAGATGCAACGGCGACACAACGATTCCAAATATCCATGCTCCTTAGAGAAATCTTAGATGGGTTTTCCTGGGGCTCTTTTGATATGAGAATCTCTGTAAATGCATTATGACAATCTATTCCTGTTGCCACGAGCTTCTTGCAACAATCGTCTGATGGGTTGTTATTGTTTCCACTAAAGCTAAGAAAAACCTCTAATCCACACGGGACGGTCAACTTCGCAGCGCAACCTTCCATGTTTTTGCTAGGCTTGGGAAAAGGCTCTCCCGATGGTGCAGTATTGCTTCCTGCAAGTGCTGGAGTACCCGCAAATACACCGATCAAACACAATAGAACCAAGAAGATTTTATTTTGAAAAATCGCCATCTTGCTTAAAACTCAATCTAGGGAGAGATTATGATTGGTTATGCTTTAATTGAATTCAAGGATCCCACATACTAACTAATTTATAAGTAAAAGGCTTTTAAACGCATTATATCAATTACTTTGTTCATTAATGCATCTTTAATATGTATTTAATGGTGTTGCTCTATGTGTATACACAAAAACGTTTATTTAGTTCCATTTTCAACTCTCTTTCTTTATTGGTAATTATGTTTCTTTATCATTACCACCACCACTACTTTATTTTCAGGTACTTATGTATGTTTTCCATAAAGTAATGTTTTTTCTTATGAAAAACAAACCGAGGGTTTTCAAAAACAATGTAATTTTATTATTCTAAATAGGAAATTATTGTTTAAATGTAAAGTTTTTTCTACTATGAGAATATGAAACCTTTACTTGAAATCTTCAAAATTTGTATCTGGCTTCGAGAGAACGTATAGAGGTTTTTGTTCATACTTTTTCCTTAATAGAGTTTTATTGCTCCTTCAAAAAAAAAAAAGATATCGTGTAAGACAATATTTTTATTTTAATGGATTCACATCAAACTAACAATTCATTACGTGTTTTCTTTTCTATTACGAAAACTAAGGCTTGCCATGCTGTGGTAATAATTCACTTTTAAAAACGGGAAAAAACATTGTATTCTATGGTTTAATTTGATGAAAGAAGTTCGATCATGTGGTTACGAAGAAGAAAGAATTGGTTGGTACTGTCTGCCTTCTTAATTTCTACTGGAGTTTCTCAAGCCTGGCTTTAAAATTTAGGTACACCCATTGGCTGCGATGTTTTATTTTGAAAATAAGTTTTTTAGTGTTTGTGAATTGCTTTCGTATGAAAAATAAATTTTAAAAAATATGTATACTATTATTTTAATGTATTTTTAAATAAAAAATATTCAAACCCACTTTCACTGATATTTTAAGCTTCAAGTAAATGGAATTCTCTTTCTAGTCAGTTTGACGTTTTGGTTGAGGTCGTTTTTTAGAGTTTGAGGGTTGTATCAAGTAGCCAGCACCTTAACTTTTATTTTAATTATTATTGTTGTTGTTATTACTATTATTTTGTGTGCTGTGAACTCTTAGAATGCATTGGAAAATGAGTTCCAGTAGAAAGATGATTTTGTATTCCACTACCAACGACGATTTTGCATCAATATAATTGTTCGAGCCAAGGAATGAAGGTTTTTAATCCATCTCTAGTATCTATTTATTAAACAAACATTGTCTGCTGTAACTCTCAAGAAACAGGATTTTAAGGAAAAATATATTAAAAATTCAACAGTATTGAGAGCGAGAACTTTGGGCAGTGTCTATTATTAAAATACCATGATAAAAAATTTAAGCAGCACAATTACATTATTAATGATGCTGTCAAGGAAAAGCGTTTTGTTTATGCTTTAGATGCAACGGCGACACAACGATTCCAAATATCCATGCTCCTTAGAGAAATCTTAGATGGGTTTTCCTGGGGCTCTTTTGATATGAGAATCTCTTTAAATGCATTATGACAATCTATTCCTGTTGCCACGAGCTTCTTGCAACAATCGTCTGATGGGTTGTTATTGTTTCCACTAAAGCTAAGAAAAACCTCTAATCCACACGGGACGGTCAACTTCGCAGCGCAACCTTCCATGTTTTTGCTAGGCTTGGGAAAAGGCTCTCCCGATGGTGCAGTATTGCTTCCTGCAAGTGCTGGAGTACCCGCAAATACACCGATCAAACACAATAGAACCAAGAAGATTTTATTTTGAAAAATCGCCATCTTGCTTAAAACTCAATCTAGGGAGAGATTATGATTGGTTATGCTTTAATTGAATTCAAGGATCCCACATACTAACTAATTTATAAGTAAAAGGCTTTTAAACGCATTATATCAATTACTTTGTTCATTAATGCATCTTTAATATGTATTTAATGGTGTTGCTCTATGTGTATACACAAAAACGTTTATTTAGTTCCATTTTCAACTCTCTTTCTTTATTGGTAATTATGTTTCTTTATCATTACCACCACCACTACTTTATTTTCAGGTACTTATGTATGTTTTCCATAAAGTAATGTTTTTTCTTATGAAAAACAAACCGAGGGTTTTCAAAAACAATGTAATTTTATTATTCTAAATAGGAAATTATTGTTTAAATGTAAAGTTTTTTCTACTATGAGAATATGAAACCTTTACTTGAAATCTTCAAAATTTGTATCTGGCTTCGAGAGAACGTATAGAGGTTTTTGTTCATACTTTTTCCTTAATAGAGTTTTATTGCTCCTTCAAAAAAAAAAAAAGATATCGTGTAAGACAATATTTTTATTTTAATGGATTCACATCAAACTAACAATTCATTACGTGTTTTCTTTTCTATTACGAAAACTAAGGCTTGCCATGCTGTGGTAATAATTCACTTTTAAAAACGGGAAAAAACATTGTATTCTATGGTTTAATTTGATGAAAGAAGTTCGATCATGTGGTTACGAAGAAGAAAGAATTGGTTGGTACTGTCTGCCTTCTTAATTTCTACTGGAGTTTCTCAAGCCTGGCTTTAAAATTTAGGTACACCCATTGGCTGCGATGTTTTATTTTGAAAATAAGTTTTTTAGTGTTTGTGAATTGCTTTCGTATGAAAAATAAATTTTAAAAAATATGTATACTATTATTTTAATGTATTTTTAAATAAAAAATATTCAAACCCACTTTCACTGATATTTTAAGCTTCAAGTAAATGGAATTCTCTTTCTAGTCAGTTTGACGTTTTGGTTGAGGTCGTTTTTTAGAGTTTGAGGGTTGTATCAAGTAGCCAGCACCTTAACTTTTATTTTAATTATTATTGTTGTTGTTATTACTATTATTTTGTGTGCTGTGAACTCTTAGAATGCATTGGAAAATGAGTTCCAGTAGAAAGATGATTTTGTATTCCACTACCAACGACGATTTTGCATCAATATAATTGTTCGAGCCAAGGAATGAAGGTTTTTAATCCATCTCTAGTATCTATTTATTAAACAAACATTGTCTGCTGTAACTCTCAAGAAACAGGATTTTAAGGAAAAATATATTAAAAATTCAACAGTATTGAGAGCGAGAACTTTGGGCAGTGTCTATTATTAAAATACCATGATAAAAAATTTAAGCAGCACAATTACATTATTAATGATGCTGTCAAGGAAAAGCGTTTTGTTTATGCTTTAGATGCAACGGCGACACAACGATTCCAAATATCCATGCTCCTTAGAGAAATCTTAGATGGGTTTTCCTAGGGCTCTTTTGATATGAGAATCTCTGTAAATGCATTATGACAATCTATTCCTGTTGCCACGAGCTTCTTGCAACAATCGTCTGATGGGTTGTTATTGTTTCCACTAAAGCTAAGAAAAACCTCTAATCCACACGGGACGGTCAACTTCGCAGCGCAACCTTCCATGTTTTTGCTAGGCTTGGGAAAAGGCTCTCCCGATGGTGCAGTATTGCTTCCTGCAAGTGCTGGAGTACCCGCAAATACACCGATCAAACACAATAGAACCAAGAAGATTTTATTTTGAAAAATCGCCATCTTGCTTAAAACTCAATCTAGGGAGAGATTATGATTGGTTATGCTTTAATTGAATTCAAGGATCCCACATACTAACTAATTTATAAGTAAAAGGCTTTTAAACGCATTATATCAATTACTTTGTTCATTAATGCATCTTTAATATGTATTTAATGGTGTTGCTCTATGTGTATACACAAAAACGTTTATTTAGTTCCATTTTCAACTCTCTTTCTTTATTGGTAATTATGTTTCTTTATCATTACCACCACCACTACTTTATTTTCAGGTACTTATGTATGTTTTCCATAAAGTAATGTTTTTTCTTATGAAAAACAAACCGAGGGTTTTCAAAAACAATGTAATTTTATTATTCTAAATAGGAAATTATTGTTTAAATGTAAAGTTTTTTCTACTATGAGAATATGAAACCTTTACTTGAAATCTTCAAAATTTGTATCTGGCTTCGAGAGAACGTATAGAGGTTTTTGTTCATACTTTTTCCTTAATAGAGTTTTATTGCTCCTTCAAAAAAAAAAAAAGATATCGTGTAAGACAATATTTTTATTTTAATGGATTCACATCAAACTAACAATTCATTACGTGTTTTCTTTTCTATTACGAAAACTAAGGCTTGCCATGCTGTGGTAATAATTCACTTTTAAAAACGGGAAAAAACATTGTATTCTATGGTTTAATTTGATGAAAGAAGTTCGATCATGTGGTTACGAAGAAGAAAGAATTGGTTGGTACTGTCTGCCTTCTTAATTTCTACTGGAGTTTCTCAAGCCTGGCTTTAAAATTTAGGTACACCCATTGGCTGCGATGTTTTATTTTGAAAATAAGTTTTTTAGTGTTTGTGAATTGCTTTCGTATGAAAAATAAATTTTAAAAAATATGTATACTATTATTTTAATGTATTTTTAAATAAAAAATATTCAAACCCACTTTCACTGATATTTTAAGCTTCAAGTAAATGGAATTCTCTTTCTAGTCAGTTTGACGTTTTGGTTGAGGTCGTTTTTTAGAGTTTGAGGGTTGTATCAAGTAGCCAGCACCTTAACTTTTATTTTAATTATTATTGTTGTTGTTATTACTATTATTTTGTGTGCTGTGAACTCTTAGAATGCATTGGAAAATGAGTTCCAGTAGAAAGATGATTTTGTATTCCACTACCAACGACGATTTTGCATCAATATAATTGTTCGAGCCAAGGAATGAAGGTTTTTAATCCATCTCTAGTATCTATTTATTAAACAAACATTGTCTGCTGTAACTCTCAAGAAACAGGATTTTAAGGAAAAATATATTAAAAATTCAACAGTATTGAGAGCGAGAACTTTGGGCAGTGTCTATTATTAAAATACCATGATAAAAAATTTAAGCAGCACAATTACATTATTAATGATGCTGTCAAGGAAAAGCGTTTTGTTTATGCTTTAGATGCAACGACGACACAACGATTCCAAATATCCATGCTCCTTAGAGAAATCTTAGATGGGTTTTCCTGGGGCTCTTTTGATATGAGAATCTCTGTAAATGCATTATGACAATCTATTCCTGTTGCCACGAGCTTCTTGCAACAATCGTCTGATGGGTTGTTATTGTTTCCACTAAAGCTAAGAAAAACCTCTAATCCACACGGGACGGTCAACTTCGCAGCGCAACCTTCCATGTTTTTGCTAGGCTTGGGAAAAGGCTCTCCCGATGGTGCAGTATTGCTTCCTGCAAGTGCTGGAGTACCCGCAAATACACCGATCAAACACAATAGAACCAAGAAGATTTTATTTTGAAAAATCGCCATCTTGCTTAAAACTCAATCTAGGGAGAGATTATGATTGGTTATGCTTTAATTGAATTCAAGGATCCCACATACTAACTAATTTATAAGTAAAAGGCTTTTAAACGCATTATATCAATTACTTTGTTCATTAATGCATCTTTAATATGTATTTAATGGTGTTGCTCTATGTGTATACACAAAAACGTTTATTTAGTTCCATTTTCAACTCTCTTTCTTTATTGGTAATTATGTTTCTTTATCATTACCACCACCACTACTTTATTTTCAGGTACTTATGTATGTTTTCCATAAAGTAATGTTTTTTCTTATGAAAAACAAACCGAGGGTTTTCAAAAACAATGTAATTTTATTATTCTAAATAGGAAATTATTGTTTAAATGTAAAGTTTTTTCTACTATGAGAATATGAAACCTTTACTTGAAATCTTCAAAATTTGTATCTGGCTTCGAGAGAACGTATAGAGGTTTTTGTTCATACTTTTTCCTTAATAGAGTTTTATTGCTCCTTAAAAAAAAAAAAAGATATCGTGTAAGACAATATTTTTATTTTAATGGATTCACATCAAACTAACAATTCATTACGTGTTTTCTTTTCTATTACGAAAACTAAGGCTTGCCATGCTGTGGTAATAATTCACTTTTAAAAACGGGAAAAAACATTGTATTCTATGGTTTAATTTGATGAAAGAAGTTCGATCATGTGGTTACGAAGAAGAAAGAATTGGTTGGTACTGTCTGCCTTCTTAATTTCTACTGGAGTTTCTCAAGCCTGGCTTTAAAATTTAGGTACACCCATTGGCTGCGATGTTTTATTTTGAAAATAAGTTTTTTAGTGTTTGTGAATTGCTTTCGTATGAAAAATAAATTTTAAAAAATATGTATACTATTATTTTAATGTATTTTTAAATAAAAAATATTCAAACCCACTTTCACTGATATTTTAAGCTTCAAGTAAATGGAATTCTCTTTCTAGTCAGTTTGACGTTTTGGTTGAGGTCGTTTTTTAGAGTTTGAGGGTTGTATCAAGTAGCCAGCACCTTAACTTTTATTTTAATTATTATTGTTGTTGTTATTACTATTATTTTGTGTGCTGTGAACTCTTAGAATGCATTGGAAAATGAGTTCCAGTAGAAAGATGATTTTGTATTCCACTACCAACGACGATTTTGCATCAATATAATTGTTCGAGCCAAGGAATGAAGGTTTTTAATCCATCTCTAGTATCTATTTATTAAACAAACATTGTCTGCTGTAACTCTCAAGAAACAGGATTTTAAGGAAAAATATATTAAAAATTCAACAGTATTGAGAGCGAGAACTTTGGGCAGTGTCTATTATTAAAATACCATGATAAAAAATTTAAGCAGCACAATTACATTATTAATGATGCTGTCAAGGAAAAGCGTTTTGTTTATGCTTTAGATGCAACGGCGACACAACGATTCCAAATATCCATGCTCCTTAGAGAAATCTTAGATGGGTTTTCCTGGGGCTCTTTTGATATGAGAATCTCTTTAAATGCATTATGACAATCTATTCCTGTTGCCACGAGCTTCTTGCAACAATCGTCTGATGGGTTGTTATTGTTTCCACTAAAGCTAAGAAAAACCTCTAATCCACACGGGACGGTCAACTTCGCAGCGCAACCTTCCATGTTTTTGCTAGGCTTGGGAAAAGGCTCTCCCGATGGTGCAGTATTGCTTCCTGCAAGTGCTGGAGTACCCGCAAATACACCGATCAAACACAATAGAACCAAGAAGATTTTATTTTGAAAAATCGCCATCTTGCTTAAAACTCAATCTAGGGAGAGATTATGATTGGTTATGCTTTAATTGAATTCAAGGATCCCACATACTAACTAATTTATAAGTAAAAGGCTTTTAAACGCATTATATCAATTACTTTGTTCATTAATGCATCTTTAATATGTATTTAATGGTGTTGCTCTATGTGTATACACAAAAACGTTTATTTAGTTCCATTTTCAACTCTCTTTCTTTATTGGTAATTATGTTTCTTTATCATTACCACCACCACTACTTTATTTTCAGGTACTTATGTATGTTTTCCATAAAGTAATGTTTTTTCTTATGAAAAACAAACCGAGGGTTTTCAAAAACAATGTAATTTTATTATTCTAAATAGGAAATTATTGTTTAAATGTAAAGTTTTTTCTACTATGAGAATATGAAACCTTTACTTGAAATCTTCAAAATTTGTATCTGGCTTCGAGAGAACGTATAGAGGTTTTTGTTCATACTTTTTCCTTAATAGAGTTTTATTGCTCCTTCAAAAAAAAAAAGATATCGTGTAAGACAATATTTTTATTTTAATGGATTCACATCAAACTAACAATTCATTACGTGTTTTCTTTTCTATTATGAAAACTAAGGCTTGCCATGCTGTGGTAATAATTCACTTTTAAAAACGGGAAAAAACATTGTATTCTATGGTTTAATTTGATGAAAGAAGTTCGATCATGTGGTTACGAAGAAGAAAGAATTGGTTGGTACTGTCTGCCTTCTTAATTTCTACTGGAGTTTCTCAAGCCTGGCTTTAAAATTTAGGTACACCCATTGGCTGCGATGTTTTATTTTGAAAATAAGTTTTTTAGTGTTTGTGAATTGCTTTGGTATGAAAAATAAATTTTAAAAAATATGTATACTATTATTTTAATGTATTTTTAAATAAAAAATTTTCAAACCCACTTTCCCTGATATTTTAAGCTTCAAGTAAATGGAATTCTCTTTCTAGTCAGTTTGACGTTTTGGTTGAGGTCGTTTTTTAGAGTTTGAGGGTTGTATCAAGTAGCCAGCACCTTAACTTTTATTTTAATTATTATTGTTGTTGTTATTACTATTATTTTGTGTGCTGTGAACTCTTAGAATGCATTGGAAAATGAGTTCCAGTAGAAAGATGATTTTGTATTCCACTACCAACGACGATTTTGCATCAATATAATTGTTCGAGCCAAGGAATGAAGGTTTTTAATCCATCTCTAGTATCTATTTATTAAACAAACATTGTCTGCTGTAACTCTCAAGAAACAGGATTTTAAGGAAAAATATATTAAAAATTCAACAGTATTGAGAGCGAGAACTTTGGGCAGTGTCTATTATTAAAATACCATGATAAAAAATTTAAGCAGCACAATTACATTATTAATGATGCTGTCAAGGAAAAGCGTTTTGTTTATGCTTTAGATGCAACGACGACACAACGATTCCAAATATCCATGCTCCTTAGAGAAATCTTAGATGGGTTTTCCTGGGGCTCTTTTGATATGAGAATCTCTGTAAATGCATTATGACAATCTATTCCTGTTGCCACGAGCTTCTTGCAACAATCGTCTGATGGGTTGTTATTGTTTCCACTAAAGCTAAGAAAAACCTCTAATCCACACGGGACGGTCAACTTCGCAGCGCAACCTTCCATGTTTTTGCTAGGCTTGGGAAAAGGCTCTCCCGATGGTGCAGTATTGCTTCCTGCAAGTGCTGGAGTACCCGCAAATACACCGATCAAACACAATAGAACCAAGAAGATTTTATTTTGAAAAATCGCCATCTTGCTTAAAACTCAATCTAGGGAGAGATTATGATTGGTTATGCTTTAATTGAATTCAAGGATCCCACATACTAACTAATTTATAAGTAAAAGGCTTTTAAACGCATTATATCAATTACTTTGTTCATTAATGCATCTTTAATATGTATTTAATGGTGTTGCTCTATGTGTATACACAAAAACGTTTATTTAGTTCCATTTTCAACTCTCTTTCTTTATTGGTAATTATGTTTCTTTATCATTACCACCACCACTACTTTATTTTCAGGTACTTATGTATGTTTTCCATAAAGTAATGTTTTTTCTTATGAAAAACAAACCGAGGGTTTTCAAAAACAATGTAATTTTATTATTCTAAATAGGAAATTATTGTTTAAATGTAAAGTTTTTTCTACTATGAGAATATGAAACCTTTACTTGAAATCTTCAAAATTTGTATCTGGCTTCGAGAGAACGTATAGAGGTTTTTGTTCATACTTTTTCCTTAATAGAGTTTTATTGCTCCTTAAAAAAAAAAAAAAGATATCGTGTAAGACAATATTTTTATTTTAATGGATTCACATCAAACTAACAATTCATTACGTGTTTTCTTTTCTATTACGAAAACTAAGGCTTGCCATGCTGTGGTAATAATTCACTTTTAAAAACGGGAAAAAACATTGTATTCTATGGTTTAATTTGATGAAAGAAGTTCGATCATGTGGTTACGAAGAAGAAAGAATTGGTTGGTACTGTCTGCCTTCTTAATTTCTACTGGAGTTTCTCAAGCCTGGCTTTAAAATTTAGGTACACCCATTGGCTGCGATGTTTTATTTTGAAAATAAGTTTTTTAGTGTTTGTGAATTGCTTTCGTATGAAAAATAAATTTTAAAAAATATGTATACTATTATTTTAATGTATTTTTAAATAAAAAATATTCAAACCCACTTTCACTGATATTTTAAGCTTCAAGTAAATGGAATTCTCTTTCTAGTCAGTTTGACGTTTTGGTTGAGGTCGTTTTTTAGAGTTTGAGGGTTGTATCAAGTAGCCAGCACCTTAACTTTTATTTTAATTATTATTGTTGTTGTTATTACTATTATTTTGTGTGCTGTGAACTCTTAGAATGCATTGGAAAATGAGTTCCAGTAGAAAGATGATTTTGTATTCCACTACCAACGACGATTTTGCATCAATATAATTGTTCGAGCCAAGGAATGAAGGTTTTTAATCCATCTCTAGTATCTATTTATTAAACAAACATTGTCTGCTGTAACTCTCAAGAAACAGGATTTTAAGGAAAAATATATTAAAAATTCAACAGTATTGAGAGCGAGAACTTTGGGCAGTGTCTATTATTAAAATACCATGATAAAAAATTTAAGCAGCACAATTACATTATTAATGATGCTGTCAAGGAAAAGCGTTTTGTTTATGCTTTAGATGCAACGGCGACACAACGATTCCAAATATCCATGCTCCTTAGAGAAATCTTAGATGGGTTTTCCTGGGGCTCTTTTGATATGAGAATCTCTGTAAATGCATTATGACAATCTATTCCTGTTGCCACGAGCTTCTTGCAACAATCGTCTGATGGGTTGTTATTGTTTCCACTAAAGCTAAGAAAAACCTCTAATCCACACGGGACGGTCAACTTCGCAGCGCAACCTTCCATGTTTTTGCTAGGCTTGGGAAAAGGCTCTCCCGATGGTGCAGTATTGCTTCCTGCAAGTGCTGGAGTACCCGCAAATACACCGATCAAACACAATAGAACCAAGAAGATTTTATTTTGAAAAATCGCCATCTTGCTTAAAACTCAATCTAGGGAGAGATTATGATTGGTTATGCTTTAATTGAATTCAAGGATCCCACATACTAACTAATTTATAAGTAAAAGGCTTTTAAACGCATTATATCAATTACTTTGTTCATTAATGCATCTTTAATATGTATTTAATGGTGTTGCTCTATGTGTATACACAAAAACGTTTATTTAGTTCCATTTTCAACTCTCTTTCTTTATTGGTAATTATGTTTCTTTATCATTACCACCACCACTACTTTATTTTCAGGTACTTATGTATGTTTTCCATAAAGTAATGTTTTTTCTTATGAAAAACAAACCGAGGGTTTTCAAAAACAATGTAATTTTATTATTCTAAATAGGAAATTATTGTTTAAATGTAAAGTTTTTTCTACTATGAGAATATGAAACCTTTACTTGAAATCTTCAAAATTTGTATCTGGCTTCGAGAGAACGTATAGAGGTTTTTGTTCATACTTTTTCCTTAATAGAGTTTTATTGCTCCTTCAAAAAAAAAAAAAGATATCGTGTAAGACAATATTTTTATTTTAATGGATTCACATCAAACTAACAATTCATTACGTGTTTTCTTTTCTATTACGAAAACTAAGGCTTGCCATGCTGTGGTAATAATTCACTTTTAAAAACGGGAAAAAACATTGTATTCTATGGTTTAATTTGATGAAAGAAGTTCGATCATGTGGTTACGAAGAAGAAAGAATTGGTTGGTACTGTCTGCCTTCTTAATTTCTACTGGAGTTTCTCAAGCCTGGCTTTAAAATTTAGGTACACCCATTGGCTGCGATGTTTTATTTTGAAAATAAGTTTTTTAGTGTTTGTGAATTGCTTTCGTATGAAAAATAAATTTTAAAAAATATGTATACTATTATTTTAATGTATTTTTAAATAAAAAATATTCAAACCCACTTTCACTGATATTTTAAGCTTCAAGTAAATGGAATTCTCTTTCTAGTCAGTTTGACGTTTTGGTTGAGGTCGTTTTTTAGAGTTTGAGGGTTGTATCAAGTAGCCAGCACCTTAACTTTTATTTTAATTATTATTGTTGTTGTTATTACTATTATTTTGTGTGCTGTGAACTCTTAGAATGCATTGGAAAATGAGTTCCAGTAGAAAGATGATTTTGTATTCCACTACCAACGACGATTTTGCATCAATATAATTGTTCGAGCCAAGGAATGAAGGTTTTTAATCCATCTCTAGTATCTATTTATTAAACAAACATTGTCTGCTGTAACTCTCAAGAAACAGGATTTTAAGGAAAAATATATTAAAAATTCAACAGTATTGAGAGCGAGAACTTTGGGCAGTGTCTATTATTAAAATACCATGATAAAAAATTTAAGCAGCACAATTACATTATTAATGATGCTGTCAAGGAAAAGCGTTTTGTTTATGCTTTAGATGCAACGGCGACACAACGATTCCAAATATCCATGCTCCTTAGAGAAATCTTAGATGGGTTTTCCTGGGGCTCTTTTGATATGAGAATCTCTGTAAATGCATTATGACAATCTATTCCTGTTGCCACGAGCTTCTTGCAACAATCGTCTGATGGGTTGTTATTGTTTCCACTAAAGCTAAGAAAAACCTCTAATCCACACGGGACGGTCAACTTCGCAGCGCAACCTTCCATGTTTTTGCTAGGCTTGGGAAAAGGCTCTCCCGATGGTGCAGTATTGCTTCCTGCAAGTGCTGGAGTACCCGCAAATACACCGATCAAACACAATAGAACCAAGAAGATTTTATTTTGAAAAATCGCCATCTTGCTTAAAACTCAATCTAGGGAGAGATTATGATTGGTTATGCTTTAATTGAATTCAAGGATCCCACATACTAACTAATTTATAAGTAAAAGGCTTTTAAACGCATTATATCAATTACTTTGTTCATTAATGCATCTTTAATATGTATTTAATGGTGTTGCTCTATGTGTATACACAAAAACGTTTATTTAGTTCCATTTTCAACTCTCTTTCTTTATTGGTAATTATGTTTCTTTATCATTACCACCACCACTACTTTATTTTCAGGTACTTATGTATGTTTTCCATAAAGTAATGTTTTTTCTTATGAAAAACAAACCGAGGGTTTTCAAAAACAATGTAATTTTATTATTCTAAATAGGAAATTATTGTTTAAATGTAAAGTTTTTTCTACTATGAGAATATGAAACCTTTACTTGAAATCTTCAAAATTTGTATCTGGCTTCGAGAGAACGTATAGAGGTTTTTGTTCATACTTTTTCCTTAATAGAGTTTTATTGCTCCTTAAAAAAAAAAAAAGATATCGTGTAAGACAATATTTTTATTTTAATGGATTCACATCAAACTAACAATTCATTACGTGTTTTCTTTTCTATTACGAAAACTAAGGCTTGCCATGCTGTGGTAATAATTCACTTTTAAAAACGGGAAAAAACATTGTATTCTATGGTTTAATTTGATGAAAGAAGTTCGATCATGTGGTTACGAAGAAGAAAGAATTGGTTGGTACTGTCTGCCTTCTTAATTTCTACTGGAGTTTCTCAAGCCTGGCTTTAAAATTTAGGTACACCCATTGGCTGCGATGTTTTATTTTGAAAATAAGTTTTTTAGTGTTTGTGAATTGCTTTCGTATGAAAAATAAATTTTAAAAAATATGTATACTATTATTTTAATGTATTTTTAAATAAAAAATATTCAAACCCACTTTCACTGATATTTTAAGCTTCAAGTAAATGGAATTCTCTTTCTAGTCAGTTTGACGTTTTGGTTGAGGTCGTTTTTTAGAGTTTGAGGGTTGTATCAAGTAGCCAGCACCTTAACTTTTATTTTAATTATTATTGTTGTTGTTATTACTATTATTTTGTGTGCTGTGAACTCTTAGAATGCATTGGAAAATGAGTTCCAGTAGAAAGATGATTTTGTATTCCACTACCAACGACGATTTTGCATCAATATAATTGTTCGAGCCAAGGAATGAAGGTTTTTAATCCATCTCTAGTATCTATTTATTAAACAAACATTGTCTGCTGTAACTCTCAAGAAACAGGATTTTAAGGAAAAATATATTAAAAATTCAACAGTATTGAGAGCGAGAACTTTGGGCAGTGTCTATTATTAAAATACCATGATAAAAAATTTAAGCAGCACAATTACATTATTAATGATGCTGTCAAGGAAAAGCGTTTTGTTTATGCTTTAGATGCAACGGCGACACAACGATTCCAAATATCCATGCTCCTTAGAGAAATCTTAGATGGGTTTTCCTGGGGCTCTTTTGATATGAGAATCTCTTTAAATGCATTATGACAATCTATTCCTGTTGCCACGAGCTTCTTGCAACAATCGTCTGATGGGTTGTTATTGTTTCCACTAAAGCTAAGAAAAACCTCTAATCCACACGGGACGGTCAACTTCGCAGCGCAACCTTCCATGTTTTTGCTAGGCTTGGGAAAAGGCTCTCCCGATGGTGCAGTATTGCTTCCTGCAAGTGCTGGAGTACCCGCAAATACACCGATCAAACACAATAGAACCAAGAAGATTTTATTTTGAAAAATCGCCATCTTGCTTAAAACTCAATCTAGGGAGAGATTATGATTGGTTATGCTTTAATTGAATTCAAGGATCCCACATACTAACTAATTTATAAGTAAAAGGCTTTTAAACGCATTATATCAATTACTTTGTTCATTAATGCATCTTTAATATGTATTTAATGGTGTTGCTCTATGTGTATACACAAAAACGTTTATTTAGTTCCATTTTCAACTCTCTTTCTTTATTGGTAATTATGTTTCTTTATCATTACCACCACCACTACTTTATTTTCAGGTACTTATGTATGTTTTCCATAAAGTAATGTTTTTTCTTATGAAAAACAAACCGAGGGTTTTCAAAAACAATGTAATTTTATTATTCTAAATAGGAAATTATTGTTTAAATGTAAAGTTTTTTCTACTATGAGAATATGAAACCTTTACTTGAAATCTTCAAAATTTGTATCTGGCTTCGAGAGAACGTATAGAGGTTTTTGTTCATACTTTTTCCTTAATAGAGTTTTATTGCTCCTTCAAAAAAAAAAAGATATCGTGTAAGACAATATTTTTATTTTAATGGATTCACATCAAACTAACAATTCATTACGTGTTTTCTTTTCTATTATGAAAACTAAGGCTTGCCATGCTGTGGTAATAATTCACTTTTAAAAACGGGAAAAAACATTGTATTCTATGGTTTAATTTGATGAAAGAAGTTCGATCATGTGGTTACGAAGAAGAAAGAATTGGTTGGTACTGTCTGCCTTCTTAATTTCTACTGGAGTTTCTCAAGCCTGGCTTTAAAATTTAGGTACACCCATTGGCTGCGATGTTTTATTTTGAAAATAAGTTTTTTAGTGTTTGTGAATTGCTTTGGTATGAAAAATAAATTTTAAAAAATATGTATACTATTATTTTAATGTATTTTTAAATAAAAAATATTCAAACCCACTTTCCCTGATATTTTAAGCTTCAAGTAAATGGAATTCTCTTTCTAGTCAGTTTGACGTTTTGGTTGAGGTCGTTTTTTAGAGTTTGAGGGTTGTATCAAGTAGCCAGCACCTTAACTTTTATTTTAATTATTATTGTTGTTGTTATTACTATTATTTTGTGTGCTGTGAACTCTTAGAATGCATTGGAAAATGAGTTCCAGTAGAAAGATGATTTTGTATTCCACTACCAACGACGATTTTGCATCAATATAATTGTTCGAGCCAAGGAATGAAGGTTTTTAATCCATCTCTAGTATCTATTTATTAAACAAACATTGTCTGCTGTAACTCTCAAGAAACAGGATTTTAAGGAAAAATATATTAAAAATTCAACAGTATTGAGAGCGAGAACTTTGGGCAGTGTCTATTATTAAAATACCATGATAAAAAATTTAAGCAGCACAATTACATTATTAATGATGCTGTCAAGGAAAAGCGTTTTGTTTATGCTTTAGATGCAACGACGACACAACGATTCCAAATATCCATGCTCCTTAGAGAAATCTTAGATGGGTTTTCCTGGGGCTCTTTTGATATGAGAATCTCTGTAAATGCATTATGACAATCTATTCCTGTTGCCACGAGCTTCTTGCAACAATCGTCTGATGGGTTGTTATTGTTTCCACTAAAGCTAAGAAAAACCTCTAATCCACACGGGACGGTCAACTTCGCAGCGCAACCTTCCATGTTTTTGCTAGGCTTGGGAAAAGGCTCTCCCGATGGTGCAGTATTGCTTCCTGCAAGTGCTGGAGTACCCGCAAATACACCGATCAAACACAATAGAACCAAGAAGATTTTATTTTGAAAAATCGCCATCTTGCTTAAAACTCAATCTAGGGAGAGATTATGATTGGTTATGCTTTAATTGAATTCAAGGATCCCACATACTAACTAATTTATAAGTAAAAGGCTTTTAAACGCATTATATCAATTACTTTGTTCATTAATGCATCTTTAATATGTATTTAATGGTGTTGCTCTATGTGTATACACAAAAACGTTTATTTAGTTCCATTTTCAACTCTCTTTCTTTATTGGTAATTATGTTTCTTTATCATTACCACCACCACTACTTTATTTTCAGGTACTTATGTATGTTTTCCATAAAGTAATGTTTTTTCTTATGAAAAACAAACCGAGGGTTTTCAAAAACAATGTAATTTTATTATTCTAAATAGGAAATTATTGTTTAAATGTAAAGTTTTTTCTACTATGAGAATATGAAACCTTTACTTGAAATCTTCAAAATTTGTATCTGGCTTCGAGAGAACGTATAGAGGTTTTTGTTCATACTTTTTCCTTAATAGAGTTTTATTGCTCCTTAAAAAAAAAAAAAAGATATCGTGTAAGACAATATTTTTATTTTAATGGATTCACATCAAACTAACAATTCATTACGTGTTTTCTTTTCTATTACGAAAACTAAGGCTTGCCATGCTGTGGTAATAATTCACTTTTAAAAACGGGAAAAAACATTGTATTCTATGGTTTAATTTGATGAAAGAAGTTCGATCATGTGGTTACGAAGAAGAAAGAATTGGTTGGTACTGTCTGCCTTCTTAATTTCTACTGGAGTTTCTCAAGCCTGGCTTTAAAATTTAGGTACACCCATTGGCTGCGATGTTTTATTTTGAAAATAAGTTTTTTAGTGTTTGTGAATTGCTTTCGTATGAAAAATAAATTTTAAAAAATATGTATACTATTATTTTAATGTATTTTTAAATAAAAAATATTCAAACCCACTTTCACTGATATTTTAAGCTTCAAGTAAATGGAATTCTCTTTCTAGTCAGTTTGACGTTTTGGTTGAGGTCGTTTTTTAGAGTTTGAGGGTTGTATCAAGTAGCCAGCACCTTAACTTTTATTTTAATTATTATTGTTGTTGTTATTACTATTATTTTGTGTGCTGTGAACTCTTAGAATGCATTGGAAAATGAGTTCCAGTAGAAAGATGATTTTGTATTCCACTACCAACGACGATTTTGCATCAATATAATTGTTCGAGCCAAGGAATGAAGGTTTTTAATCCATCTCTAGTATCTATTTATTAAACAAACATTGTCTGCTGTAACTCTCAAGAAACAGGATTTTAAGGAAAAATATATTAAAAATTCAACAGTATTGAGAGCGAGAACTTTGGGCAGTGTCTATTATTAAAATACCATGATAAAAAATTTAAGCAGCACAATTACATTATTAATGATGCTGTCAAGGAAAAGCGTTTTGTTTATGCTTTAGATGCAACGGCGACACAACGATTCCAAATATCCATGCTCCTTAGAGAAATCTTAGATGGGTTTTCCTGGGGCTCTTTTGATATGAGAATCTCTTTAAATGCATTATGACAATCTATTCCTGTTGCCACGAGCTTCTTGCAACAATCGTCTGATGGGTTGTTATTGTTTCCACTAAAGCTAAGAAAAACCTCTAATCCACACGGGACGGTCAACTTCGCAGCGCAACCTTCCATGTTTTTGCTAGGCTTGGGAAAAGGCTCTCCCGATGGTGCAGTATTGCTTCCTGCAAGTGCTGGAGTACCCGCAAATACACCGATCAAACACAATAGAACCAAGAAGATTTTATTTTGAAAAATCGCCATCTTGCTTAAAACTCAATCTAGGGAGAGATTATGATTGGTTATGCTTTAATTGAATTCAAGGATCCCACATACTAACTAATTTATAAGTAAAAGGCTTTTAAACGCATTATATCAATTACTTTGTTCATTAATGCATCTTTAATATGTATTTAATGGTGTTGCTCTATGTGTATACACAAAAACGTTTATTTAGTTCCATTTTCAACTCTCTTTCTTTATTGGTAATTATGTTTCTTTATCATTACCACCACCACTACTTTATTTTCAGGTACTTATGTATGTTTTCCATAAAGTAATGTTTTTTCTTATGAAAAACAAACCGAGGGTTTTCAAAAACAATGTAATTTTATTATTCTAAATAGGAAATTATTGTTTAAATGTAAAGTTTTTTCTACTATGAGAATATGAAACCTTTACTTGAAATCTTCAAAATTTGTATCTGGCTTCGAGAGAACGTATAGAGGTTTTTGTTCATACTTTTTCCTTAATAGAGTTTTATTGCTCCTTCAAAAAAAAAAAGATATCGTGTAAGACAATATTTTTATTTTAATGGATTCACATCAAACTAACAATTCATTACGTGTTTTCTTTTCTATTATGAAAACTAAGGCTTGCCATGCTGTGGTAATAATTCACTTTTAAAAACGGGAAAAAACATTGTATTCTATGGTTTAATTTGATGAAAGAAGTTCGATCATGTGGTTACGAAGAAGAAAGAATTGGTTGGTACTGTCTGCCTTCTTAATTTCTACTGGAGTTTCTCAAGCCTGGCTTTAAAATTTAGGTACACCCATTGGCTGCGATGTTTTATTTTGAAAATAAGTTTTTTAGTGTTTGTGAATTGCTTTGGTATGAAAAATAAATTTTAAAAAATATGTATACTATTATTTTAATGTATTTTTAAATAAAAAATATTCAAACCCACTTTCCCTGATATTTTAAGCTTCAAGTAAATGGAATTCTCTTTCTAGTCAGTTTGACGTTTTGGTTGAGGTCGTTTTTTAGAGTTTGAGGGTTGTATCAAGTAGCCAGCACCTTAACTTTTATTTTAATTATTATTGTTGTTGTTATTACTATTATTTTGTGTGCTGTGAACTCTTAGAATGCATTGGAAAATGAGTTCCAGTAGAAAGATGATTTTGTATTCCACTACCAACGACGATTTTGCATCAATATAATTGTTCGAGCCAAGGAATGAAGGTTTTTAATCCATCTCTAGTATCTATTTATTAAACAAACATTGTCTGCTGTAACTCTCAAGAAACAGGATTTTAAGGAAAAATATATTAAAAATTCAACAGTATTGAGAGCGAGAACTTTGGGCAGTGTCTATTATTAAAATACCATGATAAAAAATTTAAGCAGCACAATTACATTATTAATGATGCTGTCAAGGAAAAGCGTTTTGTTTATGCTTTAGATGCAACGACGACACAACGATTCCAAATATCCATGCTCCTTAGAGAAATCTTAGATGGGTTTTCCTGGGGCTCTTTTGATATGAGAATCTCTGTAAATGCATTATGACAATCTATTCCTGTTGCCACGAGCTTCTTGCAACAATCGTCTGATGGGTTGTTATTGTTTCCACTAAAGCTAAGAAAAACCTCTAATCCACACGGGACGGTCAACTTCGCAGCGCAACCTTCCATGTTTTTGCTAGGCTTGGGAAAAGGCTCTCCCGATGGTGCAGTATTGCTTCCTGCAAGTGCTGGAGTACCCGCAAATACACCGATCAAACACAATAGAACCAAGAAGATTTTATTTTGAAAAATCGCCATCTTGCTTAAAACTCAATCTAGGGAGAGATTATGATTGGTTATGCTTTAATTGAATTCAAGGATCCCACATACTAACTAATTTATAAGTAAAAGGCTTTTAAACGCATTATATCAATTACTTTGTTCATTAATGCATCTTTAATATGTATTTAATGGTGTTGCTCTATGTGTATACACAAAAACGTTTATTTAGTTCCATTTTCAACTCTCTTTCTTTATTGGTAATTATGTTTCTTTATCATTACCACCACCACTACTTTATTTTCAGGTACTTATGTATGTTTTCCATAAAGTAATGTTTTTTCTTATGAAAAACAAACCGAGGGTTTTCAAAAACAATGTAATTTTATTATTCTAAATAGGAAATTATTGTTTAAATGTAAAGTTTTTTCTACTATGAGAATATGAAACCTTTACTTGAAATCTTCAAAATTTGTATTTGGCTTCGAGAGAACGTATAGAGGTTTTTGTTCATACTTTTTCCTTAATTGATTTTTATTACTCCTTCAAAAAAAAAAAGATATCCTGTAAGACAATATTTTTATTTTAATGGATTCACATGAAACTAACAATTCATTACGTGTTTTCTTTTCTATTATGAAAACTAAGGCTTGCCATGCTGTGGAAATAATTCACTTTTAAAAATGGAAAAAAAACATTGTATTCTATGGTTTAATTTGGTGAAAAAAGTTCGATCATATGTATACTATTATTTTAATGTATTTTTAAATAAAAAAATATTCAAACCCACTTTCACTGATATTTTAAACTTCAAGTAAATGTAATTCTCTTTCTAGTCAGTTTGATGTTTTGGTTGAGGTCGTTTTTTAGAGTTTGAGGGTTGTATCAAGTATCCACCACCTTAACTTTTATTTTAATTATTATTATTGGTTTTATTACTATGAATTTGTGTGCTGTGAACTCGTAGAATGCATTGGAAAATGATTTCCACTAGAAAGATGATTTTGTATTCCACTACCAATGACGATTTTGCATTAATATAATTGTTTGGACCTTTTGTTATCACCATAAAACTTGTTCGAGCCAAGGAATGAAGGTTTTCAACCCATCTCTAGTATCTATTTATTAAACAAACATTGTCTGCTGTAACTCTCAAGAAACAGGATTTTAAGGAAAAATATATTAAAAATTCAACAGTACTGAGAGCGAGAACTTTGGGCAGTTTAAAATATCATGATAAAAATATTGAGGAAAACAATTACATTATTTATTTACATTTTCCTTGGAATAAACAACATAGCTATAGAAAGATGTAATTATAACTGAAACATATATTGGCAAATATATATTTATATAATTTGCTTTGATAAAAAAGACAATAACAAAACCAGTCGAAACATTTTTTTATACCTATTGATCCAATAATCAAACTAAGGCTTGCCATGCCGTGGAAATAATATAATTGTTAAAAGGGAATAAACACATTGTATTCTATGGTTTAATTTGATGAAGAAAGTTTGATCATAAGTATTACGAAGAAGAAGATAAAGAATTTGTTGGTATGACCTGCCTTCTTAATTTGTTTGGTGGAGTTTCATCCACCATGCATGTTAGAGTTACTTGACCATCTCTCTGTCTCTTGGCTTTTCCTTACCTTTTATGAAGAACAATGATGTATGTTTAAATCTACTTGGGGTTCCAGAAGGCTAGAAACTTATGCTGGAAATGTATAAAAGAATAAAAGCAAGCAATAGCATATGATATATAGATATGTTAGTATAATATGTTTTATGGTCAATCGGTTGGTTACACGTAATATTATTATATTTATATAAAGACGTATTTATTATTAATAAAATCTTAATATTCATATAATATTAGATTAATGAATCTTATATTTGATTTATGAATCTAGAGTAAAGATAAAGTCCATGAAAAAAAATATTTTACAAAGAAAATTATAAAGTTATTATAACTATAAGAATTTTTATTGCATGAAAGAATTGTTCCTAAAATATTTTTGGTTAATTCTCTTAAATATATATTATTGTAATCATATATTCCTATTGCATGAAAGCATTGTTTCTAAAATTTTCTTGGTTGATGTTCTTTTAAATATATATTATTAAAGTCATATAGATTGATACATATTATGTTTTTTATGAAAAAATCTAGAAACTAATATGTAGGTGTTTATCATAAAACATGTAAATTGAATTGATCCACATGAAAATTTCATACGGAGATATCATTTATGTGTATAAAAAAGCTCACATGACTGTTATATAAATAATCCTTAAACTTGAAATTACTAAATTATCTCATATAGAGAGTGTTATGATTTTTTTTTTGGATCAAATGTAAGTATATTAGATATCAAAGTAACCAATCTGGAGAACCAGAATATACAGAAATATACAAAGTAGAAAACCAAATGTTCAAACAAAAACAAGGTTAGCTAAGGTTATGAAGCCATTACAGAAAAGTAACTAAACAAAGCTAAGCAACTAGTAATTGATCCTAGCCTACATTAAGAAGAGAGGGATCCTTCACATGGAAATAGAAGATGGTGTAGAACAAAATCTGAAATTTCCAAAAGATGACATCCACGGAGTTTCGATACTTGTCGAACACTCGACCATTCCGTTCATGCCAAATGTTGTAGATAGTTATAGCCAAAGTTACCAGCCGTATTCTCGAGTCGAGGCCCTCTCCAAATCCGAGGCCCCGGAGATCACTAGACAAAGAGGACATCTGCCTATTAATACGCAACCAAGATCTGATCATAGACCATAAGAGAGATGTCCAATTGCAGGAGAAGAAGAGGTGCACATGCAATTCCTCTGCCTGAGAACAGAGCACACAAGTAACATGCGCACTCAAGAGCGAAGATGATCCTTGGTTTTAAGTTTTCGTCGGACAGCTAGCCATAACACAAAGCTTGCTCTCGACAATGCCCATTGCTCCCATACCACCTTATCCCAATGAAGCACATCAGTCCTGAGTTTGAAATAATTATAAGCAATAACTAAGAAAGGACCAGCTAGAGCATGCCAACTCTGCATCAAGGAGATGACCTAAGGGGATCCACCACAGTCTTGGAGGAGGATATCCTTTAAAGAGAGGATAGATTTCCATAGAGGAGATGAGGTCTTATGAGCAGAACCTGCCTAAACTGAGAGATGACCCAAGTAGAAATGATGGACCCATTAAATCCATAGAGAGTCAGTTTTGCAATGTATATTTTTCATAACTACCTGGCCAGAAAACTCTTTTCTTACCCACCATATTAGGCAAACCTAGACCTCCCCTCAGCTTTAGGAAGACAAACTGAATGTCAGGCCATAAGGGCAGATTTGCTTTGCAAGATGATTCCGGTCCATAAGAAATTCCTACACAAACAAATAATCTGATGAATGACAGATCAAGGCATAGGAAAAATGTTTAGCCAGAATTGGACCATCCCCTGAATAACAGACTTAAGCAACTCAAGCCGACCAACATAGGAGAGATGCTTCCCAATCCAACTCTGGAATGCAGCTTCAAGGCGTTGGAGAAGAGGGGAAAATTAACTAGCTAGCAGCCTGTGAGGACTCAAAGGAACACCCAAATATCTAAAGGGAAAGGATCCCTCCGAGAACCCAGTATCCTGAAGAATCTGAATTTTCACCGTGTCACCCACACCGCCAAAGTAGATAGAAGATTTGGAAGCATTAATATCCAAGCCTGATGTGCGGCGAAAAACCTGTAACTGCTGGTGAAGAACATTTACTGAGGACCGATCACCTCTACACAAGAGAAGGACATCGTCATAGTGTTATGATTTGATTTCATTACATGTTGTCTTGGTAAAGGTAATAAATGAAAAAAAAGTATTTGAGTGATTAGAATATGATTCATAACCCTAGGTTAGAAAAAAATATTCCACATGGTTTCCAAATAATATTTATTATTAAATCTTTGCGCAAGATGAGTTGAAATTTGAAAAAAGTTTCAAATCTTATTTAAATGATCAATAACTATAATGTTGTGAACAAATATGATCTCTATTGGAAAACACACTTCATGCTAACATATTTAAATTATAACATTATTGATGAATGAATAATAATTACACTCAAAAATCAGTAATTGAAATGTTAAGTCAAATCACTTATGACTTTCCTAGTTTGGAGGATTATGACACGTTGTTAGACGGTGCACTTGATCTTCAAATATAAATTAATCATTTATTGAAATTATAATAAATTAAATTGTTTGATTTATTTAATTATACTTATTTAGAATTATAGTTTATATTTGGGTCAACATATTATGAATCTAATGGATCACACACATTAAGAACTATTATTCATAAGTTACACTCTGATAAATAATTAAATGTGACTTGATTGAAAATAATTTTGGAACTGAAGCACTGGAAAGTATTTAATTCACAGATTATAATTCTAGTCATAGAATAATAATGTTGGGTCTTGATTTATTGAGTTTCTAAAATTACCCTTAAATAATATATGGATATTATTAAAGGGGTAAATATATATTTTTTGTTATTTATAGGGTTTTTAGGATTCTCTATAAATATAAAACTATGCCTTTTGTTTTTTAAAGTGGTTGTCTATTAGAGCATCTCCAAAAACTAAATAACTTAATGTCATTTTAACTATTGATATAATTATTGGGTTTGAAAAGTAAAAAGGATATACAATTCCTAAAAATAGTTTTGTCTGGTCACATGGGGGTTGGAGATGATCTTTTGGTTTCACAATCTGAATTCGTATCTTGACCTGTCAGCATATATCGAAGTCAGATTCGTAAAACAAATATTTTATATTAGATCAAAACAAGTTGCAACTAATGGAGTCTGTCCAATGCTATTTTTTCTTCAAAGCTCTGGCCCATTATCATATCGGTGGGCCCATTTAATTTGGACTGTCGGACAGATCTGGGCTCGTTGGAACATCCACCTCCACTCATTCGTTCGCTGATGACGTGGTACAGGATTTTCCTATAACCAAATCTAAGAAATAATAATAATTTAAAATATAAAAATCAAATCTAAAACTAATGAAATTACCTTTATAGAAGTCACAACCCCACCCCCGTGATCCGCGCGCTGCAGGTTGAACTATTTTTTTGTAAGATATTAAAAAATGTATACAAAGTTTCTTCGATCATTATTATTAAATCTTGAAATCTATTAATTTAATTTTATGTCTAATTCAAGTTTTTAATTAGATAATGTAAGAGCTGACCCAAAATATATTAATTAATTTAATAGAATCAAGGGCAACTTAAATTTCTAATAATAGCATGACATAATTTGTTTTAATAAAAAAAAATAAAGTTTGACGAGTAAACTTGTCAAATTGATGAATCAAAATTTCAAACCTACAAACTAGGTAATAGATTCAAGTGAGATTAATAACTTATTTATTTCTAAATTATTGTATTTAACCACTACAATAACAAGTTTTAATTATAGATTTAATGACTAATAATCTTATGTTCAACTACTCTTTAAAAAATCTAAAAATTTAATAAGAACAAAAAAACTATACAAACGAGGAAAAATAGAATTATTAAGTATATTATTCAAGTTTCATTTTGAAGTATGGAAAAAACCTTAATTTTTTTTCCTCTTAAAAACCTCAAGCATCAATAAGTCTGCGTTGATTATGCCCTATGTGAGAAATTGAAATTAAGACTGTAAATTCTGTTTCAGTTAATGTTTTATTTTTTTTATTTGGAATAAAATATTTCAGTTTTAGGGTTGTAGTGTTTATATATATATATAGTTTAAATTCAAAAATAAAATTATTTATAATTGTGTAATTTAAATATTAAGTATAAGTAAGAAAACGAGAGTTGAACTAATATAATTTAATCAACTTGATGAGCTCAAAGATAACATAGAAAATTGATATAAATATAGTTTAACTAAAAAAATCAAGTTGATATCTTAAAAATATTGAAACAACGATATATTGGATTAACTCGGGTCAACGTAGGTTAACATTTTAAATGTATGACTTGCGTTATAAGACCATGATAACCTTAAATAAAGTAAACCAAAACAAATTATAAAGTTCAATTCGCAATATACTTATTGATAAATAATAAAATTGAGAAAAAAATTAATCCAAAAAAACATAATACACTATATTTATTTTGGATCATAACACTACAAGAAAAGGGGGTTGTTTGCAACGGACTGATCCGTTGCAAACAACAAAGACATCCATTGCTAATATTAATTCGCAACAGATTTTGCAACAGAAGTATTCCGTTGTAATTTCGTGATACCAAATTCATTTGCAACGGATATTCCGTTGCAAATTCAAACTTTGCAACGGAATTGCAACGGAAATTCCATTGCAAATGATAATTAATTTTGTTAATCAATTTTAAATTTATTTATTTTTTAATTAATTATAAATAAATATTTTACTTAAAATTCCGTTTCTCTTGGATTTCTTCTTGTGTTCAAAAGTTTAGGCCTTTCTTCGTTCTATCAAACATGTCAAATCGCTGGTGGGTTGGAACTGATGCCATGAGAGGTGGAGATCAAGTTTCTTCGATTCCATCCCTTCACTTGAGTAATCTTGAAGAAGAGAGTGCTCCTCCCGGTTTGAACCGGTTGGGTCCGAGAAGAGAGCAGGATTTCATTGACACCAACACCAATAGCCCTAAAACAACCACTTCCGCCACACCTGCTCAAAACCAAAACCGAGAAGAGCAAGATGATAGCAGAGAAAACAAGCAAGAATCTGGCGACCACACAGCTCATGAAACCATTGAACCAGGCAGTGGGAGCACATCTCGCAGGCCTAGAGGCCGACCCGCCGGTTCAAAGAACAAACCGAAACCCCCTTTCGTCATCACCAAAGAAAGCCCTAATTCTCTCCGAAGCCATGTCTTAGAAATCAGCTCCGGAAGGGAGAGTTCAGTATTTATTTTGTGCAAAATAAAATGAGAACAAACGGGAGAGAGTGATGAAGAAAGCGTTTTAATTAAGTTTAAAAAGGCAGCGCACAAATCGATGTTAATTGCAACGGAATTTCGTTGTAATTTAAATTTGTAACGGATAGTCGGATGTAAAATCATTTTTATTTGCAACGGATAATTCGTTGCAAATGTTTTACATTGCAACAGAATTGTTGTTACAATTTAAATTTGCAACGAATAATCCGTTGCAAATGAGCATTACATTGCAACGGCGAATCCGTTGCAATCTACTTTTTTTTTTTTAGAATATGTTTTGCAATAAAAAATCTGTTGCTAATCTGCTCTAATTTTTGTAACGGATATTTTTCAGTTGCAAAAATCCGTTGCAAACGATCTCTTTTTATTGTAGTGACATGTTGCAACGAATGTAGACGTTATGCATTAAACAAATACAAACACAGTCTCAAACTAATGATATAGTCTGTCCAATACTATCATTATTTCAACCCTAATCATTTTTTTTTTGTTGCTTTTTCTCTAAGAAAAAAATAATTTATTCCATAAAAAAATCATGGTTGTTTGTGGGGTTTGGAAGGCCAATCTTTTTGCTAGTTGACGATTCTCTTCTGCACGTGCAGAGCTCTGAAGAAGGGTTTCACAGGCTGTTGATTTGAAACCAACATCATCATTTACAGTATTCAATCAATTCTTCATCCCTGTAAGAACTTGCTCGAGGGAAGTCTGTGAACTGTCATACCAGTTTCTATAAGCTATGAAAAATCACAAGCAACTTCCAATTACGAAAAACATTGAAATAATCCAGACACATTTATAGAAGTACTGTAATTTTTAAAATTTCCAACAACTGCATAATTTCTTTCTACTTCTGTTGGTCTGTAACTATGCACGGCATATCAGTAAACTCCCAAAATATTGAACATGGGCACCTCAAACCTCATCCGAGAAATCTCTGTTTGTGTTCTATACTTTCCATTTACCCAGTTTAGTATATTACTGTAACTAATGAGGATGTTTTAATTTCAATGAGCTGTCAGATCAAAGTTCAGAGTGAACAATGTGGTCGCTGTTGGAATCTGGAAGCTCATCAATTTCTGTCTCCTCGTTAAGAATGTAGTGTTGGGAGAGTTCTGTCTGGTCGAAGGAGCTGTAGTCTTTGTCATGAGAATTTAGGCAGTCTGCTGAAGGGTGAACGATGCCATATCCAAAACCTTCAGCCGAATTGCAGTAGGTCTCTACTGTGCTATCCTCCATCTCCAAGTTGACGTTACTCAGGATTATGTTGCTGCAAGGCACCGAGTCGCTGCAGGCAAATCTCATTGCCTTTTCACTATTCGTAGTCCCACTAATATTGCGATACATGATCTCGCTTATTTTTACTGCTGATGTCTGCCAAAAGAAAAGCACAGAATTTTATAATCTTTCAGAATTCTGATACCATGACTAAGAAGATGGTTATTAAGAGTGAATTGTCAGATGTATCTAGCACAGATAATGGAATAGAACTTGGAATATGTACCTGGTTTTGGCACGATTTTGGAGAATCGCAGTAGAATTGATCGATAATGATAGGGTTATCGACGTTTTCCATCCTCACATTTTCAAAACGTACCCCGCGGACATAGCCATTACCTCCCTGCAGCATATAATGTATGTCAGCAGGGGATTTTAGATGCATATAATCCATCAGGCATTCCTCAAACCTTGTATGGAAACATCGATTAAACACTTGCATTAAAATAAAAACAGTTATTACCTGCCAAGTCTTAATCCTGACTCCATTGGTTGTCTCCCTGATAAATGCAGTATCCAGGACAACCTTTGTTACTATTCCTGTTGAGCTGTCCTTCCCAAGACTTCCAATGCTGTGTGACACAATTTAAGAAAAGAAATGTCAATAATGAAAGTCAAGAATTTCGATCCCATCTCTTCTGTACTCAATCGTACAGAACAATGGTAAAATTTAGCCTATAATCTCTCCTTTTGTGGGATTTGGAATTTTCTCTAGAATTTCAAGTTTTACTCAACCTGACACCATGCCCTGGTCCACAATATATTCTCTTCATCTTGATACCGGAGCTACCGTTGACAATTGAGATGCAATCATCACCTGAACATTCCATGGAATCAACAAATTATATAACCTGTCAGCATTTTACCAATAATACTCACCTCCCTATTCTAGTTCCGATTCTCAGTTCTACAAAAAAATATAAGAGTAGGAGAATTGGGTTGAGGTCTGAAAACCTGTTCCGATTTTGCAGTCCTGGAGAACAACATTAGTTGATTGAGTAATATGGATTCCATCTGTGTTTGGACTGTCTCCAGGAGCTGAAACACTAACTTGAGATACTCGCACGGATGCTGACTTGGAAATCACAAAATGCATCTGCTGGCTGTTCTTTATAGTAAGACCTTTCACATTCACTGATGAGCTCGAATCAATGGTTAATGTCTGCAAAGGCCTCATTTGTTTATATACCAGATAATAATCTCTGCAGTTGTTTTGGAAGGATGCATAATATAATTAAGGGGAAAAGATCTTACCGACGGTGCTCCTCTGCAAGGCTGTGAAGAGATAAGAGAAATGTTAGAGAAAATTTTGCTTAATTCAAGCAGTGAAGCATGCATAATACTATAGACTAAAATTTCTGAATAATCACATTGGTCTTGTTCGTTTTGCAGGATGACGCCCACCATTTGCTGCCTGAACCATCAATAACTCCATTCCCTTGGAAGACGACTCCGTTCAGCTTAGAGAACTCAAGCCATTGCCGATCAAGATCGGGGTCCCAGTTCTTAGGCTCATCAGGTGCTACAATTGTTCCATCTATCTGCAAAATCATAATAAAAAAGACTTGTTTAAATGTAAGATGACCACGAAACTGGTTTGACAACATAAGTACTCGTCTGCCAAGAAAGTAATGACAACAATTTACGAAATATAAATTTGGGACAGAACCTTTTGAAGCAACATAGCAAGTTACCTGGATGACCAATCTATCTTCACAAGGGCCTTTAAATCTTGTTGCGTTAACTAAATAATGGTGGTCGGAAGGAACGAAGAAAACTGCTTCTGGTGTAGCACAAGCAGTGTCCCAAGCTTTCACAAAGGCCTGGCAATATCACAACAGAGTATATGATCTGGTCAGGGCAATAGGAAAGATCAATCACTAAAGTGTGTGAAAAATGGAAAACCTTTTGAGGTTGTTCTAAGAGTTGAAATATGCACCTGGGTGTCATCAGAAACTCCATCTCCAACAGCACCAAAGCTATCTACATTAACAAGAACCTTGCCTCCACGTTCACTTGTCCAAGACGGGATATCGAAAAGTAGCACGTCATTTTCTTCATCTATCTCAAAGCTTTCAAGCTCCTCAAGAATGGCAAAGTTGTCAGACACCATGTTTTCAGCAACTCCATTAGCCAATATGAGCAAACCAAGCAAGGTAATGATGAGTAATTTGTCCATGATCGTCTACTCTGAATGCTTTGCTTGAATGATTGTTTGATATAAATTGCTCCAAACATTGGATTTCAATTTATATTTTAAGATTAGATTTGGAAATGAAGGTTTATGGGCTATATGGCTTGGCTTAAAAGTTCATGAAGGAACTACACTTAAACTACAAGTGAAACAAGTTGTTTGCTTTACTTTTCAACAAACAAACACGAGTTCACTTTCTGCTTTCGGCTTGTCTTAGTTTCCAAGCAGTAGTGACTAACGACGCCAAAGCTAGCTCCTCACCTCCTCTAATGGCCCCAAACAGAGCTTTGTCTGTCATGAGCCTCGACGACATTTCTGCAGAAAGGCATCTATCCACCTTCAGTCCTGTATAGATAATTTACTTAGCTCCCATCATTCACTGCTTCGATCCGTTGGCTGAGAAGAGTCTGTTTAACACGGAATTTCCAGTGATCAAAATTTAGAATTTGATGGGACCAAGTTATAAATCGTTTTTAATCTAATTACTCATATTATTTAATATGAAATTAATGAAAATGATATTTAATTTAACAAAAATTTATATAAATATTTAAATGAAAAACGAGATTATATCCTGAATTATTTAATTAGAAACCAAAAAAATAATAATTGATATATATATATATATATGATTAATTCTAAATCACCAGCAATATATTTCCAGGACTTTTCTTGCTGCTCTGGATTGAATTTAACAGTTGGTCTGATCAGTTCTCTAACATAACAGCCAGTTCATTAACTTCTTTTTGTTGGCTTGTTTTGTTATGAGAAGCTGAAGAGGAACATAAACCCATATGATTGTTTTAATTAGCAGAGTTCTGAAAAAGAAGTTGCTTTTCCCTTTTCCCTTGATATTTGTTGAGATATATCTCTCATTTGTTAGGGTTTGGCATCTCTCCTCACGTGTATGAATGTTATGATTTTTTATTTTTCTGTTTTCTATATTCTGATCAAGATCACATCAACATAGAAAATCTTGTTTCTGTTTATCTAACATTTCTAATAGAAAGAAAAAAAAGTTATCAGTTCCACTTTAGTCTTACGTTGTATCAATCACTTGGATTATCTTTGAAAAACATGACACCCCGAATGCTTTGCCGAGCAAGACTTTTGTTAGCCCCATGTCAGAATTCCTGAAAAATGTAGACATGAGATACAAAGATTTCTAACATCTTTCCAAACAAGGAATGTGCATTGTTTTGGCATTGATTCCTGTTACGTTTTTCAGGATTGTATCTTGAAATATGATATAAAAAAAATGGTTAGAAAATATTGTTTCCTTTATGCAGAACCTGAGACATGCTGGATTTCTTAGAAATTTCTTTTTCCTGTTTATAGCAAACTTGAACTATAATACAAGGCAAACCAATGGAGTCCATCCTTGATTTCTTCTTCGATTTGTTCTCATGGAAAGTGGAAGAGGGGGGATGCTCTGTTCAAACCTGAAGAAGTTGTCAGGATGTGAGATTCTTTCCATGGAGTGAAGATAAGCTCAGGTTTTGGCAGAGCGAGCCTGAGATTTTGAGCTGAAGATTGTAAAACAGAAGTGAACGAAGAGTTCTGTGGAGTGTACAAGATGTTGGAAAAAGCGAAGGAGATTTCATAATTTCTTGAGAGACGACATTGCAGAAAACTGTCCTGAATTTAAAATAGAAGAACAAAATTTGACAGAAGGGAAGAACCTGAACAGATCATGTTGCCTCTTTTTCTTGCTGCCTTGGCTTGTATTTCAAGAATTTCAAGTGTTCCAAGATTTCTCTTACAAAGAGCTGCTATCTGTTTGGACTCTTATCCAACCATCATATATATATATATATATATATATATATATATATATATATATATATATATATATATATATATACACACGCACACTCACACACACATATAGCTCAACTCAAATCTTTTTGTATAAATTAAACTTTTAAAATAGACAATTAATTTCTTATAAATAAATAAGATAGGATCATACGAAGCACCCTTTGTGCTATATATATACATACTGTATCGTGGATCAATTATCACCTGGAAGTGGGCTGAGCCTACAAGACAAGATCACAAGGTCCAAGGATTTCACTGGTCGGGTCTCCTTTATCAATCCTACTAGATTCTTTATTTGTGTGATAGTGTTTCAAAAATATTTAAAAAAAAAATTAAAAAAAAGTTTATTTTAAATTAAAAAATATGGTGTTTTTATATCATTTTCATGTACTGATGTTAAAAATGATTTAAAAAAAAATATAATTTTGATACATTTATGAAATAAAAACACTTTCAAAAACCACCACAACAACACTCTTATTCAGATACAAAGTATGATTGGTATTTTTTAAGAAAATAATTGATTTTTTGTTGGTTTCTTTTTTGTGGAAAATATACTAACACCCATATGAATATGACATGCCTACGTGTGGCTTTGAGATCTTGTAACCATTTTTGTTTTCAAGTAAAGAGTTTTTCTTTTCTTTTTTAAATAAAATTATGAACTCGTTCATGATCTAATATAAATATCAAGATGTTGCTGAGATCATCTTCACATCACCACCATGCAATCCTTTACAGCAGCTGTTAATCTTGTGACTAATAAAGCCAAAATAAAATTGAAGAACATGTGACAGTATGTCTAAAAAAACCCATCTTCTCATTACCAATTAAAAATGTTGTCAAGTAAACTAATCATGCCTTCACATCAATCCGTCATTTGATTGGGATTTTAGTATCCTAATCTTGCTTATTTTTAATGTGTAGAACAATCAAGTCCATGCATTTTTAACATGCCCTAGCGAAAGAAGTGGTACAACACTATCTTGTATTAATTTTTTTAAAATAAATAATAGAAATGGTGTAATTCACAACATCTTTAATAGTTTAAATTGTTAAATTTTTCCTCTTAATATATATATATATATATATATATATATATATATATATATATATATATAAACTTTATACTATATCAAAAAAAATCATCTCCTCTAGGCAAAAACATTAACACACATAAATCAAGAGCAACAAAGCAATAATTGTTTACTAGTAGCATTTTGTTGAGCAAACTGCCATTTGCAGAGAAGGGAACAATTCGTCAAGCTTTCTGC
Organism: Salix caprea; assembly: GCA_964035475.1. Lineage (NCBI taxonomy): Eukaryota > Viridiplantae > Streptophyta > Magnoliopsida > Malpighiales > Salicaceae > Salix > Salix caprea. The sequence continues at coordinate 787,999 of OZ037743.1, forward strand.
TACATTTTGAACACACAATAGCTAGTTTATTACATCACTTTTTTCTGTAGAACTTGCGAACACGACATATTTCTGAACTCAACCAGACTAATAAAATCAAATTCAGTACAGTAATAGTCCCATATAGGATGAATTTATATGTCTCTAGCTAATGGATCCCATGATGTCCCCTTCCATTTCTCTTTCTCAACGAGACAGGAAGAGGCGGGATGCTCTGCTCGTGCCTGAAGAAGTTGTCTGGATCAACTTTGGTCTTCACCTGTACCAGCCTGTTGAAGTTATCTTTGAAGTACTTGGCTCCCCAAACACCAGCCTCAATAAAGCTCGTGTTGCTCTGCTTGTTCATCCCCAAATCAAGGTCCCTGTAATTGACATATGCTTGCCTTGGAAACATGGAAACATAGGGCGCCATGTAATTGTAAAGCCTCCGAATCCAATCTATGTGCATCGAAGCATTCTCTGCAGGATTCTGCCACATTGTCAAGTACTGGATCTTGAAAAGGGTACCTTTTCTATGCGGGAAAGGAATCGATGACTCTGAAATCTTGCTCATCATTCCACCATAAGGATTCCATATCATGAAAGGAGTCGCTTCTTCGAAATACCTTTTCCATATCCCCTCGAGTGCCGTTTCGGGAATCGGTTCTGTGACGAAGTCTGACTTAGCTTTGAAGTAGTTCTTGAATGTTGACTTGCCTTGAAGCAAAACTTCGGGAGGAGTGTTGGCTGGGTAGCCTGCGATGTATAGCACAGATTTGAGCCAGGTGGTTTCGGTGCAATCCTTTAGCGTCAAACCCAATTCAGGGAATCCTTGTGCCATGACATTTAGCAGTCTCTTGGCATCACCGAGAAACAAGGCATTGTAGGAAGTTGTGACAGTTCTCTCCCCCTTCTTGGCGCCATCAGCTGCTTGAATTATAACTCTGATAAAGAGATCCTCGTCAAGTTTGTCTGCAACTTGCTGCCATCTGTGGAGAAGCTTGGTGCCACCTTGTTCCAAGGTCTTAGTAACTGTAAAAACAGTCACAGTCGATGGCACGGGAACCAGCTTTACTTTCCAGGCAGTAATGATACCGAAGCTGGCTCCACCGCCACCTCTAATGGCCCAGAAAAGATCCTCTCCCATGGCTCGTCTTTCAAGAACCCTGCCGCTAGCATCGATTATCCGAGCATCAATAACATTGTCAGCACCCAGACCAAACTTTCTCATCATGGAACCATATGCACCTCCTGTGATGTGCCCGCCAATGCCTAAACTGCTGCAAAGGCCGCCTGGAAAGCCATGGATTTTGCTTTTCTCTGCAATTCTGTAGTAAAGCTCGCCGATCGTCGCTCCGGCCTGAACCCATGCGCTATTATCTTCAATATCTACTTGGATTGCTCGGAGCTTGGCAAGGTCTACAACAATGAAAGGTGTTTCCATTTCAGAGGCATAAGAGAGACCCTCATAGTCATGGCCTCCACTACGGACTCGGAGGTGAATTCCAAGCTGTTTACAGCAAATAACAGATGCTTGGACATGGGCTTCATACAGAGGAGTGAAAATAAACGCAGGTTTTGGCACCGAAGGCAGCAAGTACCTCAGGTTTTGAGCAGTAGATTCCAAAACAGCATTGAACGAGGAGCTATTGTCTGGGGTGTAAAAATCTGAGGCAGGAACGACAAATTCTGAATATTGTGAGAGACAATGGACAAAACTTTCTTTGATTGGAAGAGAAAATGCCAGTCCAGGAGATAGTAGCAGGACTAGAAAGATTGAAAGAATGGAAAACCTTGAAGGAACCATTTCCACCTTCTTCTTCTTCTTCTTCTTCTTTCTCTTAGTGTTTGGCAGCTAAACTTAAAGCTAAGCCTGTGTTAAAAACTAAGTCACAAGACTTCTCTTATAGAGGGTCTTCAGAGTGTTGATGACTCCATGGTTGATCTAATCCTAACGTCACGAAGTTACATTAGAGGTTCAGGAGTCTATTAAGAGGATGTTTGAAATGTATTTCAAAAGTGTTTTTTAAAATTTAAAATTTTAGTTTTTTTATTTTAAATTAAAAAATTTTGGTGTTTTTAGATCATTTTGATGTGCTGATATCAAAAATATATTTTTAAATATTATTTTAATATATTTTTAAACAAAAATTACTTTAAAAAATAATATCAATCTCAATTTCAAAAAAAGCACTAAATCAAAGGCTCACTCCATTGTTTGTAATCCCTTAAGTTTCCACAATTGGTTAAATCAGTCCCTAATTTATCTTTCGGCATGCCAACAACCAATCAAAGTGTGATGGAAATCTAACAAGCACAAATCACATGGAGGGAGCCCACATGATTACGAATTGAGAGTATCAAGGTTGTCTTGCCTAAAATTGAAGTGCTGGGGTTAATCCAACCACTTTCTTAAACTTGAAGGACCAAGCAGAATGAGTTCACCCTGAAATTTAACGTTATGGAAATCAAACAAATAATGTTCACAAGAATTTTTATGATATTGTCAACTATCGACCGACATAGCTGTACCTAAATTAAAGCTGTTTGATGTGACCTATATTTTTTGAGTTATATATGGGATCGTTTGATACTACATTTCAAAAGTGTTTTTGAAAAAAAATAATTTTTATTTTATTTTAAATTAAAAGTTTTGATATTTTAATATAAATATATAAAAAGGAGATGAAGTGGAGAAAATGAATTATTTTTTTAATATGATAAAACATTTTTATTATTTTTAAGGGGATACAATTATTTCTCGTGTTTCTCTCTCTCTCTCTATTTATATTACTCTTCTATGTATGTATTGATTGATGTTTACAGCCATCATGTTTTTTACAGAACACGATTATATAATAGAGATGTTTTTCTATTTAATTACTGGCTATTAAAGTTTGAGGACGAATGTGAATGGAAAACCTTAATTAGCCCACGTTTGATTTTAGTTTATGCAGAAAGATATATTTCCTGATCGATAATTTTATTATATATTTTACATATAACTAATGATATTTAATTTAATAAAAAATTATATAAATATTTAAATATTATATTAAAATGAAAAATGAGATTATATCCTGAATTATTTAATTAGAAACCAAAAAAAAAAAAATTATGTGAAATGCTAATATATTTTTATTTTTCCCGTCAACAAGAAGTCTCGGTCTAATTATGTGTTTCTTTCATGTCTTCCACATTTCAACAGGGCGGTGAGTGCTTCAAGTTGTTGTAAACACGTTTAGTCATTGAAGTTGATACGGCTTAGCCTGTGTAGCTTGAAGCAACAACTAAGTACTTCATCTTAGATTTTTGTGGCTTCAAGCAATTAGTTTTATTGATCCATACTCTTAACATCTGTGGTGCCACTTATGAATTCACCTCTCAATTTGATGCAGGAGCAACCGAAAAAGTGAAGTAAAGTGAGCTTCTTGTGTTAAGTATATCCCACGTGTCTGTTTGACACTGTATTTTAAAAGTATTTTTGAAAAATATTGATTTTTTTATGTTTTTTTATCATTTTGATATGTTCATGTTAAAAATATCATTTTAATGTATTTCTGCATTTCATTCGTACTACCACACAGTCACTATATCTATTAAGCGAATATTTAGAAGTATGGTTGATGTTCTTTTCGAAAATATTTTTCATTCAAAAATACATTATTTTTTTTATTTTTAAAAAATTATTTTTGTCATCACTACTTGAAAATGATTTAAAAATACTGTTTTTTTTTTCAATTTAAAATAGAAATAAAAAAAAACAAAAATTTTTAACTTAATTTTAAAATGCAATACCAAAGGGTACAAAAATAGTTGATGTTATAATAGAAGTGAATATATATAAAAAGACAAAAAGAAAAGAAATATGAATTAGCTAGTAAAGCTAACCATCACAGAAAAATGAAGTGGGGGCTAGCTGAAAGCCTATGGGTCTGGTCTATGATTGCATATTTATGTAATTCTACAGGGCTCCATTGTGTCTGCCTGCTCTCGGAAACAAATGTCCATTTCAAATAATTAAAGTGGATGTGAATATTTTCTCAAAAAGCGAATGGATATCACCATGATATTTTTGGTTATGTGACGGTTTGATAAGCACTAGTAAAGTTTTTTTTTTAATTTTGAATTTTTTTATTTCAAATAAATATTTTTTAAATCATTTTGATGTGTTGAAATCAAAAATATTTTTTTAAATATATAAAAAATATTATTTAAATATATTTTTAAGTTAAAAAACTCTTTAAATAACAGCTATAACCATACTTCTAGACACCAACTTTAAAGGGGGTGTTTGACACTGTATTTCTAGATGTTTTTGAAAACAAAAAAAAAATTATTTTTATTTTTATTTTTTATTTTAAATTAAATATTTGTGGTGTTTTAAAATTATTTTAATGTGCCGAAATCAAAAATAATTTTTAAAAAATAAAAAAATATTATTTAAATAAATTTTTGAACGAAAAATATTTTCAAAAACAACTATTTTTAAAAACACCCCAGTCACGCTCCAAACAGGTATAAGCACATCACGGTGCCTCTACTCTACATATTTAGCCTACTCAAGCCCTTATGTTTTATCCTTTTCAAATCCATCCCTATAATTTCAATTAACGTTACTCCAGCCCTCTGTCTACCTTCGTTACCGACCGAGCATTCCTATGGAGGCCAGTTATTATTTCTGAATCGGATTAAGTATCTCAAATTGCAATTAAACTGAAGTTGAAGGACTGATTTGACCAAATTTAGAGTAAACAAATAGACAAACTGAAAGGACCGTATGAGATTATTATGCATCTCCCAAAAAAAAAAAACATTTATTTTATTATTTTTGCCAGTGCGCCTGCGTTTAAATAATTTCACACTCGAAGGCGATACTTATCTAGTACTTATCCAGGGCAGGAAGGATTGTAGCTGAGATTTGAATCTCTTTTCCATGATAATGATGCCTAATAAATTAGGGATTAAATTGCATGGGTCGAATACTTTAATAAAGCATGGGTTTGATTATGAATTAGATAATTACTTTTATTTTTATTTTTATGTGTTGCATCATCTTGGACTCTGGGAATGATGGGTCTAACTTAGATTATAGTTTAGAAAATTCCCCTTCTCCACCTCCAATCTTAATATAGCCAGTTTGCCCATGCTAGGCACCACGTCAACCTTACGTAGTGTGTGTCTATATATATATATATATATTAATATCAAGATATCATCTAGTGGAACTTAGCAACAAAACAAGTAATTTTCATCAGCTTTTTCAGGGAAAGGTAATTGTTATCAGCTTTTGTACCACAATTAGTGAATTTTCAAGAGTTTAGATTACGTTGTTTTTGAAAATATTTTTTGTTTAGAAAAATATTATGTTTTTTTTTTTTTGTTTTTTAAAAAATATTTTTGTTATTAGTACATCAAAATTGATCTAAAAATATAAAATAAATTTAATTTAAAATAAAAAATAAAAAATAAAAAAATTACAAAAATATTTTTAAAACGTATTACCACATAGATACTTAATGTTAATATAATGGTCTATAGTTATAGCAGTGGAGTAATTCTCTTGTTTTTTTATATTATATGACAGTGATTGGTTTTATTTTATTTAAAAAAATATTAAGGTTAAAATTAATTTATTTATTTTTAATAACAGCATATTATTTAAATTTTAAGCCATCTCAATTTAAGCCGGACTTACAAACAGTAACTTAATATAAAATAACATAATTGAGGAACAAGCTTTTTGAGAAGTGACTTGATTATGACTAGTAGTTAATTCTTAATTGCAGAATTATACGTACTGATGACGATATTAAATTCGTTAAGTTGATCACTCAAGGCTCTGAATTAATTATGGGTTGAGAATTAGCAGGTTGATTTTAAAAGTTAAATAAAAATTTAATTAGATTAATATGGTATTGCTGCAACAACTCTTATCTTATTTAACTGGAAACCGGGAATACAAGTTGGCAACCTTTAAGGTTAAACCAGGTTTATTAACCGTCGATATCATTTAGATATAAAATTAAATTTATTTATGTGATCTAGTAAAAATAAAATATCTACGCTTTATATTCTGTTTATTTCAGTATAGAAAAGCTATTAAAATGATATTTTTTAAATTTTTTTAATAATAAAAAAATATTTTTTTTATTCTTTTTTGTGAGATATGCGACATAGAAAAGTTATTTTGGTTTAATTAGTGCTTGTTTGAAAATGTGCTGAATGTTGTTTTTTAAAATAATTTTTGTTCCGAAATATATTAAAAAATATTTTTTTATTTTTTTAATATTTTTTTAATATTAATATATGAAAATGATATAAAATCACCAAAAAATTAATTTAAAAAAAAATTAATTTGGTTTTAAATATTTTTGGAACGTAATGTCAAACAATACCTAAGCTCTTTTTTAACCAAGTAAACAAAAGCTAAAACATTATTATTAGGTTTTGTTTCTCTTCCTTTGTTTTTTCCATTGGAAACGCCCTTTCTCCTTAGCTCACAACAACCAACAATTTGACCCATTCATGTGTGAATAGAATTTCATCCCCGTGATAAAAGAAATATAAAAAAAAACATAGTGTTTTATGCCTTTTCAATTTAAATGCTTTTTCTTGATGCTTTAAGTTTGAACCATTATTTTCACCGCTCAGATAAACCAACCTAACCTCCCTCTACTCATCTGAACAAGCAAACACAAAAAAAAAAAAAAGAAAAAAAAAAGGTAAAATGCTTTTTAGGGTATTGAGGATTAGCTTGAAGAACTAGTTATGTAGAAAATGGAACCATCAATCACGATGACAACGACCTTACTCGAAAGTCGGAACCCTAGAAAACTGAACCTTTGGTCTCTCGTCTATTATTCTATGTTTTTCATGGATCAAAAGCTAAACGAGGGCAAGAAGTGCTTTTCTACCAAGATCTAACTATGTTCCACGTTCAAGGGAACAGGATCCTTTGCCATCATTGTTTCTGGTCAGGTTTTTCACGACTTTCTTTTACTATAAAATTCTTAGCTCATGCATTCGAGAGAGCATTTTCGCCGCTTCATCCGCCAAGTCTCTAGACTTCATGATCAACCTTCCCCCGTCTCTGCTACATCAATGCCATAACACCGTGAGTTCGTAGGGTGGAAGCCAAAGACCCTGGTCGAACATCTGTTCATAGTCATGACCTGTGTCAAGAAATCATCTCACCTTGCAGATTAAGTTATTATGTGAGATTCTAGAATATGATTTATGTTATTTTCTAATACACCCCTTCAAGTAAAAGCTCTTTAAGCTTGAAACTTGTACACAGACTCACATATCTTGTGTTTGATTTTTATCAAATAGAATAAACATTGTGAGATTCGAATTCGTGATTGCTGAATTAATACAACTCTGCTACCATGTTAAGGAGCCACATCAACTAACAAAATATAATTTATATTATTCTCTAATAATCCGATACAAAAAAAAAAACAAATTATAATGGATTTTTGTATAATAATTCAAGATTTTCATAATAAGTGTTCTTAGTAAGACCAACGTCTCCTATAGGGTGTTTGGGAGTGTGGTCACACTAGAGGTTGAGTAAAAGCTATGGTTTTAGGTGTTTGATTAATGTAGATAAGTTGAAAAAAGCATGTGGGTCCCATCTCAAAATCAAGTAAAACGGAGTTTCACGGAAAGCAGCAAAATTGCTGCTTTCCGTGCGTTTTCATCTGGGGTTGGGGGGCTGGTTGGCTGGGGGGGTTGGTTCGTCTGGGGCTGGGGGTTGTTTTATAGTTTAGTATTTATTATATTTTCTTATAAAATATATTTTTAATATTAAAATAATCTAAAAATATGAATTAAAATATAAATAAATATATTAAAAGAAGATCACAATATAATTTTTGCCTTACAATTCTAATTTTATTTCAGATGATATTTTACTATATATTGTTCCGGGATCACAGAGGCCTTCACGTATGGATTTATAGTTCATGATAAAATTACAAGTAGTATGATGAGAGAATAAAAACAAGTTTCTAATTTACTTAAATTATTAATTATATTTTATTATTATAATTATTAAATATTTAAATATATATATATATATTAAAGTAATTTTGCAAAATGAAATCAATATGAAAAGCTTGGTAACCAAACACTTGAAACTGTTTTTTTTTAACCTCAAACTCAACCATAGTTTTAACCAAACACTTTAAAAATTATTTTGAATCGCAGCTAAAGTGCTTTTCATGAAATTGTTTTTTTTTTAACTTCAACCACAAAAATAAAAGCAAATCAAACACACCCGTAATATGATTGCTGATAACACCCATCAACTCAATCCATCTAGTTAACTCTCTTAATCCATCTAGTTATAGAAGTAGAGTAAATGTCAGAAATAGAAGCTGAATTTCCGGAAAAAGAAAAAGAAAATTTTCATTATTTAACTTCATGGACATGATCGATCGCCAAGTTTGGATTAATGGATGTCAAATATCTCAAATCAAGTCACCTCCCAGCAGCCATTATATTTAGTGAAACGATATAGTGGCCCAATATCTTGATTCTACACTTCGCAAATGGGGTATGCATGCGTGCCACTTTCCATTGTATTTACTATTTAGTGGTCCATATCTTCAAAATCCTTTTTACATCTTATACTTAAAGGCTCTACCATCTTGGTATATGCCATTAATTCAACCACTTCCATTATTAATTTTACAAGTACGAATCAGATTTTTCCTAGGTCACTTTAAACCATGGCCACTAGTTGAGTTATGCTCGTGGTTTGAAAAAAAAAATTAAATTTTAAGTTTTTACGAGAAAAAAACTTTATATATCAATGTACCTTCAGATTCCATGCATTCCATTAGCAAAGTTTATGGATGCTAATGAGTTGTGTGGTCATTTGATTCCCTTGCATATAGATGCTGACAAGAAACTTGTTGATATAATTTTGAAAAGCTTGGAATCTTATTATCTCACCAAATAAATTATTGATCCCACTATGGGATCATATGTAAATAGCAATCACGAGTAGTAAACTTTTATGTTTAATTTACATGTCTTACTGAACTGATGGTTTCAAAACCTTGACCTTATCAGAAAATTTAGTTTAATATAACGACTAAATTATCAATTCCACCCTTGCGCTTCTAATTTGATCATTTATACCCTTGGTTACTCTCAAACTTTGCAATTTCACCCCTCCCTGAAATCCTATTTCGGCCATGGATTTGAGCACTCTTTTCACTCCAGTCCTTGATTTCTATGTTGACCAATTTAGTCCTTGCTTGGTCAATGAAACTTTATTTTCTTTGAATTAAGTCCTTAAAATCGTTGATCTCAGTAGTAAAAATCACGCACATTCTATAGATTGATCTTTGGTCCTGAATTTGTTGTTTTAAATCCTTAATTGCTTCCCAGAGTTTGAATTTTATGCAATTAAATCTCTAATTTCAACAAATTAGCCTTTTATCATAGCAAAACTTATCACTATTAAGGGGGGGAAAATACAAAAAGAAATAGTTTCAATACCCGAACCAGTTCCCATGCCATGCCTGCAACTACAGTGATGAGTTCAGTTAATCCAATGTGTAAAGACTTTGAGAATTGAATAAAGCACTAAGCAGGGTTGGCTCTCACTGGAGTATTGGAGCCTATACATAGTGAAAGATAAGAAAACTACCAAACTATCATGGTGGGAACAGTCCATTTTGGAGCTTTAATGGTTCATTCAAGCTGGCATCCTTTTTCCTTTTCAACTTTGAAATAGTCTTATGAAAAGGAAGAAACCTTGTATGTATGGATGATTTTTCACCAACCTACATCTTCCTTGCTTCTTCAAATCCACCCCCCCCCCCCCCCGCACAATTTCTTTGATAATACTACTCTTATATTTTTGAAAGTAATTTAGTCAAACGATATCATTTCTTTGCAACCTCAGCAGTCAAATTCTCCACCTCTTTTAAATTTATTTTACTTGAATTGTAGTAGTCTGAGCTGCAGGTTGCAATGCAAATATGAACTTCTATGAGTCCATCGAGTTGGTGAAAAGGGCATTATCCAATTGGGATCTCTCACTTAAAGAGAAATCATGGGGGAAGAGTTTTGAGAGAGTTAATGATATTTTTTATTTAAAACTTCTGTCATGGTACCAGGTTATGGTCCCTGACTTGATGCAATCAATAATGGAGTATGAAGTTGAATTATAGACAAATAAAGCGATCACATGGTTTGTTTCTGAATTTCAAGGTTTTGTTTGTCGGTAGGTGAGGAATTTCAGAATGGTTAGAAAACAAGAGCAAAGAGTTTGAGACAGCAGACATTTTCAATCAGATTTTTGTGGTGCATTTGGTTAAGAATGACTTTTTAGCATCTTTAGTTCTATGAACGTTGACAAGGCAAGCATTGAAAGATTGCAAATTTATGTTGTCTATCGAGTTGATTTTCTGCCGAGAACTCTTGTTCAAGAATGTAGGCTTTCTGGAGGCCTAGTCCAACGCAGTCATTTCGGCTTTGGATCTTCTGCAAGTCTTACGAGAGAAGAGGCCCAATTGTGCACAAGGACTTCGAAACTTTTGAGCCTAACCCATGATTGGGAAGTGTTGAAATATAACCTTTTTCAAAATAGTCGTTTATTACTATAATAGGGAAAATATTTATGGGTGTTTGAAGTGTTTGAAGTGTATTGTATTTTAGATAAAACTAGTTAATTACCCGCACTACGTTGCGGCCGAGCAAATTTTTTTATGATTGTTGGGATTGAAATAATTAATAGATTTTGCTAGTTCAAGAATAAAATATAATATTTATACATGCAAGGTTAGATATAATAAAACACATCAATATACCTTATTATAATAACAACAACATCGAAGGTTTAACATCTAAAAATATCATTACTATTATTGCTAAAAAAGTAAAAATTATTAAATTATTCCTAGGAGAAAAAAACTCGAAAACATTAATAAAAAAGGAAGCAAGAAAAAAAACTAAAATTATTATTATTATTATTATTGCGTGAATAATGGAAAAATAAATTCAATAAAAGAATAAAAAAGCCCAAAAACTTTAACAAAACAACAAAAAAAATTAAAAATTATTAGCTAAAAAATCATTTGACTTGAAAATTAAAAAAAAAAAACCAAAGAAAAAAAATATCAATTTTCAAATGATCATAAATACAAACTAAAATTCAAGAACAAAATTTTTGAAAAAAATGTTATCTCAACAAAAGAGAAAATAATAAAAATTAAAAAACCAAAACTAAACGCACATATATATAAACATGGATAAAAATATGGACTATTTAAGAACTATAAAAAATTAAAGATAAAATAAAAATTAATAAAAAACAACCAAAAAAAAAGAAAAAAATTTATATATAAGTTAAAAAAAAAAAACAAAAAACAAAAGAGCTAATCAAGGCCGGAGTCGAGCCCTGCCCTCTTGCTTAGAAAACCTAAACTTTATCCACTGGGCTACATGTGTTTTTTCATTTCTTGTTGTGCAAAAATAAGAAAAAAGGCAATAAGATAGCAAACCGAACGAACCTAACTGAAAACTGAGCAATACTATTGTAATCCATAGTGATTTGTCTCACAAGCTACAGTAACCGATTCTAACTTCTTTTAGTATATAGTATAATTATATTGTAATTATTTCCTATATAAACCCCCTCCTGTAATAGCAAAGTAACTGAATATATTAAAATTAAATCGAAGTTCAAATTCTAACCGGAAGTCAATGCACAACTCGCATAGGTAAAATCTTAGACAAGAGGCTGAAAGCAAGGCATTAGAGAATTGTAGCATTTCCTTGAGGCTTTTGACTTTAATTTAAAATTTTCTAAGCAGTTTATTAATATTTATTCTGCTGTTACCAATATGTTGTGCAATATCTTGGCAAGATTTATTTCAGGTTCCTTTTTCTTTGCAGCACAGGAATGCTTTGTTCGTTCCAGAAGAAATTGGAAGGATCTGTTGCAGTCTTAACCTGCGCTAGCCTCTTGAAGTTGTTCTTGAAGTACTTCAAGCCCCATACACTTGCCTTTGCGAAGCTGGTATTTCCGTAACTATTCCTGCCCAAATCAAGATCTCTATAGTTGAGATAGGCAGCTCTCGGTGAGCTTGAAACGTAAGGGGCCATGTAGGAATACAGTCTTCTCATCCATTTCAGGTTCTTCTCTGTTTCCTCTTCCACATCCCAAGTTATAATGTACTGGATTTCGAAAATATTCCCACTCCTGTGTGGGAAAGGTGTTTCCGAGCTCGGAATCTCACTCATTCTCCCTCCATAAGGTGTCAGGATCATCATCGATGTCTCCTCTTCAAGGAGCATTTTATACAGCCCTTCCAGGCCAGTTTCTGAAATAGGTTGCTTTACGTAATCCGATTTCCCTTTCGAGAATTCCTTGAACTGAGTAGTCCTGCTCAGTAGAACATCCAAGGAGTCTCTTGGTGAGAAACCACCAAAATAGAGGACAGATTGGATCCAACTCATTTCACTGCAATTTTCGCGCATCAAGCCCAGCTCAGGGAAGCTATCTTGCATCAGAGGGAGAAGCTCCTCGGCCCTGCCAAGAAACAATGACACGAACGAAACTTGAATAGTTTTATTTCCTTCGGGGATAGAGGTAGCAACTGCTATAGTAGCATGGAGGAAAAGGTCTTGATGAAGCTTATCTCCAATGCTTTGCCACTTTTGAAGAAGATTGCTTGCACCTTGCTGTAAGGTCTTTCCGATACTGAATACAGTAACAGTTGGAGGAACCGGAACCAGTCTAACTTTCCATGAGAAAACGACTCCAAAGCTAGCCGCTCCCCCTCCTCGAATGGCCCAGAAAAGATCTTCTCCCATTGATTCTCTATCAAGAATTATTCCATTAGCATCAACTATCCTAGCATCGATAACATTATCAGCTGCTAAGCCATACTTCCTGAATATGGTACCAAATCCACCTCCACTAAATTGTCCCCCTACTCCTACCGTAGGACAACTACCTGCCGGGAAGCCATGGACCTTGCTTTTCTCCGCAATTCTGTAATATAACTCTCCTATGCTTGCACCTGCCCCGATCCAGGCCCTTTCGTTTTCGATGTCAACACTGATGGAACTAAGTTTAGCAAGATCAACAAGTACAAATTCTTGATCAGACAGGTAAGATAGGCCCTCGTAGTCGTGGCCTCCACTTCGGACTCTTATTTGCATGCCATATTTCTTGGCACAAACAACGGCTGCCTTGATTTCAAACTCATTAAACGGAGTGATTATAAATTGAGGTTTCAGAGTTGAAGTGTTCAAGAATCTGAAATTTCGAATGGATGACTGCAGAACCGATGAGTAAGCAGAGCTATTTTTAGTGAGGATGGCTTCTGAAATTGACTTGGAATGCTGCATATGAGATGAAAAGCATTGCAAAAACATCTCATGAGATGAACTTGAACTTGCAGACCAAGCTAATGAGACTACAAGTATAAAAAGTAAGAGACGCACACTGAAGTTTGATCTTTCCATTATTTCTTTTCCTTCAGGTTGTGATGCAGCACAAGGTAAGTTACGTATTTAAAGCCGCTTCCCAATTGATGCTGAGCACAATTTCTCGTTCAAAGAATTGAAACTTCAAAGTCAAAAATGAAGAACATTCAAGATTATTACAAGACTTTTCTATTCTCTTCAATGCATCAGCCATTAAATCAGGTAACGAAATAGACATAAAAGGCTGAAAATTGGTGAAAGAGATGGAAATGTCTTGTAGCAGGTATTCAGCAGTCTATGATATGATTATATAACACCCAGTCTATGATATTAAGTAGTCTAACCATGTGACTTGCAATAAATAAATAAAAAAAGGTTGGCCAAAGGGAGAGATTTTATATTAATCAAGGAGTAATTAACAGATATACGAGTATGGTCAAAGTAATTAAATCCAATTGGAATCAAGGGATGGTGTTTTTTTGGCACAAAATAATAATTAAATCGAGCCTTAACAAGTATCCCATGAACACACGTAGATAAACCTACAAACTAAGAAGAAAATAACATAAATTATTATTTCTATTGTTGCTATAAGAATCAAGAACAAACATCAATCGGCTCTACACTGACCCAGCAAAACCTCAGATCAGGAGTCCCGAGCCCAAATCAGTCTTAACAAAAGCCATGGCACAAGACCTCCTACCCAAAAGATCATGCTCAAGATGCTTACACAAAACCTGCAGGAGATGGGAAACAGAATGTTGCTTTCAATTTCAAACTTTCCTTGTCCTCTTAGGAAACGGCTAGGAATTCAATTAGGTTTCCAACATAATGATGAATCCTTATATTTCACTGACTAGCTGCTTTATACGTTAATTTCTTCTTCCGTATAAATCCATGAGCCGATAGCATAACTTGTTTACATTCTTTTGCTAGACCTCAATATTTCCTCTCAAATCTCCCTTTACTCTGTTTTTTTTACGTCTTTTATGCTTAACACCCAATTGCGTTAATGGGTTCTACTCAGAATTTTGATTCGGACACTGATGAATCACCTTCAAAGAATATGCATAGCCAGAGAACCGAAAGCATAACTGGCTTTTTCATGCAAAGAATAATAAGGTCAAGATTCTCTTCTATCTTTTTGTCTCTTGACAGTACAACTTCGCATCCCGAACTGTCCCTCAATTTCTTACCTTGTTCGGTAAAGATTGAGGGTTCTACAAACCTAGGTCTCCTGCTTTCTAAGCATATCCCGCCAACATATCGAAACATTCCAAAGGTATTATGTGTGCAAGCCCACCACAAAATAATGGAAACAAATTCCGAATCGAAAGACTCGATATAGGAATAAAGCAATTGGTATGATCGTGTTAAGTTCAAGACCTTTGCATTACAAGATTGTGAGGTTTTCTTAGCCTAAGTTTCGTACGAATAGAGATTCCTATCGATTTAACAATCTTCGATGCGAGGTTTTTGATTCAAAGATGCATGCATGGAAGCAACTGATTTGCTCGAGTCATTCCTTGGATTTAATCCTGTCGTATCTACTTGTGGTTCACTTCATTGGCTTACGTTCGGGTGTAAAATTTTTGCCTTCCATGTGAAGGAAGAGATATACAGCATGATTTCACTACCCGAAGCAGTTCGCAAGAATCATCATCGAAAGCTCTGATGCTCGGTGAGTATGAGGGAAATCTTGCCCTAATATGCAAAGAGGATGGCGAGCGTTTCATTGAGCTATGGATCATTGAGAATTATGATAGAAAAACATGGAGGAAGAAGCAGAGAGTGAACTTTAACCAAATAGTTGCCGTACATTATCCTTACTGGTCTAGGCAATGCTAGTGCTGCATTAAGCAATAGAATTAATAATTTGACTTTATTCAACTTAAAAGATGGAAGTAGTAAATCTTTGAGACTGGAGATGGGCTTCGATGTTGTGGAGACATTTTCATTCCGGTCAGATTTTGAGCCTTTTTCTGATGAATCTGTGTTGGAGGACTCGAGAGGAGACCAAGAACAAGAGAATTGAAACCAGGAAAGTTTTTCATGATTAAGCTGGTTGAATTCTTTAGATTTAATCCAGCTTCTAAGACTACTTTAAGTAATCTATTTAGGAGTTGCTTATTCATTGCAAAGAATTTTATTGATTTCAATGTGCCTGTTGTTGGACCGTTGGATTATGATTGCCACCCCAGTGATGGTGATAAAAATGCAGAGATTGTTTTTAATAAATAATACATTTAAAAATATATTAAAATATATTTTTTTTTTATTTTTTAAAAAATTGTTTTTAACATCATTACATAAAAATAATCTTAAAAAAACAAAAAAATTAATTTAAAATAAAATAAAAATTCAGTTTTTTTTCTAAAAGACTAAATGCAGTCCCCACCACCAAAGTCTTTAATTTCAGGACCACCAGACCATCTTATATCAGGATGTTGTCACTGAGCCGTCACCATTCTATGGCAAGTTGAAGTTTTTCTCCCCCTCAAAAATACTTTCATAATTAAACGAGGGAACACCATACAAAGAAGTTGAAATATCCTTCAAGGATTCCGTAGATTTTTCCCCTCAATTACATACAAGCAGGCCAATGAGTTTCCCACTTGGAATGCCATAAAAATAAGATTCCAGGAATAGCTACGAACACTCCATCATCCTCTGATCCTTAAGGACAAGCAAAGCATATCAAGATTGCTATGAGATTCAACAGGGATGTTATAGACCTGGAAGTAGAACCCCCAGCCACCCCGGAGTCATGCCCTACTTCTGCAATAAATGAACAGTGTTAGTTACCAGGAAGCAAGAAAATGAGTCTGAGCAGGACAGAAAACATGGCAGAGAAAGTAAGTTCACACGCCTTTGTTTGATTCAAGTTGAGTCTATTAGAGTTACAGCCAATGGGACCACAATTCACCTGTGAGGATAATTGATGCAACTGGGGCACAAAACATGATGAGAAACGACACTCGCCATGTGGTGTTGTATCACAGATTACAGGTACAAATTAATGCCAATCATAAAGCATGTGACATCAGTTTATTCACGGGTATATATATATATATATATATATATATATATATATATATATATATATATTCATCATGATTTTGTCAAAAAAAAAAAAAAAACGAAGAAGAAGATGATATGGTTCATGGGATATAAGGTAGTTGGTGGTAGTAGGACTTCGGTGCTGAACAAGCTGTTGGACTGCTATCTGTTAAGAGTTGGTGTGAAGAATCTAAACTAGCTGGACAAAAGCAATTGTTTTTTCTTTTAAGAATCTTACACAAGCACATATGGAAGCCTTATACGGATTTGGACATAAGAGCATATGTTCTTTTCTTGAAAACATGGCGAAAATCATGGGATGTAAGCAATCAGCAATTTATTAATCAGAACCAAGATGGAAAGAACCTTGAAACTTTCATACATGATTGATGAGTGATTGGTTTCATTTCCTCCCTTCACATGCCTAAAGTGAAAAGGGGAAGAAGGGTAAGATATGACTCGAAAACTGTGGTTGGAATAAAAAGTAAATATATTTATTCATTTGATCACAGTATGAAAATCGTCATAATGCACCTTTTCTTGTCTTGTATATTTTGTGATTTGTGATTGTAAATAAGGTCTTGATCACTTTTCAGCCTTAAAGAAGACAAGTAAGATGAACAGAGGGGGGTAAAATCTGCTAGTGTCATGATCACAGATTTGCATTATCTAAAGTGAGCACGAATGATTTATTTTATAAATTAAAGGAAAAAAGAAAGATCAATGATGATGGAAGGGCAAGATTCCGTCAAAAAGCAATCATGTAGCGTTTTTATTAAAAAGAAAGCAACTATAGATTATTATAATTTCTATTACAAACCAATCACCTAACCAATTGGTTAAAATCACCACTGAAAATCTTCTATGCCTTACTTGGTAAAGTAGGGATGCTCTGCTCATTCCTGAAGAAATTTTCTGGATCAACAGCAGTCTTTACTTTCACCAGCCTATCAAAATTGTCATTAAAATACTTGTAACCATAAACACTACCCTGTTCGAAACTATCTTTGCCAGCCTCCATGACACCAATGTCAAGATCCCTATAGTTCAAATATGAACTCCTCGGATTCTTGGAAACAAATGGGGTCATGTAACTGTGAAGCCTCCTTATTTGAGTCATGAAATTCTTGTCTGCCTCACCTCCTGCTTCTTCCCAGTTCACTGAATACTGGACCTTGAACAAATTGCCAGCCCTGTGAGGGAATGGAGTTTCTGAGGCAGGAATTTCACTCATTCTACCACCATAAGGATTGAAAACCAATCCAGTCTTGCCTATCTCAATCATCTTTTTCCACAACCATTCCAACCCATCTTTTGATATTGGGTTCTGAACATAATCTGATTTCCTCTTCAAGAAATTGGCATCATTAGGATTCCTATCGAGAAGAACATCAGGTGACTTTCCAAGATTTGTAGACTCATCCCACCACATCACAGACTGAATCCAACTTGTCTCAGTACAATTCTCCTTCTTCAATCCCAATTCAGGGAATTCTTTTCCCAACAAGGCCACAAGACTATCAGAATTCCCTAAATACAGTGTCACAATTGATGCTCTCAGAGTCTGCTTACCGTTCCTTGTCACAGGCTGCAAAAGCATCCTCATGAAAAGATCATTACTTGTTTGAGGAGCAACTAATTGCCACTTGTAAACAATATCAGTAGCATTCTGTTCAAGTGTTCTTTCAACTCTGAAAACGGTAACTGTCTCAGGAACAGGAACAAGCTTGATCTTGTAAGAAATTATAACCCCAAAACTTCCACCACCACCTCCACGAATTGCCCAAAAAAGATCCTCGCCCATTGCTTTCCTGTCAAGAAGCTTCCCATTTACATCAACAATTTCAGCATCCACGACATTATCAACCGACAACCCATATTTCCTCAACATATTACCATAACCCGCACCGCTTAAATGCCCACCAACACCAACCGTAGGACAAATCCCCGCAGGAAAACCATGAACTTTGCTGCTCTCCCAGATCTTATAATAGAGCTCACCGAGAGTAGCCCCTGTCTGAACAGTAGCAGACTCATCCTTGACATCAACCTCAATAGATCTTAGATTAAACATGTCAAGAACGAAAAAAGGCATGTCAGAAACGTAGGAAATCCCATCATAATCATGTCCACCACTTCTGATTTTGAGTTGGTAACCAACTTTTTTGGTGCAAATAACCGTGGCTTGAACATGGGATATTTGAGTTGGAGTTACAATGACAACTGGCTTCGGAGTTGCAGAGGTATTGTAACGTGCGTTTCTTATGTAAGCTCTCAAAACTGAAGTGTAAGATGCGCTAGATTGCGAGTAAACAAGGTTCGAGATCTTGTCTTGTGGGTTTGTGTTGCTTTCCAGACATTGAAGGAAAGATTCATAAACTGAATCATTACCCACAGCGGCGGCAGAGAAAGAAGAAGTTATATTGAAGACAAGAAGCACAAGTAGGGCTAAAAGGGCAGGTTTTGCCATTTGAGCAAAGCAGAATGATTGGTTTTGTGTGGTTATTAGTTAAGCAAAGAGAAAGCATTTATAGGGAAAATAAATGTTGCTTTATTTAATGCTTGAAAATGATTAACGTGTTTTTAGGAGAAAATTCAAACATGGAAGCTTTTCTTTGACGATCTACCACCGGAAATTGGGATCCGACGTTTGGCAAGTGAGTCTTGATTACTATCATCAATGTGAAATCAACGATGCCAATATTTTGAAAAGTATCTACCGGTAAGAACCCGAATTCCGAATCGTGTTCTTTAGTCCATTTCGTTGACTTGGTTAAGATGAGATTGAATTCTTTGACTTTGCAGAAAAAACGTCTGAACAATTAGTGGCACAACTTCAGGGCATGGATTCCACAGTAAAATCGGATGATTTGATAGTTAATCCGCAGTGTGTCGGGTGATTTCGGTAGTTAAGCGAATCCGATTTGGAAATAGACATAAATTTTACGTTGCAGTTGGCATTTTCAAACTGGTCATAAAGGGGTTTGGTTTAAGAAATTTCGTAAGTATGTTTGTGTTTTGTAATATCATATCTCATACAATAAGATGAAATTCTTGTTTTTATAATAAATTCTAGAGAAAATAACACAATTTTCCATCTACTTGAAATTATTATTTTTAAAATTAATATGTTAATGTATGTTTCTTCTAAGCCCAATTTAATATTGCGTCTAAAAAAAATTAGTTGTTTTAGATCATTTTTATGTGATGTGTGTTGATGTTAAAAATATTTTTTTGAAAAATAAATATTTTAATATATTTTTAAATAAAAAATAATTTGAAAAACAATCTCAATCATATTTCCAAATAAATATCAATATTGTGAAATCATGGGGCCGTATTCTTGATCATTGAATGCTTGGATTGAGTTTCCTTAAATGGATCCTAATAATCAAATGGAATTTTGTTTTATTTTTCTATATTGAGGACAATAATTTTAATTTGAAGGATAAGTCTGAAAAACAATGGAGGGGAAAGATCTTATACATGAAATTCGAGAGAAAAAAATTATGTGTACGAGTAGTTTGGATTAAGGTAGAGTTTTGTTGATCATGAAGACCGTTGACTTTGGAAAAATATGAAGTGGAAAAAGAAAAGAAAAGAGACAACTCTATTATGTTTTCTAGCTTTAAAATTGAAGTGTTAATTAAGAAAAGACTCTTGTCTCTTGATTGAAATTGATAAGAATTTTTTTATAAAAAAAAAAACATAACAAAAAATATTTATATCATAGAAAATTTTAAAATTTTATTATTTAGCTCGGTTTAAGATTTAATTAATTTAAAATTAAATTAAATTAATGGAAAAAAAACATTAGGATAATATATTAAGAGATTATCTATGTATTTATTTAGTTTTAGTTTTGAAGAAAAATTAAAAACCAACAAATTAGCAGCGCCCCCAGAAATCTATCATTCCAAGGGGGCACATAGGAAAATTGGATAATATTGTTGCCAAAATATTAATTATTATTTCCCCCCCTTTGTCTTTTCAAACTTCAATACAATGACAACGAAGGTGATCAGTCAACTCTTTGTGTCTGCAATGTGAGTCAACATTTCTCTCAGAAAACAAAATGGATAGTGAGATGACTAATTTAACCATGAGTAGGTGCTATTTGATTAGTAGGTTAATTGAAAACCTTGTAGGGCCAACTAGATTATTTATCCGTGTGTTAAGCTACAAATTTGGATTAGTTTTTTTTTAACATTCAGAAAATATTCAAATTTTATTAATACATTTTTTTTCTAGCAAAAAACAATTTAAATCGTGTGATGATTGACCCAACATATCCCGGTTGACTTTGAACTGTTCAGAAACAGCCCATAAAAATATAGTTTGACTAAATTTAACTCATGTTAATCTGTCAAATCAATGATTTTGGTTATGAGACTCAAATAACTTCATATAGAGCAAATCATATATATTATAAAACTTAATTTTCAACCTCACGATGAAATTTATAAACATGCTAATTAAAAAATGACAAAAAATAAGTCAATTCAACCGGGTTAACATAATAAAAAACAAACCAATCAAGAAGTCTAATTTGTATTCAAATATAATATTAACTGATAAAATTAAACAAATAATAATTTCGTTAATTGCACTAAATTCAGGAAAACAAGAACAATCTGAAAGAAAAATTATAAAGCACCTTTTCAAAATCTGTGTGCAAGGTGATAAAACCTCTTCTCATATACAGCCAGGTATATAATAAAACCAAGTAAAACCATGAATCAAGTGACTAGAGCTTGGTACATCATCTGTGTCCGAGCAGGTTCTTGGTCTTCGGAGATTTTAAGAAATTAATCTTTCTAATTTTATAATTGCATGAACTTGTCTGCCGTATGACCACCCAGCTCAAGGCCTGCACTGAACTAGTCAAACCAAGGATCATCCTTCTTTTAATATTATTTTGTTGTGTTTAATTAACTGTTTTAATTAAAAAAGATTGGTCAGTAAATTGAATGTATATATTACACAGAGCTACACACCAAGAAATATATCGTGTACTTTTCCATTTTTATTGACTTTTAAAATAGATGTAGGGCACATGACTCTAGCTAGCTAGTATGGTTAATTATTTTAATGCATCCCCCCTCTCTACTTTCTCAACATTTCAATAGAACATAATTAGGAACACGGCAAGATGTTTGATTTTGATGCTGTAAAATATGATTTTTTTTGCATGTTGCACATGACTCTAGCTAGCTAGTATGGGGATTTGTTGTGGTGCACTTAAGCTAGCCTGGACACCTCGATTATAAAAAAAATATAGGTGAAAAAAAAAACAAAAAAAAAACTTAAGCGGGCTCGGAGACCTAGGTTATAAAAAAAATGTATAAGTAAAAAAAACAAAAAACAAATAAGCAGGAAAGCACTGTAGCAATCCATATTGTTTTTTTTTTTTAAATTCGGCCCGGGATTAGTCGTGGGATGCTTAAGCTGACCCGGAGACCTCGATTATAAAAAAAGTATAATTGAACCAAAAAAAAAGTATAAGGAAAAAAAAAGAGAAAAAAAATGTACCAGCGAGAAGCACTGTAGCAAAAAACAAAGTGGATCCGGGGATTAGTTGTGGTGCGTGTAAGTTGGCCTAGACATTCCGATTATTAAAAAAAATTGGATCCAGGGATTAGTTGTAGTGCGCTTAAGCTGGTCCGGACACACCGATTATAAAAAAATATATATAAGTGGTAAGAGAGAAAAAATACAACTGAGAAAAAAACAAAAAAAATAGCATAATCAGGGAAAAAGATGGGGAAAAAAGCATTGTAGCGACAAAAAATATATATATATAAGTGAAAAAAAAATATAACTGAAGAAAAAAATGTTTTAGGAAAATAAAATACGGTAGCAGAAATGCACTATAACAATTCACAGTGTTATGTATGGTAGCCATAGTTTTTTTTTAAATATATATATATATATATATATATATATATAATTTTTTTGATATTGTAATATAATTTTAATTTACTAATGTTAAAAATATTATTTTAATATATTTTTAAATAAAAAATAAGTTGGAGCAGTTAAGACGTAAGTCATGGTGTTACAAATTTATCGGGGTGTATCGTATTGACCTAATAATTTTTATTTTCTATATTACTATGAACCTCTTGTAGGTGATGTAGACATTTACTTTTATAATAATGACTGCCTGCATTTGCTTTTCAATTATACCTACTCATCAATTTCAACAGTCCGAACCCACGAGTAATTCATTAATCTGTCCAACCTTTATAATATGATAATTATGCAATTATCTTAAAGCACAAGGAACACAGCAGCTATATATTGACCACAACTTTCACTCTTATTTAATCAATCCATGCTGGATTTCCTGTAAATGAACATACTTTCGCTCTTGCTATATATATATACTAGACAATGCCCCGCGTTTCGCCGCGGGCGGCACAATATTTTTTTCAATGTAAAAAATATTAATTGTGTGTATTTTTTTATTATAATATAAATTTAGCTAAAATAATAAATCTGTGCAGAATTCATATCAAGTGCAAGTTTTCTATAAAATATATGAATTTAAAATCGATATAAATTTATCTGTTTAGTAGTTTCAAACGAAATAACCAGCATAAATTTATCATCATCATTAAAAAAGCAAGAAAACTCGGATATCTGAATTATTAAGTTCATTGTATTAAGATTAGTTCATTTTATAATTCAATTTAAATCAAACAAAAATAAAATATAAATTGTGAAAATACCTACAATAATCAAATTAAAAAAATAAGTTGTTAATTTTCTATCAACAAAAAGACGAAAATATAGATTGAGAATTCATCATGACGTTATTGCCATTATCATTGTTATTAAAGCTAAAATTATTACTAACATTACTGCCAAAACAATTAAAATAATTAAATTGCCATGAAAAAAAAAGCAAAAGATTTTTATAAAAAAACAATAACTAAAATTATCATTATTATTGCATAAATAATAAAATCATAAAAATCATATAATCTAAAGAACAAATAAAGAAACAGAAAACAAAAAAAAATGAATTAAGGGAAAAATAGAGTAATATTACTTTTAAAATGATCACCGATATAAATTAAAATTTCAGGAAAATCTTTAAAAAAAAATCAAAAGATTTTTATAAAAAAATAATCACTAAAATTATCATTATTATTGCGCAAATAATAAAATTATAAAAATCATCTAATCCAAAGAACAAATAAAAATAAAAGTGAATAAAAAAACGTATAAGGAAAAAAAATAAAAAATAATAATAAATTGGTTCAGAGATTAGTCATGGTGTGTCCACGCTGGCCTGGACACCCCAATTATCAAAAAACAGATTTGGTCCGAGGAGTAGTGGTGGTGCACTTGAGTTGGCCCGGAGATCGTGATTATAAAAAAAATATATAAGTGAAAAAAATGTATAAGTGAAAAAAAGAGCTTAAGTTGGCTGAGAGACCATGGTTACCAAAAAATGTATAAGCGAAAGAAAACAAAAAAAAAAATGTATAAGCGAAAGAAAACAAAAAAAAAAAGTATAAGCGTGAAAGCACTGTAGCAATCCATATTGTTTTTAAAAAAATTCGGCCTAAGAATTAGTCGTGGTGTGCTTAAGCTGGTCAGAGATCCCGGTTATAAAAAAAATGTATAAGTGAATAAAAAAAAGAAAAAAAATGTACCAGTAGGAAAGCATTTTAGAAAAAAAAATGTGGGTCCAGGGATTGTCGTGGTATGCATAAGTTGCCCTGGACACCCTGGTTATAAAACAAAATTGGATATGGAGATTAATCGTGGTGCATTTAAGCGAGCTCGGACACCCCGATTATTAAAAAACAAAAAACCAAAAAAATATATAAGTAGAAAAAGAAAAAAATATATATAATAAGAAAGAAATGAAAAAAAATATAATAAGGAAAAAATACAAAAAAAAAAAAAGGCAAAAAAAGAAGAAGCAAAAAACGGAGGAAAATAAAAGAAAAAGAATAATTAGGAAAAACAAAAGCAAAAAAAAAAAAAGAACAAACGAAAAAAAAGAGGAGCTAATCATAAAATAAAAACCAAAAAAAAAAACCAAAAAAAAAACATAAGCAGAAAAAAAAAGCAAAAAAAAAAAAAAAAAACTACTGTTGCAATCCACAGTGCACTGTGTCTGTGTGCACAGTGCATGGGTACACAATAAAACCCCACGCCTTTTATATATATAGTAAAGTAATAGTAATAAATAAAAAAAGGTTAAATTGATTAGAAATTAGATGAATTAAATAATAATAATAATAATAACAATAATAACTACGCGAGAGAGAGCCAGCCATAGCTTTTATCCGAGTTAAAAAGGAACCAACGGTGTTGATAAACATAAAGCCAAACCAATAAAAGAAGGAAAATAAAACCCATCAAATCACAAACTGCCATCTCCTTCCCCTCTCTCCCTTCTCCTCTCTTCTCCATCGTTACCTGGAGAAAAAACTTTTCTTTCTTTCTTTCCCTATTTCTCCCTCTCTCCTTCCAACTCTCGCGCCAAATGCAAAACCACCCTCTCCTCTCCTCCCCCTCTTTCTCTCTCCAGGTAATACCGAACGACCTCCTCCTCTCTCTCTCTAAAATTCATCTCACTTAGGGTTTCGATCTCCTTCAATTCCGCTCTCTTCTCTACTTTTCGTCTCAGATCGACTCGAAACCAAGCCATAAACCACCATCCTCTCTGCACGAAAAGAACAGACCCAGCAGACGCAAAGTTAATAAACAGAAAGGAAGAAGCCAAAAACGCCCCCAGAGAAGAAATACAACACGCCGGCTCATTAAGGGTATAATAGTCCCGACACTGCCACAATCCACAGTAAAAACACTCTGAAGTTACAGTGATGTGTGCAGGAAAAATGACACGCCTTTTATTTGTTAGTTAATATATATATATATAGAAAAGTTAATGGGTATAATTATTGAAAATTTATATGTTTATTAATTATAAAACTTGTGAGATTAGTCAAGATGCATTTAAGTTAGCTTAAATACCCACATTAATAATAAAAAAGGAATCAACTCTTCGTTAACACTGTAACCGTATCTTTTTAATGCTTTTAAATATGAGTTTTTTTCTTTCTGATATCAGACTAACTTCAATGGCAGCACCTCAACCTTTTCACATAAAAATAGGTGGGCATTTATCAAACCATTTACTTGGTGATCTAATAATAATAGTTGGAGATTAAAAAAATTTACTCCTCATGCGATTTTAGGATTGAGTTCAGTGGTTGTTAATATAATGACTACTAGAGACTTATATGGTCATTAAATTTACATAGCTATTATGGTTTTACCTTTGAAATATTTGAAACGACCATGAAACTTGAATTTGTTGACACATCTGCTAGGGGGGATATTCTGTAATTCTCTAGCAACTTAACAATTAAACTCTTTTAAGAATCTGATTTTGCATAATAGAAGAAAGTATTTTGGTGTGAAGATTTACTTCTTAAGAGTTGTTGGAAAAAATAATGACACATTCATCAAGTCCCTCAAATTAATTTAGAGTCATCTATGAATCTCTAAATATTACTTTTCATTTACTCTCAAGAAGATTTTGTTTAGAAGAGAGTTTCTCATTGCTAATTGATTGTCTAAGAACATCAATTTACAAAAACATTGTTATGATATTAGATAAAATCTTAATCTAAATAGAAATCTTTTTATGTTTAGAATCCTTGTTTAACTAGTTAATTATATTTTTTATTGGATTATGATAATTTGAGTGTGTAATCTCTCTATAAATATAAAATCAACTTATTCATAATTTTTTCAATTTCCAAACTAAAATGATGAATAATATATATTCTTATTTTGTACACAAGCATTTTTATCAATATAAAATATCAAAGGTACTTTCTTTTAGATTTTCATATATGGTTAATATTATTATTATTTTTATTGATTTTTAAATCTATATACATAAGATGAGTGTATTTTAAATTTAAGGTTGTGAACAAATTAATTCACAAATTTATTTAAACTTAAAATCAAAAACTTTTTTCTTAGAGTAACGCCCTTATACTATGTGTGTTACAAATGCTTTATATATATATTGGATTTTAAAAGTATAAAGCTGATGGATTTTTTGAGTGGATTCCATGGGAGATTAGTTGAATCTTCACCACTTGTGGTGAGAAAAGAGAGAGATGAAATAAAACATAATTGCTTGTTTCTTGTAGTATTGTCGTAACGAGCAATTCTCCAATTAAAAATCCTAACTTAAGTTTAGAGATAATCT
The DNA here is from genome assembly GCA_964035475.1 of Salix caprea. Lineage (NCBI taxonomy): Eukaryota > Viridiplantae > Streptophyta > Magnoliopsida > Malpighiales > Salicaceae > Salix > Salix caprea. The sequence goes on from OZ037743.1 coordinate 814,748, forward strand.
CCTTAACATTTTGTTTGTAATAGTTTACTTCCTAAGTTTTAGAATTGTATCAAATTCGTCCTTAAATTGAAATTGAAACCTGACCAAAGACATAAATATCTTGTTTGTCTTAGTTTACTGCCTAAGATTTCAGAATTCCATCAAACTTGTCCTGAACTCACCACGACTTCAATCACAAAACAAAGAATCCACCTTCGTCCGATGAAGGGTAGGGTTTGCTAATCAATAAAACTTGTTTTTCAAAAAGTTCTTATTTTTCTACCTCTCTCGTGGAGTCCCACTTTTTTGTCTGTGTCATTCACTCATTGTCCCATTCAGTCAGGTTGTCGGATGATATGGACATGATCATATCGGTAGACCCATTTAATTTGGACCGTATAAGTAGTCGTACAGATGTGGGCTCGTTGGAACATCCATCTCCACTCATTCGTTCGCTGATGAATTTTGTTATAACCCAAATCTAAAAACAAATAATAATTTAAAATATAAATATCAAATCTAAAACTAACGAGATTACCTTTAGATGATTTTATTGTACTATTATAAAAATAAAAATTTTAAAATATATAACAATATTATTTTAATGTATTTTCATCAAATAAAAAACACTACAAAAATTAATCGCTAATACAATAGCAAACCAGCTTCATTTATAAATTTCTTTGTAACCCGTAGTTTGATCTTGAAGGTATTTTTTAAAAGCATTGAAAAATAACATATAAATCAATTTTAATTGAAGGGCACAATTGAAAATAATTAAAATTTTCATTGAAGAAATCATGAATAAAAAAAAATCAAAAATTCAGGGACTAAAATAAATCAAATACAAACATGAAAGACTTATCTGTAATTTCAGGTGGCAGGAGGGATAAAAGGGAGAAAAAATCAAAAACTATTTTACTGTGCACAAATCTGTGCAAAATAAAAAAATAATCCCCACTGTTCCGCATCCTTTTATTAGCTTCAAGGGGTAAATTAGTATTTACATTGTGAAAAAAATTCAGAAATAACATTCATGTCCTATTGAAATGTCTAAAGTACCCCTCTTCCTAGGGGTTAAAGTTTTTTGGCTCTGGGGTAAAATAGTAATTTGACTACCGTAATATACAACGAGTTGTCTCTAGGTGAACATTGAAAAATGCACTGTAAATATATATACTAGCCACTTACCCGGGCCTTGTCGCAGCCAAAACTATATTTTTTTCAACACAAAAAAATATTAATTGTGTGATATTTTTTTTATTATAATATAAATTTTGGCAAAATAATAAATTTAGATAAAATTCATGTGAATTGCAAGTTTTCTATAAAATATATGAATTTTAAATCGATATAAATTTATTTATTTAGTAAGATTCAACGAAATCACTAACATAAAATTATCATTATCTTTAAAAAAACAAGAAAATTCAGATACTTGAATTATTGAATTCTCTGTATTAGGATTAATTCAATTTATAATCTAATTTCAGTTAAACATATCAAACAAAATATAAATTGTGAAAACACTTGAAATAATCAAATAACAAAAATAACTAGTTAATTTTTTATCTACAAAAAAAAGAAAACGTCATTGAATATCCATCCCAATGTTACCATCATTATCATGACTATAACATTTATAATTATTATCAACATTATTTTCCAAACAATTAAAATCATTAAATTACCCCGAAGAATAAAGAAATAGAAGGAAAATTAAAATCATAAAATCATCTGATCCGAAGAACAAATAAAAATAATAGAAAATACAAAAAAAAAAAAAACAAAGGAAAAAATTTGAGATATATTAATTTTAAAATGATCACCAACATAAATTAAAATATTAGGACTGAACTGAATAAAAATAAAACCCCAATAAAAAAATAAAATGAAAAAAAAATTTAAAACAAAAACAAAAAACATAGATGCATAAATAAGGATAAAAGATAAACATTGTCCAAGAAGGACTGAAAAAACCAAAAAAATTAATACCAAATAAAAAATTCAAAGCATAACGGCTAAAATAAAAAATATAATTAATTCCAATCAAAGGACAAAATTGAAACAAATAAAAACTTTGGGACCAAAACAAATAAAAGCATTCTTAAAAAAATTGCAATGTAATTTTGTTAAAAATTAAAAGAATAAGGACTTAGATGAAAACCAACATATATAATCAGTTTCATTAGAAGAGCACAATTGAAAACAATCAAAATTTTTATTGAAGAAATCATAAATAAAAAAATCAAAAGAATAGGAACTAAAATAAAACACTCACAAACATGAAGGACTTACATATATTTTTCGGCGGCAGGAGAGAGAAAAGGGAGAAAAAATTAAAAACCATGCACTGACGATTCACTAACCACCTTCACTTGATAAGCGCTGCACTGGGAGGTAGAGGACATGACGTCGCACCGGGAAAATGGAAACCGGACAGTTTACACGCCCAAATGACCTCACACCCGTTGTTTGAAAGGCGAGTATGCGTGAAATACTGCTGGCATATTCGTACGACGCAAATGCATTGTTTCCAAAAAGAAATAATAAAAAATGATAAATTACCTATACACTCCTATACCCAGCAATAACCATGAAAAAACCGGACATGAAAGTACAAGAATGCCTCCAGCTCCAAGCCTTCGTTTTTGTTTTTTCTAGGGGGTATTTGCGTTGTTTCACTATGCACGAATATAAACAACCAAAAATACCCCCCACTATTCCATGTCTTTACATCTTTTTGTTAGCTCCTAGGAGTAAAATTGTAGTTTCACTATGCAATTTAAATTGGAAATTACCATAAAACTCCAAACAATTTGAAAATGCCATACATGTCCACTAGAAATGTCCAAAATATCTCTGGTTCTGAGAGTTAAATTTTTTGATCCGAGGGGTAAAATAATAATTTTATTATTGAAATTCATAGTAATCTGTGTCTAGATACATAATTTAACAACTACGCCTCCTAGTTGTTTTTTAATATACATAGGTTACAAGATCTTGTGGCTAACTAGGTTAAAAGGAGAAGTGACTGTGGATGCTAATAAGATGATCACTGAAGGTTTATATGGTCATTAACTTCAGGACCTGTGGGATTAGTTGAGGTTCACACAATCTGACCTAGACACTCACGTTAATAAAAAAAAAAAGAAGTTCAACACTTCGTTAACATTGAACCATGTCTTTTTAATGTTTTTAAAGATGAACTTTTTTCTGATATCAAACTAACTTCAATGGTTGCTCCTCACCTTTTCAAATAATGCAGGCATTTATCAAACCATCTAGTAGGTGGTGATGTAGTGGTAAAAGCTTGGAACTAAAAGATTTGCTCACCTTGTGGTTTCAGGTTCGAGCCCGTGGTTGCTAATATGATTGATCACCGGAGACTTACATAGTCGTTAATTTCAGGGCCAATGAGATTAATTGAGATACACGCAAGTTAACCCGGACACCCATATTAATAAAAATAGGTAGGCATCTATCTACTAAATAAAGAGATTATCCTAGAAGGACAAAAAAAAAAAGATCGAAAAAAAATAAAAAAATAAAATACAAAACAAAAAATTATACATATTCAAACGAGGAAAAAAAATCTAGTTACAGTGCAGTGGCTCTTGTTACCTAAAACACTCTTAATTAACCTCTGCACACACCTCACAGGCAACAACAAGTGGATTCCATGTTAGATTTCTTGTAGCATTCTTGGGATGAATGATTCCTTCATTGAAGTAAAGCATTTAGAAAGAATTTGTACTTATCTCATCACGACTTCAATCACAAAGCAAAGAATCCACCTCCATCCAATGAAGGGTAGGTTTGATAATCAATAAAACTTGTTTTTCAAAAAGTTCTTATTTCTCTACCTCTCTCGTGGAGTCCCACTTTTTTGCCTGTCCCATTCACTCATTATCCCATTCACTCAGCTTGTCGGTTGATATGGCCATGATCATATCAGTAGCCCCATTTAGTTTGGACTATATAAGTAGCCGGACAGATCTGGGTCGTTAGAACATCCACCTCCACTCATTCGTTCGCTGATGAATTTTTCATAACCCTAAATCTGAATAAATAAATAAATTTAAAACATTAAAATCAAATCTAAAACTAATGAAATTACCTTTATAGAAGTCACTGCCCAATTCCCGTGATCCGCTGCTGCGGGTTAAACTATATATCTTTTTTTTAAATATACTATAAGAACAAAGTCTTTTCTAGCATTATTATTACATCTGATCAAACGTTTCCATCTTGAAAGTCATGATGAGGCCAAGACTTAAATTTTAGGCATTGAGAGACAGAATGATAATTATATTATTATATTCCATAGTAATATGTGTCTAAACTTACATGGTATAACTTTCTTTAATAGTTTTTTCAAATTTTAATTATAAATTATTTTATAATTTTTCAATGTTCATCCTCAAAACACGATGAATTTATTTATTTTGAATTACAACCATTGATTTGGTATCATTTAAATGTTTTTATTAAATATAGAAAGACTTGATCATTGGGAAGAGATGGACCGTCCTCACCCATATGATAAAGTTTTTTCCTCGGAAATTATTTCTACAGCAAACGACTGGGTTTTTATTTTTATTATAAAAAGATATAACACTTAACAAACAATTTATGGAAAATTAATTTTCCATTCTACATTCTCCCTAGTAAAGAAGTAGGGACACTTTGTTCATGCCTGAATAAATTACCAGGATCAACCTTAGTCTTGATTTTGACCAACCTTTCGAAATTATCCTTGAAGTACCTGATCCCATAAGAACTTCCTTCACTGTAACTTGCCTTTCCATGGTGGTTGATGCCCAAATCAAGATCCTTGTAGTTGAGAAATGCAGCCCTTGGATTCTTGGAGACAAATGGAGTCATGTAACTATAGAGCTGCCTTGCCAAATCCAGATGATATTCTACTGCTTCAGCCCCTTCTTCATTCCAGTTTATTTGATACTGAATCTTCCACAAGTTCCCAGCTCTGTGTGGAAAAGGAACAGATGCTTCTGAAATCTCACTCATTTTACCACCATAAGGATTGAACCCCATTTTTGGAACTTCTAGCTCTATCATTTTCTTCCAAATCCCCACCAAACAATCCTTTGAAATTGGTTTTTGCACATAATCTGACTTCCTCTTCAAGTGAACAAAAGAAGGAGGTGTTCGACTAAGCATAACGTCGATGGGTGTCCCACGGGGGAAGTCTGCCCAAAACAGGATTGATTCAAGCCAACTCGTTTCTATGCAATCTGATTTAAGCAAACGCAATTCCGGGAAGCTTTTTGTTGCAACGGACAGAAGCCGCTCAGAGTCGCCGAGAAAGAAACCTATGAATGAAGCCCTCAATGTCTTTTCGCCACTTCCACTGTCTTTTACAACATCTAGGAGTAGCCTGATGAAGAGGTCTTCATCGATCTTATGTGCAACATGTTGCCACTGGTACACAATATCAGTTGCGTTCTCTTCGAGTGTTCTTTCAACTCGGAAAACAGTGACCATTTCTGTAACTTGAACAAGGTTTATTTTATATGAAAGGACAACTCCGAAGCTGGCTCCACCACCTCTGATAGCCCAGAACAGATCTTCTCCCATTGATTTTCTGTCAAGAATCCTGCCTTCAGCATCAACCAATATGGCGTCGACAATGTTATCGACACTTAGGCCATACTTCCGCATCATATTTCCATATCCACCTCCAATGAAATGCCCACCAACACCTACTGTAGGACAGACTCCAGCTGGGAAGCCATGAGTGCTGCTCTTTTCGGCAATTCTGTAGAAAACCTCTCCAAGAGTTGCCCCAGTCTGAACCCAAGCAGTCTCGTTTTCGATATCAATATCAATGGATCGAAGATTGCACATGTCGAGGATGAAGAAGGGAACATCCGAAACGTAAGATGTGCCTTCATAGTCATGGCCTCCACTCCTGATTTTCATCTGCAATCCATGTTTTTTAGCACAGATAACAGCAGCCTGAACATGAGATTCATGTAAGGCAGTAAGGATAAGAAGTGGTTTAGGAGTTGTTGATGTGTTGAATCGAAGATTCCGAATATAAGCTTGCAAGATGCACGGGTATGAGGGATCGTCAGGAGTGTAAATGGCTTTGGAGATTGGGAAAGAAGGGTGAGAATGGCTTAAAAGAGATCGATAAAATGCTCCATGAGCCAACTTTGGAGCTGCCTCCATAGGCCTTAAAGCAGCTCTTTCCCTTTCTGTTGCTTCGAAATGTGCTTAACTAAGAGATGGCTCGCCTCCTCTTCCAATGTCCTTGGATGAAATTTATTCATAGAAAAGTGAAACGACTAAAAGATTTGGAAGATTTATTGAATGCGATACGAATATTTTTCTGGTGCTCCTTCTCCTTGTGGGCTCTCCCTTGTCTCTGTATGTGGGTTCTGGTCATTTATTTTGAAGTGATGGGAAGTTATTATCACCTTTTTAATTTGTGGACGAAATCTTATTGGAAGTTTGAGTGGGAAAATATTTCAGGGTAAACTTCATTTTTACCCGTACGAAGTCATGAGTATTTCAGTTTTGCCCTTTATTGTAAAAAAAAAATATAATACCATTTACATGTCAAAAAATTGGTGTTGGCTGCGGTGAAATGCAAAACTATTTTTTTTTTTACTATAGATAATTTTACACAATTTTTTACTATAGACATATGGAAATGGTAGGAAGAAGAAAGAACTTGAATGCATCAGCAAATCATTCAAGCCAAATTTACTTCCATTCATGGGTTTATGACCAAGTCAGTAAAGGAAAGGACATAGAAGTACAGGAAGATGCCACAGAACATGAAAAGAAGACAACAACAAAGATGATTATTGTAGCTTTGTGGTGCATACAATTGAAGCCTGTTGATCGTCCCTCAATGCATAAAGTTGTAGAGATGCTTGAATCAGATGTTGAGTCCCTGCAAATGCCTCCTAAGCCTTTTATTACCTCATACCAGGTGCAAGAAGATGATTATAGAGCTAATAATACAAAGTTATCAGATCCATCAAATGATTGCATGGACTCTTCATATCAGTTTGTCGTTAATAGGTATGATTATAGATATTGATTTGTATATGGTATTACAAAAGTATTAATCATAGAAGTGGATCATTTTTCACTTTTAATTACATCAATAAAGCCTGATAATTTTACATATGGCACAACCTGATCATTTTTCCTGTTATTGACTTGAAATGACTTTTTTACACCAAAAAGACTCTGCAAAGCAGAGATAAGAGGAGTGGTTTGATTAATAAAAGTGCTTTCAATACTTGTATACATTTTGGTGAGTTTCTTTATAAACCCATTTATCATAATTAAAGATGAGAAATTATAATTAAGTATTGCAAATTTAATATGTTTGATCATGGGATATGTTTTGTACTATATAAAATGTGTAGTGAAGGATATTGATTGGATAATGAAAACATACAATATTAAGTTTGTAAGTAGAACAAAATTTGAAGAAAAAAATTATTTTTTATTTTTTTATTTTAAATTAATAAATTTTGGTGTTTTAGATAATTTTTATGTGTTGATGTCAAAAATAATTTTTTTTTTTTAAAAAAAAAATCATCTTGATGCATTTCTGAACGAAAAACACTTCAAAAGCAAACTCAACTACACTCCCAAACAGACACTAAATTTTTTTAAAAGCATTTTAAAAATGCAATACCAGAGTCACAACAATGTAATTTATTAATTAATTAACAACAAAAACTACTCTAGACCAACTACTATTACACATTGTATTACAATCGTAATATACAGTGTTTACTTTATTTTTTTCTTTTCTTTTAAGACATTTATTTTTGTCTATTTTATTTTATTTTATATAATATAGATTGCAGAGAAAAGATAAGAGGAGTGGTTTCATTAATATAGGTTGCCTATATTTACAAGTTTGGTGTGATGTATTTTTTTAATTGAATCTCACTTTTTTATTGTGTATATTTTAAAATATTAAAAAAATAGTTTTAAAAAAGCTATTTTATTTAATTTTATAAAGTCAAGGGATTTGTTCGTTGATTTGACTAGTTGATATGATTCGTTGGTCTAACGATTTTTTTTTAATTCATCCATAGATATTGGATTAATTGAGAATTTATGTTTTTATAAATGGTTCTGTTATGCGTTTTAAGAGGATATTTTCTTTTCAAAAAATATCTACGAAATGGGTTGGTGTTTGATTTTGTAATTTTTTATTTTTATTATTATATCGTTAAGTAAGAAAAAAGCCTTTTAAAAAAATACAATTATAATCTTATAATAACTGCTGTGATTAAATGTTTAATGAGATCAACTCCAAGAGGCATTGCGTGTCGGAAAAAAAACTTGAGTGTTATACAGTAGATTTTGAGTTTGAGTTAGAGCATGCACCTCTTTTTAGAACTTGAAATAGCTAAGATTTTACTCGTTAACGTAGATCCACAAAATACACTTTATAAAAAAAATAGAATTTCATCGAATAAAAAAAAATCAATGAGATCAAGAACCAAGGGAGGCATTTTCAAGAACACGAAATGAACAGTTTTGGAGCCTAATGTTACACAGCATAAGATCAAAGAGAGAGCTTAGGAGGGCATAAAAGATCGTCACCTGATTGTAATAAATCGCTGTTTTTTCATTTTTCTTTCATTAGTCATTGTTTGTATTAGCTCTCACTAGAATCGAGAACACACCTTTTAAATTATCTTCTGCGAGTTGCAAGATGGGACCAGACAAGATTCTTTCCCCACCATTCCCCATCATTTTCTCTTCTCTTATTGACCTGGAAACTTCAAGGAAGCCTCCTCATTCCCCACCATTTTCTCTTCTCTGTTTAGTCTCGTCTGCATCACATTTGGAATGGGCCAAAGAGGCAGACGAGCTTGACTTGGCAGGTGGAGGCCATCAATAGGTTTCTTTTCTCTTATTGACAGAATAGGATTTTAACCTGGCCTATGATCATGCAATCTCTCGACAACTTTAATTATTTTTTGGCCACTGATTGATTTCCTTTCGTTTTGACCGATCCAATTCGTAGCTAGCATTAACTACACAATAAACGTCGTGCCTGTTTCATTGTGCATGAATTCACGGTGCACCAAGACACAATGAAATGTGGACTCGCAATTTGTCCTGGTGCTTCATGTGTGCATGTGCTTTTTTTTTTTTTCCGCGTGTGAACAGTACATTAACGAATTTGCCCTCCGAAAAAGATAAAATAGTGCACAGGAACCAGGGGCTCTCTCGGTTTTTCCCGATTTTTTTGAACAGTTAGCAGACGGAAAAGTACCCGAAAATGACAAAATAACGCACAGTAAACGGGGCAGGGGCGTATTTTCCCCTCCGATTTTTTCATAAATACCAGTGGGTTCAGGGGTGCATGGGTCATTAACCATTATTTTATTATTTTTTCTGGGTGAACGGCTGGCGCGTCGTCCGGCCGCACCAGCGGCGGTCCACGCGAACGCGCCCTTCAGGAGGCGCGTGAGGCTCCTTCAGGCGGTCAAAAATTCCATTCCGCCGTGTCAGGAGGTGCGCCGTCATGTCCTCTATCCACCGGCGCGACACATTCCGGTCATATCTGTTCGGGTAAGCGGCGAAGGACAAGTTTGTGTCGGTTGCCGTTTTTCTCTCTCTCAGCCGCCGAACTTTCTGACAGGTCCCTGATGTATGTAGTAAGTTTACTTTAGTCCCTGAGGTTTTGATTTCAATTGTATTACTGATTTCTTTAATTCAAAGTTTGATTGTCTTCAATTGTACCCTTCAATTAAAACTGATTATATATAGAAGGTTTCATTTCAATCCTTATTCTTTTGATTTTGTATTTCTTTTTTGTTCCTTTAATTTTTTTCGGTACGCATGTTTTAATTGCTTTTAATTTAGTCCTCTTCTTCTCATTTTTCGGTGATATTACACAGCAATTAAATTTGTTATTTCATTATTTATTTGGGTCCCAAGATTTATTTTTGTTTCAATTTTATCCTTCAATTGGAATTAATCATATATTTTATTTTTCATTTTGGTCCTTATTCTTTTAATTTTTAATTTTTTATTAATTCATTTCTTTTTAAAAAAATTCTTGGATAATGTTTGTTTTTTATTCATATTTATGCATCTATATATTTAGTTTTTTTTCAGATTTTATTTTTAATCGGTTCAATCCTGAAATTTTAATTTATGTTGGTAATCATTAATATTGAAATTTTTTCCCTTTTTTCCTTTTTCTGTTTTATGTTATTTTTATTTATTCTTTGGATTAGAATATTTTTATGATTTTATTATATGCTCAATGATAATGACAATTTTAGTGATTATTTTTTATTGTTTTTTTATAAAAATCTTTTGCTTTTTTTTTTAATGTTTTTACAGGGCAATTTAATTATTTTAATTGTTTGTTTTGCTCCATTCATAAAAATTATTATTTTTATTCTCAGACATTGTTTATTTTTTATTCGTATTTATACATCTATGCTTTTGGTTTTTTTGTTGGTATTTTTTTTAATTGGTTAATTTCAGAAATTTTAATTTATATTGGTAATCATTTTAAAATTAATGTTGCTCTCTTTTTCCCTTTATTCTTTTTTTTTTCTGCTATTTTTATTTGTTCGTTAGATTAGATTATTTTTATTATTTTACTATTTACACAATAATAATGTCAATTTTAGTGATTGGTTTTTTATTTTTTTTTCTAAAATCTTTTGCTTTTTTTTAATGATTTTTCAGGGCGATTGAATTATTTTAATTTTTTTAATAGTGATGTTGATAGTAATTTTAACTGTTATAGAAATGATAATGACAATAAACATGACGATAAATTTTCTACTATTTTTTTCTGATTTTTGGATTAGATGATTTTATGATTTTTATTATTTTAACAATAATAATGATAATTTTAGTGATTATTTTTTTTTGACAAAATATTGAACTTTTTCTTAAATTATTCAGGTCAATTTAATGATTTTTACTATTTGGGCAGTAATGTTGGTAATAATTTTAACTGTTATAGTAATAATAATGATAGTAACGTGAGGATCAATTTTCAATATATATTTTTTTCTTTTTGGAGATAAAAAATTAACTACTTTTTTTTTTATTAATGCAGGTTCTTTCACAATTTATATTTTATTTGTTTTGTCTAATTTAAATTGAATTATAAAATGAACTAATCTTAATGCAATGTATTCAATAATTCAGATAAGCTCTTGGCTTTTTTAATGACAATAATAATTTTATACTGCTTATTTCATTGAAACCTACTAAACAAATAAATTTATATCCATTTAAAATTCATATATTTTACAGAAATTGCACTTCAAAACATTTCTACACAGATTTATTATTTTGTCTAAATTTATATTATAATTAAAAAATCACATATAATTAATATTTTTTTACGTTGAAAAAAAATATAGTTTCACCCGCGACGAGGCGCGGGTGCCATGGCTAGTGTAGAATATACTGAGTAAAAGAATAATATAAATCATAATCTAGGTAAAATCTTAAGCTTTTAAATGAAATAGTTCATTGAATAATATAAATTATTTGATTCTAGACGATAATAGATGAAAGATGTTAGTCTATAAAAATACAAACCATGTTCATTATTATTATTATTATTATTACCCCGTGGATGAAATTGAATATGTAGTCAAGATAGCACTCCCCTTTATCCTAGGATGATTGACCCCATGGATTTCAAAAGACTAACGTTTTATTTTTTTGAAAGAAAAATTAGACCCACTTATAAGATTAGTTTTATTGATTTAAAAGTTAGAATTTAGAAAAAATAAATATATTTTTCATAATTCTCTGAAGTCATCACTAAAATCAAATAATCAAATTCATGTTATATTAATCTAAAAGAATTACAAAGACTAGTTACTACTACTACTACTACTACTACTACTACTAATTTTGGTGCTTACACTACACTAAGTCCAGATCAAGTCAAATAAAGTGTTTAAAACAAATGTGCAAGCTAATAAATTATTTTTTAAAAATAATAAAAAATAATTGTTCAAAATTATCTCAACAAATTATTTTATATCTCTCTTTGTATCTTTATTTAAATATATTTTTGTGTTTTAGGTAGTATTTAATTAATATCTTGTGATAAAAAACATAAATATGTTTAGTTAAAGAGATAAGAATATAAAAATAAATTTGTCCATTTGATAATTTTGAAGTGAATTTTTATATTTTCAAAACAATATGTATAAAAAAAGGTGCTTTCAAATGCAATATTTTTTTTATTAATAAAATATCATTATATCATTGTAAAAAAATCTCCATTCAAAAAATGTCAAACTAAGGTATGAATAGATAATAATAAATATTATTATTATAGCTTAAAAATTTAATATGAGGATCAATCCAGAGCAAGACTGGGCCATGAGTGGGAAGGGTCAACCTGTATTTATTTAGGTCAATTTAAAAATAAAATAATTATTATCCTAATTTTATAACTCGACTTGGGATCAACTCAGGACAAAGCCCAACTCATGGGTACAAAGAGTTAACTTGGGTTGACTAGATCAATATAAAGATAAAAAGGACAAAAAGACCACGAAGACAACCAAGATTAGGATAATAATTGGGTTAATAATATATTTTAAAAAACAATTCAAAGGAAAAAATAGCAATAAAAATAATGAGTATTAAATATGATAGGAAAAAGAATGAAATTGAAAAAATAAAATTATCTCAAATAAAATAAATAACAATAAAAAAATAGAGATAAAATATGACATGTAAAAAATTACACGAGAATAAAATTGAAAATAAATTTCAATTTGATAAATTATTTCACATTGAATAAATAAATAAAAAAGATCAAATGTGAAAAAAATAATTAAAATATTACCTTAAAAATTTAAAAATAATTCAAATAATACTTGAAGCGAAGATTCCTTAAATCAGGTCCTCTGCATCGCATTTAGGAATTTAAAAATATCGGAATGGATCAAAAAAGGAGAGGATTAAGTGATAAATCATATATGACTTTCTTACACCACATCCATGTGGCGATCCAGGATGATGCAGACGAGCAACTACCTATTTCAATGAGATAGGGCCCCTGATGCAGACGAGCTTGACTTTGCAAGTGGAGGCCATCAAGAGGTCCTCCCCTTCTTTGATTGGTGGGGAGTAATCTTCATGCAACTTCCTAATTCTTAATAAGTGAGACTCTGACTATGCAATTAATTTGTGGCCATTGATTGATTTTCTTGCGTATTGATTGATCCAGGATGGTATTTGTAGCTAGTCTGTAGAGGAGTATTGATCAATCCAGGATGTGCATATAAAGCCATCATTTGATTTCCCATAATTAAAAAAGTTAAATTTCTCTCTCGATGTTCATCTGTAGAATATCAAGGCACCCCTTTGGTGCTTATGCAGCCCTTCTTCTGCTTGAGATCCTATCCACCCACCATCGTTGCAGTGCTAGACAGAGCAGCAATGACTGCGCTCCTTCTTCTTGTGGCAATTTCCTTAATATTAGCTTCCCTTTCCGACTAAATACCGACCCCAGCAGCTGTGGAGACCGATTTTTTGAGCTTGCCTGTGAAGACAACGTGCGCCTAACATTTCACTTAAACATGGTAAAATATTATGTCGAGGCAATCAATTACAGTGACTCCACATTTCGACTTGTGGATCCTGCTGTTCAGAAGGATGATTGCTTCTCCCTCCCTCATCATTCTCTTACAGAAGCAGTGTCCTCCTTTGCGTATTTCAATGATAATAATAATAATTATTATTATGATTATAAATATGGGGGAGAGAGTTCTGTGTTAGCTTTTATATGTTGCAAAAATGAAATACAGAACCAAACCGATTATATTATGGATACTTCTTCTTGCAAAAATGGCAGTGGTACTGCACATAATTCTTCTCCCAACTGTGTCGACATGGAAGGCCATTCGTATGTCATGGTTGTTCGGGACTTCAAGGATGTACCAGACTTGTGCCGTGTAAATTTGATGTATCCTGTTCCAAAAAATGTGACAAATATGTTGTATACAGATGTCCATGATATTTTGGCAGATGGGTTCGAGCTTCAATGACAAAGTGATTCGACCGTTGACTACCCATGTATGTCCCCTCTCTATCTCTGTATTAAATCGACCTGTCCGCATAACACAGCTTAATATTATAAGTTTGAAAAATATGAACATTGTTGACCCTTCTCTTCTCTCTATATATGCAGTCGGAGACTTGTACAGCTTGTATGCTGAAGGTGAGGATGAATATTACGGTCTTATACATTAAGGTTTTGCACGCCGATTCATATTTTATTTTGGTGATTTTAGGTATAAAGTGGATAGTTTGTCGAAGTTGGGCGGGTGAGTTAATTTATTTTACAGGAAGAGTAGTCATATTTTTCTAATAAATAAATAAAAGAACCTAAAAAGTTTCAATCGCATATGCTTTTATTTTGAATGAATAGTAAATCATTCTTCTTCTTCTTTTATCATTGTGTTTTTATTTGGCAGGCTCATATTTGACAGACTATTATTTGACAATCACTTATCCTTGTGGTTTTTACCGGTACACCACCCCTGCACTTTTACTAAGCTTTCTCATGTTGTTTCTCTCTACGATACTTGCCCTTATCGGTGAGTAGTTTACTTTGCTTGTATCAACGACCAAAAATTACACAGCTTAAGAAATAATTATTGTCCATGACTTGTTATCATTGCGGTTGTATCCAATAGATCTAGCATTAGCATAAATTTAAATATTTCTTCGGAGCCCCCCAACTATTTCAAGTTTTGACTTTATGTTAAATTTGTATCATTTTTGCATCAATTAATGTATCTAATATTCTTTCTACTTTTGTTCTCAATTATGAACAATATTGATTTATATTCTTTCTACAAAGTTCTTATCATTCCCTTTATTGTTTGTTTCATAGACTTGCATGGATATTGTTTTCTTTTCAATTTCATGAGGTATTTATTAGACTGTTGAGAGCCACGATGATCATTTTATTAAATTGAAGACTTAGAATGCACAAATTAATCACACATATACTCGCATGTAAAATCAATGAAATATTTGTAAATTATTTTATTTTTTATACTAGGAATTTGACATTTGAAAAAAATAAAACTTGCATGGATGCCTGGTTAAACTTAAAAAAGAATTGAGCACCGCGATAAAAGTCACATGAAATTGTTGGAATGTTTTATGTATTGACTTTCTTTTTTATGTCTTTGTACAGTGATATATCATGTGTTATTATTCCCATGTGGGCTACCATGTCTTCTGACTTTACTCATCTATAAATGGCGAAGAAGACATTTATCCATGTATGACAATATTGAAAAATTCTTGGAAAGTCACGATAATGATCTCGTGCCGATAAGGTACACTTACTCGGAGATTAAGAAGATAACCAATGGATTTAAAGACAAGTTAGGTGAAGGAGGCTTTGGCTCAGTGTACAAGGGAAAGCTTCGTAGTGGTCGTTCCGCAGCAGTTAAATTATTGGGCAATTCAAAAGCCAATGGGCAAGATTTTATCAACGAAGTTGCCACTATTGGAAGAATCCACCATGTCAATGTCGTGCAGCTTCTAGGCTTCAGCGTCGCCGGATCGAAGCGGGCTCTTATATACGAGTTCATGCCTAATGGGTCTCTTGAAAGGTACATTTTTTCTAGGCAAGGTAGCGTCCCACTAAGCAATGAGAAACTTTATGAGATTTCTCTTGGGGTGGCTCGAGGAATTGAATATCTACATCAAGGTTGTGATATGCAAATTTTACATTTTGACATCAAGCCCCACAACATTCTACTTGATGAGAAATTTATTCCGAAAGTCTCAGATTTTGGACTTGCCAAATTATACCCAACAAATAATAACACTGTCCCCCTCACTACTGCTAGAGGGACAATTGGATACATGGCTCCTGAGCTATTTTATAAGAATATTGGAGGTGTTTCTTACAAAGTTGATGTCTATAGTTATGGGATGTTATTAATGGAAATGGTGGGAAAAAGAAAGAACTTGAATGCATCGACAAATCATTCAAGCCAACTTTACTTCCCTTCATGGGCGTATGACCAAGTCAATGAAGGAAAGGACATAGAAGATGCCACGGAACATGAAAAGAAGACAACAACAAAAATGATTATTGTAGCTTTGTGGTGCATACAATTGAAGCCTGTTGATCGTCCCTCAATGCATAAAGTTGTAGAGATGCTTGAATCAGAAGTTGAGTCCCTACAAATGCCTCCTAAGCCTTTTCTTACCCCATACCAGGTGAAAGAAGATGATTATAGAGCTAATAATACAAATTTATCAGATCCACCAAATGATTGCATGGACTCTTTATATCAATTTGGTCGTTAATAAGTATGAATGTAGATGCTAGTTTTTTTATATGGTATTACAAAAGTACTAATTACAGCTTATAGAAGTCGATCATTTTTCACTTTTAATTACAACAATAAAGCCTGATAATTTTACATATGGCACAACCTAATCATTTTTCCTGTTATTGACTTGAAATGTCTTTTTTCCACCAAAAAGACTTTGCAGAGCAGAGATAAGAAGAGTGATTTGATTAATAAAAGTGCTTTCAATACTTTTATATATTTTGGTGAGTTTCTTTATAAGCCCATTTATCATAATTAAAGATGAGAAATTATAATTAACTATTGCAAATTTAATATGTTTGATCATGGGATATGTTTTATACTATATAAAATGTGTAGTGAAGGATATTGATTGGATAGTGAAAACAAAAAATATTAAGTTTGTAAGTAGAACATTTTTTTTAAATAATTTATTATTTATTTTAAATTAATAAATTTTGGTGTTTTTAAATAATTTTTATGTGCTGATGTCAAAAATAATTTTAAAAAAAATCATTTTGATGCATTTATTAATGAAAAGCATTTCAAAAGCAAACTCAACTACACTCCCAAACAGACATTAATTTTTTTTAAAGCGTTTTTAAAATGCAATACCAAACAGAGTCACAACAATGTAATTTATTAATTAATTAACAACAAAACTACCCCTCACCAACTACTATTACACTTTGTATTACAGCCATAATATATAGTTTTTACTCTATTTTTTTCTTTTCTTTTAAGACATTTATTTTTGTTTATTTTATTTTATTTTATATAATATAGGTTGCAAATGGAGTGGTTTGATTAATATAGGTTGCCTATATTTACAAGTTTGGTGTGATGTATTTTTTTAATTGAATCTCACTGTTTTAGTGTATTTTTTTATATATTAAAAAAATAGTTTAAAAAAAAGCTATTTTATTAAATTTTATAAAGTCAATGGATTTGTTCGTTGATTTGGCTATTTGATATGATTCGTTGGTCTAACAATTTATTTATTTTAATTCATCCATAGATGTTGGATTAATTGAGAATTTAATTTTTATAAATGGTTTTGTTATGCTTTTTAAGAGGATATTTTCTTTTCCAAAAATATCTAAGAAATGTGTTGGTGTTTGATTTTGTAATTTTTTATTTTTATTTTTATTATTTTTTATTTTTATTTTGAAATGATTTTTTATATTTTCAAAACAATAATTATAAAAAGAACATGCTTTCAAATAAAATATTTTTTATTTTTATTAACAAAATATCATTATATCATTGTAAAAAACTGTCCATTCAAAAATTGCCAAACTAAGGTATGAATAGATAATGATAATTATTATTATTATAGCTTAAAAATCTAATAAGAGGGTCAATCTAGAGCAAGATTGGGCCATAAGTGGGAATGGTCAACCTGTATTTACTTAGGTCAATTTAAGAATAAAATAATAATTATTATAATTTTATAACTCGACCAAGATCAAGGATAAAGCCCAACTCATGGGTACAAAGAGTTAGCATGTGTTGACTAGATCAATATAAAGATAAAATTGACTCGGGACAAAATTTATGCTAAGAGTGACAACACAAAATGACTCATGTCACACATATAATAAAAATTAATTTTTATTATAATTTCAAAACTTGATCCGGGAGTTGAACTAAGACAAAAAGACTAGGAAGACAACCAAGATTGACCTAATCTTCCGCTAAACTTTATATTGGAGATTTAGGAATTGCTGGTGAAGATGGGATGTGTCTGTAATCTTACGGGTCAAATACAATTTACTCTATGTATCTACTTTGGAGTTTTTCAAGTGTGGGAGATGTGTTTAGAAATGCCACAAATTGTTGCTAAATCTGAATTTGCAAAAATAGAATTTTATGGACATAATTGTATTGTATTTTTAAATATTTTTCTTTAATTTTATGATTCAATTTTATATTATATTTCAATGTTAACCTTGATATAGATGTTACTTCTGTTGTATGTGTGTCAGCCACATTATCAGAGTTGCTTGAAGAATTACGTCTCCCATTTGCTAGAAGGTACATGCACCATGCATTGATAGTGCAAAATCATCAAATCAACAGCTAAAATCCCTGCCATTTGCAGCAGGGCAGCCATTGTAATAGCATGCCACTGCAAATTAACTGCATGAACAAACATAGCTATAAGAGGGCACTGCAGACAAAGAATCGCATAATATTTTGTTTTCCTGAGCTTCATTGTCTACAAGAGATAGACCCACTTCTTATATTTTACAAGAAATCTTTAATAATTTTGATTACAATCAGATTCTTTATCCACGCTTCCATAAAATCACAGAAGTATCATTATTACTTTCATGGTTTGGTACACACACACAGAAGCAGTAGCTAAACTGCTGAAATTCGAACTCGATCCAAGCAAGATTTCCCGTCCAGCTTGTTGCTTTGCTGAAGTTCGAGGTAGTCTTTATATTTCATGCCAATGTATGCTGATGGTTCATCGCCTTCACTGCTCACTAATAACTCTGGTGCTGGGCTGACAACTGAGTCTAGTGATGGTCCATGTGCCATAGCTACGGACATCCTTGTACCCTTGCTGTTCACCATTACTCGGTGAAGAACACTCTTGTACCTTCCATTACTCAAAATCTAATAACAAAAAAACACGAAGCACTTCACATTTTTAACAGAATTATTAAGCCTTAGCAATCTTCAAATTTGACAAGGAAGTTAGAATCCACCTCAAGGTGATCTCCAGTGTTAACCAGGAAGGAGTTGGAGTGGGTACCGACGTTGACCCACTTCCCTTTGTGTTGAATTTGAAGGCCACCGATTCCATTTTGGATTAGAAGTGTCAACAAGCCATGATCTGAATGAGGGGGCATGCCCATCGCAAGTTCTGGCTGTGGACAAGTTGGATATAAATTTGCAATAAATATTTGTTTCCCTCGTTCCAAATCCATTGCCTTTTCTATATAGCTTCCTTCCAGCCCCAAACTTTCTGATATTCCTGTCAGTAACCCCCTTGCTATTTCTCTAACTCTCTGGGAGTACTCTAATGAAATTTCACTACATATAAAAAGGGTCCATCCAAAAACTTAAAATTCTGTAAGCTTTCATGAGTTTTCTCGCAAAATTCTATCTTATCCAAGAGAAAACGATAGAATTTACCTGAGGCCAGCAGGTTTGGTAGGTGAGTAGAACACAGGATGTACGAAAACCTTGAGAAAATCCCTCCAGTAGAAAGCCTTCTCCACTGAAACATTAAAACTGGTTCCAGACCTTATTGGGTCCAGTACATGGTTCCCTTTAAACTCTTGCTTCTCCTCTTCTTCCAGATCAAAAAAACCTCTGCACCCATCAAGTATCGAGCTGAGAAGTTTCTGTGGTACCCCATGATTGATCACCTGATAATTAAAAAATATGATAGGTTATAAATTAGAGAGAGTTTTATCTTATAATTAAGGTGTCCATCTCCTCAACTGATAAGAACAGAGGCTATTAATTCAATCTGGGATTAACCAGGAAGTGGTAACAAAATACAGAGCACGACATGTACTCTCGCCAGCTGATTCTGTCCTCAAACGTGCTACATAAAAAGAAGGGAAAAAGAGATATACCATGAAGAAGCCCCAGTCCTGACAGGCTCTGCCAAGTTTATGAACTATTTCAGATCGTTGGCCAGGAATGCCTGAAATGAGAAGAGAGTAATCTATGATAGGAATTGAGCCTTCTGGGACAGAAGTTACTTGGCCATGGAGATCAGGAGTGAAGGTGTGAGTGGCAGGGATGGAGGTGAGACCAGGTGATTCAGCTAATGTTTTGATGCTTGTTATCTTGGTTGGTTGACTAAGAAATGTATTGGAGGGAAGGGGTGAGGCTGTTTCAGCTGCCATTGATAAGAGAGAGAGAGCTGAGTGATTTGGATAAGGGGAGAGATGTGCTCACACATGAAATCAAGGCGCTGATGATAAATATCTTTTCTGTATATGTACAAGAACTTGCTTGTCTAGTGGATTCATCACATCAACCGGCAATTTACAGAAGTGGGGACCCACAGTTTTTGGACTTGATAATATATCGACATGGAAAGTTTTTATTTTATTTTATTTATTATTAAAACGCTTGATTCCAACTTCGAAGGGAGGGAAATATCTCTGTTCTTTCATCAAGTGTGGACAAAAGCTTTTAAAACAGATACACTTAGTTGGTGACAGCTATATATCCTTTTGCTCCATTCCCAAAAAAAAGAGTACCTTGAATTTGGATTTAAACATGGATACAGAAGTGAAGTTAATTTCAACCATGAAACACAAAAAAATTAAAAACCAGTGAGGCATCCAGTCCCTTTGTTTTTTTTTTTTTTTTTTTTTTTTGTAATAAAAGAGAATTCGATGTTTTTTTGTAAACAAGTTACTTAACTTTTTTCTGTCTATGCAGGGGACTTGGAGTGATGAAAAAGGAAGTAATGGAAGAAGAAAAGGAAGCCATGGAGAAGGTCACTGTTGGTAGGTTATATGATAACTCATCTTGAACAAGTTTGTTGTTTCGTGATTCTTTTTCGTTAAGTGCACGATTTCTTATGCCATGTTCATGGCTTATACAGATACTGCGAGGGAAGAGAGACATGTAGCACCAGCCCACTACTCCATGAAAATTGATTCCTTCTCGTTGCTTTCTGAAATGGTTGATAACTCTTATGAATCTCGTGAATTTGAAGCCAGCGGCTACAATTGGTGAGTTACAACGCATTACCTTTCCTTTTCTTTTTATAAGATGGAGTGCTACTGTAATTTTCAAGAAAAGACTGCATCTATGTATCAAAGTGTGAGACTTAGGGTAAGCCCTGTTGACACTTGGAATTTCCTCTTAGAGGGCCCGGGCTAAAACCTATTAGGGAAAGAGGGGAGAGGGGTTAGGATGGAGGAGATCGATTCCATGATTGGTGTTTCCATGGATCATTAAACACAACAAAATACTGTGGGCGTGCTAGCTAGTTTAGCTGGTAATGTCACATTATGCTGTACAAAGTGATTTGCAATTCAATTTCATTCAAAAACCTAAGATTCAAGCTGGGATTTAGGGAAGGAGAGTGCTATCTCCAGTAATGTAGTTTATTAAGACTTTTAGGTCTCCTAAGGTGCTGTAAGGGTGTGCCTCTTCATAAAACCATGGTAAATTTATGATGCCAGGATTCTCATATAATTGCAGCCATCCTTGATATGGATAGCCATCCCTGAAATTCATATACATGTACGTAGTCAATGTGTCAGTCACGACCAATGCTAGCTGTGCCTTTTCAGTTACCTGTGCTTTGTTTATTGTTCGCAGGAAATTGGTTCTCTACCCTAATGGAGACAAGAGCAGGAATGGAGATGGCTACATATCTCTGTATTTGGTAATGGAAGACACCACTGGTTTCCCTCCTGGTTGGGAAATCAATGCCATCTTCAAGTTTTTCGTGTTTGATCAACTTCAGGACAAATACTTGACAATTGGAGGTATACCCTTTTTATGTATGCCAAAAATCTTCTCAAGTAGAATGTCCATTTAACTCAGGTTACTCTTATATTGATGTTAGATGGGAGATTATAAGATGTTAGATGGGAGATTGAGGCGGTTCAGTGCCATAAAGAATAAATGGGGGCTTTCCCAGATGCTTTCATTAAGTATTTTTAACAACGCATCAAATGGTTACTTGATTGGTGATTCCTGTGTATTTGGAGTGGAGGTTTTTGTTATCAAAAATGAAGGTAAAGGGGAACATTTGTCCATGATCAAGGATCCTTCAGGTGGTACTTTTACATGGGAGGTTCAAAAGTTCTCTGAATTGACAAAACAGTTTTATTACTCTCAAGTTTATTTGGCCGGACGACATCAATGGTATATGCTATAAATTTTAAACCCTGGACATCTTTTCTTTTCTTGTCTCAAATCAGGAACCTGAATATCTAGATTCACGCATTGCTTCCTACTGATTTCAGGGAGTTAAAGCTCTTTCCGAACGGAGAAATGAAGCAAAGGGGCAAGCACTTATCTTTATTTTTGGGACTGGATGATTGCACCAAGTTTCATGCTGGATGGAAACTGTTTGTGGAATTCACACTGCGCATTAGGGATCAAGTCTGGAGCCATCACCATGAGAAAACCCGTGAGTTCGCTGAAATTATAGTACCTTGCACAATTGGCTGTGGAGTCTGAAATTCTTGTTCCTTCATGTTTTCGATGACAGATAGTTAATCCATTTGGCTCATTATATCAGGCCAAGAAAAAAAAAATCTAGCTTTTCTATACATCGAGGCATCAACAGTGCAACTGCAGGGGATTTTACTTGTACTGATGTATTGGCTTCGGATAAAAAAGAGTGATTTTTTTCCATGGAATGAGACTTGCAAATTGAGAAATAGATGCAAGGAGACGACCCTGAACATTTTGTTACCACTTCCAATGAAATCATTGCCATGTTAGCTTGGTTTTAGAAGGTTTCAAATCTCTTTTTTGAGGTTTTTTGTGTGTTTAAAAAATATTTTTTTAAAAAAACAGGTTCTTATATTTTTTTATTTTAAATTAATTTCTTCATTGTTTTCGTATTGTTTTGGAGAGCTGATATTAAAAATATTTTTTTAAAAATAAAAACATATTATTTTGATGCATTTTAAAATAAAAACACTTTGAAAACAACATTTACCATACTTCTAAACATGCCCGAACTTCTCAAGCACACAATTAAGTAAAACTGAAAATTGCCGAATACTTGTATATTCAAGTTTGCTTATTTATTTTACTGTTCTTAGGGACTTATATGTTGTTCCTATTTCAATCACTAATCTTCCATTTTTCTGGGCAGTTCGTACGTGGTTCAATGCCTCTGAGAATGAATGGGGTCTGACGAGCTTCATATCATTGACCGATATCAAGAATCAATCAAACAACTTTGTTGTCGATGATACTTTGATTTTGATGGTGCTTCTTTGATCCGTAAAGATTAGGCATGGACTACACAGCTCTTTTTCTGTGATTTCCAGTACAAGACTTGTATGTTGAAGCATATTTTCTTCAACATATATAGAGAGAGAGTTAAGATACACTAAGTCTTGACTAGGTTGATTTTTTTTAACTCAAAAAACAATGTTCAAGCATAGATAACGTGTTCTAAAGCATAAAAAAGAGTCGCTACTCGAGTAATGGATGCTATCAAGTTAAATAAAATTATTTAATTTAATTATATAATAAAACAACAACAAATATGCTGATCTGATGGGAATCTAGGTTAAAATTTTATATACATGACTCGGTTTATAAGACCGGAATTGCTATACATAAATAATTATTAAGGTTAATTCTTGATAATCCAATAAAATAAAATAAATAATCAAATTAAAAAAGGATCTAAAGAAAACTTTAAACAATTATGATTAAATTTTATGTAAAAATAAAGTAAAATAAAATGATATAAAAAATCTGATTCAATTCAAGCTAGCATGATAAATTTGTGACATGGGTTAAACTATCTTTATAGAAAGCAAAGTAAAAATAAAAAATAAAGGAGTTAAATATTTAATAAACCTGAAGTTGAATATTCAATAAACCATGTATTTAAAGATGAAATTGAAAATAAATGGTAAAAAATAAAATTAAACAATCAATCTATAAAACAAATCCAAAGAAAACAAAGCAATTAAAAGAATGAGAATTAAATTTTACACAGATAAAACAAAAAAACAATAATATAAAATCCCAAGCTAGTCTAAGTTAGTATGGAAAACTTATGAGCCAGTTTGTGAGGCTGAATTATCCTTGTAGAAAACAAATCGAAAAAACTTAAGCAACTCATTCTTCAATAAATCTAATATTGAATGAAATAGCTAAAACAAAAATTGATATAAAACAAAGAAGAGCAATATCAATCTAGGTTAATAGCTCATGAGTTAGGCTCTCGCATACCAATAAAATTTCTAATGATCGTAATATTAGATATAAAATCTTTTTTTTTTATCCATCTCGTTCATGCTAAATCTCGTTTCAAGAGGACAATCATCGCAATGCCTCACACATGCGATAGGATCATAGAGGAAAACAATTTCTTGATTACAGAATTGGTTCAATGTGGGAATCGATTTGCTCAAGGTTCAAGCAATCCTTGAATGAATTCATCTTAAAATATGTTGGTAGAAGGAATTTGTTGTCTGCCACTCTGGTGCTAGGCTAGCCTTTACATCAACTAGCAGTGGCTGTTGGAATCATTGCCTGCATCCTACCCATAAAATATAAAGAACAATTCTTTGAACTTTTTTGGTTTTATTAGCAAGAATTTGTTCGTATAAACTAAGACAAATGATGGCTTTAAGGCTGTCGTGAATCTTGATTACAAGTTGTTAATTCCAGCCACGTGTGCTCATACAAAAATCCAATGTAAATGACGGCTGATTAGTGGCCCAGAAAATATTATTGGCAAGGTGGCAGAGCCACATGTGATGCTGTTTTAAGAGAAATTAGTTTGGAAAATAGAAAGATGAATTTGAATGCGTTTGAGAAGAAAAAGAAAAATGCTCGAATGATAAAGAAGATAGAAGAGAGAGAGAAGACATTTTATATGTTTATGTCTTGATTGACATTTAATTTGTCTACTTCAGTTTTTCTGAAGTTTTTCCTTTGTCTACTTTAGTTTTTCTGAAGTATTTCATCTTTGAAAAGAAAGAAATGGAAGGTAAGAGGGGTGATAGAAGGGGTTTGAATTTTCTTTGTCTACTTCAATTTTTCTGAAGTTTTTCATTTACCGATGAATTTCTTAATCTGTGTAAGAATTCATTTTGTAATTATCAATGATATTGATTTTTTTTCTTCTTTTTTCTTCTTTTTTCTTTTTTTTTCTTTTTTTTGTTGCAAAAACGGTAGAAAGTGACACACAAAATGGCAGAGCACACAAAACATTAAATCTACAAAACCTAGGGTTTCTTTTTACTATAGATAATTGTCATAATTATTATCACTGCTATTATGAACTTTATTGTAAATAAATAATATTCACTATCATTATTGCTATCAAAAGAATTGAAAGTATTTGTTTTTATTTTTTAAGGTTTATGCTTTATAATTTTATATTTTATGTGATATTAGAGCACTGACATTAAAAAAAATCTAAGACCATTAATATTTTTTTGCATGTTAAAAAATTTATTTATGCCTATGGCAAAGTGGAGGGCAATTGACTCATATATTTTTTTTATTGTATTTAATTTGCCCCAATTTTTCCACCTGTTTCGTCTATTTCTGACTTTGTATAGTTTAAGTTTATGTGATATTAGGTATGAAATATGACACATAAAAAAACCACAAAAGTCAACCTTTCAAAAAAATCACATCAATTGATTAATTATTTCAATTATTATTCCCATTGTTATTATCATAATTATTAAATTATCATAATTATTATAACTGTCATTATAAATACTATTATAAATAATTATTATTCAAATTATTATTTGTCGAGGAAACCATAATTATTGTTAGAAAAAGAAATTGATTTTTTTATAAGATTTACTCCTCATATTATTATATTAAAAGTATTTTAGGACATTGATATTAAATTATTATTTTTTTCAAAAAAACTTAGCTCATATATATATATATATATATATATATATATATATATATATATATATAATTTAAGGCATTAATATTAAACAAATATCAAAATATATAATTAGTCTCACATATTTATAAGAAAAACAACTTATAAATAATCATTATCATTATTTTGAATGCCTTATATATAATAATTAGAATTTTTAACACCTAAAAATATTAAAAAAAAGCAATTATAAAAAAGCAATTTTTAACACCTATATAATGAGATGTACTTGAACTAATAATAGATAAATACTCTTTAATTACGTAACAATATTTATTTCCAACAAAGAACAGACTGTCTTCTTTTTTATCCTGTTGGTTTGCTGCACAAACAAACTTTCACAACAACAACAAAAAAAAACTTAATAAGAGCAGCACCTAGTCATAAATGCTTCTACTTCTTCCTATATGGAAAAGTAGGGATACTTTGTTCATTCCTAAAGAAATTGCCTGGATCAACCTTAGTCTTGATTTTAACCAATCTGTTGAAATTCTCCTGAAAATACTTGATTCCATAAACTCTTCCTTCCAAGTAGCTTTCCTTGCCATTGTGATTGATTCCCAAGTCTAGGTCTCTATAGTTAAGGAATGCTTGCCTCGGATTCTTTGACACGAAGGGAGTCATGTAACTATAGAGTTGCCTTGTCAAATCTATGTAATTATTTGCTACTTCTTGACCACCTTCATTCCAATTTGTTGCGTACTGAATCTTCCATAAGTTCCCAGCTCTATGTGGAAATGGTCTTTCTGCTGCCGGAATCTCCCACATTTTTCCTCCATAAGGATTGAAAGTAAGCTGAGGCGTTTGTAGCTCGATCATTTTCTTCCAAATTCCCTCCAAACCATCCCTTGGGATTGGCTTTTGCACGTAATCTGATTTCCTTTTCAAGTAAGTAAGTGATTGTGGTGTTCTACTTAGCAAAGCATTAGTTGGTGTCCCGAGAGGGAAATCTGTCCAGAAAAGGACCGATTCAAGCCAACTCATTTCGATACAGTCTGACCGAAGCAAACCCAGTTTAGGGAAGCTTGCATTCATGATAGAAAGGAGTCTTTCAGAGTCTCCGAGAAACAATGCTCGGAATGTAGTCCTTACCGTCTTTTCGCCGATTCGAGCAGTACTGTTTACTACGTCCATGGTAAGTCTAATGAAAAGATCATCTTCAAGATTGTATGCAACTTGTTGCCACTGTTCAACAATATCTGTTGCATTCTGTTCGACTGTTCTTCGAACCCGAAAAACAGTGACAACTTCAGGAACACGAACGATATTAATTTTATATGCCAGAACAACTCCGAAGCTCGATCCTCCTCCACCTGTTATAGCCCAGAATAAATCTTCTCCCATAGATTCTCTGTCAAGAAGTCTTCCATTAACATCAACCATTTTCGCATCGATTATGTTATCGACGGTAAGGCCATATTTTCTCATCATATTACCATATCCACCACCACCGAAGTGACCACCAACACCGACTGTAGGACAAACACCAGCTGGAAAACCATGTGTTTTGCTTTTCTCAGAAATTCTATAGTAAACTTCGCCAAGGGTTGCTCCGGTTTGAACCCAAGCAGTCTCACTAGCTACATCAACATCAATTGATCGAAGGTTGAACATGTCGAGGACAAAGAATGGAACATCTGACACATAAGAAACACCTTCATAGTCATGGCCTCCACTTCGGATTTTCATTTGAAAGTTACGTTCTCGAGCACAAATGATGGCAGCTTGGACATGAGATGCATGCAATGCAGTGAGAATAAGAAGTGGTTTCGGGGTTGTGGACATGTTGAACCGAAGATTTCGAATATAAGATTGCAAGACAGATGAGTATGAATCATTGTTTGGAGTGTAAATCGCCGAGGAGATTGGGTAAGATGGCTGGGAATGGTTTAAAAGACATTGGAGAAAATTTTCATCAGCTAAATCTGAAGTCGCCTTCCATGAGATGGATAGGAGAAAAACTAGAAGCAATGCGAACATTTTAAACCTTGACATTTTTGGATTGTTCAAGAGATTTGAGGTTCTCTTCTAGCCTTGGTTTATGGGGTTTTATAATGATTGATTTGGCTCAAAACAACAAATTAAAATAATGTTAGAGGATCATGCAAGTCACCTCCCCATATTTGACTACGTACTAAAATTCAAAGGACGCCACAAATTAAAAATCTAGCTAATCTACCGTTGACATTGAAAACTAAGATATTCCATATCAATCTCATTGGAGAAAACTTTGTTATATAAATTTATAGATTACCTTTTCCTCTTATCTAGAACTAATTCATTATCATGCATACGCCATGGCAACAAATGCATGTTTTTCCCCTTGAGATATGTTCAGGTCATAACAAGAAAATGGGTTCGAGATTAGATATCTCAAATTTTATGTATGTTTTCTGGGGCCACACTTGTACACGCAGCAACTGGGATGAGCATATTCGAGATTTGTTCACACACAAAAAAGTGATCAAAACAATATAGCAAGGGGAAGAGAAATAAGCTATTAATTTGGCATTTCAACTCAAAATGGTAGTTCATTAGTTAAGGGTTGAGATAAAAAATTGTGAGATTATGATTCGAGCTCAACTCCCTACAATGCATGAGAATGCCTCTTCCTCCATTTTTATGGAGTTCAATCAAGCTTTTTGCTGGTACAATACTTCCAAAACAAAAAACCCTCCGGCCCGAAAGAACCTAACTCGTTCTTATCCATTTTTTTCATCACACAATAAATTTCATCACGTAACTCAATAAATATAAACATGTTTTTATTAGAAAAACAAGCTAATAAAAACCATTTTCTAAATTAATGAAGCCTCTCTCTCTTATTTTACAAGTAAGCCACTTTCAGGATGAGCTATGAATAACATTGCCAACCCTAAGTTTGACTGTCGCCTTGGAAAAGGTATGTTATGGAACAACTTTCTTTAAGGTTTAATCACTATTGAAAGGTAATGTGTCATTTTGAACGAGCTACAGAAAATATTTCTTTCATTTTTCATCTCTAGATAAAATTTCCCAGTTTATCCAAAAAAACAATAACCATATAAGAACTCGAAAACTAATTTAGGAATTGAAAGTTTTTCACCGACTTTTGATCCTATTTTAATTAACAGTTATGTCAAGCTAGTTATAAAAGTTTGAGTTTTACCTCCCCTACACTCGAAGACTACATAGTCGAATTGTAAAAATTAAAAAGAAAAGAAGATAATTAGGCATTTTGATAAATTGATAAGTTAAAAATGAAGAAAAAGAAGTCACGATCCATTTGTATATTTGTAGAGGGTTTTATCTTGGGGTTGAGATTTAACTTTTTGAGGGGTACATCCACCACAACAAAATTAAAATTTATAATATCCGATTTATAAAAGAAAAAAAAAACATGAAAATATAGATTATTACCCATATCTAATTTATCTGAAGACACTTGTAATGCCTATTCTCAAAATGTTTCTGAACATGTCAATTCTCAAAACGTTTCCTCTAAATTTCAATTTGGTACGTATGTTCAACTTGGCTAATGGCTATGCTTCATCTAGTTAGAGTCTTTGACCCACTAGATGGTCAACTTCTAATTTGTGGTGTGCAGAAAACACCCTTTTTTGGGACTGCGGCTATTAGTATTTTGACCAAAAAACGAAAAGTCAAATATCTGCTCATCAGATCAGATTGGTGTAGTTGACATATAAAAGATGCTGTGATACTAATATATATATATATATATATATATATATATATATATATATTCATTAAGAATTGATAAGGAGTTCGGAACTTAATTACATGTTCCGATATTCAAATAATATATATGTTTTATTACAAACACCTACATATTAGTTTTATGTATCATTTATACGTCATTTATGAGAACAACTATTTTGTTTCATAAAGTAAAAACCATAATATGTATCAATCTCCACGGCTATAGTAAATATTTGGTATTTAAGAGAGCATTGACTGAGAACATTTTAGGAACAATGTTTTGATGCAATAAGAAACGTATAACTATAACAACTTTTTAATTGGTTTTGCAAAATATTTTTGTCTCATGAATTTTATCTTTATTTTAGATCTATATATTAGATTCATTAATATAATATTATATGATTATTAAAGATAATTTAAGTCTTTGTTAATAATAAATGCGTATTTACATAAATATAGTAATATCATGTATAATTAATTACATGATATATTAAACTAACAAAACATACATTACTAATGTTAATAGAATAAAGTAATTACTGCAAGTGGGGTCTTGGCCTAGCGGTTGAAGGGACTTGTTTCCTTCCTCTGCACCAGGGTTCAAGTCCCATCATGCACGTCTGTCACCCCCGCGGTGCCTTACATGCTCACTGGGTTTGCAGGATGTTCAGTGAGTCCGGGGATTAGTTGTGGTGCGCGTAAGCTGGCCCGGACACCCCGGTTATATAAAAAAAAAAAAAAAAAAAAGAATAAAGTAATTACTTTACCAAGCAAGAATTGTGCAAACATAGAGTCGCGACGTCATGGCTGAGCCTTCCCTTATGTAGCAATGTTCATATTCTTGTTTGATGAATAAACACTACTTCGTAGTATACTATATATGAATTAAGAAAAGTAGTGATATCGTGCTTCGGTCTCAGCAAAATTTTTTATGAAATTATTATTGTAATATTCAATTAATGTTCTTGGTAACTGAAATGTTGAACTTGATATAGTCGGGTCAAAGATTGATATCTTTTACATAAACGTGTTTAGATTTTAATTTTCTGTAAGAAGAAAACTACATGGCCGGCACAACCACGTAAGGGCCGGCACAAACAATGCCAACTAAGAAAAGGACAGTATTAATTCTGATCCTAACACAATTTATAATTTTCCATATTTTCAAGAGGTTATTATAAAAATATAGCAATACATTCGTAAAATTGTATTAATTCCTCCAACCTATAAATATTTAATTAAAATTAATTGCATATCCGTTTATAAAATATTGATTTGCTCTTACCCAGCAGATTTGTTATACATGAAGAAGTTGTCCATGGATACGATTCCTGCAATAAAATTGTCAAAGTTGACTGAGATTGAAGTGTTTATATTTTTAGGTGATCATCGTCATTGTATTTAATAAAAATCAAGCACAAAGTAGTGTACCTGTGTGGAAGTTTCAAGCTTATAGAATTTTAACTTGTGAGGGTATGTTAAAGAATGATATAAATTATATTCTGAGACCTCGACTAATAGTTTAAACTTTTAAGTGAGATGATTTTTTTATTATTTATGTGTATGTAACATCTAATAGTTAAATTTTCAGTTATATTCTCCTCTTCTATAAGCTTGTTTGACTTGGATTATCAAGCTCTGTAAATGTAGAATACATTACTATATAAAGACTGGTCAAGAAGGAACAGCTCATGTGATGTCGAGGTTTAATAAAATATTGTGAAAAAAATGAAAGACGGCAATTGTAGAAACAGCTAAAGTCGTGGCTGTCCTCTATCTTATTACACGGTTTCCTCACGAATTAATCCCACAATTATTAGTTAGACAAAAATACTAAAACACTACATGGTAATACATTGGTTGTCCACATAATACGCTAGTTGCCCTTTAAATCTTCCAAATTATTCTCAAGGATAACACATCAACATCAATTTTTGTTGTGGATGTAAACATTGGATAGATACTTTTAATACCAAAAAACAAAGATGGTATTAAATATATAATATATGTCATAGCCTAATTTTGTATTTCCTCCAAAATTTCTAATGTAAAAAATATTCTTTTTTCATAAAAAAAAAAGAGGAAAAATATAATACTTTGGATCAATCAAGCTAATTGTTCAAAATACCAGGTGGATGGATAATTTGGGTTCTTTCTTGAACAAATAAATAATTTAGTCAATATTTCACAAATTAAAGGTTTGAGGGTCAACATGGACATGATTGCAAAGTTTGATAGTCAAATTTTGACAAATAAAAACTTAATTAAGAAGAAAGTTGAATATGGGAGAAAAATGGCAAACATTTAAGAAACCAATGGTTCAATTAAACTTTTGAAAGGCTTGATTAGCTTAACGAGAGGTGAAATCAAAACTTTTTTTAATTAGGAAACAAATTGTAAAACATAAAGGAAAATAATAGAAAATCCAAAACTAAACTTGAAAATAATAAAATAACAAAATTGAGTAAGATAGGATTTTTAGAGCCTAATTTAAGGAATTTTGGATGGGTGGTGAACTTGCAATCCAACATTTGAATTAAAAACTATGCTATTGTAACTCGACTGCATTAATTATGCTTAACTCTATGACTTCTTTATTCAATTTCTCAAACAATTCTTAGAAAACCTATCTAATTATATGATTTAAAAAAAAAATATTAGCAATGTACAACTAAATGATAACAACCACTGTGTGAGTAAATGGAGAGATAAGGTGATCCAAGATTATAGAAAAAGCAAGGTAACACTGCCGGCAACCCTACATAAATTATTGGAGAGATGTTAGGAGAGAAAGGTGTTCCAGGGCTAAACAATTTGAAGACATTGAATGCAGAAAAAACAAATAAGTCTTTAATAAATGTACAAGAGCTTATTCCAAAAATATATATATATATATATATATGAATAGAAATAAAAAAACACAATTTTTATCTTCACGATAACTCTAAAAGTTTGGAACTTCATCACCCTTAAACTATTGGGGTCATCAACACAGAATGACTAAGTCAAAATGACTTAGTTCATCTCAGCTAGTCCTCTGCTCTCGGCTAGTCTTCTGCTCTAGTGTCCTGGAGTGTAGGAATTCAGTTTAAGATTGTTTGTTTTTGTTCTGTAACAGAATGACCACGTTTCTAGGTTATGTATACGTGGTAGCTTTGTTTTCGCATTTTAAGTTTCTTGTAAGGCTATTATAAAGCCATTTTCTTAAGTCCAGAATAAAGTGTGAAGTGCAGGGACAGTAAACTTGAGAGTTTAACAAGTGGTATCAGAGCCTCAACACTGACTACTTGTTTGAGAGGTGTTAAGATCTGCAATATCTTAACTAAAAGGAGTGAAACACTTAGTGAGGACGAGAGGTGAGAAAACACTCAGTGAGACGAGATAACAAACACTTGGTGAGCAACACTTAGTGAAGACGAGAGAACAGAGGAGAGATGACAACTGAAAAATACGTTCAAGCTGCGATTCCTCAGTTCGATGGTCACTATGATCATTGGGCTATAGAAAATTCTCCATTATATCAAATGAATAATAAGTGAAGGTATTTTATATGATCGGATCAATAACCACAAAGGGTAGAACAGAAACATAAAAGAGGCCCTCATGGTCATGGCCACACTTTGAACTCTAATTTGTTGGTCATATATCTGGGAGCAAGTAATGGAAACTTGAATGTGGGCTACATTATTTGTTATTTTCTTAAAATAAAATTTACTCTTGAATTAAATAGAATTTGTTTACTTAATATATGTGGATGAATGTTTAGTCCATTTGGTTTTGTTGGATTTCCTTCTTAGGACGTTGTTCTAATAATTCATACAACTTTTTATGTCATCATCCGAAATTTTGCAGTCGAGTTTGAACTATCTTGATAAGGTTTCTTTTGTGATGTGAGATGTTGATAATTGGGTGGTGGTGGGTTTGCATTGATTTTTCTTCTTGATCTTCTTCTAGGTGTAGGATAAGTGGTCATTTATTTTGATTAATCGTTGTTTCATTATCTATGGTTTAAATAAAATTTACATTAGTAAATCTTATTAAATCTAAAAATAATAATAACTCAAGCATTAGGTTTTTATTGCCTCTTTACAAACATCCATTTTTGTACATTAAAAAAATGATATGGCCGCCCACCCCGCGTAGCTAATAATGATTTGCTATCATTATTAAAGTTATTATTACTACGAGTTTTATTAAAAAAATAATAATAATCTCTTGTAAATTTCGTATCAGTCCAAATAACATTTTATTTAAT
This sequence comes from Salix caprea, assembly GCA_964035475.1. Classification (NCBI taxonomy): domain Eukaryota; kingdom Viridiplantae; phylum Streptophyta; class Magnoliopsida; order Malpighiales; family Salicaceae; genus Salix; species Salix caprea. The sequence continues at coordinate 848,655 of OZ037743.1, forward strand.
AACTTAAGGTTCAAATAGTATGCGTAATCTTTCAAGACAAGCATGTCACTTGGCACACCTCAATACAACATAAAGTTTTATAAATAAGAAAACCAAATATTAAATTTATTGCCAATCATATTTTCTATATAACTATATTCAGTAATCTGCTATCACCAAGATGACAAAGGAGGAACGCTTTGCTCATTTCTAAAGAAATTAGCTGGATCAACCCTTTGGATTTTACAAACTTGTTGTAAAATCTCAAAATGCAAGAAATGATTTTTTCTTTGCGAAATCCATGCTAAAACTCATTTTTCTTCAAAAACCAAAGATAATATATATTTTTGAAACAAAAGAACGATTTTTAAAATATGCTAGTGTATTGGCCGTATGCAAGAAAACAACACATTTTTTCTTTAACAAAAATATCTTTTTGGAAAATTTGCATCTTTATACTTTTTATTTATTTTTTATTTTTCGGTGGGCTGGCTGTCAGCCCACCTAAATTCGGGCTGGGCTGACAGCCCAGCCCACCTTACCTCCAGGCTGGGCTGCTAGCCCAGATGGCTGGCAGCCCAGACCCATCTGGGCTGGGCTTCCAGCCCAGACGCTGGAAGCCCTTCAGGGCCAGGCCGGGCACAAGGCCCGGCCCGCCAAGTCCACGCGGGGAGTGAATTAATTCACTCCCCGCATGCAAACACAGGGACGATGAACAGTGAAAAATGGAAATTTCGAGTGTGATGAATGGCTTACCTGTTTATACCGTTGGGTAGAGGAGTTCGTGGTGATTCTTCTGATCGTTGTTTCGTCGGAAATGGTGACCTGAGGTCGCCGGACGGAGCCTCGGAAGCTGCGGGCTGGTGGCGTCTGCGTCGAGCTACTCTGTTTTTTTCTTCAACAGAGAAGGTTGCTGAGCTGCTGGGAGTTTATGGCAGAGACGATGGTGATTTTGAAGAGGGATATGGGTGGTCGAAGGTGGTGGTGGTTGGCTGCCGAGAATCAGAAAGAAACAAAGGTCTGTGTTTTTTAGAGAGAGAGCGGAGCAAAAACGAAACAGAGGGAGAGCGAAAGAGAGCAGATGCGAAGGAAAGATATTCGAAAATTTTCACGTAAAATTCCTTGTCTCCTCAGCCCTCTCTGTTCTTTCTTTTTCCTCTCCTTTTCTTCACCACGCAGACTGTTATTTATAGCAGAGAAGACTCGAATGCAAGGAAGGTAAGTCTGGACAGCTATGCAAATCGATAGTAATCAAGAAGGAGATCATGCTGGAGATAATTTTGGGAAGAAAATCAACGATTGATTAGGGACAAATTTGATCTGCATTGCCGCGACGGAGAAAAATCAATTTGAAAAAGGAAGCAAAATTTTGAATGATCTGCTGTGATCACCGTGAATTGGGAAGAAAATCAAATTGAAAAAAAGGAAGGAAAATTTGATTGATCTGCTTTAAACGCGCCTGAAAAATTCAAACAAATGCATGCCGGAACAGTGCACATTTCTTTTATGCAGATTTCGAAATTTTTGGAAGGAAAAAAAAAAAGAAAAAAAAATATGATTTGGTCCTTTAAAAATTCTTTAAATGCACCCAATTGGATTTAAACTTTTTATGCAATTAAATCCCATCAAAAATTCAATCTCAACCTTGGCTTTGCGCGACTTTCTAATCTGGTCCTTGGTTTCTGACTTTCAAGATTTAGCCTTCAAACAACCATTAAATTCTGAATTTGCTCAAATTCGCCCTTGTACCAAGATATGTATTTTTCAGAAAAATAAATGAGTCAAAAATTGGGTAGCAACACTCCTCATGAAATGTGGTGGGTTGTTTGGGGGTTGGTATAGATGTGCTCATATCCTTGTTTTGCTCTATCTAAAACCGGTTTTATCCCTCCCTCCCAGCTTCTTAAGGAATCAGCAGCGAAAACTGCATTGCTGCCGATCAGGAATTCGGCAGCGAAAACTGTGTCGCTGCCGATCACCAACCGAAGTCGGAATGGCGCGAAACTCACCCCGTCGATGCGTTTCGCCGTTTACGGAAGAAGTCAGCGGCATAGTCCCTGATGTCCACCGGTTTTTGGCCAAATTCCATCGTTTCGGCCCCGAAATCGTTATTTTTGCCATTTTAGGAAAGTCTCGTTTTAACCATAGTTCTTGATTTAAATGTCCAAATTGACTTTCGTCAATTGCTGGTTACTCAGGATTTATAGACCTTTCACATTTTGCTTTTATCTCGAATCTGCCATTTATGGTAAATTTATTGTTTAGTGTCGTTTCCTTTACGATTTTCTGCTGTGTCACGAAATTGGCAGCGAAAACTAAGTCAGCCTTTAATATATATATATATATATATATATATATATATATATATATTTTCTCTTGGGTGTTTACATTTTATGTCCATAATTATGATGTATTGTATTCAGAAATATTTTTCTTATGATTTTACGATTTTTCTGCTTACACGATTTTAGCTGTGATTTTACGATTTTTGTACGGACAAATTCAGGTACGATCTTATGATTTTACGATTTGAGTTTCAGAAACCCTTTCCATGTCGTGTCAAAATCACGATTTTGACAACCTTGCTTAACTCTCTTCAAATTAACATTTACTGACTGATTTCAGTGGGAGCTGGTTAAGAGACTAGACACATGTTGAGTATTTGAATATCATACCCACAATGAAAATAATAAAATAAAATTTCTAAGATCTCGTTAGATAGATAATTAGAGTTGTTAGAGATTTATTATCTAAAACATTGATCATTTTCAGATTTGAATAATTCTTTACAAACTGAATTATTTTAAACGATAGAGGAATCGTTATGCTTAGAGTGATGAATCTCTATTATGTGACTTGCATAGAATTTTTTCTTCTTCTAATTCACCTAGGTGATGAATCCTCTCCTAATCACTTAAGTACGTTTATATAATTCATGTTATATCCAATATATGCTCTTTTGTTATCTTAATTACGATAATATATAATATGATCAAAACATAACATTCTCTATATAAAATAACATAACGATAACATGTCATGTGATCTTTTCCATAGACATATACGATCTTTCCATATGAAATTCTCATGTGGGTCAATTCAATATATATGTTTTTATTATAAACACCTACATATTAGTTTTACGTATCATTTATACCTTATTTATGAGAACTACTATTTTGTTTCATAAAGTAAAAAACATAATATATATCAATCTCCACAGCTATAGTAACTATTCGGTATGTAAGAGAGCATTGACTAAGAATATTTTAGGAACAATATTTTGATTCAATAAGAATCCTATAACTATAACAACTTTTTAATTGGTTTTGCAAAATATTTTTGTCTCATGAATTTTATCTTTATTTTAAATCCATATTCTAGATTCATTAATATAATACTATATGATTATTAAAGATAATTTAAGTCTTTGTTAATAATAAATATGTATTTACATGAATATAATATTATCATGTATCATTGATTACATGATATATTAAACTAACAAAACATACAATAGAATAAAGTAATTACTATACTAAGCAAGAATTGTGCAATCATAGAGTTGCGACGTCATGGCTGAGCCTTCCCTTATCTAGCGATGTTCATACTCTTGTGTGATGCATAAACACTACTTTGTAGTATACTATATATGGATTAAGAAAAGTAGTGATACCGTGCTTCGGTCTCAGCAATTTTTTATGAAATTATTCTTGTAATATTCAATTAATGTTCGAGGTAACTTAAATGTTGAACTTGGTATAGTCGGGTCAAAGATCGATTCCTTTTACATAAACGTTTGTTATTTTTTAATTTTCTGTAAGAAGAAAAGTACATGGCGTATAGATCAAGGCAACACGTAAGGGCCAGCACAAACAATGCCAACAAAGAAAAGGACAGTATTAATTCTGATCCTAACACAATTTATAATTTTCCATATTTTCAAGAGGTTATTATAAAAAAAATAGCAACAATACATTCGTAAAATTGTGCTAGTATTATAACAGTATTAATTCCTCCAATCTATAAATATTTTATTAAAATTAATTGCATATCCGTTTATAAAATATTGATTTTCTCTTACCCAACAGATTTGTTATACATGAATAAGCTGTCCATGAGTACGATTCCTGTAATAGAATTTTCAAAGTTGACTGAGATTGAAGTATTTATATTTTTAGGTAAGATGATTTCTTGATATGGTATCAGAGTTTTGTTGATTTAATGATTACGAGTTTAAATCTCAACACCATCATTATATTTGATAAAAATCAAGCACAAAATAATGTGTACTTGTGTGCAAGTTTCAAGCTTATAGGATTTTTATTTATGAGGGTGTGTTAGAGAGTAATATAAATTATATTTTGGAACCTCACCTAATAAATTAAACTCTAAAGTGATATAATTATTTCATCATTTATGTGTACGTAACATATATTAATTAAATTCTAAGTTAAATTCTCCTCTTCTATAAGCTTGATTGACTTGGATTACCAAGCTCTGTAAATGTAGAATACATTACAATATAAAGACTTGTCAGGGAGGAACAGCTCATGTGATGTCGAGGTTTAATAAAATATTGTGAAAAAAATGAAAGACGGGAATTGTAGAAACAGCTAAAGTCGTGGCAGTCCTCTATCTTATTACATGTTTTCCTCACGAATTAATCCCACAATTATTAGTTAGACAAAAATACTAAAACACTACATGGTAATGCATTGGTTGTCCACATAATACGCTAGTTGCCCTTTAAATCTTCCAAATCATTCTCAAAGATAACACATCAACATCAATTTTTGTTGTGGATGTAAACATTGGATAGATACTTTTAATACCAAAAAACAAAGATGGTATTAAATATATAATATATGTCATAGCCTAATTTTGTATTTCCTCCAAAATTTCTAATGTAAAAAATATTCTTTTTTCATAAAAAAAAAAAGAGGAAAAATATAATACTTTGGATCAATCAAGCTAATTGTTCAAAATACCAGGTGGATGGATAATTTGGGTTCTTTCTTGAACAAATAAATAATTTAGTCAATATTTCACAAATTAAAGGTTTGAGGGTCAACATGGACATGATTGCAAAGTTTGATAGTCAAATTTTGACAAATAAAAACTTAATTAAGAAGAAAGTTGAATATGGGAGAAAAATGGCAAACATTTAAGAAACCAATGGTTCAATTAAACTTTTGAAAGGCTTGATTAGCTTAACGAGAGGTGAAATCAAAACTTTTTTTAATTAGGAAATAAATTGATCTCTACCAAGTAATAATATAATTGTCATAACCCAATTTTGGGTTATTCCCCAAAACTACCCAAAAATAACAAAAAATAAAATAAAAGGGGCTGATGTCGGTAGAAAAATCAAAGTGAAATTTTGGATGTTTTCGAGAGCTCGATCATACTTCTTTTGTGCCCAAAAATGAAAGAAATCGCAGATTCAAGGCTAAAGTAATTTATTATCGGATAAATCTACATAAAAATTAAGTCGAAAGATATAATTATATTTTTATGGGCCAGTTTGATTTAATTGTTGGCCAATTTAAAAGTATAATTATGTTTGAGAATTAATTTATGGTCCAATCGAAGGATTCAATTAAGTGCAAGGACTTGATTATAGTTTAAATTAGTCAAATTAATTTTATTAAGGGCTTAATCGATGAAAAATCAAGTTCTTAAATTTAATTCGGATTTAATTGATGAGATTGGAATTTTCACTTTAATAAAAACACAATTTTTATCTTCACGATAACTCTAAAAGTTTGGAACTTCATCACCCTTAAACTTGATCCAATAAACTATCCCTTATCATGAGAAAAAGACTTAGGCTCTTGCAGAAAGCCAAGAATTAGTCAGCCATCTCAGAAATGAAGCCTATATTAACATAAGCCAAACAGATAAATAACAACACAATTTCAAAAAATTCAGAACCTATTTTAGGACGTTGTTCTAATAATCCATACAACTTTCTATGTCATCATCCAAAATTTTTTCAGTCGAGTTTCAACTATCTTCACAAGGTTTCTTTTGTGATGTGAGATGTTGATAATTGGGTGGTGGTGGGTTTGCATTGATTTTTCTTCTTGTTCTTCTTCTAGGTGTAGTATAAGTGGTCATTTATTTTGATTAATCGTTGCTTCATTATCTATGGTTTAAATAAAATTTACATTACTAAATCTTATTAAATCTAAAAAATTAATAACTCAAACATAAGTTTTTATTGCTTCTTTGCAAACATTCATTTTTGTACATTAAAAAAATGATATGGCCGCCCACCCCGCGTAGCTAATAATGATTTGCTATCATTATTAAAGTTATTATTACTACGAGTTTTATTAAAAAAAAAAAAATCTCTTGTAAATTTCGTATCAGTCCAAAAATATTTGATTTAATAACTTAAGGTTCAAATAGTATGCGTAATCTTTCAAGACAAGCATGTCACTTGGCACAACCCAATACAACATAAAGTTTTATTAATAAGAAAACCAAATATTAAATTTATTGCCAATCATATTTTCTATATAACTATATTCAGTAACCTGGTATCACCAAGATGATAAAGGAGGAATGCTTTGTTCATTTCTAAAGAAATTGGTGGGATCAACTGCTGTCTTGACACGCACCAACCTGTCGAAGTTGTTCTTGAAATACTTGGTACCCCATATGCTTGCTTGTCTGTAACTTGTGTTGCCTAGGTTGTTCACTCCGAGGTCAAGATCTCTATAGTTGACATATGCTTGTCTAGGATTTTTCGAAACATAAGGAGCCATGTAGCTGTAAAGCCTTCTGATCCAACTTATATATTTTGCATATGCCTCAATGCCTTCTTCATCCCAAGAGATCCCATAATGAATTTGGTATAGAGTACCGGCTCTGTGAGGAAATGGAGTGCTGGACTCTGCAATTTCGTTCATCTTTCCTCCATAGGCAGTGAATTGCAACTCGGCGGATTCGGCTTCGACAAGTTCAAGCCTTTCCCATATTCCTTCCAATGCAGTTTTAGGTATAGGTTCCTTGACAAAGTCAGTTTTTCCTTTGAAAAAGATTGTGGGCCGAGGATTCCTATTAAGCAACACTTCCAAGGATGTATTACGAGGAAATTGAGCAAAGTAGACTGTAGACTCGATCCAACTCATTTCAATGCAATCCTCTTTCACCAAACCAAGCTCGGGAAAGCTCTTCTGCATATAAGAAACAAGTCTATCTACCCCGCCAAGAAACAGAGAGGTGAATGCAGCTTGTATCATTGGCTTTCCGTCTTGAGTAGAGTTAGCTGATCTCCAAATGAAAATTCTTGAGAATAAATCTTCGTCGAACTTTTCTATTGCGTATTGCCATTGATGAATGAGTTTTGTTGCGTCTTCTTTCATTAATATTCTTGTGACATTAAAGACAGTTACAGAAGCTGGAATCGGGACCAATTCTAGTTTCCATGCAACAACTACTCCGAAGGTATTTCCTCCACCGCCTCGGATAGCCCAAAATAGATCTTCTCCCATTGATGCTCTATCTAGGGTTCTACCCTTGACATCGATTAATTGGACATCGATTATATGATCTACAGCGAGACCATATTTACGCATGATCATACCAGTTCCTCCTCCGCTAATGTGGCCACCAACACCCACTGTAGGGCAAACACCCGCCGGGAAGGCAAGAGTTCTACTTTTCTCGGCAATTCTATAGTAAACTTCGCCTAAAGTAGCCCCACCTTGAACCCATGCAGTTTTATTTGCTACATCAACAGTAACTGTTCGCATATTGATTAGATCAATAACCACGAAAGGTATAACAGCAACATAAGAGAGACCCTCATAGTCATGGCCACCACCTCGGACTCTAATTTGAAGCCCATGTTTATGGGAGCAAGCAATGGCAGCTTGAATGTGGGCTACATTTAGAGGTGTAACAATAACTAGTGGTTTTGGGGTGGCACTTGTGTTGAACCTGCCGTTTCGTATTGAAAACTGCAACACAGATGAATATGAGGAGTTGATTGGGGTGTAAATGACCTTGGAAATGGAGTTCGAGTTTTGAGAATGAAGGCATCGAAGAAAATCCTCATGACTGTCAGCTGAAGCTAGCCATGAAAAAGAAAACAGAAAGAGAAACAGGAAGGGGAACATCGAAGAGCTTAGAGAGTTCATGTCTCTGATAATGTTTTGTGCATATAGGTGCAAGAGGCTCCCTTATTTATAGAGTTCTGAAGGGTACTTGTTTATGAAAAAAAAATTAGATAAAATGTTTTTTCCCAATTAATCGAGAAGATGATGACATTTCAACCATTATCTAGATTACGGATGAGGAAGAACAGCAAATGGGAACGTGGAAATTTCAAACAAGGATCGTAGCCAACTTACATGCACGAGATTTGACAATTTATGGTAACGTTTCGTGGTGTGTTAGCTTTCTTCTCATCTTCTTGTTCTATTACAGGGACGATCCTGTGCTTCAATATCCATGTTGATGAAATTTTGTGTTTGGTAGGATCATGGTGATGATGTCATTGAACTCAATTAACACAATTTTTTTTCTTAGAGGAAAATTTTGACGATAATTTTACTGGAATTTGAATGTTACTTTTCCAAAACAAAAAGAAATTTCTAATTATAATTTCCCTTTAAACAACCGACGAGATCGGCCTTCAAATAATCAACTGTTAATTTTCAAAGGTTAAAGGTACAATATAAACTAAGTTGAGATAAGTTAATAAATAAAAATAAATCAATTTCCTAGCAACCAGTTAATTAATATACCATTTATTAATTCAATCAGATTTCCTGAATTATCGTTGAAAGGAGTGTGAACGTAATGAATAATCTCAGGTATAAGACACATATAATTTAGTCCTACCTGAGATTTACCTTAATTATTGTAATGAAACTTATTAAAATCATGATTCATTGAAAACTGATGTCTATAGAGTACATCATGTTTCACATGATATTTCAGAGCATATTTGTTTTTGTGGCAACGCCTGTTGTTAAAAAATATTTATTTTTTATTTTTTAATTGTTTTTTAAAAACATTATTTTAATATATATAAAAATAAAAAATATTTTAAAAAACAGAAACTAAAATAATTGTTAACACAATATTAAAATGAAAGTCTATGGCAAGCAGCTTGATGTATAGCTAGGTTCATAAGATAAGCAACAAAAAGTCAAGCCAGCCAAAGATTTTTCTAGAACGAGAGTCTTACACACTTGCATGGTTTTTGTGACTTATTGCATGGATGTCAAGATTTTATAAGTTCACGTGGCATTCATAGGTTTTTTGGTCAAGCCATTCAATATCCAGAGCCACAAAGGGTGGCAAAGCTCTCCCTACCGAGAATTTATCACAACTGCATACACAAGAATCGAACACGAGATCTTGGTTAAGATGGGACGACCCCCTTACCAGTTGATCTACACGTCCGGCATTCATAGTTGACCTTTCAGCTAGAATATAACTTATTCTACTGTATTAATTATTGTATATATACATTGTATATTACAATGTTCAAATGGTGTATTAATTAAAAAAGACCGATCAATTGACTATGGTATATTAAAAAAACAATTTTAACTTTTAATTTATCCCAATTTTCTTTATCTTTATTTGATATATTTTTATCAATTTAATGCTCACTTTCATAACACGTGTGTAACTATGACTTGATTTTAGTAGCCTTTCAAGATTACGTAATAAGGAAAAAGAAAAATCATTTTTTAATATTCCAGCTCAAGCTCATGATAAGCCATGACTCTTCTTGTTCCGGGTAGTTTTTTTTTTAGTCCTTTGACAAGTGCATGTACTAAACATTGTTTCTTGATAATGAATATATTCAGAATAAATAATAAATATTTAATTATATTAAGTCCAGCTGAAGTTACCCGTGAGAAAGAAAGCAGAATGATAATGGCAGAATTAAATTAGGCCTTTAAGCCAGCTTTTTTCAGCTTCATCAATCCACATTATCAGTTTTAGGCTAAAAAACATAGCATAATATAATTAAGAATCAACTAACACTAGGAAAATGGATTGAACCATGAATTTAAGAAACCAGGCAGGCCACATGGTTTGAGGGGGTATACCTTGGTTGTTTTGCACCTCCTTCGGATTATTTTAGATTATTTTTTTCTTTTTTCCTTGCTTCCTCTTTGTTTTCTCTTTGCTCCTACTGATCATTATGGGTTTTAGCTAGCTAACATCTTACTGGTTTTGGGCAAAACTTCTGATTTTAGGTTCAAATGATTTTGTAGAAACCTTGGGGACAAAAGAATGTGTTTTTGGCTTTTTGATCTTGAGGGGATGGTTTATAACTTTATATAAGAGCCTTCTAGATCATTTTAAGTGTGAACATCAGAAACAGTTAGATGGTTTTGTGCATATGGGTGACAAGACCACTTAGGATTGATAAAAGATATGCATATCTTTCTATTGAACCTTTTCTTGCTTGATTTGAACACTTGTAATTCCATATTTAATTGTTTGAAGTTTTCAACCGATTAGTTTTCTTGAATATACAGTGAAGGTTGATCAAGGACAAGATATTAAAATAATAAATAGAGAATATGAGATATCGTTTGATTTCAAGATCATAGAGTTGTTGAGGGGTGTTTGTGAGTCAAATGATGGTGATTTTATCTTTTGAGGTGGTCAAAAACATCATATTAAACTACCTGGAGATGTCTCCCCAATCACCCCATATCAGGAAAGAAGGTGTACAATACGCATAAAATGACATCGTTTTGGCTAACTTTTAAAATTAGAGCTGTCTAGTTTGGGAATCCTCGATTGCACCCTTATGCATTCAATTTCTTGCACCATTATGCATTCAATTTCTTCAATTACATCTTTAATTTTATAATTTCAATCCTAGCCAAAATTCTATTTTGACTTTGGATTTGAGCGTCTTTTCAGCTTCAGTCATTGGTTTTGGATTTGACCACTTTAACCCTTGATTAGTTAATTAAACTTTTTTCTTCAATTAAGTCCTTAAAGTTATTGATTTACGTTCCTGAAGCTGCATGTATTCTACATATTGACCCTTGGTTTTGAATTTGTTCATTTCAGCCTTCAATTGCCTTCTAGAATTTGAATTTTATGCCATTAAGTCTCTAATTTCAATAATTTGGCCTTCTAAGGTTCGATTTTGGTACCCAAATCTTGATTTATTTATTTATTTAGGTAATAATAAAGGTTTTAGTAATTTAAAAGGCTCTTCAATTAAGTATTGATTGATTTATGCTTTTAACAAAAACTAGGCTGTAGAGTCTGATTCATAGAATGCAATTATTTGAATCAAGAGATACAATATCATGAGAGCACAGTGCTCTAGATCGTATATATAGAGCAAACCTCAAGCCAAACACAATAATAAAGAGTGAAATCTCTTGCTCTAGATCGTATAGAGCAAACCTTTATTTATTATATATTACTACTAAAAATATATACTAGGTGGAATTCTATTCAAATCACTTCGTCTATCAATATATAATATTTCTGTTAATCTATCACCAAGATGTGAGAGCAGGGATGCTTTGTTCATTTCTAAAGAAATTAGCTGGATCAACTTTGGTCTTCACATGCACCAACCGGTCAAAGTTGTTCTTGAAATACTTGGTACCCCAAACTCTTGCCTGTTTGTAGCTTGTGTTGCCTAGGTTGTTCATTCCCAGGTCAAGATCTCTGTAATTGATATATGCTTGTCGTGGATTTTTCGTAACATAAGGAGTCATATAGCTGTAAAGTTTTCTGATCCAGCCTGTATATTTTTGAGATATCGTAGTGTCTTGAACGCCCACGCCCCAGAAGACAGCGTAATGAATTTGGAATAGATTTCCAGCTCTGTGTGGAAATGGAGTGCTTGTCTCCGAGATTTCATCCATTTTCCCTCCGTAGGCTGTGAATTGCAATTGAGCTACTTCGGCATCCAGTTGGTTAAGCCTTTCCCATATCCCTTCCAGAGCGATTTCAGGTATAGGATCTGTCACGTAGTCTGTTTTTCCTTTGAAAGATACTGTGGATCCTGGGCTCCTGTCAAGTAAAACATCCAGAGATGAATTGCGTGGAAATTGCGCAAAGTAGACAGTAGACTCGATCCAACTCATCTCGATGCAGTCTTCTTTAACCAGACCGAGCTGGGGAAAGCTCCGCTGCATCATTGATAGCAGTCTATCAACTCCACCTAGAAACAAGGAGGTGTATACGGCGAGTATTGTTGTTTTTCCTTCCCGAGAAGTGTTAACTCTCGAAAGGAAAATTCTGGAGAATAGATCTTCGTCAAACTTTCGTATTGCAGACTGCCACTGATGAACGAGTTTTGTTGCGTTTTGTTCCAAAGTTCTGCTGACATTGAACACTGTCACAGTTGGTGGAACTGTGACCAATTCTAGTTTCCATGCAACCACAACTCCGAAGGTGTTGCCTCCACCTCCTCGGATGGCCCAGAACAAATCTTCTCCCATCGATGCTCGGTCAAGGATTCTGCCTTTAACATCGATTAATTTGGCATCAATTATATGGTCTGCAGCAAGGCCATATTTACGCATCATCATCCCATGTCCTCCTCCACTAATGTGCCCTCCTGATCCCACAGTTGGGCAAACCCCCGCTGGGAAGGCAAGAGTTCTACTTTTCTCACCGATTCTGTAGTAAACTTCTCCTAGTGTAGCTCCAGCTTGAACCCATGCAATTTTGTTTCCTACATCAACTGTAACTGTTCGCATATTTATAAGATCAATAATCACGAAAGGTACAACAGCAACATAAGAGAGGCCCTCATAGTCATGGCCACCACTTCGAGCTCTAATTTGCAGGCCGTGTTTCTGGGAGCAGGTAATGGCAGCTTGAATGTGAGCTACATTTAGAGGTGTAACAATAACTAGTGGTTTTGGGGTGGCTTTTGTGTTGAACCTGCCATTTCGTAATGAAAACTGCAATACATATGAATATGAGGAGTTGATTGGGGTGTATACTACCTTAGAAAGGGAGTTCAAGTTTTGAGAATGAAGGCATTGAAGAAAATCCTCATGACGGTCAGCTGAAGCTAGCCATGAGAATGAAAACAGAAAGAGAAACAGGAATGGGAACATCGAAGAGCTCAGAGAATTCATGGTTCTGATAATGTTTTTCTGCATATAGAAAGATGCAAGAGACTCCCTTATTTATAGTAATTCAGAATGGTGATTATCTATGAACATTTTATGCCCTATTAATTATCTACAAGATGGTGAAATTCAACCATGATCTAGATTTCGACAAATGGGAAGGTGGAAATTTCCAAGCAAGGATCGTAGCCAACTTGTTCGGCAAGACAAGAAGTTGACAATTTATGGTAGCATTTCTTGGGGTGTTAGCTTTGTTCATATTTTCTTGTTCGATTACATGGGCAATGACAACCCAGACGTTGGATTTTAATATTTTTAATTTATTCAGCCGATTGAAATAATATTGATATCAAAGGATTGATAGCTTTTACATTCTATTAATCATGTGCTTCTTGTGCATGCCTAACATCTATCAGTATCTTGATTCAACGTACGATAAGCTAAAACTTGTTAATTACGTCAATGAAGTTCACTAACTACTCCTGCAGATAATGATTCTATGCTTCAATATCCATGCTGATGGCCGGCAGGTCTTGGCCTAGCGGTAAGTGAAGTGCTTGTTCTTTCTAGTTATCTGGGTTCAAGTTCTGCTAGGCACGTCTGTCATCCCTGTAGTGTCTTATCTGTTCATTGGCCTTGCAGGATGTTCAGTAGGTCCGGAGATTAATTGTAGTACGCTCAAGCTGGTCTAGACACCCCGGATATTAAAAAATATATATTCATGCTGATGAAGTTTTGAGTCTGGAAGGTAGGATCATGCTGAGGTTGTCATGGCACTCCATTAACAAAACGTTTTTCTTAAGAAAAAAACTTTCCATTTGTCAAAACTGTACGGAATTTTGATTGTTGTAGTTTTCAGAGACGAGAAATTTCTCACTACAACAATCCTATAAACTACCTATGAGATTTCCTTCAAGTAATTTTCAAATTTAAAACGTACAAGATAAACCAAGCTGACAAATTTCATTGCACCCGATTGCTAGTCTATTAATTATCGTTGAAAGGATTGGACGTCGTGGAAAATCTCAGGTATAAAGATACGTATAATTTGGTCTTACCTTATCGTTGAAAGGATTGGACGTAGTCTATTAATTATCTATTATAGAAATATATTATGTCTCAAAGTCTACGGAAAACAACTTTATATATAGATAGGTTGATAAAGTAATCAACAAAAACAAAATGTCATGAAGACAGCCAATGAGGTTTCTAGCACGAGAATGTCACCCTTGTGGAAATTGCGGCTTTCAACGCATGAAAAAATCAAGTTAATCAAACAACATGCTAAAATAACATGCGGTTTGTTATTGTGTTTTAAAAGCACTTTTTAAAACATGAAATTTTTTATTTTTATTTTTTTATATTAAATTAGTTTTTTTAGTGTTTTTATATCATTTTCATGGGTTGATGTCAAAAATAATTTAAAAAATATATATATTATTTTGATGTAAACCTGAACGAAAAACAACTGCAACCACACTCCAAACACTTTTAAAAACAACCGCAACCACACTTCAAACAAACACTTAATAAATTAAACATCTTCAACAATATGCATGTGCAGCTCGAGGAAATTAAACCGGGTCTATGTTACCTAATTAGGGAAATTTATAAATAATTATATTATTCTTGAGCCGTATGCATCTAATTCTAGAAGACTTAAAATTAAAAATTGGTGATGCCGGTTTAAGCAAGGCTTCTGGTAGTTTTTTGGACATTCATGAGGAATTATTTATATGGGATCTCAAATTGGATTTGAATCCTCGATGGTAATATGCCATATTTGAGTCAAGATCCTAACCTCATCTCGCGACTAAGTGCAAATGAGCTTACGGGTCCTCTTTAAATTAATCCTAACATTGTTTGGTGGTTTTATTTTTTTTATTTTATATTTCCTTTCGGAGGCCAAATAGACCTTAATTAATTACGTGACTCAATAGAGATAATCTTCTTCGACATTATATTAGTAAATTGAAAAATAATAAATAGGGAACTCGAATACATAATCGAAGTCTTACTTGTATAGGTTATGTAGTACTAAATCAATATATAGTTCATAATCGAAGGCCTTGTTCGAGCCTAAAGAAATTGGCAGGATCAACTGCAGTCTTCACGCGAACCAACCTATCAAAGTTGTTCTTAAAATATTTCCTACCCGAAATGCTTGCTTGTGATTCCAATGTCAAGAACTCTATAATTCACATATGCTTCTCGAGGGTTTTTTGAAACATAAGGAGTCATGTAATTGTGTAGCCTTCTTATCCAACTTATGTATCATTCGGATGTTTGATTGTTTTTATTTGTTAGAGAATAATATAAATTATATTCTAGGACCTCACCTAACAGCTTGAGCTTTTAGGTGAGATGGTTCCGTAACATGGTTTCAGAGCCTTGTTGACCCAGCAGTCACGAGTTTGAATCTCACTACCTTCATTCTATTTGATAGAAATCAAACACAAGATAGTGTGTGTTTGTGTGCAAGTTTCAGGCCCAAAAGGCTTTCACTTGAAGAGGTATGTTAAAGAATAATATAAATCATATTCTGGGACCTCACCTAACAGCTTAAGCTTTTAGATGAGATGGTTTCGTAACATCATCAGACCAAATCACCAAGTATTCAGTTTGATATAAATTCCCCAATCTTTAAGGAAATGGAAGGCTAGAGTCTAATACCTCATTCATTCTTCCACCATATGCATTGAACTGCAATTCAGCTATCTCAATCTCTAATTGATTCATCCTTTCCCAAATACCTTCCAATGTGATTTCCGGAATAGGTTCTGACATGGGGATAAAAATTTTGACAAGATTTTACTCTCGGTGTGGTAGTCTAGTCTCGCACTAGACTAAGTCTTCCTCACAATTCCAACTAGTGTTTAGCCTATCACTAAGGTGTTTCACACACCCAAAGAACTTTTCCCGAATTCTTCCACGCAATAGACAATCAAAAAGAACACAAGTAAACAAATCAGAAACACAAACATAGTTTACAGGAAAACACTCCCAACCTTTATTAATTCTAAAAAAAAGGATACACAAAACTAATTGTGTGTGCCATGTACAAATCTATTTGCAGGCTACACCCCATTAGTTTCCTTTAATCTCAAGAGAACGTCGAAGTTACATCTAAAATCATCATTCCTAGACAGATCTATACAAGTGGTTATTTTGGACAAAACAGTAACTGCTGAAAAACTACCTCCAACTGCCCCTTCGTAACTTCCCTTGGTCTGCCATCTCACAGACCTACAAGCCTGTCAGTGAAGCCCTCTCTGCCAACCTTGTTGTGTTTCTGCATGTCTTTGACAGCTCTCTATCCAAGTCTGAAGTCGTGTCGAACATGTTGTCGATGTTCACATGCACTTGTTACGCACTGTTGCTGAATCTTCCTTTACCCATGCATGCTGCCAATATCCCAACAGTGTTCTCGTTGGCACGCCCTTGCACCTAGGACTATGACAAACCACCCCCACCTAAAGAGTTTGATGCCCTCATTAGAATTGATGTGAGGTAATCTCGCGCCTTGTCCTCATACTGCCACAAGTCAGTATCTTTCGCTCCCATGAAACCTCTTCATTTCTAGCCCATTTTACTAGAAATTTAGTCTTCCAGTTCTTTCTATGTTGCCCAAGTCTATGATGATCCATTATCCTCACAATGTCATTGTGAAACTGCTTCTGAACTGTTGGTGGAGCACGCTGGGTCTTATTCTTGTTCGGGTCCTTCTTATCTTTGTAGTAGGGACTCAAGTGGCTAACATGAAATGTGGGGTGAAGTTTCATGTGTTCTGGCAAAATCAACCTATAAGCAACAGCCCCCACTTTCTCCCTAACTTTGAAAGGCCCGTCATACCTTGGCATCAACCCTCATTGAGCCAATCTTCCTGTAATCTTCTTCCAGATTTAAGGTGTTAATTTCAATAACACCTTGTCACCTACATCAAACTGCAGTGGCTTTCTCTTCAAATCAGCATACTTCTTCATTCATTTGTTGCCCTTCCGCAAGCTGTCCTGAGCTTGTTCCAATAATTCTTGCATTTCCATCGCAAATTGGTATGCCGCAGGACTTTTTCCCCCTGATTTCTGCACCAAAATCTCCATAGGAGTTTGGGGTTGCACCCCTAATACCAGCTCGAAGGGAGTTACC
Source organism: Salix caprea (assembly GCA_964035475.1). Lineage (NCBI taxonomy): Eukaryota > Viridiplantae > Streptophyta > Magnoliopsida > Malpighiales > Salicaceae > Salix > Salix caprea. Next base: position 865,883 of record OZ037743.1, read on the forward strand.
TCTATCGTAGATGATTTGTGGAGGTTGTAACCAAATTGGGCAATGTCCAAAAGTTCTTGCCAATTTTGATGTGTCGCTGTCATGTAGTGCCATAAATACTTCTCCAGTAATGTGTTGATCCTCTCTGTTTGCCCATCGTTTTGAGGATGGTTAGTCGTGGAAAACTTTAGTTGCATCCTCATCATATTAAACAAAGTTGTTCAAAACCTGTCAGTGAAACGTGCATCACCGTCACTAACAATGTCTGTCGGGAACCCAAAGTATTTCACCATATTCCAATAAAACATCTTCGTTGTCACCTCTGTTGTACACACTGATGGAGCAACAACAAACACTGTATATTTAGAGAACCTATCCACCACTACTAGCATCGCATTCATGTCGTCCACTTTTAGAAATCCCATGATGAAATCCATTGAAATCAAAACTGAAACCCATGGCTTGTCTGGAATCGGTAGTAATTAACAATCTTTATAGTTTCCTTTTTGGCACGTAGACTAGACCCTCTTTGGCATATAGTTGATCGTTCTCTAGCTAGTACCTTCATATAATCCCTTCTTGTACGAGATTAACCATCTTTTTATAAGCTGCATCCTCCTCGGCAGCTTGGTGAAGTCTCTCCAGCATGTCTGACTCCACTTGCACAAGAGAAAAAACTATAGCAAGCACACAATGCTTGCTAAGTGCATTCGCAACTTGGTTGTGTCACCCTGGCTTGTGCTCCCACTCGAAGTCATACTCGGCCAAGAACTCTTGCCACCGAGCATGTCATTACGACAACTTCTTCTGTGTTTTAAAGAATGTTTAGTCATATTATTTGTTTTCATAACAAACTTCAGCCCCAACAAGTATACCTGCAATACACCAAGGCAATGGACCATTGTCGTCATTTCTTTTTCATACGTTGAATATCGCTGCTTTGTCTTGTTGAGTTTACAACTCTCAAACGCCACTGGATGTCTCTCCTGACCAGAACTCATCCACTAGTCTATCTGAAGCATCTGTGTGTACCTTAAACGGTCTCTCAAAATCAGGCAACTTCAACACCAATGTTGACGTAACAACCCTCTTCAATTTCTCAAATGCCCATTAGCACCCATCAGTCCACTTCCACTTCCAATTCTTCTTTAGTAGATCAGAAAGAGGGGTGGCCACTTTGCTGTAATCTTTAATAAACTGACAATAATAGTTAGTCAATCCCAAAAAGGATCGCATATCCAATACCGTCACAAGGGCTACCTATTCTACTATGGCTTGTACCTTCTTTGGATCTATCCGTAATTGGTTTATGCTTACCAAGTGTCCCAAGAACATAATCTCGGCACTTGTGAATTCATATTTTTCCCTCTTAACAAAAAATTTATGTTCCCTCAGCCATGACAAAACTTTAGAAAGATGCACTACATGTTCATTCATGTTTCTGCAACAACAAAATCATCCAGAAACTCATACAATGCATCATTCATTAAGTTGCAAAATGTGACTGGAGTATTGGTTAAGCCGAATGGCATAACCAGAAATTCATAAGACCCATACCTCATAACACAAGTCGTCTTATGTTCATCCCCTTCGACAATCCTCACTTGCCAAACCTCAAATCCAGTTTCTTGAAGACAGAGGCTCCACTCAACTTGTCCATCAAGTCTTGCACCGGCGGCACTAGATACGTGTTCTTTATCATCACCTTCTTTAGTACTTGATAATCTACACACATTCAAGGACTTCCATCAACCTTCTTCTAGAATAGAACAGGAGCACCACAGGGAGCTTTTAATGGTCACACAAACCCAGTGTCTATCAATTCCTCAAGCTATCTTCTTAGCACGCTCAAGTCTCTAGGCGACATATAATATGGGGGTTGCAACGGTGGTATCACACCTGGAACAAGTTTAATTCGGTGATCCACACTTATCTTGGTGGAAGTTGCTTCGGTAACTCAGGAGGCATAAAATCCCCATACTCTTCCAATACTCTAACAATAAGATTCAACACTTACTAGGTCCTGAATTCCCTACCATTACTGCTTCCATATATACTTCGTTACCCTTCCTCAAGGCTTCACTAATTATGATGGCTGAAATCATGCTGCTAATATTTTTCTTGTTCCCGACCGCTGAATCTTTGTAACAAGGCACAAAACTGGGGCATGTCTCATTGGCAATCAAAATCCCACCCAAATACAGCATCAAAACAATCTTAGACTTTTTAATAAGTCTATGCCAAGAATTAAATTGAAATCATCAAGGGTCACAAACAGCAAATCATGTTTCTCCTGCAACTTTTCCAATGTCAGTGGCACCCTATAAACAATTCCTATTATCCGTTGCGCCTTCGCAGTCACTGCCATTAATGTCGTCTGACTAGTGCTCAACCACAACCCCAGCAGCGTCACCAACCTATCAACCACAAAAGGTTTTGTTGCACCCAATTCTAACATGGCATTAATTTCCTTGTCGTTCACTCTAATCTTCATATACATTAGAGTGTCCATAGCACCCAATTTATCCTGTAACAAAAAATCCAAACACACTAAATCAGTGTCGGCAGGGCTGGATTTGTCCACCAAATCCTGCACTCCATTACCATATAGTTCAACACATGTATTGGGTTGACGTGCATGATTGTTTCTTCATGTTTGCTTTCATTAATTAGAATGGCATTCAATTTTTCTCTCTTAGTATATTCCCTAGCATAATACAGCCCACCACATATGAAACATCTAGCATTTGGCTTGGCTTCTTTCGTCGACACTTCTATTTGCTTGGCTCTTCCTTTGTCAATAAAATCCTGAATCCACCCCCACCAAGCTTTTTGTTCTTACTTTTCCCATCCATCTTATCTTTGGTTTTAAACTTTGACAGGACAAGAACGAACAACTCTGTCTCGCGTCATTGTCTTGAAATCGACCAAACTGTCTACGATAGTGATGGCAAAGGACAAGTCTTCACCTTCTTCCTATGTAATTCTGTTTGCACCAAAGGTTGCAAACCTAACATAAAATTGAATAGCCTATCTTCTTTGAACATGTTCTCTATGTCCAATATCAAAGAACTGAATTCTTTGACATAATCCCTTAGCGATTGGTCTTGCTTCAGTTTCTTCAAATCTTCCCTCGCCAGCCAGGATGTATTGTTCAGTAAGAATTGTTCCTTCAATTCTTGTTTCAACTGATCCCAAGTATCAATTTGGAGATGTCCTTCATTCAAGTCTTCTTTGATTCGAGTCCTCCACCACAACTTTGTGTCGCCCAACAAATACATCGATATGATGTTTACTTGTTCGCCAGCCCCAATCTTTGACACACCAAAATATTACTCCATGTCCCAAAGGAAATTTTCCAATTCCTTGGAATTTCTTACACTGCCAAACGACATTGTCTCTGGCACTGCGGCTTGGATGAACCACCGCCCCTAGGGATGTTCACTACTGCCTTTTCATAATAGTGATCTCGCCTTTAAGATCATTGAACTTACGGCTCATCTCTACCACAAGATCCATATACTGCCTCGCAACCCTCTCAACCAGTTCTACTGTGTATGCAAGTTTTTCGTTCATGGATTGATTTCCATCTTCGATCACAAGACCTAAAACAGTTTCGAGATGAACGAGTCTGTCTCGAATTGACTCCATGTTGCCTGATGGCATTCACTATTGGATCAAGTCACCAAAACAGAACAGATCTGGCTTTGATACCACTTAACATGGGGATAAAATTTTCAAAAAATTTTACACCCAGCATAGCAGCCTAGTCCCGCACTAGACTCAACCTTCCTCAAATATTAACTCGTGTTTAGCCTATCATTAAGGTGTTTCACACACCCAAAGAACTTTAACGAGTCTGTCTTGAATTGACTCCATGTTGCCTGATGGCATTCACTATTGGATCAAGTCACCAAAACAGAACAGATTTGGCTTTGATACCACTTAACATGGGGATAAAATTTTCAACAAGATTTTACACCCAGCATAGCAGCCTAGTCCCGCACTAGACTCAACCTTCCTCAAATATTCACTTGTGTTTAGCCTATCTCTAAGGTGTTTCACACACCCAAAGAACTTTCCCTGAATTCTTCCACACAATAGACAATAAAAAAAAACACAAGTAAACAAATCAGAAACACAAACACAGTTTACAGGAAAACACTCCCACCTTTATTAATTCTGAAGTAAAGGATACACAGAACTAGTTATGTGTGCCATGCATAAATCTGCTTGCAGGCTACACCCTATTAGTTCCCTTTTATCTCAAGAGAACATGGAAGTTACATCTAAAATCGTCACCCCTAGACAGATCTATATAAATGGCTATTTTGGACAAAACAATAACTGCCAAAAAACTACCTCCAACTACCATTATGTAACTTCCCTTGGTCTGCCACCTCACAGACCTTCAAGCTAGCCAGTGGAGCCCTCTCTGCCAACCTAGTTGTGCTTCTGCATGTCTTGGACAGCCTTTTATCCAAGTCTGAAGTCATGCCGCACATGTTAACGATGTTCACACACACCCGTTACACACTGCTGCTGAATTTGCCTCTACCCATGCATGCTGTCGATAACCCAATAATGTTCTCATTGGCGCGCCCTCGCGCCTAGGACTGTGACAGGTTCCTTCATGTAGTTAGATTTTCCTTTTATTAATGCATTAAATATAGGAGTCCTGTCAAGCAAAACATCTACGGATGAATTTTTTGGGAATCCAGAAAAATATAGAATTGACTCGATCCAACTCATTTCAATGCAATCTTCTTTCACCAATCCGAGCTCGGGAAAGCTCCCGTGCAGCAATGAAAGAAGCCTATCTACCTCACCAAGAAATAAGGTGGTGAATGTAGTTTGTATTGTGGTCTTTCCTTCTTCACTAGAATCAACTTTCCTTAAGAAAATTCTAGTGAAAATATCTTCATCAAGCTTATTCGCTATGGACTTCGGTTCCTAAATGTTAAACAGTAGAAAATCATTATACAAAGAAGAGATGAGAGGAAGGAATCTGCATGCTATACTCTAGCCACGGGAAAATTTTGTATTAATAGATTCAGCTTTAAAAAGTTTCCAACAAAGGTTTTATAGTCTTTTATCCATGTTGGAAAAAATACATAAAAATATTCTAAATTTGGTTTGGTTTTTTTACTGACTAAAAGATATTTCAATGATACAAATGGGTTCATTAAGGTTTTATGTAATGTTTTTCGGGGTGTTTTTTACTAAGATTTTGGTTTTCAAACCCAAATAATTGGATATCGATTTTTCCAATCATTATAAATAAAAAATATAAATAAAAATTGAACTAGACTTTTTTGTTTTTGGCTTATGCCTTACAGTGCTCCAACAATGCTTGGACTTTTTAAAATTTTAAATATATTTGTTTTTTTAGTTGATATCTATGGAATCCGTATTTATAATCAAGGTTCATTAGGCCTAATTTAGAACAACTTTGAACGGTATTTTCCAAACTCTTTATAACCTTCCCATTGATTTCACTATTAAACAATTATATTATACAAAAAATTATAGTTTTTATGGTGTTTTATTATTTAAATAAACAATAAAATATCTTGATAAACTGTAAAAATTGATTTACAATAATTTAGTGTTTTAGCTCAGTTGACAACACGCACAAGAAAATATGAGGTTATGGGTTTGGCTTATAAGATTTAGAAGAATTGTTCTTTGATTGATGAATTTCTGGTTGTATATTTACATATTTATATACGGTTTGAATGAAACTAATAAAGTAATACAATCAATTTTGAATGAGATGTAATCAGGCTTTAATAACAAACTTAATTTTAATAAAATGAAATAAGACAAACAGTCGAAGGAGTAGCCTCTACCAATCATGTGTCGATCGTGTTTGATTATGGCAGATCATGAGCTGATTTCCTTTTGTGCAGGAGTTTCCTTAACATGCCCCCGCAAGATGGTGGCACCATCGAAGACACCAATCTTGAAGCAAAGGAGCTGGAAACGAGGACGTGACAGGGGTTTAGTGAGTGCATCAGCAAGTTGATCGGTAGTGGAGACATGAGTTACTTGAAGAAGGTCATGAGTGACACGATCTCATACAAACTGAAAATCAATCTTAATATGTTTCATACGTGAGTGCAAGACAGGATTGGCACAATAGAAGATAGCATCAATGTTGTCACAAGAGACAGCCGGGGTCATTAGTAGAGATATCAGGTTCACGTAATAAGGATTGGATCCATGTGAGTTCAGTGGTGGTAGCTGCAATGGGCCGATATTAGGCTTCAGTAGAGGAGCAAGAGACTGCTCGCTGCTTACAGGAGCTTCAAGAGATTAGATTTCCTCCAAGATAGACAACATAGCCAGTTGTTGACTTGTGATCATCACGATCACTGGCCCAATTAGCATCAGAAAATGCATATAGACGATGAGAGGAGCGAAGACAAATATGAAGACCAAAAAAGATTGTACCCTTCAAGTAACGAAGAAGGCGTTTGAGAGCCTGCCATAGTCTCTGAGGGAGAATGCATGAATTGAGAGAGCTTGTTGACTGCAAAGGAGATGTCAGGGTATGTAAGACTAAGGTATTGAAGACCACCGACAAGACGATGATAGGTAGTGGCATTTGTTGAGGAGGAGCCATCATGGAGCATAAGAGATTCAATGTTGGAGAGGGGTGTATTGACTGCTTTGGCACCATCCATCTTGGAAATGACGAGAAGATCATGGATGTATTTATGTTGAGAGAGGAATAGACCCATGGTTGTGGGAAGTACCTCAATACCAAGAAAGTTTAAGAAGATGGGTGATGCTATTGGAGAAGATAAAATGTTAAAGTTTGATTAATTCACCCCCACCATCGGTATATAATCTAGTGATTGTTTTTTTTTTCAAGTAATTTTTGACAAGGGCTTTTGAAGGTGATGAAAGTGGAAAACACATCAGATTTCTTTTTGAGAGGGTAAGACCATATATAGTTGGTAAAGTGATCAACAGTTATAACATATTATGAGAAACCATCAATAGAAGGGTACGGAGCAGGGCCTCAAACATAACTAGTGAGAGATGAAGTACCAAACAGGAGACAATGGTTTCTATTACATAGACATGAATGACAAACGGACTTTGACTTGGAAGACACATTAATGGAAAACAAACAAAAGACTTGTTGGAGAATTTTTTTATTGGGGTGACCAAGGCGTCGATGCCAAAGGTTGGGAGAGACCGCCACACCCATCATAGCTTGCGGTTGACAGAGGAATTGTGGAGATCACTCGTACACATCATTTTTATTCAGGCCTTGAAGAAGTACCACCCCTGTGCTCAAATCCTTGACATGAAAGAAATCAGGAAAAAGTTTAATAGAGGTATTGTTTTATTTATTGAAATAATGTCTTTGTGCATAGAAGGAACACAGAGAGCATTTGACAACTGAAAAGATTAGGAGGATGTGAGGGGTATACTGGTTGAACCAACATGAGTAGCCATTACCAATAATTATTTTATCAGGACCATCATATCCAGGCACCAGACATATTATTGACATTAGAGGTAACAATGTGAGAGGCTGCGGAATCAAGCAATCATGTGGGAGAAGAGGTGTTACGGCCATGGGTGGTGAGATTAGCCACTGGTTGATTGTGAGATCCAGTTTGAAGTTGAGGACAATGTTTGGCATTATGGCCTTGAATGCCACACCATTGACAAAACCCACGGTAGTCAGTGCTTTGAATATGGGTAGATTGATGACTATTATCAGTTAAGGGTGGAGGGGTGGTCTTATAAGAATTACGAGAGTTGTTGAAACTGGATCCACGAGTAGGGTTGTGGGAGGAAAAGGACCCACGGTGTGAACTGAAAGTGTTAGACTGGTAGCCATGGTTTGAGGAATGGGAGCGAGATGTTTGAGTAACATTGGCAATGATTATTGGGGCAGCAATATCTGTATCAACTGATTTGTCATGAAGTTTTTCAAAGGAGATGGAGGTGTCATGGGAACAAACTGTTAGAGTATGTATTCTAGAATATGGGTAGTCTAGAATATATTAGACTAACAGAATTATAATCTAGAATATTGTATTAGGCACTTTAATATGAGTATAAATAGGACCACACACTGTGAGTGTAAAAGGTGTGGGATTACTGTTTCAACAGTAAAGCTAATACAAAAGTTTTATTTTCTCTTCATTTTCGTCACTCTCTCTCTGTTCTTCATACTCTGCAAATTACATTCTTCATCTTCTTCATTTTTATCTTCACATTTATCAACATCAGGTTATGATTCCATCATGGTATCAGAGCTTATAATGCTCACGCAGTGAAATTACTTGTTCTCATCATCTTGCTTCCGCAATCTACGTGAATAAAAATTTCCCAAATCCAAAATTTCTGTTCGTTCTCACAGATTTTTCAAAATCAACACCCAACCCATTTTTCTTTTCAATCCATTATTTTCCAGCTTTCTTTTTGATATCAAACCCAACCCAACCCATTTTTCCCTCTCTCATTTATTCTTCTTCTCCAACATGGTGACTGCTGCACAACTTCAAATCCTTCAATCTCCAATCACAAACCTCATTTCATCAATTTCTACATCGGTGAATGTCAAACTCGATGATTCCAACTACCTCAACTGGAATTTCCAGATTCAGCTCCTTCTCGAGAGCAATGGGATTTTTGGGTTTGTCGATGGCTCTCAACCGTGCCCCTCTCTGTCAAATGTGGACACTGCCGAATGTGGTACAAGTACTCTTACCTCTTCTTCATCTGTAATTGATTGTGATGCTATGACAATTTGGAAGATGCATGATAGGGCTGTGATGCAACTCATTACTGCTACTTTGTCCCCCATTGTTTTATCTTGTGCAATCGGTAGTTCTAGCTCTAGAGAATTATGGATGAGATTGAAAGAGCAATTTTCCACCGTATCTAAGACAAGTATTTTCCAATTGAAATCAAATTTGCAGAACATTAGGAAAGGGTCAGATAATATTAGTCAATATCTTCTGAAAATTAAAGAAGCTAGAGACTATTTAATGGCTGCTGGGGTGTATTTTGCTAATGAGGACATTGTAATCTTAGCATTGAATGGGCTTCCAGCTGAGTATAATACATTTAGGTGTGTTGTAAGGGGGAGAGAAAGTGTAATTCCTTTGAAAGAATTTCGATCTCAGCTACTTGCTGAAGAACGAATTGTTGAAAACATACTGCCTGACACTTCCAATTTTTTGTCTGCCATGCACACTGTCTCTACTGGTGGGTATAAACAACCTGAGCATGACTTGTATAAACCCCCTGGTTCTGCATTTAGACCACCACGTAGCTCCCCTGGTTCACACTCTTATGACAATGGTGGATATAAACCATTTTCTAGAAACCGAGGCAGAGGTAGGAGTTATTCTGGGCAGAGACCATTTTTCCCGAGAGCATCAGTTCAAACTCCCTCTCAAGCAGTTTCCCCCTCTGTTCCTAATGCATTTGGGTCTTATACTGCATCTCCTTACACTGCACCTAACATCTCTGTGTGTCAATTATGCAATGGTGAAGGACACACGGCTCCAATGTGTGGCCTTAAGAGTTTTGACAAGTATAAATGCAGCATTTGTGGGAAGTTTAATCACACCACATGGTTTTGCTATTACAATGAGAATGGACCTCATTTCATGGGACGCACTGCGACTGATTCCTCATCCCCACAGCAGCATGCTTTGAATGTTATGCACAGTGACTACTTGTCTTCACCTCAATCGTCAAGTTAGGCTCCTCCAGTATGGATTACAGACTCCGGGGCCACCAATCACATGACTGCTGACTTGTCCAACTTGTCTTTGAGTACACCTTACCCTGCAAATGATACGGTGCAGACTGCTAATGGTGAAGGTCTGTTGGTTTCGCATATTGGTTCAGCTGTTATTCCCACTAAACCTCAATCTCTCAAGTTAAATTCTGTTTTATGTGTTCCCAAACTTACTCAGAATTTATTATCAGTAAATCGCATTTGTTTGGATAATAATTGCTATCTGATATTTGATGCCTTTTGTTTTTGGATTCAGGACAAAGTCACCGGGAGGATCATGTACAAAGGGCAGTGCAGTAATGGCCTCTATCCACTTCCAATTGTTTCCCCTTCTGTTCGGTCTTCTTTCAGCTCTCAATTTCAAGCTTATATTGGTAGGTTAGTGCTATCTTCTACTTGGCACCATAGGCTAGGTCATCCAGCAAATAACATAGTCAAATTGATGTTACAAAAATCAAACATTCAGTGTTCCTTAGATACTGAACCTACGGTCTGTATTAGTTGTTTAGAAGGAAAGTTTTCTAAGCTTCCATTTCAGCCTAGTACTCACAAATCTGTAACACCATTTCACATTATACATAGTGACCTATGGGGACCTTCTCCAAGTGTTTCCATTGATGGATATAAATACTATGTAATTTTTGTGGATGAATTTTCCCGTTATTGTTGGTTGTTTCCTCTCATTAATAAAAGTGATGTTTGTTCCGTATTCATTACTTTCTATCAATTCATTCATACTCAATTTTCACAATGTATTCAAATTCTTCAAAGTGATGGGGGTGGGGAGTATGTTAACAAACCCTTGAAACATTTTCTTGACACTAAAGGTATTGAGCATCGTAAATCTTGCCCATATACACCTGAACAAAATGGTTTGGCTGAGCGCAAACATAGACATCTTATTGAGACTACGATCACTCTACTCCAATATGCAAAATTACCTACAACTTTCTGGACTTAAGCTGTTCAAACTGCATCATTCTTAATTAATCGTATGCCTTGTGTTGGTTTACACCATAAGTCTCCATTTGAAATGCTATTTGGAAAGATACCTTCGGTTACACATCTTAAGGTTTTTGGTTGTGCTTGTTTTCCCTTGTTAAGACCATATACTCACCACAAATTAGAACCAAAGACTACCATGTGTATATTTTTGGGTTATGCTATTCAGTATAAGGGATATATATGCTATCATGTGTCTAGCAGAAAATTATATATATCTCGGCATGTTTTGTTTAATGAAAATGTGTTTCCATACAATGATTTAGTCACACAACTTTCTAATTCCAAAACACCATCATATGCCACTGCCCAAACACCATCCCCTATGCATTATTTTTCATCCCCCGTTGCATTTCTTCCACCAAATATGCCACTGCCTAATGTCACAACTTCTGCTACTCAGTCTCGATCCCTCAATTCCAAAGAACCTGTCATTCCTTCTTCTTCATCACTGTCATTGTCTCCTGTCATCACTCCTACTGCCCCTGTGCATGCTACTTCTCCTCTTATGACTTCTACTGAATCCATAACAGAAGGTAAGTCTGCTGCCACCTTATCTCCTGAAGATACTTTTAATCTTGAGAACTTGCCTATTGTGATGCATATACCAGTGCTAAATGTTCATCCCATGCAGACAAGAAGCAAGACAGGGGTTGTGATGAGAAAAACTTGTCTCTCGGCTACTCATCATGCACAAACAGAGGACCCTTCCATGAGTGAACCATTGACATTCAAGTCTGCTCTTAAGTTTCCTGTGTGGTTGTCTGCTATGGAAGAAGAAATTAGTGCTTTGAATTCTCAGCATACATGGAGTCTAGTTGAGCTGCCACCTCGGAAAAACCTAGTGGGATGTAAGTGGATCTTCAAGCTCAAGAAGCATGCAGATGGCACAATTGCTAGGCATAAGGCTCGCCTAGTTGCTCAAGGGTTTAGCCAAGAACCTGGCTTGGATTACGGTGAGACTTTCAGCCCCGTAGTTAAACCAACTACTGTCCGTCTTGTATTGGCTTTAGCAGCACATTATAACTGGAAATTGAGGCAGCTAGATGTGAAGAATGCCTTTCTTCATGGTGTTCTTCAAGAGGAGGTATATATGGCTCAACCCCCGGGGTTTATTGATTCTGTTCATCCACAACTAGTGTGTAAACTGCATAAATCCTTATATGGACTCAAGCAAGCTCCACGAGCTTGGAACGACAGGTTCACTGCTTTCTTGCCATCTCTGGGTTTTACTCACACTTATGCCGATTCATCTCTCTTTGTTAAACCTCTTGATACTGGTTTAATTGTCTTACTTGTTTATGTCGACGACATCATTATTACTGGTACTGATTTGAATGTTATTCAAAGAGTGATTGACTCTCTCATTGCAGAATTTGATATCACAGATTTGGGAGACTTGCATTATTTTCTGGGGATTCAAATTTCACACATCACTAATGGTTTGCTTTTATCTCAGTCCAAGTATATCACTGATTTGCTTTGCAAAACTGATATGATTGATGCTAAAGCTTCTCTCACTCCATGTCTGCCATATCAAAGATTATCCAAGGATGATGGTGTCTCCTTCGATAATCCCACTTTGTATAGAAGCATTGTAGGGGCTTTACAATATCTAACATTCACTCGTCCAGACATCTCTTTTGCAGTGCATCAAGTCTGCCAGTTCATGCAAAACCCAATGGTCTCCCATTTCATCGCAGTTAAACGTATCTTACGTTATCTCAAGGGCACTCTTGATTATGGTATGCGGTATATGAGTGGTTCTTTGGATCTTACAGCATACAGTGATGCAGATTGGGCAGGTGATCCGAATGATAGAAGGTCCACTACTGGCTCAATTATTTTTCTTGGGTCCAATCCTATTTCCTGGTCTTCCAAGAAACAACAAACAGTTTCGCGATCTTCCACTGAGGCAGAATATAGAGCACTCTCTTCGACAGCTGCTGAAATTGATTGGCTCAAGCAACTCCTGGGGTTTCTGCGTGTTGATTTTGTTCAACCTCCACTTCTTCTATGTGACAATCTTTCGGCCATTGCTCTGTCCTTCAACCCAGTTCAGCATCAACGAACAAAACATATAGAAATTGATGTCCACTTTGTGCGAGAAAGGGTGGCCAAGAATCAACTTCTTGTGCAATTTGTTTCATCAAAGGAGCAATTTGCAGATATCTTCACCAAAGGGCTTGGTACTGTTTTATTTCAATTTCATTGTAACAATCTCATGCTTGGATTATCAAAGCATGAGATTGAGGGGGGATGTTAGAGTATGTATTCTAGAATATGGGTAGTCTAGAATATATTAGACTAACAGAATTATAATCTAGAATATTGTATTAGGCACTTTAATATGAGTATAAATAGGACCACACACTGTGAGTGTAAAAGGTGTGGGATTACTGTTTCAACAGTAAAGCTAATACAAAAGTTTTATTTTCTCTTCATTTTCGTCACTCTCTCTCTGTTCTTCATACTCTGCAGATTACATTCTTCATCTTCTTCATTTTTATCTTCACATTTATCAACATCAGGTTATGATTCCATCACAAACCACTACTGCAATTTCCTTAAAATCATATCCAACACCATTGAGAATGTAGAGTAGGAGATCATCATCGGAGAGGGGGACATCAATGAAGGTGAGTTGATCTGCAATAACACGAACTTCTTGTAGATATTCAGAAACTGATTTATCCTCACGGCGTAGAAGAGTAAGGTGTTCTTTTAAACCAAGAACACGGGCACGGGCTTTGCTGGCAAAAAGATGAAGAAGCTTGTCCCAAGCCTCTTTGGATGTTTTAGCAGAGGCAATGAGGGAGATGACCTACAGTGAGACAGAGGCAAGAATTGCATGAAAACGAAGTTGATCTTGTCGGATTCAGAGGTTGTGAGACACTATTTGGCAGTTGATGGGCAAATATTGGAACCATCAACACAACCAATGAGATCACACCCATAAAGAATGGCATTGAATTGGGCACGCCAGGACAGATAGTTGGTGGGTGTGAGTTTCCATGGATGAACACAGGTAAGAGAAGGATTAGAAAATCAAATTGCTCGTAAGAGTTTTTGTGCTCTGATACCATATAAGATTTAGAAGATTTGTTCTTTGATTGATGAATTTCTGGTTTAATGTTTACATATTTATATACAGTTTGAATGAAACTAACAAGGTAATACAATCGGTTTTGAATGATATGTAATCAGGCTTTAAATGACAACATTAATTCTAATCAAATGGAATAGGAAAGACAGCCGAAGGAGTAGCCTCTGCCGATTGAGTTTGATTGTGGCAGATCATGAGCTGATTTCCTTTTGTGCAAGAGTTTCCTTAACATGGCTCCCCCCCTGGCACCATTATTTCCAATAAATTTCCCTTTATTTGTGTGTGTGAGCTCATGCATGTGTTCAAGATCATTTATCTTGAATAATTTTATATATATTTCTGAGTAAGAGATAACTTGTTTATAGAAAGACGACCATCATCAAAGTTAATCAGAGTAATTTATAGTTAATAAGCATATGACATGATCAACCTAAGAAAACCAAGCCCCTATAATAAGAAAAAGGAAGAGGCTTTAGGCCCCGTTTGTTTGCTGGAAAGTGGTTTCTTTTTAGAAAGTGAATTCCTGGAAAGTGAATTCTGATGTTTGGCAGTGTTATGGAAAATGAACTGGAAAACACTTTCCAGTGTTTGTTTGTGTTATGGAAAATGAACTAGAAAATAATTTATTAATAAATTAATTTTTTTTTCAAGTTTATTAAAATAATGAGGAACAAATCTTACAAATTAAAAAGTTGAATGAGAATGAAATTGAAAAAAAATATAATTTCATAAATTATCTCAAATAAAATAAATAATAATCAAAATAATAGAGATCAAATCTAAAAATTTAAAAAAAAATGAAAGGTGAATAAATTAAAATAATAATAATTAACATTTCATAAATTATTTTAAATAAAATAAGTAACAATAAAAAAAATAAGGACCAAATTTGATAGATAAAAAATTTCAATAAAAAAATGATAAGAAAAAAGCAAATAGCAATTATAAAAATAAGGACCAAAATTAATATAAAAATTAAATTTTAAGAGATGGAATTGAAAAATAAATATTTAAAACAAATTATATATAGCAATCAAAAGTTTGAGGATCAAATTTGATATAATCAGCAAATAATGACATTTCTAAATTTTTCATAACTTCCGAAAGTGTTTTCCAAATTTTTCCTGAAAACCAAGTCAAATTTTTCTTTGACTGGAAAGTATTTTCCATTGATCAACTTTCCGGAAGGCAAACAAACACAGGAAAGTTTGGAAAGTGGTTTCCCGGAAAGTGAATTCTGGGAAACAAACGGGGCCTTAGTTTCTGTCAACATATAGACATGCATACAGGGAGAAAAGGTAACTGGATCAAGAATTCAAGATACAGAAATGGTGATCAATCTTAATTTATTGCATTTTTCACAAAATAATCTTTCTTTCTCACGGAATGTTTAGCAAAGAAACTGAAAAAAGAACCCCAGAAATAACAAATCAAATCACACGATTATATCAATCCTGAAAAGAATCAATGTTTTCTATCTAGAAAAATAATTGTCACGGGAAATAAAAAAGACTGATGAAGGAGTCTTTCTCTCAGTAGGAAGCATTCTTCTTGGTCTTGTATCGGTACAGGGCCCTCTTCTTCTTGCTTGACGAATTCTGAATGGTCAGAACTACCTTTCCAGGCTCATTGTTCCTGAAAGTGTTGCGAGTTGGCTCTTCATTTGAGCTCATTTTCTTGCCCTTTTGGATGATGATGGTGTAGGAAGCCTCATCACTTGGCACAAACTCCTCCTTGTAATGCACTTCCCATCCCACAACTGTCAGGTCCCAAAGCAATGTGGCTCCAACCTGTCACCAAAACACCAATTTTTAGTCAGGCATTCTCTGTTCCTTGTTCCTGTCAACAATTATACAGGAAAAATAGGCATCTCCGAAGAAGGACAAAAGGAGCAGGATACAAGGATCATTGCTAATTAGTACCTCTGCTGCAGGGATCTCTATGGTTTCAGTTGATCCAGCTTTGATTACAAGTTCTGAAACTTCACCATCTTTGCTGGAGAACTCGAAATCACTCTCCCTCTTGAAGCCACCATATTGGACAGGAACTTCCTCGGCCGGAACATACCTTCAGTTGCCATTAGATTCGAGTTGTCAGATTCTAATGAACACTTGATATCTAATTCAAGAAAGGGAAAGAAAGGAGATTTACTTGAGCAAGGTCTCGGTGGTCTTGGCGGGGCGAACAAACACAAATTTGCTCTTGGTTCTTTGAGCTAAGAAAGGAGATAGCAGGGCGTTGAAAGCATAATACCAAAATGGAACATTTATGAATATCTGCATTGTTCAAAAACATAGAAGAAAATCAAAGACTATATAAGTTATTGTCACATTGGCATCTAATTTCTGTCTAAATCTACCATAATGTGCATTGGCAATGCACCAAATCTACCGTCATGTGTGAATAAAAACAAGATCGACATCAAAGAAAGAAACAACTTGGGCCAATCAAATTTAGATCACTCACATTTTTTGCAACAAATTCAGGATAATTGTCTTGCAAAAGGGTGACAGCTTTGCTCATGGCAGTCCTGAGCTCTTTCTTTGATGGGGAAGGAGAATTCTTGAGATCACTGATTTGAAGCAAAGAAGAAATACCATCAGGCCTCAAATCAAGCTTTTGAATACCTTTCTCCATTAATTGAAATCTCCATCTCAAGAACTGCTTGCGCTTCTCTTCATCTCCAAACGCCTTTGCATAAAGCTCATCATTCTCAAACACCCCATAGATGTTGTAGCACACAGGGTGGCCTTTGCGATCAACTCCATTCATGTAGAATGCTGAGCTTAGATCCACTCCTATTTCTTCATCCAAGAGTGAATCAATGTTGGATTCTTTCCTCCATTGAAGGGTCTTCTTGAGCATCTCCAATGCATCGTTAACTTTGAAATCCCTAGCCCTCAAGAACTTCAATAAGACCACATCAGTTCCTTCAGATCCCTTGCTAGGCAAAAGTGGGACTCCCCAAATGGAGACATCCCTGTCAATTTCTTCACTTTTTTCTCCTTCAATAACAACCTCAGTTTTCTCCTCTTCTTCACGTTCCTGGACTGTTTTTTCCTTCTCACTCTCTCCTTCGGGTTTCACATCTTCTTTCTTCTCACCTTCGTGTTCCCCGCTCTCTTTTCCTTCCTTGGTTTCTTTTTCCTTCTCTTTCTCTTCCTCCAATGGCTTCTCCACCTCCTTCTTCTTTGCCCCTTCTTTCTTGAACAAACTGTTTCCAAGAATTGCCTCTTCCAGTTTCAATTTCAGCTCACTCAAGGCCTTCCTCTCAAACTCCTTCAGATCAGAAAGAAAATTGCTTTCTTCCTTATAAGAAGAACTCTTTTGAACTGTTTTGGGCCCAACATCACCAGCAGCGTCCACTTCCTTCACCTCCGCAGCTCCCTTAACGTCATTATTGCTCTCTTCAACAACAACATCCTTTTCAGGTTCTTCTTGAGGAACCACAACACCCTCAGCCACTTTAGTTTCTTCAACCTTAACCTCAACAGTCATTGTTTCAACTTTCAAGTCTAACACCAAACTGAAACATCAAAAAGAACAACAAGACAGCATAAGAAAGAAAGCTTTGTGCTTTCAAGAAAACGAAACATAAAAATGAAAGAAAACCCACCTCAAATCTTGAGCGATATTTTTAGATTTCTCCAAAAATATTTGGTTGAGTTAGAGCTATTGTGGTGTCTGTCTATATTTTGTTTGCTGAGATAATAGTGGAGGGCATTGTAACGGTTATATATTTTGGAAGACTTCAAAAGGAAGGCCCCACCAACGGTCACATATCTGTAGCCACCGCATGGGAGCCGTTGAGGGATTCTCTTTCCCTAGAGTTCTGCTACCCTGGAGGCCAGCAATATTTTTGGCATGAGAGAATCCTTCTGGGGTCCACATTTGTATAGGGCAACGAAAGCTTGGATTTATTTGGTAAAGCCATTTGAAATTATGCTAAATTTAATCATTGTGTCAACATGACAGTTGTTTTCTTATAGCCTTTCAATTATTGTGCTAAGTTTTCTGTAATCAACAAATGCTCTGAACCCTTTTAGTGTCGGTTTTAGAATATTGTTGGAGTTATTTTTTATTTTTAAAAAAATTATTTTTGACATTATCACATGAAAATAATCTAAAAATCTTAAAAAAAATTAATTTAAAATAAAAAATAAAATAAAAATCATTTTTTAAAAAAACATTTTTGAAATGACAGTGTCTTTGCATGGTAGAGGCACATCGAGTCTTCTTGCACTGGCTTTCTGTTTTGAAGGGTATCGACAAGAATCACCACCCCTTTCCAAAACTTGGATTTTACAATTACTTTTTTAAATCGATTTTGATTCAAACTCGTGACTTGTTAATACATGAATAGCTTGAGAAAAACCTTGTTGTTAGTCATTGGTTTTTTTTACAAAAAAATTAAGTTAACTAAAAACTATCATTACAAGCAAACCAGCACCAAAAGTGGCATGACATTCCTCCAGCACAAGACATGCTGTGTACTCAAGGCAAAGTATTTGTAAATCATTTTCTAATAATTTTTAACCATATAGTCCTTAATTTGGTGGGTTTTCTTCGATCCAACTTGTTGATAATCTCCCTAAATTTCCCGGCTCCTTTTCGCAGAACATTTTCATGCATGGCTGGACTATTATTCTTGGAGGGACAGCTAGCTAGGTAGCCAACTGGAATGGCTGGAGAAGAAATAGAAAAAGGTTTTAAAAGGCTAAATGATGAAATTGAATGGGAAAGCATGTTGTTCTGTGCTTGCCTTTGACTCATTCCAAGGCAGCAAAGCAAGCACCCGTCTGACAGATGGTCACCAACTTTGACCACTTTTCTGGCTTTGTTCTGTGGCATCATGGCTCCTTGTTAGGTTAGGTGGCCACATCGTAGCAGTAGGATCTGCTACCTGTATAAATAATAAATAATACTGGACCCGCTTCATGCAGCTTTTTTTATTATTATTAGCATTAGAATGATTGTCCGGCTAGTTTGCACATATCTCGACAAATTTTATGAATTTTAAATTTAATAATCATATAAGTCTCTAGTGGCTATTATATTAACAACCATATAGCTCAAATTTGAGACTATAGAGAAAGCAAACTTTTTAGTCTGAAACTATTACCATTGTACACCTTACTAATGGTTTTCATGCAACTTTCTTGATGATCAATGAGCTGTGCACACAAAAGAATTGAGCTCAAGGTTCCAACCATAGTTGTCCATTTTGTTTCATTTCGGTTAAAATAGCCGAAACGTTTCATACTAGTTAAAAAAACAAGACAAAATAACAGTGTTTTGACCTCGATTTAAATTTCAGCATGTTTTGGATTTTTCATCCAAATACTAGCCGAAACGTTCTAGTTTCATTTCGCTCGTTTCCTTTCGGCTAAATAGTATTTTTTTAAATAATGAATAACTTTACAATATCAATCATATCTCTTAATTCGACAGTTAAATTGAGGTGAAATTTTACGAGGAGTCTCTTGACATATTTATATATATTATGTTAAAATTTCAAAGCAATCAGAGAATATAATGACCTTGCGAGATTGATGATGACATTCTCATAATATTATACATGTTCATAATTTTGTTTGGAACAATCATTTTATTATCTTTTTTTAGATTAAATTACACAATTCTAAATAATTTTATTTTTGAATTTGAACTAAAAAAATTGAATTAATATATTTAATTATATATATATATATATATATACACACATATAATCAGTACAACTCTAAAACAGCATGCTGAAACGCTCTGAAACCAAATCGAAACGGAATTGACAACGTGATGAACACATAAAAGAATTGAGCTCAGGGTTCCAACTACTAGTTCAACCCATGCTCATCAACTCTCTTTTTGATATGGTAGGCTCATCTTCAACCTTCAAACCCCAATGACCAGCTATGAAAAGGTTCATGATCTCTTCAAATTCGCTTCAGACGTCGTCAAATTTCATAACCCAAGCGTCATCACAAGCAACAAGGTCGAGGGGTATTTTAGCTTGAACATAAAGATTGCTGACTCTAAGATAATTCTATCAGTTTTTGTTTGGTTAATCACAATCCTAAGGATTTGGACACAATGCTGAAGAAACCCAGCACTATAAAAGTGAAAAAATGGTAGAAAAAAGCAATAAAATCAAGATTTATCTTCAAATTTATTTTTTAAGAATATGATGTCATTGTAGACCAAAAAAAGTTTTCAAACAATAAAATCATGTCCGAACCCTGATTTTTAGCTCGGTCCATACCAACCCCGGATAGTTGTCAAACCGGTCCGGATTTTTAACTCGGTCAATGCCGACCCTAGATAGTTGTCAAACCGGTCCGGATTTTATAACAATGAGATAACATCAAGTTAGGGTCTAAATATTAAATTCAAACTTAAAATACTGCACTTGGACAAAAATATGCACACCAGCATGTTTAGGATGAGAGAAACTACAGCTTAAGGAGAGAAGAAGAGTAACGAAAACTGTGAAGACAAGGCTTTTTCAATCAAAATCTGATATACGAAGCCCTAGTTTATAAGATTGGATCATTAAAGTAAATCGTCTTATAAAAAATAACATCAACGTATTTGTTAACGTACAAGTGAAAATGTACAAGCCTTTTACCTTCATGTTAGTTACATAATTGGCTAACTTCCATGTGGTTTAAAGCCTTGATTGTCGCTTCCAGCTGAATTATCAACATTCATGAATTCACCAGTTACTCTGTCAAAGTGCACGCAACAGATTCATTAACACTTGTTTCATGTAAAGCATGAAGAAACACAGCATACAAATCTAAACACGGTGAAAACAAGTACACAAAGTAGTGAGAAGACGAGGGAAGATATCTGGGGACGCAAAAAGAGAACACAATCAGATTAAACTGCACTCTAGACCAAAAACAGAACTATTTGTTACCCTAAATATGGTTATATTTTCTTCGGTTTTGGCGGAAGAAAGAAACCGATACCGTGCAAATAGTTTCCTGCTATTGCCAGGACGATAAGACTATTTTCTACTGAAACAAAAATCTTAGTTTATTTACTTTCCATGGTGATGATATTCATATTATGCTAGAATTGGAATTCTAAGAAACCAGATTAAAACCTGTTGTATTTGGCAGAATCAAGTCAAGCCAAAATAATTTTGGTAGCCAAGAGAAGTTATTATTCGTAATCATAGTAAGGTTGTGATGTGACACCACAATAACAATTTTGAGTGTCATACCTGTTATATGACAGGAAGGCATCTCCTATGGTTCCAACTACCTTATTTCTAACCTTCCTGACCAAAACCTGCAGGTAATAAAGCTCATTAATAGACTTGTGTCCAGAGATAATGACGGTGATAAGTACATGAATATCTTTTGGTTTAAAGGGAGAAAGAAAAGAAAACAAAGAGTATTATGCCATGTGTCTGTGTGATACAAGATTACCATGTCGACTCCATTGTCTACCAATATGCGCATATGCAGGAGACCATACAAATGAGTATCTCACCTGTACTTGATCAATAGGTCCAGCATTTGGATTCCTATTACGATGAATGACAATGCCGTTGTCGCATTTGTTAACAAAGTGTGCACTGCCACTTATATCATATAGATTAGGAGGTTGGCCGGACCAATTTTGCAACTGTAAGACAGAACACATGTTAGTAAAAACTAACAGAGGTCCTTAAGAAGACACGTAAAAACCTGAGATCACAAATACCAACCTGTCTCGGATGTGCCACTAACCAAACATGACAGGCATGATGTTGAGCAAACCTTTTGACCAGTGTAAGCATCTTACTAACATACTCAGTCTCAGTCCTGTCATAAGCAAATTTCATATCAAGCATTGAATTGCAAATTTATGGCACGTGTATATCATTCAAAAATAAATCCTACAAAAACAATATGGTTTTCTTCAAACATTTCAAGGGATTATGTTTCCTGCATTTAGTTTCTGCTAAAAAAAAATTCATTTTCAATTAACAATTAAGCTAAGACAACAAAATAGATAATCAAGAAAATGTTTATTGTACTCTAAGCATCATAATCATACATAAATTAGCAATAAACTATGTGGAAGAACACATCTGTGAAAAGATGAGATAGCACCTTGCCTCAAGCTGTTGTACAAATTTAACAAAAGTTGAATCAGTCTTACCAGTGATTAGTACTTGACACTAGCTTTATACTCATAATACTTGACATAAACAAATGAGTAGTGAGAAGCAATAAAAAATTATAAGGATGTGTTATTTCAGTTCACAAACTGCTGTGCTGAAATATCAAATAGCTAGAGAGTTTAGAATGTGTTAGTTCACATCACAAACAAAAGGGATGGACATCTCACATGTTAGCAAGGCGTTGATGATCAAGCTCATTGTAAGGATCGATTACTAGTCCACGGACCCCATGTCTCAGAACTGCAGCTCTTGCAAGGTCAAGAACCCATTTTATATTTGGAAGTGCATCGTCTTCACATCTACACCATGAACCACAGGAAAAGCCCACATAATAAGACATCAAATGCAATGCTGACAGGTTACATCATGAACTTGATTAGAATGAAAGCAATTAGATAAAAAGCAAGTGTTTGGAAACATTCAGAGGCTTCACAATGAGGACTACTCTTCCAGAAGTTATTATTAATTAAGGTTCTGGGATCATTCAAACATTTGTTCTTCAATGTGAACAAGAAGTTCAACAAGCATACATATACAAACGTTATTAACCATTCCCTACATGTAATTATTCATCAACCTACTTTGGTTTGGGAAAAGAACAGAAAATAGTCAATATTTTAGAAGTTCTATGCTAGACATGAAAGTTCATAAACCAGAATAAAAGGCTGTACTATCTTTTCTAAAAAATAAATTATAAAAAAACAGCACTTATGAACCGAGATAGCTTTAGAAAAATAAATTCTGACAGTTTGTGGTCTCAGCAGATTTCTAGAAATTAACATAACCACGATGTAATGTTGCTTTTTTAGACATCAGGTACTGTGCAACTTGTAACTAAAAATCTACAAATTTATAGCTATAGAAGCTGAGGACCTTCCAACCAGTATAGCTGATTGCCCTATTTTAGGATAGACTTGACTTGTAATGCATGAACATTAAGAATCAGAGAGAAATCAACAAGCAGAAACTATAATAATAACTAGAGCAAGGTTGTACTTATATCACCTGAGCTGCAGTGGAAACTATGAACTGTAACTTACCTTATGAGATAAAATGTATCGCTCAACCACTGCTTCCCAACTTCTAACTCCTCAGCACTCATACGTTCAGCATGTTCTCCATAACTATGGTTAGCAAAGAAATCA
Source organism: Salix caprea (assembly GCA_964035475.1). Classification (NCBI taxonomy): domain Eukaryota; kingdom Viridiplantae; phylum Streptophyta; class Magnoliopsida; order Malpighiales; family Salicaceae; genus Salix; species Salix caprea. The sequence goes on from OZ037743.1 coordinate 889,072, forward strand.
AACAATAAAATTAATAGAATTCATGTGAGATGAAAGTAGCAAGGAAATTGACACAAGTGACAGAAAACCAAATGAATTATCACAACTAATCCAGCAATCTAAAGCAAATATTATTATAGATAAGAATCAATTGATTTACAATTAAAAAGGTAAGACTTTAGAAAGTATATTTTCAAGAAAAGATTTCAATTGCTTTTACATTACTCATCAAGAATTACAATATAGGAAGTTGAAAATTATGAAAGAACCAAGGACATCATAGAGCAATGATGGAGAAATAGACCATACTGACCGTGCATCAAAAAAGGGCTTCTTCAAGTGTTTCTCCAAAAGTTTCCTAGCATGCTGCTGAACCTATAGTAAAGAAAAATGACAGACACTTGAGAAAAATATTAGTAAATAGAACATATATAATAAACATAATATTGAGAAAGGATGGAAAAATATATTAAACAAAGCATATTTGCATGTGAAGAACGCTCATGTGAATATGATTAACAACTTCAAAATATGTAAAGTTAACTGTATTTCTAAAACCATGTTGCTCAATCAATGAATATGACAACTTGCAGGACTTGATTCTACAAAACCAAAATCCTGTGCCCTAAATGCATCTAAACTGTATCCAGAGACTGATATTCAGTTTGATCATAATTAGCCCATGTTTAAATGAACATGCACAAAGAAGGGTGATAACCAACACTAACATCAAGATTGTGCATGTCAAAACACTAACCATAAAGGAACTAGCTTACATTGTTCTCCATGGAGCAAAGTGCGAATTTCCAGCCAACACTTTCATTCAGATTGCATAATAGAGCATCAATCCACTCACTCTTTCCTGAATTGGGAACCCCAGTTACTAAAGTCAACTCTCCTGGCATAACCTGATCAAAATACATGCAATTAAAACCAGCCTGTCTGCCATTATTCAGAGACACATTTATGTAATTACAATTAATTTAAAGACTTCAGCTGCAACATTAACTCCCTTACCAAAGATGATAAAAACATCATGTTTATTAGTTACTTCCCAGTACCCTTTTTTTCCCTTTGTTAAGAAGATTACAATATTCATGAAAAGAGCATGAATCATTGCAACTTGAAGAATATGGCATCCTTTCTATACAGAGAAATGGAGAAGAAAATTAAGGTGATATGAATTTCCAACCATACTGAATATATCACTCTTTTTCAAAACCTTCGAAATTCAGTTCTCTCACTGCAAATTTTCGTGATTTAAAAAACAAATGATTAACTTCCTCTTGTTCTCTCTCACTGACTCTCTCCCTAACACTCACATACACAGATTTCTCTAATTTACTGATACATAGTAATTTAAATTTAACAGCAGCATTACCCCCCTTTCCAAGAGAAGATAAGAGAAACACCTGTTCATCGGTTACTTTTCTCAGTTCACATTCTTCTCCTCTTCATAAAGAAGATTTTAATTTCAATATTCAAAAAAGAGATTGAACGATTATAACTGAAATAATAAGAAATCTTTCCACACAAAGAAATGGAGAAGAAAATTAAGAGAACATGAATATTTCCCCCCCGCTGAATATCAGACAAAAACTCCTTTCAAAACCACAGATTACAGAAGTTCAGCTCCCTCCCACCATACCCCCTTCCCTTCTTTGCAACCCATATCCTAATTTCAATATTTTCCTGTAATTCTTCTTCTTTTTTCAATTGAATTAGAATTGGGAAAAATGGATCAGCTATCTCCAGACATGTTATTGAAAGTGTTTGATTGATGATATATACAACTTCATATTTTGAAAACCATAACAATTTTCTACAAATATAGTTTTTCAAAGAATATTCTCATGCGACATAATATTTCATAACCTGAAATTAAATAAATACCCCATGAAAAAAGATTTAAAAAATGCAGGTTTAAAGGAAAAGGAAAGAAAGAAAATTCAGGTCTTACGTTATATATTTCATTTAGAGCTGTCCACCCAGTTGAGGCACCATATTCAAACCCAAGAGTGCGATTATAATATGCATCAATCTCAGGGAAGTAATCACTAAATTGGAACAATCCACGTATAGGGTATAACTCAGCATTTTCAATTATATCCCTCAGCGCATGTGGCCCCGAAAACATGAGAACCTGAAGATATTTGCTACAAGTGTTGTTAAATATCAACAAGAAAATGTGCAGCGTAAGCAAGCTTCATGAGCCTTTCAAAATCATTCTCTGTGGATTCATCAAGGAAAGAACAATTATCTATAAAAATGCATGAAATGCATACGACCAACAACATCGTTTGATATTAATCAACTAAATCATAAATCATTCCAGAATAAATAGTTCAGAGGAAAGGGAAAATAGCATGTATCATATGAGTACTTTTTGTTGAATCAAAGCCATGTGAATCATCATTTGCCAAAGTATGTACCAGTTTATCACTGACAAAAATTAGAAGGGAAAACAAAATCAACTTGTACTTAAAACATAGTCATGGCATGTATATGAGCTATCATATCTGACCTCATTTGCATCCTTGAAATGTTCATGTATATTTTTCTTTGGCCATTTGACTCGCCAGCATCTGCATCCACCAAAAAAAAGAAGAAGAATGATGGTGGCTTTTCTTAACAAATTTGCGAAAATCATTCACATGTAACAAAGGAAACAGTACTATCAGCAGACAAGCTATGCACCTTTCCCTTCCAAGACGACGTGCAAGCTCTTCAGCCAATGCTTGACCTGGTGGATCTCCATCAGTGGCAAGTATTATGCGGGATACCTATAAAGTAAATGTCAAACATTGCATCTTTAAATTGATGGGTTGTACCCACTAGAAGTGCAAGTTATTTTTACCAACCTTGTTCAAGTACTCTTTGCAATTCCAGAGATACTGATATTTTATGTCCTAGCTTCACAGATACATTTAAGTGAAATCAGATGCAGATTTCCATTACAGAAGGAACCAAATATTATTAACACGGACAATGAGAAAAATACTGGTTTAATTTGGCAAGGTCTCTGAATGCCCGTTTGAGAAATTAACAGTACTTTGTTAAAAAGGTTACAGAAGAACATCAAAAAAAATAGCAACTAGCATTCAAAAGGTTTTTAATCACAAAGGTGAGGACTGCATTTTTATTCAATCTATGTGTAGAAGTGTTTTCACACTAATGTTATTTCTCCCTACATAAATAAGCCTCATGAGGTCACGTGCATGGATCCTTTTCCTCCATTTTGTTTTCCGATAGACATGACCACATTCAATGATTATGTAGGACAACTTTGGATCAGTGTCTTATGGAGAATTTGTTGATAGAGTTGGAGAGAAAGGAATCCAAGAGATGAATTAGGGTTTAGGTTACATGTATGCAGAAGTGTGATTGATTAAGGATGTGCTTTAGATGGAATTGGGATTTTAACAGTAACATGAATAGTGATCTGAGGATTACTGTAGCAATCAGAGATATTTCAGGAGGAGGAAGAAAGGAGTGCTTTGGAGAAAAGAGAGGAAGAAACAAAACACAAGGCCACAAACTATATCAAATACTCATAATTCAATTATTTAAAGTCCTCCCACTGCATAGAATATATAAGCACCAAATATAGTCTTAACTAATAGGAAAACATAATTACATACTCCTAACTAATTTTCTAGTTCCTATACAAACTAAGATTAAATAGCACTAATAATCCTAAGAGACATGCCTAGATAGACTAGTTTTACCGGAATTATCAAAATATACATAATCATAGAGTAGAGTAAATAAACTATAATTTCTCAACTTCTCTATCATTGACTGCAGCATATACTAAACAGTAATAAACATTGCTGACAAAACTCTGAATTTTAAAGTTGAGACAGACCTCCTCGTTAGGTGGTAAATCCTTTGGAGAAACTGATGGAGGTGCACCATCAGGGACACTCACACAATTACGAAATCCAGCTTCTTCCATTGCAAGCTTGTCCATTTCACCTTCAACCTACAATTACAATAAATTAATAAGCATCATGGGAAGTAGCTAAGGAATTTCTCACAAATCGAAAGGCAGACACAATACAATGATGATTTCATCTGCTCCCTTTATATCATCTAGTCCGTAAAATACTTTTTCTGTATCCTTTTCCTGAAATAAAAGCAGAATAGTAATGGATCAGAAACACATTACTTCAAATTAAATATCAAATAAATACTTTTTGTGCCTTTCACCTGAAATAAATGCAAATCAGTGAAGGATCAAATATGCATTACGAAAAATTGAATATGACAAGGATAACATCATAAGAACTTACTGACAGGCTGAATGAGACAACCCAAGCAGTAAAACATGAAGTTCAAGTTTAAATAAGGATGAAAAAGGTTCAAACACAAACATAGAGGAACCACATCTTAAAATGAAATAAAACATATATTATGAACATCTCTAAAAAATCTCCCTCGTCAGTAGTGCACGCAAATTACTGAGGTGTTTGACACCAATCAGAGAAAGTTCAATGATCCTTCTATGAATCATTCAAGAGAGATTTCGCGGTAGGAATTCATCCAATGGAGAATCAAAATACAAGGTCTACAGATTCAATATACTTTTTATAGAAAAAGTAACATGTATGACAAGAACCTGCCAAAATCTCTTGTTGATGTCCCGATACTTGCAGCTTACAAGCATTCCATCCCGCCGATAAGTGAAAGCAATAGCAACCTGCCAATGAAATGTCTAGAATTATTAGAAAGGGAAGAAGTAATTCACATTTAAACTGAAATGACAAGAGCATATTGTCCAAACAAAGTAATCATTATTAGAAATAGGCAACAGAAATACCCCCCACACAATTTTTTTTCCTACACATATGAGCAAAGGAACTCTAAAGCTTCTTCTTGTACTGATAATAAAAGGGAGATATAACTTTGTTTCCATTCATAACGGTGAAAGTAGCAGAATTCTTGCATTTTATGTATCCAAAAAACAAATTGATAAATCCACCTAAAATTCCATTAGTTTAGCCGCGATTATGGTTCATTTGAATTTACAAGTATTAGAGGTTCATAGGAATCATCAAACTACAATTAAGCATAAGAAGTATTTTTGTTGTTTCAGTAGTGTTGTGAACCTGGCCACGGTCACCATAACCTTTCTGCATAACTTGATTTCTTGCCAGCGTCTCTGATGATATTAGCCGCTCCTTGAAATAACAAACAAGCTGAAACAATGCCAAAAATAGTTATATGCAATAAGAAAAGGGAAAATAGATTGGTTGAGAACATAAAGAATGTAGCTAAACTGACTCTCATTTCCCATTCCACTGAAAATCAGTTATACTAAAAATATATCCAACAGGGATCTTCCTAAGAATTAATACAAAGAAAGTGCTCCCCAATGCAGACAACAATCTCAACCACAGACACATCAAGAGACCGAACTGGCCAGCACCTTTAGAAGTGGACTAGCCATCACCCAACTCAGCATCAAACACAACAAGATTAGTATTGAAACACAAAGGTAAAAAGTAAATGCAACAACCTCATCGCATAGCGGTTCTAATCCCAGACTCTGCTCATCGATTTTTCTTATCTCCTTAACTTTGGAAAGTTTGAGTGAGGTTCCATATGTGGACTTGCTACCTGCAAAGGGCTGCAACAAAAGGAGGAGTTCTCAGGCAAATGATTTGCACTACTATATGACTTCCAAATAGTTCTATATGTAACACAGACCAGAAATTCTTACTTTTGTTCCACCATTCCACCCACATTTTGCTCGAAAGCAATTCCAGGATGCATTTCCCCTAGACATCAAAGATGCCCCAGGTTGACAATTTTATAATCACCAAAAATAAAAATGATACATGTAAAGTGCAAGAGCATACCCATCTGTACTGATGAAAAGAGAAAGGGATTTCTCTTTTGAATCACCGCCTTTGCACTAACACAAAAAACAGCAACCACAAATAAGTACAATTTCTAAACATTGCAATCAAACTTAATAAAAGGAATACCTGATAATACAGAAACTTAAACTTTACATTTAGCAGATTGTTCCCATTTCCAAAAAGAAATGCAAAGAAAAATTATTTCAGAGATCAAACATTTTATTATTGTTCCTTTTTTCAAAACAAAAAAGTATCTTTTGCAAGCTGAAGTGATCAGCTAATGTGGCTGCATTAGCTACTTGCATCAAATTTTCCACTACTTGGTTCTTTTCTAATATTAATTATCAACATCTAAGTTTAAAATTTGCTTCCGCATGATAAGCACACAATTAAATCTTATAGACAACTCCTTGACAGCTAAAATTTAACATTGCCACAAAAAGTAACATGCAAAGATAGAGCATTACCATAGGACAAGTCAAGGCATTGTACTGTCCAGGAGCAAATTGATCTAGTACAATCCCCACCTCTGCTAATTTAAACCTTAAAATCTCCAACTTTGATTTCTTCACTTCTGGGTCCAAACCATAAACTGAAAACCAGAGCAAAAAATACACAAAAATACCACCTCAGCCCTCGAAACCACGCGTTTATCTTCACATGAGCATACAATTCATATACACTAACCTTTCTAAGAGCCAAAAATAAAAACTTTCAGCCTTATCCAACAAAACCCAAGAACCCCACGTAACAGAAACAAAAACAAAAACCCATCTCAAAAAAACAAGAAAAAAATCATAAAATAAATACCTGGGGCAGCAAGAGGAGAAAAAGAGAGGCCATTAGTTTGAGTAAGCAAAGAACGGCTAGACTTAGAGGTGGGTTTTGAAGCGCATAAAATAGGTGAAAATCTTTTAAGGGTATGATATTGTTGTTTGTTTGAAGAAGGCAGCAGAGGCAAGGGAGTAGGAATAGTACCAGTGGTGGGTTTAAGCAAGAATTTAGAGCCCATGTAGCGGTGAAAAGAAGATAAAAAAGCAAATTTTTTGTTCAAATTGATGTGAGGTTTGTGGATGGCATAAGCAAGCATCTTTTTTTTCTCTCTATCTTTTGGATTCTCTATGGTTTTTGTTGTTGGTGTTTCAGCTGGGCTGTTCTTCCATGGGTGAGAGTGGAAGATAGAGGAGGGAAAGGGCAGAAAACAGGGTTTAAGGGTCTGTGGGTTCTGTCTAGTTTTATTTTATTTTATCTTTTTCGCTTTCAATGGTTACGTGAATGTAGAGATTCTTACTAAAATGTTTTTTTATTTAAAATATATTAAAATAATATTATTTTTAAAAAAATATTTTATATTAGTATATTAAACGATTTAAAAATACTTAAAATATTAATTTAAAAATCAAAAATGTTGTTGTTATCCATTTTGAGCGCCACTTAAATAAAAATAAAAATCAAAACAATATTGAAAAAAATCAAAATAATATATTAGTGAGAATAGTATATCAAAACACCCTAGAAATTGTTGAAGATTGGTTGAGAAAGATCAAAATCTACAAGATTAGAAAATTTGACAATGTATTTTATATTGATGGTGATTTTATTTGCAAGAAAAAATCAAAAAATCAATTTGAAGAGGAAATCCAAAAATGGATGTTTGAGGATTCAATTAGAATTTTTCAAAGTTTATTTGAATTTACTGAGTGCTTAATTGCAAGAAACATTAATTTTTGAATTCAAATTAGGCTATAATGGAAGAAAGTAAAGTTCGGGTGTCAAATTATAATTTTTAAAAGTTAGTTTAGTCAAAGCATAGGCTTAATTTCATAAATATTAAAGTTTGACAACGACTTGATTGAAGAAATCAAAAACCAATAACCATGCATGTTTAAAACAAGTGTTTCTTCGTAACCTGTTCATCCACAAAATGAGTTCAAAAAAATAATTTTGAATACATGTTCCATGAACATTGAAGGTTGTTTTAGGTTATTAGTTTTTGAATGTGATACCTAATATTTGATTTTGATTTTTTTTTTATTATTATTATAACATGATTTTGTATAATGTTGTGATAAGATAAAAAAAAAAAAAACATATTATGGAGCCCAAAAATGTCCATTTCTAAGCTTGACAATGGCTACCATTTCTATTAAATTTTTGGGTTCATAAGCAATGTTCTTCATGATCTTGAGAAGAACATTGTCTTAGCCATGTTCTTAGCAATGTTCTTCATGTCTTCATGATCTTCAGGTTTTTTTGCTTCTGGGCTAACAATGAAGATCATCAGCACTTACAAAAGGAAGGAAAATCACATAATAAAACACAAACGGTTTTAAGTTTCTAATTTTTTCTTCTCTCCTTTAGCTGGTGCTTCTTATGGGGTTGTTGCTGGAAGAAGCCACCATGTGGATAGGGGGCTTGGTGGCTGGCCGGCGGTTGTAGCTGCCAATAGAGAAGAAGATTAGGGTTTTTTAGGTTTTGACTTTTTTGTAATGAGAGGGAGTGCCAGTGCAAAAATAATTTGTGCCCTCTGAATTTCTTCCTTTTTAAATGGCTCCCCCTCTTCCTACCTCTTCAACTTCAATCCCTCTGTCCAGGATATTTTTGGTAATTTGATTTGATTTTATTTTTAAATAAAAAAATATCAATATGAAATCAAAGATTTTAAAAATAATATTTTAAAAACTTAATAAATTGAAAAGATATAAAAAATTCAAATCATTTTGATATGACGCTGAAAAGATACTAAAACTGACGTAAATACTTTAAAAATATATTTTTTGGTTTGTGTTGTTTTTTTTGTATTTTTTTCCTTTTTTTCAAAATAGAAAAATATCAACGTTGAATCAAAGCAAAAAATCAAAAAAATTAAAAATGAAACGTTACAAGTTGAACGCGTTGAAAAGATATTAAAAAATTGAATCATTATGAGATGATGCTCAAAAATATTGAAAACAATGAAAATACATCAAAAACATATTTTTTGATTTTTTGTTGTGTTTTTGCTATTTGTTTTGGGTTTTTTTTTTCAAAAATACTTTTAAAATAGGGTTAAAAATTGGACAGCAACAAAAAATATGTTTTTGATGGATTTTAATAACTAAAACTCATTTTGAAAAAATCATGATATTTTAGTGATAATCAAAGTGAATGGATGTTCTATTATTGTTCCTTGCATGATTTTCAATATATATATGCCTCTCGTTTCTTACCAAAACCAATCTAATTTGGAACCTACGTTGCTGGGTTCATATTTGGTGTTCTACGTGTTTTAATTTTATTTTTTGTGTTTAATTTGAATTGCTCAATAAATTTTTAGTTTTTGTGTATTTTCAAGTTTTTAATGTTTTTAGTTCGGTTTTGTGTTTGGGGTTGTTTATGGGTCAACCCTGAGTTTTTGGTTTGATTTATGGCTGAACCAAAGATTTCAGGTCAATCTAATTGGGTCGACTTGACTAAGTTTATACCATGTTTGGTTTCTATATTTTTATTAAAGGTTTTTTTTTTTTTTTTTTAATTTAAGGGTGTGTTTGACAAACACTCTTTAACCTATTTTGAGTAGTATTTATTTTAGAAAAAAATAAGCTCTTACAAAACAAAGCCTAAAATAACAATATATTTTTTCTTGCATATGGCAAAAAAATCTACAATTATTCAAGCATATTTTCAAATAAAAATTAAATATATTCTGGCATGTTTTTACAAAATATTGCAAGATTTTTACAACAAGGAATATGAGGAGTTTGTCAAGAAAATATTATTTATTTTTAATAAAAGGATAAAAGCCTAAAATTGGTTAATATCCAAAATATTATTATGGATAATAAATAATAATTACTTTTAATATAAGAATACAAAACCTAAAAGGGGTTAGCATTCAAAATATTATCAGGGAAAATAATTTTATTACTCACTTTAATATAAGAATAAAAAAACCATGTATGAGGTTAATATCCAAAATATTTTTGTGAGTAATACAACTCATTCACTTCTAATGTAAAGATAAAAATTTCAAAAGATTTTATCCGAAATATTATTTAGATTACACAACAAAAAAAATGAGTTTTATCCTGAAAGAAGTCTTAACGATAATTAATGACATTTCACCTTTCAAGACCGAGTTTTTAACTTAGAAAACTAAGATTTATTCATTGTAGCAAACTCGTCATGATAAGCCGATAAAGGGGAAAACATCATTGGACCATAGCAAACAAAAAAAAAAAAAAAACATAACTTACCTCAGGTAAGAGGTATTAGGAATGCCAATACATTTCATTTACGCAACCAGTCATTTGCTCATAATCTCTAAAAAACAATTTAGATTTCTAGTAGTCATAATATTAGACGATGACTCTTATTTTTTTTTCTTATAAAAAATAAGAACCCCTTGTCTTTTCCTTCCTCGCTATTCCTGACACTCCTAAAGTTATTAAACTCATTAACTTAGTTTGAGGCCTAGTTCAAAAATATATATTTAAAATTGCATTATTTTAAGTTTTTTTTAAATAACATAAAGTTTAAAAAATAAATGAAAATGAGTTTTGACGGAATATTTAAGATATGCTTGATTAGATTTAATTAGGCTAATTTTTATCCCATTTAATTTAAAACTTAATTTGAATTAAATTTTGTATCAACAAGTTACCGAGTTGATGATATACTATTCATCAAAATAAGGAAAATGATTAAATAGTTTAAAAACAATGATAATTAAGACTTTACATGACTTAAAAGTGATTAAAATGGAAAATAGCAATATATATATATATATATATATATATATATATATATATATATATATATATTTCTCAATGAAAAATAGCAAAAAAGAAAATATAGTTTTTGAAAGTGATTATATTAAATAAAATGTAAAATATAGTTTTTGAAAGTGATTATATTTTAGTCTAGAAAAAGTAGTGGAAGGAGCTAATTTCAAATAAAACATAGTTCAGAGCAATCAAATCCAAAACTCAAAGTTGAGGGACTAATTCTCTAACTAGTTAATGTTTCAAAGAAGTGGCGCCCAAGGTTGTTAAAATTTGGAGTTAACGCATTAAATCATATGATTTTACAAGCTAACTATACATACCTTTCAAAATTAGATTAAAAATAAAAATATAATGAAACCGTGAATAGTGAAATCACGAGTTGACCTGACAAACTCGTAAATTCAGCAAGCTCGTATTGATTTTACGAGATTGCCAAAAACACAATTAATTAACTTTTGTGAGTTGTGAGATTTTTGTAAGCCATACCCATAACAATTAATTAACTTTTATGGAAAATGAGTTAGAGGTGTTGATAATGAGAGGAAGGAAAGAAATCATGTTCTCCATCTGCCATTGTTGTGCACTGCAGGTTGCCTCCACAAGAACGTCGATCCTCCTCCACGAGAACTTTTTGACGATCTCTACAACAGGTTTGTTCTAACTTCTAAATGTGCCAAGAAAATACCCGCAAATACAAGATTTATACTGTATTTTTTAAGTTATTTAAATGATGTACGAACCTTTATTTGAACTATGTATTTTAAAGTGTTTGATTTTTTTTCTATAAAACATCATTTGAAACGTATTCCAATAGTACTTTCTTATGAGACCATTCCCAAACACAATTTTTGATAATGAAGAGACTGGGAAATTTCAGATAGCTCAATTAGAAAAGGAAAAAAAAATCCTTTTGCATTGGAATATGAATTATGAAATGGGAAACAAATGGTTTTTTTTCAAGTACCTAATTGGTTTTATCCATTTTTTCTTCATGAGAAAATATATGCAAACCCAAAAGGACATGCTCTCCAAAGTGGAAATCAACTACATTGCAGCAGCTAAACCAGATCCAGTTGGAGTGAAAATCTTCAAGTTACATATAAATTTCCACGTGGCATCTCATCACAGGTGACCTTTTATCTGCATCTTGATGCCTCAGGGCTTTCTTCTTCCTGGTGGTTAGCACCAAACACAGAGCTTCAGGACTCGTAGCTTAACACTTTGTGCTGGTTCAAAGAAAAAAACTGCATTTTCCAAGCAAAGAAGAATTTTTTTTGCAAATGGGATTCCGACTTCTTGTCTGCAGATGGTTTTCTTCAGCAGGTAGGTTTTGGAGAACACCAACTTTAAGATTTGAAAGTATGTGTTTGATCCCTCAACCATTTCCAAGCTGCAAGAAATTTCAATAAAAATAAGCGATGGTTGTCAGTCTTAGACATGAATGATCAGTAAATTGGAGCGTTAGTATATTACTATACACCAGAAATGTTGTGGCATCATCAATCTTCGAATAGCGACGAAAACAAATCTCCACCAAAAGGTAAGAAACAAAATCTGTAGTTGAACTTCACAGGTTCGTGGTACAAATTGCGCAAACATCATAAAGAAGTTTTGTTTTCAATCTAAATATAAACCTGAAGTTACCTAATTCAGACGATGTAGCTGAGAAGCCTCGTATTTTTCTGCGGTTAGAATTATCTCCTTCAAAGCAGCTGGTCCCAAACACTTCAGAACCTGTGATCATAAACAGAACAAAGACAACAAGCAGATGCTAATATTCAGTTTATTCTGCAACATCATACGGAAATAATTAAAATGTTTACTATTACATTACCAACACTATCATCTCTGCTATAAATGGTTAAAAAGCATAGAAAGGTCCAAGTTACATAGATGATAGTAGCATTGTCAGCAGGCACAGTTCTCTTCCCTCAGGCTTAATCTCTACTCCCAAGGATTGAGAATTTTGTCTTGTTTATCATCATTTAAACATAAGCCTAGCATCCCTTTACCACAAAAAGTCGAAATGGCTGTCCATGATCTTTTTTAAACATAACCTAAATGTCAAAACCATATGAACTTTCCAGAGCACATAATGAAAATGCACAAACCTCATTTGCATCTTTGAAGTACCGCGATTCATCTTTCTTCGGCCAACGTACAACCCAACATCTGGTGAAGTCCAGGACAAAGAAAGGCATATCAGTAATGAGTTTAAAGTAAAGCCTATTTTGGTGGCAAGAGGGAACTGCTTTGTCCTGTGACGTGGCAGGACATGGCAGTATAATTTCAACGGTACAGACTCATAACATGTTACACAGGTCCTATTTAGCTAACCATTACTTTTCCATTACAGATCGCAGCCCATGTGTGCTACATAAAATAAAAGTATGGAGCTCCAATGATGAAACAAAAAGAGCAGACAAAAAGCTAGCCATAAAAGAAAATTAAACCGTAGATGGCTCTCAAAATCTGAACTGCTTATTGCTTATCTATTGTATGTGCTCTTTTACCATGGGATAGTTATCACCTTTCTTTTCCCAGCCGGCGTGCTAACTCTTCAGACAATGATCGCCCACTCAGATCGCCATCAGTTGCCAGGACAATGTGAGAAAGCTAAAAGGTTTATATTTAAAAAGAAAGGAATAATTAAGACACTAACAGGAAGAAAGTCTGAAGGATCACTTCATTTCCAACTCAAGTTCTGCCAAAAGATGCTTACTTTATCCAAGTACTCTTTGCTGTTCCATAGATACTGATAAGCTCTGTCCTAGCTTCACACGTGCATTGACACACAAAACAAACTACAGTAAATTAATGATGGAATAGACATCAAAATAACTGAGAAAAGGAAAGAGAGCAAGAGCCATAATTTAAAATGTACAAGCTGGAAAGAGAGAATATTGTGTACTTGGCAATAAAAAAGAGATATTTTGAAGAAAAAACAGTAAGTTTTGTGGCCTAATTTGATTCTCGGTTCAGTTAGAAGAAAGGTAGTTGTTTCACCTTGAAGAAAGAAAGAACTTTAGTTAAATCTTACAACAAAAACATGCCCAAGAAATTTATCAGTCTTAATTCAAACCTTCTCTATGGATGGTAAATCTTTCGCGGAAACCATTTGTGGTGCGCCACCAGGCACACTAACACAATTACGGAAGCCAGCTTCCTCCACTGAAAGCTTATCTATTTCCCCTTCAACCTTAGACAACCAAGGTAATAACAATCAGGACATAGAGAAAATTCACTATCCAGTTACAACAAGGAAAATAAGGCGAGAGCATTTACAATAATAATTTTGGTGGCTTCTTTTATGTCATCTACTCCATATAACCATTTTCTTGTGTCCTTCTCCTGAAAAGGAGTTACACAAATATGATGATTTGGAAAAAAAATGCAGGGTAAGCTTAGCAAAACACCACTGCATGTCAATTTTAAAAAGCAGGGTAAGCTTAGCATATTTACCTGCCAAAACCTTTTCTCCATGGTACGATATTTGCAGCCAACAATCGCCCCATTTTGTCTGTATGTAAAAGCAATAATATACTGCAACCAACAGTAATTATAAGAGATCACGTTCTTAGAGTTGAAGTTCTTGAAACAGATTATTAAGTTGAACATCAAATAAAAAAGTTGGTATAAGTGCAAGATTAGGCTAGTTCTTGCCTTAGCCTAACATATGTTTTAGAGCAAGGAATGCATTGCGTAAACAGGAAGATCAAAGAACTTGTTTTGCCTTTTGAATTATTTTGGATTGCTGGATCCAAATTTATGACTTCATGTTTGAGAACCGGATTATTGCCGGGAAGAGTTGAGGGCAGAAATAACATCACGAAACTAGAGAAAGGGAAAATAGCCTAGAAAACCTATATTGCTTCCTACTCAATCCAGAATCATACGAGTAATTTGGCTACTCAACTGAGCAGAGGCTTAGGTCATAGTTGTCTCATCTATTCCATCAAGTAAACAACTGCAAATACTAGGCTAACAGTCCCAATCAAATTTCTTGGAAAATTATTATAACTGCCCCAATGGATTAAAAAGTAAGTTTATATTACCATATGACCATGAATCCTAAGCCATTTTCCCTTCTCTTAACTATGTTTCTTCCAGCAAACTAAACCAAATGTCAAAAAGTTTTTATCTCATGGTGAGACATTAAAGTAAAAATGGTAAGTAGTGCGATGCTCCAAATGATAAACTTTAGGGACCTTATCGCCGGACATCTGCATAACAGCATTTCTCTGCAGAGTTTCCTCAGAAACCATTCTTTCACTAAAGTATGCAATCAGCTGGTAAAAAAAACAAAATCAAAATAATAACCACCATCAATAACATTCCACCAGTCAATTCATCAAGACTTGGCAAGAAGATTTAAAATCTACTCTAATTTAAAAACTACACTAGAATATTCCGTGAATAATAATCAGTATACCTTGTCACCCAATGGCTCCAAAATTACGTTCTCTGGGGTTATTTGCTTGGAGGACTTGACTTTGAAAATTTTGTTCACTCCAGCGATTGCCATCCTGCTATCAGCAAAGGCCTACAATAAAAATCTGTCAATGGCTTAAGAATCTCCCACTTCCAATTACCCTAAAATTCAAATAAGTTTTCACATTGCATCGTCACCTGGCCTGTCCATCCACAACTAGTCCTAAAACATCTCCACATTGCAACATCCCTGCAACACCCATAATCAAATCTTTTAAATGTTTAAGTCCAATAACTCAGTAAATTATCCCAATTCAATGCGTTTCCAACTATATAGAAAGTACACGCAACAGCTTACACATCTCGGCTGATATTAAATGATAAGCTCCTCTCCATGGTCTTGCCACCTTGGCACTGGACAAAATTAACCACTCAAAATATCATGTTTATGATCATGCCAATACACTATAAAGCAAGACAATGTACCACATAAAAAAATTAAAAAGTGTTTTCATCTCACCTTGGGACAAAGCAAGTGAAAGTACTGTCCAGGCAAGCAGGAATCATTACATTTAATCCCAAGAACCTCTATTTTCTGCTTTAACACCTTCACTTTATCACTACCAACCATACCCTCCTCCTGTTCTATAGCCTTCCTCATATTACCATTAACTTCAACTGAAAAAAACCCCATAATTTATCAACTTTCAATTCTCTCAAAGGAACACAGAAACACACACACTTTGAAGAGAAAAAAAAGGTCAAGGCAACAAACTAAATACCTGAGCGTAAAGCTGGAATCTTGGTAGTTTTAGAGTAAGACCAAACATGACTCATTGATTTTGGTGTTGAGACATTCTTGTTTGTGAACAAGAAGTGTACTTTAAAAGAGAAGTGACATAACCGATCAGTGAGACTGAGAGCTGATGTTGCCATCTCTCTTCCGTTGTTTTAGGTCTCTCCAGTTTTACTTCACTAGCCACTTACCAAAGTTTTATCCTTCTGTGCTTTCGGATATCTTCTGAAACTTTGTGGGCATAAGCCCGTGATGGACTTTCAAAGTCTTATGCTTCTCAGCTTAACTCATTATTTAGTCCTTGTTTTATATTATATTTATCAATTTAGTCCCTGTATAATAATTTAGTCAACTTAAAACCCGATACCCTGATGGGCCTGTTTGGTATAGTGGTTGCGGTTGTAGTTGTGGTTGAAAAAATAGAGTTTTAAAAATGGAGTTGTCAACTGTGGTTCAAAAAAAGCAGTTAAGTGTTTGGTTAAAACTGTGGTTGAGTTGAAGGTTGAAGAAAAAGGAGTTTTGGTGTTTGGTTTCCAAACTTTCCAAACTGCTTTTAACTTGTAAAATTACTTAAAAGGGTGTATATATATATATATATATATATATATATATATATATATAATGTTTTTTAAATATTATAAATTTAATAATTATAATAAATTTATTTTATCAATTATTTTTTATCCCACTTTTCTCTCTCGTTTTTTTAATGTTAATTAAGAAATACATTTTTGTTTTGTTTTTTAAGTTATTTATTCAAGATAAGTTCAAACATAATTAATTAATATACACTTCATTACAAATAATTCAATCAAATTAATTACAAATTAAAATTTATAGCATGTAATTAAGCTAACTGGATTTTTTTTTATTAATTTAACATAATTATTTTTCTGTGCAAAGTATTATAATTATTATAATTAATAATTATTATTATTATAATTATTAATACTAATTATAAAACCCACCTCCCACCCGTCCCCACCCCAACCCAACCCTATCTTCTTCTCCCACACAACCAGCCGCCCACCCTGCCCTCTCCAGCCAGCAACAAAAAAATTGGATTTTCTCCACCTCCCGTTTACTCCACTCTCCCTTGGCCCTCTCCAGCCAGCAACAAAAAAATTGGATTTTCTCCACTCACATGCTCTACCGCAACGCAGCTCCAGTTTCACTACCAAATGACAATTACCAGGTACAAATAAATTGCCTCCGCTGCAATTAAGAAAAAAAGCACCAATATTTGAAACTTTGTGGGCATAAGCCCGTGATGGACTTTCGAAGTCTTATGCTTCTCAGCTTAACTCATTTATTTAGTCCTTGTTTTATATTATATTTATCAATTTAGTCCCTGTATAATAATTTAGTCAACTTAAAACCCGATACCCTTTTCTCTGGAAATCAACTGAGTTCTATGAACTTTTCTGCCTTCATCCGATTTATTCTGTGAATTGAGTTGGCAATTTTTATGTCAAGTAAAGTCTAATGCTAAAAGATATAATTTTAAAGTAAGAGAAAAGTATTATAACTTCATATGTGGCCCCAATTGGATTTGAGACTATAATTAACAAACAATTGGCTGAAAATTGTATGTTGGAATTGTGTATTTTTTTTTCTTCATTGGTATCATTACTTTTTTTAATATTTTAAATCAATTCTTTATAGTGTTTTTTATTGTTTTGGTGTACTAATATTAAAAATAGATTTTAAATAATAATAATATTTTTAAAATGTATTTCTAATTAATGAACATTTAAAAACACTATACTCCATGATTAAAGTGTACTATTTCACCAAATATTTTTTTAAACAATATTATTATGTCAAAACTTCAACTTTATTATGTTATTATTTTTTTTTTTAAAAAACTAGTAAACACCGCTTAGCTAAACGAAGTCTTAGATGACCACAATAAGAGCCCGTTTGGCACGACGTTTCAACCGCTGTGCCGCAGAAATTCAATTTTTTTTTTCATTTTAAATGAATATGTTTAGGTATTTTTAGATTATTTTGATATGCTAATGTTAAAAATGATTTTTAAAAAATAAAAAAACATTATTTTAATGTATTTCAGCATGAAAAACACTTTAAAAAACTACCGCAACCGCCCTCCCAAACAGGCCCTAAGAAAAAACAGGGTATAATTGACCAAATTAAAACTCAGAGGTTAAAATATACTCTTAAGTCTTAGCCCTAATTGTTTTCTTGTCAGCAGCTGAGCCCAAGTAACCATTCTGTCTCTGGCCCAGTAAAGTAAACTAAAGGAAGATTGAAACTTTGAGAGAGGAGGGAAGAGAAGACAAGTGAACCCTAAGAACAATACTCAATAAAGATTGAAGCTTTAACATGTTGTAACGTCCTGTCTGTCGAAAAGTTTGTCTTTGATAAGGTAAGTTGTTCATCTTTCAGTTTTTTCTCCCTTTCCTTTTGTTACACAAATTTTGTTATTTTGATAGGGAAGGATTTGACAATATGGGTTAGGAATTGACCTGCAAAGTTTTCATCTTTGTTATTTGCGTGTCTGAGTTCTTAATTCAATTGGCATGAAATAAGAACATTGTTTGCAGGGTTGTTACTGTTTTGTTTGTTGTCATAAAACTTATAGCAGATAGCTTTAGCTTCGCACTATGTTTTCTCATTGTTGTTGAATGATTTTGCTTATGTTGTTTTGGAAGTTTCTAATCTAATTTTAATCTTAATGGCTTTCAGATATTATTGTTTAGTTTTAGGTATCAATGCCTAGAAGACCAACAAAGCGGCGTGGATCATTGATAGCGAGGCCGTTAACCTTTGCTCCGTTTTCGCGTTCACTTGCTCATCTTCATTCTACACGCATGCCAAAGCATCAAATGCTTGGCAGTAAAGTCCCTGGGTCTCCCTCCAACAATAAAGGTATTGTGGAACATCAGTCCAATTTAATTTGAAATTTATTAAACTTCCCTGTTTGAGGTGATCCTGATTCAGTTAGCTTGACATTGTATCAAGGGGGTGCAGTGGTTAAGAAGATATTAAAAGAAAAGATTGAGCAGTCTGAGTCTTCTGAGGAAGAAGAGTTTGGGGTTTGTTATTTATTTTGGTGGTGTTTTCTTTTGTGTTAGTCTAGCCTTTCTGTTATTATCTTAATGTGGTTTGGTGTGTACCTTTTGAAGGGAGACGTCCAAGCAGACTTTGCATTCTTTGATCCAAAACCTGACGACTTTCATGGAGTGAAGATCTTGCTGCATTCCTACCTTGATAATACAGAATGGGATTTGAGTGGTTTTGTAGACTTGATATTGGAACAGACCACAGTAGGGACAGTTGTAAAAATTGAGGATGATGAAGATAATGGACTTTTCTCTGTTGTTTCTGCCCTTAACTTGGGGAGATATAAGGCAAGTAGCCTGCATATTGAGATTCTTCCTTTTTATATTTTTTTTATCCTGCACAGTGTCAATGGCTAATGACCTGTCAATTAAAATGTAGCATATCAGTATGGGGAGTTTGCTCTCATTATTTAGTGAGATATGAGGCATCATGCCTCTTCTTTTTTTTGTAAAGATCCCTAAACCTGAACCCTACTATGGCCAATGCTTAGCTACCACCCAACATGCATAGGTGTGTGGAAAATTACCTTCTTACCAACTTTGTTAATTCTGCCCACTTTGATGTGAATAGTGTGTTAGGTGGTTATTGATTGTTTATTAACCAGAAATTAACATCCCTTCAAATATGTTGCATTTCAACTGTGCTGGCTAAGGAATGTTTTGCTCTTACAGGATCATAAATGTATTGCAGAGCTCAAGGAGTTCCTGCTCAAACATTGCCTGGAGAAAAGCATAAAAGGAGATCTGAGAGTTCTTTTGGGAGAACAAGCACATAAAGTAGGTCTTTTGGTCTCTCGGCGAGTTGTTAATCTTCCACCCCAGCTTTTGCCACCTCTTTACGATGCCCTGTGTGATGAAATCTCTTGGGCTACAGAAGATGAGGTTAGATAAGATATGAAATGGGTGAGCTTAATAAATATATTTCTTTACATGCTGGTGAGAACAGTGAGAACTCTGTCTAGCTAACTTTTTGTTTCAATATTTGAAGCCAACAGAGGAGCTCCGGAATTCCTTCCGTTTTAATTCCTATGTACTAGTTAGCAAAATATACAAGGTATGTCTGTCCTGAATTCTTCCTCCTACTCTTTGTACTTTTATTATTTGTTCCTTCATGATAAAATCAATCCTCTCTTCTCTCGCTACATTGCAGCACAAGAATGCAGACAAGAAAAACAGGCTAAGTAGTGATAGTGAGGAAGCAATTATATATGTGAATCCTGAAGATGAAATTTTTCACAAGGTACATATTCTTTGACTTTTATTCATAGTATTTTGCTTCTTGTTCTTTCACTGATTGTTGCCAGTTACATATCAGCTCAGCTTGTGGTCCTTCAACTTTCCCTTTCACGCAGAGCAGGTTACAGCTCATGA
This sequence comes from Salix caprea, assembly GCA_964035475.1. Lineage (NCBI taxonomy): Eukaryota > Viridiplantae > Streptophyta > Magnoliopsida > Malpighiales > Salicaceae > Salix > Salix caprea. Next base: position 909,368 of record OZ037743.1, read on the forward strand.
GGTTAGTAGTAATTGTGCTTATCTTGAATAGATTACATCGTTGATTGCATTTTGGAGTCAACTTGAAATTAAATGCTAGTGATTTTGAACTTAATGATAGAACCAATGGTACTCTTACTTGTAAAAAATTGTGATTTTTACTGTTTGTTGTTAATTCTTAGCATAGTTGTGTACATATTCTCTCTCAAGTTCCTCTAGATGAAAGAACCTCTAAATGTGACCAAGCTACTGTAGACAAACCTCCATTGTTTTTTTTTTGTGCTGTTTACGTGACCAAGTCTGGCACTACATTATTGCTTTCCTTGGACATTTGCTATTAATAATAGAACTGTTTACAGCTAAAAAATTACCGGCCAATGGGATTAGTAATGGCTGTCGAGGCAGGTAAAGTTTCTACATTCCGAGAGCAGCTTCGATCATTGATTGACGAGCCCTGAATTCCTATTGTAAGGTGTGTCAAATTTCAATTTACAAGTACTTCATTATTATGTTCTTCTGACATATGTGAATAAACAAAATAAACTCTAGTGGTTGATCTTAATTGTGTCTATAGGTTTCTCTGGTGCCGAGTTTTGATTTCTTCCCAGATGGAAGCAATTTTGCAGTAACCTGGTTTACAAGAAAGTTTATGGAAACTGTTAGATAGGCAGGATGGCATTTGTTGTTGTGTTTTCTACACTGCTATTTTTCTCTCCTTTTTTTATACAATTTGCCCATTTTTCTTGATGGTATCTGGCCAGAAACTGAACAGCATAATCATTTATACGAACGACAATACCTTTCTTTAATATTGTTTTATAGCAATGAAGGCATGTTTGAGCACCACAAGGTTAATGAACTCCATGCATGCTGGAGGAACAGCATGAACTTCTTGCTCTGGCAATGGTTATCAAGTCCTGTTTAGCCTCATTAATCTGAATGGTTGTGTTAGGATAGTGTTCTATAATAGAAGAGACTGATACATATATTAACATATTTGATTGAAGAAACAAATAAAAGATAAAATAAATTTATCATGAATTTACTCACATGCTAAACAAGTCTTGTCTTTTATCTTCTTGAAATTAAGAAAACTAAAAGGGCTTAACTTTTTATTGTAGCATGTGAGTGAATCTACTCTAAATTGTAATTGTGAAATGATGATTTTGTTTTTTTAAGCCTTGCATGGGATATTAAGACTTTTTTGTAATGGTTAAAAAGTCATTTATGAATTGAATAAAATATATTAGTTTAGTAAAATTACTTGATCACTTTTAAAAATAAAAATTTCTAAACTTGGTTCTAGGGGCTGTGTAGACTTGTTCTTTAAAAAAACAGTAAAATTATTAATCTAACCTTGAATAAAAAAAGCATTCACTGAGTATCTTAGTCTTTTACTTATGGAGATTACTTCGTTGCCATTCAAATTTTAAAAGAACTTCCCATTTGTTTTAGGGGTATCTTAGTCTTTGAACTTTGGTTATGTTATAATTCTTGGGTTTCACATTAATTGCTAAATATTTTTTTTTCAAAAAAATAAAAACTAGAGGTGTGGTCGCAGACTTTGTACGGTGTGTGGCTTCTCAAAGTTTCTTTTACAATTTCATATTTTTGAGTTGTTTTTTTCCAACAAGTTTTATATAAGGTGATTTTTGAAAATTGGTTTCTTTTACAAGTTTTTTTAATTTTTTTTTATAATTTTATCCTTCAGCATTTAATTGATAAAATATTTAGTTTATTGATTAAGTGCCCGTTTAGCATTGCGATCCCACCGGTTTTTGGCCGAAATTTGAATTTTTTTTTGTATTTTAAATGAATATGTTTTTGTGTGTTTTAGATCATTTTGATGTGCTGATTTCAAAAATGATTTAAAAAAAATAAAAAAATATCATTTTGATGTATTTCGGCACGATAAGCACTTTGAAAAACTACCGCAACCACACTCCCAAACAGGCTCTATGCATGATTCTAGATTTTAATGCGTTACGGATTTGAGAGATTAACTCAAGTTTACGAGGGTCACCCGAGTTTGCTTGTCCTCACCCTCTTTTTTTTAACATTTTTCTTATTTTATCTTGTAATATTTTTCCTCCCACTTTTTATGTGATTTTTAGCCATTTTTAAAATAACAGGTTATCATGGTTTTCTTCTCAGTCTTTTTTAAATTAATTAATTAATTTTATTATTCAACGTTAAATATGTCAGAGCTTCTTAGTTAAACCTGAATCTAGAATTTAATAGATTATGAGTTTGAAAGATTAACTTGAATTTAAGAAGTTAACTTGAGCTTTATTTCATAATTTTTTGTTCAAGTTTTTTCTAAGCTTTTTGTTTTTCATCCTCCAATATATATTTTTGCCCCTTATATTTTCTATGAGAGTTTTTAGCCATTTTGAAAAGAACATAAGTCACATCAAATTTCTTGTTTTTTTAGCCTTTGTTGAATTTAATTTTTTTAAAATAATTTTTATTTTTTAATTAAAGTAAAGTAATTTATTAGGTATAAGTATGAAATGCTCATTCAAAAGTGAGATTTTCCACTAACTGATATTAACTAAATACTATATCTAACTATTATTATAAAAACCAACCATTAACCTGAAATCTGATCAATGGATGCTTGTGATAATTTTCTCCTACCAGGAAATATCCACTCTCACACCTTCAATAAGATATTAATATACCCTCACTTTTCAATTTCGTTTACTATTATGCTAATTATATTTAAGCTAATATTTCTTCGTATTATCTAATTTAAGTTTAACATGAAAAATGCTCACTGATATAAAAAGAAAAAAATGTCAACTGCAACTAAGGAAAACACAACTCATGTCTCCAAGAGACGTGACGTGATGACAAAAAATTTATAATCTGTACAGTAGGTCTCGAGTTCGGGTCAGGATGTGTATCTCTTGTAAAAATCTAGAACAACCAGAATTTTACTCGTTTATCTGAATTTTCAAAATATATTTTCTAGAATGTGGGATTTCATGACATCCAAAACAAAAAACACAACTCGTTCAACAATTAAAAAGTTATCATGGCGATTTGCACCCGGGATTAAAGAATTAAAAATAACTTGAAAGCATTTTTTTGATATAACTTTAACAATTTTTTTCATCAAAATCAAGAGAATTTGTTTTTAATGGTAACATTAATTATTATTGGCAATAAAAAATGGAAAATAATTAGTTAAAACAAAGCAAAATTAAAGCAAGAGTAACTGCAAGGTTAATTAATTAATATGAAGTAGTAATATATATAAATAGTAGCCGCCATGCAAAATAACGGTTTATAGAGAATTAATGGGAAACCCTAGCTGCCAAATAAACAAGAAAAAACCACCTCAAGTATAATTTAGTGCGGGTAAAACGTGAGATTAACCCTATATTTGTGTTAATATTTTTAACCTTTTCCTTGTACCAAGTTATTTCTTAATTTGATCCCTATACACCATCCTATGTTAATGATATAGTCCTTGATTATGATGATGTTAGAAATTCAATACATATTTGATCTCCGTTTTTAATTTTTTTAATATTTATACTTTATTCATTATCTAACTATTGACATAGTAGTGAAGCAATGTGGTCTGACGTTATTGAGGTAGAATGACGTATATGAATGAGATTAGACAATGTTTGTCATTGTGTTTTAAAAAATAAAAATTTTTCATTTTGATATATTTCTGAACGAGAAACACTTTCAAAAACAATCGCAACCACTCCTAAACAGTCACTAAGAAATGATTTAGTACAAGGATGAAAGTGACGAAGAAACAAGAATACAAGGACATATCTTGATGTATTTCCAAATTTAAGGCTCCCCAATAATTAGGAGTTGGTTACTCTATCTTTAAACCCATAATCGCCTCATTAATCTCCTACAAAAACTCTAACTTCCCACTTCCCCACCCCTCTCCCTCTCTATCACATAACCAGAATATTTAGCAAAGTCTTTTGTCTTTCAAGCTGCTAGTCCTTGTGTTCAGTGTAATTAGTTCGATAAGGTTTGTTAGTGCGTCACTTCAGGTCTTCTTGCATTCAAAAGGGACAATATCTATGGTATCTCTCTCTCTCTCTCTCTCTCTCTCTCTCTGTCTGTCTTGTGGATTTCTTTTCATGATATCTGACGTTTGTCTTTTGTCTCATGATTGTACAATATTCACTTTGGTACTTGTAGTTTTCCTTCTAGCTTCTTTCCTAACTCTTCAGCTTCTGTTCTCTTGCTCAAAATGGGACATCTTGTCTTCCTCTCGCCGGGGAATTTGCTGGATTGTTGTTTTAACTGCTTGAATGAATGTTAGTTCTGCAATAATGAAAGCCATGATCCAGACAAGTAGCTTTGTGTTCAACTTATGATTTCCAGATTTTAATGGTCGTTTTTCTTTTCTAGATTCTGTCTTCCATGGCTCTGAGCTTCTGTCCAAACCTGGGATCGTCACTTCAGCACCACAACCTTCCAGAGATAGGAAATCACGAGCTCTTTGGTTGCAATGACAGCCTGATGTTTTCAGATTCTCTCATCAACCCTTTGTATGAGGTCGAGGATCAGCTATTTTACTCAGATAGCTACACCAATCTCCTCCCATTCTTCTCTTCTCCTTCAGATAACCTAAGCTCACTCTCCCCCGAAATCTTTCCTCCTGAAGATTTGGAGTTCTACGCATGCCCGAAACGGCAAAAAATCCACACAGACCATTTCAACACAGATTTTGCAACAGGTTTCTTTGAAGGACATCTACCAGGACTCCCAGAATCCTTGCCGGAAATCCCAGTTTCAGTTCCAGAGCCTAAGTTTGATCAGGTTGCAACAACGTTCAATGCTTGGAGGACTGAGAGTGTGATGAATTCAAAGAAACCAAGTTCAGGAGTAGGCCTGTCTGCGCAGAGCATCGCTGCTCGTGAGAGGAGAAGGAAGATTACTGAGAAGACACACGAACTCGCAAAGCTGGTTCCTGGTGGAAATAAGATGAACACTGCTGAAATGTTCCAAGCTGCTTCCAAGTATGTCAAGTTCTTGCAAGCTCAAATTGGAATTCTTGAACTCATGGGGACTGCTCAGGTAATGAAAATTTCGTGTTCCTCTAAAAATTTCTTGGTGGCTAAAATGTTCTGTACTCTCATAACCTATGTGTTCATTCAACAGATTTTACAGGAAGACAAAGTGGCAATGCACGCTCAAGAACTTCAAACTCTTGTAACATCTCCAACAATTCAAGAGAAGCTGTACTTGGAGCAAAAATGCTTGGTTCCAAGAGATTTTGTTCAAACCATTGCCGATGATTGTGAGATCCAAGCAAAGCCCTTGATCGTTGAGGAGATCGATCATGAGTTTCTGGGGGAGCAATTTCTTGAATAGTTGTTAGTAGCAGAAATATGTTCATGTCCAAATAGAGTCTGTTGTTGTTTACCTTTTTTTTTTTTTTTTTTTAATTTTAGATATGGCCTAATTATCCTCAATTTACTTCCTAATTAACAACTTTCCTTCCTGTAATGTTAGCAATAGGAGCTGATTGTCCATCTTCATTTTAGTTTTAGGTGGTCCTAATTTTATCAATTTCTTGTAAATTTCTTGTTTTCAAGAAAAATAGTTAATTGATGTATGAGTTTTCCTTATGATTGCCAGATGTTGATAAAATAAATAAGTTGTGTGTATATATGATAAATAAAAGGATGAAATGAGACTAATTATTCAAAAAAAATGCTAAATAGATTAATTAATTATGACAATATACTTAATCCCTTCACTATCCAAATAATTTGCAAATGTAGCATTTAAATTCTCACCTCCCCATCAGATTGAAAGATTTTAATTTTGCTTTCAAAGATTAATGAAAAATGAGTAAAGCAAGTGACAACATCAAACTTCTTCTTTTCTTTAACAGAGACAACCGAGTGAATTCATCAATACAAATAATATAACACCGAAAGTTTTCAGTGGAACAAACAACTGTGAGACCCCACATATCAATCCCGAAAAGTATATTTTATAGGTTCAAGTAAGTGAGTAAAATCCTGGCTATATCAAGCTCTTATAAAAGATGCATGTCCTGACTTGAGCTCAAGATCTATTGTGTAAATTTTAAGCTCTTTATCATCACACCATGCCTCCGAACCTTTCTCATTTGGCAACTCTCATAAATAGAGTTGAATTTAATTGAAGATTGAATAACTAGACTTTTATCAGACCCCTGCGAAGAAGAAAATAATGCCACTTTGAACAATAGAGATTAAATCCTTTTTTAATATCAGGAACAAGAAGCGAATTTTTAAAATGAATAGTTTCAGGAGTTAGCATCACACACACGTGATATAGCAAGAGAATCGCCATTTTGAACAATGACTGTCATTACCAATGTAAGGTTTGAGGCTAGGTTTTCAATTACTTTTCGGTTGTAGTTTTGTTTTTTCGAATAGATATTTTAGTTTGGAAGGGTTTTCATGCGCCGTTTTGAAGTTGTACTATATATATATATATATATATATATATATATATATATTAATTAAAAAAATTAGTTCAAATTAAAAAATAAAATTATTTGGAATTGTGCAATTTAATCTAAAAAAAGACATAATAAAATAATTTTTCTGAATAAAATTATGAACATGTATAATATTACGAGAATGTCATCATTAATCTCTATAGGTCATTACATTCTTTGAATACTCTGCAATCTTAATATAATATATATAAATATATCAAGAGACTCATCGTAAAATTTCATCTTAATCCAACAGTAGGATTTATGATTAAGAGATATGATTAATATTGTAAAATTATTTAAAAACAAAACACTATTTCGACAAAACAAAACAGGCATAACGAAACTGGAACATTCCGGCCGAAATTTAGGTAGAATTTCTGAACGGGCCGAAATATCAAACAAGGTAAAAATTGCACCGTTTTATCTTATTTTTTTAACTGATATCAAAAGTTTTGGCCGAAACAAAACGAGATTGACAACTATGGTTCATATAGTCAGGATTAGGGATCTGTGATCCAGCATCAATTCTCTTTTGATCTGAAATAAATTGTGCAGGGGTAGGTGTCTCTCCATTAAAAAAACCTTGAAGATCTTGACTTTCAACAAGGGCTCACTTGTGTTTTCCACAACAATTAATAATTTGTTGGGACAAGACGCAAGTAGACAAAATTGCCAACATTTTGACGGATAATAGCACTTGGGAATCGAGGTTGACGAACCAGACATGCTTGAAATTGGTACTCTCCTTTGATAAACCATCTCTGTTACCATCAAGACAATTGAATACTGAGATTGAATTTCTCATTCTGTAGGAGATAGTTTGTGTTTCTGTATATATAAATCATACAAAAACAACAATTACAAATTATGATCCCATGATTCAAGCATAATATGCAGTGTTTGTGAGACAGATTGATATGACACAGATTCATAATCATATTGATTTCCATCAAATCTTCATGTCTTCGTTTGTTTTCACAAAAGACTTAAGAATTTGCCTGCATGCACCAAAAATACAATGACAGCCATGCCCCAAAAAGCTAGCCGGTGATACAACATTACATCTAGCAGCCAAAGGAAAATATCATGTGTTCTGTACTACAAACATGTCCGACTCAATTAACTAGCCTGTCTCTGATCAGCCATTGCATTCTTGAAGGTGACTTCCCTCACTCGAGGATGGCGAAAGCAAACTCTAGCATTGATCAATTCACCAAGCCATGATAGAATCCCAAATTACAGGCTTTGCCACAGAACCCTTTCTGAGCACCCCTATACAAATTGAGCAACAAGTAGAGAATAAATGGTTGTCGATTTCTTTCTCAGAGGTCACACAATATACCAATTGAAAACAACACAACTTTAAAATGTGTTGTAAGAATGATAACATCTTAGATTTTGTATATAATTGTGATGAAACAGATGAAAAGCAGTTGCAGAGATCTTTTTGAAAGGACTTCAAACTCGTTAACAATGTAGAAAAAAAAAATGAGTTCATTATCTAGCCTTACCTTTCACAACAATTTAAAGCTTGAGAAATTTTTTCATTTGATTATGCCAGGCCGGCTGGCTTGAACTTTGGATCTAGTCTTACTGACTCTCTTTGGAATGTCTGTTGTTAAAGCATACATCTTCACAGCAAATAACTCCCTGGGAAGTCCCTTTTGTTCCTGATTCAAACAATGAAATTAAGCAAATGAGTAAGTACAACATCAACGCAGAGTCTCTTAGGTGTTCAGTGCAAGCAGCAATTCACTCTCAACATTTCTGTTTGGCCATTGGGATTTTTATTTTATCTTTAGCTAGGACCTTGGATATTACTAGCTGGAGGTGAAGAATTTACTAGTCAAGTTTACTTGGCTCCAAGGAAAGAAGGGGGAGGGAGTTCTCAGACATGAATGTGATTTTGCTCCCTTTTTTTAGCAGAGGTTGGAAAATGCAACTCCAAACTTAAATCAGTATATTACTAAATTAATAATAATAATAAATGAAATCTGTAAATACAACTACAGCAATAAAGTGCGGAATTATGCAAAGAACATCAAAAATTGGTTAGAAAGATGATCGCCACCAATACTGTTTCAATCAATATGGTCGGTACAGGACAGAAAACCAGAATCATGTGCTGAACCAAACTACCAGGTCCACAAACGGGTAGCAAAATTGAAGGTCTGCATTGAGCATTTTCTGAATATCAATCTACTGATATTTGTTTGGGTAGCACTTAAAGCATCACATCATTACTGGCCTGTGCCTCAATTTAAAGTTCACTAGTTATTTTCTCCCCTAAAAACTTCATTTGTAGTGCAGGGATGCAAATAGACTGCATTATCTCACCGACTGCAAATGCAAATACAGCTCTAAGTGTTTGTTTGGGAACACATTCTCACATTGCCACATCTTATTGTCCTTCAATTGGAATTATAGAGAGCACCCTAATAGTTTGTAATGAAGCTAAATTGAATAGAAGTGCAGAAAATATTGATAGAAAGCTATATAAGGTCAACTAGTAAAAACACCTTAGTTATCTATTTTAAGTTAAAATGCAAAGGAGCTAACCCTTGACTTGTAGAGATGCAATCCACACCGACTAAAGAGCTCCTTAAAGTATGAATCAGACCTAGTGATGCTTCGATCTTCTTTGTCCAACACAAACCCTGCAAACATGCAGTAGGAGTTCAGAATTATGACATCAGATCCTTCAATGACCACAACAAGACTACTATATACAGACAGGCCAATACATTTTTTCACTACAAGATAGAAGAAAGCAAAGTACCATTTCTTGCAAGGTTCTCTTTCAGGACAAAAAACCCACCTGGTTTGAGGCCAATCTGCAATCAACATGAAAATTAAACAAAGGACAGTGCATGCTATGGAAATGTTAACTACCAACCCCAAGTGCAATCTCAGCCTCCTAGATGGTGGAAGTTGATAAAGATACTCGCAAGCAATTAGACTTTTGACAGGAAAACTCTCTCAAGATGAAAAACATGCTAGTTTATTCTTAGTATACGTCTTCAAAAACAATTGCATCTAGAGACTGCGATTTCATAAAATATAAACTATACACTTGAAATGAACAGAAATGAGAAATCTAGTCTCTCAATAAGCACACATGGGCAAGTCAAATTATTTCAACAAAACAGCCAAAAATTCCAGAAAATATCATAATCACTACTTGGCTGATTAAATGTACAGTATAACTGTTTTGGGATTTAAGATATTAAACTAGGGCAACATTGATTTACCTTAGCCCTCTTGAAAAATGACACAAAGTCATCATCTGTGAGATGCCCAATACACCACTGAATCCAGATAACATCATATCTTCCAACATCAGGTGTGAATTCCTAAAGGCAAAGGCAAAAAAAACTTCATTTAGAGGGGGGAAAAACCCAAAGAGGAAAAAATAGTTTAAGGTAAGCTGGGCTATAAATATAAACTAATAAATGACTAGGTAAATTCACATTATATGCCAACCTTAAGAATATAGTTTGAAATGTATGATATCCTAGAAAAACCCGTTCAGATAAAATATACATTGAAAAGCAAATAATTGATTCAATGTGACTCCACAAGTAAATCATATTGATTCCAATTTCATCCTCGAGCCAATCAAGATTTCAGATCAATCTAAAAGTACATTGCCTGAAGTGGGACACAATAAAAATTAGTGGCCTTGTGCTTATCCGATGCCATAGGATTTTCCTGGACCAAGTTTTCACGGGCAGCATCAAGGAAATGTGACACTGGCTCAAGAAGATCGACCTGGAAAGAGAATGCAAAAATTAATGACCTGCATTGAAGTTTATAGTTGTGGTAGGTATAATCAGCTCATAGTGAATGCATCTAAGATTATACAAGGACTTAAGGAAAAATGGCTTTACCTCATTGAAATACCTTATGAGAAGATTCTTGGTGATTCTCCCAATACCAGAACCACAATCTGCATAGTTTCTACTTTAAATTACTGACAAGAAATGTGCATTGCCAATAACTAATCTGATTAAGATTCACATGTCTTCGAATAGCAGTTAAAACTTTTAAGGATTGAATGATATCCGGCACAATAGAATCCTAACACCAAGCTGTTGCTTCGAGATGTGTTCCATGGGCACTACATCAACTACACAGACTCTTTTGTTCTCCTAGAGTGTCAACTCATTGTAGTTACAACATTCAGGGACAGCAGACAATATAACGATACCAGTACAAGTGTCAAAAGTGATACATGAGCTTCATTGGCATCTAAAACCAAATTCTAAGTCAAAAACCAGTCATAACTCTGAAGCAAACCAACTAATCTAAAACCATCTATACACTTCCTTCATAAAACACTTTCTCGTATATGAAACTTTCCTAAATGCAATATTTAAATTGAGAGCTTTCTAAGCAAGATTCAGCTTAACCAACTTAAATAAATCCTAAAATCATGAAAAATATATATTTCGCATACACAACATGTACATCAGAAAACAGTGAAAAAACCTACAAAGTTTGCTACTTTCAATACTGTATAACACAGAGAAAAAGTATACCAAGAGCAACAAAATGCCTATCAATTCCACCATCAACAAACAGTTCAGCCAATAGTGTCTGTAGAAACCCTTCACTTCCCTTCACATCAGCATCATTCACATGCCCATATCCGCCTAATACTCCATCCACTGATGCCTCCACACCCTTCAAAGCAAAACACAAAAAGTCCATAACTTTATCCCACTTTAGTATCTGCATCGAACGTCCATTTTTTCCCAAAGAACTCCTAAAAAGCAGTCATATCTTTTTTTAAAAAAACAAAAAACAAAAACCCATATCTTACTTTCATCAATATTTCATTTTCCTCAACTGGGTGCTAAAAAAAAGATGAAAAACAAAACTCCATTTTTTCAATGAAATCTTAAAAACACTAAAAAAAGAAGACAAAAAAAATTAACAGGAATAAAGAAAGCCCATGTCTTACTTTTTTCAATCTTTCATTTTCCTTAATTGGGTGCTCAATTTATTTATTTTTAAATACTTACTTCCCAGTATGCAACACCATCACGGTACCATTGAGTCTTCTTGTTATTGTCTCCAGTGTGCTCTGACCACATCTCATTAGGATTTTTAAATTCACGGCCATCAGAATCTGTGCCGGCAGCTTCCATTGGAGACTGTACGGCTGCTACTGCTGTTTGGTGCCTGTTGACTGTAGTGGGATTGAAGAGAAATGGACTTTGGAGGGAAATACGGGTATATAAAGGTCCATATCTATATAGGCGAGTGTTAATAAGGTCCCTTACTCGATTCATGACTTCACTGTGGAATAGTGGGTAAGGAGTTAAATTCAAAATCTTCCATTCTGAATTGGAGACGATGTTTCCACTCCATCAATCTGAAGAAATCGATATATACCTTATCAAAATGTTCACTTGGATATATTTTTATTTGGAAATATAAAAACAAATAAAAAATATAAGGACTAAAAAGAATTAAGCCTTGGCCACTGTGCCATGTCCTAGTGTTAGTTCATTTATTATTAATTAATTAACAAAAATTAAAATGTTAATGCTTTTTAGTAGTTATTTGAACCATGTTTAACTATGAATTAGATGTTTTTTTTTTTCTAGTAAAAAGAGTTATAGATGCATGTTTTTTCAATGTAATTTTTTTATATAAATAAACTATACTCAAATAAATTGAAAAATTGAGAATTATGTGAAAATATTAATGATAACTAAAAATAAAATTAAAAAAATAGATATAAATTAAAATATTTAATTTTACAAGTAGAATAACCAATTATTTTTACTAATTTTGTCTATTAAAATTAATTTTAACAAGAGATCTAAAATATATATATTTCACTATATATACATGTGTTCACGGTCTTCCAATACAATGCCTGTGGCAACCGATGTTAGCTCCTCTTTCGCTGTGACAGATAACACGACAATAGCATCTGCTCGTCAGCAACCCCCATTAACACCAACAACCACTTGAAGTAGGGAAGAAGAGAATGTCAAAACCAAGACCCATAAATCAGATCTAAAGGAAGAAGAGAGAGGGCGCGAAACCGAATTATAGTTTACTGGTGTCTTGTTGTTCTTCTCAGGTCACCATGAAGGACACCACAAGCTAGAAAGAGAAGAAAAGGGGAAGATAGCCATACCCCCTATCTTGTTGAATCACCGAAGACTACGTCGTCGAACCACATGCTGCTAGTGGCGGTGACGCGTGAACCCACGCGCCATCACTGTTCTTGTTCCTGTACATTTTGTTAGTTTTAGATTATTTTTTGTTTTTTTTACGTTGTTGTAATTTTTAATTATTCTATGTATTTAAATGTATGGATTTAAATTTTTGTTATTTTATAAATGTTGTGTAATTTGTAAAATGTAATGAAAAATAATATATTTTATTTCATAAAATATATATATAAAAATATGTTTTATTTGCATACGGTCAAAGCCTAAAAAACATAAAAAAAGAAGCATTGTTTAATATTTTCATATGAAAAACCAAAAATATATATTTTGCATTAGTTTTAATATTTAATAACTAGTTTATTAAATTTTTGAGAATTTGTTCTATATTTAAATAAATCGTGAACTTAATTCACGAGTATTGATAATAAATGTTGGACCTACAAGTAGGCTAATATTAAAATATTTAGATACAATCAAAAAAATTTCAGAGTTGTTCTTAATGGTGAACGATTTTTAACCGGAATATTTTTGTGTTTACGATGCATGAATAGTAGAAAACTCATTTGTTTTCCATGATAGATAATCTTTTTTAGGGTATCTACATGGATTTTTTTCTCATATTTTATTTCGATACATGAGTCCAAAATAAAATCATAAAAGCTAGATTTATTCACATGAATAAATACTACACATCAAACATTTTAATCACATAAAAATACACAATGCAACTTACCTTAGCTAAGACATATTAGGGGTGCTAATGATGCAAACCAAGGAGTTGGATATGTTGATCATACACTCGGGAATGAGGCTGAATTTGCACAAGACCCTTTGTCACTTTCAAGTGGTCCAATTACAAGATTTAGAGCCAAACGTTTCAAGGAAGCACTAAATGGGCTAATCCAAGAGATTTAGACTGATTTTAAAAAGACCAAGATGAGCTCAAATAATAATCAAGGCTTAGTCTACATCATCAAAACAATTGAAGAGGCTAATAATAATGCAAAAACGTTTCAGCATGGTTTAACCATCAAAGGGCATGAATTTGATGAGTTTCAAGGATATTAAATAGATGAATGAATTTGCTCTTGAATGATTATGTTAAATACATTGAATTTAGTCATTTAGCTATTTATGGTAGCCTCTAGAAGTTCAAGAGACCTAAAAATGTTGGAACTTGTTTATGTTATTGTTTGAGCTGTTTTAAAGATTTAGTTACGACTTTTCCTATTCTTGGAGGGTTGTTCCAAATATATAGATGGGTATTTCAAAATGAATAAACAAATTATATTTTCAGAAATTATCATTATTGTGAGGTCTTGTGTTCCTCTTCGTTCTTAAAACAACTCCTAGAACTTATCAAGTTAATCTTGTGGCGTTCAAACAACCAACTTTATCACCTTGATTGTTGAGAAATTCTTAATTTTTCTGGGTGTGGCGTTTTAATCTTTCATATTCTTGGTTTTCATCTTATTAGGTGTCGGGTCAAATCTCAACCAAATTTGTCTACATCATCTTGGGGTTCTAAACCATCATTGTTATTGGGTTTCATCATAATTGTTGATGGAGTTCATATCAGCTAATATATCTCTTCGTGCAACAATCCCCTACTTTTGAATCTCTGATCAAACTAGTACGACCAGGTTTTCTTAGAGACCCTGAACAACTAGATGACGACTCCTCAACACTTACAAGACCCTCACAAACGCAACGTGACGATGTGCGACATCAAGTATCCTTTAAAATTAGGGTTTTTTGGTTTGCAAATTTTGATTGCACCCTCATGCTTTCAATTCGTTCAATTACACCCTTAATTTTACAATTTCATCCCTAATTAAATGTAATTTAAACCTTGTATATGGGCATCCTTTTCACTCTCATCCTAGGTTTCGGGATTGACCAATTTAGTCCCTAATTGCCCAATAAAAGTTTATTTTTCTGCAATTTGGTCCCTAAAAACTGTTGATTTCAACCCATGTAATTGCGTGCTTTGTTCAAATTGGTCTTAAATTTATTTAATTAAGCTCTTAATTGCTTCTTAGAATTTGAAATTTTATGCAATTAAGTCCCTAATTTTAATAATTTGACCTTTGTAGGTTTCAATTAGGTCCCTAAATTTTGAATTTTTTTAATAACACCCAAAACCAATTTCTTCCTGTAATCTAGGTCTTAAAATCTCTTTTTTTTTTTGTTTTTATAGGTACAACATGCATCCGTGATGACAAGTTGTTTACCAAGAGTATCACCGGCCATCAATAATGAGCGGTGAATGACTCGAATGAATTGAATTTGTCTATACATAAACCAAAAACAATATTTCTTGCTTCTACTAAAACTAAGGATACATTGTTAAAGTGTTTCTAGGCTTCATCATCGATTAGATTGGTGCATCATCACTCTATCAACCATATTATAGGAATGATGTCATGTAATGTGCTCAACAATCTTTGGAGACATGAATCACCTCTGTAGTTTAGGTGTGATTGAGAAGTATCTAAGTTTTATATGTTCAACAATAGTTCATCCCCTTCTAGATCTATTTTTATATAGAGGATGCACACATGTTCTACACTCAATCAACTCTATATTTTCAAGCTAGTACAACATGTAGAAGTTTAGACATATTTCAATTTTCTAATATCCTAGACCGAGGGTTTTCGTCATGGATTGACAATATAAAAATTATCTTTCAACATGTTTCCTTCAGGTTAAATGTTTCTCACCCATTCAACAATTCTATCATAATGAGCCTCACTCAACCTATCATCTGACTTGATGGTGAACACCTGTACCATGATCAATACTTTACCATTATTTATGCAACCATCTGATAATGGCTCATCGTAGTCTTTTAGAAGATAAAAAATCATGGTTGTGTTCGTATAAGGTTCATCTATGATTGGACATTCACCTGCACCACCTTAATTCATTCTCATCACATCCATAACCATATTCTTAAAAGGATTACTATTGGCATCTACAACTCCATGCACGTTGCTGAAACTAGAAATTGACCCAACCATTCTTTTTCATGTGCTTACCAACACAGGTATTCCTTCATGAATACTTTTTAGAAGATGCATTGCGATTACATCTCGATTGATAAACTTTTTATTTTTGCATCTTTTACCCGGACAATAGATGATTGTAGTTAATAAAACCCTATATTTCATTGCAATAATCAACCATACGTAACCCTTGAGGTGATTCTCTATACATTCATGAATGATCCTCTATTACTTAAATCAAACCTATATACTATAATCATGCATTGACTAATATATTAACTAAACAAATAAAATTTTAAAAAAATCTAAAACAAACCCTAAAGTGTACAACTTACAAATCCATACAACAAATTTCTATGTGATAAAACTATAAAACAAGTAAACACCCAAATAGAATCAATATACTTTGAACATATACAAAAAAATTAACATATTAAAATTAAATTAAAAATGGTAGATTTTCTTATTTAGAGTGGAGAATCCTAAAATAAATTAAATGAGAACACAAATGCCCACAAACTAAGAGTTGTGGTCACCAAATTTGTTATGTTGAAATTAGGGGAAAATGGTGGTTGTTAGTTGAAGAGGAGAAAAAAAAAAGGAGAAAAAGGGGAGTGGAGAGTCAATGATTATGTCATAAATTAAAAAAATTATCAATGAATTTACAAAAAAAATATATTCATTGGTCAATCCTTCAGCAATTGTGTAGCTAACAATGTCAAGTGATCATATTTTCAGGGTGTTTTGAATTTCAATGTAATTCTTCTTTGTCTACATTTATAGTTGAGAATTACTGACGGATAATTTTCGTTGCTAATAATATCTGTAAAAGTTACACATCATTTTACATGTCTATTTTTTATTTTTATTTTTATTTTTATTTTATTTTTCTCTTAGATTTCTCAATGAGGATTTACATATATGCCCCAGGAAGAAGAAAAAAAAGGATTGCCCTCCTTCATCACAGTCATCAATTTATAATCAATAAAATGAGTAGCCTGGCAATAAAAACAACTACTTTAATCCACTACACTAACCATTACAGGCAAAAAGCTGGCCATTACCTTGCTTCTTTGCAATATCGTCAATGAACTCAAGAGTTTCTGCAACGCAAACTCTCAAGGATGCATATCATCTTATCCTTCTTTTGTGCAAACTCTACAGACAAGGTTTTTCTCACTGCAATCAGCAACCTACGAAAGTACGATCACAAGAGAGTGTTATTTTATTTTGATCCAAACCAGAGTCATCCTCTGCATGCGTATATTTTTATATTCTTAAAGGACCTGCAATCAAAATCATTTTAAGACATGATTTAAGTGAGTGAGCTCGAAGATCCGGAATTTGAGTTTATAATATTCAACGGAAAGTGGAGATGGAGATGGGAAAGTGTAATGAGTGTGTGTGAAATTCTTAAGGTGGAAAATGTTTACTCGAAGGAAGTGGATGGAGAAGATGAGGGAGGTGACATATCCTCACAATTTCTGAATCCGTGAAGCAAATGACATTACAGAAGTAATTAATGCCACGCAGAGAATCTTTTCGAATATTATTCAAAGACCACAGAAGCACTTATCTCTTCACTAATATTTCCTGCCTGCCTCACAAGGAACACCGAGAATGAACAAGGAAAACTTGATTATTTTAAATTTTTATAAAAAATATACATTCTAACTCGAAATTATCTAAATAAACAAGTAAAACTTTAATTATTTTATATTTTTATAAATAATATACGTCTTGAGTTGAACCCCAGTCACGTCACTTGAGAACATAGCCTATGCATTGGATGGTCCAAAGAAAGAAAAACGAGATACCGCATATGCATGAGTAGTCTCACATTCCATGACAGATTCCTTGCCAAGTTGCACTCAAAAGAGTGATGGAATTTGACATATAAAATATTCCTTACCAAGGTGAAAAGTGATCACGATTCTTCTTGTCGCTCGCAATAGCAATACTAGCGAACAGTTGGGAGCTCAGGCCAAGTTATCACATCCACATAAAGTATGCTCGGATCTGAAAGGATACACCTTGCCAGCGGCAGTGTAACATTTCATTGCTTGTGGAAATGGTCAGCAAACAGTTGTATTTGATGAACATTGAAGCCCTAAATCAAGAAAATCATGCCAAGAAAACTTTGTAGAGTTCATAATTTGCATTTTGAGATTATAAAATATATCAAAGTAAGTAATGAATAATTCAAATTTCAAACTGATTTATATAAGTATCATGATGCATTTAATGTTAGATATTATTTCATGATATAAATTAGACTCGAACATTATTATTTGAAAACTAATTATAAATTGCAAATGAGTAGTGTTAGACCATTCAAAATGTTGTAAATGATTGTCATCAAGATTCCACCGAATTTTGATAGTAGCTCTACTTTTGATATTTATATATGAAACACATTAACATATCCTTGATGATTCTTTCAAAACCCCGACTCATTATCCTTATCTTTAACATAAAGTGAACTAATTGATTATGCTATAAAATGATTTTAGGGTCCTCACAACATCATCAAGAATAATAGATTTGAGCTTGAAAAGATGGAAGAAAGATGTATATTGCTTGAATGAATATTACAGACATTAGGTCATGTATTTGTACAGCAAAATATTCCTATAAGTTAGGAATTCACAGCTACATTACAGGGAAAGATAATGACTAAAATAGAAAAATAATATACATTGATTATCTATTACTATATACAGATAATATTGAAGTTTAACTTCCTAACACTCCCCCTCAAGTTGGAGAGTGAATATCTTGTACTCCCAACTTGCGAATCATAGGAACGAAATCCTCCTTGCCTAAAGGCTTGGTCAAGATGTCGGCGAGCTGGTGCGTAGAACTCACATATCTCGTAATCACTGAACAATCTTGAATCTTGTCTCTAATATAATGGCAATCCATCTCAATGTGTCTGGTCCGCTCATGGAAAACTGGGTTGGCTGCAATGTGTAAGGTAGCCTTGTTGTCGCAAAACAGTAAAGCTGATTCATGATGCACTAGTCCCAAATCTTTTAGTAGATAACACAACCACGTCAACTCACAACAGGCTCCTGTCATTGCACGATATTCTGCCTCGGCAGAAGAAAGAGAAAATGTTTTATGTCGTTTCGACCTCCAAGATATTAATGACGGTCCAAGAAAGACACAATAACCTGTGGTTGATCTCCTAGTAAGTGGACAACCTGCCCAATCTTAGTCACAATAAGCCCTTAATCTGAAGTCACTTTTCGAAGAGAAAAATAATCCTTGTCCCAGTGCACCTTTCAAATATCGGACAACCCGAAGAGCAGCCTCCATGTGAAGCTTTCAGGGCTGATGCATAAACCGACTCAGAACATGTACTACATATGTAATATCTGGCCTCGATACTGTCAGGTAAATTAATCTACCAACCAATCTTCTATACTTACATGGTTCTTTTAGCAGATCACCCTTGTCTGTTAATTTCAGGCCTCGTTCCATTGGAGTATTAATCGGAGCAACTCCTAACAGACCCGTGTCCTCAATGATTTCCAATGCATATTTGCGTTGGCAAATAAAAATCCCTTTCTCAGAAGCAGAAATTTCAATACCAAGGAAGTATTTCAAATTACCAAGGTCTTTACGATTAAACTGACTATGCAAGAATTTCTTAGTGGCAACAATGCTAGCATGATCATTTCCAGTAATCAGAATATCATCGACATATATTAAAAGTGCAGTAAAGAGCTTGCCTTGTGTTTTGGTGAACAGAGAGTAATCAGCCCGAGATTGAACAAAACCAGCAGAACAAATAACCTCTGAGAATTTAGCAAACCATTGGCGAGATGCCTGTTTCAAACCATATAGCGACTTATGTAGATGACATACCAGATTGTTCTCCCCCTGTCGCTGAAGACCAGGTGGCGGAGACATATAAATTTCCTCAGCCAGATCGCAGTGAAGGAAGGTGTTGTTGATGTCCATTTGGTGCAAAGACAATCCACGGGCTGCAGCTAAAGCAAGCAAGCAGCGAACTGAAATAATCTTGGCAGTGGGAGAAAAAGTATCTTGGTAATCGATGCCCTCCAGTTGAGTGAAGCCTTTGGCGACCAACCGTGCTTTGTGCCTCTCAACAGACCCATCTGCAGCCAATGTGAGTTTTACTAGGTGGAAGAGGAGTAAGAGTCCATGTGCCGTTAGTCTGAAGAGCTTGTAATTCAGAATCCATTGCGGCCTGCCACTCAGGGTGAAGAACAGCCTCTGAATATGACTTAGGTTCGGTCAGTAGGTTAAGTTGAGCAACAAAAGACCTGTAGTGAGGCTTATATCTGTGGTATGATAGATGTTTAGATAGGGGATGACGAGTACCTTTCGTTGGACCAGGCAGCAAGGAGAGTGGTTGGTTGGAGTAAACATTGTTGCAGACGAAATCTTTAAGTGTGATCGGCAGACTGGTTTGATAACTGGAGCGTCGAAGGGGAATAGGATCGGAAAGAGGGGTGGGCTGTGGAGTGGGGGTGGATGAGGGTTCAAATAATGGAACAGAGAGAGAAGGTGAGAGTAGAGGAGGTGCAGATGGACGTGTGGGTGATGGAATTGAATTTGATGAAGAAGGTGATGGAGCTGGCGAAGAAGATGAAGGGATGGAATTTGGTAAAGTAGGGCTGCATAACAGAGAAGAATTTTGGGTTGGAGAAAGGGATATAGGCCATGGGATATCACGAGCCATGATAGGTATTGGGCTGGGCTCATGTGAAGGAGAAGGAATGGGCTTGGTGAATTCATAAGGGAAGGAATTTTCATGAAATCTGACATCTCGGCTGGTAATTTTTTTTTAATGATAAATCAAATAATTTATATGCTTTTTGTCCAACATGATAACCAATTAAAATTGAAGGAATTGAACGATGGTCAAATTTGTGCGAAACATAGACATTAGTAGCATAAGTTAAACAACCAAAAACACGGAGATGAGAATAAGAAGGTCGTTTCGAGTAGAGAAGTTCAAAAGGAGTTTTTAAAGAAAGAACTGGAGAGAGTAATCGATTGATTATGTGGACAGCAGTAAGAGCATATTCTCCCCAAAAAAGGGTAGGGAGGTGGGCTTGAAATTTTAAAGCTCGAGCCACCTATAAAATATGGCGATGTTTACGTTCCACAACCTCATTTTGTTGAGGCGTGTAAACGCAAGAATGTTGAAAAATAACCCCATGATCTTGAAAAAAAGAATGTAGTGAGATAAATTCCCCACCGTTGCCGCTTCGAAATGTTTTTATGTGAGACTCAAATTGATTTTGAACAAAAATGAAGAATTGTTTTAAAAGGGATTGTGCTTCATTTTTATGTCGCATTAAAAATATCCATATAAAACGAGAAAAATCATCCACAATGGTAAGAAAATAATGAGCACCAGTAAGAGAAGGATGTCGATAACGACCCCAAATATCACAATGAATGAGCTCAAAAGGTTTTATTGAAGAAATTGTACTAGGACTGAAAGGTAAACGAATCTGCTTAGCCAAAGGACATACATGACAGACATTATTTGACCGAACAGAAAAGTTTAAAAAATTCTAAGCAATAAAACTTAAACAAGGAGATAATGCATGGCCTAAGCGATGATGCAGGAGATCAGTGGATGAGATGGTAAGGTTGCAGGTCGGCTGTTTTGTGGGTGAAATGGTAGTATTTATGGAATTATTTGTCACAAGTGCCGTCAAATAGTATAGGCCGTCTCGTTGTTTACCCAAACCAATCATCCTCCTCGTAGTCAGATCCTGCAAAATACACCAATAAGGGAAAAAAGGTTATTGAGCAACTCAAGGCTCTCGTCAAACGACTAACTGATATCAGATCAACTTTGAAAGTAGGAACACATAACACATTATGCAAATAATAGACAGAATTCAGAGGCACCGATCCTTTCGCAACAATATTGACTTTATCTCCGCTAGGCAACATTACCGAATGTAACGAACAACTTTTATTTTTGCTGAAAAATAATTTAGGTGACGAAGAAATATGGTCTGTCGCCTCACTATCAATGATCCAATTACGGGAAGTGATTTTAGACAAACCTGGCTTAGTCATAACATTAGCCTGAGAGATAGAATCATCATTTTTACTAACAAGTGACAAAAATTGTTTCAATTGATCCTCCAAAATCCCAACAAACTGACTGCCATCAGTTTTGGAAGAAGAACTCTCGGCCACATTATTCACTGCAGGCCTGGCCCTGTTGTGAAACCCTCTTGAGCCCGAATGGAATTTGGCCTTTGAAT
Source organism: Salix caprea (assembly GCA_964035475.1). Classification (NCBI taxonomy): domain Eukaryota; kingdom Viridiplantae; phylum Streptophyta; class Magnoliopsida; order Malpighiales; family Salicaceae; genus Salix; species Salix caprea. Next base: position 931,302 of record OZ037743.1, read on the forward strand.
GGCCTTTGAATGGCCCATTGGGTAGCCGTGTAGCTCATAGCAGGTTTGGACCCAATGTCCTATTTCTCCACAATGTGAGCAATTTGGGCGTCCCCTGCCTGCGCCCGCACCTTTATATTGTCTATCTTGCCTAAAATTTTCAAGCTGCCTCTCTCTCTCTCTTGCAATCGTGATTCTTGTGAACCATATGGACGGTTGAAACGCTCGTTCCTGACTGGGTTGGGTCTGCTCCGAACGGCCATGGCTGCACTGCTATTGGAGTCAATTGCAGCGTGCGTGGAGCTTAAGAGGCGTTGTTTCTCTTCCTGAGAAACAGAGGAATACGCCTGTCGAATTGAAGGAAGGGGATTCATCAAAAGGATTTGTCCGCGAATAGCACTGTAAGATTCATTTAGCCCCATCAAAAATTGCATTAGTTTCTGTTGATCCTGTTGTGCCCCATGTGCTGTATTATCATAGGAAGCTAATTCATCCCATAAGCCTTTTAATCTGGTGTAGTAAGAAGAAACAGAGAGTTGTTCTTGTTTGAGATAAGCAATGTCTCGTTGGATTTCAAAGATGCGAGGTGCATTGTTTGGGAGAATCGCTCACTAAGATCTTCCCAAACCTCATGAGCAGTAGGATAATAAATTACACTGTTGGAAATATCTGGACTGAGTGCGTTGATGATCCATGAATGCACCATATCATTACATCGGGACCATGTCGCATAACCTTCGGGATCAGCTTCTTCTGAAGGAATTTTGATTGAATTATTGACAAACCTAACTTGTTTTTGGAATTCAAGGCCAAAGTCATAGCCCTTTTCCATGTGGAATAATTGTCTCCATTCAAAGGTTTGGAAACCAAAACCAGGCCTAGATGATCAGAATGATGGGTGAAATAAGGATTTGAGATATTTGCCTTTGAGAGATCTGCAGAAGTAGCAGGAACGACTATCTGGTTTTCCATGCCTGTGTTAACTTCTAGAGGGATTTCTTCTGTGGACATGATGGCTGGGAAAGAAGATGCTGCACTAGTGATTTGAGTGCAGTGAAGAGCAACGATGGATCAAGATGAATCAAGATCTTTAACTCTGATACCATGAAAAGATGGAAGAAAGATGTATATTGCTTGAATGAATATTACAGACATTAGGTCATGTATTTGTACAGCAAAATATTCCTATAAGTTAGGAATTCACAGCTACATTACAGGGAAAGATAATGACTAAAATAGAAAGATAATATACATTGATTATCTATTACTATATACAGATAATATTGAAGTTTAACTTCCTAACAGAGCTCTTGTATTTTTCTTCTAGAACAAAATCGATGTTACATATTTTGTGTAATTTTGGGATGATAACATATATTTTTATTAGTTTAATGTAATTTTTATTATACTACTTTTTTTTAGATGTTGCACTTGAATATTAGTTAAAACCATGATTACCTAATGTAAAATTTTTACTTGATAATGTTTGTGTTGATTTTGAAATGCAGTAGATATATGATGATTATTTTAAATTATGTGTTGTTATATTCCGATTACTTTGTGAATAAATCTTAGTTTAATTCATGTAATAGTTAAATACATGATACAAAATATGATTGATGGGATGAGATTTGTTTAAATGGTTAAAAAAAAGATGTGACGCTTACTTAGAGTTTTAATAAAAAAAAAAAAACAAATAAGGATTGATGAATTCGTAAATATTCCTATTGCATACGATTTTTTTTATGAATTCGTAATTATTTCGACATGTCATTCACTTTCTCTCTTTGTAGCTGAACGACATGTCGTCTATACAAGATTATGGTTTTTTCTTTGGGATTTTAGAGAATTTCAATTGTATCCCTGTTTTTAAAATTTCTTTTAATTACAGCTCTAATTGCCTCTAAACTTTTAAATTCTTTCAATTTTACCCTTGTAATACTAAAATTTCAACCCATAAGTTGGCCGCTATTTTTATTGTGGTCTTTAGTTATAAATTTATACAATTTGACCCTTAATTGACAAATAAACTTCTATTTTCTTCAATTTGTTCCATGATTGAAGTCAAATTCATCCCCTATGTTTACACATCCTTTCTGGTTTGATTCTTGGCTTTGGAATTATGCAATGTTACCCTCAATTAGCCAAATTAACTTTCAATTTTAAGCAATTAAACCACTAACCATTGATTTGACCAAATCATCTTTTAAAATGACAAATTAAACCCTAGATTTTAATTTCTTGCAATTCAAGGCTTAAATTGGACTAAAAAAACAACTTTTCTTGTAAATAGGACTTTTGATAAGAAAAGAAATGAGTTTTTGAAAGGTGAAATCGATGAAGTGTTAGATCGTAGTTAGAAAAAACTCTAAAATAAAAGAATATCCATAATAAAGATTCTTTGAAAAGTTCTCAAGACAAAGAGATAACGTTGGAATGAGAGTTAGAGAGAAAGAAAAAAAGGGAATAAAAAGAAGCTTGGGAAAACCCTTGATGGATCAATTTTCAAAATACATTTAACAACAGGGTAAAAACCCTTTTGCTTTTAAAGACACCATCTCGTTTAATTGTTTTTTTCACTTTGATATTTTTTCTTTCATTTCTTTTTAAAGAGGTGTTAATTTAGGCTCAAAATAACTCAATTGTGTAAAACTAAATTTCTAGAATCAAAATAAAAACCATGAAGAAAAAAACCATCACTCTAATTTACACTGATTCGTGAGTTAATGAGAATAAGTACTTATTACACTATACACTAAAAGAGATCATGGTTCAGTTACTGTACCTTGTGAGTAAAATTATTTTGGATTACAATATTGTTGCTCAGTCGGTTCAGTTTTTGGTTTGGTTTGGTCGGGTCACTGGTTTATTGATTTTTTTATATTTATTTGCACAATAAAATAACTATTTTATCCCTCGAAAAAGATAAAAAAAAAAACAACACTGGCCGAGAGGTGCCACGGGAATTTTATATTTTTTGAAAATGACTAAATACTAATATACTCCCCCAATAAAAATAAGATTGAAAAGTTAACTACAAGGGTGTTACGGTAATTTATTATTTTTTAAAATTATTTTCCTCTGAGTACTGTGGGCGCATGTGACACACGCAGCCGACAATATTCTTTATGCCTGCTTCGGTCGGCGTGTGCGACGTCGTCTGATGGCGGAAAATGTCCATCCGACGTCTCCGTGGATGCGCCGCCGTGTCCTCCTCCTCATGGTGTGGCGCGTGGCCTCACACAGTTGTCGGAGACGTGACAGTGGGCGGTTGGACTTTTTTCCCCTATTCTCTCTCCTTTACCCTAAACTACACATCAACCCCATGATTTTATGGTTGTTTCATTTCTGGCTATTCTCTTTTAATTGTGTTGTATGGTCCTTAGTTCTGTTATGTGAGTTTTGATTTGTTTTAATTGTGTCCTTCAATTGAAATTGATTATATATTATGTTTTCATTTCAGCCCTTATTCTTTTAATTTTGGGTTTGATTTTAAATCCCTCAATATTTTCTGTACAAAAGATTTGATTTTTTCAATTTTGTCCTTTGATTGAAACTGATAATATATTTGGTTTTCATTTTGGCCCTTATACTTTTAATTTGTGATTTTAATTCCTTTATTGTTTTTATATTTCTTAAATAGTATCTATTTTTCCCTGTTTATATATATGTGCTCTTAGTTTTGGTTTTTAATTTTTATTATTTTCTCTTTTGTTGAGATAATATTTTGTTTGAAAAATTATGCTCTTAAATTTTAGTTTGTGTTTGTGATCATTTGAAAATTATATTTTTTTTTCCATTGTTCTTTCTTTTGGTTGTTTTTTATTATTTCTTTTTTTTATTTTCACGCAAAATGATTTTTTTTAGCTAATAATTTTTATTTATTTTTTTCATTTTTTGTTTGGTCTTTTGTTAAAGTTTTTGGGCTTTTTATATTCTTTGATTGAATTTTTTCCCCATTATTAATGCAATAATAATAGTGATGATGATAATCATTTTAGTTTTTTTTTGCTTCCTCTTTTGTTGATTTTTTTGATTTTTTTCCTGGGGGTAATTTAATAATTTTTATTGTTTTAGCAGTAATAGTAATGATATTTTTAGATGTTAAGGCTTTGATGTTGTTATTGTTATAACATGGTTTGCTGATGTGTTTTATTATATCAAACCTTGGATGTATAGATGTTATATTTTATTTGATTTTTTTCAATTTTGTCTTTTGATTGAAATTGATAATATATTTGGTTTTCGTTTCGGCCCTTATACTTTTAAATAGTCCCTATTTTATCCATGTTTATATGTGTGCTCTTAGTTTTGGTTTTTAATTTTTATTATTTTCTCTTTTGTTGAGATAACATTTTTTTTCAAAAATTTAGTTCTTAAATTTTAGTTTGTGTTTATGATCATTTGAAAATTGATATTTTTTTCCTTTGTTCTTTCTTTTGGTTTTTTTATTAGTTTATTTTTATTTTTATTTGTAGTCAAATGATTTTTTTAGCTAATAATTTTATTTTATCTTTTTTATTTAATTTTTTTACTTGCTCTTTTGTTAAAGTTTTTGGGCTTTTTATTCTTTTATTGAATTTATTTTCTCATTATTCACGCCATAATAATAATAATAATAATAATAATAATAATAGTTTTAGTTTTTTTCTTGCTTCCTCTTTTGATAATGTTTTCAAGTTTTTTTTTCTCGAGATAATTTAATAATTTTTATTGTTTTAACAATAATAGTAATGATATTTTTAGATGTTAAGTATTCGATATTGTTGTTGTTATAATAGGATGTGTTGATATATTTCATTATATCAAACCTTACATATATAGATATTATATTTTATTTTTGAACTAGTAAAATATATTAATTATTTCAATCCTAGCAGTTATAAAAAATATTTATTCAGCCCATAACAGGCAATGTAATTAGTTTTAGCTATAATGAAAACATCGCGAGCTTTTTTTTTCTTTTTCAATGAGTTAATTAATCTCTTGACTCACTTGTCTCATCGCGAAGAGAGGTTATCTCTCAAAAAAAAAAAAAAAAAAAAAAACGTTTAAGAAGTTATCTCACCGTTATTTACAAAGATTGTCAAGCTTTGGCCATCATTTGAGCTTAGTTCGAATCATTGAAATTCATTGGCTCAAGCCACTCCCGATCATTTTACCAAATGCATGCTTGCAACTCGAATCTAATAAAACAACAAAGCATGCCGAGAAAGAATGGCTCACCTACTCGAGTACTCTCTGATTAAACTTGATGTGAAATCAAGCCTATTATTGCTGCGGTAATTTCTATGAATGCAAACCATTTCCAATCAAATCGAGAGAAATTCTTGGTCAAGACATGTGGTAAATGTCCCAAAACTATCAAGGTTTTATTTTATTTTATTTTATTTTATTTTATTTTAGTTTGTCAAACAAAACCCACTTATATTGTGAGTTAGGTGGAATAACACATGATAGAAAACACCCAAGTCAAGCTAATAAGTGAAGCTGCGGAAATATTAGAAATTAAAACTTTTGAGTATTTGCCAAGTATATGACATGATTGGAGTAGATTATGTAATTCAGCCAACATATATTTTTATGAACTGATTGGACGGATCCAAGTCCACAAAGATCTCGCGCAGACTATGTTAGCTTCTTAAAACAAAGTTGTTTATGCCAATTTTATTATTTCTAGGATTTTTTTGATTTTTGTTTTTGATAAAAATAGATTTCTATGACCTATTTAAAGGTCTTATAAACCTCTTGAGAAGACAACTACTACATACTTAATTTTCAAATAATAACAATTATGAATTTAGGGTATATATCTCCAATCTTTTTTTTTTTGCTCATTAAATTGTCTTTGGTTTATGTGTTCTACAACCCATCAAAACCTGAATTGAATCTTGAATTTTTTTTTTAAAAAAAACATGGTTTTGATTTATCTATAAACACGGGTCTATTCATAGACTCGGTCATGGGTTTATGATCTATGTCACCACCCCAAGAAAAAGCCTCAATATAGAAAAATAAATACATAATAAATCCTTTCATTATCACAAATGAACTTGACTGTTTGATTAACTAATTAATCATCCACACATAAATCTTGTTGGCTTAAATGAACAAGACTTGTTCATGGTGCCAATGGAATCAAATCCATGGCCACCAAAGCATTATGAATTTAACCAATTATATCGATAGATGTGAATGCCTTGACTAACAATCGGTCCCACTACACAACAAAGGTGAGGAAACAAATACTTTGGAGGGTTGCTGTACCTCAAAACGATCAACTAAATCTTTTACGAGAACAGTTTTTTTTATTGTTCTTAACTCTGTTCTGAAGATCAGCAATTTCTGCCCACCATAGCCAAATGAACTCCATGTTCTGAAGATGAGCAATTTCTTCGACAATTAATTCTAGTTGATCATGTTTTATAAGGATCATTGATTCAACAACAATGAGTTCCTAGACTATGAATGACGAAAAATATTTTGTGCTCATAAATACTTTTACTGCTAAAACTGTCAAGGAACCATCTCACCTAAAAATTTAAGCTGTTATGTAAGGTCTCAAGATATAATTTACATTATTATCTGACACACTCCCTCAAGTGAAAGCTTTTTGGTCTTGAAACTTGCACACAGATTCACACTACCTTGTACTTGATTTTTATCAATAGAATGAGAGTGAAGAGATTCGAACTCGTGATCGTTAGGTCAACAAGACTCTGATACCATGTCAAAAATCATGTCATCTAAAACTTAAGCTATTAAATGAAGAGGTAAAATATAATTTATTTTATTTTTAAACAAAAACTATAAAATTTATCAGTTCGTAAGGAATAGAAAGAACACTGAAAATCAAGATCTCATAAGGGATATTAAAACTAATATCTTTGGATTTGTACAGATTGGATGACGACGTTATAGTTTAATAATATATGGAACAGCTTGAAAGGGATTCGAGGATATCAGAAACTTATTTTTTATTTCCTGAGTGAGATCGTGATCGCAATACTTAATATATTTTTAACAGTACTAAGATTCGATTATGTATTGCTTAGTCAAAACAATTGAAAAATTGTTTATTCCAAATCTATCTCAATAATTACTCCGTTTCTTAAAGAATAAATCAACACCCCTTTTGCTGGGTTTTTTTCTTCTTCTTTATCATTGTTATTAAGGTTGATCATAATGTTCTTGTAAATTATGATAAATACAAGGTATATAAGCTGCAATTTCAGATCCAGAAATTAATATAATGGAGAAATTGACAAATAAGTCATCCTTATTCCAACTCAAATTATGATAATGTTCTTGTAATTTATGATAAATACTAGGTATACAGGTAACAACTCCAAATTTAAAAACTAATCCTGTATACTTTACTGCCGCTCTTTTCTTCTTTCTTTTTTTTTAAAAGAAAAAAGAATAATATATAATAAATCAGCAACCCTTTTGAGCGTGTCATGATAACCAAGGGTATAACAGGTTTAATTTCGAGTCAAAGCTTGTATCTCTTATAAAAATCTAGAATAACCGAGGTTTTACTCTTTTATCTAAACTCGCAAAATATATTTTTCAAGAGATAGGGTTTTCTCGCGTTAAAAACAAGGGTTTTTCTTCTTCTTTATCATTGTTGTTAACTTTGATCATGATCCAGATCTTATCTTTCATAAAAGACAACTCACATGCCGGCAAGCGAATCATATTTTAGTGTTGATCGAAATTGAAAACCTAAAAAGAAAGGATTTATACTAATGACATGATGAGAACATTGCACTTATGAGTAATATCTTGACCAAAAACCTAGAAAAAACATCAAATGATGTTTAATGTGCATACTTTTCAGAAGAGAACATAATGGTCATGAAACTTTTTATGTATGTGATGAATGGACATTTCATCCTTCCTTTTCAAAATCATTAGCACAGTAGTCCCATAAGCCCAATTGCTCCTAATTTTCCTTCAAATGCATTATGGCCATCACCCCAATCCAATCGAGAAAGAAAAAGAGAACCATTCTGTGGAACTTTAGACTGTTCTTTTCTCCAATGAAGTGACTTCATTTGAAAGGGTATGAAAACTTCATTAAAGGTGATGGATTTGACAGAACTTGGTGTCACTGTTTGGCATTTGGTGATAAATTGGGTGAAAGTTGCTTCCATGATTAATACAGTCGTGTAGTTTCCTAGGCATGTTTGGACAGGTGTTACAGTGTGGAGCATGCAATTTAATGTTTATGGCAATTTTCTATTTTTCGAACTGTTGTGGTAGTTAATTAATGACTGTTTTATTCAAGAGTTTTTTTTTTTGTGTGTTTTTATATGGCTTTGAAGTGATGATTTTAGAAGAAAATATATAATTCTCAAAAAAACATTATTTTTAATTGAAAAATATTTTAAAAAAGCATTTTGTTTCATAGTACTAAACAACAGACAACACTTAACAACGAATTAAGAGTATGGATGCCTTGATTACACGAGACTTCAATAAAAAAAATCCTGATCATCCAAAATAATTCAGAATATTTTTGACCTACTCGCACACGCTGATTGCTGAGATTGTGAAAGGAAAAGGGGGGAAGTGTTCAACCTCATAATTTTGATAACATTTTCGAAGAAAAGTTTGACTGCAAAAAACTATTTGACAGATCGAAGTGCATGCTTAGCAGTAGGCTGTGAGTTGATGGGGGTAGTTTAAAGCAGTAAAGCTACAGGCATATACAGAAATTTGAGCTCAAGAACTTCATTTTCTTCATGAGGATTGTAGCTGGCTAGGGAATTATGTTCATGATGGATTGAAGTCTTTAAGTAAAACTGTCGGCAGTTTTCTGTTCTTATTATATATATATAAAAAAAAAACACGATTTAATCTCATTACGTAAAAGTTGTTTAATTAATGAAAGCTCGAAATAAGGAAAATGATGGAGGAAAGAAAGACTATAATATGAAGTGGCTATAATTTTTAAAATATTATTTTTTAAGATTATTTTATCTAGAAACACCATAATATTGATTTGAAAAACTAAAATTTATAATTTACATTGATTAGAAAAATTATAATTTATACTAAAACTTGGAGTGCAACTCACCTTCTTCATTATTGTTCATACACACACACACACACACATGTGCGCGCGCATATATATATATATGAGGTGGTTTTTTTTTCTTTTCAATTTCACTTTTTTTTATCATTTTTACAAATTTTATCATTTAATATTTGTTTATTTCAAACTTATCTTCATAAATTATTTTTGCTTGTTTTCTACATGGTCATTATACTCTTAAATAAATATTTTAACATTTGATTTGTGTTTGATCTTATGAATATCTATTTTTATTATCATGTAATTAAGTAAAAAATAGTTTTTAAGAAATAAAACTCTTAAACCTAGTGGAGTCTAAAACCCGAAACATGGATTTAACATATTAAATTGTTAACCTAGCCAATAAAAAATGTCGTCATCTCAATATTTTTGAGAAAAAAAATCATTTTAATATTTTTAAAGAAATACAATGTTTATAACCAAATTTCCTTTAGATTCACAAAGTTAACTATCTCATGTTGAGTTAAATCTCATGCAAATTAATTTTAAATCCAAACTAAATAAGAAAATGAGTCTGAAAGTTTCAAGATTGACTTGTTAGACCAAGTTTAATAACAATGATAAACAATAAAACACAGTATAAATTTTTAATTTTTTTTAATTCCAGCAGTTGCGTGATGTTACAACCTGGTAATATATATACATACATACATATCCACCTCCATGTGGCTGGCAGCTCACATGCAAGAGATTCAATGCCAACCTCGTTTTGCTGGTTTTCTCAATATTTAATAGAAATGATTTTGAAAAGAAGCTCGCATGGCAGGTGTTGTGTTATGTAAGAAATTTTCTTCCTTAAACAATCCTTCGATAACTAACACTGGAAGTCAAGAATAATAAACACAACACTGTATTGGATGAATAATAAAAGAAACAGAAAGCTGAGGAACCCAAAGCATTGATAATCTCTCTCTCTCTCTCTCTGCGCACACACATCCCTAGAGATCAAGACTGAAAAGAAAAGTCAAGCTTTTCTGATAGTTTTTAATGGTGCCCTTGTATATACTCTTGTCATCTTCTTCCATTTTATTTCCCATCAATGCAAGAAAAGCATGCATTAGTATTTTATATTTTTTACTTTAAAGAATGCCCACATGATCACATAAATGGAGGGTTGCGCTTGAATAATTTTCTCCACTTGATCAAAAGATGAAAGGGCAAGTCCCATCCTGGATAAATCTCTTCATTGAGCTTTCCAGTCATGTCTGATGGATGTACTTGTTTTAACTGTTGAAACCTTCTGTTCCTCAGCTTTCTGTCCCATCCACCAATATTCCAAAAGGAATGCGGGCTCATTAGGTCTGCTCCCAATCGACCAGCATCAGCAGCACTGACTTCTTACTCTCTCTTTCCCTAGCTAGCTTGCTAATTTTCCTGGCTGTTCTGGTAAATAACAGGAAACTAAGGAGGGAGGAAGGAGGAAAGAAAGAACAAAAAAAACCTCCCCCCCACAGGATATTTCATAGCTGAAAGACATAGGTTTATAGCAGGACCTTGAATGCATTGTAGTGCCACAAATACTCAAAAACAGACAATGTTTTTTAGCTGGGAAATGGCTTTTTTAGTTTCAAGGTCTTGTCATAAACCCTTCTTTGCTTCTCCAAATGTGTCCCCGGACCAATCAAAGATGCTGAATGGATCCAGATCCTTGCTTTCTTTCTGTTCATCTCCGTTGAATTCATGCGTAAACAATAGCTCAAGAGGGTCGGCATCTATTTCTCCCAATTCAGCGAAGAAGTCTTGATCAGATTGATCTGGCATTGATGGCTTGTAACTGTGAGAAAACCCTTCACTGAAATCTGTATCCTCCATCTCCATTTGCTTGTCATTATCGTCAAACTCCTCTTTGACAGATGCACTTACTGTTGACCTACCTCCGACAATATTGGTAGGAGACAATGTCTCATTGCTGCTCTCCTTCTGTTCTTCTTTAGTATTTCCTGCTTTTTGCGATTGAGAACCTGTGGAGTTCTTTGAAACTGCTGTGCTCTTTAGTGGCTGGGACCTGGTTGAGCCAGCCAGTGCATTTCTCTGAGTCGGCCATGGATGGTTATGCTCAGAGGTGTAGGTGATCACCAGCATGTTGGGATCAGTTCGGCTCCGCTCTACTTGTTTCCTTGCTGAGCAACCCTTAGAACTGCTGCATCTATAGTAACCCCTAGATGTGTGGAAAGACATGTTTTAACAGTGATCAGTGCAATTTTTCTACCATATATTTGCAGACCATTTTTATTATAATAATTACTATAATCAAATCTAAGCTCACTATTAGAAATGTTAAGCCAGTCATAGTGAATGCAGATACAGTGGAATGAGGAGACTGTTGTTGAGCTCCAAGAACAATAGTGCATCCATCTATCAGTATTGTAAGTTACAACCAGTAAATCAATGTCAAAAATGCTGTTCATGTACCAAAAAACAAGCTGTTTGAGCTCATTGTTTAGCTAGGGAAACCTTACGAGCGTTTTCACAAGAACTTTTTCGGGGCAGTACCTAGCTATAACTTATTGCATTTCATGTCCAAGACGGAGAAAGAAAAAGAATCAATGAAGAAACAATTTTCTTTTTCAGGAAACGATATAATTTGTCAGAGAAAAGGAATTATGGGGAATCCAGCTGTTTGTTCGTTGTAATCCTGGGAACTCTATATATGGTTTTCTTACCTTGGATAAGGAGAACCCTTGATGGGTTTTTGTCCATATTTTCTCCATGCCCACAAGTCAGATGGAACTACTTCTCCACCAGGCCTGCTGTTTGCAGCTGCTGGTGCTGGAATACAAACCACCTTCTTTGCCTGACTCTTCCTGAAATAAAAATACAGAAATCCTTGGTCTTTCCTTACCTTTCCAAAATCCAAGGCTCAAGATTGAAGAATTCACTGAAAATGGCGATGAAGAAGCAACGAACAAAGATCAAAGATTTTTTCAAACTTTAAAGCATTGTGCAAGAACGACTCAATTTCCATTCTGGGGCAGGAATGAATGCATCAATTTGAGTTTTTTAAGAAGCTTGAAAGCGAGCAGCTATCTTTTCAGGTGATCAGTGGTGGAGTAGAAGAAAATAAATAAATAAATAATTAGTTTATGGAGATAACTACCACCATGAAAGCTATGTCTTTGAATGCTATCATGACACCAGTTAGGCTACCTTTTCAGGTTACTTGATTAATCCCCATCAAAGATTTTATGTAATGTAGACTGTCAGTGAATAATCTCACCTGAAAAGGAGGGTGTCGCCACCCCTATCAAGACCCTATCTATTTGCAATCAGGTGTTGCCACCCCTATCAAGAACCTATCTATTTGCAATCAATCAGAAGACTAGTACATATACTTTATGTCAAAACCCTAGATTCCTTGATCCTGTTCATCACCGCTCCTGTGATTATGCTATATCTTATCATCATCAACCTCAACTAATGAAGTCAAGATTATTAAAAATAAATAAATTAGTAGACACTAAAAGTTGCGTAGAAATCAAAATTCAAGCATATTAAATTCATAGAAACAAGTGACACAGCTAAATTTAATAATTACTTACCTTCTCTTGATCCCCATATTCCTTGGAGATGAGATCTGCACTTGTCCAGTGTTCTCCATCAAGCAACCTTTTGAGTTATTAACAGTAATTATATCACTTGAAACCATAGCAGAAGGCTTAAACCCTCTCGGCGAAGAACCGGTGGCTATAACCGGAGAATTACACGGCGAAACTGGCAACTTTGTTTGATTATTTGGTGAGATCTGAATCCTTGAAAATATATTGCAAGGAGCGGGGAGAGGAGTAGCAGCCTTGTGCATCCCGTGATCTTCAAACACTTTATGATGAGCAAGAATATTACTACTAGAACTAGTAGTAGCTCTATTTGCACCAACAAAACTACCAGTGTGATCACGATCAACAATAGCAGCAGCACTTAGCATATGATCTGCTGAATTTTGGCTGCTAAAATAGCTTGAGCCAGAGGCAACGTTGAGCTCATGAAGAAGGGGATCTCTCGTGTTGCAGAAAGGATCACCAAAAAGATTACCTCTGCTCTCTCCCATAGCTGATGATGGATCAAAAGGGAATTCCCAGTTTGAAACAGGAACATCCGATTGGGCTACAGCTCGTCCAGTAGCTCGAAGAATATCTGTTAAATCACCTTGATAATCCATTTTGAGGCCAAAAAACCAGCATAGACTAATGTAGAATCAAAAAAATAAGAGAGAAACGATGATAAAGGGTCCTTTGAGGGTCTAAAAAAGGGTAGCTAGAGAACAGAATTGTTTGGTGTGGGATTGTCTTTCTCACACCAAACAAAACGTTAAAAAAACAAAACATGCAAAATCTAGTTTAGCTACAAGGATTAAGGTTCTTGGTTAAGACAAGAAAGCAAGAAAGAGGTTTTTGGAGGTTGAAACTGAACTGGGTGTTTCTTTGTTGTAGTGCTTCTTCTCGGTTTGAAAAACAAACAAAAAAGGATTATTTTTTTATAAAAAAACAGTGAGAGAATGATAAAGAGAGTCGCTGACTTTTCATACATAAAGCTTCTTCTCTACAACCTACACAAGCAAGAGGGAGGGAGGGAGGGAGAGAGAGAGAGAGAGAGATTTTCAAGGTCAAGTGAGAATAAAGATATTGAAGGATCGAGCTAGCTAGGTGGTGATTTATCTTATAGTTAAGAACGATGAAGTTTGAATGTAAAAGTCTACAGCATGGCACATGTTCCACCACAACAACACATATAATTTTTAGTGTTTTTGTTGGTGAAAAGTGAGGTGCACTATATATAGCACGCAATGTTACCAAACGATCAACACTAAATTTGATGATTAACGAGATGTTTTTATATCTTTTAATTCACAAATTTATATGTGGTTTTAATGCAATCAATTTAATCTCATTAGTGTCCGGTTAGTAAGAACATTTGTGATTGTGTTACAACTTGTTGTTTTTTAAAGTATTTTTTTGTATAAAAAGTATAAAATTAATATTTTTGGATGATTTTGAGCTAATCAAGCCAAAAGTATAAAATTTTAAAAATATTATTTTAATATAATTTCAATTAAAAAAGACTTACAAAAAATATTATGCACCGCAATACCAAACATATTAAGAATAAATTTTAAAAAATAATAAATATATATTATTTGATATGTTAATAAAATATTTTAGAAAGCAACTAGCATCTCAACACTGTACTTTTAAATAAACATTTGATTTTTGTTAATGTGTAAGATAACTTAATTCAAAGATAATAGTAGAAAATTAGTTCAAGGTCAAATTTGTATACCTAATTATTATTATTTTTTATTAGTGTGGATGTCCGGGTCAGCTTACGTATACCTCGACTAATCCCAAGAACCTAGAAGTTAACAATCATATAAACTTGAAATAGTCATCATATTAATAACCATAAAATTCAAACATAAAATTAAAAAAAAAAACTCTTAATTTCAAGCTATTTAATACTATAACAAATTGTTAATTATTGTTAGTCTTGTACTCTTGCTCTTGTCTCGATTAAAGCAAAGAAATGGAAGAAGACTTGGGCAATGAAGTCTCTGTTTTTTTTTTTTTTTTAAATAATGATAATAATAATAATAATAATAATAATAAGTGATGGGGAAGCAAAGAGGCGGCAAGTAGCCGCATTCCTCGGAAATACGTTTCGAAACGTTTGAGGCGTGAGACAATGTCTTACCAGTTTTTATTAATAAGAAACGTTTCAAAGGCAATGATGAGCACCTCTCATGGTGAGACGTGCTTGTCTCTTGTGCGTGTGGCTGGCTCTCATCAAGTCTCTCCCCACCCAAAAGAGGAGGACTAAAATTATTTAGGAAAACAAATAGTAAGGAATTTTATGTCAAGTCTACTTGGGGAGGGTTTTATCTTTTTTTCTTTCTTTCTTTTACATCAAATTCTCATGATAAACTTTTGAATTGTTGTGTGGTGATTCTGGCTATTGTGTCACCAGCAATCTCGTTCTTCCATGCTCTAAACTCTCATCTTTGGTCCATCACTTGACACACATTTTAAGAAAACAAAAAAGAAATGGTGGGTCTTGGTTAGGAGTTTAATTTAGATTAATTCATTTTTAAGCGTCTTAAGACACTTTTTAGAAAACAAGACCCTCTTTGTTCATTCATTGTGACTGTTTAGAAGTTTGGTTGATGTTGTTTTTGAAAGCGATTTCGTTCAGAAATGCATCAAAATAACATCAAGACATGAAAAATGATCTAAGAGCACCAAAACTGTTTAATTTAAAATAAAAAAAAATATTTTTTTATATTTTTTTCGAAGCGTTTTTAAAACACGGTATCAAAAAGGGTCATTATAGTTATGATTGTGGTAACTTCTAGATTGATTTAATGGTTAACTTTTTATTTTGATTTTTATTATTAAAAGAGAGTTAATAGATTTTTGATGGAATTAACTTAAATTTTTTATAAGGTTAGATAGGGTCAATTTTTTAGTCTATTTTGTTTTATTAAAAAATCACGGTAAGTCCAAATCCCACACTCAAATCCAAAGTCCAAACTTGATTGGTACGGACGACTAATCTTAAATGAAGTGAAGAAGAATATATATAATCAAAAACAAACATTGAGAATGTGCAAGTGTTAGCATATATATATATATATATATATATATATATATATATATATATATATAGATGATCGATCATGTGAAGTGATTGAGCTGGCTGGATCTAAGTGGGTACGTGCTCTTAATTACTGAAACATGCTAAGCACTAAATCAAATATTAATTAGTCGAATTGATTGATTCAATTAGACAATTGGATGTAATGAGGCCGACTAATCAAAAACCATTGGATGTAAACCACCTCAATTTCCTTGGATATATTCATAATATAAATATTTTCTGTTATTAATTAAATGGAATATGTGATTTAAAGTGCATTAAACATGCAAGTCGTCAGCTTTTATTTTCATTTTTAATCTTGAATGCTAAAGGAAATTAATAAATTGGTTCCCAAAAGGCGTGACTTGATAGTAGAGGACTTGTGATCTGCACAGTAGATTTTGAATTTAAGTTAGGATGTGCACTCCCTATAAGAGACCAAGACAACTCGCTCACCTAGATTCACAAAATATATTTTCTAAGATGTGAGGTTTTCTCGCATAAAAAATAATCTACTAGAAATGATTTATCGCTCTAGGTGCAATATCATTGGTTCAATTACATGGATCATATGTGAGAAGATTTATTGTACGTTTGTTTAGGGAGCAAGAAAGCAAGAAGGACATGGAATACTAACACGGGTTTTACGAAACCATAACGCTACAAAAAAGAGTTTCCATGAAAAAAATTGGATCAAGAGAAGCAGAAACACATAGAACAGAGAAGATTTGATTTGGATAAAAAAATTTTTTTTTTAGAGATGTTTCTAGGAATCCCATGAATCAAGTCATCGAAAATGTATTTTATGTTTTCCTTTTTAATAACATTCTTTCTGCAATCTTTTGTTTAATTAATAATCATGTAGAATTAACTAATTCACGCGTAATTAATCCTTGAGAGAAATAATTAAACAGTTGGAGATTCTATAAATTAATAGTAATTAAATTTGGAACTTTAACAATCAAAAGTTTAATTTGTCAACAAAAAGATTAGCAAAAGAACCCTAGATTGAGAGTGTGTCCCGGGCTAATCTCTTTGTGCTAATAATTTTTTTAATTAAACAATGTTTGAGTGCAAATATATAAATTTCTCTCAATGAGTAAGGCAAATAATCCAATACCTTCATATTTCTCAACAATAATGGAATCTCTCTCTCTCTCTCTCTCTCTCTCTCTCTACATATATATATAGGATTTGAATTTACGACATTGAGTCGAAGACTCATATTTTACTAAACCGGACTCTCATTACAAAAAACAACGATAACAGCAACAATAATATCTGAAAACTAAAATTCAGAATAATAAATTGAATTAAGTTTGAGACACATGTATATAATGAGTGTTTTGCAAAATGAAAAATCAATATGTTTTATTTTATCAAAATATTTTTCTCAAATTATTTTAAAAAATCCTCATCCATTTATATTCAATGAATGGGATATCCACTAGTCCAATTGACGAGATCTTATAAAAAGAAAATAATGTCAGAAAGAATTCTTTTGATGAAAAAGCACCATTCTTTCGAGAGAGTTCAAATTGGAACATCTTCTTTATAATTAAAACAACCAAAAAATGTGAAAATAAAATATTACATATGATGATTAATTAATGTTATGGCCACAAGAAGGTAGAAGACAAAGCTTAAATACTTTCCTCCATACCATGGTTGTATTGAAGGGAAGAAATTCTAGGACAAGTGCCTGCTGGCTAGCTACTTTACATTATCCTGTATCATCGTTATCATTTCAGCAAAACAAATATATAAATATATGGCTATTGTAATTATTTATGGAAGCATCGTTATTATTATTATTATTATTATTATTTCAATTTTCAGAAGCCATAGATCAAGATACTTTTTATTTATTTATTTATTTATTTATTTTCTGCCTTCGTTAGTGACGAAATAGTTTGAAAACTTGAGGTGATGCAAGCACTTGCATCACTGGTGAGTTAAAGTTTAGGGGTCGTTTTTTTGAGTGGTTGATGATAAATTGATAGCCGGCCTTCTTAACCCCTCTGGTTTCGAAGAATCAAAACTAATTTTTTAATCCTTTAGATAATTTTAGTCAATTTTTTATTTTGAAACGAGGGGTTTTTGTTTTTTATTATCAAATCTTAAATAGTAACTATATTGTTTCTTAATTATTATTAGCCAAGATACACAGGGATTGTGTGTGTTAGGAAATGAAATAAAAATCAATTAAAAATACATCAAAATCATAAAAAAATATATTAAAAAGTCGTTTCAAAAAGCTGCTCGAATCACGTTTGATCAATCAATCTACACCCACTACATCCATTCAAAGTCAAAGATGAGTTGACTTATATGGCAATATATAGCATTGGCTTGGTATTGTGACTGTGATTTATCTTTTCCTTTCCTCCATTTCAGAATCCACTTTATACGATCCCCCACTAAATGAGTGTAACAATTTGCAAGCACTTCCCATGATGTGCAAATTTGGAGCTACTCTAGCTAGATATGTGAGCAAATAATTGATCATAGATCCGAAGAGATTAATTAAGGTTTGAATCATAATTAAACTAGAAAAAGGTGATTATCATGAGATTTAGAAGCATATCTAAACTAGGGTCTAACGTTTTGTGTCGGAAAGGTAATGACAAGCTATAAGATTAGTTTTATGGGTATAATTAGAGTCTAAACACAAGATGTTTTCTTTTTAATATAGTTTTTTTTGTAATAAAGTTGGAAGATTTGATCACAAAAAGGTCAAATAACATGCCTTTTGTTTCTTGCATAAAAGTAAGGTTTCTTTTATGAAGTTGGCTGTGATGGTGCTTATTAAACATGCATATGTAGTCGTGTTTGACGAGACATATTGAAGTGATGAGTGATATATGAGAGATTTGAGCTATAATCAAAGGTTTCTTTTGGATGTTATAAATTCTAAAGAAATGTTTTTTTTTTTTTTGTATTTAATAAAGTGATGTTTGATTATTTTTAAAAATATTTTTTAATTGAAAATATATTAAAATAATAGTTTTTTAGTTTTTTCCCACATTTAATACATTAAAAATCATCTAAATTTCTATATTTGATATATTTTGAACTAATTGGGAAATTTTCTTGAAGCACCATTAATTTTATTATATATAATTCGTATCTATCTATCTATCTTACATGTAAATTAAAAGGAAAGTAATTATGAGATGGGATGTTGATGTGGGGAGAGAGGAGAGGTGGCTTTTTCTTTTAGAATGTGATGAATTGAACCTTTCAATGGGCCAATGATCATCAAAAATCACCGACCCTCTTATGTTTGATGAGACATTTTGAGAATCTTCTCTCTCTCTCTCTCTCTCTCTATCACAAAGAAAGAGCACTCCGACTCCTTCGAAAGACCATTGTTTGTTGCCAACTACATATCTTCTCACTATTTTCGAACCATATCTCATGATCCATCCTCATTCTTACACCTTCTTGGCTTCCATTAATTTTTCAGGGAAGCATGGCCGTGTTCTCTCTGTTTCCGGGGAGGCACATGTACATGATTTATGTACACACCAAACTACAACCTACACCATGAAAAATATTGGAAATTTGGATTCGAGAAAACTCAATTCCCGGAAAGCGTATTTTGTAGGTCGAGATGAGCTAGTAAAACTCTGGCTATTCCAAGTTCTTATAAAAAGTGCACGTCCTGACTCGAATTCGAGACTGCTGTGCAGATCTCAAGCTCTTTGTCATCACGTCACATTTCTTGGGAATCAGAAATCTAATGCTATATTAAATTCAATTAATGTAAGCCTAATAAATATCCCACATGCGTCTCATCAAACAAACAAAATCCCACATGAAGCAGGGAATAGAAGAATAGGGCTATGGTTGGTGGCCTATATAGATAAATATATAAGTTATGTGTAGGGCAATTGAATTATACCAGCAAAATTATTGACCTAAGATAAAATTTCCAAGTTGGGGGGTGTCTAAGTTTGGTGATCCTCGATCTTTGATCCCATTTTTCTATGTCTCTTACCTTCCTTCCTATACATGATCCATTAATTTTATGGGCTTGATTTGTCAAGCAATTATAAGAATTCGCTAACTGAGATTCTCTCCTTAGTTTTTGATTCTCTCTCGAGGGGGTGGTCCAATATTATCCCATCGAAACCCTAGCTAGAGCCAAGCTAACAAGTAGTAACGTAGTTATGGACGAATCATTCATTTGATTGTCTCCAGACAGCACTTGCCCCACGTTCCTGCATGACATTGGCCCAGCACGAGAACAGATTGAAATGGGATTCTCTGAGCATTACTATACATTGTTTTTGTCTTTCCACGAACACTAATTAAAAAATATTCAGGCATCCATGTCCATGTGCACCCACCACCCCAAAATATTTTTTTTATCATCGCTGCCCCATGTTAATTATAAAAAAATTCATCACCCAACAATAGGATCACATTAAAATGCCAACCGGCCACTTTCTACGCTGATCATGACGAACATTTCTATCAATAATTAATTTAATTTAATCAAAAAGTGGGGTATGATCGAAGAACTAATTAAGATTAAAATGGGGGGTTCTCTAGCTAAAAGTCTTGTTTAAACATCTTGTGTTTAGTTGTCTTGCCTGCAATGTCAACTGGTATGGCACGCGAGAGACACTTGCATAAGCATCTTACACCACCCTACGTAAGCCGTCTACCGGCAAGTTCAGCGTTACATGGATCGATCGTGGCCATCGACGTCTTCTACATGGACAGCTTTGATCGACGCTGCCACCGGTTTCTTTGTTTTTAATTTAATAAAAAGATTAGATTTTAGTTTAATTAATAGTTTGGTTAAGAATGATAGAAGTTCATAAACTATTTGAACTCAGAATTTCTCCATGTTATGGATCTAAGTATTAATAACTTATGTTAGCTTATGATATAGGAGAAAACATATTATGTTGGTGATACAATATTGTCAACGAACCAACTCACCTAAAAATTTAAGCTATTAGATGAGACTCCAGAATATAATTTATATTATTCTCTAACACCCCCCCTCAAGTGAGCTTGAAATTTGCACAGTTCCACACTACCTTGTACTTGATTTTTATCAAATAGAATGAAGATGGTGAGATTCGAACTCGTGACCGCTAGATCTACAAGACTCTGATACCATATCAAGGAACCAACTCACCTAAGAATTTAAGCTATTAGATGAGACTCTAGAATATAATTTATATTATTCTCTAACCCACACCCTCAAGTGAGCTTGAAATTTGAACAGTTCCATACTATTTTATACTTGATTTTTATCAAATAGAATGAAGATAGTAAGATTTGAACTCGTGACCGCTGGATCTACAAGACTCTGATACCATGTCAAGAAACCAATTCATCTAAAAATTTAAGTTATTAAATAAAATTATAAAATATAATTTATATTATTCTATATGAACTGATACATGATCGAGAGGACACAAATTGACTCTCTAGTGCTAGACATGTATTGGGATTTATGAAATTTCCATAGAGCTTGGGAGCCCTAATGATCATGCGTGGGGTTCCTGCTTCTCACCACCAACCACAGTGCCTACTGCCTAGGCTTTAGCTAGAGAAAGAACTACTTGAACTAGCTGGACCAGCTGGTGTAACCATTAAAATCACAATGCCTTCAACTAAGGAAGCTTCTTCCCGAAGGAGTGCAACCCAAGCCACTTCTTTTTTTTTTCTTTTTTTCTTATGATGATCATGATCTTGAGAACATGAGAACAATATTATTGTAATCTATGTTATAGGCACATTGGGAACAGCTAGCCAAACCAACTTCTTGATTGATTGATTAATTTATATGTGATTGACATTTAAATTAGGGTTTTAGATACTTAAGCCCTTGGATTGTGTGGCATGGAAACCCTTACCCATGTGATATGAATTTCTTTATTTCCCAAGAGGGGAAGCTAAAATCTTTTAGCCATTAATTGAGGGATCCTTTAGAGATCCTAAGCCGGCCCTTTAAGTGCAAATCAAGTTCAGAAAACCGTCGTCACATCTCTCATATGCTATCATTCAGGGGACCGTTTGGCATGAGATGTAACTAAGCTAGCTGTTAATTTGATGCAAATTGTGCCATTGATTCTGTGTTATGTCAATGAAATTGTCTGAAGCAAGTTCTTAAGTAATGTCTAGTGGAGCCAACTGCATTCTCTATATATTACTACATATATAAAAAGCGTCCTGAATTTCCTGTTCACTTTTTCACTATTCATATAGACATATATAAATGTAGATTGTGACAATAAAATTATTATTTTACCCTAATGCCAAGAAATTTAACCCCTGGAACCAGAATAATTTTGCACAATAAAATTACTATCTTACCGCTGAGTGCCGAGAAAATGACATGGAACAGTGGGGTATTTTTGTTTCTCCCCAAATTTCTGCATAGTAAAACTACTAAAATAGCCCCTGAAAACAATAAAAAATAAGCTTCCCCCTAATTTTTTTGTGGTTATCGTTGAGTTTAGAAGTATTTAGATAGTTTACTTTTATTTTATTCTTTATTTTTCGAAACACTACTGATATATAGTACGGATATACTATAATGTTTCACGCGTACAATGAAAAGAGAACATGATCATAATTCCCGTAGTTTTTAAGCGATTACTAGTCGCTACAAATCATTCAATGCTAGTATAGCTCTTTTTCTTCACCAAATGCTAGCACTCTATTTTAACAATGAGCCCTTGTCGATTCCGATCTCGATTTATAAATTTGGCGTATCAACTTTCAAATAATCATATCACTATCAAAAAACTATTCTTTAAATAAAAACAAAATAAAATTCTTGGTATTGACATTTAATCTTGCTGGTAAAAAGAAAGAAGAAGAAGAAGAAGAAGAAGAAGAAGAAGAAGAAGCAATCGAGTCCTTAACATTTGAGAACTAGCGTATATGGCATCGTAAGTGTCCCATGAGTGTGTTACACACGTCTACATTTCTTGGACAAAGTCTTAAGTTGTAATATATTTCGACGAAAGAATGAACGGTGATGCAAAAAATTCTGTTTTTTCAACCATGGTGTCTCATTTGAACCTGCCTTTAAACTTCTGAACTGATCCTCTGAATCATCTCGTAGGGTTTTCCATGATCAACGAATAATAAGCTCACAAAATTATGGCTAGCTAACCAAAGAAGAATGCTGAGCCTGAACCGAAACAATATAGCATCTGGTCATGGACTCATGGTTATCTTACCCTATATAACATTGTAGCCCATAAGAATATTGATCTGCTTGACTCAAGCTAGTACTCTTAATTGGTTCCATAACTTATTTCAGTACTGCAGTTTCCAGACGATGAGTCATGGGCTTGAGCTCAATCTTTGCAACCAGACATAGAGAGATGGAGCTTAATTTCAATTCACAGCAACTTCTCCGGCAATAAACCGATCCGTACAGACTGATTTTTTTTATTCGAGAAACCCATTCCTCGGAAAACGCATATATTTTGAGAGCTGAGTGAGTAAAACCCCAGTTATCCCAGGTTCTTATAAAAAGTGCACGTCCTGATCTAAATCTTTTGCCACCATGCCACACCCCTTGAAAACTACAAACAGATTTCCTCATATTATGAATCGAGATCTTTTTTCTTTCCTTGATCACTCATCAATTGGGATGCCAGGATGAGCAAATATCATAGATGGTGTTTATAATCTGATAATAATATTTTAGTTGTGATGTTTTAGTTGCTACGTGTATACAGAAAATAAATATACACGAAATAAAAAAATAAAAAAAGTTCAAGAGTGCAAATCTAACCTAATCTTTAATCTGGCTGTCTTTTATAGCTGATTTTTCTTGCTAAAATTGGTGTACTCTGGTTGTGTTGTTTACGATGGAGTGATTAAAGCCTGTTTGACATGGTTGTTGTTGTTGTGGTTGAGGTTGAAAAAAAATAATTTCATGAAAAATGCTTTTAACTACGATTTATAATTAAAAATGAAGTGTTTGGTTAAAACTGTGGTTGAGTTTGAGGTTTAATGAAAAACAATTTTGTGTGTTTGGTTATCATGTTTTTCATATTGATGTCAACTTGTGAAATTACTTTAAAGTTCACACACACACACACACACACACACACACACACACATACACACACACACACACACACACACACACACACACACATATATATATATATATATATATATATATATATATATATATATATATATTGTATTTTAAATATTATAGATTAATAATCATAACAATAAAATATAATTAATAATTCAAGTAAATTAGATATTTGTTTTTATTCTCCCATCAAACTATTTGCATTTTCATCACGAACTAAATCGATACGTTAATGCCTCTGCGATCCCTTGGTACTTGATAGATGAATATCTAGTAACAATATCATTATTATCAACATCTGCGATCTAATTGTGGAAATATGGTGGAAAGCATGCGACATACATCGGTCAAAATCCTCAAAATTGCAGCACGAATATTTATATTGGGTAAACTTCCATCTGGAAGGGGTTCTAGCCAGTTTTTTTCATAATGTTAGAGTCTTTGTTTTTGTTTTGAAGAGCATCGAAAAGATGTTTTTCAAAATGCGGTGAAACTGTAGGTATTTAGATGGGAGCCACAGAAAAAATCTGAGGTTATATTTGGTATTTATTGTGTTTGGCCCCGCAGTGAGCCTCAATTACAGGACGCACCGTGGATCCAAACACCTCCATAATGGCTGGCTGGCTAGCCTTGTCCCTTGCATGGGACTGGATGTATGAAAATTTCATACACTCACGTCTGAGAATTTCTGTCAAGTAGAGATTATTATACCATAATTGTTGCTGCATGTATATTATTAGTAAGAAAATACTATGTTTGTCATTGTATTTTAAAATTGTGTTTAAAAAAAATTGAAAATTTTTATTTTTATTTTTTTTATTTTAAATTAATATTTTTGATATTTTTATATGCATCATGTTAAAAATAAAATTTTTAAAATATTCTAATACATTTCTAAATAAAAAATACCTTTTAAAATACCCTGATTGACCGTCTCAAACAATATTTAAATACATGAAATAGCGTGTACTGGGCAACTCCATTGAGTTTTCCCTATAAAATTTTAGAAGTTTTGGGCTTGGCTATTAAAAAATATTTATTTATTTTTAACTAAACATGTTATGTCGTTTCGCTTTTCTTTGAAATATATTCATTAGACTTGGTTAAGAGGGAATTTCAGTCACCACTAATATAAAAACACTAAAAAACAAAACAATTAAATAATATTTTTAAAACACAAAAACAAATAAGCTATTAAAAATTGAACATGTTTCTTCTTTCATTAAAACATATTTTCCCATGAACTTTAATATTTAATTCTTATATATGAATGGACCAATTGGGGAATTACTAGAAAGTTTAATATCTATTTGTTCTCGTGAAAGTTTTTAACCGAAAACTAGTTAATAAAAAAAAAATTACAATGAATCTTCAAACTTAATTCATTTCTATAAAAATATTTCCAACTCTTAAGATTTAATAAAGGTTATGTTTGTCACATCGTTTCAAAATCGTTTTTAAAAAAATTGAAAATTATTTATTTTTATTTTTTATTTTAAATTAAAAATTTATCTTGTTTTTATATTATTTTTATGTATTGATGTCAAAATAATTTATGAAAAATAAAATAAAAAAAATTAATGTATTTCTAAATAAAAAGTTAAAAAAAATTATGAAAAATTTAATCTATTTTAAATTAAAAATTTATCTTGTTTTTATATCATTTTCATATGGTGATGTCAAAATAATTTATGAAAAATAAAATAAAAAAATTTAATGTATTTTTAAATAAAAAATACATTAAATAGATAATAAAATATTTATCTTTATATTTAAAGAATATTTAAAAAAAAATTATTTTTATTTTTAAAATGTTTTAATAAAATAATATAAAAATAAAATTATTTGAATATATTTTAAATTAAAAATAACTTAAAAAAAACTTAACTGCCGCACACTAGTCTTTATACAAACCTGACTCAAACCAGAAATTTAAAATCACACTCTCATCTTCCTCTTAATTCTCCAGCAAAATCAAAAAACTAATCCCCATCCTCACTCCATTCTCAACACAAGAAAACATGACACTCGAAATCGAAGCTCGCGAGTAAGTTTTGTTTCCTCTTCTTAAGCAAAACACGACACGGCACTTTCAAGTTTCTACCTCTGACTCTTTTTTTCTTCAGTGTAGTAAAAATTGTGCTGCAATTCTGCAAAGAACACTCTCTGCATCGAACATTCCAAACCCTACAAAACGAATGTCAAGTCTCCTTAAACGGCATTGAAACATTCGTAGCTGATATAAATGGAGGAACATGGGAGACGATTTTGCCTCAAATTGCTCAACTTAAGTTACCGAGGAATAATTGTATGAGCAGATTGTGATGGAAATGATTGAGTTACGAGAATTGGGTACTTCTCGTGCTATTTTTAACACAGACTCAAGCTATGAGTATCTTGAAGCAGGAACAGCCGGAGAGATATTTGAGGCAGGAGGATTTGCTAGTTAGAACTTTTTTTTATCCTAACGAGGTTGGTGAGAAAAAAAAAAGGAATGATAGTTACCTCTTTTTTATGGTTTGTTTTGTAATGGGTTTTGTTGGTTTTATTTAGTTTTTGGATTTTTAAATTATTTTGGTTTCAAAAATGTCCGGTGCTAGTGTTGTATTGAGAATTTGTTGGTCCATTCTCCGCTGGGATAGCATGGGACCGATAAATTTAAACGTTGGTTTGTGCTGACTTATTTTGATTCTGATGAGGTTGGTGAAGAAAAAAGGAATGATTTTTTCTCCTTTTTTGTGTGTTTTTAAAGATTTGTTTTGTAACGAGTTTTGTTATTTTTAGTTATTTAATGGTTTTTTATTGTACTTTTGTTTCAAAAGTGTCTTCGGTGTTGGTACATTGTTTGCTCCAGTTTTACCAAGGAATAGTGGAATTTGAATGGAAGGTGTAGCTGTACAGTGGGAGTAGTGAAGATATAGACCTTTTGTTTCTAATCAATGAATATCTGATTCTTTTGGGCCTAAGACTTGGGAATTGTGGGAAACATAACAGGCTTATCAAGAATCAACAAAGGAGAAACGCCGTGCACAGATTGCTCAGGGTTTCTTGTTCTTCCCCTATCTGTGTAGTTAGTGGTTGTTGCTTATATTTGTAAAGATTCTTGAAGTTATTTGGGATTAGAATGTGATTCACAGTAAGCTTTTATGGGTGTAAGAGAGGAGTCAATGGTAGAATAGATTGTGGGGAATGAATCATGCTGAAGTGTGGAAGGTTAAGAAGCAATTAGAGACAGCCACAAGCACTGATTAAAACAAAATTATAACTTCCAGTGTAGTTTTTAGAATGCTTGCTCTCATTGTGCTTTTAATTCAGTTTTGTTTTATGAGTGCATTCTTTTCTGCTGTTTTCAGCTCTTGCTGCTGAAGTTAATGTGGTTCGACCTTCAAGATTAATGACCGTAATCGGTCAGGCTCTCAAGTGGCAACAACACCAAGGTAACCTTCTGCATATAAATGATACTTCATACATAATAGAGAAGCCTCTTTAATGTCTTACATTGTTTTGTTTCCCTTGGATGGACAACTATGTATATAGTTCTCATTTTCGAACCTCACCTGATCAAATCCCATCCATTTTTTCATCGATCCAATGCTATGGAATAACATCTTGAAAAAGAAACATCTAAGATCTATCCCTGCATCATATACTATCCAAAATTGAACTCCTTCCATTCATCGCACCAAACTGATGCTGCTCTGGTGATTGTGTGCTCTGTGTTAAACAGAATCCTGTTTTGTATTTTTTGGCATCCTATAGCTTTTAAAGATTCACAGGAAACCAATTAACCCAAGCATGTGCCAAAACATGAGTAAAGAATGAATGAAAAGTAGAACATGAGAAGGCATTGTTTCCATGTGTCCTTTGGTTGTTTCAAATTGATCTTTGGATTTAGTAGATATTTAGTGGAGTTGTGTACTGCTAAAAATGTAAAATCTTTTCAGGAAACTCTTATGATGCATGATAATCCTGTCCTCTGAGATGATTGCATTTGGAGTGAAAGATGGGAGGATCAAAGTAAGCCATAACCTTAAGTGGTTTTATATCCTATATAATATCACATGTTGTTACCTTCTCTAGTTCTCTTCATGGCAAGTTTAAATTATCAATAAAGCTTCCTTCTGAGACAATAGAGGCATTAGTTTATAATGATAATGAGTTCATGAGACAACTTGGTAACTCTACTTGGACCAGAAAGTGTAATTTTTTCTCAAAAGAAATAGGGGGAGCCAAAAAAAGTCATGAAAAGTTCTTAAGACTTGACACTTCAAGTTTGATTGTGGATGGTATGCATTTGAGTTTATTTATTTGCAGATTGTAAGGACTTGGAGAAAATGCTTTATAAGTGGAGGAAATTGTTTTTGTTATTTACACGGAATGATAATGGTGATGTTTTAGCACACCTTTGTATTTAAGCTTTTTTTTATTTATTTTCCAGCTCAGGTGAAATTTGCATTGCTGGTCAGGGCATATGGAAAAAATTTAAAATTGGAATTTGACAGTGCCATATGCAAGGAACTTTGTTAACATGCAATTTATCTCAGGTATGGCATATAAGGACTGATCAATGCTTGCGTTGTCTTGAATGTGCACATTCCCAGGGAGTCACAGTCTTGCTTTCTCCTGTGATGGAAGCCAGCTGCTAACTGCATCGGTTGACAACACAGCCAGGGTCAATTAAATTAATGGACTCTTTTATTGATTTTAAGATGACCATTCCTCAATAAAAAAATGACTATTTTGCTTTCTTGCAGGATCCATGACCTAAAATCCAGCAAGTGGTTAAAAAAATTCTATGGCCATCTTCACTAGTGATGCAACTCATGTTATTACTGCCTCCAGTGATTGCACAGTCAAGGTGAGCCACACATTCAGCCGCAGCATTTTCATTAGGTTACATTCCTTTTCTCTCGCTGCGATAACAAATTTCCTTTTTGCTAAGAGTACTGACTGTATGCATACATTCAGGCCGCCGCCACCTTTGAGGGTATTTTTTCTTAACCCAATTTGCATTATCATGATTGAGCTGCATTGTCTCATGGGGCTTACCTTGGATAGAATACATCTATGCTTTTGGCTTCCACAGCACATAGCTGATTGTTGCTTGTCGTGTGAATTGTTAGGGAGGTGATGCTTCTGTGAACTCTGTTCATGTTTTCCCACAAAACACTGATCATATTGTTGTATGTAACAAGACATCATCGGTATGCATTATGACGCTTCAAGGACAGGTAGTTTCTCTCAACTCCAGCTGATGCTAATAGCATGTCACTTGGACCACCACAAAAGCAAATATAAACAGATTACCATTCTATAGATAGATTACAGTTCTATATTTTACCGGTTAAGGTACCTTTTTTGTTCGCTGAAACTCTTTCAGGGTGCGTAAGTAGAGGATGTTTCATTATCAATAGCATCTTGCTTTGAGTGATTGTTATGAAGGTTGTGAAGAGCTTTTCTTCAGGTAAAATAGAAGGTGGAGACTTTGCTGCAGCATGTGTTTAGGAATCGGCAGGAAGGATCGATATTAGATTGGAAGATTGTCCTTGAAGATGATAATTTATTTGTCCATATCATTTGCAAGGGGGATTCTTTGTTGTAGTTGAAGATTCTGAATACATTTCTTGTATAGCAAATTAGTTCAAGATGGCTATTATATTCTCTGCCAATTTCATCTCACTTCGGCGGCACACTCAAACAATGAATTGTCTTGCCCCAGGTTCACTAGGAGCTATCATTTCTGTACGTACTTCTTAGTTCTGAGCTGTTCTTATTTGCTCTGCTGACTAGCAACCACTCATCCTGTTTCAGGGGAGGATTCTCCGGAAGGAAGAAGAATTGGGGTTAGGCTGAGCCAAAAGTAAATAGCAAGGTCTGCCACTTCAATTAGCAATGTTTGGCAATATGACTGGACTTGCCGTTGAGTTGAAAAAACCTCAAAAATGTTTTTTGCACTAACAATCTAATTTGGTCGCGATATCAAACAGATATGTGCTTGGAGGTTGCCTCTCTGGTGTGCATATTCGAGGAACTATACCTTCTATGATGTCACGAACCAGCAAAATTGATGATCATAGTATTATGGGATGCTAAAACATCACTGGGTTCAGATTATTTATCGAGTTTGATGAAGATGTAAAGAGTATCTTAAATGTGATTTATTCAGATTAATGGCAATATATTGTATATAAAATAATGATGCTAAGAAACTACCTTCTAGACAGACATTTCACAAATACTTAGCTATGTCAACCCTTACACGCAAACTTTATTTTTAAAGCCTTGAAAGATCCAGTCTTTTTAAACAATGAAGTGACTCTCTGGTAGTGTTGGTTGATGTTGTTTTTTAAAGTGTTTTTATTTAAAAATACATTAAAATAATTTTTATTTTATTTTAAAAAAAATTATTTTTGACATGAACATATCAAAAAAATCTAAAAATAATTTAATTTAAAATAAAATAAATATTTTTTTTCAAAAATGTTTTCTAAACTCATTTGCAAACACCCCCGAAGACTCTTTGGACACCCCCACTTGAATCGATCCTGAAAAAAATCCGAGCACAAAACTTCAACAAAGAAAACAACTACATACCCAATTCATTGTTAATGGGTGGGAAAAGAAGGTTACGTTCCTCAGTCTGGAGAATTAGACATGGCACAAGCAAATTTGCGACAACGCGTTAATGGGGAGGTCAAACAGGAACAGGATGAAAGATATTTGTGGCTCGAGCATCTTCTTTGTTTGATCTTTTATATTGATCCAAATGAGGTTAGCACAAACAATTAGTTTTAGTTTCCATTCATTGTTTGTGGTTTACTATTATTTTTTTGTGTCAAAGAATTAAATTGGTTAACTTTTATTTAATTTTCAGCTTTATATTACTTTGTGTGTCGAAAAATACGCTTTCGCAAATTTTACAAAATTCAATGCAACATGACATGCTTACCAAGAACTCACCAAGGGAAAGAAATTAACACAGATTGCTCCAGTTTTTCCCCCTTACTTCACTAACTTAGATGGGTTTTTTTTTTTTTTTTTTTTGGATTCAAGAAACCCCATTCTTTTTGGACATTTTTTTTAGGTACAAGTGAAACGATTAAAACTACGGCCATTACAGACAATTTTTATAGATACAGGTGAAGAGATTAAAACTACAACTGTCTCAGATTTAGATGGTATTGCCCCCAAGGGAAAGGGAAACTTGTACTTCTTGTAATGTGAGAGTTTTAAGTGAACACTTAGTGATCAAACTTATACTTCTTGTTTTTGTCTGAACTATTTGCTGACTCTCAAATCTTGGCAGTCGACTCATTCCGGACAGCTTCCTGCTGGGACACAGTTTCACATCTCGAAATAGCTGGTATGAAATGAAAATGGAGATGACATGTATCCAACAAATCTTGCACTCACCATTAAGGTTGGTTTACATATCCATATATTAACTAAAATATAAAAGTTGTCGGTGTTTTACTGTGCAAAATTCCATTGTTCACCTAGACACAGTTCACTGTGGATTGCTTCAGTGAAATGACCATTTTGCCCTTGATTTCAAAAAAATTTAATCACCGGGACCGGGGGTATTTTCAAATTTTGCATGGGACATGAATGGTATTTATGGATTTGTTACACAGTAAAACTACGAAAATAGCCCCTGAAAACGATATAAGAAGGAAAACTAGATCGGGGGTAATTTAGCAATTTACAGGGGACATGGATGGTATTTCTGGATTTGTGCACAATAAAACTACGAAATTAACCCCCGAAAACGACAAAAAATAGGCTTCGGATCTAGGGGTATTTTTGAATTATCCACAGTGGTTTTTTCGTAGTTATCGATGGGTCCAGGGATGTATAGGTAATTGTGCATTATTTTAATATTATTTCTCGGAGACAATGTAGGCGTGTCATACGGACTCGTCTGCAGTGTTTCCGGCGCACGCGCTATTCGGGCGGCGCGTGCGACTCATTACAATGGTCCAAAACTGGCTTCCGCCGTGTCACATAGTGCGTTGACATGTACTTTTCCTCCCAGTATGGCGCATGTCCGATTACGGTGGCTGGGGAAGCTCTGGTGGACAATTTTAAGCTTTTTCACCATTTTCTATCTCCTACCGCCCGGAAATACACGTCGGTCTTTAAGGTTTGCGAAGTGTTTATTTTGGTCCCTGGTCTTTGGATTTCGCTTTTATTAGTGTTTTTTTCAATATAGTTTTTGATTTGCTGCAATTGTGCCCTTCAATTGAAACTGATTTTATATGTTGGGTTGCTATTTAGTCCTTATTCTTTTGCTTTTTAGTTTACTTTTGGTTATTTTAATTATTTTGGTATGCAAGTTATAATTGCTTCTGATTGGGTTTTCCAATTGAAATTTGTCATATATTTTATCTTTCATTTCGGTCCTTATTCTTTTAATTTTGTAAAAACATTACACAACAATTTTGTATTAAAGGTCTTTATTTATTTCGGTCCTAAGGTTTTATTTATTTCAATTTTATCCTTCAATTGAAATTAATTATATAGTTTGTTTTAATTTGTTTTGATTGTGTCCTCCAATTGAAATTAGTCATGTATGCTACTTTTCATTTCAATCCTTATTCTTTTAATTTTTTAACAAAATTACAATGCAATTTTTTTAAAAAATATATTTATTTGTTTCGGCCTCAATGTTTTTATTTGTTTCAATTTTGTTGTTCAATTGAAATTAATTATATATTTTATTTTTCATTTTGGTCCTTATTGTTTGAATTTTTTATTTGTTATTAATTTCTTTGGTTTATTCTGTCATTCCTAGACAACGTTTATTTTTCATTTGTATTTATGCATCTTTACTTTTACTTTTTGTTGTTTTATTTTTTATTAGGGATATATTTTTATTTGGTTCAGTCCTGAAATGTTAATTTATGTTGGTGATTATTTTCAAATTAATATTGCTCCCCTTTTTCCTTTGTTTTTTTTTTGTGTTTTCTGTTATTTTTTCTATTCTTCGGATCAGATGATTTTATTATTTGCATCATAATAATGATAATTTTAGTAATTAGTTTTTACTGTTTTTTTTTTGTAAAAATGTTTTGTTTTTTTATCTTAACAAGAATTTCGCATAAATTTATTATTTTACCTAAATTTATATTATAATAAAAAAATCTCACATAATTAATTTTTTTGTGTTGAAAAAAATATGATGTCGCCTGTGACAAGGCGTGGGGGCATTGGCATATATATATATATATGTGTGTGTGTGTGTGTGTGTGTGTGTGTGTGTGCATTGCTGTCTGGGTGTGTATTTTTTGTAAAAATTTAAGACAACCGGGATTTTACTCGTTTATCTGGGTCTATAAAATATACTTTTCAGAAATAGGTTTTCTCGGATTAAAAAAAAAAAAAAAAACTCCCAAATGTTGGCTACTTGGCAGTTGACTCATTCCAGATAGCTTCCTGCTGGGACACATCTCGAAATAGCTGGTATGAAATGAAAATCCAACAAATCTTGCACTCACCATTAAGGTTGGTTTCCATATCCACACACATATAATATACATTATATATATTATATGTATGTGCATTGCTGTCTGACACATGCTACCGACTTTCTGTTGGCATCTAGTTTGATGGGACAACTTAATCTGGTTTCTGATGGCTGAAAAAGAAAATATGACATCACCTGTTGCTCTGTAATTGATACAATGAAAACTTATCTTGCTGAGGATGATCAGCAGCTGGCGATAACTCCGGTTACCAAGATCTAGCCAAAGCAAGTGGCCACTGTGCAAGGTTTGACATCATTTGGGACTGGGGTTAGGGAGATCAATAGCGTAGATATTACAAGTCTGATGGTAAATATACAGAATTTTTTATATAGAAGACCACACCGGGAAAGAACAGTGATAGGAGATAAAAATATTGCTGTCTACAACACCATGACATCAAGAACAAGAAGGGCAAAGTATCAACAAAACGACTCGCAGAAAATACCCTATTCCAGTATTTTCTTGTTGATAAATTTTCATGATCTTCTGTAGCCAAAAACAAATTATAATCTATACTCTGGTTACCATCTTGGTTCATAGGCAGCACTCAGGGATAAGAACTTGCCAGTTGAAACCTGACCAGATCCTTAAGTGGAATCGAGACTAAAGTCTGTGGTGTGCTTAATTCTGTCCATGACATTCTGAATTGGAGCTTGTGGATTGTCTGTCCTAGATATATTCATCATGAACATGACAAAGATCCATGATGTCTGTGGAAATTCGTTTTATGTCTGATGAGCAGCGATACTCCATGGATGATGCAAAGAAATTTGCAGATCGGCAATTTCCTTTAGTGCTACAGCATAGAAAGTTGCAATCAAGGATAAGTGTTGTTATTTTAATCCCACCATGCTTTGCTCCTTAAAGTGAGGACCAGACCCATTTTCTCCGATTAGACTAAAAACTCGGCCCCATCTTGCATGACCCTAATCTCCATATCTTGCCAACATGATTTCACCTTTCTATCTTAATCTGATTCTGATTTGGAGCATATATTCTTAATGAACCAGCTGTCTGTAATAGTATTTGACATTTTTTTCCACAGGTGTGCCACACACACATATTTTGAGATGAGGTCGGCACCTAAGATCTATCTGTCCAGGTTTTGAGCTTGTTTGTTTCAGGGTGGACAATGTCTTGTTCCTTAAACGACTGCGTTTCTTTTTTTGTTCTTATGACTTGTGATGGAAATCAAGCAGTCTTTCTTGGCAGAACTGCTGTACATTTTAAGGGATTCTTTACAATTTTCCCCTTGTTGAATAGATTTTATTGCTAGAGTTGATCACATTACTAAAGCAATCTTTGAATAAAAAAACAATCAATCCAACATATCAAACCAAGACTCCAATTAGAAAATTAAGAAAATCTAGCTCGGTTTGGTTTGGTTTGGTTTTCGTTTCAAGTTTGAAAAACCAAGAAATTCTAACTAAATCGAACCGAGTTTTTTAAAAACCGAAACTAAAAACTCAGGTTCAGTTTTTTAAAACAAAAACAAAACATATTAAACCGTTCAATTTGAACCAATAGTTCGATTCGGTTGAATTTTTGAGTCGAACCACTTATAATCGACCCTGTTTATAAGATTTCTTTGTGGGGATTATGTTATTTGCAACATAATTTAGCAGATTTCTTTGGGGGGATAATGTTATTTGCAGCATAGGATAATGTTATTTGCAGCATAGTTTAGCAAATCACATCACATTAATTAGAGTGGGAGTAGGATAGCATATTACATCATCACAGGTAGGGCCTAATGTGAGCAAGAGATGTCATCCATAAAAGATGCTAATATCTGTAATCCTCTAAATAAAGTTAAACCAATCGGATGGTACAAAACAATGCTGAAAACATAGCACTAATAAGCAATGATTAAAGTTGAGGGTTGAATTGAGGGAGATAATGTGCTCAGCTGCCCATCCAAAAGCAGAAACCTCTATCCACCACAACTTTGCCAAGCAAGGGAAGTAGTCAACATGAAGACTTGGCCTTCCCATAACAAGATTTGTGTGGATGGAAAGAGATCTCTTGGATTTTCCTTCAAACATTTATGTGCAGACATAGTAGAGAGTTTCACAAGCTGAGGAAGCTAAAACAAAAGCAGAAAAGATGAACTCCAAAATTAAAATCAAAAAACTAAATTTGGTGTGTTTTTCATTTGTATTAGTACTACAAAGACTGTTTATTGATCAACACATCAGAAAATTCTCCTCTTAACTAAAAGTTGGTAGGCTGCTGTGTAGTGTACCTATTTTAGGTGCAAACGTGTGCTTGGCCTAGCTAGATCGATGTCTTAAACAACACCCTTTTTCTGTTACTGTTTTGGATAAAATTATAATAATAGTAGATGCATATTTGTTTAGAAAAATAAGATAAATTTGTGATAAATTTCCATTCTTTCAAAACATTTTTCTCTATCTTTGTTTTCTTAAGACAGCAATGAAATGCTCCATATATATATATAGAAAAATCAAGTAAAAAATATTAAAATTTTGATTATTGTAGTAAAGTGAAAAATAAATAGAATTCATAGCTCAACAAGACTATTTTTTTTTTATTTTTGTACCAAAATAGAGGAAAAGCTATATCAAGATTGAGAGTTGGGTTATCGATATCATTTCCTTTTGAAACTCTAACTCCACCGCCTGCATCCATCACCACCATCTTGCAAACCTCTCTCAAAATTCCATATGAATCACTGCAGGCAGGCTGAAAAATCCACATGGGACAGGGAAATCCTTTAATTATATGTTATGTGCTCAAATAGTTTGCCTTGACGACGTTCATGAGATCAAAAACAGGATCGAGCAATCATTCCTCCATTATTTTGAAGCTTTGATGAGTTGATTTCTTAGTCTCCAAGATGTCAAGATTTTAGGAAAATCTCACGAACATTTTGATTGGAGGACAAGTACTGAATTACTATGTAAAGCACTGAAGGAAGAAATTAAATTAGGAGAATAATGATTTTCTCCCTTGATTAACAACACCAAAAACAACAAGGAAAGGTAATTAACCATCTCATACTAAACCCTAGCTTGCATTACAATATTACCTTGCATATTACATATAGTTGTAAACCCTAGACCAATCAAGTAGTGCTAGTATTGAACACAGACACATCTCCTACACTGTGCACTGCAGCGCCATTAGAGAGGGCATTTCTTGGATCATATCCACCAGTTCCGCCATTACCAATACCTTGCTGAAGATGACCGTAAGTACCATTTACTGCAGCTTGTGTCTTCTGTTGCTGCTGTTGTGGTGTTGGTGTTGGGTTCTTTCTCTTCTTCTTCTCGTAAGCTATCCCTCTAGCCTTAGCCTGTGCATCTCTCACTTCCCTTAGGTACAATCTCACAGCGCGTGCACCAAAAGGGTTCGTCTCAGGCAGTCCGCCGTTCTCCTCAAAGGCGGCACGGAGACGGCCGATGAGAGCATCGAGGCTGCCCCATGCTTGCTTGAGAGGGCAAGAGCAAGGAGATGGCGGGTGAGGCTGGCCAAAAAAAGGACAATTCTCGCCATGCACCTTGGTCTTGCCAAACTGGTCAAGATACCTCAAGAACTCCAAAACATGAGCGCCACTGCACCGTGCCAGTGCCAGTGGCGGCCTGTGGTTTCTCAGGTACTGTCCGAAAGTGTTCCAGTCTCGTCGCTTTTGAGATTCATAACGACTCAATGGTAGTAGTGGTAACGAGATTGGTGAGGGTGGAGATGGAGATGGTGATGGCAATAGCAATCCTTTCTGCAACTGGTAGCTAGTCGGAGTTCCTGACGGGCCACTAATTCTCGGGGAATTACATGACATATTGGCCGCGGCGGCGGCGGCAGCAACAGCGGCTGACATGGTAGAGGTGTAGCGGGGGATGGAGATAAGAGATTGCTAATCTTCGTGAGGAATCACATGAACTGGGAAGAAGGGGAGAGGGGATGGTGGAGGTGAGGGAAGAATTAATGGGAAAGAAGAGGGAGACGTTTGAGAGAATATATAAAGTGAGGGCTCAGAGAGATCGAGGGATAAGGAGCGAGGAAGAGTTGATGTGAGATGGAGAGAAGGAGACAAAAGAGGGACCCATGCAAAGAAACCCACGTCCAGGAAGTGATGAAGGTTTGAATTATCACAATTGTCACTTCACTTTGTTTTCACCTCTGCCCTGCCCTTTTGTTTCTGGTTTAACTTTTTTTTGGTGTTTCTAATTGTATTTTAAAAATATATTTTTTTTTTAAATTAAAAAAAATTATTTTTATTTTTTATTTTAAATTAAATTTTTTTAATATTTTTAAATTTTTTAAAGTGTTGTGCTGATATAAAAAATAAATAAATATATTATTTTAATATATTTCTTAAAAAAAATACTTTCAAACAATCTAAACATTAAAAAAAATATTATCCTATCAAAATTATTTAAAAAAAAAATTAAAATAAAACAACAAGCTGTTGCGTAGGTTTTACTATTATAATTTAAGAAAAGTTTTGAAGTTTAGTTTTTTTATGAGAGTTTTTACTTAGATTTGATGTGAAGCTGTGATACTTATTTATTTATTAAATATTATATAAATGTATATGGTATCCTACGCACCATATAAATAAACAGAGCTTTAATCTTGGATTTCTCGAGTTAATTTAAATTTATTTTAAAATAATATTGTTTTGAATGATTTTAAAAAAATAACTATAATAATAATTTCATTTTGAGCAAAAGTTATAAAAATTCTTCGTGATCAATCGAGTTGTGATTTGTGCTAGCTTTAAAAAATAGTTAAAACAAAATGTAAGACTAGTAAAGTTTAAATTTCAAAAATAATTTTAAAAAATAATATTTTAATATATTTCTAAATAAAAAATATTTTAAAAAATAATTATTATCACCATTTAAACTATACTATAGTAAATTGTATCCCATTTTAAGTTAGGTCAGAAAGAAATTTACAGAACTTTCACCAACTTTTTTACAAAATTCAAGTTAGAACATGTATTTTTTATAAAATTTAAGACGACCAAAGTTTTACTTATTTACTTATGTCTACAAAATACGTTTTACAGTAAACAAGGTTTATTCGCATTCAAAAACAATTATTGATAAGAGAATAATATGAACACTTGGCTTAGAACCATTAATGGAATCTCCAGGAAGAAAGCAAGCAACATACAATATTCCTGCTTCTGTATGCATGAACTCGATCTTCATATAAATGAATCAAAATGGTGGATGAATGAGTTGAATAATCATATTATTCCTACACTAAATTAAAAATATATTCTAAAATATTTAAAAAAAAAATCAGCAGGAATATGAAGATCGAAGAGTCCTCAGGAGGGGTAGCGTAGCGGCAACGGCCTTGCTCTTGATGTTTCAAGAGCAAGGTTCGAGTCGGGGCGCACGCATATTTTATTGTAAGAGCCTGGGACAGCCGGGGTTTTACTAGCTCACCTAAATTCATAAAATACGTTTTTCAAGAAATAGGGTTTACTCGAATAAAAAAAAATTAATCGAAGAGGGGTGGACGTGGCATTAATGGGTTGTTCTTGGAGGGAGTTAAGAAGTGATGACAAACATCATTTATAGAGCCTGCAAATTAGGAAAGTAACTTGACCACGCCATGAATGCCTTATTACAAGGTTTTGTAAATGCATGGCCCCCAGAGATTTCTTTCTCTGATGATAAGATGTTTCACTGAAATCCCAGTTCTCTTCTGTCCCCCTCCCTCTATCCATCCACGATCTTGTTTTTCTATTTTCTTTTTTCTTTTTTCTCTCAAGTAAAACATGTCAAGTAACTTCGAAAATACATTAAAGGTTGTGTTATTTTGGTCATAAAGAATAGCGCTTATATCTGTTAGATACTGTGCTTTAAATATATTTTTGAAAATATTTAATTTTTTATTTAAAATTAATTTATTAGTGTTTTTAGATCATTTTAATGTGCTGATATTACAAATAATTTTAAAAAATAAAAAAAAATATTATTTTAATATATTTTTGAATGAAAAACACTTTAAAAAACATGTAACACACTCCCGAACAAGTGGTGCACAACAATTTTAACAATGATTACAAAAAAAACACTTGGAAGGGGTGACATTTATTACTTTAGATAGACTTGTGTGCATTATTTATTTTTTAATAATTTATTTATTTTGGTTATTTTAGTTTTGTTTTGTAGCGATTTGATCCCATTGAAGGTCAATTATTTTTTATTTTTCAAGCAATGATGGAATTGGTAAAAAAAGAGACTGAAATGAAAAAAAAAAATATCAAACATGAATGACATGCTAAAGAGTTCATACAAAGTACACTTATGTTCTTCATCTTTAAAAATAACACAATTTTTTTATTTTAATTTTTTATATAAATGGACTTTATTTTTAAATGGACTTTATTACAGTTTTTAATCTTTTATATAAATGGACTTTATTTTTTAAAATAAAAAATATTTATTTGCATAGAATATTTTTAATATATACAACCTTGCATAATATTTTTTTTATTCAATCAATTTGATGTGTGTCTATTTCTATTATTGTTTAATTGCGTAAAAGATATATTTTAATAAATACTCTATCTAGTGAGATTAAATATCTTAATTCATACTTGTATCTTGATTTTTCCAGTTTTATATTTAATTATCGCTAAAATTTTTTTTATATAATTCTCGATTTATTTGCTAAACTTTTGAATTTGCACTTAAAATATTTTTTAAATAAAACGTTTTGAAAAAAGCTTACAAATATATTTTTCCTACAGGAGAAAAAAAAATTGATTTACAAAACACCAATCCAAATTGGATTTTAAAAAAAATAATAAAAATATTGTTTTTTAATTTATTTCTGAAATATTTTTAAAACACAATACCAAATAAAATAAGTATTAATCAAGGTTGTCAATATCGTTCCGGTTGCCGTTCTGGTCGCCATTCCGGTTTTTTTATTGGTACGAAACATTTCTGTTTCGGAGCATTTCGGCGTGTCATTTTAGGGTTGTAATGTTCATATATATATATGAAAAAAAATATTAATTTAACAAGCATAATTAAAATTTAATTTAAATTAACTTTAAATTATACAATATAAACATAAAGTCAAACAAACATAATCTCAAAATTAGAAACATAATCACAAGTTAATCAAAATAAGGAGGATTTTAAGGCTGGAATGACACACTTGGAACGGTATCGAAACGTTCCGGCTGGAATCGGGTCGGTATTTCTGGAATAAATCAAAATAAAAATAACACTGTTTTACTTTGATTTTTTAATGGCATGGAACATTCTAACCATTCCAATCAGAACGGAATGATATTGATAAGCTTGAATCCAATAGATATCATATATTGCACGTCAAAGCTTCATGTCATTTTTCGTTGAAAAAGTAGATGAAATGAGGGGTGTGTATATATATCTATCACAATTATTACAGGCTTTTTAAGCACCACCAATTTTCAATTATTGATCACTCAGTCCTTTTCAGGGTGGATCTATGCTAAATTCAGATCATAAATTGAAAAAAAAAAAAAGCTCTAGGTTTTTTACCTGGATTACGAGCAATCCAAGATTTTTTTTTTTAATCCCTACACGAAATGGGTTGCTGTTGTTTAAAGTAATTTTTGTTTAAAAATATATTAAAATAATTTTTTATTTATTTTTTTAAAATTATTTTTGACATCAATATAAAATTATTTAAAAATATTAAAATAATTTTAAATAAAAAATAATTTTTTTCAAGAATGTTTTTAAAATGTAATTCAAATAAGGTATTATAAGGGTGTTTGGGAGTGTTTTTTAAAAATAATTTTGAAAACAATTTATAAAATATATTTTTATTTTTAAGTTTAAATTTAAATTTACAAAATTTAGTATTTTTAGATCATTTTAATATACTAATATTAAAATATAATCTTAACATATTTTTAAATAAAAAAATATTTTTAAAAACAATCCCAATTATTCTCATAAACGGGCGCAACTTTGCTTGGAAAAAGAATGAAGAAAATCCAAAGTGAAATGTACTATTTAATATAAAATAATAAATAATTCAAAAAAAAATCTAGAAAAAAGGGGGTTTGGCTTTGTTTAAAAAGAGCAACGATTCTATGAAGGGTAAAATCAAAGAGTGATGATAGAGCAGATCAAGTTGATTGACTGGGCAGTGAAGGGGTGAAGAGACTTTACTGTCTTCTTCCTTAGCTTTCTTGCCGAGAAAGGACCGTCCGAGACATCTTTATCTGAGGAGCCGGTCCATCAAGGTGGCTGGCTGTGTTCCATCTTGTCAACACGTCAAATCTCTCAGGGTCCTTTCTTTTTCTTCTGCCCTACTATTTAATGCATATATTTTGAGATAGATTTGTATCGAATTTTAGGTTTACACGATATTATTTTTTGTGTCTCCATCGCTTCATGAATAATGCTATTACCTCTAGATCTATTCGACTCAAGTTTTGATTAAATTAACATTTTGATGCGTCTGGCATCATGGTTCAGCTTTATTTTTTGTTTTCTTTCATTGTACCGACTTTTGTATTTTGAGATATTTTGAGATTTTAGTTGATATGATATCAAAACCTGTTAAGTTAATGGGTACAAGTTTGAATCTCATCACCTTAATTCTATTTGATAAAATTGAAGCATAAAATAATATGGGTTTACGTGCAAGTTTCAAACTCAAATAATTTCACTTGATAAAATATATTAGAGAATAATATAAATCACATTGTAGAATTCGAATGCATCCAGGAATGTTTTATTTACCATTGGTTATTGTAATATGAAATCCATGGTTGGTTATTACCCTGCTGCTCTTTGTTCTTACTCTTGAGATCTGTCGTTGTTGTTGCAGGTTTCTGTAAATTGTTGAGTGACAGATTGCTTCCAATTTCAATAAAAGAGACCGAACTCCAATTCCTTCCAACCTGACAAGATTTTGGGCAAAACAAGAAGGGTTGAATCGTACTGTCATTATCCTGGCTTGGTTCTGGTGAATTTTCTGTCCATTCCATGGAGCTTGAACGTGAAAAATATGTACAGTGATCGAAATGCTTGGAAACTTCCAAGCTTGCCTGACCAGTAGCTATCATTGTGTGTTTCAGACAGGGATTGCACTTACAAACTGTCCATGGAAAGAGCCAGAGGGATCGAATATGAACTTGTATGCATTCTCATCAAATTTTTACATTCCATTGTTTCGAGAATGAGTAAAAGCTCAGACAAAATTGCTTCCTATTTCACACAAAACTCACACAACTTTCAACTGTTTAAAACCCTTACCACACCACAACACCATGAACACACTACCCCAGCCAGCCAGATGATATTAACTGTATAGCTTACTGAGATGGTAAGCCTGATCTTCCCACTCTCTTTTACTTTTTGTTAAGCAGGTGGGCAAGGTTGCGAAGCTCCTCAAACGCATGCATTGTTTCTGCATCAAATCCTCCAGCAAACTGCACAAGCCAAGACAAAAATCATTAAGTTCTGCCAGGCATTGTTTTCTTTCCCCTTCAAAAACATTATTTAAGATGTCTGTGGGCAGACAAAAGTTGATTTTTCCTGTGCACACCATGCTGCCTTGAAAAATATTAGTGACTTTTGGCTATTTCTTTACCCCCATGTCCATGTTCGTAATAAATGTCAACCAATTCAAATTTCAAACAGTTGAGTTCAAGAATCTCACTCTGAGAAATACAAACAGTGATCTTGTTGGTGCAATAAACCAAGAAGAAATAAAATGAACAGCCACAAAACTGCTTATCTACAAACCTGATGGATTCTGAAAGCAAATCTGACCCCTTGAAGTAGCATGTAGTCCAGAGCAGGGTCTTTCTCTAGTGCTGCTGCCTTGGACTGGATTTCTGTAGCTACCCTCTTCATGTACTTCTTTGCCAACTTAACTGATCCAAACTTTATCTACAACATGAGAGTTTTGATTAATTGCCATGTGAAGGTCATTGAAAACTACTTGATGGATATGCAGCATAAAATTGGCAGGAAGGGTTGTCCCTGGAAAATTTCTAGAAAGTATTCAAGAATTACAACAAGCTCACAATCACATGTCCAGTTTAAGCTCACAATCTTAAACATTTTCGTTTCCTCAACTCTACTGGTTAATCCAAAAACCATTGTTCACCTTTTAGTGCCTGATTGGAAGTGTTGCGATTTGTTTGGAAATACATCAAAATGATATTTTTATTATTATATAAAAATCATTTTTGATATAGAACATAAAAATGACTTAAAAATATATATAAAAAAATAATTTAAAGTAAAAAATACAAATAAAAAAAGTTGGTTTGCCATCTCTTCCAAAAAGTTGGAAGACGGACCGGATTTTATTTCTTCTTTTCTCGTGTCTAAATCTCGTAATGTTTAACTTGTAAACTATCTGATGAAGAATGAGATGAGAAGGTCATGGCTTACCTTGCTAATGATTCCATTGTCAAGCATCCAATCTGAGGGAATTTGGAATTCTTTGCTGTGACGCATCAAAGACTCTCTTGTTCGTAGAAGGTTATAAACAGTGCGTTCCATCCTGCAGAGTACATCAAATTAATATAAATCTACAAGGAGATAAACTATTTCAGGATAAAACATTAGCAGATGGAAAAATTTCAGGTT
Source organism: Salix caprea (assembly GCA_964035475.1). NCBI lineage: Eukaryota > Viridiplantae > Streptophyta > Magnoliopsida > Malpighiales > Salicaceae > Salix > Salix caprea. Next base: position 975,234 of record OZ037743.1, read on the forward strand.
CTTACTTCTCAGACACAGCAACCATTTTCTTTAGTGCAATGTCACAAGGAATTCTGGGATCATCCTTGTAATATGATACTTCAGATTCCAACTTCTTGAGATCACTATACCCAAACGCAGCTTCTCTCAACGTGTCAGCTTTCTTTTCTGGCCAGTCAAAGTGCTTCAGGACTGCCCTTTCATCCACCTTCACATAAATGAAAGCTTCATGAGGATGATATACCATCTTTTTATCATCTATATATATACTATTTTCCCTTGTTAATTTATCTCCTACTTTAAATTCCAAGTCATTTAGTTTTTTAACACAATTTTAGCCCATAAAAGCTTCAAGATTACATCATAAGCATGGAAATAAGGTGCAATATTAGTTTTTTAGTCACTGTAGCATTTGAAATATTCTTGCTCACATGCCTTTCTCATCGCCCAAGACCAAAACCCAGAGGAAAAGAAATTGTCGAGTCCGACAATATTTCTAACCATGAAAAAACTTACAAGAAAGCCAAGTTCATCATCAAGCCACTTCACAAATGCCACAACATCTTCAATGTCTTGGTAAACAGCACCATTGACCTCTCTGATTAGTGAATTGACAAATTCTCCTTGAGTTTCAACATCTGCCTTGATCTGGGGGGGGGGGGGGGGGGGGGGGGGGACAGAATTACTATTAAGCATTTGAACTTCCTTTAATTAACAAAACTGTCAAAACTCTACGTAAAAGAAGATTTCAGAATATGTTTTTTTTTGGATCCCATCTGATAATAATTATAAGGAAGTGAAAAAAACTTGCATCATCACACCAGCAAATCCAATCCCAGAATGCTGTAAGCATACAAGCTTTCATTTCTTTAGTGTCCTCATGGTAGGATAAAAAAAGCAGTTATCTTTTAACACAAGCTATTCAATAATAATACTTGTAATTGACCTTCAGATAAGAAGTAAGATTTCACTTACAGCAATCAAATGTGATGACCGGTTTTCAATTTCACCAATCATGTTGCTTCGAACATTTGCGACATCTGAAGCATCACAGATTCCTCCATTTGAAGACTCCTTTCTTGAGTCTCTCTTCATTAATGAATGGTAAAACTCTACGACTTGAGGTGCTCGCTGCACAACTCCGGCTGTAGTGCTCTTCACTGGAAACTTTGGAGGTGGTGGTGGAGGTGGAGGAGGAGGAGGTGGAGGCGGTGGTGGGTGTGAAACTCGAGCTGAGCCTTCATCTTTAGGTCCAGCAGAAACAGAACATGAGGGTCTTGGTGGAGGATTTGGAACACGCAAAGCCCTTTTCTCAACATCTAACGGACCTACAATTTTTTTGGTCTCTTGGAAATTTGCAGTGATTTGAGGGCTTTGAATTATATCAAATTCATACTTTTCAGAACTTACAAGCTCTACTTCATTTTCCATTTCTTTTATACACATAAAAGCATCTGATTGCCTTCTCCTATTCGGTACCAACTCCTCTATACAGAACTTTGATCCACTTATAGAGTGTCTTCTTCTGGGACTTCTCCCATCTTCCGAGAGGACCCAATTTTTATCTTGGCATTCTATGTTTGGCAAATCTTCAGCAGTAATAGGCCATTTCTTCAACTTTTTAATCAAATTTAATCTCCTTTTACTATTATATTCTAAGCAGTCACTACTACTCTGGAAAGACATTGAGCCAGCAGATTCGTTACTCCTCTCTACCGATTTTGGGCTTGCGGCCTTATCTGAATCCATTGTTGAGCTTGAATTACGCAATTCATCTCTTAAACATGAATTGACCCACCTCAGATAGGCTAGCTCCTCAACCTCGTTAAGTCTGCTCATCTGAAGACCCTCTACTTGTTTGCACAAATCTTCATTTGTGTGCCTTAGCACAGATGCCTCAGCCTTAATTTTTGCAACAATATCACTCTGATAAAATTCAAGAGACAGTTCAGTAATGGAACCTGGCCAGTCATATTAAACTTACGACTCTTCAGGCAAAAAAGAAAGGAGATTATGGTAACACCAAATCAACATCATTGGTCCTCTGTTTGGTTTCTAGTAAAAAAAAAGTAACTAACAATGGAAATAGACTACACCATGGATCAAAGAAGCCATTATCAAGACAGAACTAACAAATGCCAAGATAATTAAACATTTAAATTATTTGTTTGCATTGAAGGTGATTGAGTGATAGAATCATCTAAAACCCAAAGAAATTAAATCATCAGATCAGTCAGTTTAATCTATTGATATGCTCTATTTTGTTTTCTAGAAAAAAAAATTCAAATAAATTAACCATAGATTCTACTCAATTTATCTTAAACCAATGTTCCTTCAAATTTTGAAAAACTTAAATTCATTTTCTTTTCCAATATAACATTTTCTCATCAAGCAAACAAATCTAGAGGAAGGGGAGCTGATTTTTACCTCAGAAGCCTTGGCAAGGGAAGGCAATCGAGACTCCATACAAGAGAGTTTGCAAGCAAGATTTCTCTTATCCATCTGCAGCTCCTTATTCAACCTCCTCAGTTCCAAAACTTCCATTTCAAGATTCCCCAATGAACTCTCATGCCCTACCCTTTTCAATACCTCTTCGTTTCTCTTCTGTGAAATCAAACACAACTCATTCACTTGTTCACAAAGACCACTTTTTTCAGACTCCAAAACCCCAATTCTCTTACAAAGCTCATCCACCTCGTTTGTTCTTGCTTCAAGTTCCCTTTCAAGATCGACTACTCTCCCATTCCTCTTAAGCTCTGATAACTCTGCTTGCAACTTAAACTCCCTTTCTTTTGATTCTTGAAGCAAGCTCCTTAATTGATCTAATTCCACAAACAAGTCTCTTGACCCTGAAGGTTGTCTCCTGTGATTGCCCTGGTAAGCATGTGGGTGTATCTGGCTTCCTGTAACTGAGCAAGATAAATCACCAATGAGTGATCTTTTCACTCTTGAATGAGAATTCACAAGGTTCTTTTGGTTTATAGTATCTGAACTTGCTAATGGAAGTTTCTTGGTTGTTACTGTGATTGTTTGTGTTTTGGTTTTTTTATCTGCGGTGAAGCCTTTCACTATATGCGAACCCCATGAAGACTTGATCTTTGAAGCATTGTTGTTGCTGTTTCCCTTAATGTTTTGTGACTTTGGTGCTTGGTTTTGATCAGCAAATCTTGTTGCTTTTGATTTAGTTTCACCTGGGTTTTCTTCTCTCATTTTGCTGAACAAAAAATGATCAAACTTTCTCCTCTATAAAATGTACATGAGAAACAAAAGGGTTTTGATCATTCAAGCTAAAAAGAATCAAAACCCTGAAAATTTTTAAGCTCAATAATGGCTTTTCTTCATCAAAGAAGCTAAGAATGCTAAAAAATAAAAACAAGAACCTGGGTTCGTCTTAAAGGGAACAAGAAGCAGGAATTTGAATTTGAAGAGGAGCTATAGGAATGGTAAAGTAAGCACTACCCGGTGCTAGAAATGGAAAAAACAATGATTATAAATGGAAGCTCCAGCTTTCAAGATCAAGAACTGTTGGGGAGAGTGAAGAAAAGGTGGCAGCTTTTCTTTCTTGCACGAATTTGAACGTTTGAAATTTGAATTTGTTTTTCTTACCAAAAAAACAGTTTTTTATTTTTTATTGTTGTTAGGGTTTGAGGAGTACGAGGGAGAGTGCAACGGTCGTTTTCTGTACATCTGGGGACCAGTTTCCACACGAGAGGGTTTGGAAGACAAGTCAAAACAATGATATTTGCCCTTTTAAATAGTTTTTGGTACTGTAGTAAATTAGTAATTATAGTGTTTTTAAAGTGTTTTTTATTTAAATAATATTTTTTATAAATTTAATTTTGATATTAGTGCATCAAAACGACTATAAATATAAAAATACATTAATTTAAAAAAATATTTTTTTTTATCAAAGTGTTGGAGCCACATTTTCAAATTCTACCTTAAATATTTACTGGATAAAGCTCAGGTTACCTAGTAATTTGAGCTCAAGAAGATTGCTTCACATTAGTTTAGTTTAACTGATTTAACGTATATTTATTATTATTATTATTGTGATAATAATTATTTTTTAAAATATATTTTACTTGAAAATATATCTTAATTTTTTTTGTTTTTAAAATTTTGTTTTTAACAATAACATATAAAAATAACTAAAAAAAAATAGACCAGCCACATGCACAAACACTCTATTAGTTAACCCAGCTAATTTTTCAAGTAAATTATTCTACACACGATTTTTATCTCAAATCTATATGGAAAAACGATAATAAAAAACAGTCTAATATATATATATATATATATATATATATATGAAACTTAATTTTAAATAAATAAAAAAGTCAAATGGCTAACCGCATTCAACTCAGCTAAGGAGATGTTTTGTACTGCATTTCAAAAATATTTTAAAAAAATGAATTTTTTTATTTTTTATTGCAAAATAAAAAATAGTGTTTTTATATCATTTTAATATGTTGATGTTAAAAATAATTTTGATACATTTCTAAATAAAAAATATTTTCAAAAACAACTTCAACCACACTCTAAACAAGACTAAATTTTCAAGAAATTATACTCCTGAAATCTTTAGCTGCCAGATAATCTATTTTTGAAGGTTGATTATTTCTTGTTAATACATTGGCTGGACATCCCTTCCCTGCATAAAAAGGGTCCTTATAGTCACCTCCCTACGGTCGAGATTATAGTTAAAATAATATGTTTTTTAAAAAACTTAACATCAACCCATCTAACTATTAAAAAAACATTAATTTAATGTTTTTAAAACTAAAACCATCAAAGAACTCGACTGGTCAAGTAAGATAATAAATCTTTTTACCTTGTTACCTATTAAGGTTAGGTACAATCCAATCATGCATACAAAAAGCTAATTTTTCTTGTTTTTAGAGCTTTTGTTTTTAACCATTTGAAAAGGCAAAGTTAAAATTATAATTTTAGCTTTTGTGTTTTACATTTTTAACTTCTACAACAAAAACAACTATTTTAATAGCTAAAATAATTTTTCTTCTTTTGAGTTGCTATTTCTACATATTCCAATAGAAGAACCGAAAAATAAGATAAAATATATTTTACCCGTTGAAATACTCTTCATCGATCTTCTTCTCCTTCGCCTGTAACGTCCCTAACTTTTCTCTTCATCTTCTTCGTCTCAACAAATTCAGTTTTCCTCAGCAAACCATCTAAAACATTATGTTTCAGTCTTTCTTCCAAGAAATCCACAAATATTCTGGTTTGACTTCACTTTCTAACAAACCCCTTTCAATCGTGCTTTCGTGGTTGATAGTCGCTGCCTATCTATTTTGCATATCTTGAATGATCATAATGAGAGTGTGTGTTGTTCTTTATACAGTCGAAGACGAGCATCAAGCTGATTTGGCTTATGATTTTAAAGTTTCAGAGTTGGCTAATGCGAGTGAGTTGAAGAGTGATGATATGCTAATATAAAAAATATTTTTAAAAAATAAAATAAAAATTATTTTAACACATTTTTAAACTAAAAACACTTTTAAAAATAACTTCAACTTCACTCTCAAACATATGCACAAACATATGCAGGTACCAAATTATCTGTTATACTTGTTATATTAAAAAATGTCATTCCCCTGCATCACCACTGAGCTCCCGGTTATCAACACTCCATTTTCAGTTCAGAAGCCTCAAAACATGCAATTCAATGAAAAAGATACTGCAAAATATCATCACACCATTTTCAGTCTTCCCTATCGAGTGCTTGGAGATGGATTCATCCAACAGCTCACCAGCTCAAAAACTGCCTCCCCAATGGACTGGCAGAACTGAACCTGGCATAAACTTAAAAAAACAAAAAAAAAATCTAACCAAGTACTCGGCAAACTGCACTGAGAGAAATTTCCAATGCAATGAAAACAGAAAAATAGAAAATAACACATAGAAAGGCATTGGAGCAACTAGGTAAGGCCTGAAATTCAATCATGTATCATTTAGATGGCGAAGTTTAAACTTCCATTGGTAGCTGCAAGCCAGCAACTATGCAATTATTAATTAACAAATTTAGAAACAATACTGGTTCACATGCACAAGCAAATAATCCTTCAAAACATGAGCAGGAAAAACATAACAGTGATCATTACACGAACAGCCTCCTCATTCCTTCTTTCCAATCCCATGAGACATGTTATAGATCCCTCGCCCCTGAAAAAACAAATAACATGATCACAATTTGTCACCAACCTTTAAGACACAGAAAATCATTAACAGAAGTTGGCATTTAAGAGAACAGACTAGATTACTCACAATAAGAAACAGTGAGGTAGCTGCGAATGCTATTGGAATGGCAACAGAGGTAACCTTATCGAGAGGTCCTTTCAAATATGTGTGCTTGTGAATGCTCTGGAAATATTTCTGGTGATCAATGAGCTTCTCCCTTGGTCGGAAAGGTGTTTCAGTTGTCATCCTTAAATTTCACATTCCAAAAGAAAATCCCAATCATTTCAAGCACAAACAACAAATCCATCATGCTTACAAATAAACAATATCCACAGTAACTTGAACGTGCATATAACCAAAAAAATAGGGACCTAGCCAAAAAAACCCAGTTTTGATAACTGAAAGCACAGGCAAACAAAAGCCCAATTCACAGTAAGAGCAATAAAACACTAATTGGGTAATTAAAGAAACGATCTTAAAATAAATTAGATACTAATTGGGCTCTTAGAGAAGCGATATTTACATCAAATTCTCAGATCTAAATGAAACTCATTTTTTACTAAAAGTTCCAAGCGATCTAAATTCAAATATATATATATATATATATATATATATATATATATATATATATATATATATATATATATATATATATAATAAGATCATAATCAAATCTACAAGTCAAATTATAAGGCACCAAATTGAATAGAATCCGAAACCCTAGTTTAGGAATGAAAAGATTGATTCAAAGATTCCGAGTGAGAAACAGCCATCTAAAAGGCCAAAAAGGTTAGGGTTTTGAAAGATGTATAAATGGGTGGATTGAGAGGGAAAAGGCCTTACCTTGGTGAATGAAGCCCCAGAAAATCTGGTTAGGGTTTGGATGCTGAGAGAGAGCAGAGAAGAGGAGGAGGCTACAGAGTTGAAATGAGAAAACACGGTGAAGGCTAATTCGTGACTATTTTATGATTTAAATTACACTTGGTGCCCCGTATGTTTGTGCAATTACACTATCTTCCTTCTTCTTTTTTATTTTTTTCTTTGTGCCCCCTAATATTATGATTTTATTGATTATTTTTTATAAAACAATGGCTTTTTTAAATTGATTTTGAGGTATTTTTCGATAATTTTGAAACCAATTTCCTCATTCATCAATTTTAGACTGGTTATCAATACTGACAAAAACAAAAGATCACAATATTTTTTTTTTTAAAGTTTAGTATGATGCTATTTTACAAATAAAAATTATAAAGAAAAGTGATTTGTGGAATCAATTTCTAAATTAATCCCAAAATTTAAATTGTAGTGATTGATTGATCCCTAATTTAAACTCATTTATTTTCTTAATTTACTGCCAAAGTTTGTACATGCACGAGGACTTCTATTTCTCAGGGTGAAGAGAGATGGAGCAGTAGAAAATACTTTTCCAGGCACGTTCAATTTTTTACACTGCATCACTTCTTTCTGAAGAGCTTGTGACACTCCAATTCCATCCATTTCTAGAAATTGACCACCACCATAATAAACCAAGGCTGTAAATTTCATTTCGTTTTTTTTATTTCTATTTTGAGGTTGTCCTGTGTATATATTGAGGTTGTACTAGCTGTACTATATATATTATTCAAAATATTTTTTAGTTTAAATCTAAAAATTAAATTATTTAGAATTATAAAATTTAATCTAAAAAAAATAAAATAAAATAATTTTTTTAAACAAAATCATAAACATGTATAATATTATTAAAATATTATCATTAATTTCACAAAGTCATTACATTATCTAATTGGTCTGAAATTTTAATATTATATATATAAATATATCAAAAGACTCTTCATAAAATTTTATCTTAATCCAACAATCAAATTAAGAGATATAATTGATATTATAAAATTATTCATTATTTTAAAAAATACTATTGAGCCAAAACCAAACAAGCAGAACAAAACCGAAATGTTTCGACTCTTATTTGACCGAAAAATCCAAAATAGATCACAATTTAAACCAAGATAAAAACATCATCATTTTATCTTATTTTCTTAACTAATATAAAACATTACGGTAGAAATAGAACAAAACTGACATCCCTGTCCTAAAATGATGTGGGATCAGGAAAATTCGTTTCTACTGTTCTACAAAAGCAGTAAATAGCCAAGGAATTTTTGTTTTTCTTTTGAGATATTAAGAAAACATCCAGACAGCAGGTATGATTCTTGCACTGCTAATTATCACCCGCACAGAAACACATGCGGTACCTGAGAAGAACTCAAATAAAAAGTGAAGCTACAATTAAGCTCAAAGGTAACACTCCACAGTGAAATAACATGCCGTCTTCGATTCCCAAAAGGCACAACAAGACAGAGCTCGCCCTCTCCATCACCTTGAGCTACAAAAATTCAACACCGCTGCAATTAACTTGTAATACACAGGCATTCTCTCAAAGATTCCTCGATTTAGGCAGATTCAACATCTGAACCATCTAGACCTTCCCTATAAAGCTCAAAATCCTCAGGGCTCCATCGGCAAATTAAGTGAAGCTTGAAGGTGGCCATCTTGGTATCTAACAAGCGCTGAAAGAAGTAATACATCAGCCACATGCCTTTTTTTTAACAAGAATGAAGAAATATTGTGAGTATACTAGCTAGCTAGCAAAATCAAAAGGCCAGAACTAACCAGAATGCGAGCAGATTCAGGGGACAGTGGCTTCCCCTCTTCACTGACAACAAAGTCTGAAACAAGTTCGATAACACCTGCAAACCATGATTAATTTAATATCAGACCTCAGGACTTATGTGTGCGTGTTTGTGAGCATGCAAGACACAACATGTAGTCGAAAGCAATTATGTACCCTTGTTCAACCGAACAGGCATCCCTTGCTTGCGCAAAAAGGGTTCCATCTCATGTGTAAACTGTTCGAGGGGTCCTTCCTTGAGTTCCACCTGAAAATCCAGTCACAAGTCAGGATGTTTGAAATATAGAACTTAATCACAGTACAGAAAAGTGGGTGATAGATCTATATGGCATCCAAAAAAATTGACTGCTCTCAAAACTGAGACCCCAAGTGGATGTTAACAAGGATGAGCTGAAAAATAAATTAAAGATCCTTGGTGATCGTTTTCTTAGTCAATTACAAAAAGGGCACACATACATTAATCATTATACATGTGTGTGCAAGTTTGTGTCTAGTTCTTGATTCAACACAGCAAGACATGGTTCAACCTGTTCAAACAGTACATAAGTCTACAACCAGACAAAATATCTCACATACTGTTTCTGTTGCAGTGGTTCCTGTCCTTGCAAAGTCATATTCCTCGTATTCATTAAACAACCTGCAAAAAGACAACTAAGAACATTAACTCATGAAGAAGTGTTTTTATCACTGAATAGGTCTGTAAAATGCCAGCAATACAGCCAAATCAATCAAACTTATTTTCATGTACAAGTTCCCAACAAAGAACTTGCACTGTTATATTATTATTGATCAGCATAATGTCCCTCACTGCCCTGTTACATATGGCGCTGCCTTGCATATTTAGAAGCAAATCATGAATATGGTCCTTTCATCAAAAGCCACAACAACACATCTTAATTGTTATCATTTTCTTACTGAGAAAAATCAGGTTTCCGTGTCCATTCCAATAATAACATAAATAAGAATTATTCAAGAAATTGAAGTTTCTTTCTTCAGCATCCAAATGATGATCAGAATAACCCTGGTAACTGCAAGACACTAGGGTTTGGTTTACAAACAAACAAGGAGAGTAAAGGATGCATCATATATCATGGTAGGTACTAAGGTTACCTTTCAACTTCTTCTCTAGGCAAGTTGGTAAGAAAAAGTCCGGCATCACCACGTAGAAGCTGGGAGAAAAAAATTGATTAAGAAATTCACGAGAACTCTTTATCAAAATAGAAGAATGCAGAAACTATGGACTGTGTAGATGTTCATGCTACCTTAGAAACTTTGTGAAGACCTGGCCTGATTTCATCAGCAGCAGATCGACCCAGAGAAACCTGCATTACTTTATTTGACCCAAGGAAGAATCTGACAACCATGAAAAGAAAGTTGGTAAGGCATAGAATCACCAAGTGCTCTAAAAGTTGATAAGATGTTGAAGAGCCCAAGTGCTTGAAAAATTCCCACAAGCTAAATTGTTCAAAACAATTAAGTAAAAATTGTAGGGAAAACCTGCTCACCTAAAAACAAGATGGCTAAACATAAAAAAAAAGGTACTAAAAGACATGCGATTCATATATTGTTTAAATAACATCCCCAAAACCAAAAGTAGTCCCATTCAACAACTCATAAAGAATACAGTCACCAATGGTTTGTTTTCCACTAAAATGAAACAAAAAAAAAAGTGATTTTACCTGCTGGTTGACTTGTGCTGTTCCCTGAACTCCTTGAATTTGAGATTCCTCATGTTTTCAAAGCTAAACACATAAATAGAACTGTACTTCTCCACAGCATCCCTTATAGAATTCACTATAGTCTCTTTATGCTCCTTCCCCTTCTTCTTTGTTTTTGACAATGTGACTGCATATCACATAATTAAACCTCTATAAATTACAATTTTTTTTCTCATCCATATAGCAATTTTTCCTCTTTTTTGAGCTCAAGAATTTTTTATCTCTTTTGCCAGAAGAAATATTAAACATGAAATAACAAACAGATTTTTGTCTACATAATTCAAATACAACCAGGCTAGACTCCAACCATAACAATCCCTCGATATCTTTGCTTATCGCTATAATTCACATTAAACAACACAAGTTCAAAATCCAAAATACTGAAACCCCAATTCAAAAAAAATATATCGAAAGAAGTTTTGAACCCCACAATCACGGAACAAACTTAAACCTAAAACAACAGCAGCCGAAAGATCAGTTTCTCTCATAGACTAAACTGCCCACAAAACACACAGACACAGTCATGTATATGATCAAAGATGAGAAAAACAGAGCAAACCTGGCCTGTTACGCTTAGACTTGGGCATGGTTAGTTTACGAAAGGCGGCTCCTTAGCTACTTCAAGTGACAGAGAAGGCTATGAACGAAAAAGAGAAGGATAGATATGGGCTTTGCTTTGCTTGCTTTGTATTAGGGTTTTAGAATTTAGGCGGAAAGAGAAGACCTTTTAAAGTGCCAAGCTGTAATATTATTAAAAGAACAAGGGTATGTTTGTCACAATAAAACGGCAATAATCTGGTGCGGATAATGTATATATTCAAAACATACACCTGCACTAACGGTGTCCCTCTCCATGAAAACTAGAGGGAACGAGACATAAACCACCGCTCCGTTGGGTTTTTTTTTTTTTTTTTTTTTGTCTAGTTTTAATTTATATAATTTTTTATTTTTTATTTTTTATTTTTATTTTTTTATTTAGTTTTGATCCCTTGATTTTTTCAGATTTTCTGATATAGTTCTTAATTTTTTGTTTGTATCTATATACCTCTGCTCTTAGTTTATATTTTTAATTTTTATTATTATTTTTATTTGTATTAAATGCAACTTGGGTTAAAAAATATAGTAAGTTTAGTTTTGATGGTGTAAAATGAGAGTGAAACTTTCTCTTATGCATGTATAGTTAAACGTGCAATTTTTGAAACACCCCCGTAGATAACTTAACGTTTTGTCTTATTTGAGGCTACAAAGATTATTTTACCATGCACAGAAAATGTAAAATTACCGGGACACCCCCACTGACAATTATTGGTTATTGTCTTATTTAGGGGTATTATGATTATTGTAATATGAACAGAAAATATTTTTTTAAAAAAATACCCCTAATACCATAACATTATTTTAAACACATTTTACATAATAAAATCAATATATAAAAAACTAAAATACAATTATTATTATTATTATTGTAAATAATTTTGTTACAGTAATAATCGAAAGTTTTATAGGCTGATTATTTCACTCAGATATATTAAAAAATCTAAGACCATTAATATTTTTTTGCATGTTAAAAAAATTATTTATGGCTATGGCAAAGTGTAGAGCGAGTGACTCGTATATTTTTTATTGTAGATAATTTGGCACAATTTTTCTACCCGTTTTGTCTACGTGTGACTTCGTGATTTTTTTTATATGATATTAAATCTGAAATATCATACATAAAAAAGTTGCAAAAGTCATTTTTTAAGAAAAATAACATCAATTGATGAATTATTTTGTATATTATTCTCATTGTTATTATCATGATTATTGAATTATCACAATTATTATAGTTGTCATTATAACCATTATTGTACATAGTTAATATTTTAATTATTATTGTCATACTATTGTTGACACCATTATTGTAATTAGAAAAAAAATTATTATTTTTATTTTATAAGATTTATTCTTAATATTATTATATTAAATGTATTTCTGAACACTGACATTAAATTATTTTGATTTGTTTTTCAAAAAAACCTAGGTCATTTATTTATATATATTTTAAGATGTTAATATTAAAAAATATCAAAATGTATAATTAGTCTAACATGTTTATAAGACAAAAAAAACCTTACAAAAATCATTATCAGTATTTTGAATGCCTTATCTATGATAATTAGAAATATTAACTCCTAAAAATATTAACAAAAAAGCTATTAAAAAATAAAATCAATGACATAACAAAAATAAATATTATTAGCTTAAAAAATATTATTTGACTTTAACAACAAATACAAATAATATAAAAAACCAAAAAAAAAAAGGAAAAAAAGAAAAAATAATAAATATCAATTTTCAAATGATCACCAACAAAAATTAAAATTTAAGAACAAAATTAAAAAAAAAACTTAACAAAAGAGGAAATAATAAAAATTAAAAACAAAAAACTAAGAGCATATACATACAAACATGGATAAAAATAGGAACCATTTCATAAATATATTTAAAAAAATAAAGGAATTAAAATAAAATCAAAGATTAAAAGTATAAGGGCCAAAATGAAAAATAAATATATAATCAATTTCATTCCAAGGACAAAATTGAAACAAATCCAAACTTTGATACCGAAAATATTAAAGGATTTAAAACCAATCTGGAAATTAAAAGACTGAGGACTGAAATGAAACCTAAATATATTTGATGAAAGCTGACTCAGACACCCTGATTATCAAAATAAAATAACAAAATTGTCCGAGGATTAGTCATGGTGCGCTTATGTTGACCCGAATATCCCAGTTATAAAAAACAAAACAAAAACAAAACAAAAAAATATATAAAGTGGAAAAAAAAATAAAAAAAGTATAACGGCCAGGGGGGATGGAAAAAAAAAGCTTTCAAAAAAAATTTGAGTTCGGGGATTAGTCGTGGTGCACTGAAGCTGGTCCAGACAACCCAGTTATAAAAAAACAAAAAAAATATATTAGTGGAAAAAGAAATAAAATAAAATGTATAACAGGGAAAAAAATGTTTTAGGGGAAAAAACAAGAAAAAAACATTGTAGCTAGAAACAATAAAACAAAATAAAAGGCATAATAAGAGAAAAAAGGGTAAAAAAAGTATTGTAGCGGGAAAACAGATGAATGAAAGCTAACTCAGACACCCCGATTGTCAAAAAAAATGGATCAGAGGATTAGTCGTGGTGCACATAAGCTGGTTTGGACACTCCAATTATTAAAAGAAAAAAAATTGGGTCTAGAGATTAGTCATGGCGTGTTTAAGCTAACCCGGATACTAAAAAACAAAACAAAAATACAAAAAAAATGTATAAGTGGAAAAAGAAATAAAGAAAAAGTATAACCAAGAAAAAAATATTTTAGGAGGAAAAAAACATGAAAAAAAAGGTTCAGGGATTAGACATGGTGCGCTTAAACTGGTCCGAATACCTTAATTATAAAAAATAAAACAAAAAAATATATAAATAAAAAAAAATAGAAAAAAAATATAACCGGAAAAAAAAATATTTTAGGCGGGAAAAAACATGGGAAGAAAATGAAAAAAAAAATCGGTAGCAGGAAAGTAAGGAAAAAAAATGCACTATAGCTGGGAACAAAAAAAAAAGAAAAGAAATCACTATAATAAGAAAGTAGCAATCCACAGTGAAATATATATAGGAGGGACATGCTTTCCCCACATGTTAGTGTATTGTTAATTGTAATGAAAAGACTTGAAAAAACATCATTTTCTGCTATTTTCCCCCAATTAGAATGCGCTCCAAAGACAGGATTCCTTATTTCTATGATGGCAAGTGAAAAGGTTCTTAACTTTTTGTCTTTTGTTATTGTTTCATCTGTTTTGATCTTTGCAATCAAGCATTCAGTGATGTAGCATCCAAAATTTTCTTTGCAGTGTTTTTTTTAACGAATATATGGAAGTTTTATAAAGATGGCTTTTTGTTGATATAGGTGATGTGGGCAGTGTTTATTTTGGACCGAACCATCCAATGAAGCCACACAGACTTTGTATGACACACCATCTTGTTCTCTCTTATGAGCTTCACAGGAAGATGGAAGTTTGTGTATGTCAGTTAGGTTAAAGATTTGAAATTTCTAGTATATTTCTATTTAGTTTCTTGAGAGAAAAAAGATGATGTGGGGTGTTTTTGTTTATGTCGAATTTGCTATGCAGAGACCACACAAGGCATATCCTGTTGAGCTTGCTCAGTTTCATTCTGAGGATTATGTTGAGCTTTTGCATCGGATTACACAGGATACTCAGCACTTGTTGGCGGGAAATTGGCTAGATGTATGGCTCTTTTGTTGTGAAATTTAGCTTTTCTTTTATTTATGTTAAGTATTTGTTGTTTTTGTTAGATGTGGAATGATTTAGGCTTTATGGATGACTAGCTATGAAAGTGAATTTTGTTTAGGTGAAGAATGGGGTGAAAGGATGTGGATTTTACTTCTGAGAGAATGATTACTTGATTGTTTACAGCAAGGTCTAAATAGTGTTTGACCTTGTGAAGTTGTTGGCATGATTAGATATGAATGAAGTGATAGTAACTCGATCAACTGCTGAAATCGTTATGATTGATTTATTGCATTGCCTTTTTTGAATTCATCTTTATCTGGCTATGATATTCCATCTTGAGTGCATTAAGATTTAATTGTGTGAAATTATCACATGAACCCATTTATGGTCTTTGAGGCTTTCTAATGTTGCTTTTGATTTATATGTTAACTGATCATGTGTGGTTCACTTCCTAAGAAGGGATCTTTACATGTTGGGATTTTAGGTTATTTTAGCTGTATCTGTGTATTTGGTAATTCTAATAGGCAATTGTAATGCTACTGGACTCTTGAAGTTTGATTGGTTACACTAGATTATCATGGGCTGTGAGTTTCTCCAAGTTTATGTGACTTGTTGTTTCTTTTAGTGGTATCTTTGCATTTGCTTAATTTTTTTTTTTGTCTTTCATGGATGTTCTACTGAAACGGATGATAAATTGACATTTAAAATTTTCTTTCAATTTTCAGTTATATGTTTATATTACCTGATCATCTTTTCAACGATAACCTTGGAGAGGATTGCCCTGTCTTCGAAAACCTGTTTGAATTTTGTCAGATTTACGCTGGTGGAACTATAGGTAAATGAAAACAAGAGAAGAATGTTGTCATAGCATTGTTTGGTTCGTTCATTCAGCTTTATTTACCATTCAATCTTAAATGCTGACTGACATTTTCTGACAGATGCTTCACGTAGGTTGAACAATCAACTGTGTGACATAGCTATAAATTGGGCAGGTGGATTCCATCATGCAAAAAAGTATGGGGCATCTGGATTTTGTTACATCAATGACCTGGTTTTGGGGATTTTGGAGCTTCTGAAACATCAAGCTCGTGTTTGTACTTTAATATAGATGTTCATCATGGTGATGGTGTTGTAGAAGCCTTTTATTTCACTGACAGGTAGTGAAAGCTTATATTCCATTAAGAATATGGACTGGTTGTGGAATGGTAAAGCCATGAGAAATACAGGTTTTTTGTTTATCTTTTGACGGGGTGATGACTCTGAGTTTTCACAAGTATGCAGATATGTTCTTTCCTGGAACTGGTGATGTTAAGGTGATTATTTAATGTTTTTTCATTCTTTATTATTCCTAATGTCAAAATTGATAAAACATTATTTTTCTTGGCTAACTTACATCAGGTTTTGAAGCTACTTCAAGCAACTGTATTTTTGTGTTTGTTACCTTATTCTGCTATTACTCCTGTATCCTTTTTATGTTTGAATGATGCAACAACATAACCCCCCTGCAAAAAAAAAAAAAAAACAAAAACAGTTCATCTGCCCTTATATCCTTATATTTATTGAACAACCTCAGAAATATTCATCTAGCCTTCTAGTATTTTCCCTGGTTTCTACAAACTTTTTATCTGTTGGTTTCTGAAATATCATGCTTGTTCCAAACAAGTCTTGTACCAAGTGCAGTTGGAATGAAACTTGTCAGAATTTTTTGTTTTCTCATCTAGATGTTCCTGTTACTAATTTACCATGAATTCTCATTTCAGAGCATACCCAGGACAAGCAAATCCAACGCGACGATGAATATTACGAAGGCCACAATGATAATGACCATGTGGATGTGGGAGCATTAACTTCTGATAGGGAAGGGAAGATGTAAAGATGTAAAGGGACACATGGAAGGCCTTGTTGTCTGTGCTTATGGATTGTTGTTGCTCATTTGTATAAGGATGCCCAAGTAAAAAACCAGTGACAAGTAGCAGTCATTCTTTACATACTCCAGCTAAATTGCCCTGTTTGGTTGAGATTGTTTTTTAAAGTTTTTTTCATTTAAAAATATATCAAAATAATTTATTTTTTTATTTTTTTAAAATTGTTTTTTACATCAGCACATTTAAAATAAAAAATATTTTTTTTTTCAAAAGTGCTTTCCAAATGTATTTTCAACACTTGGCAAGTCGTTGTGAGGAATATATTTCTAATATCATTTGAAAAAATATTTAGTTTCGGCTGATGCAGAAGCTAGTTTGAGAATATTCCTACCGTTAAATGAAAAAACCTTAGATAACCCTCAATTCTGATGATCGATTACATAAGACTATAAATTATCTATTTATTAGCCTCCTTTAATGAAAGCGAATTTCCCATTTCACAAAAAAGTCATCTCTAATATTTTTTAAAACAATTTAAAAAATAAACAATAAAATGAAATGAAAAAGGTGGAAAAAGGAGAACTTAAAAAGTTTGTTCTTTTGGCCCAATAAATTGAGTAGTCTTTAGATAAACATAAACACCCTATCTATATTAAAACCAAAGGCCCAAATGACAGACATCGGCTTCTAATGCGCAAACGGGAAGCACAACTGCAAGCTTGGAGTTTGGTACCACGATAAGTTTCTTATAAAAAAGGTTGTCATCATGTTATGATGTCTCTACCACAACTAGCAGAAGCACTGAAACAGTGAGCGAGTGAAACAAAATCTTGAAAAGGAACTCGACGTATAGTATATGAGCGTTCTTCTCATGCTTCTTTGCTCCTGGGAGCTTTGGTAAGTTGCCTTGGATTCTTTTCTAGTTCCCTTGGTTATATTTTGTTTTTATTCACAACTTCAGCTTCTTGAAGGTCGGTTTTCAGTATATTATCGAAAAAGATCAGATTTTTATTATGATAATGTATTTTTTCAATCATAGGAAAAACTAGGGAATCTTTTTTAGTGACTCCAAGATAGAGGTTTGCTTGGCTTGTGAGACTGTGGTGTGAATTGATAATATGGAGGTGATAATTATGACAAATGGGCAAAACTGTTTATCTGGTTTTGAAAGAAATGGGAACTTAACCTGTAATTGTAGCTGGAAACCATATTCTTCACGTGGGCCTTTGAATTCTTGGAGACCTCCAATTTTTGGTGTTCCATTAAAGAGCAAGTGTGGGAAAGCAATTAGAGTTGCTGATTTAAGAGTTAAGGCATTGCAAAAAGACGAGTCTGATAATCGGTTGGTTGGTGGTGGTGGAGTTATTGAGAAAGAGTTAGAATTTAAACCATCTTTTGGTGAGTATTTGAAGGCTATGGAGTCTGTTAAGACTGGAAGAGAAAAGAATCTAGTACATAAGCCAAATAGTCATAAGTTGAAGGATGATTTAGAGGGGAATGATGCGCCATTGTTGGAAAGAGATGAAAGGAGTGTAAAATTGAGGGGCTTTAAGGATAGAGTGAAGGTTTCCAAAGTCATGGAAAGTGATGAGCTTGGCAGCACTGCTAATAGACCCAGTGGTGAGGAAGCTGTAGTTAATACAGAGCTTGATTACAGAGGAGGAAGAATTAGAGAGTTCAACCATAAGGTAAGTGGTGGCAAAGAAAGTGATGCGCATGCTAATGTAAGAAGGAAGAGGGGAGGAGCTACAAGTGATAAGCGATGGTTGAGGAATAGCCCCAGGAGCTCGAACTCAAACTTGGAGGACCTTAAGTATAGGAGCTATCAGTTGAAAGATGATTTAGAGGAGAGTGATGCACCATCATCAGTAAGACATGAAAGCAGTGTGAACTTGAGGAGGTTTAACAATCGAGAAAAGGTTTCTGGAGTCATGGAAAGTGATGAGTTTGGTGACAATGGTGATGGATGCTCTGGTCAAGAAGATGTAGTTAATGCTGAGCTTGATTACAGAGGAGGTGGAATTAGAGAGTTCAATCATAAGGTGGGTAGCAAAGAAAGTTGCGTGCATGCTAATGTAAGAAGGAAAATGGGAGGAGCTGCAAGTGATGACCGATGGTTGAGGAATAGCACCGGGAGCATGAATTCAGACTTGGAGGACCTCAATTATAGGAGTTATAATTTGAAGGGTGATTTAGAGGAGAGTGATGCCCCATCATCGATAACACATGAAAACAGTGTGAGTTTGAGGAGGTTTAACAATCGAGAAAAGGTGTCTGGAGTCATGAAAAGTGACGAGTTTGGTGACAATGGTGATGGATACTCTGGTCAAGAAGATGTAGTTAATGTTGAGCTTGATTACAGAGGAGGTAGAATTAGAGAGTTCAATCATAAGGTGGGTGGAAAAGTAAGTGGTGTGCATGCTGATATTAGAAGGAAAATGGGAGGGGCAATGAGTGATGGGCGATGGTTGAGGGATCATACTAGCAGCATGAATTCAGACTTGGAGAATTTCAATGAAACCAAGAGCATGAAGTCTCGAATTGCACAACGAAGTCCTATGGTATTAGATGATATTGAAAGCATTGACAGAACTATCAGCATAAAAGAAAATCTTGCCCATGCTAAAGATTCCCTGGATATGTTCAAAATAAAGGGGAAAGCTTTTGAAAAAGAGAACATCGGTTCTGGAGTCAACAAAATGAATGGTGGAGTTGTCAGGAATCGCAGTCAAGCTGATAAAGTTTCTGACAAGAGATATGTGCAGAAAAACGGATTATCAAGTAGTTACCAGGAAAGGGGCTGTGGAGAGGATTTTGAATTGGAAAGGGCTGCCTTCAAAAGCTTTGAGCAATCCAATGATGTTATTGGCAAGACAAAAGTCCCGATGTGGCAAATAGAGGAGAAAATTCAGAAGCTAGGAAACTGGTGTGTAATCTATGCTCTTCTATATTCTCTCCTATTTTTTCCTCTCAAGCTCAACTGAACTTTAACTCTCCTTTCATTATAACTAACAATATTTTTTTGGCATGTGTGTGCAACTCCTGTGTATCTAACCTATTTTGTATTTTGATCAATGCTGTGTAATTGTACCAATATTTCGTATCTAACCTATTTTGTACCGATACCTGATAGATTTTTTAATTCATTGGGATCTGATTTGCCACTGTAACAAGTGGCCCAGAGATTAATGTGCTCCTTCTCCTTGCTCCATGTTTAGATCACAGTCACACCAAGCAGTTTTGTTGTGGTGGGACAGCCTTAGACTTGGGGAGGTAACATCATCTCGGGGACAAGGGATGCCACTGGCTTCTTACCTTGTTTGTCCTTTCCGAAAAGAGGGACAGTTCATGTAAAAGTAAACAAATTATGGAGGAACAAGTTGCTAAAACCACCAATGAAGGGAATATCTTTTTATGTGGATGATGTTTTGTTTTAGAAAGTAATTCTTGAGTGCCTGCATTCCAGTGGAATTCCTAACTAAATCCATGTGCTTAAAATACTCGTATTCTAAATATTTTTAGCAATTCCTAATAATTTTTAATTTTACACGGAATCAAATTTGTTCCTGATAATTTCTAATTCAATTTTTTCTGTCTTGGATTTATTAGCATGTTCTTCTTCTTCTTCCTTTTTTTTTTTTTTTTTTAGATGTAATTTTTATATACAAGTATAAATCAAGTCATAGATTTTAAGTTTGGGTAAAAATTTTACATCATATATAAGTTATCTTTCTAATTCCTAATAATTTTCTATTCCCAATTTTACAACTTATCAAATTACCTTTCTAATTCCTAATAGTTGTCTATTCTGTTTTTTTTTTTTTTGGATCAATCCTTACGAGGGAAACCCCACTCCCCGGAAAGCGCACTTTGTGGGCCCAGGTGAGCGGTTAAAACCCCCGGCTGTCCCAGGCTCTTACGAGGAGAAGTGTGTAAGACAGAGGCTCGAACTTGGGTGAAACATTCTGCACCCAAGCCTTTACCGCTGCACCCCACCCTCGGGGACGTCTATTCTGTTTTCAATGTGGGCATGTGTGCTTGTGTCAATAACCTTGTGAACACATTAGTTCTCTTACATTTTATATGTATATCTATATTTTCCATGCTTCATGTGAAACACTCTCATTCTTTGTATCTTTGATGATTCACGTATCATGCTAAGTTGGAGTAGTTCATTTCGGCAGGTTAAATGGTGCTGATATTGATATGCCTGAGTGGATGTTCTCTAAGGCAATGCGTAGTGCTAGAGTAAAGTTTACAGATCATTCTGTGTTGAGGATTATCCAGATATTGGGTAAATTGGGAAATTGGAGGCGAGTGCTACAAGTTATTGAGTGGCTTAACATACGAGAACGCTATAAATCCAACAGGCTAAGGTAACATCTTCTCATATTTTTTGCACTGCTGTTTGTATGCATGAATGACAATACCTTTCTAGAGTAAAGAGTACTGAAATTCAAAGAGCAGTGGAATTTATCTTGGTGCTTGGTAAATTTCAAAGATAATCTTTCAGAATTTCTTCCCAGACAAAATCCAGATTGTTCTACATAATTGCTTAGATTGAACCTCATTATACTGCAGGGTGAATCTCTGTCCTGTAAGGAATGAGAAGCCCATTTTAGTTCTTTGGAGTGTAGCTTTTTTGCAATATAAATTCTTTTACCTTTCGTTACAGAAAAAAGCTTATTCTGTTTTTAAATGTAGTATTCATATATCACTCAATCCAAAATTTTATCCTCTCTTGAATTAGTTCACAAAATCTTGGTAAATCAACATGTCTTAATACAGGCATGTTTACACAACTGCACTTCATGTACTTGGCAAGGCAAAAAGACCTGTGGAGGCACTCAATTTATTTCGTGCAATGCAGGTAATGCTCAAGAACTTTCATTTGAGGCCTTGCTCCTTTCTCATTAAATGCAAGGTTATTTAATTGAACAGTATAAAAGGAAACCCTCGCTGACTTGTGTCATTGTTTCTTCTTCTCTTTTCTTTTTCCTCTTCTCTCCAGCAAGAAATGTGTTTGTATCCTGACCTAGTAGCTTATCATTCTATAGCTGTCACTCTCGGACAAGCAGGATATATGAAGGAACTTTTTGATGTAATAGAGAACATGCAATCTCCTCCCAAGAAGTTCAAATCTGGGGCACTTGGGAAGCGGGACCTAGGGTTGGAACCAGATACTGTTGTCTTCAATGCGGTTAGTGATACTTGTAACAGCTAAGTCAAATCATTACGGTATATTGTTTTGAAAGGGCATATTTTCTGTAGTCTTAAGATCATTCTAAGAATTCAGCTATCTCATCCATTGCATCTCTTCCCACTGATTGGGGTTATCAAGGATGGACTAGAGCCATGACATGCAGATCATGCATTTTCTATTTCCCTTGGCATATTCAATCAATTATCTGTGAATTATTTCAATTTGCATAATGCATATATGCAGCTGTGATCATCCACAGCATTGACATTCCTTATGTATGTAGGTCCTAAATGCTTGTGTTCGGCGAAAACAATGGGAAGGTGCATTTTGGGTTTTACAGCAGATGAAGGAAAAGGGTCTGCAACCTTCTACTGCAACGTATGGACTTGTTATGGAGGTAATGGCTGTTTTTACTATCCATGGTTCTTATCAATATTTCACATCAGCAGAACCTATATCTTAGATTGTTAGCAATATCTTGTTGTATGAGTATATCATTTTTCTGATAAACAGCTAGTCATGTCTGCTGACTTGCTACTATGATTATCACTCAATATTTCAACTTTCATAGAGCTGCTCAAAGAACTAGACTTCAAATCTCAGCATATGGACTTATTTGTTCTGAGTATAAGTACATCATTAACTGTTGGTTCAAATCCTACCACCAACCTCTTTGGTGTCGTCCAGAGATTCACCTCACCTGTTGCCTGGTGCATAATGGCTGAGAGGTTTGAACATACCCCAGGTTTTGCCCAGTGCTAAAGAAAAGGTTTAAATCGGAAAAACAATTTGGTTTGTGCAGTATGAAGTTAGTAACCTAACCTAGGTACATTAGTTTGGTTGAATATGGTGCCGTATGAACTTGTTGTACAATATTAATTATCTGGTTGGACTTTCTGTTTCTCATATTCAGCTTTATGGTTCGTATACAAATGACTGCACCTTGATACTTAACAATTAAGATAATTATAAGGGCTGTTTGATCTTGACTCATTCTCGTGTGTTCATGTGCTAGTTTCTACTATCTGTTAATGTTGGATTCCAATGTAAGTTTTAGTAGTAAGAGGACCATTTCATAACTTCATGAAGTGAATTAAAGTGATAATTTCCCATCATTCCCGGCTCTTTAAGCTAGGTGCCCAATCTAGTATCTTTTTGGGTGGTTTTAGTGTGAAATGTCATTTTCAAAGCATAGGAGCATGAGCTATCGTTTTGACCTGCCTACCATCAGAAAAATGTTTCCTATGAAAAGCCTTATGTTGTATTATAAACAGTGGACTTATGGAACTGGTAAGAGTTTGCTAGGTATTCTCATTTTCTTGAATATACATTAATTTTTGTAATAACCAAGAAATGATTAAAGGTTTTCTGTCTCATACTTGAGCAGGTCATGCTTGCTTGTGGCAAGTACAACTTGGTTCATGAGTTCTTCAAAAAAGTTCAGAAGTCTTCCATTCCAAATGCCTTAGTATATAAAGGTGCTTGACTGATTTATCATTTCTTCCATTTGATTTTATAGAACCTCATTTTGAAATCAAACTCTTGTTACATACAGTTCTCGTCAATACATTTTGGAGAGAGGGTAAGACAGAAGAGGCTGTGTTGGCTGTTAAAGACATGGAAAGACGGGGAATTGTGGGTTCAGCTGCTCTTTATTATGATCTTGCACGCTGTCTCTGTACATCTGGAAGGTGTCAAGAAGCACTAGATCTGGTAATCTTTTTATGGTTAATGTACGACGTTTCTGTTGTGCATTTATATTTTAAAACTGAATCTAAAGAACACTATATTCTTGCTAAACAATCCGCATTCATTAAATGGTGTGTTGCTAATTAGTGTTTACGAGCACGGCGAGCTATATCACTGCAGAAATGTATGTATATCGCTAAATTTTGCCTGCCTGATGAAGTTTTCAGTTTATACTACTGTTGAATGTACAAAGAAAATGCATGTTTTGCAACTGCGTCTTTGGTTTGAGAGGCCGAACAAGCCTTGGGCTGCACAATTGGGGCCCTATGATAACTGCTGAGATGTCCCTTTGGGCATTTAATAGTTTGCAAGCTTTAAAGATTGCAACAGGTTTGGTGTTGCTTCAACTACCTACAATTTGAGTGCTTATTATTACCACCAGCTGTTCTTTGAACAAACAGTCCATCACAACCTGCTTTCATTTCACAGATTGAGAAAATATGCAAGGTTGCTAACAAGCCGCTTGTAGTAACTTACACTGGCTTAATCCAAGCTTGTCTGGACTCTGGAAACATTCAAAACGCTGTCTACATCTTCAATCAAATGAGGAACTTTTGCCCCCCAAATCTTGTTACTTGCAACATAATGCTGAAAGCGTGTGTAGAACATGGATTGTTTGAAGAAGCAAACGAGCTTTTCAAAAAGATGTTAGACGATGGCAATCATATCAGCCGAAGATCTGATTACAAGTTTCGGGTAATACCAGATTCCTATACTTTCAACACCATGCTTGATGCAAGCATTGCAGAGAACAGGTGGGATGATTTTGAGTATGTTTATCAAAAGATGTTGCACCATGGGTTCCACTTCAACGCAAACCGTCATCTTCGAATGGTACTGGATGCTTCTAGAGCTGGAAAGGTACTTATATAAAATCTATTTTGATTATTTGAAATTAGATTTGTGCATGAACATATTATTGAAAGGGATGTTCATAGCGTCTCCATAAAAATAACACTAGGCTGCCAAACTGCATCTATGTCCGGACTGAATAGCCTGATTCAAGGTGCTATTATATGAGAATAGTCAAAAGCACTTGAAGGAATAAAATGGATGCTTTGTTGAATTCCTTAGGAGGGATGATAAGAACTTATCTTTGTAGTACACTTTGGACGCAATCTTCATAAAATGCTTCTAGGTAATTCATCTGTCAGAAAATTCTGAATTCTATGTTTTAGGAATTGCAAAATCTGAGAATTCAGAGTTATGGAAATCTAAATTTATTGTCCTTATCCTCCTCAAATTCTAGATACAAACTGTCAAGACTTCAGATTTAGCACAAAAGAATTGTTCATGACAACATTTATAAAAACAAATAAACAGCATCAAGAGTGTTCTTTTTGTTTCTAGTCTTCAATTCAGGAGAAGTTACAAATAAATTCCCATTGTGACTGCAGGGAGAAGCGTTGGAAATGACTTGGAAGCACCTGGCGCAGGAAGATCGGATTCCTCCGCCGCCTCTTGTCAAAGAAAGATTTTGCATGATGCTTGAAAAAGAAGACATCGATTCTGCTCTTGCTTGTATTACCCCAAGTTCAGCTGGGGAGTCTCAAGCATTCTGCAGAAGTGCCTGGTTGAGTTTATTCGAAGAAAAAGCCCAGCGGTTTAGAAAGGACACCCTCATACGGCTGATGCACGAGGCGCGAGTGGTTGCTGCTCGGAGCAACTCACCAAACCCTGTATTGCAAAATCTATTAATATCTTGTTGTGATTACAATAGGCCTCGTGTAAAGGTTCCTGGATTCAATCAAACATAGATTTTGTGTGCAGCTAAATCAGAAAAATCCTTGAAATCTTGATGGAATGCACTTGTGTAGTTAGCAAACCAGCATGTCCCAGTGATGATGATAGGGTTCAGGGTGAGAATGAGTGCCTGTTGGCACTGCGGTCAAACCGGTGTTTGGCCAAAATTCAAAAAAAAAAATTCATTTTAAATGAAATTTTTTTGGTGTTTTTAGATCATTTTGATGTGCTGATGTCAAAAATAATTTTTAAAAAATAAAAAAATTTATCATTTTGATGTATTTCTAAATGAAAAGCACTTTTAAAAGCAATTGCAACCGCCCTTTCAAACAGACTCCGAGTCTCGAGAGGAATTTAGGGGGGAGATTAATTGCTCATTGATATGTTTTTTATTTAAATATACAATAACAAAAATAAATATTCATAGTAGAGACAAAACCAAGTTTTACTATTTAAAAACCACCATGAAGTCATGCACATAAAAAACACTTGGCAATATCATAAAAGGAATGCTATAATCTTATATGAAAATAATGTAAAAACAATAATATATTTATTATTTTATAAACATGTTTTAATTATATCTAGAAGGGAAAAAATAATTTATAAAAAATTTAGGTGCACATTGCCCAACACGCTTGGGCCATGACAAACAAGGTGAGGCATGGATGGGCTTGCAAGGCTAAGCCCACACGCCTGACCTTTTCCCCCATCTCATATGAGCAAACAACGTGTCATTCGCTTATATGTTCAAACAAAACAAGGTGACTCATCATTACAATAACAAAAAACACATTACATATATCTAAAGCAGAATGTGGCGGTCAGAGGTGTTTTCCGGCGATACACTGTAGCTATAGACTCAGTGGCACTGTGGATTCGCAATTTTCACCGGTGCGCCGCGCGAGTTCGTCTGTCTTATTTTTTTTTGTTTTTATCGGTTATGAACAGTGTAATGACGCTCAGCCCCCCGATAATAAGACAAAAACACGTTTTCGGCTGAGGGCTACGGTTGTAATTACACGCGTACAGACCGGTCCGGTCCGCCGGAACCTTTTTTTTTTTAATATTTTTAAAAATGTGCTATGACGTCCGTAGCTCCCGAAACGACAAGTAATTGACCACGACATTACTGTGCACTTGCGTCAGCGCTGTCAGGAAGCCGTACAGGCGCGTCGGTGCGTTTTTGTCCCGCCATCGCTTCAGGCGGCGCTTGCGGCGTCATGCGGAGGTGGAAATTTTTCATCCGCCGGTGAAAACGATTCCCAACCCTTCCCTGAATCTCATGGGGTGGCACGTGTTCTTCAAATATCTACGTGGAGGCTCATATTGTCGGTTGAAACATTATGTCCTCTTTTCTCTCTCCTCAGAGCCGGAGTCAATTTCAGTCCCCCGAGTTATTGTGCATGCATTTCAGTCCCTTGGCTTTTGTTTGATTTCTGTAATCCAAGTTTCGAATTCTTTCAATTTCATCCTTTCATTCGAATTGATATATATGCAATTTGCATGTCAGTCCTTCTTCTTTTAATTTTTCAGTTTGCTATTAGATCCCTGAATTTTGTTTAGTACAGCAGGTTATATTGTTTTCAATTTTGTCCTTCATTTCAAATTCATTATATATTGCACTTTAATTTCAGTCCCTCTTCTTTTAAATTTTTTTCCTTTTAAATCTTGGAATATTTTTGGTACAAAAGTATGAATTGTTGTTAAATTAATCCTTCACTTTAAATTAATTATATCTTTTATTGTTATTTTGGGCCTTATGTTTTTAATTGTTCTTTTGAAATTCATTTCCTTTATTATTATTTATATATAGATGCATTATTCCCTATTATTGTACAAGTTCATGTATATATTTTTCTTTAATTTGGTTTTGGATATTTCTTTTATCTTTTCTTTTGTTGGGGTTTCTTTTTATTTAGTCTTCAAATTTTATTCCTGGTAGTAATCATTTGAAAATTAATTTTTTTTTACATCACAAATATTTTTTAAATGCTAATAATAATAATAATAATAATAATAATAATAATAATAATAATAATAATCATTAAAAAATTTGCATAATTATAATTTAATTTTTGGAATATTTGTTGAATATTATCGCCTAATAATAATAAAAAATATTGAAAGTGTGTAAAATTAAATATATATTTGTATATGTATGTCAAATTAAAATATGTTAAACTGCTTATATATTTGAATATTTATTTAATATTATCGTCTAAAAATATATACAGAGAGAAAAAAGAAGACCGCGGATTTTTTGAAGGAAAACAATTTATATCAGTATTTTTAAATACATTTAGTATAATAATATGATGAATAAATCTTATAAAATACATTTTGCTCCAAATTTTAATTATTATATGTTTTAATATTTATTGCATATTATCGCCTAAAAATATATAAAGAGATAAAAAAAATGACCTCGGATTTTTTGCAAAAAAAAAAAATTTAATATCAGCATTCTTAAATACATTTAATATAATAATATGATGAATAAATCTTATAAAATAAAATAAAAATTTGGTTTTGGATTTTAATTTTGTGCTCTTTTGTTCAAGTTTATTTCTTAAAAAAATTAAAAAAATTGATTTTTAATATTTAAGATCTAATATTACCCGGGAAAAAATACAACTCAAAAAAACAAAAGGTAAACAAATTTGCCTAGATTATCTACAATTAAAAAATATACGAGGTATTTTCCGTTTCGACTACACTGTTCTTTTGAGACAACAAATAAATAATTATAGCACGCAAAAAAATTATATTTCTGTTTTTAAAAAAAATGCAATATTTTTATTTATAATGTGTCAGATCTAATATTACTAGGGAAAAAAGGCAACTCATATTTTTTTTTTACAAATTTATCTAGATTATCTACAATTAAAAAATATAAAAATCACTTCCCATTTCGATCACACTATATAGTATGTGAGACTAAGTATATGTGTTTAATATTTATTTAATATTATCGCCTAAAAATATATATAGAGAGAGAAAAAAGGACCTACAATTTCTTCCAAAAAAAATTAATATCGGTATTCTTAAATATATTTAATATAATAATATGATGAATAAATCTTATAAAAAAAACTTTGGCTTTGGTTTTGAATTTAAATTTATATTTTAGACCCTTTTTTTTTGCTTTTAAGAAACGGTGACCTTCTTTTCACATTTATTTTTGATTTTTTAGTGTCCAAGTCAGTTGTTCTTTTTTAACCGGGTTTTTTTTTTATTAACCAGAGTACCCGTGACAACAAATTTCTAATAAATCATGTCACCTTCTTAGCAAATTTTCTAATAAATTTTATCAAAAGTTTTTTAGCAATAGCAATATTCAATCATATTTTGGTTGAAAAAAACCATTTTCAACAAATTTATCAATTACAATTATATTAATTAAATATTAAAATAACAAAATACAACATTTATAAAATCAATAAATTTTTTACATAGATAAAAACCCCCAGCGAAACGGGCAAATCGGCTCGTTACTTCTAGTGCAAAAGCTTACATAAAGCTCCTAACCAAAAAAACAAAACTCTAGAAAACTCTATAAACTAACATTATTAATATAGTTTTGTTTTGATTGAAATGAATAAAAAAAACAAGATAAAATAGTGTCTTTTTTATCTCGGTTTAAATTCCGGTATGTACTGAAAATTTCAATCAATTATATGCTGGAATCACGCCAGCTATTCCGCTTTGACTACGGGAAAAAATTTCATTTCCCGCACCCCTCATCTCTCACCCACCTGCCTGGCCAAAATTAAACAAATTGATGTATGCAGTAGTGATGTGACCTATATATCATGGTAATCAAACTCGCGAGTCAACTCTCAAACTCGTACAAGTTTGCGAGTTGGCTCAGCAAACCTGATTGGACCGGAAAAAAAAATCAAAACCGGTCAAACTCGGTCAAAATCAGGTTGACTCGGGAAATCGGACAGGATCGGTCTGA
Source organism: Salix caprea (assembly GCA_964035475.1). Lineage (NCBI taxonomy): Eukaryota > Viridiplantae > Streptophyta > Magnoliopsida > Malpighiales > Salicaceae > Salix > Salix caprea. The sequence continues at coordinate 1,004,635 of OZ037743.1, forward strand.
TTTCACGATCCCAGTTGCTCGGCCTTCGCAGTCTCAGTCTCTCACCGAGTCACCCCCAAATCATCAACTCAGCCTCTCACCCCCAAAATCGTCTCTTCTCTTCGTAGCAGGAACTGACATCATCTTTGTGAGAAATCAAGGCAGAGAACCAGAGTTTGGAAGCGAACACAACAGTGGAAGCAGAGAGGACCATTCTTGCAATTTTATAGTGCAGGACCAAGCAAGTAATGTTACATGTGGAGTTTAAGATCTACTGGTTGTTAATACATAGATGGTTGCTGTTGGTTTGGGTCTCTGTGTTTCGGTCATGAATTGTAAGGTTTTGCATCCACTGAGGATTTGTAGCCATAGATATCGTAGTGATGAGGGTGGGCGGCGGCATGAGAGAAGAGAATGAGGGATTTAGCCATTTAGCATTTAGGGTTAGTTAATAATAATAAAAGAAAAAGAAGAAGGAGGAGGTTTCTACTTTCTACCGGGGGGGTTGTTATAAATTAATAATAATAATAATAATAATAATAATATATACGGGGGGAGGGATTATGAACTTATGATATTAATAATAATAATAGTAATAATATATACGGGGGAGGGGTTGTGAACTTATGATAATAATAATAATAATAATAATAATAATAATAATAATAATAATTAGCATAAAAAATAGTTAGCATAAAAAATAATTTTAATTTTTTTTATTAATTTAAGATAATAAATAACATTAATTAATTTTAAATACAACAATCATAAAAAAATATACAATTACTTGTACGCTAGCTGAAGATTTGTTTTAAATTTGTTAGTTTTTAACTTATGAACTTTTAGGGACATAATTATTTTGTAATGTGTTTTGAAGTTATTTTACATCATGTATGAACCTAAACTAATTAAGTTTTATGTCCATAATTATGCTATTTTGTATTCAGAAATATTTTACATACGATTTTACGATTTTTCTTCTCACATGATTTTAGCTGTGATTTTACGATTTTTGTACGGACAAATTCGGGTACGATCTTACGATTTTACGATCCGATTTTTCGGAGCCCCTTCCGATTCGTGTTAAAATCTCGATTTTGACAACCTTGCTATATATATATATATATATATATATATATATATTAAAGATGTATTGAAAATGAGAAAATAAAAATTAAAAAAAATATATATTATAAAAAAATAAAATTGTTGTCAATTTTGATTTTATAAAAAATAAAAATTATATATTTTTTTGCTTTTTAAGTTTTTCATATATATAATTAATTAATTATATATGAACAGTACAACCCCGAAACAGCACACAAAAACACTCTGAAACCGAAACATTTAGTATCAATAAAAAAACAAAACAGCAACCAAAACGGTATTTACAACCTTGTTATAAACCCATTTATAGGTTCAAGACATCCTATAATCAATGGAAAAAAAATATAAATCATCTTGAATCAAAAACCATTCTGGAGCCCTAATTTACCTATCCTCACAAGACGAATGATTAAAAACATTTAATTGCATTGCTCTTTTGATTTTACCTATTGACTCCAAGTTTAGTTATTTTTATTGCCAAAAATAAAACCAACCAATAACTTTCTCTTTTTTATTTTTTTTAACTATTTATCTCATCTTTCAAATTCGAGAATCTATACAAAAATAAAATAAAATCATGAATAAAATATATAATTATCAAACTGAAAGAATAAAAAGAGATGTTGAAAAAAACCTGAAGTCATTATTCTTCAAAAGGGTGCTGACTCAACAGTGATGAAAAAGAAAAGGGCAAGCTTCTTTTTTCTCCCCTCTTCCTGCCATGGTTAAAGGAGCAGGTGCATCAAATACCCTCTCATTTTCTTATTGGGATGATGGTAATAATATATAATTATATTACAGAATGATTTTTACCTTTCATTTTCATTCCTCATTTTCTGCGTTGACCATGTGACTTTCAAGAGGAAAATATTTCTCCTTGTCAAAATCTGCAGGAGCTTTTTATTTTTTCCCCTATTTATTTTAAAATATAATGCTTAATAATTTTATTTTTCTAAGTTGTTTTTGACTTTTATTGCTTTTTCAATTATTTTTTTTTTAGTTTAGTTAAGGATTTGCAAACCTCTTTAAAAAAAATACTTGACACGGTAAATTATTAAAAAATAAAATTTTGAATTTGGGTTTTTGGTGTGGTGACTCAATTTACTAGAATTCTATTAATTCTAGTAAAATAATTTGTTAATTCTTCTTTATTTTTGTTTATTTAAAGAATGGTAAAAGGATACCATTGTTTCTTGTTTCCGTCTGCATGCGTAGTGCCTATATGCTCATGGCTCCAAAATACAATCTCCACAGGTCAATCTCACCAGCTAGGTTACTGGCCTTCATCCTCATATGTATAACTTCATATCTCTATAAAGTCGAGGCAAATAAATATTGGAGATACCCCAATCTACCTTTTCCATTAAATGAGTAACTTTCTGAAGGATAATGCCATTAATGACTGAATCTGGCAACCAGATTTTGTTTTCAGCAGAGGAAAATAAATCTGTATCTCTTAATAGCATGCAGATTTGGTATAAGAAACACAAGGAAGTGGCCTTACAAACCTGATCTTCTTGGCAGCGATTCTCCTTCTCTATGTTTTCTGGCGCAGTCCAACGCCTGACATGGAACAATTTGCTACATGGTTGAGAGTCTCAGCTCCTCAAGAGCAAGGTACTTCTGCTGGAATTTGTAGACCTTTTGTGCTCTATATTTTTTCCATCTGTGATCAGTCTTTCTTATTCAATCTTTGTCGTCGAGAGTAGCTCCTATGGATGTTCTGCTTGCTCTGATAGAAGTTGCTAGTTTTCACTTGAGTTCATGTTGTCGTGATATGATCGTGTCAGAAAATAATATAAGTTTTTACTTGAGTTCATATAACACATGTTTTTGATATGTGTGATATGATCGTGTTAGAGAATAATATAAATCATATTCTGAAGTCTCACCTAATAACTTAAGTTTTTAGGTGAGATGGTTCTTTGACAAAATATCAGAGCTTTATTGACCCAGCAGTCACGAGTTCGAATCTTATCATCCTCATTCTATTTGATAAAAAAAAATCAAGTACAAGGTAGTGTGGGTCTGTGTGCAAGTTTTAAGCCCAAATGACTTTCACTTAAGAGGGTGTGTTAGAGAATAATATAAATCATATTCTGGAGTTTCACCTAATAACTTAAGTTTTAGATGAAATGATTTCTTGACATATCGTAAACATGATGGTTTTGTGAAACATGGCCTCATTGACCATCTAGTTTCATAGTCTGCTGGTTAGATCAGTCATGAGAAATTTGGACGTGCATACTTTTATCCATGCAAATCCATACAAAGACATAAGGAGGTTATTCTAGATTTTGTATTTGCTCTTACAGTAAAAATCGATTACCATGTTAACAAATCATGGCATTGACGCTTTCTTTCATTAGAGATATTGAATATTATGAGAACAAGGTGTGATGCGATTCAGGAAACTTGAAGGTTATCTGTGGTTGAATCTGATCAGATCCATTCGATTCATTTTCCGGCTGAGTGCGTAAGGATTTTGTTTGCGCCGAGGAGGAAAAGGTTGTACCAGGGATTTCTTTAGGAAAAATGACTATTCATATCAGCATTCTTTGTTCATCCCAGAAGGAAAAGCTGCCGCATAAACCATCTTTTAGTCTTCACTTGTCTGTTTTCAGTGCACTGCTAACCAGCTGAAGAACAACATGATCTGGACTTGACATCTTGTCTGTGGTATAACCTTGTTTTCTCTATTTATTTATTTATTTATTTTGTCTTACGATCATACAGAACAAATTAGATTTGATGCAAGTCAGTATGAGTTTTTCGGAAAAAATGTAGCTGAGCATGGTTTGGAAGATTTCGACGAAAGCATGCATGATGCTGCTGCTGATGAACCTGGAATTGAAGTATGTATGGATTGATTAATTCTCTGCTAATCTGCCTTGAGCAGAAAACATTCTTGCTTAAATTTCTCAGCTGCTCATACTTCAGCAAATTTTAATCATGTTAAGGAACCATCTCATTTAAAAGCTTAAGCTATTAGCTGAGGTTCCAGAATATAATTTATATTATTCTCTAATACACCCTTTCAAGTTAAAGCTCTTTAGACTTGAAACTTGCACAGACCCACATTACCTCGTGCTTGATTTTTATCAAATAGAATAGGGGCGGTGAGATTCGAACTCTTGACCGTTGGGTCAACAATGCTATAATACCATGTTAAAGAACCATCTCATCTAAAAGCTTAAGCTATTAACCAAGACCTCAAAATATAATTTATATTATTCTCTAACAAACCATTGTCTCATAAACTCTTAAACTCTTGTAGCAGTGGAACAGGATGAGCAGACCAGTAAGCCTGGGACATGTCACTGAAAGAGCTTCTGCTCCCATGGAAAGTGAGTAAAACTAGTGCGATGGTGATAAACTTATCAAGTGATTTTTTTTCAAAACCAGATTGATTTTTAAACTTATTCTTTGCAGCTAGATTCGTTGTGGCACTGCCACAACATGGGCGAAAGACTGGAAGTGTGAAATGGTTTTCTAATCAAAGGGGCTATGGGTTTATAGCACAAAGTGATGGAAGCAGAGATGTATTTGTTCATTATTCATCTCTTAAATCAGATGGCTACCTCCATCTGCAGCCTGACACTTCCGTCGAGTACGAAATCATCAGGGACTCTGAAGGGAAAACACAGGCCATTAATGTCACAGCTCCTGGTGGAAGATTGCTTAAAGACAGCAGAAAACTTGGTCCTGAAGAGTTAAGCATCACTGGAAGCAGCAGCAGCAGAAGATCTGTGAGTTTCTTTAGCTCCAATACTAGCAGTATCAACAATGTTGGACCTTGTTTTATCTGTGGCCAGTTGGGGCACCTAGCAAAGATTTGCTACCTTGTTGCCAGTGGTGGTGCATGGCCTTGACTGGAGGTTCTAATTTCTAAATCTGGTAGGTGAGTAAACTCACCTGGAAAGTGCATTTTATGAGTTTAGATGAGCGATTAGAATCTTGGTTGTTCTGGGTTCTTACAAGAAAAACATATCTTGACTCGAACTCGAGATTTACTGTATAGATCACAAGTTCTCTATCTTCGTATCATGATAATATCTCTTGGCAGATAAAAAACAGAGACAATAGCATGTAAGCCTTTTCCAGTTGAAATATTTGTTGGGCTTAGAAGGCTTATATATGAAGATTTAACGTAAAGTCTATTGATCCAAACCCCAATGCTCCAAGCTCATGGCAAGCATCAATCTTTTCTGGTCTCTCGAAAACATCTAACCTCTTCAAACCACTTCCCGAAATCAAATTTAAAAAGGTAATTAGATTATGTTTTATGGGTCTAATTATGATTGAAGTGATCTAAATCTTATACTATTGGAGAACTATTACTAATCCTTAGACGTATTAGCTATTCTCATTGTGCCATTTGATGAAATAAAAACGATCAAGATAAGAAATCCGATAACTTATGCCTAAAAAAGTATATTTTATTTAAAAAATAAATAAATTAGTATTTGTTTTTTAATAATTTTCGATAGTTTCGATGTATTGATATATTTTTAAATAAAAAATATACTATACAACAACATCAAATACATACATGTAATCTTTGTTTTTTGTTTTTATTTGGGCTATACAATCCCTATTCTTTCTAAAAAATATTGAACTTATATAGTCATTAATTTTAGAACTTGTAAAATTAGTTGAGGTGTGTCCAAACTAGCCCGAACACCCACATTAATTAAAAAAAAAACACCACTAAAACTATAGTTAAAAGCCATATTTTTTTCAATACATGGTGTCAATGATATTTATTTCTAGTGATTAGGTGACTCAATTTGTTTCATTGAGCTAAATCATTGTTAGCTTTGATTATTTGTTTATTCGACAATAAAAATATTATTCTACCATAACATATTAATCTTAATAAAGATTTTCTTGTGCTATGATTTTTTTTTCTTCTAATTCTAATGCCAACCAATGAAACTAGGAGCAAGTCCGTGGGTAAACGCCAAGGGGTATTTCTTCACCAGTCTCGTCATCCTCTTTTTTTTGTTTTGTTTTAATCATACATTTTAATAAATTGATAAGAATTGATTTAGTTTTCAAATAACAAAAATTAAAAACCAATTCAGAATTTTAATGAATTGATCCGAATTGAATTAGTTTTTGAATAACTAAAGAGTTAGAATTAAGAAATGATTCCTAAGATGATTCAATAAGTTAGTAGATTCAATATTCAAAACTTAAAATGAAATTTAATAATTTGAAAAAATATATATTTTTTCAAAATTATATTATTTCATTGAAAAAAATCGATACACATGAAAACTTGTCGATCTATGGATTAAATCACCCAATCTATAGCTCAACCCTTAAGCCAAGTCATTATTTGCTAGATCATATAACTAGGGTTTTAATAAAAGATTAACTAAAATTCAAAATATACGATTTCTTCTTCTTCTTCTTCTTCTTCTAGCAAATCAATAACGATTGTATAATTAAGAATTTTCTGTGTTTGATATCATGGAAATAAGAAAGAAAAGATATTTGATGCAATACATAATTAAAAGTATAGTTTTAAAATTTAATTCGGATAAGATTTCAGTGATGAATCAGAAGGATTAACCAATCCTGTTCAACTATTTAAAAAAAAAATAATCACAACAAAGTTATTTTAGCTGTAAAAATTCAAAAAATATTAAATTGTGGGTCGATTTATATTTTTAACCCAATCAATTATAATAAAAAAAATAATCCAAGTCTCATGGTATCGACATATAAGCTCTTGAATAAAAATTATCCTTGACCGAACGGGTGTGGAAAGCCAGCACTACTCTTTGCCCAAACAAGACCACGAAGTGCATCCCTTTTAACATCACTTGAGAGGGAAAGCTATCTGCCTTGTCTGAGAAACGAAAATGAAAGGACAGAAGAACATATAAAAATGGTGGCATCCATGTTTCTGAAGCAATGGCCACATTCATTCTTATTGCAACATTAAATGTTCGTCGTAAAATGACACAAAATTTAATTTTGAGTGAAGACAGTATTTTTTATGAAATAACCGAAGTTTTACTTGCTCATATAAACTCATAAAATATACTTTTCACGATATGAATTTCTTCACATCTAGAAAAACATTAAATGTTACATTTAATAAAAGTTATTAAACCTCACTATCTTGATATATACTTGATTACGGGTCAACGATTAACTCGACTTAATTTATATTAATAAAAAAACATATAATTTATTGTTAGGAAAAAAATTACTACAAGGCATCTTCAAGTTTTTCCTTAAAGAAAACGCAAACAAAATTCCAACCGCATTTTGAATGAGCATATGGTTAACAACGAGTTTAATTATTTTAAATAGCCAGCTCAAACAAAAATTGAGTTTCGGGTTAACCCATTATGCTTAGTTAATTTTAGAGTATGTTTGAAATTGTGTTTTAAAAATATTTTGATTTTTTTATTTGTTTTGTTTTAAATTAGTTTTTAATGGTTGTTTTACATCATTTTAATTTTAACGCAATGATGTTAAAAATATTTTTAACAAATTATATGATATATTATTTTAATATATTTCTAGAAAAATATTTGAAAAACAACTTTAATAACTACACTTTATATTTTTTTTGCTTTAAAATAATATTTTTTTATTTTTAAAAATATTTTTGAAAACTTTTTATTTTTTTTAAATTAATTTTTTATTTTTATGTATGTAATTTTTTTTTAAAAAAATATATATTATTTTAATATTTTTATAATCAAACAAATATTTGAAAAACAACTTTAATATCTACGCTTACAAAGAATCATTAATGACCATGACATAAAGTTGAAAAGATGCATTCTTACACATGCAGTCAACTAGAAATTAAGGTACTTCGCTTTGAATCAGCATCTAAGATCGGCCAAAGTTAGGCAGCTAAAGTGGGGGACAAGGGCAACATTTCAACACCCTGTCGGTAGAGCAACCAAACTCTATGGGGGTAAATAACAGTATGGTCCCTTAAGTTTATGAGTTTTGTAAATTTAACCACTCTACTAGGATCCGAGGCTCGTCAATTCTTATACAGGTATACTTCTAGTTCGTGGTTGTTCAAATCTCTCTATCCACTGATGGCCATAATTTATTATTTTTGTAATTTTTATGTGTCCGTTCATCATGGGATGATAACTGTCTACATTTAATGGGCATAATTTATGTTGAGCACAAATTGAAAATATATGGGCTGGGGCCTCTAGAGCTTTAATAAAATATTTATATATAAAAAAAATACTTGGACAGCCATGAGGGTAATTTACCACTTTATCGAAGCAATTACCTTTTTATTCTTTCAATGATGAGGTAATAAAAAACAGATTTTTAGTTCGAATCAGGATGTATTTATTTTATAAAAGCTTGAAATAAATAGGTTGTTACTCGCTTAACTTAAGCTCACAAAGAGTATTTAAAGGGGTGGAATTTCTTTAATGATTAGCATTAAGAATCTAATCAAGATGGCATTTTAATTTATATAATGTGTTTGAAATAATATCAAGGAATCATGATATAAAAATTAATATCTTATTTTAATTTGAAAAATAAATTCACTTACGATAACAATAGTAAAAAAAAGAAGAGAGAAATACTTATGATAGTAGTGAAGAAGGTGAAGGAATAGATAATTTGCAATCCACTGTTGCTTGAAGCTAATCGTGGATCAAGATCATAGTTTTATATATATATATATATATATATATATATATATATATATATATATTTTTGGATCTGAGAAAATCCTATTTTTTTTTAGATATTTTTTGAGAATCGGAATTAAATGAATAAAATTCTGATTATTTCAAATTTTTATAAAATGACTCGAACTCAAAATTTATAATGCAGATCTTAAGTTTTTTATCACTACACCACACCGTAGCACCAGGATAATAGTGCTATCTCGAGTTTGAATATTTCGTTTACCAACCTGAAAAAAGGTAAATGGAGTTTGTCCCATTTCTTATGATTTTTTTACTTGTTTGGATGTTATGTGTCAACGCACTGTTAATGCCAAACAATGTTCATAGGCGATTATTTTTTATTTAAAAAAAACAAAAACAAAATCAAGCTAAGTAACAATTGCGTATCTTTTATCCATCCATGACAAAATGAGTTGTAGTAATGTTTTATTCATGTTGAGCAGCCGGACTTCCTATTAATATTTTTTTAGTCACCTTATTATTTCTCTATACTTGACCGGATTAATATATATAACAAAATATTAGTTTTTAATAAGAATTATTCAGCCATTGATCTATGAAATGATCCAATAATTTAATAATTCAGATTCTTATTGAGTTTGATAATTAGTAGAACAACAACTAGATTCTTTTCTTCTCGGCTAGGAGTTCAATTGCGATGACTTTGATTTTTAAAAAAATTTGTTGTTTGCTTGATAAAATATAAAATTAATATTTTTTAAAATGTTTATAATGATTTTAATACACTAATATAAAAAAACCATTTGCATTTTCAATTAAAAAACCCATACCGACTGGGTTTTTTCTATAGCAAAATCAGAGGGTTAATTTGGTTTAATTTTATTTTAAATTTTATCCTTCAATATTGGGTTGATTGAGGATTACAATTTATAATTTGTATCAATTTGCATTCTATAAGGTTATCTCAATCTAATGACTTGGGTTACGTGTTTAGTCAGTTGACTCGAGTAATTTTTTTATGTTTTTTTTTTTTTACTATTTAACATTGAATTAATTGAGAATTGAATTTCATAATTTGTTTCTATTTGTTTTCAATGAGATTATCTTAGTCTTATAATCCATGTTTGACTAATTAATCTATGTTAACTATACTTTTTTTTAGTTGAATTTTATTTTTAATTTTATCTTTCAACATTGAATTGATTTGAAACCTATATTTTTATTTTTTCATTTGTTTTCTATAGAATTATCATAGTTTCATAATCTGAGTAGTTGATTTTACAAATTAACCCAAGTTGATTATGTTAATCTAATATGTTGTCATTTTAATATGATTTTAAAAAAAATTATCATCTTGATTTTTAAGTTAAATTGTATTTTATTGGTCATTAAAGTTATCTTTAATACACGCTATATTATAGGTCAAATTATTTTTTCTAATAAAAATATATTTAAGTATTGTTTTGCCATAAAAAAATACATTAACAATACTTAATTTATTTTTATTAGAAAAAATAATTTGAATCTAAGACTGGATCGAAGAGAAATATAACATTGAAAATTAAAAGCTGGAATAATTATTATTTTTCTTTGTTTTTTTCTAAAAAAAAACAGATGGTTACTCCACTAGATAGGTTGGTTACTAGACAATGAGTTGCATCATCTGGTAAGATGTGGCCGGTGAACAGCTTGTATCGAAAACCTAAATGAAACACTCCTCCCGATAACTACAAAAAATTGGATGAATATATATGTTTTGAAGTTATTTTTAAAAATATTATTTATTTAAAAATATATTAAAATAATTATTTTTTATTTTTTAAAATAAATAAAAATAATTTAAAAATACTAAAAGAAGTTATTTTAAAGTAAAAGATAAAAATATATATTTTTTATTTTTTTTAATAGCATTTTTGAAATGCAATACGGATGTAACATTCAGAATTTATTAATAAAAAAGAACTTATTATAAAGATAGTGTTTGTTTATTATCTCTAGATAAAAGAGATAAAGCCAGTGAAGATATAAAAATATTTAATTAAAAGGGACAAAAATAAAGATATAAAATAAAATTATTTTAAAACAATTTTAAAATGAATTTATGTATTTTCAAAACATAAAATATCTATTTTGTTCTCAATATCTGAAACAATAATTAAATTCTATCATACAAACATATAATTGGGGTTATGAAGCAAAAATACCCCACTGTGAAAAAAAAACTCTAAAAACACTCCGAAACTTCAATTATTACAATGTCAATATAATTAAAAATATTTTGATGAGACAAATATAATTATATTAAGAAAATAAATTACCCATACTAAGTCATTGTGTTTCAAAAACATTTTTATTTTTTTTTAAGATTTTTTATTTCTATTTTTACTTTAAATTTAATATTGTTAGTATTTTTAGATCAATTTCATGTGCTGATATCAAAAATAATTTTTAATAAATAAAAAAACAGCATTTTGATGCATTTCTGAACGAAAAACACTTTAAAAAACAATCTCAACCACACTTTAGAACATATACTAAAAAAATTGATTAAGACTTATTTGAAACGCAGTATCAAACACTCCAAAACAACTTATTTAATTAAGGCTTTGTCCTATATTTTAAAAATGCTTTTGAAAAAAATTAAGTTTTTTTTATTTAATTTGTTTTTTGACATTTTTAGATTATTTTTATATAATAATATCAAAATTATTTTTTAAAAATTAAAAAATATTATTTTAATATATTTTTAAATAAAAAATATTTTAAAAAACAATCACAACTGTAATACTTGATATATGATAGATGAAAAGCATGAACCAGTTTGGTTGATATATGATTGATGAAAAGCATGAACCAGTGTGGATTGAGAAAATAATAGAAAAGGAAAAAAAGTGATTTAGTAAAACTTAGGTGACGTTATCAAGACCTAGCCTTTAATTTAATGAATATATATTTTTTATTGAAACAATATAGTTTTAATCTTAAAAAAATTATATTTCAATCTCAGTTTTAAAACAATGATTTAAGGTTAAGGTTAAAGAAAATAAAAATAAAAGTGTAAGAAGAAATTGTATTCTTAATTTAATTTTCAAACCTCTCGCTCTCATGTTCTTATATTTCGACAAATTGGAAAGCACAGAGATTTCTACGCCTATTACTACAGCTCTTCACTTTCACATTCAAACGTGTAGGCACCTTCACAACCGGAACTCCTGTTCCTCTCCTCCACTTTTTGCTTCTCGTACGTTTCTCTCCTTCTCTCCCTCTAATGTTTTTACCATTCTTTTCTCTCTCCTTTTTGAAGTCTTTAATTATTTTTTGTACTTAGTTCTCTCTCTCTCTTTCTTACGTTTTCTTGCTCATCTTTTGGTGGGTTCTTTTCATTTCTCTTGCGACTGCATTTCCTTAAATTTCAAGCCTTTTCTTACCTTTTAATTGTATATTTTTGTATAGTATATATATATAGATCTTTTTGTGCTCTTGGGAAGTTTGTAATTGTTATTGCTGTTTCCAGGTGCTATTTTGATGTAAAAAAGTGTTTTTGTCTTAGTAAAGTGTGGCTTTCAAATATTTGAGCCATTTCCCCCTGTTCTGACTGACTGGCCCTCCTTTTTTTTTTTATATATATATATAAAGGTGTAATATTTAAGATTTTTCCTGTGTTTTTTGAGATGGGTTTTGATTGATTGGTGTTCTTGGATAATGGGGAATTTGAGTTTTGGGATTTGGTTTGTTCTTCTATCTGTAAAATGTGTTTTTTCCCTCTCTGTTAGAAACATGATCATTTGTGCTTCTCGGTTTCTATGGTTGACATTCTGATATCAAAATTTTTTCTCTATAAATTTCTGGTATCAGACATGCCTGACAAACAATTGCAATGCTTTTGTCTTTAGTTATTGTTTTCTTCTGTCTGCATCCTGAAACATTCCACCTTTCTCTCTCTTTTTACTGGTTTTAGATTGTAAAGACTTGAACTTGAGTGGTAAATTTTCCTGGTTTTTTGTTTTTTCACATTTGAATGATAAAATTTGTTCAACTTTTAGTATTTAACCTTTTACTTTCTTTGTTTTGTTTTGGTTTCAAATACTTGTATAGGGCCCATCTGGTCTTCCTTTTTTTTCCTGCTTGTACCTTTTCCTCGTTTGGTTTCTTCTGTTTCAAACTCCATCATTGCTAATTGTTTGAATTTTGTTTCATTGCAGCAGAAAGTCACTGATACAGAAGCTTACTCTTGACAGATAAAGGGATTGGGTTTCGAAGGGCTCTCCAAATGCTAAGTTTTGGCAGGACCAGAGCTCAACCAAGGTCCAATAGATCTATGTCCCTCGGAGGTTAGTTTCATGGCTCTCCATTTTGATATCGAAATTCACCCCCTGAACTCCCTTGATGTTCATTGCAATTGTTTCGTTGCTTGAATTATATGAAACTGTTAGTTGCTTTCAAGGTTTAATTTTTTTTTTAACACTCTGTGTTGCAGGCATGGATTATTCAGATCCAAAAAGAAAAAATAATGTTGTAGGAAAGATTCTTTTGGCCGCTACCCTAACAGCTGTATGTATAATTATGCTGAAACAATGTCCAACCTTCAATTCTCCAAGCCCGGTAACTCCATGTTCCTTTGTTCATTCTCTTTCTGTTAATTTAGTACCAACCATACCTGGTTTTGGATTTTATCCCTCTCTAATAATTGTACTGCCCCCTTTACTGCTCCAGTAAGGGGCATTTGGATTTTATTATGACGGTTTCAAAATGTGAAATCAGTTGTCCAAACCTTTAACAAGTTCAGCCATTGAGTTATGATTTGAGCTTATGACATTTCCTTAATGCACTTTCTGATTTGTTGGTTTGTTTATTTCAGTTCTCTTTGCGTGAAGATGGGGTGATCCATGTCCTAGTGACAGGTGGTGCTGGCTATATTGGTTCCCATGCAGCATTGCGACTTTTGAAGGATGGTTACCGTGTAACCATAGTGGTACGTTCATCACATGAAATGTAGTAGCTTCCTTTTGAGATCTCTTATTGGTTGTGATTTTAATTTTTCTTGCTCTTTAAAGGTAAAGATTTTTATTTTGTTAACAGGACAACCTTTCTCGAGGAAACTTGGGTGCAGTCAAGGTTTTACAAGAGTTATTTCCTGAGCCTGGGAGGCTTCAGTATATATATGCTGACTTGGGAGAGCCCAAAGCTGTATCCTTATTATTTGTATATATATATATATATATATATATATATATATATATATATATATATACATATATATATATATATATATACACACATATATATAGCCTATTTTAGGTTGTTTTCAAGACAGTTGAACTTGAGTGTTGCAACTTGTTTCCTTTACCAAAATTTCAGGTTAACAGTATCTTTTCACAAAATGCATTTGATGCTGTGATGCATTTTGCAGCAGTTGCATATGTTGGGGAAAGCACCATGTACCCCCTTAAGTAAGTTTAATTTTTTTTTTTCCTGTTTGGCAATGGTAGTAATAAGAATAAAAAGTTTAGCTGAAACTTCTTTTGGCATAAGGAATTTCTTTTATAACTTAACAATATGGTTTGCATTGTAGAACTGCAAGTAAGATTAGATGACAAAATAATGTTTTTAAATTATAACAGGGTAGTAGATCCATTCCCTTATTTTGAAACCACTTCTATATTTTTTCTTCTGCAAGGGAACAAGAGTGGGAAGTGAATGTACTAGATAGTGGAAAGGAAAGAATTAAGAGATCTTTTAGCGATTAGCAAAATCTCTTTTCTTTGAAAGTTAGAGATTATTTTTTGTCATTGATAGTAACACCATGCTAGTGGGATATAAAAAAGTTGTATTGTTTGACAGCCTTTCCTTCAGGGTTTGTTATCAAAATATACAGGGCTATGGAGTATTTATTTTGTTTCTCAGTTCAATAATCATTAAGAAAACCTGCTGGTAGCTATAGAGTACAGAAAATTGCTTTTGGAAACTGATATAATGTAAATCAAGTTGGAGACTTGAATTTTCTTTTACCATATATTTCATTTTTATACAGATGTATGGACCATCCCTGTAATCCATTAATCTCTATCGATATCAAAATCAATACCCTTGATCATATGTGTCCTTAATGATGATATGTTTGTTCTTGTTGTGCAGGTATTATCACAACATTACATCGAATACCTTGGTAGTGTTGGAGGCAATGGCTGCAAATGATGTAAAGACTTTGATATATTCAAGCACATGTGCAACATATGGGGAGCCTGAAAAGATGCCTATTACTGAAGACACTCCTCAGGTTTGATATAAAAACTTGCTAACCAGCATTCTTTATTCATCTGTTTATGCAGTCTAGCTTAATTTAGGACGAGATAGCACAAGAATGATAGCTACACTTCACACCAGGTTACATGCTAGGTGACTGATTTATATTTCCCCCCCAACTCAGGTACCCATTAATCCATATGGAAAAGCTAAGAAGATGGCAGAAGACATCATCCTTGACTTCTCAAAAAACTCAGACATGGCAATTATGATATTGAGGTTGGAATTGAGGATCCTTGTCCCTTTTCTTGAAAGTGTTGACTTTCCAATTGTTGATCTATTTTTTGTTGTTATTTTTAAAGTATTTCTCGAATGCCCTTTTTTTTCCAGTTTTTGAACTCACTGCAAAAGATAAGGCTTTGAATTCAATTGATAACTTAAAGCAACATCCCTGTCCTGATTGAAAGTTTAATAATCAGAATTTCTCATCCTTAAAGGTATGAATTAACAAATGCTTTTCTGACTAACTTTCAGATACTTCAATGTGATTGGATCAGATCCAGATGGCAGGTTAGGTGAGGCTCCTAGACCTGAACTGCGTGAGCACGGACGAATTTCTGGTGCTTGTTTTGATGCTGCTCGTGGTATTATTGCTGGGCTGAAGGTATTTTGATATTTATTTGACCTTGAATTTTTCCCTTTTGGATCAAAATTGCAACTTCACTGTTGAATTATTTCAACAATGAATTCTGCAGTTGGAATTACCCACCCATTCCAGTGCCAACAGTGAATTATTTGGGAGTCTTAGAATCAGGTTACTGAGACATTTATTGAGGTTTCACATCTAGAGGCTGTGCTGTTATCTGCTTGCTTCCCCGTGTTGTCATTTAGACAAAAAACATGCTCCCTGATCTGTTGTTGTCGTATGTTATGATGAATGAAATTCTCAGAATGTTGGCGTTTTCACTTTGCAGGTTACAGGAACAGACTATAAGACACACGATGGTACTTGTATAAGAGATTATATTGACGTTACCGATCTTGTTGATGCTCATGTTAAAGCACTTGAAAAGGCAATGCCTGGGAAAGTTGGAATCTACAATGTTGGCACTGGAATGGGTGCGTAACCAGTTCCCCTGTTCACCGAGCCGCTTTTCATTGATTGTTTTCTCAAGCTTTTTTTTTTCCAGGTAGATCAGTCAAGGAGTTTGTACAGGCATGTAAAAAGGCAACTGGTGTTGATATCAAAGTAGACTATTTACCACGCCGGCCTGGCGACTATGCTGAAGTGTTTAGTGACCCATCAAAAATTAACCGTGAGCTGAACTGGACAGCAAAATACACTGATCTCCAAAAGAGTTTAAAGGTTGCATGGAGATGGCAAAAGTCACATCAAAAGGGGTATGAATCCCCTTTGTTGATGGCTTCTTGAACATTCAGGGAAGAACCCGTAGCAGAAATTTAACTCCGACCGCAGACCCCTCGCTGCACTGACCTCGGCTGCGTTTCTATTCTCTCTTAGAAGAGGGGTTTCGGATAAAGATAATTTTTTCACCTACTATATAGCATTAGGAGCTGCCAATTCATTACATGTATTCGAACAGGTTATATCTCAATAATATGATGCCCTGGTGCTGGTATAGCTTCTATTGACTCTACCCTTTTGGTTATACCCATCATTTTTCGAAGTTCATTCCCTGAGAATGAAGACTAGATAGTTTGTCTCCAGAAATCATTTCATTTAGCCAAGTCAACCTGAATTTCACCTTAGGAGATCAATGAAACTGCTAGGGGTACAAGGTTCTAGTTTATAAGAATCTAGTTCTGAAAATGATGGTGCTAAGTTGTCACAGCAATCTCATAATTTATGCAAAACTTGTCCTTGTTAGGGTGTCTATGCAATTCTTTGAAGAGAAAAAGTGAAATATTGTTTGATCCTGTGTTTCTAGTGATGAATTAATCAATTCTTTTGATTTTAGCAAAGCCAATGTTGAGTCCCTATATTCTCATTGGTTTGTAGTTTAGTCCTTCCAATTGCCTTTTCATGACAGTTTACTTTTTCTACTAAATATCCTTCATGTATAATCAACACTTCCAATCTCATCTGCTGTAAACAAATTAGAAGGATAAGAGTATGGATCAAGTGACTGACTGACTTGTGACAACTATAATCTCCTCTATAGAAAAGTTGTAGAAGATTTAAAGGAAATAGTTTTACTGGAAATAAAGGCCCACTTTCAATAGAAAAACCTAGAAGACTGTCTTGAAAAATGTCAAGCAGCCATGAAGGAAAGCTATGGATACAAATCAATTGAAAAAAGTAATGTGGATCTAGCACTTGTTTGACATGTATAAATACGTTAAAGATTTCCACTTGTTGGTGTGCTAAGACCAGACACCAAACCTACTAGTGTCCAACAGTAGATACCAAGATTCTTTCTCTCCATTCAATCAATTCCAAACTTTATGTTCAAGATTAGAAAAATCAAGGTGCTTTACCTGCTCACTGGACTTACAAAATATTCAATGGATTCGGGAATTAGTTGTTATGCGTGTAAGTTATTTCGGACACCTCGGTTATCAAAAAATAAAGAAAAGCTAGCTGTGTAAGTTGGCACACCTCAAGTTTCCACCATATTCTGATGGAAACTTGTCAGAAAACTAAGCAAGATTATGCTTCCTGATAGCTAATCCATATTCATTAAAGGTTCTCTCTCTCCCCCTCTCCCTCTCCCTCCTCTTTTATTGTTTGTAGTCATGATTACAGCTGATGGAAGATCATTTTCAGCTGTGCATTTATGTGTTAGGCCCCTCCTGTTCTGTCTCTTGCTGGTCTTGATGTATTCTTGTCTTTCAACATTGAGATTTAAAAATCTTCTATGGGTGTTAAAAAACACCCACTAGACATTGAAAATTAGTGATTGAAATCACATGTTCAATAAATTTGAGGCCAAAGCTTGTATGCATAATTGGTGATGGTTTTGTTGACAACTGTAAACCAAAATCATGCGAAGCATACTGGATAAACCTGGCCCAATGAGGTAATCCAGGATCCAAAACCAGAATATGGATCAGTGCTTGTGAGACAATATATTCTGTGATTGAGGTTTATGATCATGTGTGAACCAGCTAGATACAATACTTTTTATGTATAATAGCAGCCCTTCTCAAATTATCTAAAGAAATTAGAAGACATTCAAGATATTATATCATTTTTGACAGTGCTCTGCAATAATTTTGCAGCAATACAGTTGTCTTGTTGCCCTTTCCTTTTCAAAATACACCAACCAAATTTGTTTGATCATGCAGCCTGGTACTGAGAAATCATCCTGAAAATGAAAACTTCAATGTCGGCAACACTCTCAGTAGTTTCAGCCCTACTGCTGTTAGTGTCATTGGCAGCTTCTGATACAGTTCTTGACAGGTTTCTAAAGTGCCTTCCTAGCCATATTCTTCCTTCTCACCCGATCTCTCAAGCAATCTATAGTAACACAAATCCTTCTTTTGAGTCCATCTTGCAAGCACTGATAAAAAACCGTAGATTTTTGACACCTACAACCCCAAAACCACTTGCGATCATCGCAGCCGTCCACGAATCCCATGTCCAAGCAACAGTTATTTGCGCAAAGTCTAATGGGTTGCAAGTTAGAATCCGGAGTGGTGGCCATGATTACGAGGGCCTTTCTTATGTATCTCAAGTCCCATTCGTCATCCTCGACATGTTCAATCTTCGATCCATCGACGTAGACGTAGCCAGTGAGACGGCATGGGTTCAATCTGGGGCAACTCTTGGTGAGCTTTACCACAGTATTTCCAGCAAGAGTAATGTTCATGGCTTTCCAGCTGGTGTTTGCCCTACTGTTGGTATAGGTGGTCACTTCAGTGGAGGGGGCTTTGGGACCATGATGAGAAAATATGGCCTTTCTGTGGATAACATCATCGATGCACAGTTAGTAGATGTCAATGGCAGTATCCTTAATAGGAAGACGATGGGGGAGGATCTCTTTTGGGCAATTAGAGGAGGTGGAGCAAGCTTTGGAGCCATTCTTTCATGGAAGATCAGTTTGGTTCAAGTTCCTCCCACAGTGACTGCATTCATGGTTGCTAGGACCTTGGAAGAAGGAGCAACTGATGTGTTTTACAAGTGGCAACTAGTTTCTAGCAAACTAGACAAGGAACTTTTCATTAGAGCAACGTCACAAGTTGTCAAAGGAGGCAGCAAGGGTTCTAAACAAATTAGCATCTCTTTCATTGGCCTCTTTCTAGGACAAAGTGGAACACTACTTTCCTTGCTGAGCAAGAGCTTCCCTGAGTTGGGTTTGCAGCAAAAAGACTGCAAACAAATGAGATGGATAGAGTCAGTAGTTTTCTGGGCAAACCTTCCAAACGCAACATCACCTGATGTTCTACTCAACAGGCCAAGCCAGGCAAGCTTTTTCAAAAAGAAATCTGATTTTGTGAAACACGTCATTCCCAAGAATGCTTTGGAGAACATATGGAAGGTGATGATGAAGGTAGAGCCGATATGGATGCAATGGAATCCTTATGGAGGAAGAATGGACGAGATTCCGGCAACGGCAACTCCCTTCCCTCATAGAGCAGGAAACCTGTTCAAAATTGAGTACTCCACAACCTGGATTGAACAGGAAGAAGAGGCCATCAATCGCCATACAAGTTTGCTAAGACAACTGCATGATGCAATGGCTCCTTATGTCAGCAAGTATCCAAGAGAGGCATTTCTCAACTATAGAGATCTTGATATCGGTAGCAATCCTAGCAACCAGACCAACTTTGAGGAAGCTAGAGTTTATGGGAGCAAGTATTTTAAGGAAAATTTTCTCAGGCTGGTGACAGTGAAGTCGAGGGTGGATCCTGAAAATTTCTTCAAGAATGAACAAAGCATTCCAGTTAATTCTGCATGAGTAGAAGCCTGAATGGTAGTTAAAAGAAGCATTAG
The DNA here is from genome assembly GCA_964035475.1 of Salix caprea. Lineage (NCBI taxonomy): Eukaryota > Viridiplantae > Streptophyta > Magnoliopsida > Malpighiales > Salicaceae > Salix > Salix caprea. The sequence continues at coordinate 1,024,582 of OZ037743.1, forward strand.
ATGGTATCGTTTGTGGGGGTGGACAGTTGATTAATCTGGTTTCTATTTTGTAGTGTGTATCGAACCAACTCCGAGATTGATATTGAAAATAGATTAAATTATCAACCCTTTAGTGCCAGAACATCGATGAACATGTATGGAAACACCAAGATAATTTTTCACTCTCTTTATCCGTTAGTAAACACCGATGGGAACATTCTTTTGGTATACATTGATGGAATTACATTGGAAAACAAAGGAATAAATATATATATATATATACACACACACACATGTATATATATATGTAAGATGTATTGAGATGATGGTGAATGGAAGTTGTGAGGGTTACAGGTTAAGTGATGACTGGTAAGTGTGTGTATTGTGTATGAAGGAGGGTGGAAAGGCTGAGGTGGAAGGGAAAAGGTTGATGGTGGTTTGTGTTGAAGGGAATGGCTGATGATGGGTGAAGGAGAAAGTTTGAGAGGGTAAGGAGGGTTAAAATAAAAAAAAATCAATGATTTTAAAATGATATGTTAAAAGCTGAACTCGTTGAAAAGACATTAAGAACTCAAATCTTTTGTAAATAATGCCGAAAAATACTGAAAATGAATAAAAAAAATATATTTTTTTTCTCGTTTTTTCCTATTTTTGGCTCTTTTTGAAATAGAAAATATCAACGTTGAATCAAAGTAAAAAATCATTTATTTTAAAAATGACCTGTTCAAAGCGAAAAGCGTTGAAAAGATATTAAAAATCCAAATCTTTTTGAGACACTACTAAAATATACTAAAAAAATTGAAGTATATACATCAAAAATATATTTTTTGGTTTTTTGTTCTTTTGTTTTATATTTCTGGTTTTTTCTTCTGAAAATACTTCAAAAATAGGACAAAAAATTAGGTAACAATAAATGTCTACTCATTACAATATTTATAATTGACATTCCTAGAATAGTTCTATTCTGCTTTTATATAATAACTAGCTAATCTGTATAAAGATACACTGCAATATACATAATTTCTATTCATCACTTTGTCACTTTGTTTATCACTTTGTTACTTTGTTTATGGTATCAGAGCACTGGTTTTGGTGTCTCTAGCCTAACACCTTCTGCTACAACTAAAACACAAACACCACTACATGGTCAACATGGCTGAAATTCCAAACAAATCCACATATTCCACATCATAAAACACTGAAGAGAAGGAGATTACTTTACCTGATCCTTTGGCTCTACATCATTCAGACACACCAAGACGCATCCTGGTTAGCACACTTCTAAATGGATGTAATTATGGGGAATGGTGTCATTCAATACGTTACAGCCTAAGCACCAAGAACAAACTTGGTCTCATTGACAGATCCATAGATCCGCCAAAAACTAATGCAAAATTCCTATTATGGCAATGCTGCAATGATTTCGTGATATCCTAGATCCTCAATTTTATCCAACCAGAGATAGCTCACAGCGTGATCTATTAAGATATAACAGTAGTGATTTGGAACGACCTCAAGGACATATTCTCTCAAGGAGACAAATCGACAAGAAATTGCTGAATGTCATCGAGGATCTCTCTTAATCTCTGCTTATTACACCAAACTTAAAGGGCTTTGGGATGAATGGGATGAATTAGGATTCTACCAGGAACCCATCACTTGTTCCTACGACATGTTAAAAAAGATTGCTAACAGAGAAGGAGAAGGTGATGCAATTCTTAATGGGGCTTGACAAACCCTATTCCCAAGTTTGTGGGTCGATCTTGATGATGAACCCCCTGTCAGATACATGAAGGACCCATGGTCTCATTCTCTAACAAGAGAGGCAAATGGAGGTAGCATCCCAAAATTACATCATGCCAACCTCTCATGCAATGCAGGTTGCGCGACAGGCAGGACCACAAACAGTGACTTCATTTGGTAGCTGTAATTCTTGTACTCATTGCGAGCAAAGAGGGAATTTGGTGGATTAATGGCATGGAAAAAATTTGAAACCAAAAAATAAGAAGACAACAATTCATAATGTTGAAATGAAAAAGGAATCGACTAATTAAAGCCCAATCTTCACAGCTGAAGAATATAAGCCAATTATAGAATTATTGAAAAACAATCATAACTAGCCATTTGAAAATGCAACAGGTATCTTTACACCCAATTGTGATAATATTGATGCACATTCAACTTTATATTAGATAGTGGACAATGGAGCAACAAATCATGTATCACATCTCCCACCAACACAACAAAGTTAGGCTGATTCATGATTTTGTTGGTTTACCTAATGGACAATAGACATGCATTAAGAGTATATTATCTATTCAATTGTCATCAAACTTATCTTTTGATGGAGTTCATCATGTGCCTAATTTTCACGTGAACTTGATATTTGTGAGTAAATTGACATGGGCTTTGAGATGTATAATGATATTTTACCTAGATTTTTATGTTGTGCAGGACATGGATACGAGGAAGATGATTGGCCTGAGAAAGAATTTTAATGGTCTTTACTACCTCACCCCAACCCAAAATCCTTGCCTCATCAATCACATCGCTTGCACCTCCGACCTTTGGCACCAACGACTTCGACACCCATCTGCTGCTCCCCTTCACTATTTAACCCCATCTTTTCCTAATATTTTTTTAATAATAAGCATGTCTGTGAGATTTGTCCCCTGGCAAAACAAACTCGTTTAGCTTTTCCTTCAAGTTCAATAAAAAAAATTGCACCATTTGATTTGGTTCATTGTGATGTTTGGGGACCACAAAAAATCCATACATTATAGGGCTCATTATTTGTTAACCATCGTTAATGATTTTACTTGTTTTACCTAGGTACACCTCACGAGTCTTAAATTCAACACCCAATCATCGTTAAGATCCTTTTTCTCTTGGGTAAAAACACAATTTAATAGGGACACTAAGATTTTACCTGCTGATAATGGAGGTGAATTCACTTCACTGTGTTCTTTTCTTGATGAATGTGGCACCATTTTTCAACACACATGTGCTTATATCACTCAACAAAATAGGGTGGTTGAGCGCAAATACCGTCATCTTCTAAATATAGCCTGTTCCCTTTGCTTTCAATCCAATTTATCATTGCAATTTTAGGGGGAGAGTGTCCAAACAACATGTTATCTTATCAATCGTCTACCCACTCCTCTACTTTCTCACAAATCCTTATATGAACTTTTATACCACACTCCACCCAACTACTCTACTCTTTGGGTTTTTGGTTGCCTATGTTATGCCACAAATCTCACCCTTGATCATAAACTTTACTATCGCGTCCGCCATTGCATTTTCATTGGATATCCTTATGGTAAAAAAGGATATCATATTTATGATCTTGAAAGCAAGAAATGTTTTACCTCCTGGGATGTCACTTTTCATGAACATACATTTCCTTTCAAAAAACTTCCATTTGAAATTCTAAATGACAACCTAATTTTACCTATCCCTAGTAGCCTAGCCTTATTTCCTGAGCCCATCATCCATCGTCAGTCCAATCTATCTAACTAGCCCACCACCCCTTCCTATATTGATACCATTCTTTTTCCCACCACGTTACCTAACACCCCTCTTCTCCCTCTCAAAATGTGTCCTCCCCGCTCGATCCACCTTTTTCCCTTGTTTCCTCTTTGAGTGTTGCCCCTCCTCACCCAACCCCACTTAAAGTTTACTCTCAGCGCACTCAGCTGACACCTCTACATTCCTATTGGATCCTCCTGTGACGGCACCACAATCATCCTTCTCATTGAAATCTATTGCTCTATTAGTGACCCATTTAATTGACATGACTGACCCCACCATGATCAACCCAATACAAACCCTTCCTGAACCTTGACATTCCATCCGCCTCCACCTTACCTTCAAGATTTCCAAACCTACCATGCTACTGCCCTAGCCCCTGATGTCTCCTCTACATCCTTGTCTGACACTCGTTATCCACTACAACAACATGTCTCTTACTTTGGCCTTTCTATTCCATACCTTTCCTTTGTGATTAATATATCTTGACTAGTTGAGCCAACAAATTATGAGCAGGTCCGTCATGATGCTCAGGGGGTTGCAACCATGACTGTTGAGATTAAAGCTCTTGAAGACAATCACACTTGGTTCACTATTCCCTTACCCCCTGGTCAATGACCCATCAGTTGCAAATGAGTTTTTAAGATAAAGTATAATGTTGATGGTAACATCGAGCTTTACAAAGCTAGACTTATTACCAAGGGGTTTACACAACGTGAAGGTATTGATTATAAGGACACCTTCGCCCCAGTTGCCAAGCTGACCACCGCCCGTTGCCTCCTTGTACTTTCTGATATTAGGCATTGCATCAGATGGATGTTCAGAATGCCTTCTTGCACGGAGAACTCAGTGAGCAAGTATATATGCTCCCATCTCCCGGTTATCGTCGACTGGGGGAGAATGCAGTTTGTCGACTCCATAAGTCTCTTTATGGCCTTAAAGTAAGCATCTAGTAGTTGGTTTCACAAATTCTCAAGTGTAATCCAAGAAATTGGATTCCAACAATCAATCTCGTGCTGACCATTCACTTTTTTACACAAGTTCATGGAGATTCTATTACAATCATATTTTTTTATGTTGACGATATGTTCATTACTGGGAATGATGAGAGGACCATTAATGATCTCAAGATGTTCCTCAATAATTTCTTCAAAATTAAAGATCTTGGACCATTAAAATACTTTTTTTGGGTCGAGGTAGTACGATCCAAGATAGGGATTACAGTGTGTCAACGAAAATACACGTTAGACATATTAGAGGAAGTTGGGTTACTTGGAGCACCATGGAACCTGACTTGGTGTTAATTGATGCAGGGAGTACGACACTTAAAGACCCCACTAGATATTGATGATTAGTTGAAAAATTGATCTACCTCACAATTAGCAAATTGGAAATCACGTACTCCATGAACACACCCAGTCACTTCATGCATAAACCAAAACTACATCATCTTAAAACTGCTCATCGACTCTTTCAATACTTGAAGGCAGCATCGAGACAAGGATTATTGTTTCCTTTAGATAACCCTCTTCACTTGATCGGATATTGTGATGCAGACTGGGCAAGGTGTCTAATTACACGACGATCTGTAACATGACATTATGCCTTCTTTGGCAAATCACTTGAGTCATGGAAAAGTAGAAAGCAAACAATAGTATCGAGATCATCAGAAGAGGTGGAATATCAATCCATGGCTGCAACTGCCTGTGAACTTACTTGGTTGAGATATATATTGAAAGATTTGGGAGTATTACATCCTGGACCAACAAAGTTGTTTTGTGATAATCAGACGAATTTACACACTGCTACAAATTTGGTCTATCACGAACGAACAAAGCATATTAAACTAGATTGTCATACAATTCGAGAAAGAATTCGAAGAGGAGAACTTAAGACAACCTATGTTCAAACCGGAAAGCAGATTGCAGATTTATTCACAAAACCATTAAGATCACCAACGTTTCATACACATCTCAACAAGTTGGGAGCCATAGACATTCATACTTCAACTTGAGAGGGGAAGTGTTAAAAGGAAATGAATCCTATAAGAAGAAAATTGTGGATCAAGATTAATACACCAGATCAGCCTAGCATGATTTTAGGATCGTATTTTAAAGTATAGTTGACATTCCTAGAATAACTCCATTGTGCTTCTATATAGTAGCTAGCTAATTTTGTACAAAGATACACACTGCAATATACATAATTTCTATTCATCACTTTGTCACTTTGTTTACCATTGATTACTACTATTTTTATTTTTGGCCGAGTCACCATAATAAATTAGGGAAGCTGCGTGGAACTATTTTATTTGAGTCAAGTTTTTAAGTTGCTTTTAGATGAAAATACTTTTTTTTCAAAGTAATATTCAAGAATTTTCTCATTTGCTTATGGATTTTAACTCAAAAGTTAATTAGAGTGAGAAAGATAGAGAGGAAGTTGTGAACAAGAAATTTAAACAAATCTACCTTAAAAAAAAACTATAACTTACAAGGCTTGAACTTGTTACCTCTATCTTATACCAGTCAACACTGCACAATAAATATTGCAGGTCTTTGGTTTTCCTAGAGTTACGAATGAGAATGAGGTGTTATTTATCTTTCTTTCATGTCTCCCCCTCTTCTTTTACGAATGAGAATTTATTTATCTTTAACAGAATATTTTTAAGAAAATCTTAACTCAGTTACTTTTTTTTCGAACTTATAGTTAGTGATGAGTTGGAGCTAAAAGCAAAGTGGGTTAGTTCTCATATTAAAGAGAAATTAAGATGCTCCGAGCAATTAAGTAAATAAAATGGGACCGAATGATAACTTCACCTACTTGTCCCAGGAAAGTCTTTTCATGGATTATGTGGATGACATAGATAAGTTAGCACTTAGCAGTGTGTATCCTAATCACACTCAATTAACAACGCATAAGTATTGCTTTCGTTCACCCACTTTCGAAAACAAATCTTAATATAAATCTGAACGAAGAACACGCATCCCATTTTAACCCCATATATTCTCGAGTCTCCTGCTGTGGTACCATAGCCACCATTGATCACAATTTACAGCATCATTCCTAGCTATTTTTGTGCCATGTCGACTCCTTCTTCCTTAGCATTCACCGTGCGAAGGTGCGAGCCAGAATTGGTTGCACCAGCTAAAGCCACTCCTCATGAATTTAAACCACTTTCCGATATTGATCGCCAACTATACCTACAATTCCAATCACCACATTACAACTTTTACGCACACAATCCGTCCATGCGAGGGGCAGATCCTGTGATGGTAATAAGAAAGGCAATTTCACAAGCACTTGTGTATTATTACCCTTATGCTGGGAGGATTAGACAAGAGCCAGAGAATAAGCTCGTAGTAGATTGTACAGGAGAGGGTGTCTTGTTCATTGAAGCTGATGCTGGTGTTACACTCGAGCAGTTTGGTGATCCAATTCAGCCTCCGTTCCCTTGTGCCGATGAACTTCTTTACAATGTCCCAGGGTCAGAAGGAATCATCAATACCCCATTGTTGATCTTTCAGGTACTTGTCGATTATTATGAACAAGTAAATAGTCGGGTAGGATTGAACCTATACTATATTTCCCTTTCTATTTACTTTTTTGGTACCTGGGTTCTTAATTTTAGCATTCAATATTTTATAGTAGAATAATTTCAAGACTTCATAAAATCCTGGTTAATTGCAATGATCCAATTATCGATGGCTTCACATGATTGATGAGACACTTGTGGTGGGGAAGAGTGACCATAGAAAGACTTCTAATTTCAACAATCCAATCATCGATGGCTTCACATGCAATCAACCTCTCTGTTTTTATCTTATCTCAACAGCATCATATTTTCCTCCTTTTCCCGGCCGGTGTTTTCTTGAATGGTTCAATTTGATACATGTCCTAAGATATATATCCACTAATTATTTGGCATACTCTCACATCGAAGAAAATGACTACCAGTCTATTTTCTTAGCTTTTGGATTCAAATATATAAATTCATTTTATATTATTATACATCTTTGTGTTAGAGTATAATATAATCATATTATGGGGCCTCACCTATTAGCTTGAGCTTTTAGGTGAGATGGTTCCTTAACATGGTATCAGAGTCTTGTTGACCTAGCGGTCACGAGTTCGAATCTCACCACCCCCATTCTATTTAATAAAAATCAAGCACAAGGTGATGTGAGTCTGTGCAAGTTTCAAGCCCAAAATGCTTTCACTTGAGGGGGTGTGTTAGAGTATAATATAATCATATTATGGGGCCTCACCTATCAGCTTGAGCTTTTAGGTGAGATGGTTCCTTAACACTTTGTCCCCGGCTAATGTTCGTATATAATATATATGTAATTTAATATAAAATTAAATGTTTATTGTTTGCTCGTATCGTGCTATATTAAATTATTAATAATGTTTTTTTTTTTTTTTTTTTTTTTTTTTTTTTGATAGATAACACGCTTGGAGTGTGGTGGTTTTATACTTGGCTTCCGTCTTAATCACCCAATGAGTGATGCTATTGGCCTAGTTCAGCTATTGAGTGCCATAGGTGAGATCTCACGAGGTGCTCAAGCCCCTTCAATTCTACCCGTGTGGCAAAGAGAGTTCCTTTGTGCTAGGAATCCACCTCGTGTTACCTGCACACACAACGAATATGGCGACCATCATGAAGAACTTGATCGGAAACCTAGCGAGCTCAACGTTCCTGATCAATTTCGCGGTTGCGCTGACGGCGCAGCCCACCGTTGTTTCATCATCGGCCCTGAAGAATTAGCCAACATTCGTAAATGGGTTCCTCCTCATTTACTCCCATGTTCCAAGTTCGAAATAATAACCGCAAGCTTATGGATATGCTATGCCATAGCATCTCAAGCAAACCCTAACGAGGAGATGCGAATTTGTATGCTCGTCAACGCTCGTTCCAAATTCAACCCGCCGGTACCAGAAGGTTATTATGGTAACGTGCTGGCATTGCCAGCAGCTATAACCAATGCTAGGAAGCTGTGTTTGAACTCATTAGGGTTTGCTCTGGAGCTGATAAGGCATGCCAAGAATAAGATCACCGAGGAGTACATAAGATCGTTGGCCGATTTCATAGAGATTACCAAGGGTCTGCCTAAAGGGTTACAGTCATATGTTGTGTCAGATTTAACAAGTGTTGGGTTTGATCAGGTGGATTATGGTTGGGGTAAGCCAGTTTATACCGGGCCATCGAAGGCTATGCCCGATGACATTAATAATTCTGGAACCTATTACTTACCCTATAGAAACAAGAAAGGAGAGCGTGGGACAATGGTTCTGATTTCCTTACGTGCACCAGTTATGGAAAGATTTGCATTTCTATTCGAGGAATTGACCAGGCACCATCCAGAGAGTAGCCCAGCAGAACAACACATGACTCTCCCTATAAGACACAAGCTTTGATGTATTTCCCACTTGAAATTGCTGGTGAAACTTGATTGTTTCAATATTGAGCTTCCGAGTTGGCATCCAGGGCTTGAACTTACTTCAGCAGTCGTGCAACAAGATTGGATAATCATCTTCTTCTTTTTTAATAAAAATTGTGGTTAAATAATTACTGACAAGTCTTGTTCCTATCTGATGTTACATGGTTGATTGAAGAGGGATTACTTGTCATGTAAGTTACAAGAGTTGTTGGAGAGTGAATGTCTTCTGTAGGGTTTCCAGTTGTTTATAAATTACATGTTCTTATCAGTGCTCTATAATTTTCTTTAAATTTGTTATCATGATATCATCTTCATTGCTGCTTCCCTTCAATTGTATACTTTTTTTTTGGGTCATCAATGGCTATTTCTTGAACAAGTTCACAGGATACATAGCTTGTTTATAAATCTAAATTTTAATTAATTTTTTGACTTGAGATGCCGAGAGAAATTAATTAAGTAATTCTTAGACATTTCCAAAATATTACAACTATAAGACTTTAGAGTAAATTTCTTGACTTGCACTACCAGAATATCGGCTAATTATCTCATGGTTGATAAAGTCATGTTCTTATCAACATAATCAAATCATATATATAATGATGTAAGATTTTTATTGATAGAAATCGCAAGTGCACGAATCGTAACAAGTAATAAAGTAATGAGTAGAGTATCGTCCCACGAGGATTTGCAAAAATTATCAATATGCGCTAAAATTATTAAATCCCTATCTATTTGATGATTCAATTATAAAGGTTCATGAAACTAAGAATAATTAAAAAAAAACAAGCAAGAAATTAAATGGTGTTGAAATCAAGTTCAATGGATCCTAGGATTTTTGATTTCACCGTAACTAATATTATGTGAATTTTCTAAATTGAATTAATCCTCTTAAAAATTTCTTTCTTATTTTTGATAATCAGGTTTTACTAATTTAATCACCAATCTCTCTTGAGCATCAATGAATTATTTTAACAAGCAAACTTCCTACCTCTCGGTGAAATTGTAAACTTGTCAAAATACATTAAGAATGATAAAACCTTGCACGATTACACAAGTTCCGTAGATATATCTATCCTATAGATTTCTTATGGTATTTCAAATAATGGCTAAAGCAATTATCACTTCTCAGTCTTAAATTGAATCCCAAACCATGGAAACGGTGATCAATCGTACACAAGCATTAAGCATAGAATGAAACACTCAACAAGTATTAGATTAATTCAATCAAAAAAAATGTTCACGTGTTCATAGCTAGGCTACATCACAAATCCCAGAATAAAAAAACTACTCCATGGCAAAATTAAAAAGAAACAAACTTGATACGATGAACATCACTCAAGAGGTATTGGAAAATTGAAGACGTAAGAGGTATTGGAAAATTGAAGAGCTGGACGTCTTGAAGGGACTGTTGTTCTTGACTTCTTTCTTCTGATTTGATTGCCTCCTCTATTTTGTAATGTGTTTAGGGTTTTATCCTCTCAAAAAGACTCCCATTAGTTGCTACCTTACGAAATATATATATGTTGAGTTTTTCCTCCAAAGAAAAACACGGATACTGCTCCTTCCTGATATTGTGAGCCAATTTCGGGGTAGTAAACGTGTGAAGAAAAAATGATTGAAAAAAATGGATTTGATAACAAGTTTGTAAAATTCCAAAGGATTTTGGCCTATATTTATAAATTATTTATGTCAAGATGAAAATATTCATTTTTAATATAAAGAGAAAAAACCTAAAAGGGGTTAATACCTAAATTATTATTATGAATCATATAACTCAATTGGCCTAATTTCTTAATGTAGTCAATCATTTTCAAAACATGGGTGTTATTTAAAAGACTCTATATCACATTTCAACAAAACAATTCCTTAAGGATATCATATCTCTCACTCCTACTAGCCTTATCAAATAATTATTTGAGATGAATAATAATAGTATGAGAATCTATATTCTCATGTTACCGGTGAATTTCTGGTGACATAGTACCTACCATTACAAATGTAGCATGTTCATCGTCATCAATATGATATGGATGTTTATTCCTAACTTATTCTTCAGCATCCACAGGAGGGGCATTTAAATTAGATTTTCAAGAACATAAAACCTTATTTTTTCTTATCATATTTCATTGTCAATCCAAGAAATTTTATCTAGACAATTTGTTAGCACCAAGTATGGTTTATAAGAATATTTTACTTCTCATTTTGTATATCAACCTATTAATACACAGAGAGTGAGTATTAGTTTCATGCATAGATATATATATTTAATTTCAAATTTGGATAGGATATTTAATCCTAATTTCATCTTCCATTATTTTCTTGTAAATTAATAGACCTCCCTATTAATTTGCAAAATCTTGCTTAGATTTTTCTAGTAGGTTTTGATCTCATTTACTTTATTTTACCTTGGTTTAATCGATAAATCCAATAGATTAAATTAGGTTGATAACATAGTTTATCAATCACATTATATGACTCTTAGATCACTTAGGCGATGATTGTTTGTCTAAACATATCATATATGTTTCACATAACTCATGCCTCTATCTTTATATAATAATCAATAAGCAATACTGGTAAATTTCGGCCGGTATTTGGATGAAAATCTATGACGGACCAAAATTTAAACCAGGATAAAATCGACGTCGCTTTGTCTTGTTTTTTTTATTGGTATGAAATGTTTCGGCCATTTCGGCCGAAACGAAACGATATTGACAACCTTGGTTTGTAGTGGTCTAATGGTGTTTGTTTTCTTTTATTCTGCCTTTTATGGCAAGTTTTCCATGATGAATAAACCCTCTTTCTTACTTAAAAATTTACGCAGAATACAAATACATTACATGGTTTCGCTATATTGATTCTCATATAACTATCATGCCTCAATTCACAAAGACGTGAAATTGAAACCATAAATAAGTATGAACCAAACAACCACCATTTGAAACCATTTTGAAAAAAAAGCATTATAATTTTCTTTTATAGTTAACATTGGATAATTAGGTCTTTATAGCGAATTTTATCCTTAAGAGTCCGATCACATAAAAGTCCGATCACATCACCTTGAAAAAACAAATATTTTCAAATAAAAAATATTTGGTTATGATTTTATTATTCACGGGTCCTACAAAGGAGTTTGAGTTAGGGTTCGAGTCCGGTATATACACATACACAGGTGGTTAACTTTGAACCAGGTTTGACTTGGATTTTACAATATGTATATAAAACTTGAAGTATTATGATTCGAACAACAATTGCAGTGAGAGTAATTTAGGTTGTGTAATTCGAGCCAATTTTCTTATGTTTAATGAAAGGAAAAAAAAGGTTCAAATAAGCCACTGCATTTATTATTATAAAATGAACATTTATTTAAGCATCCGTACTTCTAACATGTTGGAGACTTGAGGAGTTTATTGTTGTTAGAAGTAAATAGATGAGAAAGCATGAAATGATCACCAATCACATTCACACACGTTATTAACACAACGTAGAACCATCCTCCCTTCTGGACAGGAAGTTTTTTTGTGGCAAGTTGCGGTTGTGTCACATTGAACACCTAGCTTAAATCCTCCTCCCTCGACGAGTGGTATGTTTGACATTGAAACACCTGTGAGAAATATCTTGTTAGCATTTTTAATGTAATAAAAGATAGTGGGATAAATATAGAATAAGAGACAAGAAAAGAAAAGAAAACTTACAAGTTGTGAGGACAAAAAAAACTACCAAGAATGTCATCGAAAAAGAACCCTTCTCCATATCTTAATTTTATTTGAGTTTTTCCAAGATTTAGAGTATTTTGCTTGTGTAATGATTTGTGTTTCTATGAATGATATTTATAAAGACAAATAAGTTATCTCTGTCATGAAATCATTTCCAAACTAATTATTCTTAATTAGCTATGTAATCTTTTATTTCCAATCTAGTTATTCCTAATTAGCCATGAAATCTCTTATTTCCAAACTAATTATTCCTAATTAGCCATGAAATCTTTTATTTCCAAACTAATTATTCCTAATTAGCCATGAAATCTGTTTTTTCCAATATAATTATTCCTAATTAGCTATGAAATGTTTTATTTCCAAACTAATTATTCCAAATTAGATATGAAATCTTTTATTTAGATTACATCGTATCTCATTAATAATGAACTTATCAACATTAAACACTAAAAAAAAGAAAACTATCAACCCTAAATTGCATGGATTTATTTCCAATTTAACATCCACTCTTAGTAAGTATGTGATCCAATGAGGTCCCAACAAGATATTAAGTAGATTAGGAGCAAGGCTTATGTGCTGGATAATCAGTTAATCTCTTGAGTCTAGCAATCTAATTCATTCTTTCTAGGTGTTTGATTCCTTAAAAGTCAAGGTGTTTGCACTATATTTAAAGATTACTATTAAATTATTTTATGTCAAGATGAAAATATTCATTTTTAATATAAAGAGAAAAAACCTAAAAGGAGTTAATATCTAAAATATTATTATGAATCATATAACCCAATTGGCCCAATTTCTTAATATAGTCAATCATATCAAAACATGGGTATTAACTAAAAGACTCTATGTCATATTTCAACAGAACAATTCCTTAAAGATATCATTTCTCTCATTCCTACTAGCCTCATAAAACAATTATTTGAGATGAATAATTAGAGTATGAGTATCTATATTGTCATGTTGCCTTTGAATTTATAGTGACATACTACCTACCATTAGACATGTAACATGTTTGTCGCACGTTGTCGCGCGGCGTCCCGGGAGGGTTTTTTTTTTATCACAAGGGAGTTGAGGAGTCGCCACCTAGCTGTTAAGGGTTCCTAGAAAAACCCAGTTGCACTGGTCTTGTCAGAGATTCAAGGGTAGGGCGCTGGTTGCGTAAAGGGAAGAATAGGTTTTATTACAAGAAAAAAAATAAGGGGGAATATATAGTTTTCTTAATTTTAAATGATAATTATTTTCTAATTTAACATTTTAAAAAAATATATGTTATGATTTTACACGAAATTAAATCTTTAATAATGTTAACACTGTATAACTATCAATAAAATCATATCCATATCTCATTATTTTTATTTATTTATTGGAAGGTTCAATGGGTCTTGCGCTCCATAGCATGAAAGATAATGTATTAGATATAGATATATATGCAAGTAATTATGTATTTATGTTTGATATGCCAGAGAAAAAAATAGTTCGAATAGATAGATGGACGCCAGGCAATTAAGAGTGAAGACCATGTCAAAATCGGTGATCAAATGTATGACTGCCATTGTAGGCTCCAACATCATTTTTCCGTGGCCCATGATTTGACATTGCTCACCCACCTTTTGATGATTCAGGGATTATTAGTGTGGGGCACATTTTTAAAGTTGCTGAAAAGGGATAAGGATTTTATTAGGGTCAAGTTCTCGTCGTTGTTTTCACGAGCAAAAAAAAAAAAAGAAGGAAGGAAGGTTTTCAAATTGAATTAACTTGAAATGATTAAAATTGATTTGTTTTATAAAAAAATCAAAGAATATAAACAAGATTTCGATAAAATTATTTCATTTTGATGAGTTCATTTCTATTTAATTTTTAAAATTGAGCTCAAGTTTATACTCTTTATTTCATCTATAATTATCTATTTTATCCATAATTATGAGATACAATTTGAGGTATAATCCAATTTAAAACACATGTTACGAAATGGTTAGGACAATATCATTTTTGTTTTAAGGTTTTTTTTTTAATGAAATTATATATATTATTTGGATAAAAACATTAACAAAAAAATTAAAATAATATATTTTTGGATAAAATTTAAAATTATTTGAAGCTAAATGTTTAGATTTCCTTGAGTTTGGTCGGACCATTAATTAACTTGTCACATCACGAAGTGATTTAATGGAGTTTGATATATTGTTTTAATAATAAAATCGTTAGCTAATCTTATAAACACACAAATTCATATTTCACAATTCACAAAACATTATAAGACACAAGCTTTGATGTATTTCCCACTTGAAATTGCTGGTGAAACATTAGAAAACTATATAGCCCAGCAGAACAACGCATGACTCTCCCTATAAGACACAAGCTTTGATGTATTTCCCACTTGAAATTGCTGGTGAAACTTGATTGTTTCAATATTGAGCTTCCGAGTTGGCATCCAGGGAGCAGTCGTGCAACAAGATTGGATAATCATCTTCTTCTTTTTTAATAAAAAATATGGTTAAATAATTACTGACAAGTCTTGCTACTATCTGATGTTACATGGTTGATTGAAGAGGGATTACTTGTCATGTAAGTTACAAGAGTTGTTGGAGAGTGAATGTCTTCTGTAGGGTTTCCAATTACTTATAAATTACATGTTCTTATCAGTGCTCTATAATTTTCTTTAAATTTGTTATCATGATACCATCTTCATTGTTGCTTCCCTTCAATTGTATACTTTTTTTTGGGGTCAACAATGGCTATTTCTTGAAAGAGTTCACAGGATACATAGCTTGTTTATAAATCTAAATTTTAATTAATTTTTTGAGTTGAGATGCCGAGATAAATTAATTGAGTACTTAGACATTTCCAAAATATTACAACTATAAGACTTTAGAGTAAATTTCTTGACTTGCACTACCAGAATATCGGCTAATTATCTCATGGTTGATAAAGTCATGTTTTTATCAACATAATCAAATCATATATATAATGATGTAAGATTTTTATTGATAGAAATCGCAAGTGCACGAATCGTAACAAGTAATAAAGTAATGAGTAGAGTATCGTCCCACGAGAATTTGCAAAAATTATTGATAAGTGCTAAAATTATTAAATCCCTATCTTTTTGATGATTCAATTATAAATGTTTATGAAACTAAGAATAATTAAAATAAACAAGCAAAAAATTAAATGGTGTTGAAATCAAGTTTAATGGATCCTAGGATTTTTGATTTCACCGTAACTAATCTTATGTGAATTTTCTAAATTGAATTAATCCTCTTAAAACTTTCTTTCTTATTTTTGATAATCAGGTTTTACTAATTTAATCACCAATCTCTCTTGAGCATCAATGAATTATTTTAACAAGCAAACTTTCTACCTCTCGGTGAAATTCTAAACTTGTCAAAATACATTAAGAATGATAAAACCTTGCACGATTACACAAGTTCCGTAGATATATCTATCCTATAGATTTCTTATGGTATTTCGAATACTGGCTGAAACAATTATCACTTCTCAATCTTAAATTGAATCCCAAACCATGGAAACGGTGATCAATCGTACACAAGCATTAAGCATAGAATGAAACACTCAACAAGTATTAGATTAATTCAATAAAAAAAATGTTCACATGTTCATAGCTAGGCTACATCACAAATCCTAGAATAAAAAAACTACTCCATAGCAAAATTAAAAAGAAACAAACTTGATACGATGAACATCACTCAAGAGGTATTGGAAAATTGAAGAGCTGGACGTCTTGAAGGGACTGCTATTCTTGACTTCTTTCTTCCAATTTGATTGCCTCCTCTCTTTTGTAATGTGTTTATGGTTTTATCCTCTCAAAAATACTCCCATTAGTTGTTGCCTTACGAAATATATATATGTTGAGTTTTTCCTCCAAAGGAAAACATGGATTCTGCTCCTTCCTGATATTATGAGCCAATTTCGGGGTAGTAAACGTGTGAATTAAGCCTCCTCTATTTTTGGGAAATTTGTAGACAATTTTCTGTTTAGTGGACTTGATATCACAATTTTTGGGGATCTAGAATTCTGGATATAGGCCAAAACCCGAGACAGTATCTGGGCCGCATGGACTCCTAGTCTGATTCAGACTCTGCATTTTGACTCGATTTTTGGACTTCAAAACAACAAAGCTAGGTTCTTCTCATTGGATAAGAGTTGTAGGCATGTGTATCCTCTTTTCATAAAGATAAAGAACACATGAAACAGAGTTGTATAACTCCGATTATACCTCAAAAACCAATCAGTGCTCAGACTTGTCTAGGCAGACCAACCAATGTTTGAATTCTAAGCTCATCCCATTGTTTGCCTTTTCATATGATCTCAATTTATGTATATTCCAGTAGTTAAATACCTTCAAATACATTGAATTTTGAAGAAGTGAATAATTATGTCAATATGAAAATATTCATTTGTAATATAAAGAGAAAAAACCTAAAAGGGGTTAATACCTAAATTATTATTATGAATCATATAACTTAATTGGCCTAATTTCTTAATATAGTCAATCATTTTCAAAACATGGGTGTTACCTACAAGACTCTATATCACATTTCAACAAAACAATTCCTTAATGATATCATATCTCTCACTCGTACTAGCCTTATCAAATAATTATTTGAGATGAATAATCATAGTATGAGCATCTATATTCTCATGTTGCTTGTGAATTTCTGGTGACATACTACCTACGATTACAAATGTAGCATGTGCATCGTCGTCGATATAATATGGATGTTCATTATTAACTTATTCTTCAGCATCCAAAGTAGGGGCATTTAAATTAGATTTTCAAGAACATATAACCTCTTTTTTTCTTATCACATTTCAGTGTCAATCCAAGAAATTTTGTCTAGACAATTTGTTAGCATAAAGTATGGTTTATAAGAATATTTTACTTCTCATTTTGTCTATCAACCTATTAATATACAGAGAGTGAGTATTAGTTTCATGCATATATATATTTAATTTCAAATTTGGATAGGGTATTTAATCCTAATTTCATCTTCCATTATTTTCTTGTAAATTAATTAACCTCCCCATTAATTTGGAAAATCTCGCTTAGATTTTTCTAGTGGGTTTTGATCTCATTTACTTTATTTTACCTTGGTTTAATCGATAATTCCAATAGATTAAATTAGCTTGATAACATAGTTTTTCAATCACATTATATGACTCTTAGATCACTTAGGCGATGATTGTTTGTCTAAACATATCATATATGTTTCACATAACTCATGCCTCTATCTTTGTATAATAAAACTTTACTCATCCAAATCATACAAATTAGTTAAGTAGGACCCAATTTTATAACATTAAACATATTATCCATTAATAAGATTCTGGCTTTATGCATATAAAATTGGAAGTCAACTACTCATGTTTCAACATATACCTAATATAGTAATGAGGGATTTATTATCAATTAATTAGGTCTCATACATAACATGGCATAACATCTATACCTTTTATACAAACTAAATTATATATAAACATACATGTCCATCAAGTCATTCTAATTAGTTTATTATGGACATATATAATGTAATTCCTCGAGAAGATCTTAATAATTCCATTGCAAACATTTTCGTGGCGCCAATAGATTTGACGCCACTACTGTTGGCGTAGCAATGCTCTAGATACTGAACACATCTTTTTTATTAGACTAACTAGAATCCAATTGGAATTCCTAATACATCTTTTCAATGTAAATTCTCTTAAATAATATAAATGACGCATAATGTATTTGTACAATAGGATATAGGAATAATATTTTTTTCCATTGCACTTGGGATGTGTGCTGGCTTAAGGGTTGAAAACTAAAATAATTTTTTAATGAAGCCGAAACGGCATAAACAAAACAATACTGGTATATTTTGGCCGGTATTTGGCTTAAAATCTGTAACGGTCAAAATTTAAACTGGGGTAAAAACAACGTCGCTTTATCTTGTTTTTTTTACTGATATGAAATATTTTTGCCGAAACGAAACAGTATTGACAACCTTGGTTTGTAGTGGTTTGATGGTGTTTGTTTTCTTTTATTATGCCTATCATGGCACGTTTTTCATGATGAGCAAACCCTCTTTCTTACTTAAAAATTTACACGGAATACAAATACATTAAATGGTTTCGCTAAATTGATTCTTATATAACTATCATGCCTCAATTCCCATAGAAGTGAAATCGAAACCATAAATAAGTATGAACCAAACAACCACCATTTGAAACCATTTTGAAAAAAACATTATAATTTTCTTTTATAGTTAACATAGGATAATTAGGTCTTTGTAGCGAATTTTATCCTTAAAAGTCCAATCACATCACCTTGAAAAAACAAATATTTTCAAATAAAAAATATTTGGTTATGATTTTATTATTCACGGGTCCTACAAAGGAGTTTGAGTTAGGTTCAAGTCCGGCACACACACACACTTCGATTTTACAATATGTATATAAAACTTGAAGTATTATGATTCGAACAACAATTGCAGTGAGAGTAATTTAGGTTGTGTAATTCGAGCCAATTTTCTTATGTTTAATGAAAGGAAAAAAAAGGTTCAAATAAGCCACTGCATTTATTATTATAAAATGAACATTTATTTAAGCATCCGTACTTCTAACATGTTGGAGACTTGAGGAGTTTATTGTTGTTAGAAGTAAATAGATGAGAAAGCATGAAATGATCACCAATCACATTCACACACGTTATTAACACAACGTAGAACCATCCTCCCTTCTGGACAGGAAGTTTTTTTGTGGCAAGTTGCGGTTGTGTCACATTGAACACCTAGCTTAAATCCTCCTCCCTCGACGAGTGGTATGTTTGACATTGAAACACCTGTGAGAAATATCTTGTTAGCATTTTTAATGTAATAAAAGATAGTGGGATAAATATAGAATAAGAGACAAGAAAAGAAAAGAAAACTTACAAGTTGTGAGGACAAAAAAAACTACCAAGAATGTCATCGAAAAAGAACCCTTCTCCATATCTTAATTTTATTTGAGTTTTTCCAAGATTTAGAGTATTTTGCTTGTGTAATGATTTGTGTTTCTATGAATGATATTTATAAAGACAAATAAGTTATCTCTGTCATGAAATCATTTCCAAACTAATTATTCTTAATTAGCTATGTAATCTTTTATTTCCAATCTAGTTATTCCTAATTAGCCATGAAATCTCTTATTTCCAAACTAATTATTCCTAATTAGCCATGAAATCTTTTATTTCCAAACTAATTATTCCTAATTAGCCATGAAATCTGTTTTTTCCAATATAATTATTCCTAATTAGCTATGAAATGTTTTATTTCCAAACTAATTATTCCTAATTACTATGAAATAGTTCATTTCCAAACTAATTATTCCTAATTAGCTATGAAATCTTTTATTTAGATTACATCGTATCTCACTAATAATGAACTTATCAACATTAAACACTAAAAAAAAAAAAACTATCAACCTAAATTGCATGGATTTATTTCCAATTTAACATCCACTCTTACTAAGTATGTGATATAATGAGGTCCCGAAAAGATATTAAGTAGATTAGGAGCAAGGCTTATGTGCTGGATAATCAGTTAATCTCTTGAGTCAAGCAATCTAATTCATTCTTTCTAGGTGTCTGATTCCTTAAAAGTCAAGGTGTTTGCACTATATTTAAAGATTACTATTAAATTGTTTTATGTCATGATGAAAATATTCATTTTTAATATAAAGAGAAAAAACCTAAAAGGAGTTAATACCTAAAATATTATTATGAATCATATAACCCAATTGGCCTAATTTCTAAATATAGTCAATCATTTTCAAAACATGGGTATTAACTAAAAGACTCTATGTCATATTTCAACAGAACAATTCCTTAAAGATATCATTTCTCTCACTCCTACTAGCCTCATAAAACAATTATTTGAGATGAATAATTAAAGTATGAGCATCTATATTGTCATGTTGCCTTTGAATTTATAGTGACATACTATCTACCATTAGACAGTAACATGTTTGTCGCACGTCGTCGCGCGGTGTCCCGGGAGGGTTTTTGTATCGCAAGGGAGTTGAGGAGTCGCCACCTAGCTGTTGAGGGTCCCTAGAAAAACCCGGTTGCACTCCTAGTACGCCTTACCTGAGGTAAGCTGTATTGTCCATCTTGATGTGATTTTTGAATATTTCACTGGGCCATATTTATTCATGTGAATAAATCTAGCTTTTGAGATTTTATTATGAGCTTGTGAGCCCAAGTAAAATATCAGGAAAAAAAATCCATTTAGATACCTTAAAAGGATCATCTATCGTGGATGAGTTTTCCGCTATTTTATGCATTGTAAAAAATGTTCCGAATAAAAAAAGAATTGGTCACCGCTGAGAATAATCCTAGGAATTTTTTTGGTTATTTCTAGATATTTAAATGCTAGCCTACTTGTAAGTTCATCATTTACTATCTGAATTTAACCATTAATCCTCATGAATTAATTTCATGATTTTTCAATATAGACCGATTAACAAAAGAATCGGTCACCGCTCAGAATAATCCTAAGAATGTTTTTGGTTATTTATAGATATTTAAATGCTAGCCTACTTGTAGGTTAGACATTTACTATATGAATTTAACCATTAGAGCCCGTTTGGCTCTGCGTTTTGCCAAAATTTGATTTTTTTTTTCATTTTAAATGAATATGTTTTGGTATTTTAGATCATTTTGATGTGCTGATGTCAAAAGTGATTTTTAAAAAATAAAAAAATATATCTTTTTGATGTATTTCGGCACGAAAAGCACTTTGAAAAGCTACAGCA
Source organism: Salix caprea (assembly GCA_964035475.1). Taxonomy (NCBI): domain Eukaryota; kingdom Viridiplantae; phylum Streptophyta; class Magnoliopsida; order Malpighiales; family Salicaceae; genus Salix; species Salix caprea. The sequence goes on from OZ037743.1 coordinate 1,046,039, forward strand.
ACCGCAACCGCACTCCCAAACAGGGCCCCTCATGAATTAATTTCGCGATTTATTTCAATATAAGCCAAATTTTCAAGATTTTATTAAACTTGTTATTAAATCAAAGATAAATTTTTGGAAAAACGCTTTGGTATATGTTTTTAATATAAGCCAAATTCTCAAGATTTTATTAAACTTGTTATTAAATCTAAAATAAAATACATTTTTTTATAGTTTTATATTCTTTTTTTTCTTAACAAAACATCATAAATAAATGAACAAATAAAATACAACACACACACACACACATTCTCTTTTCATTTCTTTTTCATTACATTTTACAAATACAATACAAAAATAAAAATTCAAATAAATACATAAACACCTAAAATTACAAAAAAACTAGACCTCGGGAACAATGCCTAATTATTCCTAATTAGCTATGCAATCTTTTTTATCCAATCTAATTATTCCTAATTACTATGAAATCTTTTATTTCCAAACTAATTATTCCTAATTATCTATGCAATCTTTTTTTTTCCAATCTAATTATTCCTAAGTACTATGAAATAGTTTATTTCCAAACTAATTATTCCTAATTAGCTATGAAATCTTTTATTTAGATTACATCGTATCTCATTAATAATGAACTTATCAACTAAAAGACTCTATGTCATATTACACAATAATTCCTTACAGATATCATATCTCTCACTCCTACTAGCCTCATGAAACAATTATTTGAGATGAATAATCACAGTATGAGCATCTATATTCTCATGTTGCCTGTGAATTTCTGGTGACATACTACCTACCATTACAAATGTAGCATGTTCATCGTCATCGATATGATATGGATGTTTATTCCTAACTTATTCTTCATCATCCACAGTAGGGGCATTTAAATTAGATTTTCAAGAATATAAAACCTCTTTTTTTCCTATCATATTTCATTATCAATCCAAGAAATTTTGTCTAGACAATTTGTTAGCACCACGTATGGTTTATAAGAATATTTTACTTCTCATTTTGTCTATCAACCTATTAATATACAGAGAGTGAGTATTAGTTTCATGCCTATATATATATATATATATTTAATTTCAAATTTGGATAGGGTATTTAATTCTAATTTCATCTTCCATTATTTTCTTGTAAATTAATAGACCTCCCCATTAATTTGGAAAATCTCGCTTAGATTTTTCTGGTGGGTTTTGATCTCATTTACTTTACTTTACCTTGGTTTAATCGATAAATCCAATAGATTAAATTAGCTTGATAACATCGTTTATCAATCATATTATATGACTCTTAGATCACTTAGGCGATGATTGTTTGTCTAAACATATCATATATGTTTCACATAAATCATGTCTCTATCTTTATATAATCACAAGTCACTCATCCAAATCATACAAATTAGTTAAGTAGGACCTAATTTTATAACATTAAACATATTTGATTAATAGTAAGCTTGAGTGACTAAACAAATTATCCATGAATAAGATTATGGCCTTATGCATAGAAAATTGGAAGTCAACTACTCATGTTTTCAACATATACCTAATATAGTAATGAGCGGTTTATTATCAATTAATTAGGTCTCATACATAACATGGCATAACATCTATACCTTTTATACAAACTAAATTATATATAAACATACATCTCCATCAAGTCATTCTAATTAGATGATTATGGACATATATAACGTAACTCCTCTAGCAGATCTTCATAATTCCATTGCAAACATTTTCATGGCGCCAATAGATTTGACGCCACTACTGATGGCGTAGCAATGCTCTAGATACTAAACACATCTTTTTTTATTAGAAATCCGATTGGAATTCCTAATACATCTTTTCAATGTAAATTCTCTTAAATAATATAAATTATGCATAATGTATTTGCACAATACGATATAGGAAGAATTTATGTTAAAGCCTTTGAACAGATTAAATCATTTATAACAAAATAAATAAATAAACACCAACTTTAACACAGCACGTGAAGAAAGCTTAGTCAAAGTTCCCTAGTGGAGTCACCTTTTTATCGCACGTGGATGCTCGACGTGAAGGGGGGTCGATGAAGTTGCCATCTATTTGTTTGTTTTATGGTCACTAGGAAAACCTTGGTATGTTGGTTTCATCAAATATTCAAGAGGTACGAGACTGATTGCGTAAGAAGAAGGTACTAACATTCATAATACCTTTTACCTAAGGTGAGTTGTATTTTTTGTTTGTTTGTAGTGGTCTGATGGTGTTTGTTTTCTTTAATTTTGGCTATGATGGAAAGTTTTCTATGATGAATAAACCCTTTTTCTTACTTAAAAATTTACGCAGAATATAAAGACATTACATGGTTTCGCTAAATTGATTCTCATATAACTATCATGCCTCAATTCACAAAGAAGTGAAATTGAAACCATAAATAAGTATGAACCAAACAACCACCATTTGAAACCATTTTGAAAAAAACATTATAATTTTCTTTTATATTTAACATAGGATAATTAACGTTTTTTATCGAATTTTATCCTTAAAAGTTCGATCACATCACCTTGAACAAACAAATATTTTCAAATCATAAATATTTGGTTATGATTTTATTATTCATGGGTCTGCATTGGAGTTTGAGTTAAATTTGAGCTTGTTATATATATAGGTGGTTAACTTTGAACCAGGTTTGACTTAGATCTTACAATATGTAAATAAAATTCGAAATATTATGATTTGAACATTAATTGCAGTGAGAGTAATATAGGTTGTGTAATTCCAGCCAATTTTCTTATGTTTAATGAAAGGAAAAAAATGTCAAAATACGGTTTGATTACTTTCCTTACTTGGATCTCTCCTGTTACATCTATAAATATAGCCATGAATTCGAGGTATACCAACGCCTGGCTCTGAAACATTCCATGAAAATGAAGGTTTCAATGTCTATAATTCTCTCGGTATTTTCAACTCTTATTTTGTCAGTATCATTGGCAACTTCTAATTCAAGTCTTGACAAATTTTTACATTGCCTTCCTAATAATAGTCTTCCCTCTTACTCCATCTCTGAAGCCATTTATACAGCTGCGAGTTCCTCTTTCGAGTCTGTTCTACAGACATATATCAACAACAGAAGATTCTTGACCCCAACAACACCAAAACCAATTGCCATTGTTACGGCTCTACATGAATCCCATGTCCAAGCAACAATCATTTGTGCAAAGTCTAGTGGCTTGCAGATTAGAATCCGGAGCGGTGGACATGATTATGAAGGTCTTTCTTATGTATCAGAGGTCTCATTCGTCATCCTTGACATGTTCAACCTCCGATCCATCGAAATAGATGTCGCAAGCGAAACGGCATGGGTTCAAGCTGGGGCAACTCTTGGTGAAATTTACTACAACATCGCGAACAAGAGTAATGTGCATGCCTTTCCAGCTGGTGTTTGCCCTACTGTTGGTGCAGGTGGTCATATTAGCGGAGGGGGGTACGGGACTCTGATGAGGAAATATGGTCTTTCAGTCGATAATATCATTGACGCAAAAGTAGTAGATGTCAATGGTAATATCCTCGATCGGGAGACAATGGGGGAAGATCTGTTTTGGGCCATCCGAGGAGGTGGTGGAGCAAGCTTTGCAGTAGTTCTTTCCTGGAAGATGAATTTGGTTCGAGTCCCGGAGAAAGTGACGGTTTTCAAGGTTGATAGGACCTTGGAGGAAGGTGCAACTGATATTTTTTATCAGTGGCAACAAGTTTCTACTAAGCTAGACAAAGACCTTTTCATCCGAGCAATGCCACAAGTTGCCAATGGAAGCCAAGAGGGTACTAAGACAGTCAGCATCTCTTTCTATGCCCTCTTTCTAGGACAAAGTGACGCACTTCTTTCCATGATGAACACGAGCTTCCCTAAACTGGGTTTGCAGCAAAAAGACTGTACTGAAATGAGATGGATAGAGTCAACACTTTTCTGGTTTGATTTTCCGATTGGAACATCCATAGATGTTTTACTCAATAGGCCTCGAGGAGCACAAAGCTTTTACAAACACAAATCCGATTACGTGAACCAAATTGTTCCTAAGGAAGCTTTGGAACGCATATGGAAGATGATGATCAAGGCCGACCCAATGTCGATGCAATGGAACCCTTACGGAGGAAGAATGAGTGAGATTCCAGATACCGCAACTCCATTCCCTCACAGAGCCGGATACCTATTCAAAATCCAGTACTCCATAAACTGGAATGAAGAAGGAATTGAGGCAACTGACCGCTATATAAGTTTGGTAAGAGAAATGCATGGTGGGATGGCTCCATACGTGACTAGTTACCCAAGGGAAGCATTCCAAAACTACAGAGATCTTGATATCGGTAGAAATCCGAGCAATCAGACCTACTTCGAGAAAGCTAAGGTTTATGGCCTCAAGTACTTCAAGGGAAACTTTCTAAGATTGGTGAAAATCAAGGGGAAGGTAGATCCAGATGATTTCTTCAAGCATGAACAAAGCATTCCACCTCGTTGGATATAGAAAAAGTCCTAAGAAAACAGGAGGACGTAGAATATATTGTTTAATAATGTGCTCTGTGTGAGTTTATGTTTGTGCACAATCTGTTGACTTCTGTTTATTTTCCCATAATAAAACTGTATTCCATATATTTATTTAACCCGATTATCATATTTCCCAATAGTTTCCATGCATGGCGTGCCTGTAATCGCAATCTCTTTTCCATCACCAAACTTATTTCTATAATCAGATTGAGTTAATAGTCAATGATCACTGCAAAAACTGTGATTATGATTATGATCGATGGTAACACATGATAATATTAGATTAATATATATATATATATATATATATATATATATATATATATATATATATAATTTATTTATTTGTAATATTCATATAATATTATACTAATAAATCTAAAATAAAGATAAAGTTTATGAGATAAAAATGCTTTGCAAAGAAAATTATAAAGTTGTTATAATTATAAGATTTTTATTGTATCAAATCAATGTTTCTAAGATAATTTTGGCGAAATAGTTTTTATTATTGTTTTTGATCAATGTATGATATATGGGACCCAACTATGATATCAAAGCCTTTTTTAGAACAATTATAATATGTTTTATTGTTATTGATATTCATTATTTTTCCAAAAGACAATTTTTTTTTGAATTGTTTCAAGCCTCAATTACTATTTTGGTCATTACTGACTAGAGCTTGGAAAATCTAGCTAGAATATAGAAATCCGATCGGATTCTAGTTAGTCTAATAAAAAATGATGTGTTCAGTATCTAGAGCATTGTTGCACCAACAGTAGTGACATTAGATCTGTTAGCACCACGATAGTGTTTGCAATGGACTTATGAAGAACTACTCAAGGGAAATACCTTAGATATGCCCATAATCATCTAATTAGAATGACTTGTTGGGGGTGTATGTTTATACATAATCTATTATGTATAAAATGTATACATGTTATGCCATGTTATGTATGAGACCTAATTAATTGATAATAAATCCTTCAGTAATATATTAAGTATATGTTGAAAACATGAATAGTTACCTTCTAATTTTATTTGCATAAAACCAGAATCTTATTCATGGATAATTTGTTGAGACATTTAAGGTTACTATAATCAACTATGTTTAATGCTATAAAATTGGGTCCTACTTAACTAATTTGTATGATTTCGATGAGTGACTTATGATTATATAAAGATAGAGGCATGAGTTATGTGAAACATATATGATATGTTTAGACAAACAATCATCGCCTAAGTGATCTAAGAGTCATATGATTGATAAACTATGTTATCAAGCTAATTTAATCTATTGGATTTATCAATTAAACCAAGGTAAAGTAAAGTAAATGAGATCCAAACCCACTAGAAAGATCTAAGCGAGATTTTCCAAATTAATGGAGAGGTCTATTAATTTCCAGGAAAATAATGGAAGATGAAATTAGGATTAAATACCCTATCCAAATTTGAAATTAAATATATATATGCATGAAACTAATACTCACTCTCAATATATTAATAGGTTGATGGACAAAATGAGAAGTAAAATATTCTTATAAACCATACTTGATGCTAACAAATTGTCTAGACAAAATTTCTTGGATTGACACTGAAATGCGATAAGAAAAAAAGAGATTGTATGTTCTTGAAAATCTAATTTAAATGCCCCTGCTGTGGATTCTGAAGAATAAGTTAGTAATGAACATCCATATCATATCGACGACGATGAACATGTAATGCTCATACTGTGATTATTCATCTCAAATAATTGTTTCATGAGGCTAGTAGTAGTGAGAGATATGATATCTTTAAGGAATTGTTCTGTAATATGACATAAAGTCTTTTAGTTGATAAGTTCATTATTAATGAGATACGATGTAATAGCTAATTAGGACTAATTAGTTTGGAAATAAACTATTTCATAGTACTTAGGAATAATTAGATTGGAAAAAAAGATTGCATAGCAAATTAGGAATAATTAGTTTGGAAATAAAAGATTTCATAGTAATTAGGAATAATTAGATTGGATAAAAAAGATTACATAGCTAATTATGAATAATTAGGCACTGTTCCAGAGGTCTAGTGTTTTTGTAATTTTAGGTGTTTATGTATTTATTTGAATTTTTATTTTTGTATTGTATTTGTAAAATGTAATGAAAAAGAAATGAAAACGAGAATGTGTGTTTGTGTGTGTGTGTTGTATTTTATTTGTTCATTTATTTATGATGTTTTGTTAAGAAAAAAAAAGAATATAAAACTATAAAAAAAATGTATTTTATTTTAGATTTAATAAAAAATTTAATAAAATCTTGAGAATTTAGCTTATATTAAAAACATATACCAAAGCGTTTTTCCAAAAAATTATCTTAGATTTAATAACAAGTTTATTAAATCTTGAGAATTTGGCTTACATTGAAATAAATCGTGAAATTAATTCATGAGTAATGGTTAAATTCAGATAGTAAATGTCGAACCTACAAGTAGGCTAGTATTTAAATATCTACAAATAACCAAAAAATTCCTAGGATTATTTTGAGCGGTGAACGATTCTTTTTTTAACCGGAACATTTTTTACAATGCATAAAATAGCAGAAAACTCATCCACGATAGATGATCCTTTTAAGGCATCTACATTAATTTTTTTCGTGATATTTTATTTGGGCTCACGAGCTCATAATAAAATCTCAAAAGCTAGATTTATTCACATGAATAAATACAGCCCATTGAAATGTTCAAAAATCACATCAAGATGGACAATGCAGCTTACCTCAGGTAAGGCGTACTAGGGGTGCTAATACTTTCCCTTTACGCAACCAGCCCCCTACCCTTGAATATCTGACAAGACCAGTGCAACCGGGTTTTTCTAGGGACCCTCAACAGCTAGGTGGCGACTCCTCAACTCCCTTGCAATACAAAAATCCTCCTGGGACGCCGCGCAATGACGTGCGACAAACATGTTATATGTCTAATGGTAGGTAGTATGTCACTATAAATTCAAAGGCAACATGACAATATAGATGCTCATACTCTAATTATTCATCTCAAATAATTGTTTTATGAGGCTAGTAGGAGTTAGAGATATGATATCTTTAAGGAATTGTTCTGTTGAAATATGACATAGAGTCTTTTAGTTAATACACATGTTTTGAAAATGATTGACTATATTTAGAAATTAGGCCAATTGGGTTATATGATTCATTATAATATTTTAGGTATTAACTCCTTTTAGGTTTTTTTCTCTTTATATTAAAAATGAATATTTTCATCTTGACGTAAATAATTTAATAATAATTTTTAAATATAGTGCAAACACCTTAACTTTTAAGGAATCAAACACCTACACAGAATTAATTAGATTGCTAGAATCAAGAGATTAACTGATTATCCAGTACAAAAGCCTTGCTCCTAATCTACATAATATGTTTTTGGGATCATTAGATGACATACTTAGTAAGAGTGGATGTTAAATTGGAAATAAATCCATGCAATTTAGGGTTGATAGTTTTTTTTTTTAGTGTTTAATGTTGATAAGTTCATTATTAGTGAGATACGAAGTAATCTAAATAAAAGATTTCATAGCTAATTAGGAATAATTAGTTTGGAAATGAACTATTTCATAGTAATTAGGAATAATTAGATTGAAAAAAAAAGATTTCATAGCTAATTTGGAATAATTAGTTTGGAAATAAAAGATTTCATAGTAATTTGGAATAATTAGTTTGGAAATAAAAGATTTCATGGCTAATTAGGAATAACTAGTTTGGAAATAAGAGATTTCATGGCTAATTAGGAATAACTAGTTTGGAAATAAGAGATTTCATGGCTAATTAGGAATAATTAGATTGGAAATAAAAGATTACATAGCTAAATAAGAATAATTAGTTTGGAAATGATTTCATGACATAGATAACTTATTTGTCTTTATAAACATCATTCATAGAAACTCAAATCATTACACAACAAGCAAAATACTCTAAATCTTGGAAAAACTCAAATAAAATTAAGATATGGAGAAGGGTTCTTTTTCGATGACATTCTTGGTAGTTTTGTTTGTCCTCACAACTTGTAAGTTCTCTTTTCTTTTCTTGTCTCTTATTCTATATCTATCCCACTATCTTTTATTACATTAAAAATGCTAACAAGATATTTCTCACAGGTGTTTCAATGTCGAACATACCACTCGTCGAGGGAGGAAAAATCAAGCTAGGTGTTCAATGTGACACAACCGCAACTTGCCACAAAAAAACTTCCTGTCCAGAATCGAGGATGGTGCTACGTTGTGTTAATAACGTGTGTGAATGTGATTGGTGATCATTTCATGCTTTCTCATCTATTTACTTCTAACAACAATAAACTCCTCAAGTCTCCAACATGTTAGAAGTATGGATGCTTAAATAAATGTTCATTTTATAATAATAAATGCAGTGGCTTATTTGAACCTTTTTTTTTCCTTTCATTAAACATAAGAAAATTGGCTCGAATTACACAACCTACATTACTCTCACTGCAATTGTTGTTCGTATCATAATACTTCAAGTTTTATATACATATTGTAAAATCGAAGTGTGTGTGTACCGGACTTGAACCTAACTCAAACTCCTTTGTAGGACCCGTGAATAATAAAATCATAACCAAATATTTTTTATTTGAAAATATTTGTTTTTTCAAGGTGATGTGATTGGACTTTTAAGGATAAAATTCGCTACAAAGACCTAATTATCCTATGTTAACTATAAAAGAAAATTATAATGTTTTTTTCAAAATGGTTTCAAATGGTGGTTGTTTGGTTCATACTTATTTATGGTTTCGATTTCACTTCTATGTGAATTGAGGCATGATAGTTATATGAGAATCAATTTAGCGAAACCATTTAATGTATTTGTATTCCGTGTAAATTTTTAAGTAAGAAAGAGGGTTTACTCATCATGAAAAACGTGCCATGATAGGCATAATAAAAGAAAACAAACACCATCAAACCACTACAAACCAAGGTTGTCAATACTGTTTCGTTTCGGCCAAAATATTTCATATTAGTAAAAAAAACAAGATAAAGCGATGTTATTTTTACCCCGGTTTAAATTTTGAACCGTTACAGATTTTAAGCCAAATACCGGCCAAAATATACCAGTATTGTTTTGTTTATGCCGTTTCGGCTTCATTAAAAAATTATTTTAGTTTTCAATCCTTAAGCCAGCACACATCCCAAGTGCAATGGAAAAAAATATTATTCCTATATCCTATTGTACAAATACATTATGCGTCATTTATATTATTTAAGAGAATTTACATTGAAAAGATGTATTAGGAATTCCAATTGGATTCTAGTTAGTCTAATAAAAAAAGATGTGTTCAGTATCTAGAGCATTGCTACGCCAACAGTAGTGTCATCAAATCTATTGGCACCGCGAAAATGTTTGCAATGGAATTATTAAGATCTGCTCGAGGAATTACATTATATATGTCCATAATAAACTAATTAGAATGACTTGATGGACATGTATGTTTATATATAATTTAGTTTGTATAAAAGGTATAGATGTTATGCCATGTTATGTATGAGACCTAATTAATTGATAATAAATCCCTCATTACTATATTAGGTATATGTTGAAACATGAGTAGTTGACTTCCAATTTTATATGCATAAAGCCAGAATCTTATTAATGGATAATATGTTTAATGTTATAAAATTGGGTCCTACTTAACTAATTTGTATGATTTGGATGAGTAAAGTTTTATTATATAAAGATAGAGGCATGAGTTATGTGAAACATATATGATATGTTTAGACAAACAATCATCGCCTATGTGATCTAAGAGTATATGATGGAATCACTCTTGAAAATCAGTAATATTAACTATAAAATTTATACTTAAAATTTTTGAAAAAAAAATTTTTTTTACTATAAATTAAAGTTTTTTGATGTTTTTAAATCATTTTCACTTCCTGATGACGAAATAATTTGTTGGAGTTAGTACTAGCAATATCGGTCTTGGTGCTAGTATTAGAACTGATAATCCTTTCAATAATAATGTTTTTGATGAATGTATTAAAAATAATGAGGAAAATAACGGTCATGAGACTGATTTTAATTATATATCACATCAACAAAATATTTATTTTAAATTTGTTAATTTTTACCTAATGAAATTCTATGGACATAATTATTTTGTAATATATTTTTAAGTTATTTTGAATCATGTATGAACCTTAACTAATGAAGTTTTATGGCCATAATTATATTATATTGTATTCGAAAATATTTTACTTATGATTTTATGATTTTTCTACCTACACGATTTTTGCTGTGATTTTACGATTTTTGTACAGAAAAATTCAGGTATGATTTTACGATTTTACGATCCGATCTTACGATCCGAGTTTTCGAAGCCCCTTCCGTGTCGTGTCAAAATCGTGATTTTAACAACCATGCAAACAAGGTCTTAAACCTTTTGACCTAAATTGACCCGACTAATTTGACCTGACAAAGTTGAATTGAGTGGCTTAACCTAGTTGGTTTGACCTGAAATCTTTGGTTTGAACATATACCATAACAAGGACTATGGTTTTATCTAAAACAAAATTAAATCTAAATCAATTTATGCCTTTACATTCATGTGTCTTTTTTAGTTTAAATCTAAAAACCCCATAACTGTCTACAATTTTGCAACAAAGTGGAACCATTGCCAAGCATAAAATTAGGCATTTTTGACTTTCTAAAACATGTTTTCTTTATCTCAACAAACCAGACTAACATATACAAACATATTTTAATCTAAAACACTAATTAAGAAACATAAAAAATCAAGCTTGATGTACCAAATAAAAAAATAACTTAATATAGCCTATGTGTTCATGCAACATGGATTCAAAATTGGCTTTTTGAACCCATTTTATGCATGAACAAGCATAGCAAAGCCAGGTAAACACCCTTGCATTAAAATGCAGGTTAGGTCAATACACAAACTAAACAAAAATTATATAAATTTTTTTTTAAGACAATAGATATATTGAAAACATAAAAAACACTTCAAAATAACAACATTAAATGCAAAACAAAGCAGGAAAAGGGGAATGTAATATCAATTGGTAAGCATTTCAAACCTTTAGTTTATACTTATAAACATAAATATAGAAACAAAATGAATAAAAAACAATAAAGCAAGCCACAAGGACATGCCCTTAGATTAGAGAAGTACCTAGAACTACTACTCTATTGTTTTCTCAATTGGTCCTCTCTCTCTCTCTCTCTCTCTCTCTCTCTCTCTCTCTATATATATATATATATATATATATATATATATATATATATATATATATATATATATATAGGGCTTGTTTATAGGGCTTTTCTAAGATTTTAGGATGTTTTTGGTCAATTTCTGACCTCTTAATCTTGATGTACATGTTTGTATCCCTTGATATGAACCTGTTAAAGAGTCTTTAAGTGTGAACAAATAAGGAACACATTATTTTTTACCTCGTTGTTATTGTCATAGATGATCAAGTTGTTCACTTTTAAGTCTTGGTTAGAGTAATTCTGACATCATCGCCATCTCAAACCACCATAAATTAGTAGAGACGATGTGCACCTTTCATGAATCCGATCTTGCTCAATTTGGAGGTTTGTAGCTTTACATTCATGAGTTTGAAGTTGTCAACTCAAGAAACAAAAATTGTCAAACACATAGACTGAACGACGTGTCATTCAGTTTCTCTTCTTCAACAATGAACGGCGCGTTGTCTATGTGAGATTAGGTTTTTACATTTGAGAATTTGGAAAGCTTCATTTAAGTCTTTGTTGTTCTAATAACACCCCAAATTGCCTATAAATTTTTGTTTTTTTTTTCAATTTCACCATACCAAACTTAATTTCCAGCTTATGAGTTAGTCACCTTTTTTATTTTGAACCTTAGTTTTGAATTTGTGTATTTTGACCCTCAATTGCCCAATAAACTTTAGATTTCATTAATTTGACCCATGATTTCACCAAATTAACTCTTAAAAAATTACAATTTGACCCGCGGACTTTAATTTCTTTTAGTTAAAGCATAATTTGACTTCAAAAAAAACATTTTTACTTGCATTTAAACCCTCAATAAATTTAAATAAGCCTTGAAAAAGTCTAATTAAATCCTCAAATATTTAATTTTAAATTTTCCTCCTTGGATTGGTTTTTTTTCTTGCAAATAGATCCTTCATCAGTCAAAAATAGAATATCAATTTTTCTAATCTTTATATTTTGCAAGTTTAATATTATATTCGAAGTTTAATATTCGAAGTTTAAGGTCATATGTTTAAGGTTATATGCTGCTAGTTTATTATTATATTGTAGAATATTCTAAAATGTGTAGTGTTTTTACTACTCACATACCACTATAGATGTACTGTTTATTTTCTAATAATTTATTTTAATCCTTAAAAGTTTATTTTATATGATTTAATTTAATTGAAAATCAATTACTTATAATTTTTTTATTAATAATAAAAAAAATTAAAAAAAAAACTGTAATAAAAAAACATCAATATTATACTTTTAAGTGGACATTTGCTCTTGCATAAACTCCTTCACATGTTCGATAAACAAAGGAAACTCAGGCAAGCAAGGAAAGAGGTAAAATGAATGGAACGCGTTGACATAGTCAACTAAATACACCTCTTTTCCACTCTTCTTCAGTCCCTCGTAGTACCTCTTCTGCCAGTCTTGGAGAGGATCCAGCCCCCCGACAACGACAAGAACTGCAGGGAGTTTAAGATCTGAAATGTCAGCAGAGTTAGGTCCGAAAACATTCGACACTTGATGGTCTCGATTTGAACCCTCCGGCAGAAACGATCTCCACATCCAGTCCGTCGTCTCCATCGGAACAAAGGGATCTCCAGAAAGCTTGATTTCAGATCTTGTGCGTTCTTCTCCCCCAAAAAATGGCTGTATGGCTATTACTCCGGTCAGTTTTATACTGGAAAGCTCAGATTTGCTAGCCTTTAAAGCCATGTGATGGGCTAGATTGCCTCCGGCGCTGTCTCCGGCAACAAAACTGTGCTTCAGATTGGCATGGCTTGGAAGGATTTCAAGGTAAGATTTATCAATGAATCTTATGGCATCGAAACAATCTTCATACTGACATGGATACCTGTGCTCCGGAGCCAGTCTGTAGTTTACAGAGATGATGACTGCAGGTAGCAGGCGGGCGAGCCTGTAGCAGAATCCATCAAACAGCTTTGAATTGGCTGCCATGCAGATGAACCCGCTCCCATGGAAATAGAAAATAACCGGGACGTTGACTTCACTGCCGGAGGTTGAAGTCCTGGGGACGGGGGTGTAGACGCGGAACCAGAGGTTGCGGGCTTCATCAATGGTGTGGTCGGTGGTTATGACACCGTCTACGGGTTTGTTTGGCGACGGAGAGGTTTTATAGTCGAGAAAGTTGAGTAGGCGGCGGTTGATAGATCCATCAGTGCGACGAATCATGAATTTAAAGGTGGAGGAGAAGAGGGATGCAAAGAGCCTTACCTTCCATGGGAGATCAGCTGAGTTTTGATCAGACATTTTCTTCTCTCTTCTTTCAGATGCCAAAAAGAAAATCGGATGGATCTAGCTACGGACACAGAGCTGTTCTGATCATTTGTTTTTAATTTTCTTACGGAGAGGACTCATCAAGCTTCTCGAGCTCTCCACCATTTGAGTATTTTTTATTTATTTATTTTTGACTGTTCGAAGTTCACAAATAATATTGGCAATTTGTTTTGTTGAGATTAATTACTTTTATCTGCAAGTTGCTTCAAAATAAGGCAGTCGAAACCTCTTTTTCTTCAATTCTTTTTGAAGGATGTGTTAAACTATATATTCTTCTTTTTTTCAAGTTAATCCGTCGAGTCAAAACATATAACGACGATTATTATATAACATGTATATATAGAGATCCAAAAGATGCGTTGGTGGTGTCATTTCCCAATAATAATTGATTCATTGACTTGTTGTTTCGTAAGGGCTTTTAATTTGACCCATTTCATAGATTTTTTTCTATCTTTCCGGATAGTTATAGATAACGCCTTCATAGTTCTTTCCGGATAAGATCCTCGATATTTATATATCTTGCTGATGCTCCAAGATGATTATTATATGTTGATATTTTTAAGTGGGTTTTTTGGACTTCATGGTTTGAAGATCATTGTCCTCCATTAATTTAATAATGCGTTTTGAATATATATATATATATATATATATATATATATATATGTCAAAATAATTTGTTTTCCCGGTTACATATGTCATGACGAAGAATATTGCTACGAGTTATATTTACATTTCTTTGCCTAGAGTAATATTAATGATATTTAATGATAATAAAATATAAAAACAAATCTCTATATATTGCATCTTAAATTTATAATTTTTTTCAATTCGGTTCCAAAAGTTTTCTACATAATGGTTATGATATTATAAAGGTGTTGGTGAGGTGTTTTGGGATTGAAATGACTTGAAAATTAAGTTTTTTCTTTCCAAAAAAGACATTGTCTAGATTTTACGACCACCATAATGGTGGTTAGGATATAGGCTCGTAAATGATATCGTCTATTTTTTTTTCAAAAATATTAGGAGCATAATTTGCTCCTTTTTAAAAAGAAATCAAGCACAAATACGCGGTTTTGGTGTTGAAGGCCCACCCGCACACTTGGCATTTTCCTTGTAATGGCCCAGGCTGTCGAGGCCTAAAATATTTTTTGGAATTTTTTAAAAGGTTAATAGAAAATAATGATTATTGAACTCTATTTAGTTCATAATCTAGGTCACATGTTTGATTAGTTAAACCACAAAATTCGAGCAATTGTTTTTGTAATTTTTCTTTTAAAAATTGATATCTTAATTGAATATATTATTTCTTTATATCCTTCCTCTATAATATTTTTTTTTCTTATTTAAACTTTTTTAATTGAGATTGGTTTTGTGTTAAGTGCATTTAGTTTTTGGAAATATTATTTTAATTCATCTATAATTTTATTTAATCTTTTATATAAATGAACTATATTTTTAAAAATACAAAATATTTATTTTTAAATAATATTCCTGATATGTACAATATTGCATAATATTGTTTTTTTTCTCTTATGTTATTCAATTAGTCTAATATATGTGTTTATTGCTATTATCTTTGAATGCAATAAAAATTTAATTTCAATAAAATAATTCAACAAGCAAAGACAGGCAAATGTTCCATCTTGCGAGATTAAATATCTTAATTCATACATTTTTCTTGATTATTTTTTAGTTCTTAACATTTGTAGTTTTTCATTTATTTGATTACATATGGAAAGTTGTTTGATTTATATAAATGTTTTTAATATAAATATCTTGCACGCGATAGAGAGCGGGTCAAAGTAAAGCAAAAATCGTGCAAGAGCACCCATTTTAGGAATTTAGAGCACAAATCTTTTACTTTAATATAAAATTGTAGAGTAATGCCCCCTTCAGATTGTTAATAGAAATTCAACCATACAATGTTTTCAACGTTATCTATAACACTTAAATAAATAAATAAATAAATAAAAGTCTGGAAAGCTCCCTCTCCATTCTCATTATATAATATTAGACCTGCCATGCATGAAATCTATCTGTCCAGGTAGCCTGAAACTGGAGCATTCTCCTCAAAATGATCGAGTCTTCAATGTCTCTAACCCTAATCTCTATGTTCTTCGTTCTTTTCTTCTTTGTATCCATGGCAACATGTGATTCATCTCTTGATAATTTTCTATCGTGCCTTCCTGGTCATAGCCATCCCTCTTACCCCATCTCATCAAGATCCATTTACAGAGCTAGTGATTCATCATCTTTCGAACCAGCTCTGCGAGCATATGCCAAAGCCAGCAGATTTTTGACCCCGGCAACCCCGAAACCGCTTGCTATAATAGCTGCCATGCATGAATCCCATGTCCAAGCAACTGTTATCTGTGGGAAGTCTAATGGGTTGCAAATCAGAATCCGTAGTGGTGGCCATGACTATGAAGGGCTATCCTACGTATCTAATGTTCCATTTGTCATTCTTGACATGTTCAATCTCCGTTCCATCGACATCGATACTGTGAGGAAGACAGCTTGGATTCAATCGGGGGCAACAATCGGAGAGCTTTACTATAGCATCGCCAAGAAGAGCAATGTGCTTGCCTTTCCGGCTGGTGTTTGCTTTACTCTTGGCGCCGGAGGACACATTAGTGGTGGAGGTTATGGGAATATGATGAGAAAATATGGACTTTCAATTGATAATATCGTGGATGCGAAATTAGTTGGTGTCGATGGAAAGATCCTGGATAGAAAGTCCATGGGAGAAGATTTGTTTTGGGCGATTAGAGGGAGTGGTGGTGCAAGCTTTGGTGTCATTCTTTCTTGGAAGATTAATTTGGTTCAGGTTCCTCCCAAAGTGACAACATTTATTGTTGCTACGACCTTGAAGGAAGGTGCGACGGATCTCGTTTTCCGGTGGCAGAAAGTTGCTAGTAAACTAGACCGGGAGCTTTTCATAAGAGCCTCGCCACAAGTAGTCAATGGCAGCTCCGGCGGAAGCAAGACGATTAGTATTTCATTCTCTGGCCAGTTTCTTGGACCAACCAGAAAACTTCTTCCCTTGATGAAAAAGAGATTCCCGGAATTGGGTCTGCAACAAAAAGACTGCAATGAAATGAGCTGGGTAGAATCCACTCTTTACTGGTTCGGTCGAAGCGGAAGATCTCTTGATGTTCTACTGGATAGGCCAACCCAAGCAAGCTATTTCAAAAGAAAATCTGATTATGTAAAACATGTGATTCCAAAGGAAGGTTTGGAGAACATATGGAAGATGATGATGAAGGTGGAGCCAGTGTGGATGCAATGGAATCCTTATGGAGGAAGAATGGACGAGATTCCGGCAACGGCAACTCCATTCCCTCACAGAGCTGGAAACCTATTCAAGATTCAGTACTCCACAGACTGGAGTGATGAAGAAGGGAGTGAGACAACAAGCCGTCATATAAACTTGTTGAGACAAATGTACGAGGCAATGACTCCATATGTGAGCAAGAATCCAAGGGAAACGTTTCTCAACTATAGAGATATTGATATCGGTAGCAACCCTAGCAATCAGACCAGCTTTGAGAAAGCTCAGGTTTATGGCGGCAAGTTGTTCAAGGAAAATTTTATGAGATTGGTGAAAGTCAAGTCAAGAGTAGATCCTGATAATTTTTTCAAGAATGAACAGAGTATCCCAGTTGGTATGGCTTGAGTAATTTATGCATGGTACATCAATCATATGATTCAGATGTAGCTATATCTCTTATATATTGATTCTGTACCACTTTTATACTCTCTTTTTTCTTTTATCTTTCGAAATACACTATACATGTTCAATAAATCTCTCGATGAGCAATAAATTTCTTGTAAGTACGTCATTTGTTTATATAGAAGATTTCCCCTGGAAATGGGATATGGGATTTTCTTTTTTGTAAGAATAATTGATTCTCTCAATTTGGGGTGGCGAAATGCACTATCTTTAAACTAATGAATGATATTCACATTGCTTTTAAGTCGAACAATACTTCAAACAATTCTTATATTTAGATATTATATTATTGTATTATTTTGTAATTTTAATCATGATTAATTTCTTTTGAACGAGTGTGTGTGTGTATACGTATCTTTTATAACAATTAACTTGTTCAAAAGTCTTATCTTGATATATTTTTCTTTTAAAAAAAACAAAAACCTTTACTTTCAACCATTTATCAATACATCTACAAGATTGGGACCACGTGAAAGGATGCACACTTTGACGACGGCATTGATTGCAAGCTGTAAGACAAAATCTTGCCCAAGTTATTTCTTTCAAGCATTAAATTCTTGAATGCATTTATCATGTGTACAAAATAGTAAATATATATATATATATATATATGATCTAGAAAATGTTGAAAATTGGTGAATGATAATGTGTATAGTTACTTTGAACGAATATAGTTTCCTTCCTCTCTTCTCTCGCATCAACATAGCCATAAAAATGTATGCATATGAAACCTGAAACACCCTTAAAAATAAAGGCCTTATTACTGTCTCCAAGAGTATCAATATTTTCAGTTCTTTGGTTCTTAATATCTCAAGCATCACCTCTTAACAATTTTCTATAAGGCCTTCATAGTCATAGTAATTTGTTTTCTAATTCATCTTCTCAACCTACTTAGCGAGCATATGCAAAAGCAAGCAGACTTTTGACACAAACAACCCTTTGCCCTTTTATATATATATGTGTGTGTGTGTGGATTTTCATTGTGTTTGGATGATGAATGATCACATGTTTATATTAATTTTTTATTCTCTATAATTGAGAATTCTAGAGGTTGGTAACAGAGACTGGATTTCCTGCTAAACATGTTTTTTGAGATTTTAAGAAACCTCTGATGATTAAGTCAATGATTTTATTATAAAAATTGCAGTATATGAGCATTAAATTCTAAGAATAAGAATGTGTTTTTTTTTTGTTTATGCATGATAAATATTGAGAATAAGTTGTAAGAAAGTGAAGATTGTAAACCTTTGAGTTGTTCAAAGTGCATTTATAACCCTTTTTTTCTATTCTCTTTTTAGGGGTTGAGAGTCCTTATAATCAACAATAATATAGATAGTCAATGTCTGCTTACACTACATTTAAAGTTGAGAATATAATGTGTTTATGAAAGATGGTCTCATATAAATCTATACATAATATTAATGTTGATTGGATCATCTCTTATAATCAACATTAATATTGATTTGTTGTAAAGATAACCCTTAAAGGATCTTTTAACCAGTTGGAGTAGGGAGTGATGACCCTAAATCCCCACTTTAAACACTTATTCATGAAGAAAGACCCCAGACCTCACATAGAGGGGGTTGGGTCTGAAAAGATGTCAGACACATAGGTTATTGGTTCTAGTGTAACTAAGCCTAAGAGGATAGCGTTTGGGAAGGAGGCAAACCCATATATGCTTGGGTTTGGCATATAACTAATCCTAAGAGGGTTAAATCAAAAAAGATGATACACCTACAATTGTTAAGGCCTAACCCGTAACTCAACCCAAAGGTGTTTTGGGAACATGGCACAAAATAAGTGTGATATCTTTTCCTGACCTTTTTATCTTTGACAAAGACTTTACCAAGTTTTTCTTTTGTCTTAGTCCCTTTTGGTCATGGATTTTTATGAAGAAAGGTCTTTCATTAGAGGAGATCTTTCTTGATAATCGAAAAGACAACTCACCTTTAATGCAATAACTAAAAAGTTATAATGATCCATGAGGATATGATGGCTTGTGTATCCAATGGTGGGGGTAACAATCTCTCTTCTTTATAACCCTAGTTACTTATTCCCTTTTTTATTTTAATTTTTCATTGCCTCTTATTAGTTTATTTTTGGAGTTTTTCTTTAAGTGATTTTTTATCTTCTTTATCTTGCATTCTTTTATTCCTCTTTGTTAGAGTGGACTCTTATAAAAGTATATATATGTGTGTGTTTGGATTTTCATTGTGTTTGTATGATGAATGATCACATGTTAATGTTAATTTTTTATTCTCTATAACTGAGAATTCTAGAGGCTAGTAACAAAGATTGGATTTCCTGCAAAACATTTTTTTGGAGATTTTAAGAACCCTCTGATGATTAAGTCAATGATTTTATTATAAAAAAAATCAGTATATGAGCATTAAATTCTAAGAATAAGATTTTTTTTTATGCATGATAAATGTTGAGAATAAGTTGTAAGAAAGTGAAGATTGTAAACCTCCTGTTTGAGTTGTTCAGAATGCATTTATAACCTTTTTTTTCTATTCTCTTTGAGGGGTTGTAAATCTTTTTTTTTCATCTAAGTGGAAGGAAGAATCCTTATAATCAACAATAATATAGATAGTCAATGTTGTTTACACGACATTTAAAGTTGAGAATATCATGTGTTTATAAAAGATGGTCTCATATAAATCTATACATAATATTAATGTCGATGGGATCATCTCTTATAATCAACATAGCTTGAAGAATAACCCTCAGAGGATCTTTAAACTAGCTAGAGTAGGGAGTGATGACCCTAAATCTCCACTTTAAACACTTAGTCATGAAGAAAGACCTGATATAGAGAGGTAAACAATCAATCAATCAAATTAATTTATTTTATTTCCTTCTTTATTCAATCAACAATCATAAATTGAAAATTCACAAAAAAAAAAAAAAGCATGCCCATTACAGAAACCATTCAAATAGATTGAATGAAAACAATAGCTAACATATCAAATTTAGGTACAACATAATGTCCAAAAATAAAATTAGAAATATTTCTTCTCACAATGTAAAACAATAATAGAATAAAATTATATGAACTAAAAGTCAAAGTTTAGTTCATAGCTGCTAGAAAATTAAAAAAGAGAGAATAAAAGAACGCTCTAAAGATGTTGATTCAATCATGTGTTTGCTTTGTTTATTCTCTTCCTTGGTTGCCGAATTTCTTTAGGATTTGTAGGCTAATTAGGTGTCCTTATAATATTTAATTGCTTCCTTATTTATCTAGTCCTTAAGATTGGTTAACTCCCTCAGAATTTATATTGAAAACAGATATTATTGTCGTTACAACTCTACTATTGTTACAACTCTATTTCAACTTAGACTTTGCTTTTGACTTAGTTTCTTGCACTACCCAACCATCTCAGCTTAATTTTTTCATTCATGGCATGTTAAAGGCTTGATTTTCATCTTTTTTAGGTTCTAAAGCTCATTGTTTTTATATCAAACTGTTAGCCTTTAGTCGGATGCTTGACAACTAAAAAAAAATGTATTAATAAAAATGTAGTAGAACATAGTAGAAAAGGCATATCAAAAGAAGAATAAAAATATATCTATTTTATACTTATCAAGTTCTCCCGCACTTAATTTTTTGTGCATCCTCGACAAACTCATTTTTTTTATATTTTCGATAGCCTTCACATAATTAACAAGAAGAATTAGGTTTTTTTAAGGAATCATAACATATCATATATAACATTCAAACTCCTAAAGTTGCTTCATCAAGTATTTTTCCTTGAACATAGAATAACCAAATACGTAGTTCTCACGGAAAAATTTCCACACTTTCAAGTGTTTAAAAAGGTCATTTCACTCAAATTCATTTCACCAAAAATACTTTACTAGAAGCTTACTCTTCTTCTCTCTCCCCGCCATTCATTTCATCCACACAAAAAAATCATAATCCACAAGGATAACCATCATGACACAGCAGAGATGTGATAATGGTGTAGGAAAGTAAAATAGAAAAGTGGTAAATAAATGGGACATGGAATAGAAAGTGTTGTAATGTAAAATCATGCATAAGTTATAATAAAATACGGTGAATTTAATGAGAGAGAATGAAGTTGGAATTTGACGGATGTAAGTGTGGAATTTACAATTTTAGTATTGAAACATAAAGTAAGAATAATGGAACATAAAGACTTGGTATCGAAATTAATCTTGAGAATTTTACGGCCATACATCAAAACAAAATTAATTGGGCGATTATGGACAATTTCAACATATATTTGTAATTGGGGCAAAACTCTTTCATACGAACTCTGATCAAAGTAATTCAAGTTGTTATGGAACCCTAAAAGATATATATACAACTTACATGTTTTAAATGTTGAGAGATATTTATTATATTAAGGTTTAAATCTGGAATAAAGAAGTTAAACACGTGTTGGACCAGTGCCTAAATATCTTTCAACATGCAAAACTATTTATTTTCATAAGCTTCTAGATTTGGTACATGAGTTCCAACTGAAGATATCATTTTCCTTGTTATATTAGGATTGTTGTTTAATATTTTTTTTATTGATTTAGTAGTAATAGTAATGAAATTTTTAGATATTAAGGCTTCGATGTTGCTGTTGTTATAATAGGATGTGTTGATGTGTTTCATTATATTAAACCTTGTATATATAGATGTTATATTTTATTTTTAAACTAACAAAATATATTTTATTTCAATCTCAATAATTATAAAAAGTATTTACTCAGCTCGCAACATAGTGCAGTCAATTTAACTATTATCTAATATACTAAAAGAGCTCAAAGTGAGTTACTGTGTATTGTGAGGAGACTATGGATTACAATAGTATTGCTCAATTTTCAGGTTGGTTCGTTCGGTTCGCCAGTTTACTGATTTTTTTTCTTTTTGCACAGTAAAATAATCAATTTGTCCCTCAAAAAAGACAAAAAAAAAAAATAGCCCCTGTCGCCAGAGGTGCCACGGTAATTGCACATTTTCGGTCCAGTTCAGGTCACCGGTTTTTTTATTTTTTTTTATTTCTTTGCATAATAAAATAAACATTTTGTCCCTTGAAAAAGACAAAAATCAGTTCTGACCAGGAGGGGTGCAACGGGCATTTCATATTTTTTGAAAATAGCTAAATACAGATGTACCCTCTAATAAGACAAAAATGAAGAGTTGGTTGTAGGGGTGTCCTGATAATTGACCATATTTTTTTTATTTCTCTTCGGTTACTGTGGATGCATGTGGCACTCACGGCCGACGGTAATCGGCCTCACGCCCGCTTCGGGTGGCGCGTGCGACGTCATCTGGTGGCAGAAAATGTGCATCCAGTGTCTCTGTGGATGTGCCGCCGTGTGCTCTTCTTCATGGTGTGGCGCGTGCAATCAAAAGGTGGCCGGAGACAAGACGGTGGGCGGTTGAATTTTTTTCCTCTTTTCTCTCTCCTTCGCCCTCAACTACACAGCAGCCCCCCGGTTTTATGGCCTTTTCATTTTAGTCCCTGTGCTTTTAATTGTGTTGAGTGATCCTTATTTCTGTTATGTAAATTTTGATTTGTTTCAATTGTGTCCTTCGATTGAAATTGATTATATATTGCATTTTCATTTCGGTTCTTATTCTTTTAATTTTTAGATTGTTTTTAAATCCCTTAATATTTTCGGTACATAAGATTTGATTTTTTCTATTTTGTCCTTTGATTGAAATGATAATATATTTGTTTTTTATTTCGGCCCTTATATTTTTAATTTTTTATTTTAATTCCTTTATTTTTTATATTTCTTAAATAGTTCCTATTTTTGTCCATATTCATATATATATATATATATATATATATATATATATATATATATATATATATATGTGTGCTCTTAGGTTTTTTTTTTTATTTTCTCTTTTGTTGAGATAGCATTTTTTTCAAAAATTATGTTATTAAATGTTTGTTTGTGTTTATGATCATTTGAAAATTGATATATATTTTTTTCCTTTGTTCTTTCTTTTGGTTTTTTTATTCATTTGTTTATTATTATTTTCATGTCAAATGTTTTTTTTTAGCTAATTTTTTTTCATTTTTTTTATTGCTCTTTTGTTAAAGTTTTTGGGCTTTTTTTATTCTTTTATTGAATTTATTTTCTCATTGTTCACGCAGTAATAATAATAATAGTTTTAGTTTTTTTTCTTGTTTTCTCTTTTATTAATGTTTTTGAGTTTTTTTTCTTGAGGTAATTTAATAATTTTTATTGTTTTAATAATA
Source organism: Salix caprea (assembly GCA_964035475.1). Classification (NCBI taxonomy): domain Eukaryota; kingdom Viridiplantae; phylum Streptophyta; class Magnoliopsida; order Malpighiales; family Salicaceae; genus Salix; species Salix caprea. The sequence goes on from OZ037743.1 coordinate 1,070,074, forward strand.
ATAGTAATAACATTTTTATATGTTGAGCCTTCGATATTGTTGTTGTTATAATATGATATGTTGATGTGTTTCATTATATCAAACCTTGTAATATCTATTTTATTTTTTAATTAATAAAATTTATTAATTATTTTAATTTCAATAATTATAAAAATTATTTGTTCGACCGCAATATAATGCATAACTCGGGCAATTAACTAGTTGAGATCTAAATAAGGTCTTCGGCTGAAAATTCAGGCCATTTGGATTAGACCATAAGGCTGGAAGCCAGCCGTTTGGGTCATCAGTACCAATGCTATAGTTAAAAGAGCAAGATTTTAAAGGGAGAATAATACGAAACAAGTTGCAATTGGAGGACGGATCTGTAGTTTGTCCAGGAATAGCCGTCCAAGCTAAAGCAACAAATCCACTCAATCTACCCGGGTTTGTACCTTCCTACTACAGTTATCTCAGCTATAAGGTAGATAAAAAAGAGAGGGAGTTTTGTATAAATAGCTGAGATACTGACCTTTCTAATATCTAAACCAACAATGGCAGTGTCCACCGCCTTATCCATAGCCAGCGTTGGTGCCGGAACTCGCTTCTCCGGCGAGTTTCAGCTACTGGGTCGTGTTGAAACGAGGCTATCTCAAAAATCCAGAAAGCATTCTGGCTGGTTGTGCTTTTATAGGCACCAATTACCTCAGTATCACAAGTGCTTTTGGCAGGAATTCAGAACCGATAAATTGAGTTTAAAGGAAAGTTGGGCTCTTCGTAAAGATTCTGATGATAGCTTTCTCTCGGTATGGTGTTCCATTTTATCATGGTTTTTGTTTGATGTGAACTGTTAGTGTTGGGAACTGTAGAATGTGAAAATTCAAGTTTATGAGCTTGTGCTTTTTTGTATGTTTTGGTTAACTTGATCACGGTGTAGTTTGATTGGGTACTTGTACAACTGAAGAAAGTGTTAGAAAGATTGAGACTTTGTATTTGAATCACATGTTCCATTGTAGTTCTGTTGTTATATGCGCTGCTTGACTTGTATTTTCAGCAATTTGTCCAAAGTTCCAAATTTTTGTCGTGAGGGGACATTAGATAACATCAAACAAGCTGTTCATGTTTGGAAATCTTGAAATACTTCTCCTTTCTTGCCAGTTCTGTTGATTTCCTGATGTGAGAATATATGAAGAAGCTAGGCTGTGCGATTTAATGAGTGAAAAAAGGTTTTCTTTTACCTTCTTCATGAAGTGGTGTTTGTTTTTGTGTTGATTTGAGAAGATACCATGCTGAGTAGTTGTCTCCTGCGTTTTGAAAGAAATGTTTGCTCTTTGTGTCTCATGCTCAACCTCTGGCTGTAAGCGTAAGACTCTCACGATTGTCCTTCAAGTGGCTTTTCTGAATTTTTGGGAGAAGCTTGATTGGAAAATAAATTTGCAGTTTTGTGGTGTAAATGGGTGGTATGTGCTTAATGTAGACGTTAGTACAGGCATGATCTGCCGTCTTATCTTTGGTTTTGCTGCTTGAGTATCTTTAATTTGTAATCAAGCGCTTGCAACATATTCAGATTGATTTTGTTCTTCCAATACAAATATGCGAAATCTTAGTTATTTATTTCTTTTTGGTGTCATAAAACTGTGGATTTGGTTTTATGCATTTATTGAATCATCAAATTATATATGTAGTTTTTATGCTTCTCTTTTATTTGTGACTGTTCTATGCAAAGCACATTCCAGGAGTCATAAATAAAGCTAGTAAGGTGAAAAATAAATCAAATGGTATTTCCTTCATTAATACATTTCATGAGATTTCTTTTCTTTCTTTCTTTTTCCCCCCTGCTGAATGCCAGAGCCCTCCTTCAAGTTTTGTAAGTTTTGATTAGTCAGAATGATAGCTAGCCTTCACCATTTTATTTTATTTTCCATTTTGGTTGAGTTAATATTTAAGGCATTCTATCTTACAAGCATAGGATGCCAGACGAAGTGAGAGTTTTCAGCTTCTTATTTTAGGCCAAGTCAATTGATATTTATTAGGTTAGGGTATATCTGACTATCACTAGAAATTTAATTGCTTGCATTTCATGGATACTGATAGAAATTCACTCTGCTTATTGGGGGGTTTTGACACCAGTTTATTTGAATGTATGACACTCTTTCTTTTCTCATCTTGTATTGAATACATTCTAGTGTGGTGATGGCTGGAATTGGAAGATTATTGTGATTAATGAATAACTATCCATCTGCTTATTGGATGTTAGGGTGAGTGCTTCCAGGACCTTTGAGGCAGTGTTCCTGACAAGATTGATATTTTTGCAGAATGTAGAAGATACAGATGAGATGTTTGATGACTTGTTCGATAAATATGGAAAAGTAGTCTTTAGGAGCAATGACAAAAAACCTCCTACGGCAGAGGTTGATGACGATGCTGAAAGCTTGTCATGTGAGTTTATACCACCCATATTTAAAAGCAAGATTATTGCCTATGTTTTACGTAGTAATTATCTGTCTGCACCTAGTTTTCGCGCTATGCACGTGGATGTTGGCTCATATCAGGTATCTTAAACTTAGATATCTAATGTTGTACTTTTACACTCTATTACTGTATTTTCTCTGGACTGGTTAAAATTAATATAATGATGTTAGTTTGATCGGTGTTGCTAATGAACACTTGTCGTTGCTTTTACTTGATCGGTGTCATATTCATTTTAATTACATGATTGTGCCGTTCAAAATTTTCTTGCCACCTGTGACATGTCATTGCTCCAAACAAATGCTAACAGGCATTCCTTGTGTGCTTGAAGGTACTTTGATATGGACAATCATGTTTCTAAGACTTTTGAAAATGAATAATCGTTTTTTTTTTCTTGGCTAAGCAAACGATTTTATCATAATGGGACTTGTATGTCTTTCAACTTCTGCCAAGCCTTGGCTAAGTTAGTGCAGTTCAGCTAGTTATGGTGCTTTTCAGTTCTCTTTGAGAATTTTCTGTTTTTTGTTCTTCTCTTTTGTTGAAATATAGCCATTTATTTCAATATAGCCGTTAATTACTATAATAGGGAAAATATTTTTAGGTGTTTAAAGTGTATTGTATTTTAGCTAAAATTATATTGTAATTATTTCCTATATAACCCCCCCTACTGTAACAGCAAAATTACTGAATATATCGAAATTAAATCGAAGTTCAACTTCTTACATCTTTTTTTGTAATTGACCCGTGTGCTTTTGAAGTTCACTGGGATCCTTTATGATCAAGCCATGCATACTGCAGTTATGCACGCAGGCTTTGGCAATCCACATATAATCCTTCAATATTATTGTACTGTTCATCTGATTGGCCATCTCCTGCTTCTTTTCTTGTGGTAGTTGCTGTGGAAATGGCCAAGGTTGCTAGTGATGTTAAGGCTTCAGATATAAAGGTCCTCTTTGTAAAGCCTCTTGTGTACTGGACTAGATTTTTTATCATTGCAACAGCATTCTCACGTCCTCAGATAGACGCTATCAAGTATTAACTCTCTACTTTCATTTTATTTTCTTTTTGATTAGAAGTAATATTTGGAGCAATGACTCAGATGATGTTATCTCCCCTTGTAGTTCCAGAATAAGAGATCTTGCTGAAAAGAAGTACGGAAGAACTCCGTCCGGCGACAGAAAACCCAACTCATGGACCCTGTTGGACTTTGGTAAGTTCTTGAATGAAAACCCAGTGGCTTCTGTTTATATAAAATCAACTCAACAAGGAAATATAACCAAAAATGAAATAAATCCAGAGTCTTTCTCTTCTCCTGATAGATTGTTGGTATGTAGTTGGGCTTGCGTTATTTTCACTCTGAGAAATAATTTATTGGTGTTGTTGATCCATGGAATTTGACTTGTATGGTGTCCAGGTGATGTAGTAATCCACATATTTCTTCCTCCGCAGAGAGACTTCTACAACCTGGAAGAATTCTATGGAAATGCAATACCTATTGAACTCCCTTTCGAGAACCAAACTCCATTTGGCAGTTGAAAATAAGTTTGCTCAAGGTCCTGAAAGTCTTAACCATGGCCGCATGCCTACGGTGTTCGGTTGGCAAACGAGGCAAATTTCACCGACAAGCGGAGGCAGGTTCTTCTGGCTGCGACTGTAAAATGAGATGCATGCATGGATCATGGTGGTTTAACTCGGTTGAGCCGGAAAACTTATGGGGGAGGATATTACTGAATTATTAGTAATAGATTATAATCCTAAAAGGTAAGCTTTGTGATGAAGATTGTTCTTGCTTCATGATTTAAAATATTTAATATTATTATATATATAAAAAAAAATACATTAGCTGAATACAGCCTCAATTAATACACATTCTAACCTAAAACTCTTAAATATTTAAACTAAAATGAAGAAACAGTAATAGATTAGATATTCATTTAAAATATATCCATCACTAATCAAATTATTTTCAAGTAGCAAATGTTAAAAAAGACATAAACCTAACCACTAATAGAAATAGAAAAAGAAAACTTTCCCTGGTAACATAAAGATTGTGCTTGTATTACATCCTTAAAACTATCAGAAACATCAAAATGATGCTTTTAATTTTGAAACGCGGGTTTCACCGCACTGCAGCTACAACCGTGTTTTCAAACTGGTCGTCTTCTTTCAATGGCAAGATGTTCTCCACATGATGGAAGCTAAAAATACTTGCACTGTATAGCCAGCTGCCACCATCTTCTACCGTTTGCGAGAAATGATTCGCATAATATCTTTTCCATTTCTTCTCACCAAAGAAAGATGGCATGGCAATCTCTGCACTTCGTATTCTCGTACTCCCCATATCACTATAAAACAATCTGAAAAACCCAGAGAAATTATCATCCAGAATCAAGATCTCACCAGTACCTAGGGTTCCAGACAGAGTAGGATATCGAACAACTTTCGGACTCAGTGGAATGTCTATAATCTTTTGGATCCAAACGTTGTTACGATAGTCTCGCAGCATCTTCAGTTTGAATGTCTTTCTACACTCCGAGTCTTGAATTACTGCTAGACAACCTTCGACTTGTATGAGATCACTGAACAAGCATAAGACATTGCCTGGGACATAAACTTGTTGAAAGTTTTCGCCATGAACGTCAAACGAATGTAGATGAATCTTCAACGATTCTGCCATAGATTTTACCATCCAATATACAACTCCATTGACACATATGGGATCCTTGAAATCATACCACTTCATGTCCCCGTAAAAATTATAATGCTTTCTATTTATTCTTCTCCACCTTTCTGTCCCCAGCGTGAAGATTTCAAATTGCTCCTTCTCATGAACACGAAATTTAACTATCTTATACTCATTGGCCAAAGGATCAAACCCGAAGAAAAGATGGTCTTGAAAACTTACCTTCTGCGGAGGCAGAGGAATGGATATGCTTTCATGGGTGCTAAGATTATAGACTGAGAGGTCGTACTTATCATTAACGATGCATGCTAATCCGTTAGCAAACCCCAAAACGTTAGAAGATTTGGGAATGGAGATTGTGTCTTCTTCGAAGGATTGTTTTCCTTCATGGTCAGCGAAGACAAAGTAGGTGTTGGATAGCTGGTGTTTTGAGGACACAAGGATTCCGGTCTTGCATGGTTTTTTCAAGGATTGATTCTGGTGCAGCTTGACAAAGAAAGGATCCCTAATCAGGGAAGACCATGTCCTGCAAACGCACCTGCATCGCATGAGAGACTTTGCTGGGAGTTTGGCAAGAATTTCAGCAACTATATCTTGTGGAATGTGATATCCGGCAGCTTGATCTCCTCCGATCTCGGTTTCACGGCCGTCACTGGATTTTGCTGCTCCTGTCTCATTGGTGGCTCCGCCGTTGTCCATTGTTTCCCTCGTTCTGATCAGTCGACTCTAAAGGGGCGAGTCGCTACCGATTCTTAATCGATTCTAGAGAGAGGGCCACCACATGTTCAAGAGTCGGGCATGCGTACGTTCCTTGAGTTTTGTTATGGATTTTCAAGGATTAAGACTTCGTATTAGGGTTAAAAACCTCCGAATCTTTCAAGGATTGAGTACTTTTGAATTGTGTTCCCGTGATTGGTCGGTGCACGTTGTCTTAATCCTTGAAAGATTCGGAGGTTTAACTTTTAGAACCTAACACGCCGAACTAACCTACAATCTAATCAAGGCCTAGGTTGTAAGTAAGATGAGTTAACATTTATTGATGATATGCCCATGTTTATAAATATCTCAAGCTCAGTTTCTTGTATAGTTGTTATAGAACATAACCCGAAAATCAAACTAGTTATAACCTGAAAATCAAACCTTTTACTCCCCAGAATCAATCTTAACACTAATGAAACTTCAGCTTTTAAGGAGAAGGTAATACTAATCCATACAGGCCGAGCCAATTAAAAACTGAATAAAATCTTCACTGGTTTGTCATTCACAACGGAGAATAACTATTGTTCTTACTGTTGCTGATGCTTCCTCCTCTCACAGGCCTATACGAGAAAGATTTTCCATCAGTACAGAACATAAGAGGGAAGTAACTGAGTTATAATTGAAACTTCACAGGGAACCAAAAGATTGGGTAATATCTCCCTGTTTGGCCCCAAACAAGTCTAAAAATTCTGATACAACCAGTATTCCATGCTTCTTGTGGAGTTATGTCATTCAAACCTTTACTAAGATACCTATTCGACAAATAGATAGCACAATCTACAATTTTAGATATTTTCTTAGTTTCGAGCATGTTTCTTGCCATGTTGATGATACTTCTATTCTTTCTCTCCACCATGTTATTTTGTTGTGGGGATCAATGCACCATCAGGAGTCTCTTCTTCACAAAAATCATTAGAATAAAATTCACCCCCTATCTATCCTAAGTAATTTTATAGAATAATAATTATTAAAAAATAAAATAATTAATATATATTTATATTAGATGACGAAATAATAAATATTATTCATATAAGTATGTATGTATCATATCATATTAAAAAAATATTCTACAAATATATTTATATAATATAAATATATATTTTGGATTAGGTTTGGACGGTTTCGGATCAAATTTGACAATATTCTCAATTTTTGGATAATTATTATGTTTTGGATTAATAAATATTAATTGAGTTAACCTATATATTATTGTGGATCTTATATATTATTTATTGGATCCAATGAGTAAGTATCCATTGAGCTCATATTAAATTGACATATCTATGTGTGGGTTTATAAGATGAAAAACAAATTATGGATCCAAAATGAATGAAACTTGCTTAGATTAATTCTATATTTTTTAAAATAATTAATTGTAATTGATCATAAAATGATTCAATAACCCTTAATCTAAATTGAGTTGGATGTCAAGCTAGTACAGTTAATAAATCAATCAGAAGCTTAATTTATCATCTATAGTTTAAATCTTAGGATTTGTAAGAAAAATAATTACTTGTAAAATGTATTTTGATACATATGATTTACTTGGAAAACAAAATTGATTTTGATTTTTTATATATTACATTTGGTTTTAAAAAATAAAAATATATTTTTTTCCTTGTAAATACACCAACTTTTAGCTTTCTAAAATCTTGACAAAAATATAGAAATTAAATATTTAAATTATTAATAGCTTGTTTGATATTGTTGTAATAGTTTGTTTTTTGTAGAAATACATATTAATGATATTTTTATTATTTTTTAAATTTTATTTTTTATATTATATTGTTATATCAAAACAATTTAAAAATATCAAAAGAAAATAGTTTAAAGCAAAGAAAATAAAAAAAAAATCTAAAACATAAAAGTAATTAGTTTTATAAATTAACTAATTAAATAGTGGAGTGGAAAGTCTGGCAGGTCATAACTAAAAACCAAGACCCGGCCCGAAACCAAAACCCTACTAAAACCTTCTCAGTCATCTCTTTCGAATTTCCATGGCGACTGTCTTTCTCTTCAAGACATAACCACCAAAATAACCCTTAAAAGCCTTCTCTCTCTCTTAAACCCTAAACCCAGGGGTTCTCTCCACACTGTCTTTTTTTTATACAAAAAAGGAAATGGGAAGAACAAGTGAAATTGGAGGGCTAATCTCAGCAGTAGCAGCCTCCTTTTCTTTTTCTCAATCAAATCTTGTGTCTTTTGCTGATGGCGTTAATTTTTCTCCCTTTTCTTCTTCAAATCCTTCTCCTTCCCCTTCTCAAACCCCTTCTCTTTCTGGCCAATCTCAGCCGTCCACTTTGCCCCCATCAACGGTGGCGGGTAGTGGCGAGTCTGGTCCTAGAGCTCCTAGGAATGATAACCCACGAACGACGTCGGCTGGTTTTGATCCTGAGGCTTTAGAGAGAGGTGCTAAGGCCCTGAAGGAGATTACCTCTTCTTCCCATGCTAAAAAGGTGGAAACTTTATTGAAAAGAAAGTAGTTTTTTGTGGGATTCTGAGGTTGTTTTAAGTATGGCTTTTTTTGGTGGTGGGTTTTATGGGAAATTTGTGAGAATGGGTTTTTGTTTTTTTGGGTTTTTGAAACTGGATTTTTTGTTTTGTTTAATTGGGTGTTTTTTGATGGGTTTTTAAGTGGGGTGATTTTTTAGGAGCCACTGTTTTTAGATGTTTTTGTTGGGTTTTGAGATTGCTTGAGTGGAGTTTTGATTTTAGCTTTGAAGTTTATGCTGTTATTTCTAGTTATGGAGATGAGTGGATAGAGAATTTCGATAATTTAAAGTTTTTTTTCTCGCATTGGTATATAAAAAAAATAGTGAGTTCAAATTAGTTTGCGGGAATTGCCTGAGTAAATTGAATTGTTCGTAGTTTTCCATTTCCAGGCCTTTGGATTCATTTTGCTGATGTGAGCATTGCATGCTCGAAATGGCTTCTGAGAGGATTTTTTGGTTATTCATTGATGTAGAATGTGCATTTAATGGTTTCTTCAGTTAATGTATGGACTAATAGTGGTGCTTGTTGTCTGTGTAGGTCTTTGAATCTATAAAGACACAAGAAGCAACGAAACAGGCAGAATTGGCTGCAAAGGCTGCAGAATTTAAGGCAATGCAAGCTCAGGCAGAAACTGTAAGTTACACTATGATGAGTATCTTTTTATAAAAAAGTCCATCAAGCTTGTGACTTGTGAGACCGCTTTGTTAGCCAATAAATGGTTGGTGGCTAAGAACTCTTTGCATGCTTTAAAGATACTTGAAGTGAAAATGCATCTTTGCATCTTGGAGTCTCTGCTGTTGTCTTGTTGGGTTCCTTTTACTTGATCAAGTGGTGGCTAAGAATCACCTGTTATTTTTGTAGGTCCTTGAAATAATAACATGACTAACTTTAATTCTTTTTTTGAAACTGCCATCGTATCCTGGAGTTATGAACTCAGGAATGCATATTGCTAGGATAGGCTTCTGTACTTCATTTATTGCTCCTGGAATACAAATGAGGAGGCTTTCCTGACGAAATGAAAGTTAATCTGCTTGGTTGTGATTCTCTTTTTTGTGACCAATTCTTCCCTTTGTGTGGATCACATAAAATGCTCTTAAATCAGTGGCTCTCAGAAATTGCTATGTGATCTACTTTCCACTGCCAGTATTTTATTCTCTATGAGCTAAATGTGTTTCTTCATCTGAATGTAACATCTAATGATATCATATTTCTCTGTTTATTACTGATGTGAATTGGGTTCTGTTGGGGAATAGTCGTGGTTCTTTATTGCTTTTCCCTGTGTTTTATTTGTTATTGTTATCAGTGCAGTTATGTTAGGGCTAAGATGATTTTTCTGTTGATCAGCATCTTGTTAGAAATCTGTGTTAGTAATTGAGTCATATTTTTTCTTAAATTTCCTGTAGTTGTGTAGTTTTGAAGTTTTAGCTAAATCGGTATTTTTGCACTTGGAAATTTCCAACCATTTAGCCCCTTTTCTTTCTTGTTCAATGAAAAGCTCCCACTCTCCTAAAGGGAAATATAAGTTTCAAAATAGAGGCAGATACTTTGTTTTTCTCTGCCTGTTAATTCACCTAAAGCAATGTACTTGTTAGTTGTAGCAAATGGCTTGTGGGAGATTGGGCTTCGGTTTTTTGTAATGAGAAGTTGACAATACAATCTGTGTTACTATATTCCTGCAGAATGAATTTTGCTTTTGCAGACTTGATGTGTTTTGAGGATTGGAACACTGTTTGTTGCTGACATGTCATTTTTCTTAAATTTTCTGCTATTTGCTTGGCAGGAGAGACAAAGGGTGGTATATGATGAGCAGAAGAAGCTGGCTCAGCACCAGGCACAAACTAAATCCCAGATGGCTCGCTATGAAGATGAACTGGCCAGGAAGAGGATGCAGGCATGTATTGTTAACATTCTAGGATTGAAAGGAGTTATTTCATTGAGAGGAGTTTAATTTTTCATATTACAGGCTGAAAATGAATATCAAAGAGCAAGGAACCAAGAGCTCGTGAAACTGCAAGAAGAATCATCAATAAGACTGGAGCAGGCTCGAAGAGCAACAGAAGAACAGATCCAAGCACAGCGGCGACAAACAGAGAGGGAAAAGGCTGAGGTAGAACGTGAAACAATTAGAGTGAGAGCTATGGCAGAAGCAGAAGGGAGAGCCCATGAAGCAAAGCTAGCTGAAGATGTTAATAGGCGAATACTGAAGGATCGTGCAAATGCTGAAATGGAGAAATGGGTTGCTGCAATAAACACTACCTTTGAGCATATTGGAGGTATAAACTCAATCTCATGCACTAGCTTAAACTTGGAGAAAGCCTTGTTTGAAGAGAGCCTTGGCTGTGGCATTTATAAAAGATTATGATTATTAGGAAGGGCTGGAATTCTCTTGGTTAACTGATGGCCCTACCTCTCTACCTTAGCTCAGGGAACCTGTCCATCAGAAAATCAACTGAATGCTTGATGGTCCCTCATTTCTCTACATCAAATCTGGTCTTCTACTAATTAAAGCTAACTGTAGTCTTCATAAAGCTTTAATTGCATTGTTTTGGTTTTATCTGCTCATTGATTGTTGCTCAAGAAGATACCATCTTATGTGACTGTATCTAACTTTTATAGGTGGTTTGCGAGCTATTTTAACCGATCAAAACAAGCTGGTTGTTGCTGTGGGAGGAGTCACAGCTCTTGCAGCAGGGATTTACACAACAAGGTAAAAATTACTCTTGCCTAAAGATTCTGATTGGTGGGCTTGTATGCTGTTAGTGACCTTTGCAAGTCTTTTCCTGTAATTAATATGTAGTTAAACTTAGGAGATTTTGAGTTTGCTATGTTTGCTGTTATTTTGAGAAGATGAGAAAATGTATGTAGCCTTGAGTTGTCATGGTCTTAAATGGTTGATCAGTGTGCGGATCATCAGTTTACATCTTTACATGTCTAGCTGGCTTTGTCTGGGTCTGCAATCGCACAGTCAGTGTGGAAGTGTGAGCAGTCAATTTTCTACTGTGTCCACTGAGTCTCCTGAGTGTGTGAATTAACCCTACAGCTTTTGCTTCTAATTTTTGAATTGCAGAGAAGGAGCTCGAGTGATCTGGAGCTATGTGGATAGAATATTGGGACAACCATCACTAATCCGAGAGTCCTCCAGGGGTAAATACCCTTGGTCAGGAGTTTTGACCCGCTCCTTTAAAACTTTATCAAGTGGTGCTAATAAAGGGTCGACTTCTAAAAATGGAAATGGATTTGGTGATGTGATTTTACATCCTTCTCTTCAGAAACGAATTGAACAGCTAGCTAATGCAACTGCCAATACAAAATCCCATCAGGCTCCATTTCGAAACATGCTTTTCTATGGTCCTCCAGGAACAGGGAAAACAATGGCTGCTAGAGAGTTAGCTCAAAAATCTGTATGATATCTAAGCTTCAATTCATTAATCATGCCATGTGGTGTCAATCTTCTTTGTTCAGTAATAAAGTTGCAAGCATGAATTGAGAGATTGTAGTGCATTCACTATTCTGACCTTGTCATGTCATGGATTCATTGAGATGGAAGTCAAAATGTTTCTCAAAATGCTGGCTAGCTAGCTAGTATTTTTTACTTGGGATTAGATATTGGGCACTTTTGACTCACAAGTTTGATAAATGTAAATTTATTGACACTTCAAATTGCTCTTGTAGTTGGCATTTCATGTATTATCACATCATATTAAGATAGCTTCTGAAAAATGGGTTGCTGCTTCTTTTTTCTGACTTCAAATTTACATGCAGGGTTTAGATTATGCCTTGATGACTGGTGGAGATGTTGCTCCACTGGGATCACAGGCTGTCACAAAGATTCACCAGTTATTTGACTGGGCCAAGAAGTCTCGGAGGGGTTTGTTGCTGTTCATTGATGAAGCAGATGCGTTTCTGTGCGAGTAAGTGACAATTTTCTTTCGGGTAAAAGAATATCATTTCAAGGAGCTTAAAATACTTGTTAATGGCCATATAAGATGCTTGAGGTGTCATTCTTCATTCTGTGAAAAATGAACTAAAATACCTTTAAGTTTGGTGTGTACTTACTGGTGTTTTAGAAAGTATCTCTTTATGGAGAGAACATTTATTCACTAGCAGATAATTTTATAGTTTTAGAATTTTAGTCTACTTTAACATGCGGCCTGTGTTATTCTGAGGGGGCTGATAAAATGTTGCCCTACATAAAAAATGTTAAATGGGGAAAAGCAAGACATAATTCACGCATAAATATTACTGTGCCCTGATAGTTATCTAGTTCTAGTAAATTTAATCAGTTTTACAAGTTGAACCAGGTTCCCGCTTGATAGAATTGAATTTGTTTCCTGAACATTGCAGGCGTAATAAGACCTACATGAGCGAAGCTCAACGAAGTGCACTTAATGCCCTTCTTTTCCGCACTGGTGACCAGTCCAAGGACATAGTCCTTGCTCTTGCCACTAACCGCCCTGGTGATCTTGATTCAGCTGTTGCAGACCGTATAGATGAAGTCTTGGAATTCCCTCTACCTCAGACGGAGGAACGGTTCAAGCTGCTCAAGCTTTATCTGGACAAATATATAGCTCAGTCTGGATCAAGAAAATCTGGTTGGCTTCAGAACTTGTTCAAAAGGCAACCGCAGAAGATAGAAATAAAGGGATTGACCGATGATATCATAAAGGAAGCAGCAGAGAGAACAGAGGGATTTTCTGGGAGAGAAATAGCAAAATTGATGGCTAGTGTCCAAGCAGCAGTTTATGGAAGTCAGGATTGTGTGCTTGACTCAACCCTCTTCAGAGAAGTGGTAGATTATAAAGTTGCAGAACATCAACAAAGGAGAAAACTGGCATCAAAATCAGATGAAAAAAGTGCTTAAGATGTCTGTCTGCTGAAATGCATTTTTTTTTTATTGGGAAGTTCTTTTATTCGGCAAAGGATAAGGTATGAGTGACTTAGCTAACCAAAAAAGCCCACATTTTATGGTTCCTGGCATCATGTTGTTACCATTATTTTCCCCCTTTCATAGGGGAATTTTGAAATATGTTAGATTTTGATGATTATTAGGGATATTTGTTTCAGTTGGCTTCCTGTTGACATCTTTATCATTACTTGCCCTTCAACTTCTGTTGTAAATTTACCCAGAAACGAGTGCTGGAGATGATATGTGCTGGTAAATTCGTAAGAATATGAATTAATAAAAAGCATGCAAACACAAAAATCTTCACTATGAATCTTCAAAGAGAATTACACAACTTTATGGAAACCTTCATTGCTTTAATCTTCAAGATATAGATAAAGGGGGTGTTTGGAAGTGTGTTTGAAAAGTATTTTTGAAAAGTATTTTTTAAAAAAATTAAAAAAAAATGGTGTTTTGGATTATTTTGATGTTCTGATATTAAAAATAATTTTTTTAAAAAAAATGATATATTTTTAAATAAAAAGCTTTTTTAAAAGCAAGTTCAATTATACTTTCAAGGCTGACCAGCCACTGTATTTCCCATATTCCTTGCATACAAGAAAAATATGAAGGTAGCAAAAAAATAAACAAAAAATAAATTAGGTATCATTCAATTTTATATATATATATATATATATATATATATATATATATATATATATATATATATAGATAAGTCAAGTTTATTAACTCGACTAGAACAGGTTTAATAATTAACATAACCAAATAATTTAAGTTTAATAACATAATCAAATAATTATCTACTAATAACTTTTATAATTGTCCTAGTATTTTTCTTTATTCACATTGCCCATTCCGGAAGTACAAAATTATTAATTCAAAATATAAATTTATTTATTAAAAGGAATTATAATCAAAACTATGAAAACTAGAAACATTTTATATACCTGAAGAAAATAAAATCGGAAGCAGGTTATACTTTTATCTTCCATTTCTTCAAGTAATTTTGCATTAAAGAATATCATAATTCAGATAAAATAAATAAATTCAATAAAGAAACAGTAGAATATCACCCTAAATTATGTTCTTATTGTTAAAATATAATAAAGGAAACTAATCAAAGCAATTCTGTCAATAGTTGTAAATTTTGTTCTATTCTGAATGGCCGGTACATTTAGTTCCAATTCAACAAAAAGAATAACCAGAGCAAATTTTATCTCGTTTAAAATTTTGGTATGTTCCTCAAATTCCGCTCAAATTCTGTCCGGAACGTTTTGGTTTCGTTCTGTGCATTCCATTACGGTCAAATAATGTTTTATTAAAATAATAAATAGCTTTACAATATCAATCATATCTCTTAATCCGACTGTTAGATTGAGATAAAATTTTATGAGGAGTCTCTTGACATATTTATATAATTATGTTAAAATTTCAGAGCAATCAGAGAATGTAACGACCTTGCGAGATTGATGATGATATTCTTATGGTCTTATAAGTTATAACAGAGGTCACACATTTGAAAGCTTAACATAGGTTGACCCGAGTTGCTTCAATAAATCGTTGTTTCAATATTTATTTAAGATGTCAACTTGATTTTGTTTAGTTAAACTATATTTTTTATCAATTTTTTATTTTTTCTTTAAACTCATCAAGTCAGTTGAGTTATATCAGTTCAACTTTTTTTTTTTACTTATATTTAAAATTTAAATTGCACAATTCTAAATAATTTTATTTTTGAATTTGAACTAATTTTTTTTTGAATTAATATATTTAATTATATATATAAAAACATAAATAGTACAACCTCAAAACAAAGCGTCAGGCCAGTTTTTTTAAGCTCATGCCTTTTTTAAGAGCCCGCAAAGCTCCATATAAACACCATAATTAGTGTGTTGATGTAATTATTTTCCTCTCCAAACGAAAATTTACAGGACTATTATTCCATTAAGCCCCACACCAGCATGCAGGAATCACCAAGCCATTGCTATAAGGAATTGCATACAAAGACTTCGAATCTACTAGTGGAGAGGCACTTTCATCTCCTTCCAGGTTGTTTTTCCGAAGGCTATCTACAAATTAAGCTGGTTGCTGGTGTATCAGAATTTGCAAGATTTTGTTTGTGCTTCAAGATTTGGTATGATTTCAATAGTTTCCCACAATGGAGTGGTGATGGGAGGTTATAATGTTGTAATCATGATCATCAGGACGTTAGGGATCAAGCAATGATGGTGGTGGTATTTGCATTTTGGTTTTCATCATTGTCTCTCTTCGTTTTTTTTTGGTTAAAAAATCATGTCATCTAAAAGTGTAAGTTGTTAGGTGAGGTCTTAATATATAATATATATTATTCTCTAATACAGCTCCTCAAGTGAAAGCTTTTTGGGCTTGAAACTTGCACAAATCTACTCCCTGTGCTTGATTTTTATCAAATAGAATGGGGGTAGTGAGATTAGAACTCGTGATCGTTAGGCAACAAAACTTTGATATCATGTTAAGAAATTATCTCACCTAAAAACTTAAACTATTAAGTGAGGTCCCAAGATATAATTTATATTATTCTCTAACATTTTTTATGTTTATTAACAAATGACATGAGGGTTTTTTTTTTTTGTTTTTTTATTAATTTAAGACTATTTTTTTCCTAAATGATTTTGATAAACATGACCATTAGAAATACTTGAGCTAACAAGAAATAGTCAATCGCTTCTTACTTCTACCATGAAATTGAACAATATTATGTTGAATTATTGATTCATGAGGCTGAAATATAAGTTCTTACAGGGGGGAAAACTTAGGGTTTTTATTTATATGAAGGGTCAAGAATAATGAAATAAAAACAACAAAAAAATCACCATGATTAAGCATTTAATCATGGTGTTTGTCATGCACTAATCCAACAAAGACAGTGAGTTAGAGAAGAAATATAACAGTTAAGAATGGCAATCATGAGGAATATTAATTCAAGGCATTAATCCCACTCTGAACTAATAAGATCATGCTGACACCACCTACTTGCATGAAGATTTACCATAAGGGTGCAGCTCGACTAATCAGGTCTAAAATTACTTTTTAGAGATCATCAGTTTAAGTCTCACAATCTTTAAAGCAATTGGAGGCTTACCTAGTCGTTAACTTCAGGGTTCGTGAGATTAGTCAAGATACTGCATCAAACTGCATGATCCCCAATGCATGCATGGAGAGAGCTAGCAAGCTCCATTGATTTTAGAGCATGTAGAGATCAGCTAGTTCTTCCAAAGAACCAAAACTAACATTTGGATCAGCATTTTCAAGCATCCATAAAAGGTGGTCAAAAAAGACTACCTCACATTTCACCACCAAAATGCTACCATCTCCTGGCTTTTGCTTTGACTTCTCGACGAGAGCATTCACTAAAGGATGGCTCAAACACTTAGATCTAATGACGTACCTCTTTCTCGTGCTTCCAACAAATATAGTTTCGTAATTTTCATCTTCTTGCTTAGGATCAGGACCCCACAAATCTTCCCAGGTAGATTTGGACCTTAGGCTACTGTAAGATGAAGATCTCCCTAGTTGCCTCGACAAACTCCTGCATTTACTTAGTATCGAATTGATCTTCTTCATTATTCTTCGAGGGAAACAAAAAAAAAAGAATAGAAAGACAGTATGAATGAGCCATGCAAGTATAGGAGGAGACTTGCTATATACTCACAGAAGGTATAGCAGCAATCGGGGTGGCTGGCTAGATTAGCCATGGCGGGTGCTCTATCATTGTTTACTGTGCTGGAAATGTGGGGCCTGTTGAGCCTTGCAACCGAAAATTTCAAACATCAATGACTTAAACAAGCCATCTTTTTATGGATCCATGCTGTGTGTATTGAGGAACCATTTCACCTAAGAGCTTAAACTTGTAAGTGAGGCTCCAGAATATGATTTATATTATTCTCTAACACACCCCCTCAAGTGAAAGCCCTTTGGGCTTGAAACTTGTACAGGCCCACATTACTTTGTGCTTAATTTTTATGAAATAGAATGGGGGTGGTGAGATTAGAACTCGTGACCGCTGGGTCAACAAGGCTCTGATACCATGTTAAGAAACCATCTCACCTAAAAGCTTAAGCTTATAAGTGAGGCTCCAGAATATGATTTATATTATTCTCTAACAGTGTGGTGGGGGTTTTAAAGGCACAAAAGGACACATAGATGTTCTAGTCACTGGTCAATCGGGCATTTGTGTCCAAGCCCACAGTTTTCATACCAGATCTGAAATCTGTATAATTAAGTGGATGTTTGGCTCTGCGGTGGCTTCTATAGTTGAGACTCACAGTAGAGCCAAACCGTTTGGTAAGTATTTGGACCATAATTTTGCACCTATAGGTCCCGCACAGAAACTCAGTTTCGAAAAGCATTTATGAGATGTTTTTCGACCTCAGCCACACTCATCTACAATCAACACGAGCTCTACTGTTTTCATGTTTAAACTCACTGTTTTCATAATTCTACTGCTTGCAAGTGTCTGATATAATGACAGTTGTTGTGGAAATATATATTTGGTTAAAATTATTGAGTGATAGATTTTTTCATATACAGTATTAGGGTTTTTTCATATGAAAATTTCGTAAGGTTATTTGTAGAAATCATATGAAAAATTATTATGTGATAGATTATTTTTCATATTTCATAAGGTTTTATATAGAAATCATACAAGTATATCAACCACATGAATTAGTTTCTAGAGAAAAATAAAACATAGTTTGTGTTTTTTAAGTAATTTATAACAATAACACCATTTTGAATTATTCATAAAATTACTTGTCATGAATTCATGATCTTAACTATCAATAGTTTATATCATGGTTATCAAGCTTGAGCCAATTTAATGAGTCGACTTGGTAACTCACAAACTTAAAACCTAACATGGGTTAGGCTTGCTTTGAAATTGATTTGGAAGTTGATTGTGTCAACATGCAATTTGGTTGACCCGACTAGGTCAGCTCCAATTATTTATTTATTTTATTTTTATTCAAAACAATATTGTTTTAGTTACTTTAACTTATTTTTTCAAAAGACATCTTTTCATTTTAAAAAACAAAATGATATGATTTTGAGATAGGCTTCGACAAATCTGTTACATTTAGTTCTTATAATTATGGTTTAAACCACATGATTCTAAATCTAAGAAAAATAATCAATTTTCACACATTTATAGTTGTCTCTCGTCTCCTATAGTATTTTGTTTCATCTTGGACTCCTTTTAAATATAGTGAAACTCTAAAATTAAATCGAGCCCACTCACATCACATTGTTGACCACATAATTGTTTAAAACAGGGGAAAAGTAACATGGCAATAACCCTGGTCTTGACGACTTGTAAACTTACTTGCCATGTCATTTTCTTGACACTTGTAAGACTCGAGTTTGAGTTTTTTTATATTAGTTCTTTAAGGAAAAAAGAAAGAAAAAGGTTGTGATGAGAGAAGAAAATGCAGTATAACCTAAGGATATTTTTAGAGTAGATTTACATATTGATCAATTTTAAAAAATACAAGAACTTAAATAAAAGGAAAAAAAAGATAATATTTTGGGACTCGAGTAAATTTTTTTACATAGCACAAATACTAAAATTATAATTATATATAGACTATTTCAGGGTGTCAATAATTGAATATAGTTTCTTTAAAGACTAATAGTTTGTTTGTTTTTTCGTTTCAAAAGCATTTTAAAAAATGAAAATTTCTTTTTGCTTCAAATTATTTTTTTGTGTTTTCATATTGTTTTGATGAGTTGATATCAAAAATAAAAAGTTTTTTTAAAAAAAATTCAATGTGTTTTCAAATAAAAAATACTTTGAAAAATAATTACTATTATAATAGAAAACATGCTCTAAAGCAAGTCATATAATCCTAATTCCATCATCATTGTTGTTTTAGGTAAGCATCCCAATAAAATATTTCTAAATGTTTATAGTACTTAGACTAATTTGGATAGATTGGGATAGCTTAGTAGTTAGATCAATCGCATTAAAATGTGAAGATAATTTGATAACAAATAAATATTGATCACAAATAGATTTGTTAATAAAGCTAAACAAGTTTAGCCTGATAAATTATCCTATAAAATTCATGGTACATAACCCAAGTCAAACCAAGTTTTAATATGAAAAAACATTGACTTGACTAGTTGATTTATGATTCGATTAACATGATCAATACTAAATCTTTTCTAAATAACAAATCAAGATTATTTTGATGAAACAAATTGACTATAAATAACCAATAATTTATAAATTAACTCTAAAATTCAGTGACTTCCTAGTTACACCAAGTATGATGGAAAGTAATGAAACTTCTTTTTACCTTAGTACAAAATATTTTTTTAATGTTATATATATTATTTTAATGCATTTCATTTCATAGCGAAAAAGCATTTGAATAAAAAAAAATTATACTAAACTTTAGAAAAAACAATTTGTACTTGCTTAAAGCCTATTTATAAATATGGTTGATAGCTATTTAAAAACATAGTTGAAATTGATTTTTAAAATGTTTTTTTGTTTAAAAATATATCAAAATAATATATTTTTTATTTTTTATTTTTAATATTAGAACATCAAAACAATCCAAAAATATCAAATTAAAACTAAAAAAATAAATTAAATCATGATGTACCGCCAAACAAAACTTAAAAGCATGCAAAAAGAATAATCCATCACATCAGTTGGAGGGAGGGTCTATGATGAGTCGAGGACCAACCGTCATAAGATAAAGCATAATCAAATACAAATGATGCTATCAGTTGGAGACCGGAGACAATTGACCAAACGTTCGTACAAGTTTGGGGAGGCTTTCACATCTGCAAGTTGGCCCATTTGCTTTTGCAAACCAGCAATTATATTCTTAAAGTGATAAGCCTAACACCAGTTTTTTTGTTAATTTTGTTTTGTTTTAGTTAAAACAATCAAAATATTTATTCAGAAAAATTATTTTATTATCTATTTTTAGATTAAATTGCACAATTTTAAATAATTTTATTTTTGGATCTGAACTATTTTTTATTGAATTAATATTTAATTATATATATATACAAAAACAGTATGACCCCGAAACGACACGCCAAAACGCTCCGAAACCTAAATATTCCTATCTAATTGAAAAAACAAAACATCAACCGAAACAGAATTGACAACCTCGGTTTCAACACTTATGATGCAGGATGCGCTTGTGCACAGGCCAACTAGCATGTAGAGACCTCTAGAAATAAAATGTAAAATCAAAGAAGCAAACAGGGTCCAGATTCTGAACCCAAAATCAACAAGAAAATTCATCTTCTGTGCAGCACTTGAGGATACTCAAGTTGCTGTCAAAACTATTTTCTAGACCTTATTCTTGTGTAATAGTCAAAGAAGAGTGCATGTGAAAATTCCAACCAAGCAATACTTGAGATGAAAGTAGTCCAAATCACCTTACATGATACATTCTCTGCTCTCAACTAAAATAACTTGAATCAGTTTTGTCTGACAGAACCAACTCTATATATATTGAGCTATTCCACTCATCCCACAGTACTCTCTCAGCTAACTCAGCCAAAATCCTGTGGTTTGCTTGGATGAGCAGATAAAAAATGAAATAGTGTTTCATTTTGTGTGCACGATACGTCCCCGGTTCAAGATGATTTCAGGGAAATTAACACCAAAACCATCCTTTCACTTGAGCTGTATTCAAAATTGTTCACCAATTGTGTTGGAAAAGCAACATGATGTGTTTACCTTTAGTATAATGGCCGTTAAACGTTGAAACGAAACAGCATTACATCTCCTTCTTGAACTATGTAGTCTTTACCTTCAGATCTCAACTGCAAAAGTCAAAGTAGTGCAGGTAAATGAATCTTCGAGAGGAAAAGAACCTGAAATAAGACTACAAGCACATAAAGGATTCACAAGTGATCACACACCATCCCCCCACTATTCAAGGATTATTAAAGCGTACAGAAGAGCAACAAACTCACAAGTCCTTTTTCCCTCGCAACAGCAAGTGAACCAGCAGCCACAAAATCATCATAAGACACCTGTAATAAAACAAAAACTCACCTTAGTCAGGTAAAAACTAGTGGTCAGACAAGCAATGGTACCATGAATGACTGGACAACAGCATCGCTTGTCGCTTGAGTATACCATAACAAAATCCAATAATGCAAGAGGTAGGATATATATTCTAAACACTTCAGCGAAGAAGAAAAAAACCACACGTTTACTCTTCTACTCTTCAAGATCATTGCATTGCTACCACTTAAGCAATTCTTTTTTTCTCTCTCTGTTTTTTGAACAGAAGAGGGAGGGGGTTGTTAAGAGAGAAGGCTTAAGTGTAGGAAAAAGAACTGCCAAGGCAACCAAATGAGGGATAGACATCCAGGCAATATTCTTAGATATAAAAGATTCATGTGAACAAGGTAATTTTAAAATTGCATAAAAACAATTCTCATAACCATAATTGGCTAGAAAGTCAACAATCTGAATGTTAATAGAGAAAACCAAAATATTTAATTAAGATGCTTACTGTCTCAGCTCGAATAAAACCCTTCTCAAAGTCAGAATGTATAACTCCAGCAGCTTGAGGTGCCGTCATTCCTGAATCAAGAGGGGAAAAAACTCATTCAACAATCATAACAGTCTGAGTAGACGTAAAGAGGTATTGGTTGGGTGGTTTTAGACCATTTAGCTTTACTTCATGACACAATGTATACATGCATCCCACATATAAAAGACTCAAATAAGTAAGCAGACTTTTATCTCCTACAAAAGTCGGTAAAACTGATTCTCAAACTCAAGCAGAACAAAATATAAACATTTTCTTGAGTGAGTCAGTTTCAATTAATGAAAGTTCAGCGGACAGCAAAACTAACCTGCATGTATAGTCCATGCTTTTGATTCCTGTGGGAAATAAGAAAATACTCCTTCAAATAATGAATATAAATAATATATTCAGAAAACTTTTTATCAAATTATTCACCTTCTCTCCAGAAGTAAAGTATGTACGCAACCCCAGAAGGCTATATGTTGCTCTGATGAGGTTTCCAAGGCCACTTTCACTAACACCAAGTGATTTCAGAAATTCATTTCGTTCTTCAAGCGGCAGTTCTGTAAGCTCTGATTCAACCTGCAATAATAAGCATCCTTAAATTTTCTGCTTCAATTGAAAATGACAATTCAAAGCTTGTGCAAGGTACATTGGCCAGAAATAGACAGCAGAACACATGTATAGAGGCAAAGGTTTCTAAAAGGTATCACTGTACCTGTGCAGAAATTGTAACTAGTCCAGATTGCAACTCGGATGCAAGATTCATCACTTCTTTGACATATGGATTATTTCCAGCATCAGCTAGTTCAGATTCTGCAACATTTGCCACATATATGACTGGTTTCATAGTAAGCAAGCAAAGATGATTTACTGCATCCTTTTCAAAATCTGTTAATGCTACAGATCGTGCTGGTTTTCCATCCATGAGTGCCTCACGAATCCTTTCCAAGGCTGACTTTTCAGCCTCTTCCTGAAGTAAGAAACTTGTAATAGTTTATATAGTATCTATTTGCAAATATAGCAGACAGGCTGCTTGGTCAGGCATTGAAAGCAAAGAAACCTTATTTTACCTTGAGTTTTGAATGTGAATCCTTTGCCTTCCCTTTCTTGAGCTTCTCTAATCTTTTCTCAATCTGCATTTCTTGTAAAATGCATAAATTAGTTCTGTCAGCTTATTTGATGATGATTAACATATGATAACAGTAACATACAAAGGTTGCCTTCACAAGGAACTTTCAAGTATATGCAATTAAAAGACAAAAGGCACTGATGAAGAACAAGAGTATAAGACCCCATTTGACCACCACCTTATCTGATTTATTTTTTAACCAAATAATGCCTTACATTTCAAATACCATCAATAAAGTAAAACAGGACAAAATATATGAGATTTAGAAACTCCCCAAACTAAATGTATTCCCTTTTATAAACTTCCAAAAATCTGAACACTGCAAATGAACAGCTAATTGATAGAGAGCTACCCGGTTATGTATATATGAGGATGCAACGGGTATAGTATTGGCCAAATGAAAATGAAAGGAAATTGAGATTTTAAGCTTCTACCTAACCAAAGGATCCTAAGCGGTGCAATATCAAATTTAGAGCATAAATTTCAAATACTTGGGTATATAAGCTTGCTCTTTAGCAAGCCTTTAACATCTCATATCAGTTTGCATTTTGCTGTCTATAAAGGACCATCACAAATAAATATTTAAAGACAAAAATAGAATGAAAATGCTGAAGGAGCAAATCTTCTAGCTCTATTTAGCATACCTGATCCAAGTCTGAGAAAACAAGCTCTAAGTTGATTACATCAATATCAGATTTAGGATCAACGTTGCCATTTACATGAACAATGTCATTATCATCGAAACAGCGAACAACCTGGACCAAAACGAATAGGCTATTAATACACTTTCACATCAATAGTAACTACTTATTGTCCAGCAACAGTATTCAGGATTTTGCAAAACAGGAGGCTCTCTAGTAGACATTCAAACTTGCGAAAGATAGCTTGTTAAACTACCTAAGTCAGTATCCTACCAAATGATGACTTCAAACATCCTGATAAGTAAAATAGAAAAGTGTGAGCCCGCCAATCCCCAAAACCCCCCTGCTGCTTCCTTATTTAGTTTATCGACTTAGTTGTTGAATTAGACCATAACCAACTTTAAGGAAACAACAAATGTGAATACTTAGAATGCCATTTCTGGAAACATTCGGTTTCAGTTCAAGGGTCACAACCCTCTTATGAAGGCAAGCCTAGCTTCCAGCCTAAGATTGTTTGGGATGGGAAAAAGGGATTTACCACTAGACCAAAATCATCAAAGAGCCCAAAGAAAAGGCAGTTTTGTCAAGTACACTGTGGTGTTAAGCAACTAGAAAAGAGCTACAATGTGAACTACTCGTAAAAAAGGAAGAAAAAAAAAGTGAACAAGGATGAACCTGAAGAATGGAATCAACTTCTCGAATATGAGATAAGAACTTGTTACCCAACCCCTGCAAGAAACAAAAGAATATAACAAGAATATAAGTCAACACTGTACAATCAAACTTCCAAGTCCAAATGCAAGCCATATCTTTTCCTCAAAAAGGTTAGGACTATCGAATCAATTAATTCCAAAATAAGCAAATGCTAGTAACAGAGATAGCAAACAACCTCCCCTTGACTGGCACCCTTGACAAGGCCAGCAATATCTACAAATTCAATAGATGCCGGGACGGCTCGTTGTGACTTGCTTAGTTCAGAAAGTACATTGAGTCTTGAATCTGGAACAGCAACAATCCCTACATTCGGCTCTATTGTACAAAACGGAAAATTAGCAGCTTGAGCTTTTCCATTCTCCACCTGAAAACATGTTATTCAATCCCACATCAAACGCTTTCAGACACCACCAGAATAACAGCAAACATAATAAACACCAAAATCCAAAGTCCACCTCTTCAAATATTCAAACTTTACTTCACATACTTAGCAGAGAAGCAGGCCCACAAGAACAATTCTTTATCCATTTCCCTTTTTTACTAAAGAAGCAAAGAAATTTAGCAAAAGGGGAGGTAGAGATACTTACAACAGCATTGAAGAGAGTGGATTTGCCAACGTTAGGAAGGCCAACAATTCCAGCTTTCAAGCTCATGCTTATTTTTGAAGAAGAAGCGGAAAACCGCCTATTGGCAATCCCAAAAAACCCTGTAAATTGGGAGTTGTTGGTGAAGAAAGAATGGTTTCTACACAGTGGAAATGACGATGTTGATTTCTTTGGAAGAAGAGACAAGGCAGGTACAAGGTTGCTGCATGCTACTCTGGCCATTTTAGAGAGAAACGGAGATAGACAAGGGTTTATCTGTGAGAAAAACAGAGGGAAAAGTGGCCACTGAATGCAAAACCTTTCACCGTTTCCTCTTGTTAGCAAGCTAGATAAAGATTGGAAAAAAAAAAAACGTAGAAAAATTCATAATTTATCAAAAATAATAAAAATATTTTTATTTACTTTTATTTATGCATTCCCCAACTTACTTGTATCGATTTTTTCAAAAAAAAAAACAGATTCATAGATTTAATTGGATTAATTTAAATCAATATCTTTTATTAGTATTGTTATATTTTTTTCTTAAAAATATTTATTATTTATTTGATCCAGGTATCTAATATCTTTTAATACTAAAGTTTTTTATTAGTATTAAATATAGTTTGATTATATCATGAATAAACTCATTAAATCAACTAAGTTTAAATTTAGTTAAATCAATTTATTTTTTAATTTCAAGTCAAATTTTAAATCATAAAATATTATAAATTAAATGGTAGGCAAGGTTGAGTTTAATAACAATAAACATGTTAATTCAATATAGATTTTATCATGAAAAAATAGCTAAGGCATATGTTATATCAACTTTTTTATTTGATTTAGCTAAATAAAATTTTGTAATTAATTGAATATTATTGTTTTGTCACTGTATTTCAAAAATATTTAAAAAAAATTATAAAACTTATTTTTTTTTAAATTAATTTTTTTAATTTGATTGAGTAGCAGTGTTGAGTTGAAACTTCACTTAGAAAGTGTTTGATATTGCGTTTTAAATTTTTTTTTGAAAATATTTAATTTTTTTATTTTAAATTAAAAAAAATTATATATTTATAAATTATTTTCATGTGCTAATATCAAAAATAATTTTTAAAAATAAAAAATTATTATTTTAATATATTTTTAAACAAAAAATATTTTTAAAAAACAATTAAAATCAGACTTCCAAACACTTATTTCAGCCCAAAATAGCCACACTCCAGCCTGCGTCATTCTCTAATTAACTCCAATTGAGCCCAATTTCACTTAATCACTCCTTAAATGAACCGGCCCATATAAGTGAGTCTTTTAAATATTTATTTACAAATATATTAAAATAATATTTTTATTTTTTATTTTTATTTTTTAAATTAGTAAGTTAAAATAATTTAAAAACACTTAAAAATATCAACTTAAATAAATAAAAACTATTATAAATAATCCAAGCAGCAGTCTATCATGAATAAACATAAAGATAAAACTATCTCCATCACTAAACACAACCATACCATTGAGTATCGATTTGAAAAAATAATTGAAATTATTTTTTTATTTATAAATATATTAAAATAATATATTTTAAAAAAAATTAATATAGCACATAAAAATGATATGAAAATATTAAAAACATTTAATTTAATATAAAAATATATATTTTTAAAAAATAAATTGACTTTTATATCATATCTTCTGGGCTCCCCGGTCCATTATAAAACAATAAAAACTCCTATTGATTCCCTAACTAAAATAAATAGATAGATAAATAACTCTCCTATTGCTGGTTTGATACTTAGCGTATTCTTTAAAATAATTTTTAGATTTAAAATATATTAAAATAACTTTATTTTATTTTTAATATTAGTATATTATAATTATATATAAAAAAATATATTTTGATTTTTTAATGTAAAACAAAATACTAAAAAAGCATACCAGTGGTCTATTCTCTTCTCTATGCACTAATAACAACAGCAACATTTTCTAATCCTAATAATCGATTGTTATCTCCTTATCTCTAGGGTTTCTGCCTGCCTTCCTTGAATCATTCGTAGGCTAAGCAGTACCCAATTCTTCACTGTACAGAAACAGATCTTTCTCTCAACAAAAAAAACCTTTAAAAGGGTTTTTAGCATTCAGTGCCTTTCTTTTGTTAGATTTGGATTTTGTTTGGATTAGGGGTTTTGAAGCTTTCAATTTTTGTGGGTTTAAAGATTAAAATAATAGCCCAGAAGAAAGTGTAGATAGAATGATGGACGGGGGTAGTATTGAACAAGCTCCCAATATTGGAGATAACTCTACAGGTTTATTTTCGTTGTTTTTTAATTAATCTTGTGAAGATCTTTCTTGTTCTTTTTTGTTTTTGTTTCACGAGAAAATTGAAGAAAACATTATGGGATTTTGTCTAGATGGTCTGTTTAAGCTGTTTGGTTTTGTGGGTCAACGTTAAAAAATTGGAGGTTAGCTTTGTACTCGTGTAAGAATTTGTTTTTGCGTGTGATAGGACCTGCTTTGTTTTGAATTTAGTAGAATTTAACGGGTTTATGTGAAGTTAAATGGAACAGTTGTTTTAACTTTAAATAGCTGAGTAGGTACTTGGATTCTTCAGATTCTATCGTTGCTTTTGATGTTAATGGCTGATATGGGAACGTTTCTTGTGATTTGTTCAGATGAAATTAGCTTCAAATATGAGTCAATTTAAACCGTAACTGCGTTCTCGTTTAAGCACTTGCCATCTATTTGTGTGATGTTTTTTAGTTTTTTAATGCGAGTTTAGCTTCTCTAGACATGGAGCGGGTGCCATTTTATTTGGAATTGACCTGGTTTTCTCTCTTGGATTAATTTTTTGGGCAGAAGGTGCTGTATTTGATTCATCTCAATATGCATTCTTTGGTAAAGATCTTGTTGAGGAAGTTGAGTTAGGTGGGTTGGAGGATGACGAGGAGTTGCCTGCCACTGATTTTGAAGAGGAAGAGTTTCTCTTTGACAGACAAGAGGTTCCAACCTTCCTTCATTTTGAGATCTTCTATCCTTTTTATTTGATTCTTTGATTTACATTGAAATGGAATCTTTTTGGTTCTTAGGAACATATACATGTCTTTTTTTAGAAGAAACAGGGGAGCCCACTATTTTTTTGTGGATATGTAGGTCTGCCAAATTGGTGTAATTTTTTTTTCCCTGTGAATAAAAGAAGAATTTTGTTAAAGAGAAAAATGAATGTAGCACATCTTTAGCGTTATTTTGATGTAGCTGATCTTCTAACTCTTTTAGGAGATTATTTAAGAGAGGATGCTTGAGTTAAGTGGTTTGTCAATTTCCTTATGGGTGATCTGTTTTTTCTTTTCTTTTGTGAAAGAGCCAGAGTGAACTATGAAAGTTGGTTCACAGTAACACTCATTTTGAAACAGGTCTCTCAACTACCTTTCTTTAAATCTGATCCAACTTTTCCCCGCCTCCAATTTGTTAGAGTCTAGACATCTCACGCCAACATTTAACACTTCCAATGACCTTTTATTTTTAGAATTTCTATGCGGTTCTTTAGTATTGGGTCCTAAACTCTAGAATAATGTGTGAATTATTGTTTATTTCTTATTTGCAGGGTGAGGTTTTACGATCTCTCTCTGACATTGATGATATTTCAAATACATTTTCAAAGGTCAGTCCACTGCTTAGTCATACTATTGTGTATGCTATGAAGGTTGTATAGAATATGCTCTTCACTTGTCAAGGTTGCACTGTAGAATGTCTTTAATACATCATTCTTCAGTTGTCGAGCCTTAGCTCTGGTTGGTAAAGGAGTAGGAGTAGGTGTAATTGGTGCATATTGTAACCAATTTGAAAAAAGGATGGGAAAGATAAGGTAACCAAGTTTGTTTATGGTGGGTCTAATTGGCATGTAGCCTGTATATGGGCTGTTTCTTGCATCAGTGTAAGAAGTATCTCAAAATATTAAATTATGATGAGTTTGTTTAATTGGATGTGCTTGATTCTTTTTTTTTTTTGCAGTTGAACAAGGGTGTCAATGGACCAAGAAGCACTGGGATAATTGGTGCTTTGGGCTCCAAAGAAAGTAAGTATTCCATTGTATAATTTTCTTTATTAATGTGAAGTTTCAGATGGAAACTTAATCAATCCATGAACTTGTAGTAGTATTGTTTTTCCCCATCTGCACCCATTGTCAAAAAAATTTGGTATGCTGTTCTTCGTTCCAGTGCTATATTGGTTTGTCATGATATGATTGTTGCTAAAGTCCAGTGATTTACATTTTTCGGGCTAATGCTGCACATGGTTGAGAATCATACAAGTATAAAGTTATTGGGAAACTGGGATACCTTATTGGGACTCTATTCCACCTACTAGTATCTTCAATTATGACCAAGATATTAATGTCAAATGCATGGCAGTTTGAACATCAGAATATAGAAGGTGTTGGTAATATCTTGTTCAAGATGGAAATTTGCTGCAATAAAAAATACATGTGCCCATGCCACTTTTTACTAAAAAGAAATGTAACTGGTATTCATTCTAGTTCTACATGAATGTTTCAGGCGGATAGTTTTAGTTGGCAAAGATTGCTATACTTTGTGATATTTTTACTTGATTTCTTCAGTCTTATCAATTGGATTTAAATTCAATGGTAGACTATGTAAATGCAGTTCAAAGTTAGCCCAATAAGGGCATAGGTTTACTCGTCGGGCAAGTTGGAATTCGGGACTTGGCAGAACAGATTCAATATGCCTGACATTTGTTCTGCATTATAATATTTCAAAATCCTTTATTATGATGATGTACTTGTACCTTTTTAAAAAATCTGTGTTCAATAGTTTTGTGAATTATAATAAACGAAAAAAATAAGCAATTTTTCTAAATTTGGATGTGTGAAAAATGAATGTAAATGAAATATCTGTGATAAAACCTTCCAGGTTCATCTGCTGCTGAATGGGCACAGGGAGAGGATTTTCCTAATTGGTTTGACCAGAAGCTGCTTGACCAAGATGGCGTTGAGGATGGAAAAAGATGGTCGTCGCAGCCATATTCTTCTACTGCTCGCCTTGCAGAATCAAAGCATCTATACCGAACCTCTTCATACCCAGAGCAGCAGCAGCAGCAGCAACCACAACCACACCACCAACACTACTCCAGCGAACCTATTCTTGTGCCAAAATCTTCTTACACAACAAATCCTCCCCTAGGTGGCCAATCTCCTCAGTCCTCACCGAACCACAGTCATCTAAATATTCCATATCTTGCTGGTGGCCACCAAATAGCATTACCCCCCTTCTCTAATTCTCAGCTTCCGATGAGCTTACATCATGGATCACCACATTATGGTGGGAATTTGCCTCAATTCAGTTCTGGTCTTTCTGCTAATAGCCTGCCACCAAGCCAATGGGTCAACCATACAGGCTTATATCCTGGAGATCATCCCAACCGCTTGAACAATATGTTGCCACCACCATTACCTCATCAAAATGGGCTCATGCCTCCACAGTTGATCCCACAACTTCAGTCACAACAACATAGGTTGCACCCCTCAGTTCAGTCATCATCAGGCCATTTATTGGGCATGCAATCTCAATTGTTCAATGCCCATCTCTCTTTATCCCCGCCAATGATGAACAACTTTGACACAATGCTTGGTCTGAGTGATAGGGATCAAAGACCAAAATCATTTCAGAGAGTTAGACCAATGGTGCGTTATCCTCAACAAGGCTTTGATATCAATGGTCAGAAGTTTGATAATGGCTGGCCGCAGTTCAGATCCAAGTATATGACTACCGATGAAATTGAAACTATTCTCAGAATGCAGCTAGCTGCAACACACAGTAATGACCCATATGTGGATGATTATTATCACCAGGCTTGCCTTTCAAAAAAAACAGCCGGGGCAAAGCTCAAACATCATTTCTGCCCAGCTCACCTGAGGGATCTTCCTCCCCGAGCACGAGCTAATGCTGAGCCGCATGCTTTTCTCCAGGTCGATGCTCTTGGGAGAATTCCTTTCTCTTCAATTCGTAGGCCTCGTCCTCTTCTTGAAGTTGAACCCCCAAACTATACTGGTGTTGGTAATATTGAGCAGAATTCTACCGAGAAGCCCCTGGAACAGGAGCCAATGCTTGCAGCTAGAGTCACAATTGAAGATGGTCTTTGCCTTCTTCTTGATGTAGATGATATTGATCGTTTTCTACAATTCAATCAGTTCCATGAGGGTGGAACCCAGTTGAGACACAGGAGGCAGGTCATGTTGGAGGGGCTGGCAGCATCCATGCAATTGGTTGACCCTCTAGGCAAGAATGGCCACACAGTTGGACTTGCTCCCAAGGATGATTTTGTGTTCTTGCGTTTAGTATCTCTTCCCAAGGGACGGAAGCTCCTTGCAAGGTACATTCAGCTTCTTTTTCCGGGTAGTGATCTCATGCGGATTGTCTGCATGGCCATTTTTCGTCATTTAAGGTTTTTGTTTGGAGGTCTCCTGTCTGATCTTGGAGCAGAAACCACAAATAACCTTGAAAGGGTTGTATCATTATGTGTTCGTCACATGGGTCTTGGTTCCATCAGTGCCTGTCTTGCTGCAGTGGCTTGCTCCTCAGAGCGTCCTCCCCTTCGCCCCCTTGGAAGCTCAGCTGGAAATGGGGCTTCCCTCGTATTATTGTCTGTGTTGGAGAGAGCAACAAAATTATTAAATGATCTTCATGATGCTGGCGACTACAATGCGACAAATCAGGCACTTTGGAAGGCCTCATTTGATGAGTTTTTTGGCCTGCTTATTAAATATTGCATAAATAAATATGATAGTATTATGCAGTCTTCTCTATCAGACTCAGATCCAGCTGAAGCTATTAAGAGGGAACTACCTATGGATCTCTTGCGTGCAAGTGTTCCCCTCACTAATGACTACCAGAAAAAGGTGCTATATGATCTTTCCCAACGTTCCTTAGTTGGTCAGGATGGTGGTGGTATCAATTCTGAAGCTGTGATGAGTTAATATGAAACTACATGAAAGTTTGATACCAGGTCACAGAGAAACACAGTTCTGTACAAGTGAATATAGCACAGATATATTGTTGAACCAGCAATATCTTAAGGATGCATTTAATATGTCCTCCACCACGGCTAATTCAGAGTACAAAGAACTAAATGAAGGAGATGCTTTGGGATCAATCTGTCATAAGAGAGCTTAGCTTTTTGGATTTAGTTTTATTTTTTAGTCATTTCTACTCAATCTGTCATCAAAGTAGCCTTGACAAAGCTTGTACAAGGCCTGTCCTGTATCGTGGTAGAATTCTGTTGGTTTTTTCTCATTTTTCCAGTCCTCTTAGTTCCTTTTTGTCGCAAGAGCCTATTTTGATGCTCTGTTGTGGAATTCCAGATATGGAGATGTAGCAGGGTAGTTTGTACAGGGTCTGCAAAGAGGTTTCCCGCTTTCCTGTACTATTTGTTATCAAGGAGGTGGGGTGGATGTGATTTTCATGCTCTGGTAGGGGCTATGTGACATCCTTGTGTAGTAAATGGCAATAAAGCCAAGTAGATGCTGGTGGTTGTCGTTGAATAAGGCAGTGATGGAGTTTTGAATTTTTCTAGTAATTACTAGGCTTGGCCTGTAACAATGGATGGCAGTCCCGCAGTTGTTTCTCTCTTAGCTATCGTTTATATTGCATTAATGCTATACAGCATGTGTTTCTTCTATTCCCTTATAATTCTTCTACCGTGCTATGTTTGATATTTTTATGTAGTGATGATTTCTTTTCCTTTTTTTTTTTTTTTTGAGCCATTGCTGATCATGTTTGCTGTCAACCGTTGCTGACTAACGTTTGTGTTTGAACATTACTGTACTGGGTGGTGATAAATATTCTGGTCTCAGGATTTATACGCTGTCTGCGGTTATTTTTCAGTGCTCTGGTTTTGGAAAAGAAACCTATGGATGGAAAAGATATGTCCCATGTCCTTCAAATTTGCTTTAAAACTGCCCAAGAAATAGATTTATTTTACGTCCTTCTGTACTCAATTCGTATTGTTAGGGCAAGTCAATGACAAGAGCTATTTTGGAGAGCTAAATTATGAAAATGGCTCTTTGAATAGTGTGTAAATAATTTTTAAGTTGATGTGCTCTCCAATGATAAGAGTCATTTTAGAGAGTTAATTTTTTTTTTAATAAAGTTTAATTATGTTGTATGTAATTTAATTATACAATTAATAGTAGTAGGTTATATAATTAAATAATTGCTTTTAAAAAACCCTCAAACAATAAAATTATTATTTTTTATTATATTTAAATAAAAAAATGAATTTAAAATATAAAAAAACTCACAGACTAAAAAAATAATTATCAATTACTAAAATTAACACACTAAATAATATATTTCAAGTAACCAATAAGTTTAAACATAATTAATTAAAATACATTTCATTATAAATAATTCAATCAAATTAATTACAAATTAAAACCCCTATTTGCCTTAATTTGTAAATTTCTATTTATTACATGGAAAAGAACATATATTTTAATTAATTTCCAGCTTTCTAATTAAAACCCCCCGTTTAATTCCCCTCCCCCATCTTCATCTCCAAAAACAAACCCAACATCTCACTTCTCCCCACGCCGTCCCTCATTCTCCCCAGCCCCACGTAGCCAGCCAACACTCCCTTCTCCCCCATTCTCCCCCAGCCCCACAGAGCCCGCAGCCCCACAGAGCCAACACTCCCACAATGGGTGTATTTTTTTTTTAATTTTTTTAATTTTTGGCTTCTCACTCAGAACATGTAGAAATGGCTCCTCAAGGCAAATTCAATGGCAAGAGTCATTTTTAAAAGTCAAATTATAGAAATAGCTTTTTGAATAGTGTATAAATAGCTTTTGAGTTAATTTGTTCTCCAATGGTAAGAGTCATTTTGGAGAGCCATTTTGGATAGCCATTTTTTTATCTTATTTTAAATAAAATTCAATTATTTTGTATATAGTTTAATTATACAATTAATAGGAGTAAATTATATAATTAAATAATTGTTTTTGAGAAACCCGCCAACAATAAAATTATTATTTTTAAATAAAAAATAAAAAAATGAATTTAATTATAATTGTCTTGTTTGTTGATCAACTCATGTGATTGGATCTTTGCTAGTATTTAACCATGCAGATACAAGTAAACAATCTTTTTCCGGCGAGAAGTTTTTACTTCTTTGTGATTTTTTAGTAGTATGAACGTTAGGATCACTTTTTTGAGAAACAATTTGTTCGGACTCACTTATAAGAGAGTTAGTGAATGAATTTCGCAAATATAAGTCCATTTGCATTAAAAAAAATACATTGCTCTAGTGACATGCTATCTAACTCAAATTCTATTACAGTATTAAAAAACTGATAAAAATATCTATTTACGAATAAATGCACAGCATTTCTAAACACAAAATTTACACAGTTTAAAAATCTAACAATAAATTTGAAACATGTAATTAAGCTAATTGATCCAAAAATTAGTAATTTATCAATTTCGCATAATTATGTTTTTTACTAAATATTATTATTAATTACTTCTAAATATAAAATTTACACAGTTTTTAAATCTAATAGTAAATAATTAAAACATGTAATTAATCTAATTGATAAAAAAAAATCATAATTTATCAATTTCACATAATTATTTTTTTTACTAAATCTTATTATTATTAATTACCTATTTTTTCCCTAAATATTATTAATATACCCTCCCTATACATACAAACATGCCGAAACCCTACAATTTCATTTGCACCGCACCCACCCTTTCATCTCAATGGCGATCTCGCCTCCACAGCTCTCTCATGGCGATCTCGCCTCCGTCCCTCTCCCATGGCAATCTCGCCTCCGTCACTCTCTGCTCCCTCCCTCCATCTCCCTCTCCCATGATGTGTGTTTTAATTTGGACAATGGCAACGGTAACATTACAACGGTCGGATTTATTATTTGCCTCTGCAGGATATGTAGGAATGCCTCCAGAAGATGCAAAAACCATTTTGGTTCTCCGTTTAGCTCTCCCTGTTGGAGACGCAAATTTAACAAAAATAGCCAAATTTTTAAAATTTTGCTTTTGCATGCCCTGATGGCTCTCCCCGTTGGACTTGCCCTCAGTTAAAGAAAAGCTATTTTGGCTACCGGTATAACTCTCCCGTTGGAGAGGCGAAAAAGAATGAAAATAGCTAAAAGGACAAAAAATTGGCTTTCCTATCAATATTGCTCTCCTGTTGGACTTGCCCTTAAAGAAGAGAAATTAAGTGAAAACGAGGACAGTACTGAAGGAGAAGTCTATGCAAGACTGGATCCTACTCGTTCTCCACTAAATCCCACCCAAACATATTGATTGCTAATAAGGCAAGGCTTAAAACAACATGATCTATCATAATGCAAAATTTCTCTGTTATGTTTTTTTTTTCTTGTCAAACTCCTTGATCTGATGCAATTATAGCGTAATAAAAAGTAATATAAAACAATGTTTTTTCATACATGAAATCAGAGTTTCAATGGCTAAGTGATCAAGAAATGGAATTTTTCCATTATGAAACTTTCTTGTGAATTATGATGCAGGGAAGAGAGGCAACTGTGATTGAGTTAAGGTTTGGTTTTGCCTTTAGGAACACAGAGAATAACCATTTAACTACTTGCTGATGTTAGTATTTCCCTTCTGGACTGCAGAGCAACATTACATTACTAAAAGTAAATATGACAACAATTACTAGGATTGACTACAGAAATTGACAGATGAAGAAGGGGAGAATCTCTTCTTGAATTGGCCGAAGACCTTCTTCAAACACATATGAAATAGCATAGTTAAGACACAATGAGAACAAAACAGAATCTTCATCAAACTACACCTTCTTAACTGGCTGTCCACCGGTGATCAGATTGAAGACATTCCTTCCATATCCAGACTGCAGAATGCGAAGATGCGGCTTCAGGCGCGACAAAAGTTTGTGGTAGAGTGGACTTCCTGATTGCTTGGTGACTTTCAGTGCTTTCTGGATCACATAATTACCGAATTCATCTTTAGCAACATGCAAAAGTGTGTTGGTGCTGCTTAGAAAACTCTCAATTATCCAACTCTTCCATTCTGTATCCAAGCATTTTTCGACAATATGACTGCCTCCTTTCTGCAAGGATATGGTTACATAATGGCCTATAAGGAGTTGGCATACTTTTTGGGTGAATAAAGGATTATTGAGTGATATCACCTTCTGAATCACATAGTTCCCTTCCGGATCCTGCGACAGGAATACTGCATTTCTGGACAGGATATCCAGGAGCCGATATCTTTGCAGACCTTGGATGGTGTTGATGACCCTGATTAAGGCTATGGATCCTTCATGGTCCATTGCTAAATCAAGACAACATGCAATGGCTGCCTCATATAATAGATTATTATCTTCAGCTCTCAGGTGGTTTAAGCACTCCGACACAACGTACGAACCTGTCCGATTGGTCATGATCAGATAAAACGCAGCACACAGATTGTTGGTCACAAACGAGATCAAATGTGATCTCCTGAGTGCTCTAATGACCTTCTTTATCGAGTTCGAGCCGTGGATGTCGAATATCAATGTAATGAAATTGGACAGGTCCTTGGTTATCTCAGATGTAATCAATTTCAACTGTTGATTGTTCAATGAATCAATTAGCTCAGCAAAGACATGCCTTCCATGTTGATCAAGCATCAGATCGAAAACAATGGGGATTCCTCCTGGTGACAGGTCCAGAACTTTCTTACATATCTGACATGTAATCTCTGGGTCCCTCAAACTCAATAAACCATGAAGTGTTCTTGAACCATCTTTGTCTAAACAATAGTTGACAAATCTATCTCCTTGAAGCAAACAAGGAAAATTCCTTACGTTGTTAAGCTTTTCTTGATTCTGCACCACGCTATAATCACTTAGTCCTCTGTTAGAACGGACACTACTTGCTCCCTCATCGAGGACAGAACCACTCGGAGAGTTGAAATTCCGAACAAAACTCTTTTCCCCAGTCTGCAATCTTGAACCTCGAAAATCCCATCCATCACCCAAACTGTTTGATCCCCAGATAGTTCCAGGAAACAGTGGTGGTGGAACTAGAGTCGAGTTCGCAAACCTGGCCGGATACAGTGGGAGCCCGTTGATCCTGGTTTCTTGATTTTTTTCTGGTAAAGAACCACCATCAGCAGCCAAATGACATTTTCTTGGAGAGAAAAACTGGCAGTTTTTCATGTCTGTTCTCCCTTCTATCAAGGAAAGATTCTCAACAGAGAGCATAAGTTTTTCGACAGAAGAACCTGAAGATGCCTCCATCGAAAAAGGGGAACAGAAAAGAAAGCAAGAATTACAACATATGAATACACGAGCCTCTCCTGGTTTTATAGAGCGGCATGGTAGAGGAGAGTGTATAGTCCTTGTTGGTTTAGGATTCCTTGTTTGTAAAGAAGAGTACTTCCTTGCTGGCGCGCGCGTGGAGGGAAGGGTTTTATTTCTTGTGAAACTATTATTCCGAATTCGGAAAGGATAAGCTGCTAAATTTCAGGTTTTGGTTTCTGCTAAAGCTGACGCGTTTAAACAGGAAGTTATGCCGCATCTGTTCCAAATACAGTGCCGTATTGTGAAATCTTCATAATCGTGTTTATGAGCGGCACGTGGCAACTACTTTTACTTGCCTGAACTAATTAAATCAGGATTGAACACTACTGTTATTCTTACACGAGAAAATAAAAGGTCTGAATTAATATTCTACTTCTAAAAATAACTTGAAAATAGTTTTTTTTCTTTTCTTTTCGGGGGGGGGTTAATTTGAGGATCCTACTACCCTCAAGCAAGCCAACTCAACTACAGAATATCTAAATAAACTTTCAGCGTTATCTAATAGTAGTTAAAAACAAGAATTATTCCACGTAACCCAATTTTAATAAATCCGCATCGTGTAGCTCGTGTTCTCCAAAATTTCGAGCGTCAATTTTGAAGTAATTGTACGAGATCCAAGTAGTTAGTTCACCCGACGGCATGGTTTGTTGGTATAAACCTACCATGTGCATATTGAATCCTGTCACAGGTATTCTTCTACCACTTGAATAGG
The DNA here is from genome assembly GCA_964035475.1 of Salix caprea. NCBI lineage: Eukaryota > Viridiplantae > Streptophyta > Magnoliopsida > Malpighiales > Salicaceae > Salix > Salix caprea. The sequence continues at coordinate 1,108,040 of OZ037743.1, forward strand.
AAATGGGTGGTGAATAATGTTCACTTGGATTTAACTCCGAAAGAAATCAATTTACCATGATTTGGGAACTGCAAATCTTGCTAATATTCGTGAAGCTGAGGCATGAACTCTCGGCAAAAGCTTAATCTTTACACGCATTTGTTCGTGGGTCTTTTCACTGGCTCGAGTTTAATTTACTTGCCAGTGCTACTAGCAGCAGCATGCGATTATCAGAATGTATCCGATTGTTCATGATCACGAAAGAAATCAAAAATCGTTGCTGTCTTGAACCCTGAAAACTCTCTCCATTGCCCAAACTGTTTGATCCCCGGATAGTAACTGAAAACAGTGGTGGTGGTGGTGGAACCAGCATTGAATTCGGAAAAAGCTCGAAGTGTCGACTTCTGTCTTTTCTTCGAAAACTCAAACAGTCCATAAAGAGTAAATCAACTTGGAAAGTCTCACTACCCTTCTTGAGAAAGCCGGACAGAAGCATCGCGGATCATATCAACTAGGTCTTCACTCAGTGCTTCAAGATCACCAGAGTGGCATAGTTGACGATAGAAAGGGGCAAGGTGATTTGCAGCGACTTCAGCCAATTTCCAAAGAGATAATTCTGAAGCAATTTTGATTATTTTAATAGATAGCTGTCTGGCTGAATCCAGACAAGATACAATCACCTTGTAGCTGATATCCTGAACGTCTTCCAAAAACCAGAATTCAGCTAGCCAGCAAAGCTCTAGATATTGTTGCAGCTGATGTAGCTTTTCCTCATCATCCATATTATCCCATATACAACCGGAGGGAGGTTGAGGCAACTCATCAGTGTAGAACCAGTTAACTAGCTTAATCATTGCCTCCCAGCTGACAGGCACCTCTATGGTTTGGGAGCGACTGTATGCATCAATAACATCAGAATAACATGAGAAATGTCACAAAAACAGAAACGTAAAAAATCCAAAGCAATGAAAATGGAGAGCGGGAATGTCGGATGTCAAGGGAGCATAGAAAAGAAAGACTTCTAAAGCTACTATTTCAGAGATTGTTTATCATAATATGAATACCTGTTACAAAAGACTTACAAGAAAGCTAAACAACCTAGGTCACTATTTCTTGAAATCTCTGTTACCCAGTACTTGTCCTCCGTAGGTGAATAATTGTAAATATCCCAGTATTTTAGCAAGCAGCAGATAGCTAGACTCTTCGACTCTCACCACGTAGCACCCACTTTCCATTTGACATCGTATTATAAGTTTCAAAACTTTCAATCATTTAGATGAACCAACAAACAAGTGTGCACATGAAGTTCTATACTCAAAACACTAATGTATGTACCTTTCTTGCATGCCTGATTGAAACAAAGCCTGTAAATAATCACAACTAGATGACAATACAACTTTGTGGGCATGCATGTGGGGCAATGACAGGGAGCACGCTCTACATTTCCAGCAGATTGATTCTGTTTCTTTTGGCTTCAAGGTGATGTCCCTAAAATCAGAGACAAACTGAATTACCACCAATGGTTCCAAAAAAACTAGCCACGTAAAGGTTGCAAACACAACACAGATTCACCTAAGAACTTCTATTCCCAAATTACAGATTTAGTCAAACATCTTATCAACTAAGATAGATAAACCAAATAAACTTTAAAACCATAAATCCCATGCAATAGAAGATACACAAGTAATTGGAGGAATGAGCAAAAAAACCCTTCTAGGCAGGGGAAACTCTTCCTTTGACGTGGATGGACAGACTAGCAAACTTAGGGGGAAAGAGACACACATGAGGTCCATATGCATAGATCTCATATTAACTATCCATCAAAGCTATAGCACGCAATCTAGTTTTGCTGGAAAGCAATTTGGCAGTCAGAAAAGAATTAAACATGAGAAAAAGCAATGATTTTATGTTAAGCTCCAACTATTCTTCTAATTGTAGACTATAAAAGAGATCCAACTAACCACTGGGAAAAACAGTGTGGAACTGACAATTTACCATCTCATGATATAAAAAATTATTATCAACATACAGTGTCATCCAAGAATATACATGCACACCAATATTGCTTAGCTAGATATAATTGGCAGGAACAAGTACAAGCTACACTGCAAACCTGAACACATATTTGACAAAAAATGACACAAATCAAAAAATTTAAAACAAGAAGAAGAAAATAACACAAGGACATGAGAAAAAAAGGGAAAGAACTAAAGAAGAAGAAAAAAAGCCACTGTGGAAAACATCTATGATTTTTCTTTTGTGTACCTAGTTGAGGGGTGAGTTTCAACTAATATGAAAACCTGACACTGAAAGCCAAACTATCACTACTGCTGTGTACACTGAACAAATGCAAACTGGAGGGTGCCTCCGTTCAGCTAAAAGAAAGAAAAAAGCCCAAAGGGTGCCTGTTCAATTACCCTTCTATAGGGTCACGTATCATTCCAAGAGACATTAGTGAAGCCAACGTAATTTAACAAAAATGCAAAAGGATAAGACACACTGGTCCAAGCAATGAAAAATGTCCTTAGGCACAAATCAAGAAGCAAACCATACGAAAAGTGATGCCCAGTTGGAGCAAGAGAAGGGGCAAGATCATAGATGGGGAAAAGAGTGCCCCACTTCGGACGTCTTTTTCCAAGCATTGTTGATAGAGGTTGCAAACTACAATGTTTAGCAAGAATCTTCAATTTCTTTACATGTTCATCACCAGCATGCAGATATCCTAAGTAAATAAATTCGAACAACTTGGCCAGTGCCTGGTTATCAACGTGTGAAGATAAACGGATTTCTTTCTTAAACTTTCCATACTGCTTATCTACAGCACATCTTCCAGAAGAACCATCAGATGCTTTCTCATCATGAGATAATTCTTCAGGAGGCAGCAATGATGGACATCGAATGGCAAGAATGACACCGTGAACACTCATAGACTCCCCTTGTGCAAGGATGAGTCGTGTATCTGCAAATTCATTCTCATCAAGTGCCTTCCCTATACGCCTCCCAAGTTTACTAGGAAAACCATAAAATCCAAAGTAACTTAGAATGTATGCAGCATTCCATTTCAGCCCAAGAGCAGAGTTGTCACTGCAAATCTCCTGAAGCATCCTAACAAACTGAGCTTCAGTATATTCAACCTGACCAGAAAAAATGTCAAAATTTTTGCTTATAGATCCATAGTGTAGCAACTCAGCTAGCCCCCACAACCCATACAATAAAAGTATGTCATTGCCTTCCCAGTCTTCCTTGCACACCCAGCAACAAAGCCTCTGACTGAATATATTATGCAAATGAGGAGCAAAGCTCAGCCTTCCTATATGGATATCATTGCTTAGGCACCACTTAATAAAAGCCACTAGTATCTTTACTCCTCCACTTTTAACAATGTAACTTTGGTACCATGGCAAACAAGCACAGCATGTCAAAGCCACCAAGTTGATGCCAGTTTGAAGCATATCTGGTATTCCAAAATTATCCCTTGTCGATGTAAAATTGAGAACGCGAAGCGAGCGTTTCAAATATTCCTTGCCAACTGGCTCTAGAATTTCAGACAGCATAGACCTGGCTTTTGATGCAATGTATTTGCTGGGAGAATAGATCATCATAAGAACTGCCCTAGATGCTGATTCACTTCTGAACATCTCGGACAGATCACTTTGGCATATTTGCCATCCTTTACGAACTGAATCTGTAAAAGTTAAGCTATCAAAGGAATATGCCATAAAAAAAAGAAACATCAATCAGTAACTAGGGGAAAGGGTTCCAGAACACAAAGGTTGATCACTAGGATATTTAAAATCTATTTGACTACAAGGAAAACAAGGCAAATTTAGAAGATATGAGCAGTATATTACCATGCACATCTAATAAGCATATCAATGAGAAGTTCATGGCTATGAATGCTGGGGTTGAAATCTTCCCTACAGTATATCACCAGCCATCCAAGAATATCCCACATGTATGGCCTCAAAACAAGAAGAACATCAACTTTGAGAACCTCCTGTGCTTCAGATATCTGCTCTTCAAATGTCAAAAGGTGTACAGACTGTCCATTCTGAAACTTTTCAAGAAGAAGATCAAGTAGGACCTTGTCAATTCCTTTCTTCCAAAAATAATCATGATGTTCCCCATCCCAGCGAATTATAAGAGCCAAACGACAAGCTTCCACTAACAAAGACATCTGGTCATTTGCTATCTTCCCCGAGCTCAAGGTCCATCCAGTCATTCCATCAATTATAGCTTTAACAATAGGCTCGCAACATAAGCTCAGCATTTTTAAGCATCCCTGTTTATTTGTCTGGGCAATAGACGATGCACAATAACTTACACACAGTTAAAGTGTCTCAATTAGACATCTTGTGAAAGAACAGGTTGCAATTATTACCGCTAAGCGTTGGGCAAGTCTAAATCCTTCCATCTGAACAGAATAAGAGCGCGATCTACCCATGCAGAGAACCATCATTTGTAGAAGGGCTTCCCCATCTTGAAGAAGCTTCATGGCCCCATTACCACATAGAGCTGGCATACAAAACAAGAGTCGTTGTTTACCAAATTTGAGCCTTATAGAGTTCATAAGTGCACAAAAAGAAGTACTCGGTGCATATGATTATACCTATCCCTGAATATAACTTCAAAAGTGCAACCTTAACAGAAACATCAGGATTTTCATGCATAGCCTCTAGAACTTCCATCAATTTAGTATCATTCCAAACAGAAAACCGAGAAGCAGGCCACTTTTGCAGTATTGTACTCAAAAGAGAAGCCATCTCTTGGAAATATTCAGTTGACATAGTACCACCAGAAAATTTCCGTATACCACTAACAATAAGGAAAACAGTTTTTGTTTCACTTAGAATCTCCCAAACACTTTTCTCCCTGATTGCACTCAGGTTCGAGAGAATCATATTCAAAGCAGTGGCACAAGCAATTGAGATTTCCAAAAGACGAGAAGATAGCAAGGATGCTAAAGGATGAACCAGATACAATGAATATGGTTGCAGTATTGAATTGGGTATAATGCGGATCAACTTCACAACCACATTTGCTGCTATACTCAATACAGCCTCACTTTTATGCTGAAGAATCCATACCAATGCCCAAACTATATCGGCCATGGAATCCTGAAAAATGAAGGCAAAAGAGAGATGCACTAACGTATAAACTATCACTGTCAATCATTACCTTTACCTAAGTGAGAGATAATACAACAGACATGCAATATAAAGTAACTTTGCAAATCCCATCAAATATCATCCAAAAACTCCTCGTTTCCTAATGAATAACACTGGAGATACCAACACTCTCACTAACTAACAGCTTACAAATGTTACTTCATCAACTTTTACATTCCAATAAATCATAATACATATTCAGAGTGATAAGAACCACATTACCATGCAAGTTAATATTCAGGTTTTGGTGAAAAGAATAAGTATATTTAGTATTACTCTTTCTTAACACACCATTGTAAGTCAACGAATTGCTTACTTGATCCTCTTAAAATCTCAAAAGCAAAAGAAAGACTGCACAAAATATTCTTAATCAACACAGAAGATATGCATAAAAGCTGATAATCGTAATCAATTGGATTATAATTAAATAAGACCAGCGCATCAATAAATAACTAAGCTCGAAATTAGATCGGAACAAATCTGCATTCGCCAGCGCATATGTTTTGGATTTTTAAGTATGATAGACAACAACAACACTGATAAAAACAACAACACTGACAGCAACAACAACAATGATAAAAACAACAACAGCAACACTGATAACTTCACTATAAAAAAACTAACCTCAATTAGAACAAGAGTCATAGTGATTATGTTTGTTACCTTAACAAGAGGATGATGTAAAGTGTCTGGCGAGACAGACTCGATAAAGGAAGAAATGGAGCGGACGACATGCCGTTGGATTTCAATATCCGTACACTTCCACTTCCACTCTTTTCCTTCAGAATATCTGTCAAGTTTTAAACACAAGATTCAAAATCAAAACCTAAAAATAAAATTAAAACGGAAAAAAGAAGAACAGACCTGGTACCGAGGTTGAGAGCATGATAGAGACGTTGATGGAGAGTGAACATGTGACCGGTTATGCCTCTGTTGTTCTCCGTCGCTGTCGCTGCTGCTGCTTGTTTTGAGGATCTCATCCTGTTTTTGTTTTTGATTAAAAAAAAAATGAAATTTAGAGAAAATAAACTAATAAATTACAGTGAATTTGAGTTTTTTTTTTTAATGATGCTTTAGCTGCTTCCTGCGATGCATTGTAGCGGGAAGAGAACACCGCCCACCACCGCTACTGGCTACACGTAAGCCGTCGCTACTCTTTGTCCTTTTTTTATTTTTTTTCTTCTCCTACAAATCTCCTCAAATATAGCTCCTTCTTTCTTTCTTTTTTTGTAATTTATTTGGATATATGTATTAATAAATAAATAAATTAGAAGCACTGACACATATATATTAAAATAATTTATTTTACTTTTATATAAATTTATTTTTAATATTAGAATATCAAAAAAAATCCAAAAAACAAAATATATATATATATAAATAATTTTAAATAAAATAAATATTTTTTTATCAGCAGGAAAAAAACAAAAAAAAAAACTAGATTTCATAGTGGTGGGTCCCAGGTTTGACCATCGGGGTAGGCCAGGTTCATTGATGACTGCTTGATAAGAAACGATTCCAGTAATGAGTAGAGCAAAAATTATAAGGGAGTTACAAAGCCCAAGCCCAGTCCAATAGCTGGGTGGGACTAAAAGAATAGTAATCATCATGTAAACGACCACCGCTTGTAGTTTAAAAATAAGATTTTTATTATTATTATTATTTCTGTCTTTGATGAGATCATCTACAGCAAGCAAACACTTACGGATTGAATGAGACTGGACTGGACCAGAAGAGCAGCGACACGCGTAAGAGAAAACGTAAGAAAATAATACTTCTGTGCTTCAACATTTGCTTAAAAAGTCTCAAACTTTTTGCATGGAACAAGAGATGATAATCCTCAGGGTATGCTAACCATCTCTCTCTCAATTTTTTCTTTTTTTTCGATGTTTGATGCGTCGTCTTTGATTATTATTGCTCCTTGTCTGAAGTTCTAGTATCTGACCACGTAAGGAAAAACAACCAAGTTTCGATATTTTTGGTTTGAAGCTGAAATCTTGAATTTTTCTTGCTACTATCTGTTTGCAATGGCAACTCTGGTGAATTCAGTCTCTCCTTTAACAAACCCTTCTCCGGAGACTCTAAGAACAGCTTGCGGGTTATTCTCTAATGTCCCAAATCTCCATTCTTTTTCACAAAAGAAAGGTTTCGCCAGAGCCTTGGCATCAACCCAGATTACAGTTTCCCCTGAAGACTCTGTTTCGACACTGCCCAATTGGAGGGTTGGTAGGAAGGACACAAGGAATAGGGATATTAGGCTCAACGATGCATTTTTTCATTTGGAGTTCATTGTTGGAAGGGGTCATAAACCTGATGCTGCTCAAGCAACACAGCTGTTGTATGATTTGTGCAAGTCGAATAAGATGAAGAAAGCGACAAGGGTGATGGAGATGACGATTGATTCTGGTATTATTCCTGATGCAGCTTCCTATACTTTTTTGGTGAACAATCTGTGCAAGAGAGGGAATATTGGGTATGCAATGCAATTAGTCGAGAAAATGGAGGAAAATGGCTGTCCAACCAACACGGTTACCTATAATTCGCTAGTTAGAGGGCTTTGCAAGCATGGAAACTTGAGTAAAAGCCTGCAATTACTAGATAAGCTGATGCGAAAAGGGCTGGTTCCCAATGAATTTACTCACTCGTTCTTGCTTGAAGCAGCTTACAAGGAGAGAGGTGTGGATGAAGCGATGAAGCTTTTGGATGGGATAATTACGAAGGGTGGGAAGCCTAACTTGGTTAGCTACAATGTTTTACTAACTGGAATGTGCAAGGAAGGTAGGACGGAAGAGGCAATTCAGTTCTTCAGGGACTTGCCATCAAAGGGATTCAATCCGAATGTTGTGAGCTGTAATATCATACTGAGGAGCTTGTGCTGTGAGGGAAGATGGGAAGAGGCAAACGAGCTTCTAGCTGAAATGGACTCGGAGGAACGTTCACCATCTCTGGTCACATACAACATACTAATTGGCTCACTTGCCTCCCATGGCAGGATTGAACATGCATTTCAGGTTCTGGATGAAATGATGAGGGCATCATTTAAGCCCTCTGCTGCAACCTACAACCCTATAATTTCCCATCTTTGCAGAGAGGGGAAGGTGGACCTTGTGGTCAAGTGTCTAGAACAAATGATTCATCACTGCTGTAATCCCAATGATGGGACTTTTAATGCCATTGCTGAGCTCTGTGAGGTGGGGAGGGTGCTACAGGCTTTCTCCATAATTCAAAGCTTGGGCAATAAGCAAAATTCATCTACTCATGACTTCTACAAAGGTGTGATTTCGAGTTTGTGTCGAAAAGGGAACACCTATCCAGCATTTAAGCTTTTATACGAGATGATACAGTCTGGATTTGTTCCTGATCCTTACACCTATTCATCTTTGATCAGAGGATTGTGTGTTGAGGGGATGCTAGATGAGGCCTTGGAGATTTTCAGGCTACTGGAAGAAAATGACTACAGGCCAATTCTTGGCAATTTCAATGCTCTTATACTTGGGTTCTGTAAATCTGGGAGAACAGATTTGTCACTGGGGATTTTTGAGATGATGATTGCGAAAGGGCACACACCTAATGAAACAACTTATACTATTATAGTAGAAGGGATTGCCCATGAAGAAGAGAAGGAGTTAGCAGCACAAGTTTTAAAAGAGTTGTACCTCAGACAAGTCATTAGACGAAATACAGTAGAAAGACTTGTAATGCAATACGACCTCAAGGGTTTACCAGTATAAAACCACGTGTATCATCCTGATTAGAAACAAGAATGGGAACATGGATCAGTGAGGATACTTTGACCTGGCAACTGGGTTTCATCAGAAATTCTTTGAAAAAAAAAACAAATGGCCACAACAATGGCATGCGTTGAATGTTTTGAACATGAGGAACGAGCTCGGGTTCAAGCTCTAGGGTTCTTGACTGTGGTGCCATTCCTATATTTTGCTTCACCCTTTGTTTTATGGTGGACAAGTTGATTCTAACGTGGCGTATGATTGTATAAATTAATCATTCTGACTTGCGTATTTTAGCATTTGATCTAAAATGATGCAGCTCAGCTTATTTATTGGACGCTGTATGGTCATGGTTGACCTGTAAATTCTTGCAAGGTTCGGTACCTGATTTTGTTTCATTTATGTTGATGTAAATTGCTTCGTTAATTACTTGTTTGTGTCGATGTCATCTATTGATTTAAGAGAGAATAAATAAATAAACAGGATTCTATTTTACCACAGCTTGCCATCAAGGTATTCAGGCGCAATCACCCCTGTCATCAAGTTCGTAGCAGAACTCGAACAAGCCTCCTTCGGTCTTTCAATGGCCTCTTTGTGGAAGGAAAACGAATTCAGAAGCTGAAACTGCTTTTGTTCAGTTTTCGCAATTCCAAAAAACAATACTATTGTTGAAGTTGCTTTTAAAATGTTTTTCTTTCATAAATATATCAAAATAACCAAAAAAATCTAATTTAAAATAAAAATAAAAATAAATCATTTATTTTCAAATGCATTTTCCCTGTAGTTCTACTAAAATAAACCCCAACAGGTAGAAAGTGGATGCCTAGTGCATTGGGGGTCCACATCAGACAGATCTAAACCACGACTAAAATTAAACACATCTATGAAAGATCATCACTATATTAGATTTAACAAGTCGCAGCAACAAGTAATATTAAAGCAAAATGGCAAGTCAAATACAACACAAAATTTAAGCCAACAGGAAACTAGTTGCAGAAACAGTCTTAAAACGCTAGATGATGGAACAAATGAAGTACTCCCTAATACACACCCTTCATTCTCGCAGCTTCATGCAGCACAAAGCCACAAGCAATCAAAGGCATACCATCAGAAAGCTCCATTTTGTCGAGTCCACAGCTTACTTGGATCTCTGTCTCATCTTTCTGCGCTTCCTCTTCAACCTCCTCATACGCTTCTTCTTCCACTGAAAAAAAAACAAACAAATCAGTTTTTCCCATTAATGTTTCAATGGTTAGATCAAGACATTATAATTATCATGTCTCCAAGTAAACAAAACAATAAAAAAAAAACTTACTAGTAATCACTTTAAAACAATAGTATTTCTTTTCTTCTTAGGAACTTTTTTTAAAAAATTATTCTAAATTGTTAACTTTTACAGGTAACTGTACATTAAGCTGTAATTCTACAAAAATATTAGCAACTAGCACAATACATGATAATTAGTTGAGTTACTGAGTGGTAAGATAAATTATAACCTATATACTAGTTTGTAACTTGAAGGCACTACAATTATATAATGCCTTCACGAGTTCAAGAAACCATAAAAATCGTCATTCAACAAAACAACAGCAAAACCAACTTCTAATACAGATTCCTCCAACTAATTACCTATTTACTAGTTTGTAACTTGAAGGAACTATGATTATGATGCCTTGAAAGTAACAATAGAAATTGTGTATTCTCCATTGATCACTTTCACCAAAACAGAAGAAAATTCGACTTCTAAAACAGATTTCTCTAACTTATTTACATTATTAAAAAACATTCAAATCCCATCAGCCAGATTTCCTCTACAAACACAGCTACTGTCACAAGCACAAAAACCCATCAGGTGTTTGACTAGATACCAATACTTGAAAGCTTCAGCAGTTTTCAAATCAAACAAGTCAAATTACACAAAAAAACACCTAAAACAACTAAGGGAAAGCAAAACCAGTATTGTTGTACCCCTACAACCCACAAGTTTTAGACTAGAAAAGAACACATTCGAATCATCTGGCCAAAAACTAAAACACTAAATTACCAGATTTAAAAAAACTTAACCGACAATAAAAAAAGAGACAAAATGAATGGGACTTGAAGCTGAGATTTACGTAAAAATGACAGATACTCACTGTATCTACCAGACAAGATTACCAAAACAAAACACAGAATCATTGAGAGAAAATTACCTTGGCTCTCATCTTGGATCAGGGATATCTGTTTCCTTTTGGGTCTCTTTTTTTCTAACAGCCGATTGTTGTGCAGAGAGTTTTTGAGAGAGTAAAATGGGGTGTCTTTAGGTTTTATAGGCAGGGTTTTGAGGGCTTCAGAAACCCTAATCCGTGCCGACCTTAAGTCACGCTTGAGGGGTATTGTTGTCCATTCCTTATTTTCTTTTGTATAATTAACAAATTGAAATCAGCAATAAAAAAAAAAAAAAAAAAAAAAACGTGTAACTCTGAATATAGGACACTGTGTATTGGATTGTTAGAGTATAATTACTATTATGTATTGAGAGATTAATTCTTAGATTTGGAGGTATTTCAGTCTCTCTTTTTCTTAGTCATTAAATAATTATTTTTGCTGTTTCCCATCTTTTCTATTTTTAAAAACAATAAAAATACAGTTTTGCCCTTAAAATTATAAAACAAATTATTTTTCTAAACAGCAAAAACATTAATTTACCATCAGAAACAAAGAGTTGTCTGTGGAGTATTTTTATATGCCTTTTTTCGTTATTAAGGCAGGCTTTAGGGGTATTTTAGTAATACATATTTTTAATACTTTTTAGTAAGAAAGTTGTTGGTGTGTCTCTCGTCACCGATTTTGTGTCGTCCATGCAATACAAGTAGCACATATCGTTCCATACAGTGACTAAAAATAACTAATCGTCGTTTTCCTAAGTGCGCCATCATGTCTTCTTCTCCATGGTTAGAGAGTTGCAAGTGATCAATTTTTTTTCTTTTCTCTCTCTTGGAACAGAATATGCATGCAAGTCCTTTGTACATCTCAGCCCTTGGTTTTTTTTGTTTTTTTTGTTATGGTTTTTCTATATAAATTTTTATTTGTTTCAATTTTATCTTTCACTTAAAAATGGTCATATATTTTGTTTTTCATTTCATCCATTTCTTTTTATTTTTTAATTTAGTTTTAATTCCTCTAATTTTTCTACTCCTTTTAAAACAACCCCTATTTGTTGTTCATATTTATGTGTTTATACTCTTAGTTTTAGTTTTTAATTTTTATCCTTTTCTCTTTTATTGAGGTTTTATTTTTTTGTTTCAATTTCATCCTTCAATTTTAATTTCTTTAGATGATCATTTTAAAATTGCTATTTCTTCTTTTTATTTATTAATTTTTGTTTTGTTCTTTGTTTTGGTTTTTTTCTTATTTCTATTTGTTCTTCAAATCAAATGATTTTTAATACTAATAATATTTATTTTAGTTTTATCTCCTTTTTTGTGCTTGATTTTTTGTTAAAGTTTTTGCATTTTTATTTTATTCCTCATTTTTATGATTTTCATTTTTTAGACAACAGCAACAATAATTTTAGCATTTATGATTAAGATAATAATAGTAATATTACTAATAATGATGTTAATAAAAACACTAGCTTTTAATAATGTTTATAGTGCTTATCTACTGATTATGACAATGATGATAATAACAATACTAATAATTCATAAAATAATATTATTAATTGTGTTTCTTCTTCCCTTTAAAAAAAAAAAGATTTTGCCACAATTAGAGCACTATGTTCTTGTCCTTACTTCCTGGAATAATTAAACTTATTTAGCCCATTTGCAACCCAATACTGGCCCGTAATAGACCGTACAAAAGAAGCCGATCTGGGAATTCCACGGAAACAGAGAAAAAGCCTATGTCGTTGTTGGATGAAAATCCTGATCCCGACGAAAAGAATCCGAATTTGAATCCAGTAACATCAGCATTGATGTATTGGGCAATGCTTTGTCAACATTGCTAGCCACTGTGATTACGAATTTAGCTTAATTCTGCTTCTTCTTTTTTAATTCATGTGAGCATGCGCATACCTCGATTAAGTTTACAGACCCATAAATTAAAAATTATATAATTATTTAGTGATCGTTATATTATTAATTACAAGTTTTAAACTTGAAATTAAAGAAAAAACAAACCTTTTAATTTCAAGCTCTTGCTGCTTATTAGATAATTTTGATTCTGCTATTGTTCGTCTTACCCAGAGGTAGCTTCTTCTTTATGGTGCTCTTGTAATTCCATGGTTTTAAAAAGCTGTTTCTGATTGGTGGCTTTTGTGCACCTGGAATGCTTGCAAGACTTTTTTTTGCTTTAATTTATTTTATTTTTTAGGCCGTTTAGGTTGTAATCCAGAGACCCTTTTGATGGGGTTTTGTTTCCAAAGTGAATTTTTTTTCTTTTGTTGGAGAAATGCATGCGATCAATTTAGAAATTCAACACTGTTCTAAGATAAATTTATTTTATGTTCTAAGATAAATTTATTTTATGTTATTATTTTCATCATCTAATATGGGAAACCGTGTTTCAAAATCTTACTCGGGACAGGTTTTAAATTGAATTAGAAAAAGATATTCACTAGGTGAAACTTAGTTGCCCGGTTAATCAAGCCAAATCTGGTCGGATCACATTAAGATTTAAAAAAAAAAAAAAGAATCAAGAATCAACAGCATTTTAATTAAAAAATATATAATTTAAATTAATATAATAAACCACGAATTGATCTAATAACCCAATAACACCTGTCCTTTTCCATTTCTAGGACCGATCACAACAAAGCTTTAAAGGCCAACCATACTGCTACAGCCCATAGCGATCCTGCTGCTAACCCAATGAACTATACAACCCATTCACCTAATAGAGATTCTATTCTTTTAGCAAAGAATGATACTAAAAATGCTAGAACACTTGAGGGATAATGATTCAGAAGTATGACCTATTCTGATATTTGCTTCTACTGCTTGAACCATTTTGCACACCCACAACTACCCCCGGCATTACTGGGGCACCCAATGATTAGTGGACTGCTTGAAGACTGTTAAATGAAGAAGAAAATCACCCCTAATTCATCACCCCGTTGAACCAATGCCTTTCACATTTTTATCCCGAGAAAACATTGTAATTTACAGTTCTCAACAGCATGACTAATTTATCTATTCAGCGAGTGCATTCTTGTGCGTGTTTAGTACTGTGACGTGAAGTATTTTTAAAATATTATTTTATTTGAAAATATATAAAATCTGTAAATTGACACCTAGCAAGCAGGACTGTATTGTCTTTCAATTTTATCACCTAAGGTTACACGTTGTATCATATTTCATTTGAAATATAAGAATTTCCTACCAGGAAACCAATCTTACTAAACATGCAAATCATCATCCTTATTAACCACAACAAATTGACAAAAAAATGACTTACCCGGATGGAAGAGAGTGCATGGGAGAATTCATCCAAATAGTAGAATTTTACTGGATTTGCCTCTTCAAGCCACCAGGAAAATGAGGTCCAATTAACAATTAACCATTCTCACATAGACAGAGAGCAATGAATACACACTGATTAGCAACTGCATCCTTCAATGCAAATTTTTTACTACCAAGGGGAAGTATTTACTCGGCAGCAACGGGTTCCAATTTATTGTCTCTGATATCAGTTGTCTTGAATTGAGGTTTAGAGGGGAAGACAAAAACAGTAGATGCAGCAATGGAAGGTTGAAATGCAGCAGAATATCTTGCTGAGATCACTGTAACTTGAGGCAATTGCTGTGGACCTGAAGCCAATGGCACAAGCTTGTAGCCAAGTGTGTGCTCAGATTTTGGAAGAACAAAAACTGTGTAACTGTGACACCCAGATAACACAAAACCCTGTGCGTCTCCTAGTGAGAACTTGACCTCTTGAAGCAACTGTGTTTGATTCCGAATTTTAATCAAGTACGTTAAGGGATCTCCAAGAACAGCATAAGGAGGTAACTCCCGATTCAATACCAATGGTGGCAACTCCACTTTTACATCTGGAAGTTTATGTTTGGTCAAAACCCACTCTTGTGTGGCAGCAGAAGTAGATAGAACTTCCATTTCAGAATTTCTCCTCCATCTCAGAGACACTGACCCCAAATCAAAACTTGAAGACTCCACTTCAGGAATGACAGTGAAAACCTTTTTAAACTCTTCTCCTGGAACAAGATGGGCAGGGCATAAAATATCCATGGCACTGTGTTCCCGGGTACATGGCCTTTCAATGCCACCATCCACTTCAATAGACATTGACTGCAACAGCAATGGCACCTCACTGCAGTTCTTGGCACTAATAACTAGAATACTGGTTTCATTCAGAGGAAGTGATGCCAAATCATCAGAGCCAGGAACAGACTTTATTCTTGAGAGCAAAAGTGGATCCTGGTGGAATGGCAGCATAAACTGATGGCTAAACACAACAGCAGTCTTTCCTTCAATTTGCAAGCTCTTGTGTAGATGGATTCTTTGTGAAGTTGATTCATTGCTATCTGGAAAATAGCCTAATGATACAAAGAGCATAGCTGGTTTGGGTCGATGCCACTTAATTTGTAGTTTGCAGGACCATGACTCGCCATCTTTTAAAGTTGGAACAGAAACCAAACCAAATGACTGCTGAATTTTCTTGATTTTGTCAGGACCCATAAGAGATTCATCTTCTCCTTCTGGCCCAGTAACACCAAGAAGTTCAACATGATGGCTGTCTGTAGAGAATAATTCTGCTTCCCTTGGACTAAACAGCCCACCTCCTTTTACATCGAGCAGATTGATCTTTAACTCGCCGGAGAATATGGCATGATCCTTGGAGGCCACGGTAACAGGAAATGTGAAGCATTCACCAACTAATGCTGGCCCAGCAGCTCCTAAAATAAGATCCACTTGTGGTTCTGGTTCTTCAAC
Source organism: Salix caprea (assembly GCA_964035475.1). Lineage (NCBI taxonomy): Eukaryota > Viridiplantae > Streptophyta > Magnoliopsida > Malpighiales > Salicaceae > Salix > Salix caprea. The sequence continues at coordinate 1,123,844 of OZ037743.1, forward strand.
CTGGGCAGCCTTCTGACCAGAAAATGCAAGAGCAGGATCCCTGGTTGGAAAAGTTTCAACACGGTCTTCAAACTTCCAAAGAGGTAAATCCTCCATTGAAGCAGGACTTTCAGCTCCACAGCAAATTGTGAAGTGGGGTCTCATTTTTGCAATAACATATGTGCACTCCAGCTTCCCACTTTGTTCTGCGTTAAACCAAATATTGACATTACTAGCATAAGAGCTCAGTGATCATACTGCAAGGAATTTCTTGTACAAGAGGAGGAGGCATGATAGAAAGTTCCAAATGTTCAATCCTTCAACAGGATCACTCATCTTTGACGACTAGGGAAAGGTGGTGCCAATTTGACCCAGTCAAATTGCTAGATGAACTATATTGGGATTTGATGTTTCATAGGAAAAATAACACAGTTGCATCAGCACACTCATATGGAGATATTTTATAAGGCCAGTTATGTCCAAAATTGAAAATGAATTGATACCAAGTATTAAAGATGTTCACCACCACCTTGTGAAGGCATTATCAATATAAGGCAAGGACCAGATCAAGAGTATGGAATGGATTACCCCAGTGTACCACTTGATATAGGAAATGAATTTAGAGTTTTGGGGTGAAGAAAGAAGGAAACTGAGAGAAGAAGAAGAAAGGGTGGTAGGAAAATGGGATTATCATTAAAGATTGATAAGAATTTTAATCTCGATCATAATGCTTACATTGCAACAACAAGGCTGCTGCTTCAAAAGATATGATAGATTCTCTTATTTAGTAAGCCTTAAGTACCTAACACACTACAGATTTAAAACAAAATAGATATAGGAAATCCTAACTATGAAATGGAATAAACTCCTATTTGATACCTGCTTCAAACACTAAATAAGAAATAAAACGAAATTTAAAATCTCAAATAACAAAAATCCAATGCAAATCATCAAATAGTCAATTCATAAACCATTTCTCATTTGCATGAGAGGTGTCTCGTGTAAATTGTTACGACACTATATAAATTAAATATTGCATATAAGAAATTAACTGACCTGGTTTGATGGCATACGTTAAGTATAGCCATCTGTTTGTATCAAGTGCCAAAGGAGCACTTTCAACCCGACAACCTTTTTGGCCACTGGATATTGCAGCTGATGGTCTTTCAGAATTTGTGATTATAAAGTTACACTCTGATTGATTAAACTGTATTTCTAATTCATCAATGTCAACAGTAAGAGGTAATTGGGATAGAAGTGACACTGTAATCAAGGTGGATACTCCAGGCTTAATCATTGGTTCATGAAAAGCAACTGAAGCAAGAAGTACCAATCTAAGGGGACTGACGAGATCAATATCAAGATGCAGAGGAGTTTCTTCATTCACTTTGTGATCAGTATTACCTTCAAATGATGCTAACCTGGTTTCTCCACTAACAAGCTCAAAAATCTCCTTGTGTATGATTTCTCTCTGTGCAAGACTTGCGGGACCAGCTGGACCACATTCGTTGCGCCTGAAAGACTGGATCCCAGAATCAGATGACACAGGCAATGCTGCCAATTCAAGAGAGTACTCAACAAACTCTTTCACCGTACCACATTTCCTTGAGCACTCTCGCAGATAACCCAGGACCTCCCACAATAAAGTGACCCAACCCTCTTGTCTGTACAGAAGCACAACACCATCAAGTAATTGTTTTGCATTACTTAAATCACCCGCAACAAAGTATTCCTTTGCCATGTGGAACCCACAGAAGCAGGCCATCCTCTGGGCTTTTAGATTAGTGAATGTCTCATAAGCTTTTTTAAGAAAAGCAGTAATTTCAGAGGAATCTTGAAATCTTTTCCTTTCAGAAAAAGCATAACGAGTGTACTCTTCATCAGTAAGGCTGCAAGTTGAAAGAACAACACAGAGTAAGTAAAAATAGGTAGTGCAAAGCAAACATTTTGAGGACTAGTCAGTCAAACTTACGATTGCATAATTAAGGCATCCCCTAGCTCAAGTAACCGAGCAAACTGACCCACATAGATAGAAGGTACTACAGATTCAGCATTTCTATCAATTTCATCAGCAGTTTCTGACATTGTCAGTGAAAGATCCAAAGAAGTTCTCTTCTCCTTCAAGTAGTGTGCAGCAAACTGTTTTGAGATCAAATGTTGTGCTCAACTCAGTTAAAAAGAACACAGCTAAAATTATGAGTTTCAAAATTGTTAATGAACATGTGAGAAAATAAATAAATAAAGCAGGATGAGATTACGTTGGTTCATACATTTAATTTGCAAGTTTTGCCACTAGAATCTTCAGGTGCAATCCTCACAAGATAAGATATACTAAAACGACATCAATGCCCAAAGATTGGATTGAAAACAGAATCCATTAAAATATGGACTGAGCCTTTATGTGAGGTGCATTTGTAAAAAATAAAAATACTGACAAGATATACAAACAAACATTACTGCCTGTCTGCCCAAGTCCTGGGAAGATGTAATTACAATACACTGACAATCTAGCCATGTCATTAGATTGTTGTGGTGACAAGAGAGGGCTAAAATATAACTTCAGAACAAAATCAAGAAAATAGGTTAATTGAATCCATGAAACATTTGCTTAAATTTAGGGTTTAAGATAGTATCCAAACACTTCATCAAGGCTCTAATATATGGTCACACAAGAAACTCCATGATCACCCCAACCAGTGGCATTGAAGCTCGTAGCTGAATGAATGCAATGATGGCATGAATGACCATGTTTTCCTGGTTCTGCATGGTGGAGTGGTTAAGAACACTTCAGCATCGGTCAAGTTTTTTACTACAGTAACTTATCGCCTTAAGATTTCAAATGAGGATGCTAATCATTTTGGTTCAAGTCATTTCTCATCATTCCTCTTGCTGCTCTTCTTTAATTAAAAGATGGGGGTTAAAACATTCATAGTTCAACCGTTATACAGGGCAAACACCATTTTCTCCCATACATGATAAGAAGTTAAAATGCTAAGGAGTTTTAGAAGGTTACGCACCTGATAATAATAAGCTGGTTGAAATTCCCACTCACTCAAGGCCAGGTCTGCAGTGCCTAAGGCTATATTTGAATTGCCAGGGATAGTTTTCGAGCTTGCCTCAAGCAATTCAGCAAATACCAGAAATTGTCTGCTCATCCATTCCCAGTGAAGAAATGCAACATCTGCAGGTCCTACAAGCCTCCTGTATGAAACAATATGCTGGCGGAACCATGTAATTGCTTCTACCAACTTTCCACCATGCAATAACAGAGTTGATGTTTTGAAGTGCAATTGCTCTGCAACAGTTTTTATCTGAACCAAGCATTGAATCAACGGCAACTTCTTTGTAGTCCCAGCCATCTGATGAAAAATTCATAAGTCCAAGTAAATGAATGATATTTGCAACAACATCAAGTGAATGAACATAGATAAAAAAAAAAGGTTTGAAGTAGAACTCGAGTTGGAATTATAATCTACCTCCCGCAATATATGATATGCATCATCATAAAACCTCAAAGCTTCAACCCAGTCTCTCCGGAACTCTGCATATACAGCAACCTAGTAATTCAAGACACATGAAATGAGCATTTTACTACACATTGACTAATGTTTGAGTCTTTCATTAAAGTTCTAGATCGCATAGATTATCTACAACTACACAAATTCATAATAAGAAGCAACAAAACACCACAAGCTCATTCCAATTTGGTCAGTTCATCTAAGATTTACATCGAATTCACTGTTGAGCAGAATCGAAGCATTCATCATTACTCAAGAAAGGGTTCACTGGTATGACAACAAGTTTGAATCTCATAAACCAAGGAAAACAAAAACCCTTACTTTGAAGCAATAGCGAACATTCAACTCATGCGAATTGAAACTTTTCTTTTCAACACGAGTTTTAACCTTCATCCCTTCTTCTTTGTAATACACATTTGCTAATTCAGCAAACGTGCTCCCCAGCCTGCAAAATCCACACTAAACGTTCACATTGACCACAAAAATATATAAATCACAGACATTTTAAATAAATAACACCACAACATGCCTGTCAAGTGATTGTTTTAGTTGCAAATCATCACTAGCATTGAAAACAACAAGATATTTGGTATCAATTTCAGCTCGCTTGCGCATCAAAGTCATACGATCCTCACTTATCTCATCTACATTATCAGCAAAAATTCATAAATTACTATCTTAGTTAACTAAAGAATTATAGCGTAACAAAAGATTACCATTAGCAGACGATTGCACAACAGCAACAATCAATTTAATATTCTTCGGCCGAATCACATTTCTGCTTACAAAACAAAAATTAACAAAACGAAGCGAAATTTTATATATATATATAAGGAAATAATTATAAAGTAATTCTATTAACTTGAGATTTTCAATGTCAGAACAAACTTGAAGCCACTGAGCAGGATCGCCAGAGACATGGTCGGAATTAAAAAAAGCGGCGGCAATAGCAGGAACTCTAGTGCGATGCTTAAGTAACCAATCTTTCTTCAATATTCCTACATTATCTCCTGATAATGGTTCAGATTTGATCGGTTTAGAGAGTAGGAGAACGATTTTGGAGAGATCAGGTAAGGCTAGCGTGTTAATCGGTGGTCGTTCTGCGTTGAGATAAGAGGAGATTAGCGCGTGGTGCTCCGCGCAGCCTACTAGTGATACCAGTGCTACCGGCGGCGTGCGTAATTCTTCTGGATATTCTTCCATTACTGCTTCCAATCTCAATTCTCCTTGGCAGTGAATGGAGGATCAGAGGAAGAGAAGACGGAGGGAATTTTTTCAAACTCCTCCCTGCTGATGATTTCGCAGCTCTGATTTCAAAGTTTTTCTTTTCTTTTCTCTATTCGTATATTTAGTGGGCTGGGCGGGGTAATTGCTGCCAAGCCCATTGGGCCATCTGGTTCATTTTCCTTATCTTGTTATTGATTGGTGTAGTCTAAACAGCCTTTGCCCATATTTAAACCCAAACTTTTAATCAAAACAGGTCCTCGTGTTCCCCGAGGCATAGTCCATTGCCTAGGAGAATTTTTAAAAAATATTTTCAAAAAACAATTATTAAACGTACCACAGCTCTTGTACCATACAAGTTCTAAGGATATGTTTAACATTTTTTTAAAACACTGCATTTAAAAAAAAATGAAAAAAATTAATTTAATTTTTATTATAGATTAATTTTTTTTGATATTTTTATATTATTTTCAAGTGGTAATATCAAAAATAATTTTTTTTTTAAAAAAATATTATTTTAATATATTTCTAAATGAAAATCCATTTCAAAAAAACCAACCCTCGCCACTATAGCCTATTATCTTGCATAAACTCCCATGAACCTCCAGGTAAGTAGGAAAAAGAACTCACTCACAAACAGAGTTCGCATCCTCTTATTCATCATCCTGCCACCATTTCTTACAATCCTGTATCCACACATAATATATGGCCAGGCAGCTATTTACATGGGCTGCTCGGTGTTCAGCTATCTCAGTTCAAGATGGGGCAATCAAGATTGTCAAAATCGCGATTTTGACACGACACGAAAGGGGTTTTAAAAAATCAGATCGTAAAATCGTACCTGAATTTTTCCGTACAAAAATCATAAAATCATGTCGGTAAAAAAATCATAAAATCGTAAATTTTATTTAAAGTAAAAAATAAAAAAAATTATTTTTAAAGTTAATATTACTAATTTTTAATAGTAATTCCATAATATATACAAGAGAGATAGAGAGAAAGATAATATTATATCTATATATATATATGCAGAGAGGGGGGGCTAGGGTATATATATATATATATATATATATATGCAAATTGCAGAGAGTCAGAGACAGAGAGGGTATATATATATGCAGATTGCAGAGAGTCAGAGACAGAGAGGGTGCGCGCGAAATGCAATTTTAAGCAGAATCGTAAAATCAAACCGATTCGGTCCCAGTCCGATTTTAACTGAATTTGACCAAAATCAATTTTTTTTACCCGAGTTGACAAGATTTGATGAGTCAACTCGCAAAATCGTACGATTACGATTTTGCAAATTGACTAGCGATTTTAAAAACAATGGGGGCAATGGCTGCTGGGACTACCTTTTCCATCTAAGGCTGGGAATTTCATGCATCTCATCTCCAATACACCAAAAAAATGAAAATTAAAACATGGAATCCCCCTATTCTCTTGTTTCAAAACAACTTACCATTTGACAATTGACAATTGACAATTGACAATTGACACAACTCTAAACACAAAGAGCAGAGGATTAACCTTTCATTGTATCACAATCTCACAAACACAAACTTTTATGTCTTCATCCATTAACAGTTTGAAGGTTTGATAGAGGCACTTCACATCATACAAGTATCATATGATTTCAAAAATCAGCTATGTTGTCTTATGAAACTAACACATCTACCAGTTGCAACAAGTAGGGGCACCCAAGCGGCAACGCATATCCACCTCTCTCTCAGCGTGCCTCATATTGCACAACTGCAAGAAGAAAAGTTTCCATGTCAAAACATATACTTAAGCACCAATAGCTTAAAATTGCACTGTGCAGGATTGCCGAATGCAACAATCAAAGCATTGATGGAAAAAACCACAAAGAATAACAAAAAACATTTAATAGACATATTTAGCATCCACACATGAATATTACTCAAGAAAAACACAAGTCCTAGGGAAACCAATGTTATGTATCTTGGCCACAAAATGCATATGTTACACTGCATTGAATTTAGGGAAAGTCTTAATCAGGGTTTCCAAAGCTTTTCAACCAAAGCAGAATATACATAAATGCATCATTAACACAGACACAAATGCTTCGCGGGTCAACCTACTAATTCTGCCCAGCACACGCCCTTTGAAGTCACTCGTTACCTTTGCTCTTACCAGTCACAGATTTTGACTTTGAACTTCTATCATTAATTTCTTGAAACAATATATAAGCATCATCTTTAAATTCTACCATGAGGATCTTTCTTAGAGCAACAGAAGTCAACGAGTATATCACGCACAATAGCCATTGAAATGAAAACAAAAACACTTAGCTTCTTAACAAGAATACCGCTTCCTTGTGTGAAAATGAACTGAAACAACTAAATTAATTTCTACAATGAAAGGTAAATCGATGCAGCTACCTAGATTCAATATTAACGGTGAAAAAACATCAAGGATCCTTAACCAATTGGGAACCCCAAAACACCAAACAAAGCAATCATAGCGCTAAATACCCATCCAAAAAGCAAGAACATAATCTCACTGCCACCAAAATATAGATTACAAGAGAAACCCAAAACAAAAACATCAAGAAAGAAAAAACGTACTTCGGCGAGTACGCTTCTTATAAAGAATACGGTAACCGCACTCTCTGCACTGAATAACATCTCCTGGCTTCAACGTATTCTCCATTCCACAATCTACAAAGATTAAGAAATACATAAATAAAAATGAAAAGCAACCCACGATTTTATTTCACTATCGATGACAGAACATGAAAATCCTTGCCTCCACAGATGTAGCTGACAGGTTCTGGCTGAGGATCCATGGCTCAGGAGAGAGGGATCGTCAAGTTTTAGGGTTTTTGAGTTTTGCTAATTAAACAACGTGATGAGCGCGTTCGCGTTTTTATAGCGTTTCAGACTCGGGCTGGCCTAGACGCTTATAAAGATGGGTTTGGAGTCAAACGACCCATTATGTTTTATTTCAAATATATTTTTTCCTTTTTCGATAATTCACTTGGTGGAGTATTTATGTGTTAAAACTTAAATGAGAGAAAATAATTATATTTCAAATAAATATGTTTGTATTGTTTTTCAGGTAATTATATGTTCGTGTGTGTGTCTGTTTTCTTTTTCTATTGAAATAATAAAAAAAACAAAATATCTAGAGAAATAGCTCTATATAAAATATGTGGTGATGTTTAGAATATAATAGTTTTTTAATTTAAAATAATCTTAAATAAGTGTTAGGTACGGCATTGATTTCTGCTTTTATATATGTTTTAAAAGTATATATCACTTTAAAAATATAGCTTTTTAGTTTTTTATGGTATTGATCTGTTGTGGTAAAAAAGAAATATATCTAAGAAATTATGACATCTTTTTAACCAATATATTACATATATCTAAAAGAGAACGGGGCAGTCGTCCGGCGTTGCACTGTAGCTCCAGACTCATTGTCACTATTCATTGGACATTTCACCTGGTGCATCGTGGGTGTATGTTCATCTTTTTTTTCCGCCTTTTGAACAATGTATTAACGAAAAAACCCCTCGAAAAAGACAAAAAAACGTCGCCATTTTCAGGGGTTGAACGGTCATTGACCGTTTTCAGTCCGGCCCGGTCCGCCGTCGGCCGGTTTTTTATTTTTTCTCCGGCGTTGCATTGTATCTCCAGACTCATTGTCACTATTCATTGGACATTTCACCCGGTGCATCGCGGGTGTATGTCCACCTTTTTTTCTGCCTTTTGAACAGTGTATTAACGAAAAAACCCCTCGAAAAAGATAAAAAACACACTTGGGGGTGAGGGGCTTTCCGGTAATTAATCAATTTTTTATTATTTTTTTCACTGACAGCTGCTAGCGCGTTATTCGGGCAGCACGTGCGGCTTCATACGGCGTTGGAAAATACTCAAACAGCGTCTAGAATGATTTTCAGGCATGTTATCTTCCACCTGGGGTGGCGCGTGTATCACTATGGTGTCTGGAGACGTGTCAATGGTCGTTTGAATTTCCCCCCTAATTTCTCTCTCCTGCCTGCTCCAGATGACATCAGCTAAGCTATTTTTTATCAAAGTTCATTTCAGTCCCTGAACGTTGTAATTTGGTTTTCTTGCCCTTAATGCTATTATATAGGTTTTGATTTGATTCAATTTCATCCTTCAATTGAAATTGATTATATATTGGATTTTCAATTCGGTCCTCATTCTTTTAATTTTGCGGATTGACATGGAATTTTTAATATTTTTGGTATCAAAGTTTTGATGGATTTCAATTTCATCCTTCCATGCAAATTTATTATAAATCCTTAATATTTTCGGTACCAAAGTTTGATTTCTATCAATTTTATCCTTCTATGCAAGTTAATTATGGATTTTAGTTTCATTTCGGTCCCATTTCTTTTAATTTCAGGTTTTGTTTTCAATTATTTAATTTGAATGTTTGGATTCGCTTCAATTTTGTTCTTAAAATTACATGTATTATTTAAAGTATGTCAAATTGATTATATATTTGTATATTTATGTCAAATTAAAGTATGTTAAACTAATTATATGTTTTAATATTTATTGAATATTATCGCCTAAGAATGTATATAGAGAGAAAAAAATGATCTAGGATTTTTTGAAGAAAAAAAATTAATATCAATATTCTTAAATACATTTAATATAATAATACAAGGAATAACTCTTATAACAAAAAAAAAATTGTCTTCGAATTTTAATTTTGTGCTCTGTTTTTTAAAATTTATTTCTTAAAAAATATTTATAATATTTTGGTTTTTAATATTTCATATCTAATATTACTGAGCAAAAAATACAACTAAAAAAAAATAACAAATTTACCTAGATTATCTACAATTAAAAAATATACGAGTCACTTCCCGTTTCGATTACACTATTCTTTTTAGACGGCAGATAAATAATTATAGCACACAAAAAATTTAGGTTTATTTCTAAAAACAAATTACAATATTTTTATTTATAATGTGTCAGATCTAATATTACAAGGGAAAAAAGACAACTCATAATTTTTTTTTGACAAATTTACCTGGATTATCTACAATTAAAAAATCTACGACCCACTTCCCATTTCAATTACACTATAAAATATGTGAGACTAATTATATGTTTTAATATTTATTGAATATTATCGCCTAAAAATAGATATAGAGAGAAAAAAAAATGACCTACGATTTCTTGCAAAAAAAAATTAATATCGGTATTCTTGAATACATTTAATATAATAATATGATTAATAAATCTTATAAAAATAAACTTTGGCTTTGAATTTAAATTTCTATTTTATACTCTTTTTTTTTGTTCTTTTAATAAACGATGACCTTTTTTTCACATTTTTTTTCTTTTTTAATAACCGTCGTGTCCAAGTCATTTTTTTTTTAACTGGGTTTCTTTTTTTGTTTTTTTTTTAACCAGGGTATCCGTGACAACAAATTTCTAATAAATCATTTCACCTTCTTAGCAAATTTTCTAACAAATTTTATCAAAAGTTTTTTAGCAATAGCAACATTCAATCACTTTTTGGTTGAAAAAAAACCATTTTTAACAGATTTTATCAATTACAATTTTACTAATTAAATATTAAAATAACAAAATACAACATTTATAAAATCAATCAGTTTTTTACATAGATAAAAAAGCTCAGCGCATCGCACGGGCAAATTGGCTCGTCTTTTTCCTAAAACAAAATAATGTGCTTCTGACATTTAAATATTTTACTAGAAATATATAGCGGTAGCGTAAACACTAACTTATATATATATAAAAAAAAAAAAACTAAAAGGCATGGGTATTTTGATGTATATCTAGATATAGATTATTATGGATTCCAATGGTAAAATTATTATTTTACCCCTCGGGTTGAAAATTTTAACCCTCGAACCTAGGGATATTTTGGACATTTCTAGGGGACATCTGTAGTATTTTCAAAGAGTTTGGGGTTTTCTGGTATTTTTTGTTTTAAATTACACAGTGAAAGTACCATTTTATTCCTAGGAGCTGACAAAAAGACGAGGAACAGTGGGGGGTGTTTTTTGTTTTTTCACATATTTATGCTTAGTGAAACTACATTTATACCCCTAGAAAAGACAAAAACAACGGCCTGGAGCTTGGGGCATTATAGTACTTTCATCCTCGGGCTTTTCATGGTTATTGCCGGGTCTAGAGGTGTATAGGTAATTTGACATTTTTATTATATTTTTCTTTTCAGAAACATTGTAAGTGTGTCGTACAAACATGCCAATAGTGTTTCACGTACATACGTTTTTCATGCAACATGTGCGGCATCATTTTGCCATGGAAACTGTCCGGTCACCGGGTGCGCCACCATGTCCTAGGCCTCCCGGTGCGACGCATGTCGTGTGACAATGGTCGGTGAATCAACAGTGAATAGTTTTTAGTTTTTTCTCCCTTTCCTCTCTCCTCCTGCTGGAAAATACATGTTAGTCATTCATGTTTGTGATTGTTTTATTTTAGTACCTGTTCTTTTGATTTCGATTTTATTCATGATTTCTTCAATGAATATTTTGATTATTTTTAATTGTGCCCTTCAATTGAATTGATTATAAATGTTCATTTTAGTCCTTATTCTTTTGATTTTTGGTTTGTTTGTTATTTTCTTCTCTCATTGAAATCGTTCATATATACTACTTTTCATTTTGGTCCTTATTCTTTTAATTTTTTGATAAAATTACACTCATTGTTTTTAAAAATGCCTTTATTTGTTTCAATTTTGTCATTCAATTGAAATTAATTATATATTTTATTTTTTATTTTAGCCCTTATTCTTTGTTTCAATTTTGTCAATTTTGTTTTGTTTTATTTTATTTTATCCCTTATTTTATTTCATTTTTCATTTTCTCAATTTTGTCCTTCGATTGAAATTAATTATATATTTTATTTGTTTCATTTTTTATTTGGTATTAATTCATTTTTTTTTGTCCATCTTAGATAGTGTTTATTTTTTACCCGTATTTATGTATCTATACTTTTAGTTTTTGTTTTTAATTTTTTAATTTTAGTTTTTATTGGGTTTCTATTTTTATTCGGTTCAGTCCTGAAATTTTAATTTATGTTGGTGATCATTTTAAAATTAATATTTTTCCTTTTTCCCATTTTTTTTTGTGTTTTTTGTTATTTTTATCTATTCTTCGTATCAAATAATTTTATGGTTTCATTGTTTGCTCAATAATAATGATAATTTTAGTGATTATTTTTTATTGTATTTTTTTGTAAAAATGTTTTGCTTTTTTTTATTCTTTGGGGCAATTTAATGATTTTAATTGTTTGAACAATAATGTTAATAATAATTTTAATTATTATAGTCATGATAATGACGGTAATGTAAGGATAGATTTTCAATGATGTTTTCTTCTTTTTGTAGATAGAAAATTAATTTTTTTTTTGTTATTTGATTATTATAGGTGTTTTCATAATTTAGATTTTGTTTGTTCTATTTACTTAAATTGGTTTGTAAAATGAACAAATCCTAATACAGTAAATTCGATAATTCAGGTATCCGAATTTTCTTGTTTTTTTTATGATGATGATAATTTTATATTGATGATTTCGTTGAAACTTACTAAACAAATAAATTTATATTGATTTAAAATTCATATATTTTATAGTAAACTTGCACTTCATAGTAATTCTATTTAGATTTATTATTTTGCTCAAATTTATATTATAATAAAAAACTCTCGCACAATTAATATTTGTTTACATTGAAAAAAAATAGTTTTGACCATGACAAAATACAGGTAAATGGCTAGTAATATACTAAAACATGTGGGGATCTTTGTCGTAGTTAATTCATAATCCAAACTCCATTTTAAAATTATTTAAATAAGCGTTTTTTTTCCCTTAGATTTTTGTAATAAATATTTTTTTTATTTTAATCCTATAATATTAAATATGTTTTTTTATTATATTACTTCACTCTTATGACATGGATCACATGATTGCGAGTTAACCCGGTTGGATCATGTTTTTTCTTCTTCACTAACTTTTTTTTCTTCTAATTTTATATTTTAATATTGAGTTGATTTAAAATTATATTTCATGATTTATTTTGTTTTCTTTCTTTTAAGTTATTTCAACTTCGTGATCCAAGAATAATGCTCAACGAGTTAGCCTAAATTGACTCAGATTGTTTTTTGTGTTTTTTAATTGATTTGTTTCTTTATTCAATATTGGATTGGTTGATAATTAAATTTTATTATTTGTTTTCATTGAGATATCTTGGTCTCATTATCAAAGGTACAATGTTTGCCATTTTAACTCCGGTAAAATTGAGTTATACTTTCTATTTGCTTTTTAAGAGGTCATCTTAATTTCATGACGCAAATCACAAATCTTTCAGAATTGGATTTGTTTTTTATTAGGTTGTCTTCATCTTACGACTTAAGTTGTGGTGTAGTAGATTCACCCAATTTACTTGTTTTTTTAATTGACTTAATTTTATCATTTAATATTGTGTTTTATTAAGAGTTAGACTTCATTATTTGTTTTGATTTGATTTGATTTTTATGAGACTATCCCAACTTCATGTTCCGAAAATAATGCTTAATTAGATTATTTTTTGGGTATTTATTTTTAATTATTTTTTTTATAAATTTTATCATTCAATATTGGATCTAATAGAGTTGGTTCTCGATAGATTTATTTTAGTCTCATGACCCGAGTCATGAATTTGACCTATGACTTTTTGTGTATGTTTTTTTATTTTTTGCGAGGCTATCTTATCTCATGACCCAAATCATAAGTTTACTGGATTGACTTGATTCATTTTTTATAGTTTTTTTAATCTCATCCATTCAAACATTGATTTTATTAGGAATTGATTTTTTTAATTTGTTTCGATTTGCTTTTATAGGATTATTTTGGTCTTATAACGTAGATCATAGGTATAATAGGTTAATCCATATCATTTTTTGATATTTTATTTATCTTAATATTAAAAAAATCATCTTAAAAGTTTTTTTTGAATTAAAATATGTTTTTATAGGTTATTTGGGTTACTTTTGAACCTGCAAAGTTAGCCGAGTTATATCAAATTAATCCTCACACTATTTTTTTTTTCACTAGAAAAAGATTAAAACACTGGCAATAGAAAAAAAAAATCATTAATAATATTTGAGTATTTTTTATATTAAAAAAGGATTTAACCTTATCACAGTAAACAATTCAGTGATATAAAAGCCAGTTAGTTGCCTGTGATGGTTCAATTTTTGCACCCATGAAGTTTTCATTATTTGAGTTTGTCTTTTTTATTTGTATTTTGATCAGCGAATGGGCAAGTGAAAGGTAACGTCAAATGAAGCACTTGTGATCTTTTCAAGCCACTCATATTTAAACTTATTAATTTTTAATTTTAATATTGTTAAAGTCAAACAAATTGATGGGAAAATACTTCTATATTACTTTAAGAACTTACTTTTCAAATCTAATATTGTCCTATTTGGCACCGTATTTCAAAAAAAATTGATTTTTCTTATTTTTTATTTTAAATTAAACTTTTTTAATATTTTTAGATCATTTTGATGTGTTGATGTCAAGAATATTTTTTTAAAATAAAAAAATTATCATTTTAATACATTTTTAAATGAAAAATATTTTTAAAAACAATTCCAACCAAACTCTTAAACACGCACTATATCACATATCTATTTCTTGGGGTTTAAGAAATTTTTTATGTAACATAGTTGTTGTAATATTTTATTTAAGTAAATAATGAATTCTCCAAAACATACTAATTGTAATATTATATAGTATATAACGAAATCTTAAATAAAAAGGCATGATATTAGTAGTGGATAAAATAAAAACATGTATGGGAAATTTCTTTATTTTAATTTAATTAGGAAAAAAATTAATATAGATCATCGAGATTAACCATTAAGGACCGTAAAACCAAAAGATACAATGATTAAAAAATGAAAATATTATTTTTTTTAAAAAAAATTATTATTTTTTTAAATTTTTAAAATTTATATTTGATATCAGCTAATAAAATAACTTATTGCTATTATTAATCTTCAACCATAACTGCAATTAGCATTGCTATGTTAATTCGTTTTTAACATAAACCCTAAGATCTTGAACTGCATGATGATCACAATAAGATTTCGATATAAGAAGGATTAAGAATTACCTCCGTTCATCATGGTACGAGGAGATTCTTGATCCTGCTGCCGAATCCTGCTACTGATTGGTGTTGAACTTTGGTTGAAGAAAAGCTTTAGTGAAGAGTTTCGGTTTCTCTCTCCTCGCCTATAAACCCTAATGTGTGGATGATTGTGACTGACTTTTGTGATGGACAAAAGCCTATATTTATAGGTGGAGAGAGGACCGAAATTCCAATTAGGATTTTCTTTAATTCAATCTCAACCGTCCATCAAGGTAGTGATTGATATGGAATATAACTCCTTAATTAAAACCCGATTTTGTAGAAAATAGCATGTATCCTATGAAAACGAAATTCCTATAATGACCACAATTTCAGGAAAGGGAAGGACTTGTGGTCCAAGTAAAGGACCTAAAAGTAATTTCTTTACATGCTAACTTTATACGAATGTTTTTAACGACATGGAGCTCGTGATTTCTAAACTTCTTTGTACAAAGCTACATATCACTTCAATGAAAAATAAAAATAAAAATTATTAATTATTAATTTAAGCTACATATCACTTCAACTTAATTTGTCATTATATTTTAGCTGTCAAACACATTTTTAAATTACTATCAAATCTCTTGAAGATCTTTCTCAGTATTCAGATTTTTAATCTGCTTCCTTCAAAAATATCACTGCTACAAAAATAAAATAAATAATATTGATTTTGTAAGATGTCACCACAAAAAAAATACTTAAATAGCTAAATTTGTCATCATATTTCCGGAGTCATCTACAATGTCTCCCCACACAAATTGTTTTTTTTTTTTTTTTTTTTTTTTTTTTTTTTTTTTAACATATGTATCCCTACGTACATAATTAATTATATTTGTTATATTTTTAAACTACTATCAAATCTTTACAAGATATTTTTTTGTTAAAACTTTGACATCCTGATTAATAGGAATTATGCATCAAAATTGTATGCCTCCTTTTTATATATTTTTTAAACACATAACAAGCGAGCTTGTGATTTGTGACTTGTGTTTAATTATAAAAAACATTATTAATATCAATGATTTTTGAAATCATTAGCTATATATATGCTGAAAATATTAAGAATGAGGAAATTTTAAACCCTAAATTTAAAGGACTCATGGTGTATTTATTACCCATGAGTTTTTTTTTTTGTGTGTGGAGAGGAGGGGTTAAAATGTGATTTTATCATTTTGATATTTTAAATTATATTTTACTCAAAATAATTCATATTGAATCAATATAAAATACAAAGAGACTCGCGTGGACTCGTAAAAAGATTCCTTGGTGAGTGTTGGGCTTGAGGGCGTGTGTCTAAACCCAAAAAATAATTGGGTCCCAGTATAATGTCCAAACCCAATTACATGAGGGTGTTAACGCTACCATCACCCGAAGAAATTGTTATACTTGGACCAAGCACCCAAACTCTTGTTTGGTATGACACGCTTAAAAGAAAAAGAGGAGTGAACCCATCTTGATGTCTATACTTATAAAAACATATAAAGGGGTGGAAAGGATGAATCAATGGAGAGTGGTTTTATTGCACCAAAAAGACCAAGTCTATCCCTTGAAGAGGAACGGCACGCCCGGAACGGAACCGAGACGTTCTGGCCGGAATTTGGCTGGAATTTCCGGATTGGACCGGAATTAAAACCGAGACGAAAACGACGCCGTTTTGTCTCGGTTTGTTGAACGGAACGGAACGGAATTAACAACTATGCTTTGGAGCCCTACAATAAAGTTGTGTTAGTTTGAGATTGTATTGGAGAGGTAAGAGATCCAAGATCAATCCTTGTTGAGTTGGTAAGTGCATTTTTAATATATCAATCCGATAGTATATTGGAGTATATAACACCCAAGATCAACCCCTGATGAATTGGTGAGAGGCCCTTAGGCATCACCCGAAGAATATGTCAATCTAAGACTACACTGAAGAATAAGGTATCCAAGGTAAACCTATGAAGATTATAGGGTTATTTCTTTAAAAAGAACAAGTCAATCATTTCCTAAAAAGTATCAAGAAGTCCTTACTGAAGATCTGCAAATAAAAAATATATGTTAGACACATGTTTTTTTATTTTAAAAATAAACTTAAATTTGCATTAAGGATTACATATCTCGAGGTGATTCGGGTAATAGGTATGAAAGAGGTTCTTATGAGTAACATGACTTGAAGATAACGTCAAGGTGTTTGCTTTGAACTACCCTCGTAACTTCAAATGAGTGATCCTTAAGATATATCAAGTGACTATGATTTGATCCTTTACGATTCATTCCTGGACTTTTATTTTTACTAGGAGAATGATTTCATCCAGAAGTTCATTCACGTTAGTTGTTTTTGTAAAAATAAGGAGGCTCATATTATATAAAACCAGTCTCTTTCATTTATATGTGATTTTCCATGACTTGTTTTACCTCGAGCAAGCTTCTGATTTGTAAAGATATTGTTTGAAAATATAATAACTTCTATTATTTTAAAGTGCTTTTCAAAAGTTTATTTACCTCGAGAAAACATTAAATTAATGTCCTTTTTAGTATTTTTACATGATCCTGATGTATTAATATTAAAAATAAATTAAATTTAACTAGGATCATGATGATCTAAACTAAAAAAACCCTCTAGCACCCACAGTAATCAAATCCAGTTTGATTCACGAGCTAATTCAATCAATCAAAACAGCTTTATATTAATTTTTAAAATCAAAACATTGATGGTTTGAATTTTTCTTAAAGTCAGCAAACGTTTTCAACGAGTTAACTTGGAGTTAATTTTTCTCAAACATTGAATCACCCGATTAAAATACTGAGCAGGTGAGTCTCGTCTTCATCTATAAATCAAATCGGACTCAACAACTTTACTTGTACACATCAAAAGGGGGGGTTGGAAGAAGTCAATTTCCTGATTTGTATACCTAAAACGTCGTGTCAAATAATACAGAATATCTCTTGAAACGACAAGGAGCACAAGTTGCTTGTTAAATTGGGATAAAATCATTCCTTACTCCATTGTATTCTGACTAGAGAGCAAGCAGAAAAGTTGTAAAAAGGATTGGAATACTCAACATGTGATCGAGCAAGGCTTGTCCTGACCATAAAATTCGAAAAGGAAATCCACCAAGAATTGATAAAATAATAATAAAATAAAACATGGAATTGCTGGGTATTTATTAATAATATTTAGAATTTGACTTTGGATTAAAATAAATATGTTTGTCCCTTGTGGAGTCAGCCTAGTTTTGTTGTGGTCCGAGGTAATTAATGACCACACGTCTTGGTTAACCCCGCCCGTATAGAAAATGTATTTTTACACTGTAGACTGAATTAAATCATCTTCTCTAATAATTTTAAATATTTAATAATAATTCAGAAACAATTAGAAAGTCAAAGAAGAAACAATATCATATTATTAAAAGGTAGACCAATTAATTTTATCGTCCATATAATAATTCTTATAACATCCTCCACTTTGACCACCATTTGGAATTCAAGTTCCGGTGGGATTTCTCCCATGCAATTTGGGTAAAAATTAAGCTATGTTTTTGAGAGCAAAAGAGCGGCAGGATTTAATTAGCACCTATACATGCTGGTGTCTAATGTAGTTGAGGTTGTTTTTAAAAATAATTTTTGTTTAGAAATATATTAAAATAATTTTTTTTATTTAATATCAGTACAAGTATATGAAAATAATCTAAAACTAGCAAAAAAAATTAAATCAAAGTAAGGAATTGTTTTTTTTTTAAATACTTTTAAAATGTAGCATTTAACACCTTTAAATATTGACATGTGGTACCGACGATGTGGTACCATGCGGGTTTCATCCTTTAAATATTGATCTAATCAGTCCAATTTAATAAAAAATAAAAAATAAAACAGCTAATTTTACTGAAAACCCAAGTGTGAGGACCGACCGATCTGGACATATTATCTGATCAAAATCTAATTTTTAACCCGTTGATTTTTTATCCGGTTCGTTCCAATCGGTCAATCACCCAGATTTTTAATGGCTCGATCCTCCCTGTCCATGTCATTTTTTTTTGTCCAGTCTAGCTATGCATTCCCTTGTGATAAGTTTTGAAGGTGTTTTACATTGTATTTTAAAAATATTTTTTATAAAAAAATAAATTTATTTTATTTTATTTTTATTTTAAATTATTTTTTTTAATATTTTTAAATTATGATTGTGTTGAAGTTAAAAAATAATTTAAAAAATAAAAGATATTATTTTGATATATTTAGAACAAAAATAATTTTTAAAAATAATTTCAACCACTTAAAACTGTTTCTACCAAGTAAAACTATTTCATAATTGTGTTTTTATGGGAGATATTTCTGGAGGAAGTGTTCAGTGTAACAAAGACATCACAGGGCTAAATGACAGCGAAGTTAACATTTCTAATGCTGGGGTTGGTGAAGTTTGAAAAACCTGTCTCCTTGAACTAGCAGACGAACGAGGTCGACGATCCCTAAAGATAGACAAGCAAGTATCTCTCGACTAAATATATAATTTCCTTGTCTTTCCCAGCAGATTGACAACCTGATTTTAACATTTTTCTATTTCTTTTTTTCTTTAATTATAATACAAATAGCTTAATGAGATAGTTTTTTGATATGATATTAGAGTCTTGTTGAGAGTATGATTGAAATTGTTTTTTAAAGTGTTTTTCGTTCAAAAATGCATCAAAATGATGTTTTTTAATTTTTTTCAAAATTAATTTTGATATCAGCATATGAAAATAATCTAAAAACATCAAAATATTAATTTAAAATAAAAATAAAAAATTATTATTTTTCAAATAAAAAGAAAATGGATTGGAGTCCCAATAAAAAAAAAACATCAAAGTTTTAAAAAAACAATAAAATTTCATCATCGACATTATTTTGATTAGAAAAAACGAGCTGATTTGCCCGCGCGTTGCGCTGGGCTTTTTTATATGTAGAAAAATAATTTATTTTTAACGTGTTGTAATTTTTTTTAATTTTTTAAAAATTATTTTTGACATTAGCAAATCAAAATCATGTAGAAACACTTTTTTTAATTTAAAATTGAAAAAAGTTAAAATTTGTTCAAAAGCGATTTTCAAACGCATTACCAAACACTCCTGTCATATCTCACCAGAATCATAGTTCAATCAATTTTTTAAAATAGTAATGAACAACAAAAACCACATTTCAAATCACTGTTTATTACTGTTTGAAATTGCAATCTCCTTTGGCTATGTACAAAATAATAGTCATGGTGCACGTAAGCTAGCTTGGACATTCTAGTTATAAAAAAAATTTATAAGTTGAAAAAAATTTAAAAAACAATGTCCAAGGATTATTCGTGACACGTGTAACCTACCCCGGTTATAAAAATATATATATATGTGAGGAAAAAATTGTGGTGCGTGTAAACTGACCCGGACACCGCGAGTATCAAAAAAACCAAAAAAAAAGAAGCCTGAAAAAAAGAAGAGGAAAACACATTTTCAAACATTAATAAACAGTGAAAATTGTAAAAAAAAAATTAAGTTCAGAGATTTATTGTGATGCGCATAAGCTGACCCGGACACCACAATTATAAAAAAAATTACTAAATAAAAAACATGTCAAACACTTATGAACAATAGAAAACACTGTTCTTTACTCAAAAATCATTTTAGGTGGCAGGGGGACTCGAACTCCAGCAACCTGAGAAAAAATATTTACTCCTATCATCTATAATTAACTAAATAATTGGCGATGCGGCGGGTTTTTTTTATAGAGAACTGAATGATTTTTATGCATGTTGTAATTGGTTATCTTAATATTTAATTAGTAAAATTATAATAGATTAAATCTGTTAAAAACTAATATTTTGTTCACCTAAAAGTAACATTGTAATCGAAATGCAGGGGAAGTGACTCGTATATTTTTTCAGTAATTATGGTATCATCCTAAATAATTTGTTTGTATTTATGTATCTATACTCTTAGTTTTGACTTTTAATTTTTATTAGAATTTATCTTTGTATTAAATGTAACTTTGGTTAAAAAAACATGAAATTTAATACAAAGATGTTTATTAATACAAAGATGTATTAAAAGTAAATTTTAGCGAAACAATCAATCTACATTTTTTAATAATTAGAATATGTATCTTTGTATACGAAGTACTCTTAGTTCACCTAAACAAACATGTTTTTTTAACCAAAGTTACATTTAACAAAGTACTCTTAGTTCACCTAAACAAACAATCTACATGTTTGTATTAAACATGTTTGTTTAGGTTAAATGTAGATTGATTGTTTCGCTAAAAGATACATCTTTGTAACTTTGGTTAAAAAAACATGAAATACTTACTTTGTATACGAAGTAACATGTAGATTGATTGTTTCGCTCTAATGTAAGCATTATTAAAAAATAAAGAACCATTAACATTTTTTGACATGTTATAAAATTTGTTTTTGGCTGCGGCGAAGCGTAGGCAAGGGACTCATATATTTATTATTTGTAGATAATTTGAGAAAAAAATTTAACCTATTTTGTCTATTTGCAGTTTCGTATATTTTCTATTCATGTAATATTAGATAAATTGCCCAAATTTTGCCAATTGTTTCGTCTACATGTTACTTCGTATATTTTTTTATTTATGTGATATTAGATATGAAATATCATATATAAAAAAGCCGCAGAAGTCAACTTCTAAGAAAAATAACATCCATTGATGAATTATTTTGATTATTATTCTCATTGTTATTATCATGATTGTTAAATTGTCACAATTATTGTAGCTGTCATAATAAATATTATTAAAAATAATTCATATTCTAATTATTATTGTTCATACTATTGATAATTAGCCAATTATTTATTATTTTTTTCACTGGCAACTGTTGGCGGTATACCCGCGCGATGTGGCAGGTATTTTTTATCTATGTAGAAAATTGATTGTTTTTATATGTATTGTATTTTATTATTGTAATATTTAGTTAGTATAATTATATTTAAGAATACTGATATGAATTTTTGTTCTTCAAAAAATCCAAAGTCATTTTTCCTCTCTCTCAATATATTTTTAGACGATAATATTCAATAAATATCAGACATATTAGAAATAAAAATATTGTAATTTGTTTTTAAAACATAAACTTAATTTTTTTTTGTGCTATAATTATTTATTTGCCGTCTAAAAAGAACAGTCTAATGGAAACGGGAAGTGACTTGTATATTTTTTAATTTGACCTGTAGATAATGCAGGTAAATTTGTTAATAATTTCTTTTTCAGATTTTTTTTATAGTAATATTAGATCTAAAATATTAAAAATGAAAACATTGGAAATTCTTGTAAAGAAATAAACTTAAATAAAAGAGCACAAAATTAAATTTTGAAGCCAATATTTTTTTTATATAAGATTTATTAATCATATTATTATATTAAATATATTTAAGAAAACATGATATGAACTTCTGTCCTTCAAAAAATCTTAGGTCATTTTTCTTCTCTCTC
Organism: Salix caprea; assembly: GCA_964035475.1. Lineage (NCBI taxonomy): Eukaryota > Viridiplantae > Streptophyta > Magnoliopsida > Malpighiales > Salicaceae > Salix > Salix caprea. The sequence goes on from OZ037743.1 coordinate 1,146,175, forward strand.
AATATATTTTAAGGCGATAATATTCAATAAATATTCAAACATATAATTAGTTTTACATATTTTAATTTGACATAAATATACAAATATATAATTAATTTGACATAATTTCAATAATATATTTAATTTAAAGGATAATCTTAGGCTATTTTGTTCTCTCTCTATATATTCTTAGGCGATCATATTCAATAAATATTAGAACATATAATTGGTTTCACATATTTTAATTTGACATAAATACACAAATATATAATTAAAAAGTCAAAACACTGCAAATTTATTTCAAGAAATAAACTTAAACAAAAGAACAAAAAATTTAATTTTGAAGCCAATATTTTTTTAATTTTATAAGATTTATTCATCGTATTATTATATTAAATGTATTTAAGAATACTGATATGAATTTCTGTCATTAAAAAAATCCTAGGTCATTTTTCCTCTCCCTCTATATATTTTTAGGCGATAATATTCAATAAATATTTGAACATAATATTAGTTTTACATACTTTAATTTGACATAAATACACAAATATATAATTAATTTGATATACTTTCAATAATATCTTTAATTTAAAAGACAAAATTGAAGTAAACCCAAACATTGAAATCAAATAATTCAAAACAAAACCGGAAATTAAAAGAACTAGGACTAAAATGAAACTGAAATCCATAATTAACTTGCATAGAAGGATAGAATTGAAAGAAATCAAACTTTTGATACCTAAAATATTAAGGATTTATAATAAATTTGCATGGAAGGATGAAATTGAAATTAATCAAAACTTTGATACCAAAAATATTTAGAATTCCAGCCCAAGCCGCAAAATTAAAAGCATGAGGACCGTACTGGAACTTCAATATATAATCAATTTCAATTGAGGGACGAAATTGAAAGAAATGAAAACCTATATAATAGCATTAAGGGCTAAAATAACAAATTCAAGCGTTCAGGGACTGAAATAAACTTTGACAAACAACAGCTTAGCTGACGTCAGCTGGCGCAGGCAGGAGAGAGAAATTGGGGGGGGGGGGGGGGGCATTCAAACGACCATTGACACGTCCCCGGACATAATAGTGTTACACGCGCCACCCCATGTGGAAGAGAACATGCCTGAAAATCATTCTAGATGCCGGTTGGGCGTTTTTCGATGACTGATGACGCCGCACACGCCGTCCGAAGAACGCGTCAGCGCTGCAACGAACGGCGCGTCCCGCGACGCGCCAACAGTTGTCAGCGAAAAAAAAGAAGAAAAAATTGGCTAATTACCGGAACGCCCCTTACCCCCAGGCATGATTTTTGTCCTTTTCGGGGGGTGAAATCGTCGATGCACTGTTCCATCTAATATTAAAAAAATAAAAAAACCGGCCGGCCCAACCGGGCCGGAACGGTCAATGACCGTCCAGCCCCTGAAAAAGACGGCGTTTTTTGTCTTTTTCGGGGGCTAATTTCGTGCATACACTGTTCCAAACAAAAAAAAAAAAAAAAAACAGGAGGACATACACCCGCGAAGCACCGAGGCAAACCGCACATGAATAGTGCGAATGAGTCTGTGTGAACAGTGTCAATCACTGTTGAAAATCTCGTTTTGGTTTAGCTGTATAGATAATTACTCTAAACAAAATTCAAACCCGATAAAAATTCCCACTGTTTTTCAAAAATTACTCTTTACATATCACATGAAAAATGTATTCGAATTTTAATGAAAAAACAAAAAACATCCCTTTATATAATGTTATTCACTAATTGATGCTGCCAAACTTGTGAACATTGAAGTTTTTGAGTGTTCAGATGAGAATTCTTCTAGGTTTTCTAGATGTTATACACGCAATAGAAATTATAAAACAAATTTATTTCTTGTTAGATAGATCTAGAGTTATTTAGAATTTATTATCTGAAGATGTAATCTTCTTTGATTTTGAATAATTCTTTAAAAATTGGGTTATTGCAATTCATAAATCATTCAATTGTTTGACTTCTAACAATAATTCACACGAATCACACTTGAAAAATCTCTTAAATCCCCATTTATGAGAGAGAGAGATTTTTATGACTAAAGTGTTACATTTAATTTTGTGTTTACGTGGTTTTTTTTGTCTAACAAATAACAACTCTTGAGAAAAATAAGAGTAATAACTTCATATATATAAGGAATTTTGAAAAACCCTATAAATCGGTTCCCCTTGAATAATATCCATATATTAATTCAAGATAATTTTAAAAATTAACTTAATCAAGTCCTTACTTGATTTTTCTAGATTTAGAAATATAATCTATGAATTAATTATATTCTAGCTCTTAATTTCTAAAATATATTTTAATAAGATCATACTTAATTAATCATCCCGGTTTAATTTATGACTAATGACACATTAATGTACTTGGCCCATTGGATTCCTAATATGTTGAATTAATAGAATTAAATAAATTAAGAAATTTAAGTTATTATTAATTAAATAATTGATTAATTTATATTTGAAGACCAAATACATCGTTTAGTAATGTGTCATGATTCCCCAAATATTATAAAAGTAATAAATGGTATCATTTAATCTTTCATGATTAGTTTCTCAATAATATTTCAATTTAACATTAAAGTATGGAGTACTTCTATCATGTTAAATCATATTTCTTCTTTATATGATAATCATTGATTGTTTGAATAAAATATAAAAATCTTTTCAAATCACATTGGTCAAGGATTTATCAATCAATACTATTTAAGAACATATGAAATATTTCTCTTAAGTCACCTAAAGTGATGACTCAAGTACCTTCATACAGTTCATGTTATATCCAATGTGGTGTTCTCTCTTGATCACTTAAGTACCCTCATATAGTTTATGTTATACCCAATATATGTCATTTTCTTATCTCAATTAAGATAACTTGTAACATAATCAAAACATAACATTCTTTATATAAAATGACTTTGTGATTTCAAGTCTAAGATAACTTACACAATTGTCATGTAAAGCTTTTCTTAGACATAGGTGATCTCTCCACATGAAATTCTTATCCAGATCAATTTAGTATATATGTCTTATGAAAAACACCTATTTATTACTTTGAGGTATTCTTTATACCTCAATTTATGAGAGTAATTATTTTTCTCATAAATAAAATAATATAATATATATCAATCTTTTCGGCTTTAATGAATGTCCAGTATATAAAAGAGCATCGACCAAGGATATTTTATGAACAATGTTTTAATGCAATAAGAATTCTATAATTATAACAACACTATAATTTTCTTTTAAGAACATTTTTGTCTTATGAATTTTATCTTTACTGTAGATTCATTAATATAATATTATATGAATATTAAATATAAATTAAGTTTTTATTAAAAATAAATATGTATTTACATGAATATAAATAATATCGTGCGTAACCAACCGATTTGCTATAACACATATTAAAATAATATATCCACATATTTGATTAGCTACAAGACATATTCATTAGTATAATATTTTATGAATATTAAAGATATAAACTTTTCTTTGGTGTATATTGAGGGAATTATAGTGGGAAAATAGAGAATTAAAAATAATAATAAAATACAATGATATGTTCTTTTTGCAGATAAAACCTCCCACTACATATACATTCATTCTAACACTCAATTTGTCATCATTCTTATTCTAATTCTAGTTTTATTTAGAATTCCCCACTTAAAGTAAATAGAACTATCCGTTTTTATTTGAACTCATTTTTTAAATGTTAATTTTTATTGTATATTTATATAGTATATGTATTTTATTTGGGTGTTTACTAGTTTCATAGGGTTTTTTTATATAGAAATTTGTTGTATGAATTTATGATCTGTATATATTTAAGTACTTATGGTCATTTTTTAAACGAGCCTATATCATGAATGGATACCAATGTCTCAAGTGTTTATTCTTGGTTAATATTTACGTACTTATGGTCATTAGAAGTGGTGCATAATCCAATATACACGTTCCTTGATTATGTGGAAGACTATAGATGAACCCTATTAAAATGTTTTTTAGACTTCACCATAGAAAGATACATCATTAATTTATCCATCGTCTCATATGAATGGTATCATGTTATGTGTTCCATAATCTTTTATGACTTGGATAATATTTATAGTCTACATGAGGCAATAGTCTTTCCCCTGCTTGTTTTGAGCTTATAACGAGCATGCCTACATGTTTTCTATTGGGTCCAACTTTTATTTTCAAGGCATTACAACTTGTAAAAGTCTGGACATATCAATTTTATGGTATCTTAGGATAAGGAATCTCATCATGAATTTAGCAACATAAAAATAATCTTTCAGCCTATTTCCTTTAGGTAAAATGATTTTTGTCCATTTGACAATTATGTCATAATCGATCTCACTCAACCTATGATCTAACTTGATGGGGAACACTTCTGCAACTTCCAATAATTTACCATGATTTGTACAACCATCTCATAATGGCTTATTATAATCTTTTAAAAGATAAAGAAATAGTCATGCATGTATTAAGTTTTTTAATGATTGGGCATTTACTAACATAACCATGATTCATTCTCATTTCATTTATAATTATATTCTTATAAGGATTATGTTTGTCATCTATAACTCCACATATATTACTAAAACTAAAAGTTGATCTAAGCATGATTTCTACCATAGTAAGGAACATATGATTCTCTATGTGCAAACAAACACATGCATTTCTCCATTAAACTTTTATTTTGTAGAAGATACAACATCTGGGTTGATTTTTTTTTTACATCTCTTACATGGACATATAATACTACCTCCATTAATATTTCTTGGATTACATAGTGTGGAATTTATAAAACTCTAAACTCCATTGCAATAAATCATCATAGGTAACTTTTTAAGTGAAACTCAATACATATATGAACAATCATTCATTACTTAAATCAAATCTATATAGAATATTGATGACAACATGTATTAATTAATTGTGTAAAATAAATATATTTGCAAACATTACTTTAACTTTAACTTTAACTTATTAAATATATTTTAATAATACTCTTAATTCATTATCAATTATCTATATAAATTCAAATTTCTATTTATTTACTGAAAATCTCAACTCAACAGTAAATTTAACAAAATATAAAAGATTATATATGTCAGTATATTTTAGAGAGCTGAAAAATATTTGTGCAAATACCATTGTTTAAGCATCAATGAAATTGTATATAGTGTTTTGTTGATTATTTGTCAAGTTTACTGAGGGAAATATTGATGAATGAAAAATTCACTGATGAAATTACATATGGTATTTTTATGGGTTATATGTTCTATTCACCAATGGAAATACCAATTAAATGAAGCAAATAGGTATTTTTTGCCGTCAATAAATCCATTGATAATCTTATTAACAAATCAATGACAAAAGCTTTTTCGACAAAATATTTCTATTTGCGAGCCCATTATTAAATTTCATGCTGACAGACTTAAAGTACGAATACTGATAGAAAACTCTTTAAGGTAATCTAGAAATCATGGTATTGTTTCCCATGTAAGATTGTTTTATCATTTATTTGAACAAAAGATTACTATTTTGATTAAATTTATATTTTTTTTTATGTTGATGTTTTTGTTGTTTTTATAGTTTTTGCCTACATCACTAATGATACCAATGCCATTTTTTTTTATATACTTGTATTGCCTATAATTAATATACTTTCTAACTTAACCATGTTGATGATCATTAAGAAGTCATGATTAGTGTAGAAAAAAGCTTAACCATGCCCATCTCATATACATCCAAAATAGCAAGTTTATTATGGCCAAATATATATTAAAAAAGAATACTATATATTAAATTTGATGAGAAAGTAAAAGGGCCAAACGATTATGGCAACCTATATATTTAGCGTGAGGATGTGAAAGAAAGTCTACATCTCATTCAATTTTTAAGCTTATTTATCTCTAATTTGATCCCATATGATGACGTCCAATTTTGCATACTTATATCATATGTAGTAGTTGAATACGAGAGAAATAAAAATGGTAATGTAAAAGTAGTTTTCCGAGAATGACTTCCCCAAACCTTATTATTATTATTTATTATTTATTATTGTTATTATTATTAATAGTAGTAGTAGTTTAAATAATATTGTTTAATATTTTAAAATAATATGATGTTATTTTAAATGTAAAAAAAAGAGAACTGGCCCGGTTATATTTTATCTAAGTTTAATTGGCATGGCTAGACCAAGAAAGTTTGATCCGGTCAACATCCAAATAAAATTAAAATGAGACTTGGGCAAATATTGGATGGATAGGTTTTAAGATCGAGTTAGGTTTAAAAATATTATATATCATTAATAATATATATTTTTAATTTATGAAGATCAATTCTTTTGAACTAATCAATTTTTTATCATTTTGTTTTTATTTTTTTGTGACCGATTTGCCAACAAAATATGTATCATCATTACTTAGGTTTGAAAATCAGTTGCATGTTCCCATTAAAACAGATTGTGGTGCAAATTCCTCTCAATTTTTATACTGCAAATCGTTACATAAAAGACTATATAATAGTTTTCAAAAGATATGACGTGATGACAAAGAGCTTGATATTTATCTTGCAGGGTTTGGGTTCGAGTCAGGTATTGTAAGAGTCTGGGATAATCAGAGTTTTACTCGTTTAACCCGGACCTACAAAAACTACCTAAAGAGAGATGAAGTTTCTTCAAATACAAAAAAAAAAAATATTACATAAAACACTTATCAATTGGTGTTTAGTGCAATAGTACCCTTTTAAATTTCAATAAAGAACCAATATATATATATATATATATAAATATATTGCCCGCGGGCGGCACAATATTTTTTTCAACGTAAAAAAAATTAATTGTGTGTATTTTTTTTATTATAATATAAATTTAGCCGAAATAATAAATCTGTGTAGAATTCTTGTCAAGTGCAAGTTTTCTATAAAGTATATGAATTTTAAATCGAAATAAATTTATCTGTTTAGTAGTTTCAAACCAAATAACCAGTATAAATTTCTAATCATCATTAAAAAAGAAAGAAAACTCGGATATCTGAATTATTGAGTTCACTGTATTAAGATTAGTTCATTTTATAATTCAATTTAAATCAAACAAAATAAAATATAAATTGTCAAAATACCTATAATAATAAAATAAAATAAATAAGCAGTTAATTTTCTATCAACAAAAAGATGAAAACATAAATTAAAAATCGATCCTGACGTTATTGTCATTATCATTGTTATAAAAGCTAAAATTATTAATAACATTACTGTCAAAACAATTAAAATAATTAAATTGCACTGAAAAATAATTACAAAAAAAAGGCAAAAGATTTTTCTAAAAGTACAATAAAAAACCAATCACTAAAATTATCATTATTATTGCATAAATAATAAAATCATAAAAATCATTCAATGTAAAGAATAAAAAAAAATAACAGGGAAAAAAAAACGAATAAAGGGAAAAATAGAGGAATATTAATTTTAAAATGATCACTGATATAAAATAAAATTTCAGGAAAATCTTAAAAAAAAATCAAAAGATTTTTATAAAAAAATAATCACAAAAATTATCATTAGGATTGCGCAAATAATAAAATTATAAAAATCATCTGATACAAAGAACAAATAAAAATAACAGAAAAGACAAAAATGAATAAAGAGAAAAAGGGAGCAATATTAATTTTAAAATGATTACAAACATAAAATAAAAATCTAGGATTTAACAGATTAAAAATAAAACCTCAAGAAAAAGAGATAAAAACTAAAGCCAAAAACTAAAAGCATAAATGCATAAATACTAATAAAAAATAAACATTGTCAAAGAATAAAAAAAACAATCAACTGAATTAATATCCAATAAAAAATTAAAAGAATAAGGACCGAAATGAAAAATTACATATATAAAAATCATTCTACTTGAAGGATAAAATTAAAAAAAAAATACTTGGAGGACCAAAAATAAATAATGATAATTGCTGTCATTTTAGAAAAATATTAGAAGAAGAGGGACTGAAATCAAACTTTGTATATATAACCAATTTCAATTGGAGGACCAAATTAAAGAAATCAAAACTTCCGTACCGGAAAAATTGCAGAAATAAAAAATCAATCAAGAATTCAAAGTATAAGGACTGAAATGAAAACTTCTTATATAATCAATGTTAATTGAAGGGCACAATTGAAAACAATAAAACTTTAATTTCAATAAATAAGTTATAAAAACGAAATCAAAACCCCAGGGACCAAACTGAACTTACTACAAACTTCAGGGACCGGAGCTGACTTTGCGGCGGCAGGAGAGAGAAAAAAGACAGCCGACAAATAAACGTCCGCCGCCAATTAACCGGACATATATGACCGGAATGCGCCGCGACGGAAAAGAGAGGACCTTCAGGCGCATCTTCTGGCACGGCGGAATATAATTTTTGACGGCGTAACGACGCCGCACGCGCCGCCTAAAGGGCGCGTTCGCGTTGAACGCCGCTGGCGCGGCTAGACGACGCGCCAGCTGTCCCCGTGGGGAATGACCCAAACAACCCTGCCCCCACTGGTATTTACGAAAATACCGGAGGGGAAAGGACGCCCCAGCCCCCGTGCACTGTACACAATTTTGTCGTTATCGGGGGCTTTTTCTGTCAGCGCACTGTGCAAAAAACTTGGGAAAAACCGAGGGCGCCCCTGTCTCCTGTACACTATTTTGTCGTTTTTAGGGGGTAGAATCATTAATACACTGTGCACATTGCGGCTATTAAAAAAAGAAGGAAAAAGCCGAAAACACCCCCAGCAAAAAATGCACTCACGCCGGCTGATGAAGGGTAGAACCGGGCGCATACTGTCGCAATCCACAGTGAATACACTCTCAGTCCACAGTGCAACACCCTACACATTTTATTTGTTTTGTAATATTGATTCTTTATTGTGCTGGTGCAAGGATAGATGTACATAAATTGCGAGTTGTTGAGCGTTCTTAGTTGCCATTAAGGCAATGCAAAAGTCAGCTTATTGCTAGGGTTCATGGATAGAGCACAGCATTCAATTGAGATATAGCAATGTACCTGTGAATAATTGTTGTCTGCAATTGGATTAACACTTTGATAAGATCAAATAATCGAGGCACACGTGCAGTCAATAATTTTATAAAAAAAGTGGTTGTTTTGAATTATGTTTAGATGATTTTGAAACAATCTAATAAATAAATAAAAAATCTTAATATGTGTAGATTTAATCTTTAATATTGTTAAGCAATTATATATTATTTTTATATTCTCATTTATATATTGGGTTGAAATTATTAATAATATAATAATAATTATTATTTTATTCTTTGTTTGCTTTTTGATAATAAATAACAATTGATATTAAATTAAAACATTTTTTAATATTGTATAACTTTATTCATTTACATGCTTGTTTATTATTAAAATATATTAGAGAATATGAATTAATTATACCATCATAAATTAAAGTCTAATATAATTAAAAACAAAAGATAATAAAAACCCGATTTAAAGTTATGTTCGGTTAGTATTCTAGATCATAAAAGATAAAAATATATTTTATTAAAAAAACGACAATAACTTTGAAGTAAACCTAGCTAACATGGAATATATAGTTTTTTTCATATTCATTATCTTTTTTTTATTCTAAAATAAATAGTTTACTAAACAGTCACTCACGAGTTCGAATCTCATTATTGTAAGTTTGTACAAATTTCAAATATAAATTTTTTTTATTTAAGAGAGTGTGTTAGAGAATAATATAAATTATATTTTTAATCACATTCAACAACTTAATTTTTTAGATGAAATGATTATTTGGCATTTAAATCTTTTTTCAAAAAAATATGTAAATAAAAAAAAGGCATTTTGCCTTTTTTCTATTTTGTCAGGGTTGTGGATGTTTGTCGTTCTTAGTGTCTGTTTGGAAATGTGGTTGAGGTTGTTTTTAAAAGTGATTTTCGTTCAGAAATGCATCAAATGGTATTTTTTTTTCTAAAAATTATTTTTGATATCAGCACATGAAAATGATATAAAAACACTATTTTTTTTAATTTAAAATAAAAATAAAAATAAAACAAGTTTTTTAAAAACATTTTTAAAATACAGTATCTAACCGGAACTAATAAATAATCACTTATTTCCTAAAAAAGAAAAAAAGAAGTATGAAATTCTCCAACACAAAAATCACGGGTCTCTGAGATCTCCAACACTTGGTCAAACACTTTGAGATTAGCGAATTTATCGTTGGAGAGTGATAATTTCTTAGACACGAGGACAATGAGGGCATGTTTCTCTCTATACTTTATATTTAGAAAATATAAAAATTTAAATATTTTATTATGTAACCTCAGATCCATGCAACCTTCTATCAAAATAATAATTAAATAAGAAAAAGAAAAGAAAAGAGAAAAACATTCTCCTTTGAAGGCTCGGTTTAAGGGAGGTCACAGAACTTGTTTTTTTTTTTTTTTATCCACACCCCTATAATTTATTGACACTTTCCCTTATAAAAGGAGAGAAAAATCTGAAAAAATAAAATCTTCTTATCCAAACCAATATAAAAAATTTTATTTTTATTTTTTACTTTAAATTAAATTTTTTTGAATGTTTTTAGATTATTTTCATGTGCTGATGACAAAAATAATTTTTTAAAATTAAAAATATCATTTTGATACATTTCTGAATGAAAAATAATTTCAAAAACAACCTCCTAAATAATCACATAGTGTATTATTAGCACTTTACTTTAGGAATAAAAACTCTAAAATGATTAAAAAGAGGGGGGAAATCAGTAATATTAGAAAATATAAAATTTTAAAACTATATCAAAGTTTATCAAACATGAAATTAAATATTTTTTAAATGTGAAAAATATTTACTTATATAAAAGTTCATAAACAAAATATTATTTAATAGATGAATAATATATACATGCAGCCCTAATTTCCTAAAATATCTAGACAGATTTAAGATCGAGTTAGGTTTAAAAATATTATATATCATTAATAATATATATTTTTAATTTATGAAGATCAATTCTTTTAAACTAATCAATGTTTTATCATTTTGTTTTTATTTTTTTGTGACCGATTTGCCAACAAAATATCTATCATCATTACTTAGGTTTGAAAATCAGTTGCATGTTCCCATTAAAACAGATTGTGGTGCAAATTCCTCTCAATTTTTATACTGCAAATCGTTACATAAAAAACTATATAGTAGTTTCTAAAAGATGTGACGTGATGACAAAGAACTTGAAATTTGTCTTGTAGAGTTTGAGTTCGAGTCAAGTGTTGTAAGAGTCCGGGATAGCCAGAATTTTACTCATTTAACCCGGACCTACAAAAACTACCTAAAGAGAGATGAAGTTTCTTCAAATCCATTTTTTTTTTTTTTACATAAAACACTTATCAATTGGTGTTTAGTGCAATAGTACCCTTTTAAATTTCAATAAAGAACCAATATATATATATTGGTTCTTTATTGTGGTGGTGCAAGGATAGATGTACATAAATTGCGAGTTGTTGAGCGTTCTTAGTTGCCATTAAGGCAATGCAAAAGTCAGCTTATTGCTAGGGATTCATGCATAGAACACAGCATTCAATTGAGATTTAGCAATGTACCTGTGAATAATTGTTGTCTGCAATTGGATTAACACTTTGATAAGATCAAATAATCGAGGCACACGTGCAGTCAATAATTTTATAAAAAAAGTGGTTGTTTTGAATTATGTTTAGATGATTTAATCTTTAATATTGTTAAGCAATTATATATTATTTTTATATTTTAATTTATATATTGGGTTGAAATTATTAATAATATAATTATTATTATTTTATTCTTTGCTTGCCTTTTGATAATAAATAGCTAACATGGAATATATAGTCTTTTTCATTTTCATTATCTTTTTTTTATTCTAAAATAAATAGTTTATTAAACATTCACGAGTTTGAATCTTATTATTGTAAGTTTGTACAAATTTCAAACATAAAACATTTTTATTTAAGAGAGTGTATTAGAGAATAATATAAATTATATTTTTAATCACATTCAACAACTTAATTTTTTAGATGAAATGATTATTTGGCATTTAATTTTTTTTTCAAAAAAATATGTAAATAAAAAAAAGGCATTTTGCCTTTTTTCTATTTTGTCGGGCTTGTGGATGTTTGTCATTCTTAGTTTCTGTTTGGAAATGTGATTAAGGTTGTTTTTGAAAGTATTTTTCGTTCATAAATGCATCAAATAATTTATCAACACATGAAAATGATATAAAAACACTATTTTTTTAATTTAAAATAAAAATAAAAATAAAACAAGTTTTTTAAAAACATTTTTAAAATACAGTATCTAACCGGAACTAACCGGAACTAATAAATAATCACTTATTTCCTAAAAAAGAAAAAAAGAAGTATGAAATTCTCCAACACAAAAATCACGGGTCTCTGAGATCTCCAACACTTGGTCAAACACTTTGAGATATGCGAATTTATCGTTGGAGAGTGATAATTTCTGAGACACGAGGACAGTGAGGGCATGTTTCTCTCTATACTTTATGTTTAGAAAATATAAAAATTTAAATATTTTATTATGTAACCTCAGATCCATGCAACCTTCTATCAAAATAATAATTAAAAAGGAAAAAAGAAAAGAGAAAAACATTCTCCTTTGAAGGCTCGGTTTAAGGGAGGTCACAGAACATTTTTTTTTTTTTTTTTTATCCACACCCCTATAATTTATTGACACTTTCCCTTATAAAAGGAGAGAAAAATCTGAAAAAATAAAATCTTCTTATCCAAACCATTATAAAAAATTTTATTTTTATTTTTTACTTTAAATTAAATATTTTTGAATGTTTTTAGATTATTTTCATATGCTGATGACAAAAATAATTTTTTAAAATTAAAAATATCATTTTGATACATTTCTGAACGAAAAATATTTTCAAAAACAATCTCCCAAACAATCACATAGTGTATTATTAGCACTTGAATAAAAACTCTAAAATGATTAAAAAGAGGGGGGAAATCAGTAATATTAGAAAATATAAAATTTTAAAACTATATCAAAGTTTATCAAACATGAAATTAATTATTTTTTAAATGTGAAAAATATTTACTTATATAAAAGTTCATAAACAAAATATTATTTAATAGATGAATGATATATACATGCAGCCCTAATTTCCTAAAATATCTAGACAGATGTTAAGTCCTTCTACTATTGGTCGTTTCATAGTAATAATCTTATAATAAGTTTTATTAAAAAAGTTAGATAAAAAAAATCAATTTAATCTGAAAGATTTATTTGTAACAACTAGGGATGTAAACAAAAAAAACTCAATCAAAATCCATCATAATTGTTTTTATATATATAAAATTTATATCATTCAAATTTAGAGGGTTTTTGGAAACCACTTCAAAATACTCTTAAAAAGGTTTGAATATTGTTTTTATATTTTTAAATTATTTTGATTTGTGGATATTAAAATTATTTTGTTAAAAATAAAAAAATATTATTTTGATGGAGTAATAATAATAATTATAAATAATAATAATAATACAGAGGCATGCCGTACATGTGAGCTGCGAGACAGCGCGCCAACCTCTACTCTTTGTACTATATAAAAAATAACATTCCTATCTCTCCGCTGCTCCTCTCAAGCCTCTCCTCCTCCTCCCTCTATCCCTGACGTTTGTTTCTTTCTTATCAATATCTTCACCCTTTTTGCCGGACTTCTTGCACGAGGTCCGCCGGCGTCCAGCCAAAACCCGACGTCAGTATGGACACAGATGCCAGCGAACCCATCCTGAAACCATATCATCGTCATCACCATGATCATCATAATTCACCGACCCCTGTAAAGGCATCGGATGCACTCCCATTACCTCTTTACTTAACAAATGGTTTATTCTTCGGCCTATTTTTCTCCGTAGCCTACTTCCTTCTCCATCGCTGGCGCGAAAAGATCAGAAATTCCACTCCCCTTCATATCATCACCTTCCCTGAAATCGTTGGGATAGTTTGTTTGGCTGCTTCGATTATTTATCTTCTTGGTTTCTTTGGGATTGGCTTTGTTCAATCTTGTATATCTCGAGGGTCCCATGATTCTTGGGATGTTGAGGAAGATAATGGTGGCGGTTGTAGTACTGAAGAACCACCTACATGCACTCTTGCTCCTATTTCGAGGGCAAAAGTTGTTGCACCGACGATTCAAGAACCATTTTTATCAGGTGACGACGAGGAGGTTATCAAAGGAGTGGTATCTGGGACTATTCCTTCGTATTCTCTCGAATCAAAGCTTGGAGATTGCAAAAGGGCAGCTGCTATTAGGCGTGAAGCGCTTCAGAGGATGACAGGGAGGTCTATGGAGGGATTGCCATTAGAAGGGTTTGATTATGAATCAATATTGGGGCAGTGCTGTGAGATGCCTGTTGGGTTTGTGCAGATTCCTGTGGGAATTGCTGGGCCATTGTTGCTTAATGGGAAGGAGTATATGGTCCCAATGGCCACGACAGAGGGGTGCTTGGTGGCCTCTACAAATAGAGGGTGCAAGGCTATTCATGCATCAGGTGGGGCTAGTTCTGTTTTGCTTAAAGATGCCATGACTAGAGCTCCTGTTGTCAGGTTTGGGACTGCAAAAAGGGCTGCCGAGTTGAAGTTCTTTGTTGAGGATCCTGCTAATTTCGACACCCTTTCTGTTGCTTTCAACAGGTTCTGATTTTCTCCACTTTTTCCAATTTGATTTTAAGAAAGTGGATATTAGACTAATCAATCAATCTTCCCTTTTGAAATTTAATCCTTCTCTTTTTAGTCTTCTTCGGCCTACAATGATTTATTTCTTGATTTCTTGAAATTGAAAATTTTCAACTCCGAGGCTATCCAGCCAAGGAGATAGAAAGTTGGTACCATATGATTTTGGATATACTGGCAAAGTTTTTCTGGTTGATTTAGTTTTTCTTTTTTTAAAGAGTGTCTTGGAAGAACTTTTCTTGTTGTTTTGGCAATATTTTGTTATTGGTGGATGAAAACTTATTGATGGCGATGGGTTCTAATTTTCTTCACTATTGTTTTGCATGGTGTTACATTATCTGCCTACTGTATATTTATCTACTACAACAAGTTTTGCTTTTCTAATGTTCTTGTCTCTGTCAGGAAGAATTTTATATTCCGAAAGGAAAATTATGTTTAAGTTTTTTAATTTCACACGAGCAAAGATACTTGATGAGGTGGATGATATGCAGGTCTAGCAGATTTGGAAGGCTACAAAACATTAAATGTACAGTAGCAGGAAAGAATTTGTACATGAGGTTTGGTTGCAGCACAGGCGATGCTATGGGAATGAACATGGTCTCCAAAGGAGTCCAAAATGTTCTTGATTATCTCCAACCAGATTTTCCTGACATGGAGATCATTGGCATCTCTGGTAAACCCTCCATGCTTCTTAATCTCCGTTTTTGGATTCATTATCAGGTGATGTGTATAGTTAACGATTCATTATTCTCAATCTGTGTTTTGATTCCTCAGGCAACTTCTGTTCAGACAAGAAACCTGCAGCTGTGAACTGGATTGAAGGGCGAGGAAAGTCAGTTGTATGTGAGGCAATCATAAACGAAGAGGTGGTAAAGAAGGTACTGAAGACCAATATAGATACCTTGGTGGAGCTCAACATGCTTAAGAACCTTACAGGCTCAGCCATGGCTGGTGCTCTTGGTGGGTTTAATGCCCATGCCAGCAATATTGTCAGTGCAGTTTTCATAGCCACAGGGCAGGATCCTGCTCAGAATGTTGAGAGCTCTCACTGCATTACTATGATGGAATCGGTCAATGATGGCAAGGACCTTCATATCTCTGTCACCATGCCTTCCATTGAGGTAAAATGCCAGATTAAGCTGAGCTACATCATTAACAGCCGTGCGATCAAAAAATAGTATTATGATTTGATTTCAGACATCAATAGCCAACCTCTAACTCTCTTTTTTAATGCATCAACTATCTGGTTCAGGTGGGCACAGTAGGAGGTGGCACCCACCTAGCATCTCAGTCAGCTTGCTTGAACCTACTTGGAGTAAAGGGTGCGAGCAAAGATTCTCCAGGATCAAACTCAAGACTCTTGGCTTCCATTGTTGCTGGTTCTGTTTTGGCAGGAGAGCTGTCCCTCATGTCTGCAATTGCAGCTGGTCAGCTTGTGAGGAGCCACATGAAATACAACAGATCAAGCAAAGATGTGTCGAAGATACCCTCCTAAATCTCTGAAATAAATTATATGACAAGATATCATATGATGAAGAATCAGAAATAAATCTCCACAAAAAGATGTGGGAAATATTAAAAATCTAAACTGCTTGCTGGCTAGCAAAGAGGATGGCCATGTGGAGCTACTAGTTACTTAGAAAAATAAACAAAGCCAGTTCACATTGCTGTAATCACGTGACTCTGGCAGGTCTCTTTCCAAGATTTACTAGGATGCTTCCAACTGTGAGTTTTTAATTTATTTTACGAAAGGGATAGTGGAACCATCAATTGTTTTCACCTCTCTGTGCCAAACTGTGTTCTATTAAAGTTAATACATCCTGTTAATTGTACCTTGTATCTGTATTAACTTTAGGTAAGAGCATCTTTTAATGAGATTTAGATCTGTTTTAAGTGTCTGTTGTCTGTTTTTTCACTTGATATATCAGGCTAAGCACATGGTGTTGTGAATCAGGAAATGAGTCCTAGCTTGTCCGAAAACTCTTGATTGTGTATATTCTCAGCACTGTTATCACTAATTTCGAACCCAAAATAATTCCCACCAACATCAATTCCATAGCTTAACTCGTACCGGATCTCATAAAAGAAAATATCATCAAGAGGATTGAAAGATTGACATTTGTGAGATTGGGTGGGTGTTAGGCATCTCCCTAAGAAGAAGAACGAAATCATGGCGCTGACTTTGATGATCTATCAAGCAATGAAATGCATGATGCTATCGTGTCACACCCTTATGTGCCCAGATTATCAGCATCTGATGAAAAAGTACCTATCCTTGCATTGCAGATCACTTTGTTCCCGAATAAAGGGTTTAGCATCAGCTACGCCGCTCACCACGCTGCTCTTGATGGGAAATCCTCGATCTTGTTCATGAAAGCATGGGCTCACCTATGCAAGAACAGTTCATGCTTGTTGCCAGCTGAGCTAATCCCTTTTTTTGATAGAACAGCTTTTCAAGATCCAAAGGGGATTGCCATTGACTGCTTGAACAGCCAGTCAAGCATGAATCAGGCAGATGGAGGTTCAGATTCCAATGCTAGAAGCTTGAAACCATTTCCACCTACAGAAGTTGAGCCAAACTCGGTACGAGCAACGTTCAATTTTTCACGAGAAGACATAAAGAAATTGAGGGAAAGGATCCTCTCTCAACTTGACAAGTTCTCTGATAAAAACGACGCGGAACCAATCCATTTATCATCTTTTGCGATCACATTTTCTTATGCATTAGTTTGCCTTGTGAAGGCTAGAGGTTTGAAAAGTGATGAGAAGATGATGTTTGGATTTGCAGCAGACTGTAGGGCACGTTTGGACCCTCCCTTCCTACAAATTATTCTGGCAATTGTATTTCTTTTTGTGCTGATGTTTTAATAGCACGACCACCGATGCAAGATGATGGCATTCTTTTTGTTGTACGAAAGGTTAGTGAGCTGATCAAAGGAATGGAGAAAACAACTCTTGAAGTAGAAAAGGACAAGGTTGAAAAGTTTATGGCTACCGGTCTAGATGCAATACCGGTTACGGTTGCCGGGTCAGCCCGATTTGAGGTTTATGGGGTAGATTTCGGGTGGGGGAGGCCGAAGAACGTGGAGGTTACCAGCATAGATAGGACTGGAGCTATTTCTATGGCGGAGAGCAAAGCTGAAAGTGGCGGCGTTGAGATCGGATTGGTTTTGAAGAAAGATGTGATGGGGATATTTAAGAATTTGTTTGTTAATGGCCTTAAACATGATTAAGGTACACTAATTAGCTGTTTTACTAGTTTTGAGTGTGATTATAGATTTGCATTCTGTCTTTTATAATTTTTGTTTGGAAGACGAAGAAAAATTCCATTTAAGATTGAGAGTGTCTGCCCCCTCTATTTGTTATTCATTCAATTCGAGTTAGCATTCACATTACTATATTATAAAAGTCCCTCACTAGCCCCAAAGGGATACCTAATAATTAATTAGTCAACTTGGTACAGGAAATAATTGATTATAGAATATGAATATCTAGAGCTTCAAGTGAATTAATGGGTGATTAGTAAATCATATACATATCACGATTAATACCCGGATCTACTGAACATTCTATAATCTTAGTAGATAGGTAAAACACCATAGGGGACAAACATGTAAAATAACTATAATATTCTCTAATAAGATAGAAATCAACAGTTAAATCTGGAGCCATTAAGGATATTGAACATGTTTTTTTTATAAAATACAAATACAAAATAATCTTTGTATACATGCATAATAAGAGTTTCACTCTTATTTTATACTATCAAAACTAAATTTACTATGTTTTTTAACGCAAACTGCATTTAATACAAATAAAAATAAAAATAAAAAATCTAAACTAAAAATAAAGACGTATAGATGCAATCAAAAAATTAAGAGGAATTAGTATTTCTCACCGAGTGTTTTCGTGCTCCGGGGTCATTCTTTGTGCACTCAATGCCCTGATTCCACACTCAGCCCAATTAACAGCAAGATTTCTCCAATAGCAAAACATATCCTGTTAAAAATCCAAAAAAAATATTTATTATGCATGGTTATTTATTAATTAATAAAAAATAAAATATATTTGAGTTAGTATATCAATATTAAGTTCGAATGAGCTTCAGATCGAATCTAACAAAATTCATATCTTACACATTAGTCATCATAACTAAAAACCTTTATATAAATTATATTCATGTTTTTTTTAAGAAAACAATATTTAAAAAAAAAAGTTAAACGTTAAAAACATAGATGAGATAAATCATGGATCGATATAAACTATAATTTCAAAAACAGATGATATTTGTTTAGATTTTATTGACACAAGTTATGATTATTTAAAAAAAAAAAGCAAAGGGGGGTTGATTAAAATAAAATTAAAAGCAAATAGTTTTTATATATCAAAACTATAAAAACACTTGAAAAAAACAGTTTCATGTTTTTTTTAAGAAAACAATATTTTAAAAAACAAGTTAAACGTTAAAAACATAGATGAGATAAATCATGGATCGATATAAACTATAATTTCAAAAACAGATGATATTTGTTTAGATTTTATTGACACAAGTTATGATTATTTAAAAAAAAAAAAGGTGGGGGGGGGGGGGGGGGGGGGGGGGGGGGTTGATTAAAATAAAATTAAAAGCAAATAATTTTTTTTATAAAAAATAATTTATTTTTATTTTTATTTTAAATTAAAAAATTTACGTGTTTTTAGATCATTTTTATTTGTTAATGTCAAAAATTATTTTAAAAAAATTATTTTAATATATTTCTGAACAAAAAATACTTTCAAAATCAACATCAATCACATTATTAAACAAACACTTAATTTGAAACTTGATGTTGGTGACAATGATCTCCACACGCATTAAACATACAAAAGACAAGGCATCGTATTCAAGATGAGATTTAAATCACTGGATTATTTTAATAAATTAAGGTCAACTGATGTTCATCTCTCTCTCTCTCTCTCTCTCTCTCTCTCTATATATATATATATATATATATATATATATATATATATATATATATATATATATTAGCCACTAAATCACGCCTCATCGCGGCCAAAACTATATTTTTTTCAACGCAAAAATATTAATTATATGAGATTTTTTTATAATAATATAAATTTGAGAAAAATAATAAATATGTACAGAATTCTTATGAACTGCAAATTTATTATAAAATATATGAATTGTAAATCGATATAAATTTATTTTTTAGTAAGTTTCAACGAAATCACCAGTATAAAATTATCATCATCAAAGAAGCAAGAATATTTGGATACTTGAATTATCAAATTCACTATATTAGGATTAATTCATTTTATAATCCAAAATTAAAATAAAATATAAAATATAAATTGTGAAAATACCTGCAATAATCAAATAACAAAAATAAATAGTTAATTTTCTATATACAAAAAAAAAACATCATTGAAAATTCATCTCTACGTTACTATCATTATCATGACTATAACAGTTCAAATTATTATCAACATTATTAAATTGCCCCAAAAATTAAAATAAAGCAAAACATTTTTTTTTAAATAATAATAAATAATCACTAAAATTATCATTATTATTGTGCAAAAATGAAATCATAAAATCATCTCATTCGAAAAACAAATAGAATAACAAAAAAAAAGAACAAAGAAAAAAATAGAAGAAATATTAATTTTAAAATGATCACCAACATAAATTAAAATTTCAGGATTGAATCGAATAAAAATAAAACCCCAATAAAAACAAAATGACAAAAATTAAAAACAAGAACTAAAAGTATAGGTGCATAAATACGACTAAAAAATAAACATTGTCCAAGAAGGACTGAAAAAATAAAAAGAATTAATAACAGATAAAAAATTCAAAGAATAAATGGCGAAATGAGAAATAAATAAAAATCTTGGGACAAAAACAAATGAAGACATTTTTTAAAAAATACAGTGTAATTTTGTTTAAAAATTAAAAGAGTAAAGACAAAAATGAAAGTAGCATATATGACCAATTGAATGGCTGAAATAATGAAAGAAACCAAACACAAACCCAAAAAAAAAAACTAAGGACTGAAATGAAAACTAACATACATAATAAGTTTCAATTGAAGGGCACAATTGAAAAAAACTCAAAATTTTGATTGAAGAAATCAAGAATAAAACCAAAATCAAAATAGCAGGGACTAAAATAAAACAATCACAAACATGAAGGACTTACATGTAATATACAATGGTAGGAGAGAGAAAAGGGAGAAAAAACTAAAAACCATTCACTGGCGATTCACCGACCACCGGACACTGATACGTGCCGCACTGGAAGGTAGAAGACATGGCGGCGCACTAGGGGACACAATAGACAATCAGTTTACACCGCCAAATAAAGCAGCATGCGCCGCCTGAATGGCGCGAGCGCGTGAAACACTGCTCCCGTGTCCTTACAACGCCTGCAGTGTTTCTGAAAAGAAATAATAATAAAAATGATAAATTACCTATACACTCCTCGACCCAACGATAACGATGAAAAAAATAGGTGATGAAAGTACCACAATAGCTCCAGCTCCAAATGTTTTTCTTTTTTCTTTTTAGGGGTAGTTTCATAGTTTTACTGTGCACGAATTTGTGGAAAAAAAACACTTCACTCTTTCATGTCCTTTTGTCAGCATTTAGGGGTAAAATGGTATATTTACTATGCAAAAAATTCAGAAACACCATACACGTCTCTAGAAATATCGAAAATTACCCCGGTTCCGGGGATTAAATTTTTTCAGCCTTGGGATAAAATAGAAATTTTATTGTCACAATCCACAAAAATATTTCAATGAAATCGGCACGCCAATTATATTGTAGTTAATATTAAAAAATAACAGTGTTATTACTAAAGCGCTAAAAGAGCTCGGGAAATCACTGCTCACCTACACCCATTGGCATTGTGGAGTGGATGTTTGCTCTGATGCTTCGCGCCTATGTGAGCCCTTTTTTTTCCATTAATGAACAGTGTATTAACGAAATTGTCCATTGAGGTAAAATGTGTAAATTAACAGGATATATAAAGAAGGCCATGTGTAAATTAACAGCCGTGCAATCAAAAAATAGTATTATGATTTGATTCCAGAAATCAATAGCCAACCTCTAACTCTCATTTTTAATGCATCAACTATCTGGTTCAGGTGGGCACAGTAGGAGGTGGCACCCACCTAGCATCTCAGTCAGCTTGCTTGAACCTACTTGGAGTAAAGGGTGCGAGCAAAGATTCTCCAGGATCAAACTCAAGACTCTTGGCTTCCATTGTTGCTGGTTCTGTTTTGGCAGGAGAGCTGTCCCTCATGTCTGCAATTGCAGCTGGTCAGCTTGTGAGGAGCCACATGAAATACAACAGATCAAGCAAAGATGTGTCGAAGATACCCTCCTAAATCTCTGAAATAAATTATATGACAAGATATCATATGATGAAGAATCGGAAATAAATCTCCACAAAAAGATGTGGGAAATATTAAGAATCTAGACTGCTTGCTGGCTAGCAAAGAGGATGGCCATGTGGAGCTACTAGTTACTTAGAAAAATAAACAAAGCCAGTTCACATTGCTGTAATCACGTGACTCTGGCAGGTCTCTTTCCAAGATTTACTAGGATGCTTCCAACTGTGAGTTTTTAATTTATTTTACGAAAGGGATAGTGGAACCATCAATTGTTTTCACCTCTCTGTGCCAAACTGTGTTCTATTAAAGTTAATACATCCTGTTAATTGTACCTTGTATCTGTATTAACTTTAGGTAAGAGCATCTTTTAATGAGATTTAGATCTGTGTTAAGTGTCTGTTGTGATATATCAGGCTAAGCACATGGTGTTGTGAATCGGGAAATGAGTCCTAGCTTGTTCACAAACTCCCAAAAAATATTCTCAGCACTGTGATCACTAATTTTGCACCTAAAAAAATTCCCATCACGGAGATTTCTTTTTTGATCAAATGAAGATGGAGCTGAGTACTTTGTTGAATCAACTGTTCTAAGAAGCAACCTCTCCCTAAGAAGCAACCTCTCCCTAAGAAGAAGAACGAAATCATGGCATCAACAATCCCACTAAAAGTAGTTGAGGTATGTCAGGTCTCGCCACCCTACGAATCGCCGTCGCCGTATTCCGTTGTTGAAGTTTCTCTCCCTCTCACTTTTTTTGACATTGTATGGCTTAAATTTCATCCACTTGAGCACATCTTCTCCTATGAGCTCACTGATTTAACCCTTACCGTGTTCAACTCAGAGATCCTTCCCAAACTCAAAAACTCCCTCTCTCTTACTCTCCTTCGCTTCCTCCCTGTCGCTGGCAACATTACTTGGCCTTCACACTCTGCCAAACCCATCATTCTGTACACTCCACAAGATGGTGTTTCGTTGACTATCGCGGAGTCCAATAATGCTGTTGACTTTGATGATCTATCAAGCAATGAAATGCATGATGCTATCGTGTCACACCCTTATGTGCCCAAATTATCAGCATCTGATGAAAAAGTACCTGTCCTCGCATTGCAGATCACTTTGTTCCCGAATAAAGGGTTTAGCATCGGCTGCGCCGCTCACCACGCTGCTCTCGATGGAAAATCCTTTAACTTGTTCATGAAAGCATGGGCTCACCTATGCAAGAACAGTTCATGCTTGTTGCCAGCTGAGCTAATCCCTTTTTTTGATAGAACAGCTTTTGAAGATCCAGAGGGGATTGCCATTGACTGCTTGAACAGCCGGTCAAGCATGAATCAAGCAGATGGAGGTTCAGATTCCAATGCTAGAAGCTTGAAACCATTTCCACCTATAGAAGTTGAGCCAAACTCGGTACGAGCAACGTTCAATTTTTCCCGAGAAGACATAAAGAAATTGAGGGAAAGGATCCTCTCTCAACTCGACAAGGTCTCTGATAAAAAAGACGCAGAACCAATCCATTTTTCATCTTTTGCGATCACACTTTCTTATGCATTAGTTTGCCTTGTGAAGGCTAGAGGTCTAAAAAGTGATGAAAAGATAATGTTTGGATTTGCAGCAGACTGTAGGGCACGTTTGGACCCTCCCATTCCTACAAATTATTCTGGCAATTGTATTTCTTTTTGTGCTGATGTTTTAATAGCAGGATCAGCGATGCAAGATGATGGGATTGTTTTTGTTGCACGAAAGGTTAGTGAGCTGATCAAAGGAATAGAGAAAACAACTCTTGAAGTAGAAAAGGACAAGGTTAAAAAGTTTATGGCTACTGGTCTAGATGCAATCCCGGTTACGGTTGCCGGGTCAGCCCGTTTTGAGGTTTATGGGGTAGATTTCGGGTGGGGGAAGCCAAAGAACGTGGAGGTTACCAGCATAGATAGGACTGGAGCTATTTCTATGGCGGAGAGCAAAGCTGAGAGTGGCGGCGTTGAGATCGGATTGGTTTTGAAGAAAGACGTGACGGGGATATTTAAGAATTTGTTTGTTGATGGCCTTAAACATGTTTAAGGTACACTAATTAGCTGTTTTACTAGTTTTGAGTTTGATTGTAGATTTGCATTCTATCTTTTATAATTTTTGTTTGGAAGACGAAGAAAAAATCACTTAAGATTGAGAGTGTCTGCCCCCTCTATTTGTTATTCATTCAATTCGAGTTAGCATTCACATTACTATATTATAAAAGTCCCCCACTCACCCCAAAGGGATAGCTAATAATTAATTAGTCAACTTGGTTCAGGACAGTACAGGAAATAATTGATTGTAGAATATAAGTAAAAGAGCTAAAACAGCTCGGTCATCCACTGTTCACGCACACTCATGTGCACTGTGGACTGACCATTTGTTTCCCTGCTTCGCGCGCGCATGTGCTCCTTTTTTTTTCTTTTTTTTACACATGGCTCCTTTTTGTATTTTTTATGGTGAAATTGACAAATGAGTAGCTTTGGCCGAGAGGTTATCCGCGCGCAGCGAGTTCGAAACGCTCAGACAGCAAATCTGATTTGGTTTTTTTTTTTTTAAGAACTGTTTTTTTCAAAAAAAAAAAGTTTTTTTTTAATATCTGGTTGTTGTTTCTGATTTGGTTTTTTTTTTTTAAGAACTGTTTTTTTTAATACCTAGTTGTTGTTTTTTTTAAAAAAAAAATTTTTTTTTAATAATTGAGGTGTCCGGGCCAACTTACGCGCACCACGACTAATCTCCGGATCCACTTTTTCTTGACATTTTTTTCCCTATTTTGTTTTGCCACTTATACATTTTTTTTCTTAACCGAGGTGTCCGGGTCAGCTTACGTGCACCACGATTTTTTCTTCCCAAGTATATATTTTTTTTCTTAACCGAGGTGTCCAGGTCAGCTTACGCGCACCGTGATTTTTTCTTCCCAAGTATATATTTTTTTTCCTGGCCAACTGAGCGCGCCGCGAATAATCCCTGGGCTCATTTTTTCTTAACATTTTTTCCTTTTTTTCCCACTTGTACATTTTTTTTTATATAATCAGGGTGTCCGGATCAGCTTACACGCACTACGACTATTACTATTTTATAGAATACCTAAAGGAGATCACAATTCCAAAAACTTATGAATATATATATTTTAAGACGCTCATATGAAATAAATAGCAAAATATATAATTAGTCTAACATATTTATCAGAGAAAAAATTACAACTAATTATTATCATTATTTTTAAGGCTCTAATATGAAATAAATAGAAAAATATATAATTAGTTTAACATATTTATAAGGAAAAAATTGACGAACAATTATTATCATTATTTTGAATGCCTTATCTACATTAATTAGAAATTTCAACACCTTATAATATTTAAAAAAATTAAAAAATAAAATAAATGGCAAAACAAAAAAAATATTATTAGATCTTAAAAAATTATTTGACATGAAGAATAAATAAAAAGAAAAAAGAAAATAGAGAATAATAAGCCAAACAATTACGACACACCCAACTGTCATCGAATGCCCAATTGACTACAAAAAAAAGTAATTAATCTCTAATTGATTTTATCTATTGTATTTTTTTAATCAACCGATTATATAATTATCGAAACAATTAAAACACACTAAACAATCAATCAATTGCAGTTTTGCAATCTATGAATTAAATAAATCAACACACAATAGCAAACAACCAGAAATAATCCATCTTTGATAGATTTTAGCGGTTGCAATTTTGCTATTTGCCAGTTAAATAGTTCATTGTCGTTAAAATAAACTCAACCATCAACATGTTCGATACAACAATTTTACTAATTACATATTAAAATCACCAATTATAACACGCATAAAATCAATCAGTTTTCTACATAAATAGAACCCAGCACAACGTGCGGGCAAGTTCACTCGCTAAAGAGCTAAAGGAGATCGGCCGTTCAATATTTGTTACTGTGGAATGGACATTTGGTCTGCTGTTTCGCGCCTACATGAGCTCGGTTTTTTTTTTTTATAGTCAGGGCTTCTTATTTTTTAATTTGAATAGTAGAAATGACAAAGGAGTAGTTGTGGTCCAGTTGTTGTTTGTGCGTTGGCAGATTCGGCGCGCGAGGGTTCGAACCGCTCAAACAACAAAACTAATTTTGATATTTTTTTTCCTTTTTTTAAAAAAAAAAAACTGGATTTTTTTTTAATAATTAAGGTGTTCGGGCTAGGTTACGCGCGCCACGACTAATCTTCGGATCCACTTTTTTTATACATTTTTTTCCCTGTTTTGTTTTGCCACTTATACAATTTTTTTTTCTTTTCTCCAGCCGAGGTGTCCGGGTCAGCTTACGCGAACCAAGATTTTTTCTTCCCAGGTATATTTTTTTTTGTTACTGGCCAACTGAGCGCGCCACGAATAATCCCTGGACTCATTTTTTCTGAATATTTTTTCCTATTTTTTCCGCACTTATACATTT
This sequence comes from Salix caprea, assembly GCA_964035475.1. Classification (NCBI taxonomy): domain Eukaryota; kingdom Viridiplantae; phylum Streptophyta; class Magnoliopsida; order Malpighiales; family Salicaceae; genus Salix; species Salix caprea. Next base: position 1,172,788 of record OZ037743.1, read on the forward strand.
TTTATATATAATCAAGGTGTCCGGATCAGCTTACACGCACCATGACTATTATTATGTTATAGAATACCTAAAGGAGATTGTAATTCCAAAAAGTGATGAATATATATATATATATATATTTTAAGGTACTGATATGAAATAAATAGCAAAATATATAATTAGTCTAACATATTTATCGGAGAAAAAATCACAAATAATTATTATCATTATTTTTAAGGCGTTGATGAATTGGCTATAAAATACAATCCACTCATCTGTAATAGATTTCATCGATTATAATTTTGAGAGTTGTCAACTAAATTATTATTCGAGCACTTAAACTGATAACAGCAACCAACTAATTTGATACAGACAAAAAAAAATAGAAATTAACGATTATAATTTGCTATCTACCAACTAAATAATTCTTTGCGGGCCCAATAATTAATCAGTTTGCTACATCAAAAAAGTCTAGCGCAACGCGCGGGCTAGCCAACTCGTGAATATCTAGAGCTTCAAGTGAATTAATGGGTGATACATCAATCTTACGCAACACCCAGACCACTAAATACCCTGCAAGCTTAATGAATAGGTAAGATATTGCGGGAGTAACAGACATATAAAATAATTATAATATTCTCTAATAAGATAAAAATCAACAGTTAAATTTGTAGCCATTAAGGATATTGAACATTTTTTTTTATAAAATACAAATACAAAATAATCTTTGTATACATGCATAAGAGAGAGTGTTGGAGAATAATATAAATCATATTATGGGGCCTCACTTAAAAGCTTAAGCTTTTAGGGGAGATGGTTCCTTAACAGAGAGTTCCACTCTTATTTTACATCATCAAAGCTAAATTTACTATTTTTTTTTTTAATGCAAACTGCATTTAATACAAATAAAAATAAAAATAAAAAATTTAAACTAAAAATAGAGGTGTATAGATACAAACAAAAAATTAAGTGGAATTAGTATTTCTCGCCGAGTGTTTTCGGGCTCCGGGGTCATTCTCTGTGCACGCAATGCCCTGATTCCACACTCAGCCCAATTAACAGCAAGATTTCTCCAACAGCAAAACATATCCTGTTAAAAATCAACAAAAAATATTTATGATGCATGATTATTTATTAATTAATAAAAAATAAAATAGTTAATATATATTTGAAGTGTACATATTATATATAATGATAAATATTATTTATATATATGTTTTATATCAATATTAAGTTCGAATGAGCTTCAGATCGGATCTAACAATATTCATATCTTACACATTAGTCATCAAAACTAAAAACCTTTATATACATTATATTCGAGTTAGTATACATCATAGTAACTAGCCCCTAAGTAATTCTTTTTAATTTTTTAGCATCAAAAATATCAAAACTATAAAAACACCTGAAAAAAACAATTTAATGTTTTTTTTAAGAAAACAATATTTTAAAAAACAAGTTAAACGTTAAAAACATAGATGATATAAATCATGGATAGATATAAACTATAATTTCAAAAAGAGATGATATTTGTTTACATTTTATTCACACAAGTTATGATTATTTTAAAACAATAAAAAGCAAAGGGGGGTTGATTAAAATAAAATTAAAAGCAAATAGTTTTTTTTTTTAATATGAAACGAGTTATTAAACACAATAATATATATTTGCTTTTAATTTTATTTTAATCAACCCCCATATATATATATATATATATCTGTGTGTGTGTGTTATAATGATATTTTTAATTTTGATTTAAAAAAACTAACCCATATTTTCAATGGTCCTTGGATCACAGGAGATTGATGGATTCATGTGTGACAACTCCATCTCGGGAATATTTCACACTGCGTTTCAATAATATTTTTTATAAAAAATAATTTATTTTTATTTTTATTTTAAATTAAAAAATTTACGTGTTTTTAGATTATTTTTATGTGTTAATTTCAAAAATTATTTTTAAAAAATTATTTTAATATATTTCTGAACAAAAAATACTTTTAAAATCAACATCAATCACATTATTAAACAAACACTTAATTTGTAACTTGATGTTGGTGACGGTGATCTCCACACGCATTAAATATACAAAAGACAAGGCATCATATTCAAGATGAGATTTAAATCACTGGATTATTTTAATAAATTAAGGTCAACTGATGTTCATCTCTCTCTCTCTCTCTCTCTCTCTCTCTCTCTCTCTCTCTCTCTCTATATATATATATATATATATATATATATATATATATATATATATAGTAGCCACTAAATCACGCCTCATCGCGGCCAAAACCATTTTTTTTCAACGCAAAAATATTAATTATATGAGATTTTTTTTATAATAATATAAATTTGAGAAAAATAATAAATATGTACATAATTCTTATGAAATGCAATTTTATTATAAAATATATGAATTTTAAATCGATATAAATTTATTTTTTAGTAAGTTTCAACGAAATCATCAGTATAAAATTATCATCATAAAAAAAGCAAGAATATTTGGATACTTGAATTATCAAATTCACTATATTAGGATTAATTCGTTTTATAATCCAAAATTAAAATAAAATATAAAATATAAATTGTGAAAATACCTGCAATAATCAAATAACAAAAATAAATAGTTAATTTTCTATATACAAAAAGAAGAAAACATCATTGAAAATTTATTCCTACGTTACTATCATTATCATGACTATAACAGTTCAAATTATTATCAACATTATTAAATTGCCCCAAAGAATTAAGAAAAGCAAAACATTTTTTTTTAAATAATAATAAATAATCACTAAAATTATCATTATTATTGCGCAAAAATGAAATCATAAAATCATCTCATTTGAAAAACAGATAAAATAACAAAAAAAAAAGAACAAAGAAAAAAAAGAGGAAATATTAATTTTAAAATGATCACCAACATAAATTAAAATTTCAAGACTGAATCGAATAAAAATAAAACCCCAATAAAAATAAAATGACAAAAATTAAAAACAAGAACTAAAAGTATATGTGCATAAATACGACTAAAAAATAAACATTGTCCAAGAAGGACTGAAAAAACAAAAAGAATTAATAACAAATAAAAAATTCAAAGAATAAAGGGCGAAATGAGAAATAAATAAAAATCTCGGACAGAAACAAATGAAGACATTTTTAAAAAAATACAGTGTAATTTTATTTAAAAATTAAAAGAATAAGGACAAAAATAAAAGTAGCATATATGACCAAATGAAAGTAGCATATATGACCAATTGAATGGCTGAAATAATGAAAGAAACCAAACACAAACCCAAAAAAAAAACTAAGGACGGAAATGAAAACTAACATATATAATAAGTTTCAATTGAAGGGCACAATTGAAAAAAACTCAAAATTTTGATTGAAGAAATCAAGAATAAAACCAAAATCAAAATAGCAGGAACTCAAATAAAACAATCACAAACATGAAGGACTTACATGTAATATACAATGACAGGAGAGAGAAAAGGGAGAAAAAACTAAAAACCATTCACTGGCGATTCACCGACCACCGGACACCGACACGTGCCGCACAGGAAGGTAGAGGACATGGCGGCGCCCCAGGGGACACAGTCGACGGTTAGTTTACACCGCCAAATAAAGCAGCATGCGCCTCCTGAATGGCGCGAGCGCGTGAAACACTGCTCGCGTGTCCTTACGACGCCTGCAGTGTTTCTGAAAAGAAATAATAATAAAAATGATAAATTAGCTATACACTCCTCGACCCAACGATAACGATGAAAAAAAAAGGTGATGAAAGTACCACAATACCTCCAGCTCCAAACATTTTTTTTTCTTTTTAGAGATAGTTTCATAGTTTTACTGTGCACGAATTTGTGAAAAAACAAAAACACTTCACTCTTTCGTGTCCTTTTGTCAGGACTTAGGTGTAAAATGGTAGTTTTACTATGCAAAAAATTCAGTAACACCATACACGTCTCTAGAAATATCGAAAATTACCCCGGTTCCAGGGATTAAATTTTTTCTGCCTTGGTATAAAATAATAATTTTATTGTCACAGTCCACAATAATTTGTGTTTATATACACAATAAAAAAAATATTTCAGTGAAATCAGCAAGCCAATTATATTGTAGTTAATATTAAAAAATAACAGTGTTATTACTAAAGAGCTAAAAGAGCTCGGGAAATCACTACTCACCTACACCCATTGGCATTGTGGAGTGGATGTTTGCTCGGATGCTTTGCGCCTACGTGGGCCCTTTTTTTTCATTAATGAACACTGTATTAACGAAATTGTCCCTTAAAAGGACAAAAAACGGCGTCTGGGTTGAGGGGCTCCATGGTAATTGCATGTTTTCAGTCCGGTTTGTCTGGCAGGTTTTTGTTTTTTTAATATTTCATTGAACAGTGCAATAACCGTTTTGTCCCTCGAAAAGGACAAAAATCATGCCTGGGAGGGAGGGGCAATCCGGTAATTAACCAACTGTATTTTTTTTACGTTGGTTTACTGTGGGCGCGTCACCGGATGCGCCGTCCGTTTCCGCGCTCACGAGTGTTTCGGACGACGCGTGCGGCTTACTCCTGTGTCCAAAAATGCCCAATCAGTGTTTATAATGATTTTCAAGCATATTATCTTCCACCTGGTGCGGCGCATGTGACTATGTGGTGTCCGGAGACGTGTCAATGGTCATTTGACGCCCCCCACCCCCATTTCTCTCTCCTGGCTAAGCTGACGTCAGCGCAACTGTTTTTTGTCAAATTTCATTGCAGTCCCTGACCTTTAGAATTTGTTTTTCTGCCCCTTATTGCTATTATATAGGTTTTGATTTGTTTCAATTTCGTCCGTCAATTGAAATTGATTATATATTGTAGTTTCAATTAGGTCCTCATTCTTTTAATTTTGCGGATTGGTCTGGAATCCTGAATATTTTTGGTATCAAAGTTTTGATTGATTTCAATTTCATCCTTCCATGCAAATTTATTATAAATCCTTAATATTTTCGATATTAAAGTTTGATTTCTTTCAATTTTATCCTTCTATGCAAATTAATTATGGATTTCAGTTTCATTTCGATCCCAATTCTTTTAATTTCTGATTTTGTTTTAAATTATTTAATTTCATTATTTGGATGTATTTCAATTTTGTCCTGTAAATTAAATTTAGTACATATGTTTTTGTTTTTATTTTATCCCTTATACTTTTAATCTTGGATTTTATTTTAGTTCCTTTATTTTTTATACATACTTCTTACATAGTTTCTATTTCTGTCTATGTTTATATGTATATGCTCTTAGTTTTTCTTTCCAATTTTTTTTTTATTTCCAATGTTATTATATTTTTCTATTTAATGTCCAAATTTTAACGAAATAATGTTTGTTATTATTTCTCTTTTTTTTATTCTTGAAATTAAGTAATTTCTTTAAATATATAATAATATTTATTTTTTGTTAATATTGTTAGGTATTGAATTTTCTAATTATTACAGATAAAACATTCAAAATAAAAATAATGATTATTTGTAAGTTTTATTTTCTTTTAAATTTATCACATTGATTATATATATTGATATTTATTTAATATTATAGCTTTGATATATATAAATGACCAAAGTTTTTTTGAAAAAAAAATAATATCATTGTTCTAAAATACTTTTATTATAATAATATGAAAGTAAAAAAAATTATGAAATTTTTTTCTCTAACAATAATTATGGTCTCACCAATTTTTATTATTTCCACTGTTATTAAGGTTATATTTTTTTTAATATTTACATTTTAATTTTTGTTCATGATCATTTCAAAAATGATATTTTCTATTTTGTTTTTACTCTCCCGTTCAAATAATATTTTTAAAATCTAATAATATTTTTTAATTTTGTCATTTATTTAGTTTTTTAGTTTCTTTTTTGTTAATATTGTTAGATCTTAAATTTTTTTATTATTATAGATAAGACATTCATAATAATGATAATGATTATTTGTAATATTTTTTTTTCCTTATCAATATGTGAGACTAATTATATATTTTGATATTTATTTAATATCAACACCTTCATATATATATATATATATATATATATAACCTATTTATTATTAATCTAAAATATTTTTAATATAATAATAATATCAGAAATAAATTTTACAATCAGTTTTCTACATAGAAAAAAAAAATTAACAGATTTTATCAAAAGAATTTTGACTGTAGCAACATTCAATCACTTTTTAATGAGAAAAAAACTCATTTCTAACAGATTTAAATAATTATAATTTTACTAATTAAATATTAAAATAACAAAATACAATACATATAAAATCAAAATACATATTTTGTACTTAGATTAAAAACCTCAGCGGGCAAATCGCTCGTTCTCCGCTAAAACAAATCAGCGCATGGAGGCCCGGTTTTGATCGAAGTGGGTTCTTTCCTTCTTTTATATTTCCCAGCCTATACCGGTTCAGCCCAACCGGATTTCTCAGATTGGTCATGATATTTGTGATCGTGACCTCCACGCTTGTCAACGCTACAAAGGTATATGGCGACGTGTCACGAGTGCAACTCTTTTTCCCCAACTGTACGATGTAATTATTAAACCCAGAACTCATCGCGCCTTCCATAATCCAACGATTTAAAATTTGTTTAAGTCGATTTTTTAATTGCATCAAATCGAATAAAATATCAACTTAATTAATCTAATTTAATTTTTAATAATTAAAGTCAACTCTTTCACAGGCATGTGATAACAGTTCAATTTTTTTTTTTAAATAATAATTTAAAAAGTATTTTAAAAAACAAGTTATTAAACGTTAAAAACATAGATGAGATCAATTATGGATCAATATAAACTAAAAAAACCAAATGATGTTAGTTTAGATTTTTTTGACACGTTATGATTATTTAAAAATAAAAATAAGAAGCAAAGGGGGGTTAATAAAAATAAAATGTAATGACCATGTATTTAAGCCCCCAGCTGACCTGAAAAGTGAAAAGTGAAAACTATGTTATTTCGTCGAGCTAGAACCAATCTCTCCCTACGAAGAAGAAAGAAACCATGGCATCAACAATCCCAGTAAAAATAGTTGAGGTATGTCAGGTCACGCCACCCTACGAATCGTCGTATTCCGCTGTTGAAGTTTCTCTCCCTCTCACTTTTTTTGACATTGTATGGCTTAAATTTCGTCCACATGAGCACATCCTCTCCTATGAGCTCACTGATTTAACCCCTACTGTGTTCAACTCAGAGATCCTTCCCAAACTCAAAAACTCCCTCTCTCTTACTCTCCTTCGCTTCCTCCCTGTCGCTGGCAACATTACTTGGCCTTCACACTCTGCCAAACCCATCATTCTGTACACTCCACAAGATGGTGTTTCGTTGACTGTTGCGGAGTCCAATAATGCTGCTGACTTTGATGATCTATCAAGCAATGAAATGCATGATGCTATCATGTCACACCCTTATGTGCCCAGATTATCAGCATCTGATGAAAAAGTACCTGTCCTCGCATTGCAGATCACTTTGTTCCCGAATAAAAGGTTTAGCATCGGTTGCGCCGCTCACCACGCTGCTCTTGATGGGAAATCCTCGATCTTGTTCATGAAAGCATGGGCTCACCTATGCAAGAACAGTTCATGCTTGTTGCCAGCTGAGCTAATCCTTTTTTTTGATAGAACAGCTTTTCAAGATCCAGAGGGGATTGCCATTGACTGCTTGAACAGCCAGTCAAGCATGAATCAGGCAGATGGAGGTTCAGATTCCAATGCTAGAAGCTTGAAACCATTTCCACCTATAGAAGTTGAGCCAAACTCGGTATGAGCAACGTTCAATTTTTCCCGAGAAGACATAAAGAAATTAAGGGAAAGGATCCTCTCTCAACTTGACAAGGTCTCTGATAAAAAAGACGCAGAACCAATCCATTTATCATCTTTTGCGATCACACTTTCTTATGCATTAGTTTGCCTTGTGAAGGCTAGAGGTCTAAAAAGTGATGAAAAGATAATGGTTGGATTTGCAGCACACTGTAGGGCACGTTTGGACCCTCCCATCCCTACAAATTATTCTAGCAATTGTATTTCTTTTTGTGCTAATGTTTTAATAGCAGGACCAGCGATGCAAGATGATGGGATTCTTTTTGTTGCACGAAAGGTTAGTGAGCTGATCAAAGGAATAGAGAAAACAGCTCTTGAAGTAGAAAAGGACAAGGTTAAAAAGTTCATGGCTACTGATCTAGATGCAATACCGGTTATGGTTGCCGGGTCAGCCCGGTTTGAGGTTTATGGGGTAGATTTCGGGTGGGGGAGGCCAAAGAAGGTGGAGGTCACCAGCATAGATAGGACTGGAGCTATTTCTATGGCGGAGAGCAAAGCTGACAGTGGCGACGTTGAGATCGGATTGGTTTTGAAGAAAGATGTGATGGGGATATTTAAGAATTTGTTTGTTGATGGCCTTAAACATGATTAAGGTACACTAATTAGCTTTTTTACTAGTTTTGAGTCTGATTATAGATTTGCATTCTGTCTTTTATAATTGTTGTTTGGAAGACGAAGAAAAATTGACTTAAGATTGAGAGTGTCTGCCCCCTCTATTTGTTATTCATTCAATTCGAGTTAGCATTCACATTACTATATTATAAAAGTCCCTCCCTCACCCCAAAGGGATAGCTAATAATTAATTAGTCAACTTGGTACAGGAAATAATTGATTATAGAATATGAATATCTAGAGCTTCAAGTGAATTAATGGGTGATACATCAATCTTACGCAACACCCGGACCACTAAATACCCTGCAAGCTTAATGAATAGTTAAGACATTGCGGGAGTAACAGACATATAAAATAACTATAATATTCTCTAATAAGATAAAAATCAACAGTTAAATTTGGGTCCATTAAGGATATTGAACATGTTTTTTTTATAAAATACAAATACAAAATAATCTTTGTATACATGCATAGGAGAGAGTGTTGAAGAATAATATAAATCATATTATGGGGTCTCACTTAAAAGCTTAAGCTTTTAGGTGAAACGGTTCCTTAACATGGTATCAGAGCATTGTTGACCCAGCGATCACGAGTTCGAATCTCACCACCCCCATTCTATTTGATAAAAAAATCAAGAACAAGGTAATGTGGGTCTATGCAAGTTTCAAGCCCAAAAAGCTTTCACTTGAGGGGGTGTGTTAGAAAATAATATAAATCATATTATGGGGCCTCACTGATAAGACATTCAAAATAATGATAATGATTATTTGTAATATTTTTTTCCTTATCAATATGTGAGACTAATTATATATTTTGATATTTATTTAATATCAACACCTTTATATATATAACTATTTATTATTATTCTAAAATATTTTTAATATAATAATATCAGCAATACAATCAGTTTTCTACGTAGAAAAAAAAAATTCTAACAGATTTTATCAAAATAATTTTTGCAGTTGCAATATTCAATTGCTTTTTGATAAAAAAAAAAACTCGTTTCTAACAGATTTTAACAACTATAATATTACTAATTAAATATTAAATTAACAAAATACAATACATATAAAATCAATTAATTTTGTACTTAGATAAAAAACTCAGCGGGCAAATCGCTCGTTCTCCGCTAAAACAAATCAGCGCATGAAGGCCCGGTTTTGATCGAAGGGGGTTCTTTTCTTCTTTTATATTTCCCAGCCTTTACCGGTTCAGCCCAACCGGATTTCTCAGTATGGTCATGATATTTGTGATCGTGACCTCCACGCTTGTCAACGCTACAAAGGTATATGGCGACGTGTCACGCGCAATTCTTTTTCCCCACCGGTACGATGTAATTATTAAACCCAGAACTCATCGCGCCTTCCATAATCCAAGGATTTAAAATTTGTTTAAGTCGAATTTTTAATTGAATCAAATCGAATAAAATATCAACTTAATTAATCTAATTTAATTTTTAATAATTAAAGTCAACTCTTTCACAGGCATGTGATAACAGTTCAATGTTTTTTTAAAAAAATAATAATTTAAAAAGTATTTTAAAAAACAAGTTATTAAACGTTAAAAACATAGATGAGATGAATTATGGATCAATATAAACTATAAAAACCAAATGATGTCAGTTTAGATTTTTTTGACACGTTATGATTATTTAAAAATAAAAATAAGAAGAAAAGGGGGGTTAATTAAAATAAAATGTAATGACCATGTATTTAAGCCCCCAGCTGACCTGAAAAGTGAAAACTTTGCTATTTCGTCGAGCTAGAACCAATCTCTCCCTACGAAGAAGAAAGAAATCATGGCATCAACAATCCCAGTAAAAATAGTTGAGGTATGTCAGGTCACGCCATCCTATGAATCGCCGTATTCCGCCGTTGAAGTTTCTCTCCCTCTCACTTTTTTTGACATTTTATGGCTTAAATTTCATCCAGTTGAGCGCATCTTCTCCTATGAACTCACTGATTTAACCCCTACCGTGTTCAACTCAGAGATCCTTCCCAAACTCAAAAACTCCCTCTCTCTTACTCTCCTTCGCTTCCTCCCTGTCGCTGGCAACCTTACTTGGCCTGCTCAATCTGCCAAACCCATCATTCTGTACACTCCACAAGATGGTGTTTCGTTAACTGTTGCGGAGTCCAATAATTGTGTTGACTTTGATGATCTATCAAGCAATGAAATACATGATGCTCTCATCTCACGCCCTTATGTGCCCAGATTATCAGCATCTGATGAAAAAGTACCTGTCCTCGCATTGCAGATCACTTTGTTCCCGAATAAAGGGTTTAGCATCGGTTGCGCCGCTCACCACGCTGCTCTTGATGGGAAATCCTCGATCCTATTCATGAAAGCATGGGCTCACCTATGCAAGAACAGTTCATGCTTGTTGCCAGCTGAGCTACTCCCTTTTTGTGATAGAGCAGTTGTTCAAGATCCAGAGGGGATTGCCATTGAATGCTTGAACAAGTGGTCAAGCATGAATCAGGCAGATGGAGGTTCAGATTCCAATGCTAGAAGCTTGAAACCACTTCCACCTATGGAAGTCGAGCCAAACTCGGTACGAGCAACGTTCAGTTTCTCCCGAGAAGACATAAGGAAATTGAGGGAAAGGATCCTCTCTCAACTCGACAAGGTCTCTGATAAAAAAGACGCAGAACCAATCCATTTATCATCTTTTGCGATCACACTTTCTTATGCATTAGTTTGCCTTGTGAAGGCTAGAGGACTAAAGAGTGATGAAAAGATGATGTTTGGATTTGGATCAGACAGTAGGGCACGTTTGGACCCTCCCATTCCTACAAACTATTTTGGCAATTGTGTTTCTCTTCATGTAGATGTTTTAATAGCAGGACCAGCGATGCAAGATGATGGGATTCTTGTTGTTGCACGAAAGGTTAGTAAGAAGATCAAAGGAGCACAGAAAGCAGCTCTTGAAGTAGAAAGGGACAAGGTTGAAAAGCGTATGCCTAACGATCAAGATGCACCACTGGTTGGGGTTGCCGGGTCAGCCCGGTTCAAGGTTTATGGGGTAGATTTCGGGTGGGGGAGGCCGAAGAACGTGGAGGTCACCAGCATAGATAGGACTGGAGCTATTTCTATGGCGGAGAGCAAAGCTGAGAGTGGCGGCGTTGAGATCGGATTGGTTTTGAAGAAAGATGTGATGGGGATATTTAAGAATTTGTTTGTTGATGGCCTTAAACATGATTAAGGTACACTAATTAGCTGTTTTACTAGTTTTGAGTCTGATTATAGATTTGCATTCTGTCTTTTATAATTGTTGTTTGGAAGACGAAGAAAAAATCACTTAAGATCCCTGTATTTACATTCTGTCTTTCATTCAATTCGAGTTAATATTCACATTAATTTTTCATTACTATATTATAAAAGTCCCTTGCTAGCCCCAAAGCAATAGCTAATAATTAATTAGTCAACTTGGTTCAGGACGATACATGTAATAATTAAATAGTCAACTTGGTTCAGGACGGTACATGTAATAATTAATTATATAATTTGAAATTTTGAATATCTAGAGGTTCAAGTGACTTATGGGTGATACGGAGATACTTTTTTGTTTAAATTCGGTTCAGTTATTAATTATAAAAACAACTAAATTAAAAATAAAATTCAAAACAAAAGCTATATTGATTTAAATCGTTTGATTTTGATTTGGTTCGGTGTTTTTAACTAAAATACTGAAAAATAATGTTTTGGTTTTTTGGTTTTTTTCACTTTAACCAAGTTTTTTTCTGTTCTCATTTCTCCAAAATAGAATTAGAGCAAAAATATTTAACTGAATTGGGAAAAAAAATACAGTAAATTTTTTTAATTTAAACTGGTTCGGTTTGCTTTTATTTTATCAATTTTAACCTTAAAAAACAAAGTAATGGTAAGCATTACTTATTCAGTTTAAATCGAAATTTTTTTTAAAAATCTAATCAGTTTAATTTTATATTTTCTTTTAATTATTCAGTTTTTCTCAATTAATATTATTTAATTTTCTGGATTTAATCGGTTATTTGAATTTCACACCTAAATTGGGTGCCTATTTACATGTGCTCGGCTACACTTTCAAAAACAAGGGAAAAATGAAAGGGCTTCCTTGCGCCGTCTGTGGGAATCGAACCCACGACCACATGGTTAAAAGCCATGCGCTCTACCAGCTGAGCTAAGACGGCTCGCTTGTTCAGCTTATCACCAATATTCTTAAGACCTTTACATGGAAAATTGATGGAAACAAATGAAAACGCATCTACACCAAATAAATTTGTTTGTTCCTTTTGGCTAAGAGCAGGTCCTATGTCAAAAGCCATTTTAAAGAGTTAAATCTTTAATATAATTTTTTAAATAGTATATATAGAGTTTTTTTGTTAATATATATTTCAATGATAAAAACCATTTAGAAGAGCTATTTTTTTATATTATTTTAAATATAGTACAATTATTTAGTATATAATTTAATTATACAATTAATAGGAGTAAGTTGTATAATTAAATAATTGCTTTTAAAAAATCCTCCAACAATAAAATTATTATTTTTTAATTATATTTAAATAAAAAATGAATTTAAAATAAAATACCCGCAATATTTTAAATTTGAAATACAGTATTAATAAACTCAAATTCTATCAAACTTAAAGTTTATTAATAAACTTATAAAAAAAATCTATTTAATAGAAGGAACATAACATCATTATCAACATACAAATTACAAATAAATGCACAACAACTCTAAACACAAAATTTTAACAGTTTATAAATTTAATAGTAAATTTAAAGCATGTAATTAAGCTAACTGACCAAAAAAATCCTAATATACCAATTTTGCATAATTATTTTTTTTATTCTAACTATTATTATTATTATAATTACCCCCCATCAAACCCGTTTACTCCCTCTACTGCGTTTCTTCTCCCTCTGCTGCGTCACCCCACACACACAACACTCCATTATATATATATATATATACTAGCAACTTGCCCGCGCGTTGCCGCGGGTATTTTTTTTGTATATAATTTAACATAATTAATTCTACAATGATAAATTTATATGATATAAGTAAATAAAAGTTATAGATTAGGAGATAAAATGTTTACAATTTTGAGTTGAGTTTATCACGTAAGCATAGATTACATCTTTTATAATATAGGTATTGCGTCATAAACGATCACAAAAGAGCACACACTAACATTAGGAAAAAGAGCAAAATATTTGAATAAGAAAAAACAACAACTTACTTAAATCATTATTGTGCAGATAATAAAATTATAAAAATCAATTAATAGAAAGAGCAAACAAAAAAAAAAAGGGAAAAGGAAGCAATATTAATTTAACATATTATAACAATAGCAACATCGGAGTCTTAATATTTAAAATTATTATTGCCGCCAGAATAAAAATAAAAAAAATTATTAAATTATACCGAGGGGAAAAAATAAAAAGCATGCACAAAACAGCAAGCAAGAAAAACCAATTAAAAAATTATTATTATTATTATTATTATTATTATTATTATTATTATTATTATTATTATTATTAGTATGAAAGAATAAATAATCACTATTATTATAATAATAGAATACATAATCACTATTATTATAATATTAATAATAATCACTACTATTATTATTATTATTATTATTATTATTATTATTATTATTATTGTTATTGTTATTATGTTAATAATGAAAGAAACAAAAATAAATGAAAGACTAAAAACATCCTATAAACTTTAACAAAAGATAAAAAAAAAAAACCTATTATTGCTATTACTGTAAAAAAAAAACATTATGAAATTATCCGGAGGGAAAAAGAACATTAAAGAAAGAGCAAGTACGCAAAACAATTTAATTATTATTATTATTATTATTATTATTATTATTATTATTATTATTATTATGTTAATAATGAAAGGAAAAAAACAATGAAAGACTAAAAACATGCAAGAAATTTTAACAAAAGATAAAAAAAACAAAAACAATTATTATTGCTATAACCGACAAAAAAAAAATATATCAAATTATCGGGAGAAAGAAAAAAAACACAACAGAGTAAGAACAAAAAATAATTAAGTCATTATTATTATTATTATTATTATTATTATTATTACTCTCACTATTATGATTATTATTATTACTATTATTATTATTATTACTATTATTATTATTATTATTATTATTATTATTATTATTATTATTATTATTGTGTTAAATACACTTTTATAAATACATGGACAAAAGTAGGGATTATTCTAGAAATATAAAGAACTAAAAGTATAAGGACTTAAATGAAAATCAAATATAAAGGGCTGAAATTACAAAATTAAAAGTCAAAGGGCTGAAATGCAAATTATATTTATTCTTAATTGAAATCAGAGGACAAAATTGCAAAAATTGGAACTTTTGTACCGAATTGATTGAGTTATATACAGCCAATCCGGAAATTGAAAGTAGAAGGACCGAAGTGAAACTTTGGCATTCAATCAATTCAAATCGGAGGACCCAATCGAACAAAATCAAAACTTATATAACAGAAATGAGGACCAAAAACGAAATTAAAAGTAGAGGGACCAAAGTGCAAAGTCAAAATACATGGGGGACTCTCCTGCACATTGACGTGCAGGAGAGAGAGAAACGTGGTTGGCGGCTTCAACCGGCCTCCGCCGCGTCCACGGACATCTGGTGGTTACACGCACCACCGCGGGAGGAAGACCACGCGGCGGCGCATCGTTCTGGCTTCTGGTAGACAATTTCCGGACACCGGAGGAGGCCGCACGCGCCACCTGAACAGGGCGTGAGGCGGAAACCCGTCTGGTGCGTGCGCCTCACGCCCTGACATACGCCGATTAAATAATTCGAAAAATAGGGCCAATTACCGTTCCACCCCTGCACCCAATTCATGGTTTTTGTCTTATTAGGGGCTATAATCGTATTTAGCCATTTCAGAAAATAATAAAAAAAGAAAAAGTTGCGGCGGACCGGACCGGACCGGGCCGGTCCGGCCGCGCGCAATTACACGTCTGTCCCTCAGCCCCAGCCGTTATTTTGTCCTATTACCGGGGGTGAAAAGGACATTACACTGTTCACGGCAGATTATTTTTAAAAAAAAAAGGACGAACAAAGGAAAAAACGAAAATGCCCCGCTGAATCCGCCCCTTTCGCCGCGCACGCCAGGGCCATTTTCGCCCGCACACTGTCGCAATCCACAGTGAATTTAGAGAGAAGGCACAGTGGATTGCACAGTGGAAAGGCCACGCCTTTTAGTGTTTTGTTAATATATATATATATATAGAGAGAGAGAGAGAGAGAGAGAATTTGAGCAGTCACCAATTGATGAAAAGCAGCGATGGGAGATGAAAAGCAATAAGCGGGAGATGAATTTATTTTTTGTAGCCGAAATGACACCGCCGGTATAATACCGGCACGTTTCGGTCAATACTTGGCCGAAATATCCGATACGGGACAAAATTTAAACCGAGATAAAAACTACGCTATTTTGTCTCGTTTTTTTTACTGATACGAAACGTTTTGGCCGAAACGAAACGGAATTCACAACCATATGTTAAACTATCTCATTCAAAGTTTATATCAATGGAATATAATGGGAGAAATTTTCTTCAAAACCTAAAAAGTTGATCATAAAATTGCAGGGTTTTTGAATTGTAGTGTAATTTAACCTTAACGTTTCATGGTGGTGAATGGTTATCAGTTCTTCACTGAGATACATTACATGTTGCAGTGTGCACGGTTTAGACCTCAACAATGTACCTTGCATATCAGCCCACCGGAAAAGATGGCATGTTTTTTTGCTTGTGAAAAGAGTTATGGTATGTTTAGACCTCAGAAACGATTTTTGTTTTAATCTTTATCTAAAATATAGTTTTATTTTTTTTAAGGAAAATATTAGTTCATCCCTTGGTTCAGAATCGGAAAACTCACGTGCATAGAAGTGAAGACATTCATATGTTTAACTTCAAAAATGTTTTTGAAAAAAATTAAAAAAAATCATTTTTATTTTTTACTTGAAAATAAAGAAAAATATTTTTAAATTATTTTCATGTGCTGATATTAAAAATATTTTAATAAAAAAAAAACATCAATTTGATATATTTTTAAGCAAAATACACTTTAAAAAATAACGTCAACGATATTTTCGAACAAACCCTAAAGCATCAGTGACAAACAAAAGGCCTCGGCGAAGCATCATTTGGAAGCTTTAATCGGCCTCATTCCAATTCGATTAAGAATATGAGACGGAAGAAAAGGTGGAGACATAAATCATGCCAACAAATTCCACTTACAAATCGAGTACTGAAGGAACTGATGATATTGTGCTACGATACAATCAAAGAGATGCAAGTATACATGCTACGATACAATCAAAGAGATGCAAGTAATGCTCTGCACCCAGCACAACACATCTGGATAGCTCTGTTATTCAGATTCCCGAGCACCCTTTCATATCCTAGATAGTCAATCACTTTTGCCCTCTTGGGCTCCAATCTCTTGCAAGTAATGCTCTGCATCCAGCGCTGCCATGCAGCCTGCATCATCATGAAACAACAGGTTTTTAGTCAATCAGAATGACATCACAAAACCAGGCAGGGTGGATGAAACAACGGTATTCCTTGAATGTACTCTTGCTTAGTCAAAATTAACCAAGTATGGTAAGAAATGGATCATCAATGCAATAAAAGCAGATGTTAGTTTAACCCTCAAAGGGAATTTGCTTCTAAATCTAACATAGGTGTTCTGTCCAGGGAGCTCTCAGTAGGAACTCTCCCTGTTCAAAAACACGTTTTTGAGAAGTTATTTATGAGCCTAACTATCCACTTGCTTCCAAACAAGTCAGGTTACTATTACTTGATTCTTATTCCACCAGCAACCAAAGACAGAAAACCACTTCACACCCAACTCCGGAAACAAATGATTTCTTAACAGAGTTCCTGATACACTCCATTGCCTCTTACAAAAAGCACTCTTTGCATGAGCTTTATTCGAATTTCAAGACCCCTCGATCCGAACCTCAATGTCAGCTAAAGAGAAACTTATTTATGACCCCACAAGTAGGTAATAAGTAATTGTTTTCTTCAGATTGGTTCAGGCAGAGAGGGGTTTATAAGACTAATCTGACAGCATTAATCACATATTAATCCTTTATACACCTCTGTCAAGGGTTCAGGGTTAGAGTTATTTTGAGAGTCTTATGTCTGCCATTTGACACCCTATCTGAAATAAACATTCAAACCAATGACAGAGAACGCTATTTCAGCAAGATCAATCAAATTATTCACATTTTCAAGACTATCTAACCTCAATCTCACTGTCAATTCCAGGATGATTTATCAATTGAACAACATGACTAGGTGTGGATAATTCGTGTACTTGACATTGGTAAAGCCTACAACTTATACAGAGAGTGTTCTTGACATTGGTAAGGCCTACAACTTATACAGAGAGTGTTCTTGACATTGGTAAAGCCTACAACTTATACAGAGAGTGTTCTTGACATTGGTAAGGCCTACAACTTATACAGAGATGCTTTGATACGATACCATCAAGTACAGTGGCAGCTCCTTTCACACTGATAGTGCATTTATTAACCCTTCCTGAAGGATTCTGGATCATAACTTACACTCTAGGTTTATGCCTGCCCTTTAAACTATTAATTAAAACATTCATATTGACAGTGCCGAGAAAAAATCATATACGACTCTAAAAACCAAACAATAAAATTAATCATAGAACATAAAAAAGCGGGTAAATGAAACAAACCAGTGCCAGCAGCAGTAATAGCCTGTCTATACTTCTTATCCTGAACATCACCAGCAGCAAAAACCCCACGAACACTAGTCTTTGTGGTCCCCGGTGTAGTCACAACATAGCCATCAGAATCCAACTCCAACTGCCCATCCAAAAACCTAGTGGCAGGCTCGTGTCCAATAGCAAAAAACAACCCATTAACCTTCAAATCCGAAACCTCCCCGGTAACCACATTCTTCACCCTAAGCCCGCCTACAACCCTCTCTCCATAAGCCTCCTCCACTGCAGAATTCCAAATGACCTCGATCTTCGGATTCGACAGTGCCCTGCTTTGCATTATCTTAGAAGCCCTAAATGAATCCCTCCTGTGAATAATGTAAACCTTAGATCCATACTTAGTCAAAAAATTCGCTTCTTCCATTGCGGAATCCCCTCCTCCAATCACAGCCAATGGCTTCTCCCTGAAAATAGGCGCAGCCCCGTCACACACCGCGCAAGCCGATATTCCTCTATTCCAAAACGTATCCGACCCTGCAAAATTCAGCTTCTTCGCGACCGCCCCAGTAGCAACAATAACCGAATCAGCAACGACACGTTTAGAATCGGTGAAGATCTCAAATGGGGCTTTCGAAAAATTCACTTTAGTAACCGTTTCAGTATAGACTTGGGTCCCAAAACGAACAGATTGAGCCCGAAACTTCTCAGTCAGATCACCCCCCATTATTCCTTCAGGAAAACCAGGAAAGTTTTCAACATCAGTTGTGGTCGTAAGCTGGCCGCCGGGGGCGATATCATTTGCCATCCAACCTTCAAACAAGATGGGTTTTAGCTCTGCTCGAGAGGCATAGATTGCTGCAGTGTGTGCCGCGGGTCCGCTTCCGATTATGCAGACACGTGTCTTGAGCTCTTCCATGGCGGTGAATGATCCGGTGGCTAGTTTAGGAGTTGCTGTGGTGGAGAAGGAAGCGGCGACGATAGACGTGGTGGCTAAGCCAAGGAAATTGCGGGCTTTAAAGAGGGATTTTAGTCTGTTGCGTGTTTGATTCATCTTTTTATGTAATTTTTTTTATTTTTCATTTTTTATTTATTTTGTATATTTCCTTAGCCATTGAGATTTTTAGGGTTTTACCACCATGTGAACGAGGATTTGCTAATGTTGCCAAGGAATGGTATCATTTTTGCATTATGGAGTGAGAATTTGATGCCTTTGTTCATCATTTGTGGTTTAGGTTTAAGAATATATTTTTCCTAAACCCTACTAAATATTAAATATACATTTGTATATGTATATGTATATATCAAGTTAGGAGATACAAATATTTAAAAAGAAGAAGAATGATAATCGTATTTTACAATTAAATGCATTAAAATCTTCATAAATTAATAGAGTTATTTTTGTTTGATCTGGATTTCAGTTTGTTTGATATTTATTTAAATTTAAGGTTTAAATAAAATTTAATTAACAAATATTTTTTTATAATACTAATAATATTAATTTATAAAGGTTTGATCATAGCTTTTCCGTAATTAATTAATTTATTTATTTCCCACAACAAGGTCAAGATAAAGACCATTACTTCAAAACTGATTGGAAATCATCACAGTCCATCATATTGAATGCTTGGAATGCGCGGCCGTTTTAGTACTCCTCAAGTTCGGCCCATTAACAACAGATTCGAGATAATAAGCCCGGCCCATACATGAAGTGACTAGTAGCCCATAGTCAACGCCAAATAGAGGGTGGCAGCGGCACCATCATTGGTTATCATAGAGATACCCTTCTTTTTAAGTAAATAATTAAGAGATTAATAACAGCATAATTAAACTTGCTAACTTTTTAGAAAGTCCAAAAAACAGTGGCACCAAGTCCTAAATTTCAACAAAAGCTTGGCCTTCTGTCAAGAACATAACTATGTTTAGTCAAATAATGGCGAGGTGTTAGGTGCTAATTATACTAACTTTTATTAAATTCTTCCTTTCATACCTACCATCAATATCATCATCACTTGATAATAATATCTAATGGTGGGTTTGTTATTGCGGTGCAGATTGTTTTTTTTTTAAATAATAATTTTGATATCAAGTTAGGATCATTGAAAAATATTCAAAAAATAATTTCATATTTTATTTTATTATATAAAATATACTTTTAAAATAAACTCAAATTCACGTAAAAACATGATGTTTAACTGTTGTTTTGGAGCTGCGAGAAAATTTGAGAAATTACTTTGTGTTTGAAATTGCGTTTCAAAAACATTTAACAAAAAAACACTTTTAATTTCAAAAGCAACCGTAAACACACTATCAACCAAGTTATGATATAGATACGAAACTTAATTTAAAAATAGATTTGAAAAGGAATTAAATTATTAGCTTATAGGGTCGATACTGTTTGATCCTGAGTCAACTATTTTTACAGGAATATCGATTTGTTTTCCTCTTACTATTGATCTATCTGGGTTTAAACTTTAAAATAGAAATGGTTTATCAACTCTGTTCTTGATATTGTTCTGGTATTTTTCGACAACACGACAAGAACAAAAGAGAATAAAACAAGTACGAGGTTTAACAAGTACTTTTCTCATTAATTTCTCCGAACTTCTCTTGCTTCTGCCACAGAAACATTCATGGCAACCCAAATTTCTGGATTACACGAACCTTCAAGCACTCTTGAAGAGGCGGGAAAAAAAAATCAGAATTAATCTAACACAGCACAGGGCACAGCAGGTGAAGAACACGAAAAATACTGCAATTTTGTATACAAGAACATACAGTGGATATTTATATATATATATATGATTATCTTGGGCTAACTTGTTTTTGTTCAACAGAAATGGATGACCTCTTGATGAACTCCAGGCAATCTGCAATGGCTTCAGAGTAGAAAGAATTTGATCTTCCAAACGATCTGAAACTGCAGTGTTCATCGCCTCCGCCGATGTAGTGGCAGCTGGCTGCGTCCATCACCAGCACCCTCTTCCTGCTGCTGTTTCTACCCATCCCTTTCTTCAGAGATTGCACTGCCTGTCCGTACGAAGATCTCCACCTGCTCAAAAACCTGAACAGGTAGAGAAATCTTGCTCTGAATCTCTGAACTGAAAATTTTCTGGGATACTTTAGCCTGAAACCTCTGGTGCAGGTGGCTCCATGGTGGTATTGCTGATGATGAAGACGACTCCTCTTCCCAGCCTCGGTGTCTATCATATGACGCATTCTTTGATGCTTATGCAACAAAATCAAAACCGATGCCTCAGTTTTTTATATGAATTTGATTGAAGGAGGACTTTTTGGAAAGTGAGTTGTAATGACGAGGTACGAAAGGACTTGGAAAATGATGGGGGTTTTTTTTTATTATTAGAGTGCTTCTCTTGATTACCTATTATTTTACAATTAATAATTATATAAATTTTTAATAATTATTATATTAATAATTATATAACTCGAATATAAAATCATAAGAACAAACTTCTTAATCATAATATAAATTAAAATTCCAGAATTCAGATTAATAAAATTCAACTCCTTATCAACTATAAAAATGATTTCGATTTTTTCTCTCTCTCCCCTATTCATGTATATCTTTATCCTACACTGTAGGTATTATTAATTATTATTATTATTATTATTATTATTATTATTTAAGTATGATATGATTAGTAATTTAGTATGGTAGGGCCAGAGGGAAAAGGATAAAGAAAAGAAAATGGAAGAGTCCCGTTTCAAATGAGTAGGTTACAAAAGCATAGCCTTCCATTTATAAGATTAAAAAAAATAAAAATAAAAATCGGTATCGGTGAGTGAAATCCGGAGAGAGCAATTGTGGGAGACACAACGCTACTGGTAGATGACCATATTGATTTTTTAAGCAAAAAATTGTTAGTCTAACAACGTTTGACTTGTAAAATGTCTTCGTTTTCTTCTTGTGTTTGAAATTGCAATTGATATGCTTTAAAAGATGTACTTCTCTCATGAAATATTTTTAATGTTTTTTAATATATATACTTTTGATGATTTTAATGTAATAATATAAAAAATATATATGCTTGAAAATGAAAATGCATTTTAAAAAACACCTGATAACATTTCTCCATAGGGTTCATTTGATTTCGTGGTGTGGTCATGCTTTTAAAAAATATTTTTTCTTGAAATGATTTTCCAGTATTTTTGGATCTTTTTAATGTCAAAATAATTTTGAAAAAAATCAAAATTATATATATTATTTTGAAATATTTTCAAGCAAAATTCACTTTAAAAACAATATCTACCACCACCTACATGTGACTAAGATCCTATTTGACAATACGTTTCAAAAACATTTTTGAAAAAAATTAATTTTTTTATTTTTTTACTTTAAATTAAAAAACAATTGTGTTTTATATCATTTTCATGTGTTGATATCTGTGCTAATATCAAAAATATTTTTTTCTAAGAAAAACATTATTTTATGCATTTCTGAACGAAAAACACTTTCAAAAATATCCTCAACTACACTTTTATACCGTCACTAACCTTTTTATTTGCTTTGTCTTTTATCCCTAAGCTTTTTAGAGTTTATTTGGTATTATGATAGTGATTATTTTTCACTTGAAAATATATTAAATCAATATTATTTTATTTTTAAAATTTTATTTTTTATGCTAACACGTAAACATAATCTAAAATTAACAGGTTTGATGTTTCCTTTCTTTTTATACTTAAAAGAGTAAAGTCTTTGATTGGAAAACGATAGAGTAATTTCTAGGAAAGAAATTCAATCTCAAACCGTTTAGAACGAGTGATTTACAAAAAGGTAGATAGACTATAATCCAAATTTTAATCAAATCCTCAAAGTTATTTTTATCTTAATTTGACATTTAGATTTTAAAAACTATCGACATCAAATTCTTTATATAACAATGTTGGTTGACCCCAGGGGACGTGATGTAATGACAAAGAACTGGAGATCTGCATAGTATGCAGATCTCCAGTTTGAGTCAAAGTGTACATCTCTTGTAAGAGTATGAAATAATTATGATTTTACTCTCTTAGCTGGATCCATAAAATACATTTTACGAAGAGTGTGTTTTCCTCGAATTAAAAAAAAAAAAAAAAAAAACACTCTTGGTTTCATAGAACATAAACTTAAGACATAATGCATAAATCAATACGAACAAGAGGATTCAATTGTGAATTCTGTAGATCTATGGATTCTATTTGAGATTTAAAAATAAATAAAAATTGAAGACCAAATCAAGACATGGAGAGTTAAACAGGATTCAATTTAATTTTTCTAAAAAATATATTTTCAAAAAAAAAAAAAAAAAAACTGCTATTAATTTAGTAGTCTACAACGTTTGAATCGCTTTAAAGTGTTTCGTGGAACAGGGAGCCGAGAAAACCTGCACTGACATACTGTCCATGTCCCATTAGGCATCATCTGGACAATTCTGACACGTGTGAAGAGATATGCCTCCCCACCTTGACCTTGGCCGATAGCCTCCTCCCATTTTCACATTACTCGTTCCCTCTAATTTCACTCTTGTTTTTTCCCGAAAAAAAATATTATCTGGATAAGATAGTCATGCACAGGAGAAGAATTATAATGTCCGTACATATTATTAAAAAATATTATTTTATTCATATTGTGATTGAAGTTTAAAATATTTTTTGAGTGCAACTAATTATACACACACGCATCATACCATCTTATTTAAAAGTCAAAATCAAGACTTAAATATATTATATATATAATGATTTGTTTTATTATTTAAAAACATGTTTTAAGAGCTTCATGTGTTTTTTTTAGTAGAAGTAACATTTGTTGTTAGAAAATGATCATATAAAGAATTAATATTTATAAAATAATTTATGAAATTACATTAATATAATATATATATATATATATATATATATATATATTATTTTAAATACTTGAAGTTCTTTGATGGGTTGAAGGATTGATTTTTAAATTTCCATGTCTTCTGATGACTACAAAACATTTGAGTATTATTTTAGTTAGTTTATATGGTGAACCATTTTTATATTTTATTTTTAGAAATTGGGAATGACGAACTGTACATGAACTCGACAGATTCGTATTCCTCGATGGTTTTAGAACTCACCGACCAAGATCACATGATGTCGTCAAGGATCACAGTTTGATAAGAAGACAAAGAGATGAAAACGCGTGGATCGCTTGTCGTATGAAATAACTATTAATTTCGTTTTCTTCCTCGCCATTCCTTGTGGACCGACAAGGCAAGGATCTTATTGCAATAATTTATGGAAAATGTAATTAAATTGATTCCATGTGCATTGGAATTTGAATGACAAGCCGCAGTTTGTTCACCGTGATTACCGGATAAACTCGAATCAATCAATACAGGTAAACTGTAAAATCACATTATTATTTAAAAAAAAAACAAGATAATATTATTTTAAATAAAAAAAATTAATTGTTTTGGTCAAGTATTAATTTATATTTAATCTAACCTTCAAGCTATTTCGAAATAAATGACAGCTTGAGTTAAGCTCTAAAGAAGTAGTTAACTTGGATTAATCTAGTAGACTGATTGATACTGTGTTTTAAAAGTAATTTTAAAAAAATATTAAAATTATTTATTTTTAATTTATTTTATTTTTTTTTTTAATTATTTTGATGTGTATATTAAAAAAAAATTAAAAAAATATTATTATAATATGTTTTTAAATAAAAAAAACAATCCAAAACACCATCCCTAACCGACCCTAGGAGTGTGCACGACAAAGCTAAAGCTAACTTGGATCGTGGTACATTTGCCTCCGGTTTGGGTGACATTCTCTGTGGTTTATTCCCCGGCCGTGTTCTGTCAAGTGTCAACAGCCAATGGGATGAAAACAACACGGCCCAGCTCATTCAAGCCCACAAAAGGCAGGGTAGTTAGCCACCGGCTACCGGGTTCTTCTTTATTTTTATCGGTGGCCTTTTGTTAAAAATTAACAAACAACTAGGGAGCACTCACTGTAGCCTTTCTTATAGTTTATTGTTTACCACTATAGTGTTGTCTAATTTTTTTTCATCTCAGTCGACATCTCTCAATCTCATCTTCCAGAAGAAGTGGCACGTGTACTCTAAATATGGTCGGTGTATCACCGATGAATATTTTCTTTCTTTCTCCTACCCCGGTAAATACACTATGGTCCTTATTATTATATTTTTTCAAATTCAAACCTTTTAGTTTTGATAGCTATTTTTTTTCATTTTCCCTTTTTTTGAATTTTTTTTTTCAATTTAACCCTTGGTTTTTAATTTGTATATCTAAGATGTTTTGATTTGGTCATTCTTATTTTATTTTATTTTCTTTGTCTTTTATCAATGTTTTTACGTCCTTTAATTTTATATTTCAAATCAAGTTTATGATTTTTATTTATTCAATGGTAATAATGATTACAATTTGATCCCTTTTTTGAATTTTTTTTCTTTATCTAAGTTCTTATAGTTTTTGAATTCTATCTTTCAAATTAAGTTCATAATTTTTATTTTTTGTAATGATTATAACAACAACAACAATAATAATAGTAATTAGAGTGATGATAATGATTATTATTGATGATAATTACAGTGATGATAATGTATAATACTAAATTGCAAACCAATAGGTTCAATTTCATGGGATTCCAATTTGGTGTATCAAATCATAAGCCTTTGTTTATTATTGACTTTTCAAATAAAAATAACATATATATATATATATATATATATATATATAATTAGTTTTGTTAAAACATTTAAAATTTTTGTTTTAACATAGATGCGATAGGATTTCTTCAGATGTATATAAATTGTATTTTCAGATTTGTAATCATTTCAAAACATAAATCACCAAACATTGGTATATAAAAATGTTATGGATACCAAAACATAAATGCACGTACTGATATAATTTATTGAGTTTAAATTTTGAAATCTAACATATAAACATATCAAATCAATATAAAAATATATTTTATAGATATTTAAAAAAAAATTAATTAATATAAAAATTGATTTCAAATTATATTTCTTTGAAAAAAATAATCCGAAAACAATCCAACATATGTATAAAAACTAAAAAAAACGTTGACAATAATTTCTTAGCTTTGACCAGAGGTAGCAAATCGATAGAGTATAGACAGTGGTGTTAGCAAATTATTCACTAACTGCAATTTCGAAAGCCGAAAAAAAAGAGACCATATCAGATTCATTGCCGTCTGTAAAGTCACTCTGTATTTGAAATTGGAAACTCAAGAAATATTCTCACTAACTTCGTATTAATAAACTGATGGCTTTATATAGCCTGCGATTACAAGATGCTCTCACAACATCATGTTTACATGTTTACTGGAAATAATAAAAGACAAAAAGAAATTGCAGACACAGTTTAGCAATTATGTTACCAACAGAATTGCAGACAATTGAAAACAGAAAACAATCCATAACAAAACTGTTATGGTGACTCAGCAAATATGCCACGTACGCAGCATGCATTTAAACATAATATCCTAACAATCCCTCCCCTAAACCCACTGTGTAGCTCCAGTTGGTTTAATTCATCAGTTATTGTTGCCAGCTTCCATTAGTCCTTCATCAGCTCGTGTCATTCCCATTTCCTTTCTATATTTCTGAAAGGATTCCAACTTCAATGGTTTTGTCATAACATCAGCAATTTGCTCCTCAGTTCCACAGTATTTTAGCTCAATAATTCCCTCATTAGCAAACTCCCTCAAGAAATGGAAGCGCACATCAATATGCTTGCTTCTCCCATGCAAGACCGGGTTCTTTGACAGTTTAATAGTGGAGCTATTGTCACACATGATTGTAGTACTCTTCCTTTGCACATGATCGAGCTGTTCCAACACTCTCCTCATCCAAACCATTTGACTTGCACATCCTGCAGCTGCCACAAATTCTGCCTCTGTGGTGGACAATGTAACAATGGGTTGCTTTTTCGAAGCCCAGGATATTGCTCCAGACCCTAACAAGAAAACGTAGCCTGAAGTGCTTCTCCTATCATCACTATCACCAGCGTAATCACTGTCAGTGTAGGCGATTAGATCGGTTGAGCTGCTCCTTTTGTACATGATTCCATAGTCAAAAGTCCCCTTCAAATACCTCAAGATCCTCTTGGCAGCTTGCAGATGTGTTTCTGTAGGATTAGACATATATCTACTAATCAAACTTACACTATAAACCAAGTCTGGACGGGTTGAAGTGAGGTACATAAGACTCTCTATGATCTGCTTGAAATATGACTCATCAATTCTGATTCCATTCTCATCCTTGCTTAATTTTGAACCTGGAACCATTGGGCTGCTGACTTCACGGCTTTCCATCATCCCAAAACGTTTCAAAATCTCCACAGCATACCTCTTTTGGTTGATGAAAATACCACAATTCTGTTGCATAACTTCAATGCCGAGAAAGTACCTCATTTTCCCCAAGTCAGTCATCTCAAATACTTGCATCATTGAGCACTTGAAATCATTCATCATTTCTGCATCATCACCTGTATAGATTAGGTCATCAACATAAACACTCACAATGAGTATTTTACCTTCTTTGTTGCACTTTGTGAAGAGAGTCTACTCGTTTGGGCATTTTCCGAAGGCTTCATCTGTGAAGTATTTTTCCATGCGACTGAACCATGCCCGCGGGGCTTGCTTTAGGCCATATAAGGCTTTGTGCAGCCTATACACCTTTTCTTCACTGCCCTTAATCTCGTATCCTTTCGGTTGCTCAACGTATACTTCTTCATTGAGTTCACCGTGAAGGAATGCGGATTTCACATCCATCTGGAAAATATTCCAGCTTCTTTGGGCTGCAATGGCTGCGATCATCCTTACGGTTTCCATTCTCGCTACCGGGGCATACACTTTTGTATAATCTATCCCGTGTTTTTGCGTATACCCTTTAGCCACTAATCGTGCCTTGTGCTTCTCAAGTTCTCCAAGCTCATTATACTTGGTCTTGTAGACCCATTTAACCCCAATCTTTTTGCACCCAACTGGCAGCTGAACTAGAGTCCATGTCTTGTTCTTCATGATGGAATTCATCTCATCATCCATAGCTGATTTCCATTTTGCATCTGCCACTGCATCTTCATATTGCATTGGATCTTCAGCCATGTGTAGAGCTAAGTGTACCTCATCATCATCATCAGAACCAGAGTCCTCTCCACTAACAAAATCTGTCATCCATGTTGGGGCTTTTCTTGCTCTTCGCAGCCCTACTCCTTCTGCAGTCTCTACTGCATTCTCTATTTCTGCAGATTCTGCATTTCTTGAACTTTCACCTGCACAATCACCACTTCTCATGTTTCCCAAATTTCCAGTTTCGGCATCTCCTTCAATTCCAGCATCTCCTTCATTCTCAATTTCATCACCTCCATCCTCATATGCTTCTTCTTTGTCAGAATCGTCTCCCCATTCTAAGTGTACTGATGTTTGCTCTTTGAAATCACCTTCCCAATCCCATTGCTTCTCTTCCTCAAATATTACATCCCTGCTCACTATCACCTTCTTCAAAACAGGATTGAACAACCTGTAACCTTTGGACTCTTCACTAACCCCCACAAATACACACTTGACACTTCTACAATCGAGTTTAGTCCTCTTTACCTCAGGCACATGTGCATGTGCTATGCACCCGAACACTCGAAAGTGTTCAACAGCAGGCCTGTTCCCATTCCATGCTTCTGCAGGGGTGACGTTTTCCACCATTGATGTTGGGCACCTGTTAAGCACATAGTTGCTCCAGTTCACAGCTTCTGCCCACAAAGGCTTGGGAATTCCTTTCTCAAGTAGCATTGCGCGAACCATGTTCATTATCGTTCTATTCTTCCTTTCGGCTACCCCGTTTTGCTGTGGGGTATAAGCCGTTGTTAGCTGCCTCTTAATGCCATGTTGTTGACAGAAATCATTGAAGTCCAATGATGTAAACTCACCTCCCCGATCAGTTCGCAAGCACTTAATAAGAAGACCTATCTCATTTTCAACCCTTCTTTTAAAGTATTTAAAATGACTTAGTGCTTCTGATTTTTCCCTCAAGAAATATAGCTAAGAATTTCTACTATAATCATCTATAAAACACAATATGTATTGTTTGTTACCGTATGATGTGGGAGTTATTGGACCACAAATGTCCGCATGTATGAGTCCCAATGCTTGACTGGCTCTCCAGGAACTCTTCTTGGGTATTGGATCACGGTGGTGTTTTCCAACAATGCATTATGTGCATAGCTCATCTGGTTCAGCGAGTGATGGAAGCCCTCTGACCATTCCCTTGCTCTGCAAAGTCTTCAGGCCTTTAAAGTTCAAATGCCCGTATCTGCGATGCCACAACTTTGACAGGTTCACTTGCGAGCTTGCATTGTGGCACTCATCGTGTTGTACTGCTGTTTGTGCTGCTTGTGATAGTGCAGATAGGATAAACATCCTATTTGCACTCATGTTTGTCTCCATGATCAACCCTTGGTAAGGGTGATAGATCTTACATGCCCCTCCTTGAATCAAAATTGCCAAGCCTTTCTCCTGAAATTGACCCAGACTCAAGAGATTGTTCTTCAACTCTGGCACGTAGTACACATCAGTCACTGTGACATTGATTTCGTCAAGATGCAGCTTCACATTCCCTTTGCCTAACACCTTCATCCTGGTGTTGTTTCCCAGCCTTACTATTTGACGAAATCTGTCATTGATGTTGCTGAACATTGTTATGTCTCCACACATGTGGTTTGAACACCCGGAGTCAAGAAACCATGCATCTCTTCCTTTGGCTATGTTTTCTTCTACATAAGCCATCAGCAACATCTCCCCTTCCTCATCAAAATTGACATAGTTCACTTCTCTATTCCAGGATGGGCACTCATACTGGAAATGGCCCAATCTATGGCATTTATAGCATTCAACTGTGGCCTTGTTGAAACTGCTTGTATTGCCTCTTCCTCTTCCTCTATAAGTGTTTCTTCCACGTCCCCTACCTCTCCTTTCATCCAGTGTTACCTTCAGCACTTGCTCTTCAACACTAGTTTTTCTGAACTTCTGCTCATGCACTATCAAAGTGCTTTGAAGTTCATCCACAGATACCTTCTCAGTATCCTTTGATTCTTCTATACAGCATACTATATAGTTGAATCTTTCAGTGAGAGTACGTAAGATTTTCTCCACTATCTTCATGTCTTCCATTTCTTCACCATAAGACCTCATCTTATTTGCCACAGTCATGACTCTGGAAAAGTATTCTGTCACTCCCTCTCCTAACTTCATTTCCAGAGTTTCAAACTCACGTCGTAGAGCTTGAAGGTGAGATTTCTTGACTCTTATGTTTCCTTCAAATCTTCTCTTCATGGCATCCCAGATGTCCTTTGCAGAGTCTTTCTTCAGGATGGTATCAAGGACAGTTCGGTCGATTGATTGGAAGAGATAGTTCTTCACCTTGAGATCTTTCAGCTTTAATTCATCAAGCTTCTTCTGTTGTGCTTCATTCAGGATTGATCCCTTTGCTGGTTCAGTATAACCCACTTCCACCAAACCCCAGAATTCCTTTGATCGCAAGAAGTTTTCCATAAGCATGCTCCAATGGTCATAGTGACCATCGAACTTAGGAATGGATGCTTGCACGAAGGAACCTTCATTTGCCATCTTTGTTTTTCACTCTTGGATCTGATAGCTCAAAGCTCAAGCTCTGATACCAATTGTAAAGTCACTCTGTATTTGAAATTGGAAACTCAAGAAATATTCTCACTAACTTCGTATTAATAAACTGATGGCTTTATATAGCCTGCGATTACAAGATGCTCTCACAACATCATGTTTACATGTTTACTGGAAATAATAAAAGACAAAAAGAAATTGCAGACACAATTTAGCAATTCTGTTACCAACAGAATTGCAGACAATTGAAAACAGAAAACAATCCATAACAAAACTGTTATGGTGACTCAGCAAATATGCCACGTACGCAGCATGCATTTAAACATAATATCCTAACACCGTCTGGGTCAACGTCAGATCAAGAACCCGCCACCAATTCACCAGAAAAAGCCATCACCGCCACCTCTACCACAACAATCCCGTCCACACCAGAAGGTCCACCACCACCACAACCTATTCAGTTCCCTCTATCATGGCCTTCAAACTCTTCCGTCACTCTCGACTGGATCAAAAACCTCATTTCCGCCTTTGATTGGTCTTCCAAAAACCTCCCTCCATCTGAACTCCCTTCAGTCCTCCCTGTTCCCGTATTTGACGCTTTAGTCCTCACCGCCTCGGAAATTCTGCACAGAGAGCCTAATTGTGTTAGAATTGATGACTAATGAAAATTCTAGAGTGGTTGTTGTAGGAGATATTCACGGGCAACTTCATGATGTTATGTTTTTGTTGCAAGATGCTGGATTTCCTTGTGAAGATCGTTTTTTTGTGTTCAATGGAGATTATGTTGATCGAGGAGCTTGGGGCCTTGAGACTTTCTTGCTCCTGTTAGCTTGGAAGGTAATTTTCTTTAAAACACCACTTCTCATTGTGATTCAACACACACATATTAATGGAAAGTTTTTTCTTTCTCGTATTAGTTTCTTTTCATGAATTTAAAGCTAAAGAGTGCTTGAAGGTTATTGAATTCTGAGAAATGTGACTGTTCTGATACTTAAGCTAGTTATCTATGGCGGTATATGACTAGATAAATGTAAAAATAATTGATTATGGGAAATGTCAATGAACCATCTAACCTAAAAGTTTAAGTTGTTAAGTGAGACCTCAGAATATGATTTATATTATTTTATAACACACCTCCTCAGGTGAAAGTCCTTTAGATTTGAAACTTGCACGCAAGCCCACACTACTGACCGTTAGGAAGCAAAAGGGAGATTGGAAGGTACTCGAATTCGGAGAAATGTGGCAATTTAGTTTGTAAGATCTTTCAAGCAGTGTTGTGTGGTTCTCCTCACATCCATTGTTCTGTATGAATATCATGAGTTTGTATCAAGTAAGCATAGTCCAGCAGAGAATCTAGGCATTTTAGGAGAATATCTTCTTAATATCACATAAAACACATCAATGCTGGGAATCATAAGCAGATATGAAATATTGCAGCTCAAGCAAAGGTTGCCAGAACCACTGTATAAGACCATCATATGCTCTTTTTTTTCTCACAACAGTCCAAGCTTCAAATTTGTAGGACACAGTATATGATCTAGTCCTAGTTATAACATTAAGTTTCTAATATTTATGGACTATTTGTGCAATCTTAAGATAATTTAAGGTTGATTTGGATGATACATTTTCTTTCGATAAAAAAGAATTTCTAGGACACAGCAGAGTTTGCTGTTTGAATTTGTTTGTCATTGTATAGTCTTTTTCTATGTTGTACTCACACACACAGAGAAAGTACTGATCTTGCTAGCTTAAATAAGGCATATATTAATTTTTAGACCTTATATTCAACATCTGCAGAAAAAAAATTCAATTTGTGTATCAACTTCATATTGCTAAGCTACTAAAGATGTTGTGGGCTGGTGCTGCTTGCTTCATTTAAATAGCCATTTCTTTGTTTGCTAAATGTCCAAGTTCCATGCACTAAATTTTTATCACGCTCTCTCCTTTCTTTCTTAAGGATATAAATTTTAATTTCTCACTTAAAACTCGATCTTTTGTTTTTGTTAATTGAGTAATGTTTATGAATTCGCATTTCTTAGGTATTTTTGCCACAAAGGGTATTTCTCCTTCGCGGCAATCATGAATCCAAGTATTGTACATCTGTGTATGGTTTTGAGAAAGAAGTTATGGCAAAGTATGGTGTTAAAGGTAAGCATGTCTATCGGAAGTGTTTGGGATGCTTTGAAGGTCTTCCCCTGGCCTCTATTATTGCCGGGAATGTATATACTACTCATGGAGGACTTTTCCGCAGTTTGCCCATCACCCCATCAAAGAGATCAAAGGGAAAGAAAAATCAGAGGATAATTTTAAATTCTCAAACCAAATCATTACGTCTTGGTTCTTTGGACGAGTTATCCAAAGCTCGAAGATCAGTTCTTGACCCTCCATGGGAAGGTCTGAACTTAATTCCTGGAGATGTGTTATGGTCAGATCCAACAATGAAATCTGGACTCTCACCAAATACAAAGAGAGGCATTGGTTTGTTATTTGGACCTGATTGTACTGAAGCTTTTTTAAAGAAGTTCCAACTGAAGGTCGTGCAAATTCAAACTCTCATTTAAAAATCTTAATTGCATTTTTAATTCTCTCTATTGGCATGTTGTTGAGAAATTTTGCTACCAACTCAAATGCTCAATTACAGATCACATGAAGAAATGACATTGTAGTTAATGTTTCATCTTGTTGCCTTAGCTAATCATCAGATCACATGAAGGGCCTGATGCAAGGGACAAGAGGCCTGGTCTTGGAGGAATGGATGAAGGTTACACCATAGATCATGTTGTACCGTCAGGAAAGCTTATTACTCTCTTTAGTGCTCCAGACTACCCACAATTTCAGGTTTTGTTTTAATCTTTCTTTCCTATACTGGTCTCTTTTCAAATTTCACACAACATCTCAACTCTTATACTGTAAAGACAGTTTTGCGTCCTCTGGCATCAGATTTCTGATAGATTTAGGGTTGATTGTGGGTTCCGCATTGGTATCCTAATCTTGCAATGATTAACTTGTTTGGAGATGTTAAGCTTTTGTATATGTTCTTTGCCTGGCTTTCATATAGAAAGTGTCTGCTATGCTGGTAGAAATGATTTCCAAACTTGACTTTTTGATTGGCTGGTTTTGATATTTTGAACATCTTGAAACAAGGAAACACTGCATACTGGGCAACTGTTAAACTCTTCTTTCTTTATTTGTGTGAATCATTTTAGGTATTCTTGAAATGACATTATCTACATTAGACAATCAACCTGGCCTAGTCTTTAAAAGGGTCGAATTCATCTTTAAGTAAAACACAGTCCCTCCAACACTTTCAACTTTGTTGGATGTCAATGACGTGCGGAAGACTTGAATGAAGTTCCTAAACGTTCAAGGAATCGTGTAGCCAGATGAAACTAATGGATATCATTTGATATTCCGATGAAAATTTAACTTCACTTTGCTTCTTTTCATATTTTTTTTGTAACAAATCATGTTGTTTTGAAGGCAACCGATGATAGATACAAGAATAAAGGAGCATATATTGTCCTAAAATCCCCATTTGATGATCCCGAGTTCCATAGTTTTGAAGCAATTACTCCAAGACCAGCTGTATGAATTTCACCTATAAACTCACTATGATTACGAAGATGTACTCGACTCTGACGAAGAAATAGATTTGGCATCAATGGTGACCTCAACTTAAAGCCCCCGCCCTTTTTTTTCTTTTCAAAATCTAACCCATCTGTGGTTACACGTATTTTCTCCATGAATTTTTGCTATATTATTTATTTCTTCGCTGTACCAGGGTTCTCCTGTTGGTGCCCTTTACACCTGTATAAATCACATGTAACCTCAAACAGAGTGATTATAGTGCGATGTTTTTTGTTGCATATTTTTTTGTCCATTTCTTGTCTTTATCCTACTCTGTCAATGCTCTGCCATGTAGCACCGTCCGCGACGGTGATGAGCTCCAAACCTCTAAAGTAAAGTTGTTGAGACGGCTAGGATGGCCAAAACCCACGAAAAGAACAAGGAAACGACATGTCTTGCCATTAGGGGACATGAGCTTGGAATACAATGCAAAAAAAACATAAATCAAGAAGAAAAGCTGGAGGTAAAATTTTCAAAGAGTAACCAATAATCCTAATCCTGTTATAGAAACAACATGAGGGGCCTGGGCAGTTCAATATTCCAATTTGGATGATCACAGTAAAAGTTTTACAAAGAGATCTGAGGGCGACTAGCAAAAAGCATTATGAAAATATGCAAGTTCGATGTGGATAAAGCTCAAAAGCAAAAACATATAACAAGTCCCATATCAAAAAAAAAAAAAAAAAAAAAAAACCTACCTAGATAGTATTAACACGGTTGAGTAATGATCTAACAGAAGACAATTACAGCCATGTCTGAAATCCATCCAGCTCCAACAATTAGCTTCGTTGCCCTAATGGCAATTCTCTTGTGGCTTTAACAGATATGGACGTTTTTCAACTGATTAGTCTGACTCCTCAAATGGGACACGGACGTACAATTGTCCATGCAAGGTGACCACAGCTGTTGTCTGATGTGGATCAATCCTCGAGGGTAAGTTGACAACCTGAAGAAAAAAAATACTAATCTTAGTGATTTCATAAAGAAATGGAAATAGTCTTAAATGAGTACAGCAATCAAATGTTTGCTGATCCATGAGACATGCTGCAAGGATTGTTTCATATAATATAACCTAGTATGGAAAATAACAGGCATTACAAAAAGAAAAGGAACACGTACCTTTTTGAATGGTGCAACACCCCAAGGATTATCCTCCTGCTCAGGTTCACCACTGATAACCAAGCGCCCTGCTGGATCTGATTGAACCCGAACCTGATTTTGCAATGCGTTGAATCGAAACCAATTTATTATTAAGCACAGCAAAAAAGAATTAAATATTGACTAGAAAGCAATGAGTTGAACCAAAACCAATTTCATGAAGTCATGGCAAAAATTATCCTTTCCCGTCCAATCTTGCGATACATTCTTGTATCTATGAAATTGTGTATAATGAGAAGTTGGAATCTTCATCAATTCAGGGGCAACTTAAGGGTTATTATTAAGGTGGCAGTACAAGAAACTAGGAACCCACAATCTATAAATAATGTAAAGCAGTTCACCAAGGATATAGAAATGGCCTTGGCACCTCCAGGTTCTGCCTAGCAAGAATTTTCTAAATACGCTCCTAAATGACATAAGAATGTTTCGATGATAAAATGAGTAAACATGTGAACGAGTAAAGTAAGAAAGAAGATAGAGAAACAAGAATTTAAGTACTCACTTCTTCACGGAGAAGACCTGGAACTAATGCATACACGTCATAACTATCTTTCTGTAGACATAATTGTTCATTCCAAGTTAGAAATAGTACAGATTTCTGCATTGCCTTCTAACGAAATTTTTTTTGCAAAAGCTTACTGTTTTCTGTACATTGATCTTCACCCAATCAGCTGGTGCTCCAATATCACTCACCTCCACATCCAATCTAGTAAAAAAATCAAGCCATTCGAATTCGAATCAATGCCACTATAGTTTCGAATCAAGGAAAATATTTGATACCAATGGGTAAATGCAATAAACTAAGTAACAAGAATCTTAACCTTGCACTTTTGGTTCGTGGAGACTTGACAGCATGTTCCACATAAGATGGTTTCTTGCGTTTCAGTAAACCTGAGCCAAGAGGTCCAAATTTGGAAAATTGTTTAAGCTGCAAACAAATTAAGAAGTAACAAATTGAGAAATTGATAAAACCCGTTTCTTACCAATGTTTTTTAGCTCCTTCTCACGCTTTGGCACAGGTATAGTATTCTTGTCCTACAAAATACAGATACATCACTGTAAACACTAGTTACATGAGCATACATTAGAAAAATAAATAAATAAATAAATAAATAAATAGAGAAATGCTCAATATGATTACAACAGACCTTAATGATAGGGCTACTAACTTCGCCATTACCAAGAAAACGAAGTGAGTGCCAACCCTGCATTGCTCGTGCAGCAGCATCCCTACGAGTTCTACCCGATCCAGAAGCCTGAATATCACCAAGCAAAGAGAATGTAGGCAAGAGGACAACAACGAAGAAAAAAGGGTGCTCAAAGCCTTGAAAAAAGAAGGAAGAAAATAGCATCTTAAATGAGCAAAAGCTCTTAAGTATATTATTGGGGTAAAACTTCAAAAAACAAAGAAGGTTAGGCAGGCAAGCAGGGTTCACGTCGACTGCACCCTCTTCGGAACCAGGTATATCCTGCCGCTTGTAAAGTTGAATGGCTAACAGTGCTAGGAGAGTCCCCATTAAATAGGTTTTCCAATGCCCTGAAGTAGTATTTGGGAGTTTGAGTAAGATAAATTGAGTTGGAAACTGATTCTTAAACTTCTGTTACAAGTTAGGAAAGTCCCTTCTTCATTAGACTCTCACATGAACTTAACACTGAACTGTATATCAATAACATTTAATACATTTTTGTAAAATAAGTAAATAAAAGGGTATGACATGCAAGGCGCCATCATGCCAGCCTGGAAAAGAAATTCATGTTCACAAAAAATCACGAATCATAGAGCCAGATATTCATGTACTATATCTGATCCCATCAATATTTTAACTTTGTATTTAATGGCCCATTGAAAAATGAACTCTCAGAATGATCAGCCACCAGTAAAATTTAGTTCACATTACTTCTACATAAATCAGTTCAGAAGGTTGATCTTTTTCTTAAAAGAATGCCCCGTGTTTCATAAAAATATCTAATTTTATCAAATAAAACATCACAAATGTTTCTCCACTCACCTTGATCTATAATCAGTTTAACAAGGTAGTAACAAAATAACACCACCAAACAGTAAATAATATCACAATCTGTTGAAAATACAATCCCATACAGAAGTTTTGATATTTACCTGATTGTCAACATGCATAGGCTCTGACTTGGACAGCTTGGGTGGCTTCAGCTGCTTGGGCTCAGACTTGGAAGCAATGGGGATGTCAGACTCACCGGCATTTGTTACGTGTCTTTCATAATCAAGTAGTACCTGATGAAGCACATGCACCGTAATATACAAATAATTTAAACAGAAACTTCATTACACAAGCAAAACACAAAATAACAGCAAAACGTTATGGCCGAAGGAGGATAACCAACAAAATGAAGAAAAAGAGATCTCACTTCAAGCTTTTGAAAGATGTTCAAGTTATATAGCAGGTAAGTTGATCTACTTGTGAAACTTGTCAATCCCCTGTGACTTAGATCCCAGCAGTACATTCGCATTCTAGGTGCTTATGCCCCACAATAATGGCATTGCCTTGTTCTTTTACTATTTTAAAAAGAAAATAATAAGTTGTGTTCTGTACACATGGCCTCTACTTTCTCAGTCATCTAGACGGGCTTAAATCAACCATCAGGCTATATTTAAATCAGATTAAAAAGATCCCCTGACTAACAAAAGCAACCCGATAAAAAGAATGAGCTATAAAAAAGTTGCTAATATTATAAAAAGACTACTATGCTCTTGCTCATAAACAGTAAAAATTGAATGGTATTTGATAAAATATTATCTTTAATGATATCTTAATTAATTTAATAATTTCGTATATTTATAATATTTTAATATATTTAAAAAAAAAATACATTTAAATTAAAGAAAAACAAAAACAGGCCAAGCATGACTCAGCCTGGAAGAGCACAACTATTTTTTGTTTCTTAGGAGTACACAACACACTCCTTTTTTCTTTTAAAAAAACAAAGTGACGGGTCACCAACTGGGCTACTGCTGAAAATCCGGTTGTTGGCCTAAAAATCCATTTTTTCCCACTCATTTTCATCTAATAACCACCTCGAAACCATCTTCATTGAATTCATCTCATCAAATGGAATCCATTGACGTAAAAGTCTATGTTTTTGGTGGTTAGATTGTGGCCTAACAACTCTCTCCTCTATCATTGTCCAACAAGTTTATCTCCTCTTCCAAACCCAAAGACTAAACAAATTAATGAAATAAGCTTTGGGCTAAAATAAAAATTGTAAGAGCTTTGAGATTGACCATGGATTTTCTCTATATATTACATTGTGGTCCTCTCAGTTTAAATTGTCTTTCTACTATAATTGAAAACCTTGTCTCACAGGATTAAACCATAAAATGACAAAATAAAAAGGTGAAAATTTGTTTTTTTTAAAAAGGACAAAAAAGAGAGAGGAACTTGATTGTCCATATGAATAGTGAAGCACCATAAGAAAATGCACTTCTTTTAGTATATTTAGTTTACATACTCAAAAACACCAACTCAATGAATAGGAACTTGATGCTTGGCTTATACAATAAACTACAAACATGTAAACAATACCAACCAAACTCCAATCCCAAAATTGTTGGGGTTGGTTATATGGACCCTTTTGTGACATTCTCCATGATCATATACCAAAAACATAAAACATGCATATATAGTATATTTATACACACACAGGCAGATCTACGGAAAATTCAAACTATGTACCAAGTAGCAATTAACAAAATAAAATGCACAAAGAATGACAGGGTTAAGTGATATATGTACATTTTATCACCATATAATCACCTTCTCATAAA
Source organism: Salix caprea (assembly GCA_964035475.1). Lineage (NCBI taxonomy): Eukaryota > Viridiplantae > Streptophyta > Magnoliopsida > Malpighiales > Salicaceae > Salix > Salix caprea. The sequence goes on from OZ037743.1 coordinate 1,212,216, forward strand.
ACCCTCGAAATGTCCATGAAATTGTAGTGCATGTCCTGTAAAAGCAGCAGAAAAAAGGATGGGAAAAGACTTTAAAATATAGACAAACAATATAAGGACCACTTGTTCTGGAAACAAAGGGAACATGATAACCATGTGGGGGTATCAATTGACACATGGTTAGATTGCGAGTCTTATTAAGGTCATGAAAATCAATCCAAGTTTCCAGAATTCCTGACTTTGCACAACATGTCAATATAACTAATGCCTTTTCATGTTAAGTGTTTTGCACCTAAGATACACCAAGGCATTTGTTTATACAGATACTTTATCCCTGAAATTTCAGATGTCCTAGATTATCCCTCACATTGATACACTTACTGGGCAATGGCTTTAGACGTACAGTCTTAACAAATATATCCAATCATTTTTCATACAACCACTATCCTATCATTGCTTACTAATTAAAACAAACTTAAATTGGCTTAAGTTAAAAAAACAAGTGTGTAAACAATGATTTTGATCTTCTAATCTTATATTTAAGTGCCCCCATGAACTTTTTTTACTTACAACTCGACAATAAAGATATGTCGGTTGGAAAGCACCAAGTGTTCTTTAATAATTATTTTAATGTTTTCACTTAGCTAATATGATCTATTATTGTTAGATTTTCAAATCCAAGTAACTGCTTCATGGAATTGGATGGGTTCCTTACTATCACCGACAACTGTGCAAGTGTGCCATACTTTTTGAATCCACATTTTCATGACTTTACTCCACATGCTAATTTAAGAAAGCAACTAGAAAATAAATGCAAGATGCTTTTCAATTTAAACACAAGAAAAATGCTTGATCTTGCAACAATAGATAGCTAGCTTGAACTATTAATTACATATGGCAACATATACTGTTCCTTACTTTGGCGGTTTAAAGGATTCTCCTACTTGCCTCCACAGTTTACATGAGGTCACCTGCCAATCAGAACGAAGCAAGACATGATCAAAAGAAATAAAAATAGACTCCGAGAAAATAAAAAACACCAGGGAAACAATCTTCATCGATTATAACAATAGCGATCAGCTAAAATTGCATGACAAACCCTAGCAAAATTGCTTTTAAGTAAGATATTTTGATAAAACATGATAATGAGAAACACCACTCGCTTATAAGTAAGATTCACCCAGTAGCTGACAACAATTTTTAAAACTTGTAACATAAAAGCATCAAAGCAAGACTCTGCTTCCATAAAATTAACTTCCAAATTTATGTGTACACAAAAGCACAAAAATGTGTTTGCATGGCTCCGTGGGTTATTGTGCTTAGCCCTGGCCCTACTATAATTGAGTTTATTAAATTCATCAACAAAAACCAAGCACAACTAACTAACAAGAAATTAATCAAAGATGCACGCAAAAATGGAAATGGTTTTGAATCATGGATAGGACAATGTGTACCTTGTCATAACCACCCAATCTCATCACAGATCTCCACAACCTTATCACCATAAGAAGGTGCATATTAGAAAATGTGTCCCTGAGTAACATTATTCTCAAATGAACAACATGAAATTCATTCGTCATTAGAAACTTACTTAAGACAGTTTAGGAGATCTCCGTAGAACTTAGGAGGTTTGAACTCCATGCTCTTCTCGCTGAAGAAACTATGAAGCTCGCTCAGAAAATCCTTTTGCTCCTCTTCTGTACCCGATTCACTGCCATTACTATTTTCATCCAAAAGAAACATCTGCCTAGGTGTTGAGTTTCCATTACTTTTGGGAGTAGACGTATCTATTTCGTTATTTGCATCATTTGATCCTCTCTGGTTATCACCTTTAGCTTCAACATCTGAAGATCCGGCCTGAGGAGCAGCTGGTTCATTACTCTTTTTAAGAACTGCATCATGACCAGTTGCACCCTGTATGTCAGAGAGTTTGATTTCAGCATCTACAGTGGGTATAGCAGTTTCAACATGACTACTTGAAATAGCAATCCCGTTGACGGCGCATGTTTCAGGTTTCGAATTATCAGTTCCATCGGCTTTGACATCTTTCACAGATTCAACTTTAGGCATGACTAAGCTTCTTTTATCATCTAATGGGGTTGGCAGAGCAGAATCTTGGTGGGGTTGATGTGGACTGGAATTCAACTCCAAAGGGATATCAACTGCTTCAGCATTGGGAGGAGGAGAAGCATTATCAGCTTGTTCCACGGGGGCTTCTTGTGCATCAACCAGCTGCTCTGTCTCTAAAGTACCAGGCACTTCCTGTGCTGATCCATCCTCGTTGTCCTTATTATCACTCATCTCTGATTCTACTCATAACACATACAGCATACCAAAAATAAACTCCATAAAACTCCATTCCCAAATAAAATCCTAACAAAAAGACCGCACCTTTTTAAAGCGCCAAAAAGTTCAAAATCACAGTGAAAAGAGCAAGAGTGGTGCTTTATAACTTAAAATCACAAATTCAAACACCCTAACCTACATTTTCTCCGTTCTTCCAAATTTCAAACCCTAATATTCTCTTTTTTCCCTTAGTTCCCCTCTTAACAATCCACATGCATAAAAAACACTCTCATAAACAAAATTTAAAATCGTTAAATCTACAGGTAAGGGCGGTTGTTAACCCTAATATTCTTTCCAGTCCCTGTTTAACCATAGCTTAAAAAAACAAGACTTTAACAACAAAAAGGGGAAAAAAACATAAAAAGAGAGAGAAAGAAACTTACCAGCTATGCAAAGGAAAGGAATGGCTGAGCAACAAAACCAGGAGGAGGTGAAATTGCTGTCTAGTGATTCTTGTAGTCTTATACAGCCAAGAAACAAACACAAGATTGTTAACCCTAAATCTTGAATGCTCTATTCAGCCTTATCTGCTGATACTGAAAGCATTTGTGTGCTTTTGGCAACGTATTTATGAGTAACAGAACCCTCTCTAATAAAAAAAATCTCTCTCTCCCTTTGTGCGTTTTGTTTGTTTCTTTGACAGAACAGAACAACACGAGTTACCTTACACAGATAATACCACACGTGTACTTTTGTTCAAGTTTTTCAAGATTCCTTCTAAATTATGATGTTGGGTTTGTGTTCATGATACTTCTGTCAATTGGGTCTCCAAAACTGGCCCTGAACACAAGTGGGGGTGTCTTGTTATCTGCTCTGTATCGCTTATCTCATAGAAACAATGGCCTCAATTCTCAAGAATGGCCTCAACTCTCAAGAATGGCCCTTAGCAGATGTGGGAGTCTAGTTTTCTGCTTTGTAGATAGCCTGCTAATAGAGACGAAGGACCCTGGCCTGCTTTTAGTTTGGAAAGTGAAACCCAGGGCACGTCTTCATTTTTTATTCTATATCAAATTTCATCGTGAGAAAACAGAGGAAACAAGCAAATAATAGAGTAATGTTAATAAAAAATAAAAAAAAGAAATTTTTTGTTTCTATGAAAAAAAATTCCATCAAGAAAACTAGTTTTTCATCTTTTTAAATTTGTTTCGAGATTGGAAAACACATTTTAAAAGCTCTCTATGTTTTTTTTAATATAAGTTTTTCACCGTTTTCTAAATGAAAAAACAATATGAGCAATTTTTTTCTCTTATATATAAGTACTTTTTAGAAATGTAAAATATTAAAAAAATGGTTTATCTTATTATAAAAATATAACACATTAAGATTATCTTATTATAACTTTTATATTTATAATAAGATTATCTTATTATTTTAAATTAAATATTTTTTTGTTAAATTTTTAACTATTTCATTACAATTTATAATCTAAATGAAATAAAATTAATATTTTGTAATTAGATTACCATGAATATTAAAATATTCAGATGCTTTTTTATATATTTTTACACTAAGTGTCTGTTTGGGAGTGTGGTTGTAGTTACTTTTGAAAGTGTTTTTCCTTCAAAAATACATTAAAATATTTTTTTAAAAATATTTTTGATATCAGAACATTAAAATGATCTAAAAACACTAATATTAATTTAAACTTAAAAAAATTTATTTTTTTTAAAAGCACTCCCAAACACCCCAATATATAAAAAAAAAAACTTATTTTAAAACTAGAGCTTTTAAATCGATCTCTTGGTAAATCTCGCTCGAGGCTTTGATTCATGGGTTTTGACAAGATCGCAGGTCAAATCTATTTTTTATATATATAAATTAAAACAATATTATTTTTGTTAAAATAAATAAATAATCAACGAATTGCAACCTTGTTTTGACCAGTCAACTAAATCACTAGGTCAACCCGATCTTCTTTTAATTTTTTTTAAATCAATTTTTATTTTCACTATATTTATATTTTCTATTCTGAAATTCATAATAAGATAAGACCTAAAACCTAATGTATCTGTCAAATCATATTAGTATGAGATGTGCAGCACCATGAGACCCTTTATGTTGTCTCGTGCGATGGAGGTTCTCCTCCTCAATTTGCTCACGTTTATTCTTGGGTGATATTATTAGTATTCTATTGTTATATTCTATTTTTCCATTAGACTATTAAAAACAAACATTTCCATGGAATTGTGTGAAAATTGCTTGTTGACATTCAAGAGGAGAGGAGAGTTAGAGGGTGTTTAGTTATTTTTTAATTTAATTGTTAATTTCACATGAATTTTTATGATTTTATGAATTTTTATGATTCTATAATCACCGTAGCATTTTTTTTCATTTTCTCTGTCTTAAAGTGTTTGTTTGTCACTGTGTTTCAAATCATTATTATTTGCGCGTAGATTAATAGCTTTCGGTTTACTTGCTAATTAAGTCTTAAATCAATCATTCATACTTTACTTGATGCATTCATGACAAAAAAAAAATTCTTTTTTGTATGTTTTTAGATGATTTTAATATGATTATATCAAAAATAATTTTTAAAAAATAAAAAAAATATAATTCTGATACTTTTCCGAACAAAAAACATTTTGAAAAACAATCTCAACTATATTTTTAAACAAGTCTGAAGAAGATGACAATCCGTTATTATTTGCGTGTAGATTAATAGCTTTCGATTTCCTTGTTAATTAAGTTTTAAGTCAATCATTCATACTTGAGTTGATGCATTCATGGCAAAAACTTCCTTTTTTCACATTCCGGTAGCGTCAAATTTCAAAATCTTTGAATAGTAGCTTTTCAAAACAAAAGGTATAAAGAGAAAATAAATAAATTAAGAAAATAAATAAATTTAAATGCTATCTTTTGACTTTGAGTAACACTTCTTAAACGAAAATAGAATAATCTATTTTTACAAAAAATAATAAAAATTAAGTTCGTGAGAACATGAGAAGATCACATGTAAAAACGTTGACACTATGTAATGAATTGTCATGCATTCATGACAAGATTTTCCTTTTTTCACACTCCGTCTGTATCCATTATTCCAAATCATATTTTTTTTGCTTCTATTTTTGTTCCTTAAAAAGTTTTTCTAATTTTAACAAAAAAAATTAATTTTAAAAAAACGTTTCTACTGAAAAAGAGAAAACTAAATCTGACCAACTGACTTGAAATCTCAAATCTTTATTTCAGTTGGGTTTTAGTTAAATTTAATAGGATTTATCAAACTTGGAGCTTGGATTTTTATTAATCAGGTTAGTTTTAGTGTGGGAGTGTGATTATATTTATTTTTGAAAGTTTTTTTTTAAAAAAAATTGCATTAAAATAATTTTTTTTATTTTTAAAAAAATTATTTTTTGATATGAGCACATAAAAATGATCTAAAAACACCCAAAAAAATCTAATTTAAAGTAAAAGATAAAAATAAAAATTTTATTTTTTTTTTAAAAATACTTTTGAAATGCAATGCCAAACATCCCTTTAATAAACCTAACATAGTAAAACCAAAATAATTTTTTTTGTTTAGATATGCATTAAAATATTTTTTTTATTTTTTAAATTTATTTTTAATATCAGTTCATTAAAATAATATGAAATAAAATAAAATTATTTAAAAAAAAAAAAAAAAAACCCACCAATCACGAAGCAAGGCTCATTGATTATGACAGGTGCATAGTATACAAACAAATTATGCAAGTCAGACTTGAGAAGATTGAAGAGTAGGTGAAGTTTATAGATATCATGCGACTGGCAATGACGTTACCGACCTCACACAAAATACAAAACCGCTATCATTTAGCAAGTTTTCCTCAATCAAAACCATTGATTTTGATGTCTTTCTTCAAGATAAAAGAGGTCAAGTTGAAGATGATCTTGCCGAAATTATTTTTTTATATCCGAAAGTAAAAGATATCTCAGATGCCGTATATTGACTTGGATTCTATCAGTGTTGTTAGCAAACACGTTTAGAAACAACAAGTTGCTGGCATTCTTGACTCCAAGAACATCAATGGAAGCTTGAACCTGCGTGGATCGAATCTTGCAACGAGGTATTTGTGTTTTCTTTTCGAAATGTCGCAGACAGACACAAGCGTCCGAGTTTAAGCACCCCTGATAAGCATTTAATAATAATATAAAAATCTCTACGGGCAGATTCGTTTCTGAAAAGGCTAATCGAGGTCATTTTCGTGTTGAATTCAAGTTCCTGACAGTTTTTCTATCACATCATGGTCCAACCATTGTGTCGTGTCTTATATTGCCCCTCCCATGTTGGGTCAATATCCAGAATTTGTTCAAGGTCGATTTTCTTCTGTATATCTGACAGTAATTTTATGAGCCGCTAACAAATGTTCTGAAAGAGCTGCAGGAGCGTCAACTTTCAAGAGAGAGTTCTTGCGAGCTTTGCAGAGAAGTTCTGAAATGGGATTTCTGGATCTTTTTGTAGTGGCAGTAGTTCCTGTTCTGAAAGTGCTCTTGATTACTTTAGTTGGCTTGTTTCTTGCGCTTGATCGTATCGATCTCCTGGGATCGACGGCAAGACCCTATCTAAATAACGTGAGTTCAATACATGTTTACAGGATTCTATATATGTTTTATAGAATTCTCTGCGTTCCTTCTCACCATAACAGGCAAATTCTCTGCGTTTGTGCAGCTTATATTCTATGTGTTCAGTCCAGCGCTCGTGTCTAGCCAGCTTGCTGGAACCATTACTCTTCAAAGTTTGGCTACCCTGTGAGTGATTTTACTAAATTTCCAGTTTTCTCTTTCACCTACTCATCCTAGTGCATTTCTTCCACTGACTTTTGGCGTTTAATTCGATGTGGTGGTGGTGGTGGTGGTGGTGGTGGTGGTGTAGATGGTTCATGCCAGTGAATATCCTTCTGACTTTCATAATTGGCTCTGCGCTTGCTTGGATTCTCATTAAAATCACCAGAACTCCACCGCACCTCCAGGGCCTTGTCATTGGCTGCTGTTCTGCTGGAAATTTAGGAAACCTGCTTCTCATTATTGTTCCTGCAGTCTGCAGCGAGTCAAACAGCCCATTTGGAGATTCAACTGTCTGCGCTTCCTATGGAATGGCTTATGCTTCTCTTTCTATGGCTGTAAGCCTTTATCTTCATTATGTCACCGAAGAAAAACCCTTATCTGACTGATCAAACCCACTTTCAGAAGATGTTTTCACTGGATTCGAGATGTGATTCTAAAGTTAATTTCATTTTTGCTGCTGTGAATTCTGATTCAACAGGTTGGGGCTATCTATATATGGACGTATGTGTTCATTATCATGCGGATATATGCTGATAATAGTGCAGGAAACATTGAAAATGTATCGACAGCCGATTCTGAAAGTTACACAGAAGCCTTGCTTCCTTCAAGTGAAAAGTCCAGCTGCCATGATCATTCTGCTCATGGTGAACTTCCTGAGACCGTGTCTGATGGAAAAGTGAGATTTCCTAGCGTTTTATTACAGAAGCTACTTGTGATTTTTTGGGCAGAAACTCTTTTCTTAGCACCTTAATTATTATTTTGACAGAAGGTGACGTTTATGGAGAGGACTGTTGGGCGTTTCAAGAAATTCGCAGCAAACACCAACCTCAAGAAGGTGTTTGCACCAGCTACAATTGCTGCGGTACGTTAGAAACTCATACTATCTGCATTGTGTCCTTGTATTAGTTCTTAAATTTTGTCAGTGACAGTGTTTCTTTTTCTTTTATTTCTTCAGATTTGTGGGTTTATCATTGGGATAGTCTCTCCAATCCGAAAGCTGATGATTGGTGATAGTGCTCCTCTTCGAGTGCTTGAAAGCTCTGCATCTTTGCTAGGGTAATAAATCCTAAAATGGAATTTGTTTAGCTTAAGAAGATCGAAATCCTTTCTTCTTGTTATCAAGGATTGGTGTTTTGACTTGTGTTATTCGACTAAGATTTCGTTTTTCAGGAACGTACTCACTGAAATATTCTCACTGATCTTGTTTTTATCATTTTTCTGATCCGCAGACAGGCATCAATTCCATGCATGGCCCTGATAATGGGATCAAACCTTCTTAAAGGTAGTTTCCTAACCAAATCTCGATTGTCTCATGCCTATTTTCCTTGAGATATCTAGCCTGATCCTGGTTTCCGCTACAATTGACCAACAACATATGCGTCAGAAAATAATATAAATCATATTCAAAGTCTTTATTGACCCAACAGTCACGAATTCAAATCTCACCACTCCCATTCTATTTGATAAAAATCAAGGGCAAGATAGTGTGACCCTGTTCAAGTTTCAAGCCCAAATGACTTTCATTCAAGGAGTATGTTAGAAAATAATATAAATCATATTCCGACGTCTCACCAAACAGCTTAAACTTTTAGGTGAGATGGTTTCTTGACAACATCGACATCTCATGATATTCATCAAGCTCCACATTTCTTCCCTTTCAGGTTTAAAAAGATCAGAAATAAGTGTATCAGTCATTGCTGGGATAGTAGCAGTGAGGAATTTTTTCTTGCCACTTATAGGCATTGGTATTGTTAAAGCAGCACACCATTTCGGCTTGGTTGGCTCAGATTCTTTATACCAGTTCATTCTTTTGCTTCAATATGCACTTCCACCTGCAATGGCTATAGGTATGAGAACTTCTTTAAGCTCTGGATATGTTAGTCTCTGCAAATTTCCTGAAAATTTGTTCAATGGTTCTTATCAGAAATCATTTTGCAGTAAAATGTTTTCTGTTTTCGTGATTTGACAGGGGTCATGGCTCAACTTTTCAAGGCTGGTCAGAGTGAATGCTCTGTTATTATGCTGTGGTGTTATGTTCTGGCTGCATTTTCTCTCACCCTTTGGTCAACCTTTTTCATGTGGCTTCTGGGATGATCTGTGTTCTTGTCTGTTGTGTCAATTTCCCTTCTTACCTCCACAAAGTTTCCATTTTCTTTCAATTTCATCCCTTAATATGTTTAAATCCTATTACCTTCATATTCACCTCTAACTGCAAGTATAGCTAGCAGAGGTTCATTGAATGATCTCTTCAATTTTTGCAATATCATCCTTCAGATTTGTTAAACTTTTCAATTACTCATCTAAACCGTTACGTTGCCTTCCGGCGGGGGTTCAATTGAGAGAAAAATGAAGTAAACAAGTGATAATGATAATTTAGCTCCTGGCATGGGCTAATTACTTGTTAAAAAGCATCAACTGCTACGTAGCATTCACATCAAGTCGGTTTATTTATTTATTTTCGCTACTTAAATTATTTACACATATCTCTCTAATTCCCATCAAATTAGTTTTTTTTATTCATAGAACACTTTTTTCTTACAAAGAAAAAGCTCTAATTTAAGAGTTTTTAAAGGGAAAGAATAGTATCTGGGAGACAGGAAGAAAATAAAATAAATAAAATTAATTAATAATTTTTCGACAAATCACACACTGTAGGGCAATCATAAGACTGGACTTTGAAGTAAAAAGTATAAATAATTAAACATATTATTTTTGGAAATCTGATCCTTCAATCTTCAAGTAATTACAAAATGGTAGGTGGGAATTATGGGAGATTAAGTCTTTTTATTTTGCGCAAATGGACCCTCCAATGATTAGGAACACTGCACCATGCTACTTAGCTTGCTTAATCAAAAGTATTCAATTCAGATAATGTCCAAAAATATTCTTGTAATCCGCTCTACTCTTCACTATATTTATGTTTGGTATTGCGTTTCAAAAATATTTTAAATAAAAAATTAATTTATTTTTATTTTTATTTTTTACTTTAAATTATAAATTTTTATATCATTTTCATGTCTTGATGTCAAATATAATTTTTAAAAATTAAAAAACATTATTTTAATACATTTTTTAACAAAAAAATATTTTCAAAAATAATTTTAATCACACTCTCAAACAGTTCATAGTTAACAAGTGTAGGTTGATCCAATAAAAAAAAAATTATATAGGTTAGAGGACTTTTTAATATTTTTTATAAAAAGAAGATGATGATATTTTAAAGAGATATTTTGAAAATATATATTTTGAAAATATTTTCAATATGTATTTATAGTTTTTGAAACTTGTCATTTTATTAGAGTGAAGGGATTTAAAAGTTATTTTATTCTCATAAATTAATATTAAATCGTGGGGTGTGTTTCACTCGGCCTATCCAAGACATCACAATCACACAGTCGTCTTCCACTTAATTTGTTACCGCTACAGTAAAAGGAATTAAGAAAACTTATGATTATTATCTTACCTAATAACTAAAACAGGTCGTCCTTCTTCCTACTGTTCACCATGACTCATTGTCACTGTGGACTGGCAATTTATCACGGTGAATCGCGGGTGTATGTGCGCTTTTTTTTTTTTACACCGGGACTCTTTTTGTATTTTGTATGGTGGAAATGGACAGATGAGAGAGTTTGGCCGAGCGCTTGTCGCGCGCGCTGCCAACACAGGCGCGCGCGAGTTCGAGACGCTCGGCCACCAATTGTGATTTCATTTCATTTTTTTTTTTTTTACGCGTGGACTCTTTTTGTATTTTTTATGGTGGACATGGACAGATGAGAGGGTTTGGCCGAGCGGCTGTCTCGCGCGCTGCCAACACAGGCGCGCGCGAGTTCGAGACGCTCGGCCACCAATTGTGATTTCATTTCGTTTTTTTTTTTTTTTAAATAACTGTTTTTTTTTTTAAATAACTGTTTTTTTTTTTTAAATAACTGTTTTTTTTAAAAAAAAAAGTTTTTTTGAAAATGAATTTTTTTTAATTTTTTTTTTAAATGGTTTCTTTTTTAAAAAAAAAGTTTTTTCTTAATAACTGGTTGTTGTTGTTTTTTTTTTTTAAAATGTTTTTTCTTTAAATGTTTTTTTCTGGTTGTTGTTTTTATTTTTTTACAAAAAAAATATTTGTATTTTTTGTTAAAAAAAAAATTGATAACTGGTTGTTGTTTTTATTTTTTTACAAAAAATAATTTTTTTTTTAATAACTAAAGTGTCCAGGGCAACTTACGTGCACCACGACTAATCTCCGGATCCACTTTTTTTTTATAATTTTTTTTTACACAAAGACTCTTTTTGTATTTTTTATGGTGGAAATGACAGATCAGAAGCTTTGGCCGAGCGGTTGTCCGGGCGCTGCCAACACAGGCGCGCGCGAGTTCAAACCGCTCAGACACCAAAATGTGATTTTTTTTTTTTAAGAACTGAGAAAGAAAAAAATTTGTAAAAAAAATTGTTTATTTTTTAATTTTTTTTTAATAACTGGTTTTTGTTGTGTTTTTTTACAAATCTTTTTTTTTTTTTTTTAAGAACTGTTTTTATAAAATGTTTTTTTGTTAAAAAAATGATTTTTTTTAATAACTGGTTGTTGTTTTTATTTGTTTGCAAAAAAAAAATATTTTTTTGGTTAAAAAAATGAATTTTTTTAATAACTGGGTGTTGTTTTTATTTTTTTTCCAAAAAACAAGATTTTTTTTTTAAATAACTAAAGTGTCCAAACCAACTTACGTGCACCACGACTAATCTCTTAATCAACTTTTTTATATATATTTTTTTCCCTATTTTGTTTTGCTACTTATACATTTTTTTTCTTAGCCGAGGTGTCCGGGTCAGCTTACGCGCACCACGGTTCTTTTTTCCCAAGTATATTTTTTTTCCTAGCCAACTAAGCGCGCCGCGAATAATCCCTGGGCTCATTATTATTTTCTTTTATTACCTAACGAGCTAAAACAACTCGGTTTTCTACTATAGCCCGTGACTCATAGTCACTATTCATTGGCAATTTGCTCCGATGCATCGCAGCGCACGTCTACCTTTTTTTTTTCAACAGTGTAATACATTTCATATAATAATACAAAAAATAAATCTTTTTTAAAAAAAACAAGTCTTCGAATTTTAATTTTGTGCTCTGTTTTTTAAAGTTTATTTCTTAAAAATATATTTATAATATTTTGGTTTTTAATAGTTCATATCTAATATTACTGGACAAAAAATACAACTAAAAAAAATGACAAATTTACCTACATTATCTACAATTAAAAAATATTCGAGTCACTTCCCGTTTCGATTACACTGTTTTTTTAGACGACAGATAAGTAATTATAGCACGCAAAAAACTTGAGGTTTATTTCTAAAAACAAATTATAATATTTTTATTTATAATGTGTCAGATCTAATATTACAAGAGGAAAAAGGCAACTCATAATTTTTTTTTGACAAATTTACCTTAATTATCTACAATTAAAAAATCTACGACCCACTTCCCATTTCTATTACACTATAAAGTATGTAAGACTGAGTATATGTTTTAATATTTATTGAATATTATCGCCTAAAAATATATATATAGAGAAAAAAATGACCTACGATTTCTTGCAAAAAAATAATTAATATCGGTATTCTTGAATACATTTAATATAATAATATGATTAATAAATCTTATAAATATAACTTTGGCTTTAGCTTTTAATTTAAATTTCTATTTTATACTCTTTTTTTTCTTTTAATAACCGAGAACCTTTTTTTCACATTTTTTTTATTTTTTAATAACCGTCGTGTTTAAGTCTTTTTTTTTTAAATCGGTTTTTTTGTGTGTGTTTTTTTAACCAGAGTTTCCGTGACAACAAGTTTCTAACAAATCATTTCACCTTCTTAGTAAATTTTCTAACAAATTTTATCAAAAGTTTTTTAGCAATAGTAATATTCAATCATTTTTTAGTTGAAAAAAGTCATTTTTAACAGATTTTATCAATTTTAATTTTACCAATTAAATATTAAAATAATAAAATACAACATTTATAAAATCAATCAATTTTTTACATATATAAAAAAGCCTAGCGGAGCGGGCAAATTTGCTTGTGCTATTCCTATAGTAAAAGATCATTTCCTTTTAGTTACATGTATAATAATAATAATAATAATAAAATTGTAGAAAAAAAAGACCATTTTGTTTTATTTTTAATTCAATTAATAATTATTTGAGTTATAATTAAATTTAATCTTCATAAAAAATGATTTTTTTTAATAATTACTTTAAATTGTTGTTGTGATATCTAATCTTAGTTTCCTATGATATCTAATGATGCTGAATATAAAAAAAATTTGGACACCAACCAATATAAGCACACTCACCTAAACGTTTTTTTTTAACATGTCTGTTTATGTTTTAAAAATATTTTTGAAAAAAAAAATTATTTTTTTTAAAATAAAATTTTTGGTGATTTTAGATTATTTTGATATGCTAATGTAAAAATAATTTTTAATAAATAAAATATTATTTAGATATATTTTTAAACAAAAAATATTTTCATAAGCAATTTTGACCACACTTTCAAACAGATACTTATGAGGTATTTGATACTATTTTTTTAAAAAAAATTGAAAAATATTGAAAATTTTATTTTTTATTTTAAATTAAATAATTTTAAAATTATTTTTATACATGATATCAAAAATAATTTTTAAAAATAAAAATAAAAAGCTCAATCACACTCATCCCAAACAGGCACTGAAAACCGTCTAGATTTAAAACGTGTCGGATTCTCGTTGAACCACCGGCTAGGCCGCTCGAGGTTGAATAGCTATGGTGAAAAGTGTGACACCTGCGTTCGCGGTGTCCAAGATTTCAGGCAATCTTTCCTAACAAAACAAAAGCAGTTTCAAGGAGGGTCCATCTTGTGCGGGCAGGATAGGAAAATCAATTCAATTACAGTATATTCTGACATGAACATCGGAGGCAACGACAAGTGGAGAGAACCCCACAATCTGTCCGGTCCGGTGATTGAAAAGGAAATGGCTGAACTCTATCTGGTGTACTCTCGGAAGACAAGACGACGAGGAAACCTGGAACAGGAAACGAAGAGGAACTGGCCACCTTATCTAAGTAACACTAGGAGGGAGGTGGTTTCTCGCTTCCCAGATCTCCACGCTCGTAGCATACTTGTGGTGGTCAGATTCACACCAGGGCTTACGCTGAACTCGTAATCAACAGGTGACTACAGCAATCTGCACTTTGCCTCTAATTTGTACTAAAATATCTTTGCTAGATTCTACAGCAATGTGTTTTTACTGGTTACAGTTGTTCTCTCACTTTTCAGCTGTCAAAATTCCTTTGCTTATTACTACTAGTTTATACTCTTCAATGTATTCTTAGAGAAAGGATAGTTTAGGCAGGAGATGATTACCCCCCTCTGTCAAGGATAGAATGTGAGAGATATCCCTTAATTTGGTCGCAAATCATGAAAGCATTGGCCCACTGGCTTTAAAGAATTAAATAATAAATGCAGGTCTTTGCCGTCCCTGAGGGCTCTGTATTAAACTAGTAGAGTGCCTCGCAAGGGTTCTAATTTCTAACCAGAAAACGGAATTATACTCTAAAAAATAGATTATGATGATGATAGTGGTGTTATATATATATATAAATAATTTTTTTTTTTAACAAGCATGCCATGATCTTCTAAATATTAATAAAAATCATTAGTAATTTCAACTAGCCTTTGAGTGACCAATTTTTTAATGTAATTAATACTTTTTCATAATAATACTTTTATTTAATATCAAAGCGTGAATTCAAATATATTATTTGAGAACTCCTTTTCAAATCACATTTCATTTTAACTAATGAGATTTGTAGCAAACTGCATCCATAAACTATCGAAAAGGTGAATCTCAAAGGAATGGAATGGTTGCTACCCTGCCATTTTATTTCAAACTTGTAGCGGTGACCCTCTTCCAAAAAAGGGAGGAGGGTGAACTGTGATGTTTGTCCCAGAAATGGTTTTGTATCTTAGAATTTCTCAAGGACCTCTGGCTATTTATTTATTTATTCCCTCCTTTGATTCAGGATCAGGGTAGATTCCTGAAGTTCTAGAAGAAGTGTCACCATGCCGCTGCTTGATCTACTTTATGTTGCTTCTGTGCCAATTTTGAAAGTACTGATTCTAACAGCACTTGGATCATTTCTTGCACTGGACAATATACATGTCCTGGGAGAGAGTACGAGGAAAGAACTAAATCGAGTAAGCAAACTGGTCATGAATTATTAGTTATGAGTTTCAATCTCTCTCTCCCATGCTATGTATTGGTGGTTACAGTAGGAGCATCATAAGAATTTTCCTCGTAGAGATACTAAACAACTGGAGATGTTCTTTCGATATCATATGTTGAACAGGTAGTGTTTTTGGTGTTTAATCCAGCACTGGTGGTTAGCAGCCTGGCTAAAACAATCACCCATGAAAGCATTGTTACGTTGTGAGTTTCAATTTGATCAATCGGCTGTCCCGTGGCATTTGCTGGTTCTGATTCAAGATGAATTATGTTTTCTTAATTGATCTTTGCTCGAACTATTTTGCTGTTGATTGTTATACAGGTGGTTCATGCCAGTCAATATTCTCTGTGTGTTCATTGTTGGCTCAGCACTAGGATGGATACTCATAAAAATCACAAGACCTGCCAAACAACTTAAAGGCCTCATATTGGGTTGCTGTGCTGCAGGTAAGACCAAGATATTTGTCATCACTCGCCATCAGACTTTTTTCAGAAGAATCCATGCGTCGATTTTGAATTTCTTTTCTTTTATCATCATATAACAGGCCTCAAGTATTTACTACTGTTATCAAGTCCATATTTTGAATTGATGTAACAGGAAACAATGGAAGTTTGCCTTTTATCATCATCCCAGCAGTCTGTAGAGAGAAAGGCAGCCCATTTGGATCGCCAGATGTTTGCTCTACATACGGAATGGCTTATGTTTCTCTTTCCATGGCAGTATGATGTTAAACTAGCTTCATTCATTCAAAATTCACTCTAAACGAACACTTAACCTGCCGACTCTGATGAAAAAAACTTGTACTCTTCAGGTAACCGCCATTTATATGTGGTCTTATGTTTACAACATCGTGAGGATTTCCTCTAGGGATGTCACCAAAGAAGCTGATAATGATGCCCATGGTGGCTCCTCAAGTGCTGTGAAGGATGCCGGTGAAAAACCAGAACTCATCCAAGGGAATTACTCGGAAGCTTTTCGTCCTTCCAAAGAATTCCCAGTCTCTGATGAATACGAGTTACTGCTTCCTTGCACAAATTCTGAGGGAATTGCTGAGGTTCTTTGTTTTTCTCCTTGTTAGAAGTATCTCTAGCACCTATAGTCTTACTTCATGGTATGGTATCTATAGTTAAAGCTCTTTGTCTGTAAATCTTTCACTTCATTTGATCATATTGCTTTTGCTGGCTAAATCCTTACTGCTTTTAAACTAATAAGATGTAATATTAGCAGCTCATGATATGGTAGTTTCTTCTCGCAGGTACACTTATCTGACAGGATCAAGCAATGCTTAGGGATGATATCAAGAAAGCTAAATCTGAAGGCAGTGTTTGCACCTTCTACTACCGCAGCGGTATCCCCTATTTCCATCGTAGCCACTACTTTCGTAGTGTATTTCTTTCCACTCTGAACTGAGTTTAAATGTGTATTTCTTGCAAAGATTGTTGGCTTTATAATTGGAGTGGTTCCTCAAATTCGGAATTCCTTAATTGGTGCTAGTGCTCCTCTTCATGTAGTTGCAGATTCTGCTTCTCTGATAGGGTATACATCCTGATATTCAGAAACTGTTGGCATTGCGAACAGCACAACCATATAAAAATCATCTTTAATCACATTTTCACCGTTTCATTCAATTTAATTTGCAGGGATGCATCCATCCCAACAGTCACTTTAATAGTCGGAGGAAACCTTCTCAGAGGTAATTTTTCTTCATTTCGTTCATGCCTCCCTCAAATTAGTCCAGATCTTGTTTTTTACTTCACATAATGGCATGGAATGGTATTTAGCAGATTCTAACTGTTGCAATGCAGGTTTAAGAGGATCAGGAATTCAGTCGTCACTCATAGTTGGAATTTTAGCAGTTAGGTTTGTTTTTCTGCCCCTGATAGGCATTGCCTTTGTTAAAGGTGCAGTCCACTTTGGTCTGGTCCATTCTGATCCTTTATATCAGTTTGTCCTTCTGCTACACTTTGCAGTTCCACCAGCATTGAACATAGGTATGATCGGTCTACACTTCTAGAAAAGCGAGCATGCTGATTAAGTTCAATTGCGAAAGGAACATGAGGAGATGGGGTATATCTCAAACTGTTCCATGTTTGTCTAATTTTGCAGGCACAATCACTCAGTTGTTTGGAGCTGGAGAAAGTGAATGCTCTGTGATAATGTTATGGGCATATGCGTCGGCATCAATTTTTCTAACTCTGTGGTCAACCCTTTTCATGTGGCTCGTAGCTTGATTATTATTCTTATTTTATAGATAGACTTCAAAATTTGTTGGAAAATTCTTCCATTTTGGAGAGTAGTTTTTGTTGTAAGACCGATAAAGATGTCGGACATAAGACGCCGAGAACAAATGCACACTCTTTTAATTCATTTTTGCAAGTAAGGTATATTGTGAGTTCCAAATTTTGAACCCTAACGTTCCTCTTATTAAGGCTTTTGGATTAAGAATTATTCTGGAGAATGGTCTAGATGTAGATGCAACACTATCTTATGCTATCAGGCCAAATGGTACTCATTGAGATTGCCATTTGTGCATTTAATTTTCCTATCACTCATGTTGATGACACTGTAGTTTGGAAATTTATTCTTCAGTGAAATTCTTTTGATGTCAGTGGAAGAAAGGTTCCAGGTTGGACTGTGGAGTGTGGAAATTCTTCTCGTGTTCTTTTTATTTTAAGATAATAAAATTTATTCTAAAACTGTTTTAAAACAAGTTTATTTTAGCTGGATTTCTTTTTGTGCCACATCTAGGATCTAAGGATCGAGCTTGGTAAACTAGAGCAGCTTTACAACCTGCTACTTGGTAATGCATAAATTGAATTTCTAAGGATCTAAGGAAGATTGTTTGCTTGGTATTGATTTGTTATATCTTTCTTATAAATTGAATTTCTTAACATCTCACTATCAAGAAGAGATTATTACATTTTGAGACCAATAGAAACAATGGTTAGACATAAAAAGGTTGAGGAGAATCAGACAAGTAGTGCAAAGAGCTTCATGAAAGCTGCAGGATGTGGAACTTGTAAAATCAGAACAGGTGAAGACTAGATTGCATAATTTGTTGGGGATAGGTAGCATGATCAGCAATATCCCATTGCAAGCCATCCAAGCCATTTCCTGTGCCTCATTTTGTGTCTTCTACCTTGTTGGGAAACCTATGACTTCTTACACATGTTTCTGCAGTACATGTGATCTCCTGTAAAATTGCCAAATACATGTTTTTAGGTTGCTAGAGAATATGTCAAGAATATGATGAGAAAATTAGATGACATGCATTATACTATTCCAAGAAAGGAACTCCTAGATAGCAATCCTTACAAATATATATTATAATATATACTAAAAGAGGTCAGGGTTTGGTTACTGTAGCATGTGAGACAAATCACTGTGGATTACAATACTGTTGCTCAGTTTTCGGTTCGGTTCGGGTCGTTCGGTCAATGTTTTTATTATATTTAGGTATTCTTGCACAATAAGATACAACGAAAGGCTTGTAGTTCAGTGGAAAATAGGCGTGCCTGTTTCTTAGGAGGGTAGGGGTTCGCGCGGATTATGCATTAAATTTTTTGCTTATAATTTTATTTTATTTTCATTTTTTGTTTGCTTTTTTGAATTTTTTTTTCACTTAAGATTTTTTTTTCATTTTTCTTTCTTTTGATTGTTTTTTATTATTTTTATTTATTTATTTTGACGTAAAAAAATTTTTTTTGCTTATAATTTTATTTTTTTTCATTTTTCAATTTTTTTTTGTTAAAGTTATTGACCTTTTTTTTCTTTGAATGAATTTCCCCCCCATTATTAACGCAATAAGAATAATAATTTTAGTTCTTTTTTCTTGCTTCCTCTTTTTTTAATGTTTTTGATTTTTTTCGTCGGGGTAATTTAATATTTTTTATTGTTTTAGCAGTAATAGTAATGATATTTTTAGATGTTAAGACTTTGATGTTCCTGTTGTTATAATAGGGTGTGTTGATGTGTTTTATTATATCAAACCTTACATGTATAGATGTTATACTTTATTTGATTTTTTCATTTTTTTCATTTGATTGAAATTGATAATATATTTGGTTTTGTTTTCAACCCTTATACTTTTGATTTTTGATTTTAATTCCTTTAATTTTTTATAGTTCTTAAATAGTTCCTATTTTATCTATATTTATATATATATGCCTTTAGTTTTGGTTTTTAATTTTTATTATTTTCTCTTTTGTTGAGATAACATTTTTTTTCCAAAAATTTTGTTCTTAAATTTTAGTTTGTGTTTATGATCATTTGAAAATTGATATTTCTTATTTGTTTTCCTTTGGTTTTTCTTTTGGTTTTTTTATTAGTTTTTTTTATTTATTTTAACGTCAAATGATTTTTTTAGCTAATAATTTTTATTTTTATTCATTTTTATTTTGTTTGATCTTTTGTTAAAGTTTTTGGGCTTTTTTTATTTTTTATTGAATTTATTTTCCCATTATTCACACAATAATAATAATAATAATAATAATAATAATAATTTTTTTTTCTTGCTTCCTCTTTTATTAATGTTTTTGAGTTTTTTTCTCCTCAAAATAATTTAATTTTTTTTATTGGTTTAGCAATAATAGTAATGATATTTTTAGATATTAAGTCTTCGATGTTGTTGTTGTTATAATAGGATGTGTTGATGTGTTTCATTATATCAAATCTTTCATATATAGATGTTATATTTTATTTTTGAACTAGCAAAATCTATTAATTATTTTAATCTCAACAATTATAAAAAATATTTGTTCGGCCCAGACAATTAACTAGTAGAGAGACTATAAGAGAATTATCTTGCTTCTCTTTGTTGGCGTTGATCATTTGCTCATCGTCTTTAGTGAGTATGGTTGAAACTTCATCATGGTTGATTTTTTCAGGTCCTTGAATGGTTGAAGAGCTTGACCTTGATGTGTTTTCTACATCCACATCTAAGCTTTAGTGATAATGGAAAATATAAGAAAAGTAATCACAAAGACGACGTTACGGCAACATTATCTCAACACTTTTCTTCTCGTCTTCTTGAATTACTTTTCATTGCAGGAGACCTTCATACACGGAGGCAACTTTGGTTCGTGGATCATAGTTGGTGACCTTCTCTGTGATGGCTCAGAGATGAAACCATGGACCGGCTATCTTCCCTTGCTGCACCTATTCCAAGCATTAGTGATGTAGAAACCATCATTAGCTCCCATAATAGCTGCTCGGAGCCATTGAGCTCGCCGCAATCTCTGGACTTTCCGACCATCTTCATCGGCTACCGAAATCTTATGTTCAGCATAAGTTACTGATATTTGATCCGAAACCATGTTAAAGTTTGATGGGCTTCTAGCTAGGAGTGTGGCTGCCTAGGTTGAGACACACAAAAGGCACGTGGAGTATATAACTCTATAAAAGGTATGTATTAGTAAATGACATGGATGCTGAAGAACTGAGAGTTTCAGTCCAGTAAAAATGGATTTCTTCATAAAAGAGCCCTCCCTGTATGGTTGAACCAACACAAGAAACATCTTTGTCATGCTGTAGAGGATTCAACACTGCATAGCTTTCATCTGATTTTTACTTTAATTAAGAGTTATTGTAAGATTTAATCATTCAATACATCAAGGCAGTGTGATGGTAATGACCTCAAACCTTCCACTTCCACATCAGCACATCCTGTCAGGACATTCCTATACCAAACAAAAATTATAAAATGTTTCGAATACAAGGTCTATGGTCTTCCTGTTCCCTCAGCTAGTTTGGATATTCACAAGTCTGTACATGATTATATGCTAAAATTTCACCGATGGAGCATCGCATGTACGATAAGGATAACTTATAGAAGCAAAACTGAATTGAAAGAACACGAGTTCAGATAAATGAGAGAGAGATACTCATGTTTCATAGAAGAACAACAGTATATTTAACTCATGCTGCTATTATGACTTTAGAAATAGCCATCCCTCCTGTCCTGTTCCTCAGCTTCCTTGTTAGCAGATTGAACAGACTTGAACCACAAAAACGCCTGCAGACAGGGTCAGGTTAGCTAAACAATGGGACTAGAAAACTTCATCATCCGAGAAGGTTGTCACTAATTGGATGTCACAAGTTAACTGAGTCAAAAACGTTTTCTTCATCCATGCCCAGAGCTATAAGATTATGCCAACTTAAAAAAATACCACAATTATATCATCATCATATCATGTCAAGATCCATTTAATTTCGAGGATCAAATTCTTGAACACCCAGAAAGAGATATGACACTTACGGATAAGGGAATGCCGGTAAACGCAAAGAATCCAAGCACTGGAGCATAAAAAATGCTGTCTGAGTTCAAAACTCCGAAAACCGGCCTCTGATTCACATACTCAAAAATGGAACCAATCTGGACACATTGAATTTTAATCAATCAAAACATCTACTTTATTAGTATATAAAGCTATAAAGGGAGGTGGGGGGGAGGACGAACAACAAGAAGTCAGGAAACTCACTGCAGCAATTGCTGTAATTGCAGAGGCGAGTAAATAAACGAAAAAGGGAACTTCAAAGTTCTGCTTTGATGAGTTCTCTTTGCCTTCACCCTTAGCCCATGGTGGGGGTTCATCAGAACCCGGTTTGGCCCAGGATGGGATAGTTTCTTCAGATTTACTAGACTTTGAAGACCCTTTAGTTGCAGCACACACAAAAAACTTCTTTTGCTTCTGATAAGCATAATAACTCCCTCTACTTTTCACTATTGATTGATTCGAATCCAGTGCCTTATTTCTAACAAATAATCTAGAACACGAAGCATGAATTATCAAATCTGAATTGCACCAACACAACAATGTTGCAGCAGCCATAGTTTCCTTCTCTCCCCCCTTTCAAATTCTTCACCCTTCTTTCAACTCTTTATACTATAGACCTAAAAACATTGAAAACCTTGTTAGAAGCACCTTCATGCCAAGTTGCTAACTACAGTGTCCAACAAGAACATTCCTGGTTTTCACTGCAAAAATACTTTAGTTCTTTCGTTTTCTAGGTGACATCACTTCACAGATGATAAGTTAAGAACCAAAAGCAAGACCCATGAAACAAGAATGCAGAAACTCTGTTTATCTTTGACATGCAAGTGGTTTCATGTAAACTGCTTTTAAGCCATTTTTGATGAATATTTGAGTATTTCTTGATTAGTGGCCACAGTATATATTGCTAAGGATGGTGATAATTAATGATAGAACAACTGTAAAGAGACTCGAAAGATGAGAAGTGATGAAGGAATACCTGTTGGAATTTTGGTTAGAACACGAGGTTGAAGAGTGAAGTGTTTGATGAAGTGAAGCAGAGGATAAGCAGGGGTGTCTCTGCTGCCACACATAACCCAAATGGTTTCTCCACTCCTTTTGCCCTCTCTTTTTCTTGGGTTTGTCGGTAGTTTAATTGGGCCTGGAAATGTTCATGGGCCGGACTTCGATTTTCAAAGTTTGCAAGATTTTGAATCAAAATAAGGCCATGTTTGTTATTTGTTGATTACATTCTGCTATGATCTTATTTTTTTAAGTAAAGTTTTAGTAAAAAACAATATAATTTATATTTTATAAAAGAATATTATTTTTTAAAACTATAATTGTAAAATTTACTACATTACTAAAAACACATTAAATCTGAATATTTAAAAACATACTTATTTAGACAACGCTTGGTTTCTTCTAGATTTATTTTTGGATTAAGTTGAGAGTTCACATGGTTAATTCTCAATCCAGTTGAGCTGATATGTTAACTCTATAATCTAATTGACCCGAGTAAACACCAGTAAAATCCAATTGGGTCAGTTCCTATGATTTTTTAAAATTTTTTATCTAAAATAATATCATTTAAGTTTTATTTTTTCAAGAAAATCAAGAATGAAAAAATGTTTTTTTTGGGGATAGATTCTAATTGACTCATCAGCTTATTGACTTAGGCCTTGCTTCGGAGCATGATTGAAATTGTTTTTCAGAGTGTTTTTTGTTCAGAAATATCTCAAAATTATATTTTTTTTATTTAAAAAAAAATATTTTCAATATCACCATATCAAAATAATCTAAAAACATTAAAAAAAATCAATTCAAACTAAAACACAAAAATGATTTTTTTAAAAAATAATAATTTTGAAACGCAATGCTATACAGATGTTAAACTTATAAACCTATGACACATGTCTTGAATGATATCAAACCTCAGAGTTGGATATTATAATTATAGGTGTATATATTTTAACAAACATGATAGTTATAGGTGTATGTATTATAAATAATATAAAAAACATTGATGTTTTACCGTGTTTAATTATTGTGAATTTCAACAGTAAAATTATTATTTTATTCTTACGTTGTACAATTTAACTCTCGATATCAAGAATATTTTAAACATTTTTATGAAATTTATATATTATTTGAGGTGATATAGTGT
The DNA here is from genome assembly GCA_964035475.1 of Salix caprea. Classification (NCBI taxonomy): domain Eukaryota; kingdom Viridiplantae; phylum Streptophyta; class Magnoliopsida; order Malpighiales; family Salicaceae; genus Salix; species Salix caprea. The sequence continues at coordinate 1,235,971 of OZ037743.1, forward strand.
ATGTATATATATATGTATATGTGTATGTGTGTGTATATATATATACACACACACACACGCAAAACCCGCTTAATAATACCTTTGTCATTGAAACTAAAAACATTGTCAACACACACAATAATTCTTTAATTGCCAAGTTAATCAGAACCCAATATGAAACTACTGCTTGTAATGTCACTCCGTTTCGTCTTTTAAAAGCAATCCAACACCACTACTTTTTATCTTAAGATTTGTCATCTACCGTAAAGAAATTGTAAGTCGACAAAAAAAACCCTTCTTTTTTTGCTCAACACCACCATTTTCTATCGGCTTTTGTCCGATTCATCACTTGATTGTTCTGTAAGTTGTCTTTAACGCTGTTTTTAAAAGTATTTTTCGTTTAAAAATTTATTAAAATAATTTTTATTTTATTTTTTAAAAATTATTTTTGATATCATCACATAAAAATAATCTAAAAACACAAAAAAAATAATTTAAAAATAAAAAATTTTCAAATTTATTCTAAAAATACTTTTGAAACACGTTATCAAACACCCTATAAAATCAGCGAGGTCATGGAAGAAAAGAAGAAGCCTCCCGTGGCCATTCCTTGCCTTCATCATCAATCTAAACGCACCTTTTCTTTATTATTATTATTGTTATCCACACTGATAATGGCGAGGTTGGTTGCCTTCCGAAGAATCATTAACTTGGGAAATAAGGGAAGCAATGATTTAAAGTTTGGATTGAGTAAATTCTGGACATCATTTAGCACTTATCATCATCATAACCAGTTCATACCTCACGCCCTCGTCTTCTTGCCAAACCAATTTCACCCTTTCTCTTTAACATTTTTAGTTTCAGTTTCAGAGCCACGAAGAAAAAATAGGCTTGGCCTAGCGGGCCCGGTTCAAGCTTCTATATATATGTTTGTCATCCTCGTAATGTCTTACCTGCTCATTTAAACTTGCAAAGTATTTAATAAATACAAGAATTAATTGTAATGCATGTAAATGGTACAAAAAAAAATGATTATAAAATAAAAAATAGCTACAAGATCCCATTTAGAAATCTTATCATGTGCGAGTCTTGGATTATAAAAATAATTAATTATCATTTTAAAAATAAAAAAACAATCATGATGATAATCCTTATCACATCATCAAAGGACAGTAAATCATGATCCTACACTTTATAGAGATTCTGCAAATGGGGTTGAAAACCCTTTTGCAGCCTTGCACCGAAAAGAATGATGGAGGATTCTCCTGGAGCCACCTAACACACTTGATGCCCTGCAGCTCACCAACACTTCAATGGTGTTTGGGAGGATTTTTTAAAAATATTTTTTAAAAAAAAATATTTTTATTTTTAAGTTTAAATTAATAAAATTTAGTGTTTTTAGATTATTTTGATGTGCTGATGTCAAAAAATAATTCTAAAAAATAAAAAAACATAATTTTAATATATTTTTGAACGGAAAACACTTTCAAAAACAACCGCAACCACATTCTCAAACAGGCCTCTCATCTTGCAGGTTTAGGGGTATTTGTAAATGCGGTCGAAAATATTTAAAAAAAAATTGTAAATTTTTTATTTTAAATTAAAAATAATATTTTTAGATCATTTTAATATGCAGATATAAAAATTATTTTTAAAATATAAAAAAAAATATTATTTTGATGTATTTTTTTTATGAAAATCACTTTTAAAAGCAAATTCAACCACACTCTCAAACATGCATAGAAGTGTAGATGAAGATGCTTTTGAAAATATTTTTTATTCAGAAATATATTAAAATAATATTTTTTTTATTAAAAATTATTTTTAACATCAGCATATAAAAATAATTTAAAAACACTAAATTTTTTTGATTTAACATAAAAAAATAAAATAAAATTATCTTTTTGAAAACACACTTTTGAAACGAATATCTATAAACCACCGAACTACTTCTTCTTCTCGCAACTTTTCTGCTGGTAATGGTAGTGAGAGAGGAAAGAAGCAATTAAGTCAAACTTTGATCATCATTTCACCATAGATACTCCAGCTTACATAATTATTATATGGTTCTTGCTTTTTATGAAACATTTAATAATCACACAGAGATTTTCACGAACTCGTTTGGGAGCGTACATACCTTTGTTAAGTTATTTACTTTGGAAAATTATTAAATCTATTTTTTTTTTAATTTTAACATATATATATATATATATATATATATATATCAAGAAAAAAATAATTTTAAAAAGCATCATGCACCATGAAATCAAACACACTATCTAAAAGAAGAAGAAAAAATATACTTAGAGTGTATTTATTCATGAAGTGTGTCGCGTGACATATTTTACAAAAACCATGTAATACATGATTTTTACGAGGTGTGTCATCCAACATATCTCATATTTGTATTTGTATTTTTTTGGTGGGGAAAGTTGTATTTTTTTTGAACAATTACCTAAGTCTCAATTGGAACCCAAACAAAAATAAGTTTCTAATCAGGTCCTCCATCTATTGGATATCACCATTAGATGTTACAAATAGACTTGCATGGAAATTTGTACAAAAGCCTTTTCAATGTTGCTGTGTGTGTAATATTTTAGTAAGATATGCTTTTTAAAAATATTTCTCACTTGAGAGTTTGTTGTACTGTTATTTTTTTAATATCAGCATATGAAACTAATAATAAAACAATACTAAAAATGCATGTTAATTGATTTTTGTAAAAGTAAAACACACTCTTAAAATACAATACTAAATAGACACGATTCAACCTGAGTTGATGAGTCAACTGAAGATCTGGTCTGGGCTTGGTTTCAAAAATAATTAACCTGGTATTGCAAAATTGATTTTGATTGACTCAACTAAACCTGGATTAACCCGACTAGACCATGACTCGATTCATGAGACAGGTCGGGTTTCATAATTACAATTCTTTCTAATAAATTTGTAAACTTTGTTTGGGTGGGTTTTACTTTGCATCAATTAAAAAAAATGCAATAAATCATTTAACTATTGGCATGTCATTATTGCTCAATTTACCAATCCAATTTGCCACATGCAATACAATAAATTCAATCTACACAAATCACAACTGAAGAAGATGGTCTCTTCTAAGCAGGGTTGTCAATTTCATTTCGTTTCGATCAAGGTGGTCGAAACGTTTTGTACCAGTTAAAAAGTGAGAGAAAATGATATTATTTTTATCTATCAGTTAAAAAAACGAGACAAAACGGTGTCATTTTTATCTCGGTTTAAATTCTGGTTAATTCCTGATTTTTTAGCCAAATACCGGCTGAAATGTTTTGATTTTGTTCCACCCGATCCGTTTTGGCTAAATAGTATTTTTTAAAATAATAAATAATTTTACAATATCAATTATATCTCTCAATCCGACTGTTAGATTGAGATGAAATTTTACGATGAGTCTCTTGACATATTCATATAAAATATGTTAAAATTTAAAAACAATCAAAGAATATAATAACCTTGTGAGATTGATGATGTTCTTGTAATATTATACATGTTCATAATTTTATTCGAAAAAATTATTTTATTGTGTTTTTTTTAAATTAAATTGCATAATTTTAAATAATTTTATCTTTAAATTTATACTTTTTTTTAATTAATATTTATGCATAAATAGTACAACCCCAAAACAGCTTGCCAAAATACTTCAAAACTCAAATATCTTATTTCAATTAAAAAAACAAAGTATAAACAGAAATAAAATTCAGTTGCCTCTAAGAACTTATGATCCATTTGTGCTCCACAGCCACGTGTACCCATCAGAAACTGTTGCCTCCCCACGCCATTATATTCACACACGTGCAAGGTACCAAGCTAGTCTCTCATCCAATGGGAAAACAATTAATACTAGTTGCTTGCTTAATTGCATTCGCACATGTTAGAGCACAGATAAATCAGTATATTAAAACATAAACGCTTGGAATAAAATGCGCCGGAATACCAGGATAGAGAAAGAATATATTATAATTCTAAACAATGTGGAGAAAAATATAAAAAATAAAAGCATTCACCATTGGAAGTTGTGTTAGGCCGGTGTATTTCAAACATATTTTTGAAAAGAATTAAAAAATAATTATTTTTATTTTTACTTTAAAATAAATTTTTTTTTGATATTTTTAGATCATTTAGATGTATTGATGTCAAAAATATTTTTTTTAAAATAAAAAAAATATTATTTTGATGTATTTTTAAACAAAAAACATTTTGAAAAATAATTTCAACCACATTCCTAAACAGGCCGCTTCTATTCGCATTTCAACAATAATAAATTGATTTTTTTTTTCGTGTTTTGATATTCTTATATAAAAATAAAAAAATATTTTAATATATTTTCAAATAAAAAATATTTAAACTACAATACCAAATACACTCTCTGTTTGTCATTGCATTTCAAAAGCACTTTTGAAAAAAAAATATTTTTTTTCAAATAAAAAAAATAGTATTTTTAAATTATTTTTATGTACTGATATAAAAAATAATTAAAAAATTATTTTAATACAATTTTAATCGAAAAAATATTTTGAAAAGGAACTCAATTATACTTCCAAACATTCACTAACTAAATCACTTCATGAGTTGATATAATATAAGCTTTTTATATTATTGCATTAAAATCATATAGAAATATCTTTAAAAACTTAAATAAAAATTTAAAATATTTTAAAAAACAAATTATAACACAGAACAAACACAAAATGGATCACGAGTGCTCCATGGGTGGAGCATCTCCTACTCACGGTCTTATCAAGCAGCAAGGAGTGTAATGATAATAATGGTAATCATTGTATTATCACATGGTAATGAAAAATTTGATGATCTTAATGATGGTAATAAAATCTTTTTCAGGACCAAACTGGTAAAAAAAAACACCCGACGAAATCATATTGCGGACCAATAATGGCTATACAGAGCATCACCATTACTTTGGCTTAATGATTCACATGATCCATGACACGACATTGATGACATGCAAATTCTTTTTTTATTTTTTTTATTTCAATTAAATTTCAAATCACGAGTAAAATTCTGGCCGTTACATGTCTTTATAAAAAATATATATTCTAACTCAAACTCGAAACATGTTATCAGATCACAAATTATTTACCATTATATTATGCTTTCATACTGTTTTTCATTGCTACACCAAAATCATTAAAACAAAAAAACTATTTTTAGTTAAAAAATTTATTGAATAATATATATATTTTTTAATATAAACATATCAAAATCATAAAAGAAAACACTTTGAACATACAAGTTTCATGATCTTTAAAAGGAGAAATATTTTGCAAATACAATGCCAAACAAACATCAGTAAACTTAAATATGTTATTATTCAAGATAAAATACTTAAACCCGATCAAACCCGTGATCTGACCGATCTAATAAAAATATACTCAAGACTCATTTGACTTTTTATTTTTAAAATTATATATATATATATATATATATATATATATATATATATATATTAAAACAATAATTCGGATCAACACGGAGAAGATCCCAATATATCAGCCACAGTCTACCCTTTAGCAAGCAAAAAGCCCACTTGCCTCTCTTATTAAATCAAATTTATTTTGGTGGCTTTAAATCATTTTTATATAATGATATTAAAAATAATTTTTAAAAAATAAAAAAATTATTTTAATATATTTCTAAAAAATAATTTCAACTACAGTGTTAAACTGTTAATCAAATATGTTATCTGGAGCCTAAAGGGCAAGTTCCCTTTTCCTCTCAAAATTAGCAAAAGTGAAAACCAACAGCTTTTTTTTTTTACCTTAAATTTAACGGTCTCCAGGATGAAACGCCAAGCTGGCTTTTTGGTGGGTGGGGAGAGAGAGGTAGACGGCGCGGCTGGTCAGGTTGTTTTGCCCCTAAAGCAAACCTTTCTCTCTTTTGTTTGTGCATACTTACATGACCCGACATAGCTTGTCGGCCAACCCGCTGATTTGATTGCTCGTACCATAACTCATACCACATTTTACATCCAATAAAAAAAGAAAATAATGTTATAATAATAAGAGCTTGATATTAAAAAATTTACTTTCTCGATGGTCTCAGTTTTAATCTTTGTAGTTGCTAATATAATGATCATTTGAAATTTATATAGTCGTTAACTTTAGAGTTTATGAGATTAATAGAGGTACACATAAGCTGGTTTGGACATCCATATTAGTAAAAAAACAAAAAATAATGTTATTCCACTTTTTTTTTTAAAAAAAAAGTCATAATATGAACTAATTCTTATATCAAAGTTAATTTACGTTACTCGTTAAGTTGATTTTTTTATTATTTATCATAGTATATGGTAATTTGTTATGTAATACACTCACGACTCATAAATGAGTCACAACTCATTATTACCCAATTTAGTATTGCAATTTAAAAGTATTTTTGAAAAAAAATTATTTTTTATTTTAAATTAAATACTTTTGGTATTTTTAAATCATTTTCATATGCTGATGTCAAGATAATTTTTTTTATATAAAAATATTATTTTGATATATTTCTGAACAAAAAAATATTTTCAAAAACAATATCAATCATATTCCCAAACAATCACTGTATATGTAACCCGAGTCTTAAATTACATCGATCTTCAAATGAGGATATATAACTATGCTCTTATTTATGTGAGTGTATGAAACAATCAACATATCCAACCAAATGATAGAAGATTTTTCGTATATATTCAACTTAGGAAATTAAATTTGTTGGAGGAATAGATTCAATTTTAGCGTTAAGTGAATTCAAAACAAAATTAGACAGCATATTTTTTTATATTTAAATCAAAACGACATTACTTTAGACAAAAATTTAAAAAACAAGTTCGGTGGATCAACATGATCAAACCGGTTTAAAATGAAAAATGTTTTCGATTTGGTTAAATTAAGGACATTAATGGCAGGATTAGAGGATTGATGCTAGGTTTATACAAGCAAAGTATATTATTATGTATGGACACTGTGGGTCACTAATGTTTTGTTTTCACTGTACTGTATGTTTTCACGGTATACCGGTGATTGTGTCTTGAAAACTTTATTTCTCATCGCACTCGCGTATATAAAGATGGTGGACGAGGTTGCATTCTTGTGAAGTGTGAACATTCTCTCCCTTGCCCACTTTCTGTATTTTTCCTTTTAGTAATTAATAATCTCTCTCCCCCCTCCTTGTTTTCTGCTGCAGCCTATATATTCCTCCAACTGTTCCTTGTTTCAAGAACTAGCAGTAGTGACTTATACTTGTTGTGTTGATGGCTTCTATAAGTTGGTGCTGCCTTTTCTGTCTCTTTCTTGCTGTTTTTGTAGCACAAGTTGGTTTTTGCTCCTCTTCTAAGGTTTGTGTTAATTCTTGATATCATATATGTTTTTTCTTGCTACTTTCTTGGTGGGTTTTATTTGATGTTTTGTTTTGATTCTTGAATCTGTAGGTCTATGTGGTTTATATGGGAGGCAAAAGTGGGGATGACCCAGATGATGTTTTGAGCCAAAATCATCACATGCTTGCTTCTGTACATGGAGGAAGGTAAAAAATTTGTGCCCTTTTCAATACTTTCATGTCATTTTTTGCTTCTCTTTTTTTTTTTTGCTGGTTTAATGTGGTGTGCTGTTGACAGTGTTGAGCAAGCACAGGCCTCTCACCTTTATAGCTATAGACATGGCTTTGAAGGTTTTGCTGCTAAGTTGACTGATGAACAAGCTTCTCAGATTGCTAGTATGTTTATAACTTTAGAAGCAATTTATTGCTAGTATGTTTTGGAATCAGAATGATATTTATGATAGTTTTTTTTTCTTTTCTTTATGGACAGAGATGCCTGGAGTGGTCTCTGTGTTTCCCAATTTGAAAAGAAAGCTACATACCACTCACTCATGGGATTTCATGGGTCTGGTGGGTGAAGAGACCATGGAGATACCTGGGCATTCAACCAAGAACCAAGTCAATGTTATAATTGGTTTCATTGATACTGGTGAGGGTCTTTTTTTTTTTGCCTTTAAAACTAGTTCCCTGTGTACTAATTCTTGATTGAATACTCCCCGGAGTTTTGATTAAGTGCTGCTGCATATACAGACAAATCTTCCTGATATATTTTTCTTTTTACTGAATGATGTCCTTAATATTAGAGATTCGTTCTGAAATTCCATCCCTGCTTGCTTATTGCTTAAGAAATTCTTGAGTTCCTCCATTTCAGTGTCGTGTCTGATTCTAGATTTGGGAAACATATATAAATTACTACGCAGTTTGTTACTGTTCATTGTTTAGTCAACTGTGGGGCTTAAATTTGGCTGGCATGTATATTTTAAAAACAAATAGTGGATTTGATTCTCATGGTCAGGAATTTGGCCTGAATCTCCAAGTTTTAGTGATGCCGATATGCCTCCGGTGCCACCCAGATGGAGGGGGAAGTGCCAGCTAGGAGAAGCATTCAATGCCTCATCTTGCAACAGGTTCATTCTTGCTCAATAATTTATTCAATGATTGGTTCAGTGGACATTAATTTATTGGTGGAGATCTAAATCTATTAATAGGAAAGTGATCGGAGCACGATACTACATGAGTGGCTATGAAGCTGAAGAAGATTCATCAAGGATAATGTCATTTAGATCTCCAAGGGACAGCTCTGGTCATGGCAGTCACACAGCCTCAATAGCTGCTGGTCGTTATGTTACAAATATGAATTATAAGGGGTTGGCAGCTGGAGGTGCTAGAGGAGGTGCACCAATGGCAAGAATTGCAGTATACAAGACATGTTGGGAGTCAGGTTGCTATGATGTTGACTTGTTAGCTGCCTTTGATGATGCAATCAGAGATGGGGTTCATATTTTGTCGGTGTCTTTGGGTCCTGATGCCCCCCAGGGGGATTATTTTAATGATGCCATCTCCATTGGGTCATTCCATGCTGCTAGCCGTGGAGTGTTAGTAGTTGCTTCGGTCGGAAATGCAGGAACCCGTGGTTCTGCAACCAACCTTGCCCCCTGGATGATGACGGTTGGTGCTAGTTCGATGGATAGAGATTTTGCATCTGACATTGTCTTAGGAAATGCCACAAAATTCATGGTAATACAACTCCGTCTTTATATTAAGTGTTGCTTGCAGTAATTGGCAGCGCCTTATAAGTTCTCATTTCTAAAAAACAGGGGGAAAGTCTGAGTCTCTCTGAAATGAATGCCTCTGCAAGCATCATCTCTGCATCTGAAGCCCATGCAGGATATTTCACACCTTATCAATCCAGGTGAAGCAACAGGTACTTGAAAGTGAGTGAAATTTATATTCCATTGCATGGGAGAAATCTGAGTTAGTTTCCTTTCTTCTGCTTGTTCATGTAGTTACTGTTTGGATAGTTCCTTAAATGTTACCAAAGCCAGAGGGAAAGTTCTCGTCTGTCGACATGCTGAGAGTTCAAGTGAGTCTAAGCTGGCAAAGAGCAAGATAGTGAAAGAGGCTGGTGGGGTTGGAATGGTTCTTATTGACGAGGCAGATAAAGATGTTGCCATCCCTTTTGCCATCCCTTCAGCTGTTGTGGGGAGGGAGATGGGAAGAAAGATTCTATCTTACATAAATAACACACGGTTTGTCTTTTTATTGTCAGCATGGAGACTGGGTGTTTAGCACTCATGTTTCTCAAATTTCCTGATTCAGGGTACTCTGATTGTGAACAGAAAACCAATGTCGAAAATTTCCCGTGCAAAGACAGTTTTGGGATCTCAACCAGCACCTCGTATTGCTTCATTTTCTTCCAAAGGACCCAATTCCCTGACACCTGAAATTCTGAAGGTAACTTTTCAACCTGAGATCAAGTAGCTTTTCAGAGGACCTACTAGCCTATTTTAATTATTTTTTTCAACATATGTCATGATTCGTTTATGATATTCTAAGTTTCTACCACTTTCCTTGTGGCATTACTGCTCTGTAGCCTGATGTTGCAGCTCCTGGACTGAACATCCTAGCAGCCTGGTCTCCGGCAGATGGGAAAATGCAATTCAACATTCTTTCTGGAACTTCTATGTCATGCCCACACATAACAGGAGTTGCAACCTTGATCAAAGCAGTTCACCCGTCCTGGTCTCCATCTGCCATCAAGTCTGCAATCATGACCACAGGTAAGTTCTTACCAGCATTCTGATAACCGACTTGGTGCTCCGCGACAGGTTCCGTCCATGGGATTGACGAAGTCTCTAAAATATGCTACCTTTTGTTGAGAATTATCTGACCAAGAATATCGATTTCAAATGGAAAATGCAGCTACCATCCTGGATAAGAGATACAAACCCATCAGAGTGGATCCTGAAGGAAGAATGGCCAATGCATTTGATTATGGATCAGGGTTTGTTGATCCTAAAAGAGTTCTTGATCCTGGCCTCGTCTATGACGCACATTCAGTAGATTATAAAGCTTTTCTCTGCTCAATTGGTTATGATGAGAAATCACTGCGTCTGGTCACAAGAGACAACAGCACATGTGATCAGACATTTACAGCAGCTTCCAGCCTGAATTATCCTTCAATCACCATTCCAAATCTTAAAGACAGCTTCTCAGTGACTCGAACTGTGACTAATGTTGGGAGAGCGAGAAGTGTTTACAAAGCTGTAGTGTCTAATCCGGCGGGAATCAATGTTACCGTTGTGCCAAAGCAACTAATCTTCAACAGGTATGGCCAGAAGATCAAATTCACAGTGAATTTCAAGGTGGCTGCTCCATCAAAAGGCTATGCGTTTGGTTTCTTGACATGGAGGAGTGCAGATGCACGGGTCACCAGCCCCCTAGTTGTCCGGGCCGCACCCTCTCCCATGGGGTTGATGAGATAGCCTGGCTTAGTTTGTATATATTAGCTTAGAAACTTTGAGATCCTGACAACTCTACAGTCTACACAAATACAGATGCAGAGATATACTTGAGTTCATATATCCACAGTAGTTTACTGTTACATGCCTGGATCATGCAGGCGACGTGAAGATTGTTGAACAGGCCTCAAAAAATGGCAATATAGAAGTACAATGCTAAATCTGGCTCTCTTTATCTATTCATTTACTGGTTCTTCTTCAGTCTTTCAGTATGCATATATATATATATATATATACATGCATTCATACATAAATATTATTCAAACTCTGTTTTGCTGGGGTTCAAGGGGGCATTTGAATTGAACTTTCTTGTGTGATCACATTAGCCAGTTAGGGGTTATGGCTGGTTTTTCAGAAAGATAAGGGCTATTTATTGCTCTTTCATATCCTTCTTTTCACCGTGCCAATTTGGTAATCACTTGACAACTTTAGGAAGTTAATATGAGCATCCCAAGGATTCTCCACAGAATACAGATGAACCTCTATTGCTATGCCCATTTAGTAATATGTTTTCTTAGTCCATGGATTCAGCGCTTCCTTCTCTTTTTTTTAAAAAAAACAAATCAGTCATGGACCTGAATCCTGATTATCATGTTGCAAAGCCAATGTGGCCGACAATAAACAAACATGGGTTATATCATTTCAGCTGGCATGTAATAAAAAACACAATATTATCTGGTTTCCCAAATTTGGTGGGTGTTCACGAGACAAATCACCATAAATAATCCAGGGAGACAAGTTGTCTTCTCCTAAATTGCGAGACGTGCTCCCACTCCCACTGCACCGCCTCATAAATTAAATCAAGATAATAGGAACCTCCACACTACAAACACATAATTGCCAAACCATAAACATGGAGTCTAGAGAAATTTTGCTAGCCATTCAAATTGCCTTATCAAATCCATACATTGACTTGGTTACAATCATAAAAGAAATCAGAAGTCAGCCATTATCACTAGATAAGCTAATTACACTGGTATAGGATTATCATCTAATCCATTCTTGTTTCTACTTTCAGTTCTAATTATATGATAGTCTTTTAACACCAGCCATTGGGAAATTAATCACCCTTGTGACAAGTAGAAGAACAGACTATGACACCGATGATAATGTACAAGGGCATCAATCAATGATAATATCAGCACCGCACGGAACTAGAACCCATTGGACTGCGCTTCTGAAGGATCAATCAGGCCTTCTAAAACAACAAGTTGGTCTAATAATGCAAATTTCTCATCTTCAAGAGTCTTGACCTCATCCGCAAACTTGCTCAAAGCTCCCTCCACAGCTAAGCTATCTTCCTCCAACAACAAATACATTCGTCTTAGATGCCGGTATCCGTCGACTGGGGCAAAGGAGTCTGGCAATGAATCAGAGTTCAACCTCTCTGGTTGGTGGAACAAAGGAGGGCCTTCTTTCTTCGAGCTCTTTTTGAAGGGTTTCTGTCCTGGTCTTAAGGATGCAGGCACCCGCACTTGATGAACATCTCTGACATTGTTTCCTTGCAATTGAATCAAGGAAGCTCGTGAGGCAGCAGCAGCTTTCTTTTTAAGAGGCTTGGAAATTGGAATTTCTGCTGATGGTGCCATCCTTGGATTCTGCATTTTTTATCAGCAAATTCTGTGAGATCAAAAGGCAGAACAGCGAAAACAGAACAAAAGTTAAGAGATAAAACATAGCAGCTGTGAAAAGAAAAAAGGCATTGTGCATGCTGCTTAAGTAAACTTCATAATGGCAGGGCTTGAGCCACCATGACAGCATATGATACATATAGATTGTACAAATAAAATAATCATCCATAAACATGTGAAGGGGGTCTCAGATAATCAACCGTAATGAATTCATTACATATGAATATACAATAGGGTTCATTAAACAGGGAAAACATGCTTAATAAATGAGTTTGTTTATAATTATGGTTGAGATTGTTTTTAAAAGTGATTTTCATTTACAAATATATCATAATAATATTATTTTATTTAAAAATTATTTTTGACATCAACAAATCAAAATAATCTAAAAGCATAAAAATAAAATTAAAAAAAAATCATTTTTTTTCAAAAACATTTTTAAAAAGCGGACAAACAGTCACAATGTCATGGAACCAGATTTACACAAATTAGTTCCTTGCTCAATTCATGAAAACTAGCTCAATTTTTAACCAAACAAGAACTCACTCACTCAGTAACCTATTTTAGCTTTCTAATTAATGTCCTTCCAGAGTTAACACTTAATATCACCGGTTTCGAACTAAGGTTCAACAAGTTTAACCTACTAGACTCCCATATTAGCACACACAAGAGAACCTAAACTTTTCATTCCATCTCAAAACCAGATGTACAATATTTGGTAGCAGTATTTTAATTCAGCACACACATCCTGCCTAAATCTTTCCAAAGGGCCAGTCCTGACTAACTTCCATTACCATTGCCCTTCACAGCAATTATCAAAACACAAAATTCACAAAACCCATAATTTAAACCATCTAATTCTACCCTGAAATCAAAACAAACATCAATAAAAACGCAAAAAACATAAAGCCACAACAAAAGATCCCTCCTTGAAAGTCAAAATCGCTCCTTTCAATTGAAATCAGACTCAAAAAAGAAATTCACAAAAAAAGTTGCATCAATCAATAGCAAATATACAAAAGAAACATAGAAAGGGATGCAGATAAAGAGAGAGAAGAAGAAAAAAGTATTAGCCTTCAAGTCTGGAGAGTGGGAGATAGAGAGAGAGGGTGGCTGAGTTTGTGTTTGGTGTATTGGTTTTTATTTAACGACAAGAGAAGACAGACAACGTAAGAGAAAAGAAGCTTTTAATGGGTTACTACTACTCTTACCGTTAGGAAAGCTGGTTTTTGATATTTATATGATTTGTCCGCATTGGAGATGAAGCGCGAGAGACCGGTCCCGATTCTTCTGTGATGTCCATGGCTAAACGTGGTTGATCTTATTGGAGGATGCTTCCTTCTCCTTTACTTTTCAAGAAACAAAAGCTGGGGGAGAAAAAGAAAGAGCCCACGTAGAATAATTTTGTCCTAACCTAACAGTTAACTATCCTTTTATTTTTTCCTGATGAATATTTTCTCGGACAAGATACTATCTTACATTTAAGAATTCATCCGCAAAGATGTTAAACTTATGATGATGATGATGATGATGATGGCGAGTTGATCTCGAACATCTAAAATTTAGAATTTTTAAGTTGGATAAAATAGAATATTGATATGGTAAAATTTATTAAGTCATTTAAACAATATTAATGTGAATTGTAATAATATAATTATTATTTTATCCTTTAGTATATTGAAATTTAACTTTTAATTTGAGGGGTATTTTAGATTTTTTCTAAAGATAGGTTGGCATTATCTAATTGTTGGAGAGCGTTTTTGTCTTTTCTATATTTTTTGCAAAATAAAACCATTCATTTACCCATGGAAGCAAAAAACAAAATGAAGAAGGTTCAAGGGTAATTTTTGTTTTGTGCACTGACTGTGACGTAAATTCACTTCTTTACCCTCAGATGGGATAAAAACAGCCCGCTGACAATAAGAGTATATTTGGTTTTTTAACGTATGGGTGAACAGTAGAATTACTAAAATACCTTCGGAAAAGACAAAAATAGAACATTGAGACCGAGGCAGAATGGTATTTTGATACCATGTTTTTTTGTTATTGTCTTCGTTTTGGGGGTATTCATGTTTGTTTATTATTATTATTATTATTATTATTATTATTATTATTATTTATTTACCTGCAGATGAGTCTGCTATTCGTGTATGTCATTGTCTTCTTTACATGTCTTTCAGACGGTGCCTATTGTTTACGGAGGCTGAGGAAAATGCCTGATTGTTGTGTCTTCGAATGCATCGTCATGTCCTCTTCCACATGATGGTGCGCGTGTCAATAGATGGTGGATGAATGGTCGTCAATGGTCAGTTTTACTTTTTGTGTCTTTTCTCTCTCCTGCAGTGTCAAAATACATTTGAGTCCTTGATCTTTTTATTTCATATTTTGCCCTAATTGCTTCTATAGAGTGTAGATTTTTTTTTAATTTTATCCTTTGATTGAAATTAATCGTATATGCTATTTTTCATTTCAGTCCTTATTCTTTTGATTTTTTTTCCTTTATTTTTTTCGGTCTACATGTTTTGATTTATTTCAATTTTGTCCTCCAATTGAAATTGATCATATATATTATTTTTTGGTTGTTTTTTCTTTTAAATTCCATTTATTTTTTCAGTCTCAAGGTTTGAATTTGTTGCAGTTTTGTCATCCAATTGAAAACGATTATATATTTTGTTTTTCATTTCGGTTCTTATTCTTATAATTTTTAGTTTGACTTTATTTTTCTTAATTATTTCGATCCTTCTTAGACAGTTTTCATAATTTGTCCATACTTATGTGTCTATAGTTTAAAATTTGGTTTTTGATTTCTGTCATTTTTTTTTGTTCGGCTTAATCTCTAAATTTGAATTTATGTTGGTGAGAAATTTAAAAATGATATTTCTTCTTTTCTTCCCTTTTGTTCTTATTTTTTTTTGTTACTTTTATTTGTTCTTCAAATTATATATATATATATATATATATATTTTTTTTTTTTTATTCTCATAATATTTATTTTGATTTTTTTTTTGCTCTTTTGCTAATGTTTTTATTCTTCAATATTATTTCATGTTTTTCATTTTTATGCAATAATAATGATAAGTCTAGCGATTGTTTTTTTAATTGCAAAAGTTGTTTGCTTTTTTCCCCATGTTTATATGTATATATTCTTAGTTTTGGTTTTTAATTTTTATCATTTTCTCTTTTGTTGAGGTTGTGTTTTTATTCAATTTAGTCCTTAAAATTTAATTTGTATTGATGATTATTCTTTTTTCTTTTTTCTCTTTGTGTCTTTTTTTTTTGTTTTTTGTTATTTTTATTTGTTCTTCAAGTCAAATTATTTTTTCTAAGCTAATCATATTTATTTTTATTTTGTCATTTATTTTATTTTTTGTTTGCTCTTTCGTTAAAGTTTTTAGGTTTTTTTTTATTCTTCGGGGTAATTTTGTTATTTCCATTATTTACGCAATAATAATAATAATAATAATTTTAGCTGTTTTTTTTACTTGTTCTTTTGTTACTGTTTTTAAGTTTTTTTTATTCATCGGGATAATTTAATAATTTTTATTGTTTTAGTAGTAAGAATAAAAATCATTTTAGGTGCTATAATCATGGTAATAATAGTGATATTATTAATCATAGTGATAATAACAATCGTAATTTATTGCAATAGTTTTAGTGCTTATGATGTTTATATTTTTTACTTTGATGATGATAATAATAATAACTCATAAAATAATATGAAGAATATCAATAATGACAAAAAAATTATAATAATGACATTACTAATGATAATAATACTACTTATAATTTAAATGATATTAATAAAAATAACGGTGCTGATTATCATAATAAACATTGAGTTATAAGATTTTCAACAAATACAACAAAAAATATACCAAGCTACACGTGGAGAAAACATATAAAATAACACAGGGATAACAGATCACCAACAACAAAACATTCACTATACATGCAGAAAGGGAACTGACTCTTATTTCACGCCACTAAAGCTAAATTTACTATGTTATTTAATGCAAACTGCATTTAATATATAGATAAATAGTAATAAAAATTAAAAACCAAATTTAAGAGTATAAATACATAAATAAGAACACAAATAAAAACTATTCCTAAAACACAAAAATAAATAAATAAAGGGAATGAAACTAAACCAAAACAATAAAAAATTAAGGATCGAACTGCAAAACAACAAATCACATATGTTCAAACGAGACAGAAAATATTTTTATTCTACGGCGAAGCGCAGAGCAAATGACTCGTTTTTTTCTAGATCACGTTTTAAGGTGTTTAAAATATTACAATTTTTGTTTTTGAGTATTTTTGAAAAACATGTTTAATATAAAGTATCAAATAAATTTGTTTTGGTGTGGTGTAAAAAAATATTTTACAGTACAATGTTAAAAACACATTTAAAATTATAACTTGTTAATCTTGGATTTGCCCAATAAATCAATTAAGTATCTAATCAACTCGAGATAAGTTGAAAACAAAACCCAACTAATATATTCAAAAGCTTAGATTGACCCGACAAAAACATAGCACCTCATCTAATTAACATTTTTTTTTTGATTAAAATAACATTTTTTTATTAAAATAACATTTTTTTTAAATGTTTTTTCTAGAGTCAATCCCTTGTGATTGGATCTCTAGGATAGACTTTGAGATTGAGTTTTGTAACTATTCATAAAACAAAATATTTTTAATTAAAACTATCCGATATAATAATTATATTGATGATTTATTTTTTAAAATTATTATTTTGAAATGGAATAAATAAATAAAATGTTTTTAGGAGAAGAAAACTTATGATATATCGAGTTTCAAAACTTTCAATAGAAACAATCAAAGAACCCATGAAGAATGAAAAGCATTTTCAGCTACCACCATTACTGGCCGAATAAAACAATGACATTGTCTAAATTCAATAATATCCAGGGTGAAATTAATAAAATAAAAAATGTTTGAGGACTTAATTGATATTACAGAAAAAACAGCATAGATAGAACTGATAAAAGCAAAATGTTTGACTCAAGTGGTATTACAGAAATACTACCCTACTCCTCTTCCTACTTTCCGCTTAAAGGAACACGGTCAAAGTATTATTATTTGTAAAATTATTTTTTATTTAAAAATATATTGAAATAATGTTTTTTTTAAAATGATTTAAAAATATTAAAAAAATTAATTTTAAATAATAATAATAAATTTTAAATTTTTTCAAAACACTTTCAAAATACATTCCAAACCCTCTAAAATTGAGTAGGAGAAGACCAATAGGCTGCTAGCTCTGACCCAACGGTCCGCACCGATTTGTCAAGCCCAAGATCAAGATCAAGCCCAAGATCAAGATCAAGCCCAAGTCCACTTTATATTTAGGGCGGGCACCGTAAGACCCACCCGCCCGAGCCACGAGGGAACAAAGAACCGTTCACTTTCATCGTCTGCATCCACAGAGCTCACACCATCAACACACCGTCACCTTCTCTCTCTCTACTGTCTCTCTCTCTATCACTGGTCAAGTACTTGCTTCAAAAACCTCTCCTTTCCCTTTTCCAATTTCAAAATCTGATCGTTGTGTCTATATTTTTTTTAACTTTTGATATTTTTTTGGTCCTGTTAGCCAGGGTTTCTTTTGTAGTCTGTTAATAAATTTATCCTCATTTCAAATTTTGATTTCTCTCCATCTGTCTTTGTATCGCAGTGAAGTCAAAGAAGCGATTGTTTTTTTTAATTAGTTGATTATAAATAAAGTTCACTAAAGAAGGAGAATGTTTGAAGGACTGGTCCATCGCGTTCTGGTCGGCTATCTCGGCCGATACTTTAAAAATATCCAAAAAGAACAGCTCAAGCTCAGCCTCTGGAACGGTAATTTTATGTATATTTATTTATTTATTATTATAGAAATTTATGATGTCTAATAGGTAATATTGTAATAAAAAGTTTTGTTTAGGGTTTATGGCTTAGGGTTTAGGTGCAGTTTTTTATGTGATTCTGATGAATAATTAATAATTCCAGAGGAAGTGCTATTGGAGAATGTGGATTTGATTCCGGAAGCTTTCGATTATCTCCAGTTACCCTTTTCGATTAAGCAAGGTATGCTGAATTTATTATATGATTTTGTTGGAACTTGTTTTTTCGCCTGTAATCTTCGTTTTTGTTTTGTTTAGGTCGGGTTGGGAGGTTAAGCATTAAGCTTTCGTGGAAAAAGATTGGGTGGGATCACCCCATTATTATCGCTGTAGAAGATGTGTTCATTTGCTTGTCCCAACGGGATGATCAGGAGGTAGTAACTAATTATGGCGTTTATTTATATATATGAGTTTGCAGTTTTGATTATAATAAAAGTAGAATGAAAGAAATTATAAATCTTTCGCTTTGGTGTTATATGCATACATGTTCCAAATATGTAATGTTTGCTGCTTTTTTTTCCTGCCTGCCTATTGTAGTGGAATTTGGACGCAGTTGAAAGACGGGAATTCGCTGCAAAAAAAGCTCAACTTGCTGCTGCAGAGCTTTCAAAATTGTCAAAGCGTATATGTGGTAAGCTGTTTGCACTCCGCTTTCAAGCATAAGTAGTTTATTTGGTTTCAGCAAAGAGTATGCCCTTTCTTTTGATAATGCATGAAGATGTTCTACCTCTGGAAACTTTGAGACATGAAAAAGTGTTGGTTAGACAACTTAAAGATTCCAAAGCTTAATGGTTATGAGAGAAGGGCATGGCTGGCTGATCACATATTGTAGTGTAATCTGATTTGGTGTTTTTTTTTGACTTGTGATATATTTTCTTTCTGTAAGAGGACTTTTTATGCTTGGTTCAGGAGATTCTTATTCATGTCTGGCATTTTTTTCCTGTAGATAATCAGGCGGGGAAATCATTTATCTCATATATTACTGCAAAGGTAACATTTGCCCTCTTGCTATCCATTATGGCTTTCACTCAATAAACCTTTTGTTTTGGGTTGTATTTAAATACATATTATGTTTGTATAAACAATAATAAATATCTTAATTGCACTTCTATTTATGGGTTTATACAGTCACGAAACATTTGTATTGCTGTATTACTGGCTTTTGTGAGTTTTAGATTATGCAGTCATTTTGCTCACAAATCATTTAGTTACTGTGCTCATTGTTAGCCCATCAGGTTTCAGGCTGTAACAAGTCATCTAAAAACCATATATATATATATATATATATATATATATATATATATATGTATATGTAATGAAACAGTTAATATTGAAAACCTTGTTTGTCTTATATATGTCCTCATAGAGGATATAATTGCAATCCTGTTGCTATTCTCTGAGTTCCTTGTTTTTCTTCCAGGTTCTTGATAGCATCCAACTTTCAATTAGAAATTTTCATGTCCAATATGGTGAAAGACAGTTTGACTCGGTGAGCTTACCCCACAATCTACTTGTACTTTTCCTTGTTCCTCTTCACCTTTTGTCATACTATGTCATATTGGTAATTAATAGTTTTTTTTTGGATACATTTATTGATCTCTGGATTGCTTCCACTTATGTTGTGAACAAATATCCTTATTCTTTGTTTCATTCATATGCTATTTTTGTTAATGCAAAAAGGGCCAAGTATTCCTTTTCTTCGTCCTCGTTGTTGTTGTTGTTATTATGAATGAAACAAGACAATGCTGAGTTTTTTTTTCATTGTAAAGGCTCTACTTGAAGTGCACATTGTAACTCTTCAGTTTTCCATCATGTTTTCCAGGCACAGGTTCTGTTCGGGTTACAGTTTTCCAACTTGACGGTAAAGCAAAATTTGGTTGGGTAATTTTTTAGGTTAACTCCTGGTATTCTTGTAGTTTATGATAGTTCTCACATTTTTTTCTTTCATGTGAATCTGTGAGTAACTACAAGTTGAGAAATGAGGTTGTATTCTACATGTTTGAAAAGTATTATGTGAAACTGTGAGCATTTTATGATAGCTCTTATGCCATTTGTGAAAATTTCAGAGGTCATTGTCTATTAAAATCTGTATTTTACTTGATTTTCTTGTTCACCACCTTTCTGTGTCTCTTTGAAAAAATAAGTTTTTGAAATTTTCTCATATATACTGGTTTTTTCTTTCATCTAAAATAAGATTTTCATTCTTTATTTCATTTTTCTTGTTTTATTCTCAACTGATGTTTATCATTTTTATCACATCAGATCATTTGGTGCAAAGATGGTAGGTGGCCAAGTAAACAAAACTGCGAGTATTGAAGGTTTGGAAATTTATTGTACCACTTCAAAAGGAGATATTGATTCAATGGGTTTGGATGATGCGGACTCCAAATCCTGGTGCAGTGCAAGACATGGAGGCAATGAGTTTGACTACTTATTACAGCCACTCGATGTATCAGTGTCACTTGGGGTATAAGGCTTGATTAAAAGTGATTTTTTTTGCTTTGTACATAATGCATTTTATTAAATAATTATCTTTTCTATAACACACTTTTTAGAGCACAATGTTAAAAAAGGTAAAATTTAAAGAATTTCCCCCTTTTAACCTAAACTCTTAGAAATCTTGTAGGAAAATGAGGAGTTGATGCATTCTTATCGTGTCCCTTATACACATGAAAATGATTTATGCCATGGAAGGGGAATATCATTTGCCACCAGAATAATATGTTCTTTAATCATATATGTTGCAAGTGTACTTGTACATTGAAATCAATTTTCCCCTTGAATGAAAACAATATGCATGGACTTTGTAGAATTCTTAGTGGCTGCTTGGGAGTGTGGTTGAGGTTGCTTTTGAAAGTGTTTTTTGTTCAGAAATGCATCAAAATAATGTTTTTTTTATTATTTTTTAAAAATTATTTTTGACATCAGCGCATAAAAATAATCCAAAAACACCATTTTTTTTTAATTTAAAGTAAAAAATAAAAATAAAAATAAAATTAAAATTTTTCAAAATTTTTCAAAAGCGTTTTTAAAACGCAATGCCAAACACCCCGCTAGTCATAACAACTGCAGGTTACTGAAGTTTGTTTCTGAAATGCAGGTTAACAAAGCAGGAAAGCTTGACAGTGATTTGCCCCAATATTCAATCAGGGCTGACCTAAATGACTTGGTTGGTTTAGTATTTTGAGGCGTATATCATTGATATAAAATCTCCATTTTCTGCATGTACTTATGTAACCTGTGCTGAGTATCATTGAATTTATGTATCGTGTTTCTCTCAACTTTTTCTTAATTAGGCCGTGTCTTTGAATGAGATTCAGTTGCAGCGAATATTGGTTTTATCAGATTACTTAAGCACAAGCAGTTTACGGGAAAAGTAAGTTTAGTATCTATTTTTTTTTCATCTGGTGTTAATTAATCTAATAATATTTTTACATATTTACCTAATCCCTTTTATTGTAGTGATGTAAGACAGATTTAATACACAACTATTTAACACAACATTTCCAAGTTTTTTTTTATCTCACATGCAATTAGATTGGAAAATTTAAACCAGAGGGAAAATATGCCCCTCTAATTAGAGATGAGGAGTTTGGTTGAGGCTTTATAAAGGGTTTTTTGGACCTTGGAGGGGTCTTACAATTTCTCTTGTAAATGTATTCTTACATTTTTATGAACTTCTTAGCTTAGTTCTAAGCTTCCCTTTGTTCAATGATGCATGCATAGTAATTTATTTGGATTGTAATTCTTTGTAAAATTAATGCTAGCTATTTGTTAAAGATAAGGAGGCATCCGTAGGTCTTAACTCTACTGTTTGTGACATGGATCTTATGTGTTTGTTAATTACTGCAATTGTTGTGAAACCTTGCTGAACAATAGATTGGATCTCTCTGATTTCTGTATTAGCTGCTGAGAATTCGAATCAAATACAGTTATGGTGTAACCATTTTAAGAGGGCAGTGTGTTGTGTGCTTCTTTCTTTCTTTAAGAAATGGAAGGCTTACAATAACATAAATTGAAGTGCTGTCTTGCATCCATTGTTTAACTATCAGCTGCCCTGACAATATTCCTGTCAATATATATATAGACATAGATGGCCTTCCATTTAGTTTTTTGATCATGATGTTCTTAAGAATGCCATGACACTATTCAGTTTGTTCTTCTAAAAGGCTTTGTTTTGATGAAAGATTGCAACACCACTTTCAAGAACTTGTAATGCGAACCTCTAATGAAAGATTGTAAATTTGATACATTTGTGAGTGGTAAAGGTATGGACGCTACCGTCCTTGGGGCTGTCCTCTATCAAGAAAACAGGATGGATGGCAAAGATTATGGTGGAAGTATGCTCAAGAATCCATTTTGGCTGATGTTCGCTTGAAGTTGAAGAAAACTTCATGGAGATATTTAGGACAGAGACTGTAAGTTTATTTTCCATTGTGATTTAACCTGTTATGTAATTCCAGATGTCAGGCATGAACACGAGGATGGGGAATATATACCCCCCTCTGATTACTTTTGTCTTGCTGTCTATATTTGTTTTTGAGACTATACAATGCTCCCCATCGCTCTCTGTTTTTTTTGTCCTCATTGATGGAAGGAACTTATGAATCTTCTGAATCACTCTCTTTTCAGACAAACTGTTGTCGAGTAGATTACTTTTCTTGGTTTCATTGTAATGTAATGTGCCTTTTGTGGGATTTCCTGTGTCTATGTCAGGAATTCAAAGCGATTGGAACTCTTTTGTTCCGAGCTTCATGGGACTCTTTTTTCCGAGCTTCATAGTTCAATCTTCCTGGGTGTAATTAAAAGTTCCATGTGAATCTATTCTCTGTTTTATAATTCTTTTAACTTCATTTTCCCTTTCATAAAAAAAAGATAAAGAAATTTTTTTTTTCTTATGTCTAACGATGAACATGTATGTGCATAATGGTAGAAGACGAGCAGTTTGTCCCTTATTTTGTAAACTGCTTTGATTAGTTCTCTGTTCTACTTTCATCTACTGAATGAATTGAAGTTTATAAATATACATGCATGCCTTTCTGCTAGTGTACCTTTGTTTTTCAAGTTAATTATCTTAAGTATTTTGGCAAGCACTAACATTTTGGCTCAGCAATATTCTCGTTGTAACTTCTGTAAAACTTATTTTTTGAGAATAATTCTTGAGAATATTTTTGTTGAAATATTACTGAAGTTTTGTACATATATGTGTATGCCTTTCTGCTAGTCTACCTTTGTTTTTCAATGTTAATTATCTTAAATATTTTGGCAAGCACTAACATTTTGACTCAGTAATATGCTCGATGTAACATCTGTAAAACTTATTTATTGAGAATATTTCTTTCTCTATCTTGATTTCTTATTTCAGGAGTTTTCGCCGAAAGTATATTAATTTATACCAGACTAAACTAGAGTTTCTTCATCAAGAACAGGTGATTTCTCTTGTTTCTTTATCATGAACACAATTGAATTATCCAAAACAGGCTTTGAAGCTCTCTAGATATTATAATTTTGTTTAATGGGTTAGTGGATTGGAAAGTTGTGTTTGAATTATGAGAACAGATGCTGAAACATGCTAGCTAAGATGCTTAGTTATCTTAAAATCATGGAAGTCCAAGGAATGCTCCAGTGATCATCTAAGTTTGCTCTCTCATTACTTTGTTTTATCCGGCCAAAGTTTGATTTGCACTCTCTAAACTCACTTCATTTTAGATTTAAATCTATTAGCCAAGTCTCTCACCATATGATCAAGTCTGTTGATGATGTGTATATAATTTGTTGAAATAACTAAGCTATGCATGAAAATCCCATTTAAATGTGATCTGATTTATACCCTTTGCTTTCCAATTTTTGATACACATCCTCTAAACACCCAATAAAAACTCTTATCCTATGACTGTAGAAAGAATTTGGTATAGATCCAGTAATTAGAAATGCATGATATATAAATCAAAACTTTCCAAAAAAAAAAAGGATGTGTGTGAAATCAAGTTGAGTCAATTTTTCTGTATTATGATTTATCCACATTAACATAATTTCCTCTTCTTATCCTCTGTTTACGAGGTTTGCCTTTTTGTCAACCGAGATCAAGGCTGGTTGCTATCCAACTCTTATTGTTTTGTCTATGTTTCAAACTTTGTCATTCAGGCAATCGATGAATATATTATTCAGGACTTGGAGCAAATGGAGAAAGAATCTGATATAGATGATATTCTAAGTTATAGGTCTGTGGCTGAACTTAAGCTCCAGGTATTTGTTATCTTAACTCACAGAAATTATTCTGCAAAGTGTTATGAATTAATTTATTTGGATCGGTTCCAAGCTTAAGCATTTGTGCACATGGGGATTTCGTTTGTTCTCATATGAGACATTTAGCTTCTTCTTAAAGTAGTAGACAGTAGGTACATTTACTATCTATACTTTATTAATATCCTTTGTTCCATAATAGTTGGTATATGAAATGATACAATTTTTATTCATTTGTTATTATTAAAAAAATATCTTAATCGGTTATAAACTTTTAATTTTTTTAAAAATGAATTAAGATTTTTCTTGATTTTCATACCATAAATATTATGGAGCTGGGGGAGTATAATTTTTACTTTTTAAAATGCTCTATAAAGCAGCATTCTTTATTTATAATGGCATTTTCTCTCTCAAAGGAAATAGAGCTCTTCATGAGCAACATTTTAGTCAGATAGTTAAATAAATATTGTTTTATTTATTTGGCCACAGGAAGTTTTATCAACCTCTTTATCTTCAAATATGGAAGTTAAAGGTACCCATAGTTTCATTGAGAAGTCACAAAATGATGAACGCTCATCAAGCAGGTCCCGTGGATGGTTGAATTGGATCTCCCGAGGCATGCTTGGTGCTGGTGGAACTGATGATTCAATTCAGTTCTCTGGTGTTGTCTCCGATGAAGTTGTAAAGGTAAGTGTGTCAAGCTCTTGATGGTTCAAATCTGGAGCAAAAAAGTAAAACAAAATTTAGATCTAGATCTTAATTTATCTATTTTCCTTTGTTTTCAGGATATATATGAAGCAACGGAGTTCCAGCCATCTGCTTTATCTAGTGGGGATGTTGATGCAAATTATAAGATGTTTACATGTGCAATGAAGTTCACTGTAGGTTGCATTACTGCCACACTGCAGAGCAAGTATGGTTACTGTTCTTTGTTATCTCTCAAGATTAACAATGTAGTCACTTATTTTATTTTAAAAAAAATAAAAAATATTTTTTTTGTAGCCCTTTCTAGAATCTTTCCAAATTTCGTTTGCATGCAGACAGATTCTGGAAGGAGACACTTCCATTGTGGTATTTTTGAATGGTTTATATCTGTATCATATTTAGGGTCAAAATGATTGTCAGGTATCTAAGCTGGACCATGATTGTTTGCATATTGTTACTTATCTATATTGCCAGTGGATGCCATGTGTTGTCAAATTCTATAATATTACCGATGCTTGCTATATATCAATGGTTTTTGACTGAATAGTATATTCTTTGTGATATCACTGCTTTTTATTTGCTTTTATTGTGATCCATTTACAATCAATCACGCTTACTGTTTTTTTTTTTTTTTTTTTACTTTTTTTTTAACAGGAGTTACTCTAAAAAAATTGCTGACCTGATTTTTAATGAGTTAGTCATTGAATGCAAACTTTGGGAAGAGTTGGCAATGGTTGTTTGCCACTTTAGATCAGGAGAGATGTTCGATCCATGTAACAAGAGGGCCATTCTACAGATAGGAACGGTTTGTATTCTTATATCCCAACTATACATGCTGCAAGCTATGTCTATTTTAAAAATATTTCTTCTTTCTGTTTCAATAAGGTTCTCCCCCCCCTTTGTTAATCAATCATATTTTCTACATCTAAACTGTTATTCACAACAGTGGTTTTGAGAGAACATATTAGGTCTCTGTTTCAGTTCCAGTGATGCATCAAGGATGATCTTGTGGATCTTGTCGAACTAAGTTTCAATTAAAACTATTGTTTGTCAGATGGGGATACCATAATTCCCAGATGACTTTTACAAGCATTGTGTTTCACCAACTTTTGGAAACTTGGATGGTTAGTGTTGGTTGTTTTTGGTGCACTTGGTGGAAGAGCAAGTTTAGTTGGTAGTGCACTTGGAGATAGAGCGAGTTTAGTTGCAAAATGGTGGAAGGATAATGGACAAGTAAATAATTATAGGAGTGTAAAGATGCCTTCTTAAAACCTGTTTACTTGGGTTTCCAGGTTCATTGTCTTTCCTAGACACTTCAAGTTTGTGCTCATAATACTTCCTTTGGATAGCTAGCTCTTTACCTAGGTTTCATCATAGAAAAAGAGGGAGATGTTGATGAGGAAATCAAAGCATGCCTAGCATGCTATGGGATGTCAAAGCCTAATCAGCTGAAGGGTCAATTTAAGTATTAGGGTAGCCTCTTTGATTGTTAGCGTTAGTGCTGGGAAAACTAAGAGGTCTACATCAATGGAGTGTGGATGAGATGGCATTGTTGAAATGGATATGTGGAAACATAGAAGGGGCCAGAAAAAAGTGGCTCATCTGTTTCAAGGTGGGTGGGACTCCCCATTGTGCATAAGAGAAGGTAGTCTATGATGGCTTGGCTAGTAGACTTGTGGATGGACTCTTGCAAGAGAGTGATTGGCTTGCAATTCCAGCACCCAAAAAGAGGAAGAGTAAACTGTCTATATTGTGGGATGAAGTGTAATGAGTAATTTAGATTGAGAACTGTGGAAAGTTCAGTCTAAAAAGAGAAATTGAGGAAAGGGATCCAATATAGTTTGCCACATTTAATTTAGAGCTCGGCCATAGTGGAGATGAAATAAGAATGGTAAGTTTCTATGGTTCTTAGGCAAGAAAGCTTCACTCAAGGTGCATTTTCCATAAGCGAACTAGTTATGTTCTTGATAATCATAGTTGAAGCATTTTAACACTAGCATGGGCCTGTGAGATATAGTTCAAATGTAGGCATTTCCTAAGTCATTAGTCTTATCTGTCAATACATATCAGCAGCCATTAATTGCTGCCGATTCGTGCTGCACAGATTAGTTTCCTATCTTGACTACAATAGCATTAATGTATAGAGTCCTATCTTGAATGTATTACCTATTATTTAGCAATGTAATTAGGGAAGCTTTTACTATATAAATGAGAGAACCTCACACATGGGGCATGCAGTTTTTACCCTAATTTCTTATTGTTGTCATTATCGTCTATTTTGTATGGACTTGGAAGTGATGGAGTTTTGTTATCTGGGCCTAGAAGTGGTTTGAGATTCTTGAGCTTGACCCCTTGGAATGTGTTTCTTAATGTGCAAAAATTAGTTTGATATTATACTCTCAACGAGTTCTTTTACGGATTTGCTTTGTTCATGAGGTCCTTGTGTAAAGTACAGCATAAGTAGGACTGTTATTTTATTTCTGATATTAGCAGTAGCCTTGACTCTTCAACTTTTTTTTTTGTGTCATCTATAAGGTAAGATATTCAGAAAATCATTTGTTTGAATTTGATCAGTTTTGAGTTGGATGATGAACAACATTTTAAGAAATCATCTTATCATTGTTTTGCAAGACATTTAAAGGACACTACATCAACATTTAGCCTAACCTGGATTCGTTTTTTAGTCCCTTACGGATGACAATGTGCGGGAAGATGAACCTCCTTCATGTAGATTTCAAGTGGACATGTCACCAAAGCGGGATATTGAATTGTCAGTAAAGGTATTATTCTAGTCCCGGATCTTTGTACTTTTCAATATCCTTGTATAGTTTCTGAACCATGTCATGTCATATGCAGGTCATGCTTCAACCACTGGAAGTTTCTTGTGATATAGAGTTTTTTCAAAGTCTTTGGGAACTCTTTACTGTGTTAAATTCCTTTGAATTTCAGCTGGAAAGGGTAAGTTTTTACTCTTTACAATATCCTTTTTTTAATTATTAATGATTTGTCTTTAGTTTTATCAACACGTGTAGCTGGGTATTGCACTTATAATAAGTGGTGCACCTGCTAGCAATTTTATATTACTTCATTTCTTGCATTTATTATCATTTTTTTAATCTTTAATAGTGTTGTTTTAACAGGTTGACATAATGTAAAGTGTTTTTTGGAAGATCAAGAATTTGAATAGATCATTAAATTCAAACATACATAGGAGATGCATTATCTGTAAATACACTTGTTTAGCTATTGGAAAGTTCTCAGTCTTTTTCTTAAATTGGTATGTTAGTCTTCTATCATTGGAGGATTTTGTAAACTTTGATAAATATACTTTGTATGTAGCTAAGAAAGTATAGATGAAGTATTTTTGTCCCTTTTTTTTTTTGTAAATGGGCAACACTGAAACTGCTCTGACGCCTTTATTAATTAAATTCTTTATCGACAAACAAGTAAGATGTTTCATTTTGAAATTCAATATTATGGGCTGCGAACCCATACTGAGACTAGATGTGAGACTCTTTGGTTTGTTTAAATATTTGACGCGACATTCCCATGCTAAAGGTTTATTGTTTATCCTATTGCAGGTTCTGTGGTCACTAAATGGGATTGAAGATGTCAGGACTCGCTTATTGTCAAAAGTGGAGTAAGTTCTGAACTAGCTTCATTCTGTACTTTGGTGATTTTCCTGTTTAAAATTCGTATTCCTAATTGTTTTGGACTTTAGGCTCTGGTGCCTATATAAAGAACCTCTCGTGGTGGTGGAAAACAGGATATTATTGTTTGATCAAATAAATTGAATATTAGAGTTTTGGTTCTTGCTTGTACTAAATAAGAACTTTGATATCTATGGCACTTTCATGTCTTGTGCTCATGTCCCATTTCTATTACTGTCTTGTGGAAGCTCATAATTTTTATATGTCTTCTATGTGCAGATACATCTTATCAAGTCATAAAAAGCTAAGTTGGGATGTTAATGTCATCAATATTATAATTAATGTTCCTTGGAGTAAAGCAACGCCAGAAGAATATAAATTGGTAATACCTCTTTATTGGGCTCTATTGCACATCATGTTCTGTGGTTTGT
This sequence comes from Salix caprea, assembly GCA_964035475.1. Classification (NCBI taxonomy): domain Eukaryota; kingdom Viridiplantae; phylum Streptophyta; class Magnoliopsida; order Malpighiales; family Salicaceae; genus Salix; species Salix caprea. The sequence goes on from OZ037743.1 coordinate 1,265,390, forward strand.
TGTGTTTTGTAGCTATGCGTAGTTTTCTGCTATTTAAAGTTACTGGGGAGATTTTTGCGCCCTCTTCTGTGTGTTGGATAATTATTATTAACATCACAACTATGGTTGCCACAAGAATGATATTGTGGAGATTTGCTAGCTATTGTGATCATGGGAGTGCTTGTGCAGGGTGTTAGTGTGGACTTTGTTTGGAGCTATTTTTTTGGACAGCGAAGAACACCAAGGAAAAAGGGTCTAAAAGGCGATAACTAATTGGTAAAACTGAAAACTAATGATTTCAAACTTCCATCTAAAAGTTTAGGAATTTGAGTAAACTATGCCCCTTGTCCATATGGAATTCACCTAAAATCTGAACAGATTATTACAATATCAGTTCTGCTGCACCAGAGCGTTATTGATTGTGTTAATATTTCTACTCTGCCTATCTTACCGTGATCTACTAAATTTGGCAGGTCCTGAAATTGGAATCTCTTTTTTATACTTCTAAATTTGATGTGGATTCTATTGCTTCTATTATAGAAGAACAATCTTCTATCCCAAAACGGTTCTCAAGCTCAATTTCAGCTTCTAATATTTTGACGGGGTTCCAAGTTCAAGATCTCTATAATTACTTTGAGGTCAAATTAAATGACATTGAGGTCAGGCATCTTAGTTTAGTTTCATTCTGTATTCCATGTTGATTATTGGATGCCTAAACATGAAATTCACATGCTGCAGTTAATTCTCATTACCCCTCAACATGCTCAAGCAATCTCTATCTTGGAGAAATTTTGTGCTTCTGTTACCCTGGCATCCTGCATCATTTCTGATCAATCAGTATTGAAACAATTGGAGGTAATAAATTTAAAATCTTATTTGTTCATTAGTACTATTAAATAGACAGATTTTTTATGTTAATTTCTCTCAGTTAATTCTATAACAAAATGCAAAGCAACAAAAGTTATATCCCTCCACCAAGAAAGCCTTCAAGGAACTGGAATAGTCAAGTGGCGAAGCTCTTGTCAACATAACCCAGTCCCTGCAAAAATTAAATCTCAAATATGCATGAAAGATGCTAACTCTTGTTAATTGACCTAGTGGTCCCACAGAAAGAAGGGGATCTAATATAGCTCATAGCAATCACCTATATTATATCCATTTTAAGATCTTATTAACCACTAGGAAAAACATTAGGAAAAACCATCAGGTTTGGAGTAGCTGTTCTGTTTGTGTGGTCTTTTGGTATTGCCTCCGGTCTTCTTTCCTTTCATAGAATGTCTTGAAAAATGGGTCTTACTGGCCAACATCATTTGAACTGAATCTAAGCGGGACTTGCTATCTGTGGAACCATATCAAGAGGACTGGTAATGCACGGGGGTAGAGTTAGGGAGGGAGGAGGAGACATTCTCCCGCTCTTTCCCTCTCCCTGATTTCCTCTTTTGGTGATAATCTTGAGAGTAATGCTTGAGATATGAACTTTTTACTTGATGATTGTAGTAACTTAATATATCAGATCCTGGTAAGTGATATATTTGTTTAATTGAATCATGATAAGTTTACAGTAAGCATGCTAATGGCATATCATGACAAATGATTGCATAAATGCTAATGGCTTATTGATGAATAGGTGTTATGGTAAACTTGCTAGTGCCCTTGCATTACTGTAATCTCAGCACACTTCTATATGTTGAAAGTATATCAGACTAATCATGCAAACATTTTGCATATTTTTTAAGGATAACATTTTAATTTAGATTTGAGTGGCAGATTATTTTAGGGTTCAGGGTTTCAGCTGTCTTTACTTAGTGATGTATTTTTCCATTTCAGGTTTATGTCAATTTATCAGCACTTAATGCAAGCTTTTCCCCACCAATATATGAGTCATTCGTGGCATTTATTACTCAGATGGAAAATCTTTGTTCAAGGTCTGAACCTCTGTTGCAAAAAAAACCCACACCTGATGTCATCACAAATCAACCTGGAGCTTCTGGTTTTGGTTTTGGTTTCTCTTTTTCCGTAAGATTGGACTTGGTCAGTTTTTGTTTTGACCTCGCAAATGATGGAGAGAACAGCTCTGAACTCATGTTCTCTCTTCAAGGATTAAATATGTGGTATTTGTTTTATGTTTGATTTGAACCTTTATGTTATCTGCATTTGAGCCTTTTGCTGATACTCTCAGAATTGTGCTTACGGTTCTTCTATTCTAATTGCAGGTTTTCTCATACCCAATTTGATGAGTGCTGGGTTTGTACAAAAGCATTAAAGATCACCACTTCCCCATTGAGAGGTGAAAATGATGGCCGTATTCTGTGTTTATCTGGGAAGCATCTTTCTTCCAGTTCTGCAAATCATGAAGACTTGGGCATCCGACATGGCAATCAGGATGGAAATTTAGATCATTCACTCACTGAAGTATGCTTTCTTTTGCACAATGAAGCTTACAGAAGGGCAGATACAGTTGTTAACAAGTGTACTGTTTGCTTGAATGATATTGATTTCCATTGCTATCCATACATAGTTGGGTTATTAGTTGGATTTTATGATAAATTATCTGCTTATGGTTCGCCCTTCACTTCTGATAACTCATTTAGCCCTGACACAGATGCTAAAAGTCCTGGAAGAATGGCTGGCTTAGAGTTTGAAAGATTCGGGTACTCAAATTTCATTGAAACTGGGTCTTCTGATAATGCTAGCATTTCTTTGGATAACTATCCCTTTGTTACTCTTTGCAATTCTGCATCTCTTGGCAGCCTAGAGAGTTCACTTCATCACCCGTTTGCTGACTGGAGGAGATTATTTAATTTAAGGGAAAGAAAAATCAAAAGTACAAAATTCTGTTTAAAGAATGGATTGAAATTTTTTTATGCTTCACCACTGACGTTCACATCTGTGGTGGATACAATTGCTGCACCAATAAGTATTAGTGATGCAAGTTTACTTAATATTGACATAAATCTTTGTGGAGTCAGAGTGCATTTTCATGATTCCTCTTGCATTGTTGGAACTGTTGCACTACCAACCTTGAAATCTTCACTTTCAATTTATGAAGACTCTATGGATTTGCTGTGTTCTGCTGAGGGATTGGTTCTCACATCATCTTGGTGGACTAAAAATTTTCAAGAGTTTCTTTGGGGTCCCTCGCTACCAAATCTGTCTACCATTCTAAATTTACGTTTGAGAAAGGGGAAATTTGGATCATTGCCTTCTGAACTTGAAGTCAGCATCGGTATTCAGCATGTATACTGCATGTTGCCGCCTGAGTTTTTAGCCATTATAATCGGTTACTTTTCATTGCCAGATTGGAGTTCAAATATGAGTGAGCAGCCTATGAAAATGGAAAACAAGAGTCATTTAGTATATAAATTTGAGATACTGGACTCCACTTTGATTCTTCCTGTGGAACATGATAACCATCAGTTTCTGAAGATAGACATTCAACAACTGTACTGTAGTTTTATCGATAACTGTGCTCCAAATGATGCAATGATGAATATCCCCCCTGACTATATGGTTCCAGCACACAAAGTTGCCAAAGCAAATCACTGTTTGAATATGTTTGGAAGGGACTTATCCCTATCGCTCCTGTTAAGCAGAGAGGATGAACATGGCTGCTTAGAGCTTGATCAAGATGCCGGGTGTGGTAATATCAACTTAATTGCAACACTTAGTGCAGATCTTTGGGTTTGGCTACCTTGTGATGACAAGTCTTGTTTTGAAAGTTCTTCTGTTTCCACTTGCATCATGTCAAGGATTACTGATTGTCAACTTATTGCTGATGGTATGATATTTTGGCTTTCAAATGCCCTGCTGAATTTATGACGTCCCATATGCTTTTGTTTGTTAATTTTATTTTACCAATTAATACATCTGTTGTTTGTCTCTAATGATAGACTGCTACAGTTTGGATGGAATTGAGGCGCTACTAGATGTCGTAGATCAGTTTTCTTCAGTTGATGACCAGTCCAAAAATTTTGAATCTGATGTTTTTCACTTTCTTCGGTGGAAGAGGAGCCAAAAAGAAAATTGTGCAGTTTCACCAGCTGCCTCAGGCACCATGTCTTTGGAAGTTCGATGTTCTGTTGATTCCTTGTTGGTTAAATTGTATCATTCTAGAGATGGTTCAACTCTGCCAGAACCAATTGCTAAGATTGATGTGAAGTTTAAATGTTCAGCATCTCTGGTAAATGAGACACTTATGGTCTTGGACTTCGGTTTTTCTTCTTTGGCACTATATTCACTGCCTAGTTCTGCGATGTTAGCACAATGCACTGGCAGTTCCTCTGCTTCATCAGCCCTCCATTTTTGTTTCTTAAAATCTGTTGAAGTTGAAAATGAACTTAATTTTTCTCTTCCTTCTGTTAGTATTTGGCTACATCTTCTTGACTGGACTGGGATCATTGATCTTTGCAACTCTTATGCTAAAAGAAGGGCTAAAAATGAAGTGCTTCAATCATCATCAGTGAGTTCATCCAAAGATCTGGTTGATCAGACTGAAACTGTGATATATGCTGTTTCTCAAAATTCTCCTCAAAATATCAGCATGCCCAGTTCTGATGTTCAGAAGTATGTGAAGCAGGACTCTGTTTCACTTATTGTGAGATCAGAAAATATTGGCCTGACAGTTCATTTTCCTGTCTGTGACATAGAAACTGTACCTGGTGAAATACAGGCAGCCACAATTCAAGAAAGGAGGTCCCAAGATGTTGCATCTAATACAGCAGAAGGGAAAAATAGTAAATTTATTACAGTCACTACACATAGTAGAAGCACCAAATTATCCATGGTTGGTAAAATTGTGACCTTGAAATGTAGTTTGCAGAAGGCCTTGGGCACTGTTGGAATATGTGACAATGAGAGCATTACCAAATGGCCTCTCTTTGAAACATCGCAAGTTGTTGTATCAACTGAGATTTGTAATAGCCAGTTGGAATCTGTCACTTTTAATTTAGGGGTACAGTGTGACCGGTTAGATGTGCAGCTTTCCCATCAAGTACTCTGCTTCTGGCATGGTGTACGGCTAGACATTCCTGAAGCAGGAGCTTCTCGTTCTTTGTTTGGTCATATGGATTTTAAAATCCAGTTGCGGAAAATTTCCTTTCTTGTATCTGATGAAAGGGTATGTTTTCCACTGAAATCTAAAGTCACGGATTGTATTCAACTGTTTCCAGTAATGAATGGTTATTGCATGCGTTTCACTATAATTTCAGTATTGCAACTGTCTCCTTTTAATGCCCTTTCATTTTAAGTTGTTTCTATTAAGTATTACTTTACTCATTGATATAATTATAAATGCAATATTCACTTTCAAATATGTTAAGATTTTGCTTCTTGTACCTTGTTTGGTTTCTTTTAGTTGTGCAAGATTCACTGTTGTGTTCTTATGGTGGTCTTCATTTTGTATTAAATTTGAATTTTCTTCCAAACCAGCTTCTGTTTATAAGTTCATTTTCTATTTAAAACTAAAAAAGCTGTTCATCTGACAAGCATGAAAACGTTTTCCCATATGGTACCATACGAAGATTTATTATTGTTTTATTTTGAAGGTTGTAGGTATTTTCCCCATTATAAATATTACAAATTAAGGGAAAAATAACCCAAATCAGTCTTGTTCTCTTTTCTTATGTAGTGGAGCTTTGGTGGTCCTCTGGTAGAAATTGCTATGAGGAACTTTCTGTTGCATGCTATTGTGACTGAAAACAGCATGGAGAGTTCAGTTGCAAGTGACCTTGAAGTGAACTACAATAACATTCACAAGGTATATTAGTTATGGAAACATAACTACTACCATTGTTCTTTTTGGCGTGGATGTCTTACTAATATTTTTCTGTAATATTGTACTTATTTTGGCTGTAGGTTTTGTGGGAGCCATTTGTTGAGCCTTGGAAGTTTCAGATAAACATGATTAGAAAACAGGAGATGACTGCTCACTTGAACAGTTCCATTTTGACAGATATCGATGTCACATCAACTGTGCAACTTAATTTGAACTGTACAGAATCTCTTATTGAGGTATATAGTGGTATTTTCGATATTCTATTTGGGTCACACTCAATAAGCATCTTAGGAAGTTTTTGGAAATTTGGGGCATTATTTTATTCAGAAATAATGATTGCTTTGATGAATATTTCTATTTAATACTGTGCTATTGTTTATAAAAGTTTTCCTTGACAGTCAGTCTTATGTCTACCACCTAATTTTCCTAATGTATACTTGAGCATGTCTAGATGGATCTTTTTGTTTGATCATGTTGATGTTTCCTTCTATATGCAACTAAGACCAATTTCTCTTTGAACATGTCTCAAAATATAGTTTTTTCTTCTTCTGAAAATGCACTAATTTTCCTACTGAGTTTCTGTCCCTTAAAAGTGTTTTTTCAGGACACTTGAGATGGTTAACGATGCCTGGCATTTGGGATCAAATGATCCATTTGAAAACCAGAGATCCTCAAGTAGCCAGTTATCATCTGAAAATGTACATGAAGGGAGTTATGCTCCTTATGTGCTTCAAAATTTGACTTCCTTGCCTCTTGGATACCATGTTTTCAAAGGGCTGGTTAATACTGATGAGTTTGATTTCTCTGAAATGAAAGATGCAAAATCTATCCAACCTGGTTCTTCTGTTCCTATTTATCTTAATGAAACTCCGGAGGAGCAATTGTCTCGATGTGGCCCTGCTCAGTCTTCTGACAGACTCAGTGAGAAGCAATCAAATGGAGCTGTTCATCACTTCATGAGCATTCAGCTTGAGGGGATGTTTCTACCTTCTCCTCCTATTTCAATGGATCTTGTAGGACTTACCTACTTTGAGGTTGATTTTACTAAGGTTTTGAAGCGAACGGAAATCGATAAACCAGGGAATGTTTCAAAATATGATATGAACCTCGAAGAGAATGCTAGATTCAATACTGATGGTGGTTTTGTTGTTCCCGTTGTCTTTGATGTTTCAGTGCAACGCTACACCAAGTTAATACGATTATATTCAACAGTAAGTACAAAAGTTAGTTAATGATATAACCCCAATATTTTTTAATCTAAGTATTTGTCAGAGCAATAGTGCTCATCAATCAACCTTTACATTTGATGATTTAGGTTATACTTGCTAATGCAACATCAGTGCCACTGGAGTTAAGGTTTGACATCCCTTTTGGACTATCCCCGAAGGTACACAATTTAATTTTTTTTGGCATACTAGTCTCATCATGGACATGTACATGTTCCTTTAATTTTGACATCATAGCTATGTTTGTTTTTACAGATCTTAGATCCAATTTATCCAGACCAAGAGTTTCCATTGCCTTTGCATTTGGCTGAAGCTGGTCGAATGCGCTGGCGTCCGCTTGGGAACTCTTACTTGTGGAGTGAAGTACATGACATTTCTAACATTCTTTCACACGAAAGCAAGATTGGATTTCTTAGATCTTTTGTTTGTTATCCATCTCATCCAAGCAGTGATCCCTTTCGCTGTTGCATATCTGTTCATAGTCTTAGCTTGCCTTCATCGAAAAAGCTGAAGAAAGGATCATATAACACTTTCAAGCAATCAGTTGAAAGTGTTGATGGTGATCAGAAGAAGTCAAGTTATCGTTTTATTCATCAAGTAACCTTAAGTGCTCCATTAGCAGTGATCAATTATCTTACAAATGAAGTATCTTTGGCAATTGAGAGTGGCGGGGTTACTCGTACTGTGTTGCTTTCAGAGGTTTGTGGACTACTTTAGTTAGATGAATCCATGGTTCTAATTTGAGGCCTTAGTTTATGGGCTATCTTGGTTGTTGATGCCTGTTTGAGAGTGTGGTTGAGTTTTGCTGTTTTAAAGTGCTTTTCATTCAGAAATGCATCAAATTAATATTTTTTTATTTTTTAAAAATTATTTTTGACATAAGTACATGAAAATGATCTAAAAACACTAAAAAAAAAATTTAATTTAAAGTAAAAAATAAAAATAAAAATTATCATTTTTTTTTCAAAAACGCTTTTGAAACGCAATGCCAAACAGGGCCGTAACAGTCACGGCTGCTGCATGTGTGAATTTGCTACTTACAGCAGCCATTGCGTAACGGGTTAGAAATTGTATGGTCTAAGAATCTGTTATGTGATGCTCCCATGCAATAGTAATTGCTGATGTTTGAAACCATGGATAAATCTTAAGCTTGTTGTTTGGAGTTCTGTTCATTTTTCATGATTTATTGATGTCTAAAGGTGGTGCCATCACTTAAAATGTGATGTATGCTTTCTTCTTTTTCAGGTTGAAACTTCTTTCCACCATATAGATCCTTCATATGACTTAGGAATGGAGTTCTGCATTCATGGATTCAGACCTTCGAATTTGAAGTTTCCACGTGCAGAAACATTCAGTACAATGGCTAAATTAAGTGGAACCAAGTTCTCTTTAACTGAGATGGTTTCCTTTGATTCTGATTCATCTGATGGTGGGATATGCTTGCTGTTTAGTCTACTCTTGAGGAATTGTGTGTTTGAACAATTTTTCTAACCACATCTGTGCAATGCTGTTTCAGGTCTGCTATGTGTTACAGTGGAAAAGATTATGGATGCATTCTCTGGTGCACGAGAACTATATATTTATGTTCCCTTTTTGTTATATAATTGCACTGGTTTTCCACTCAATATTTCAGAATGCAATTCAGAAATGAAAGGAAGTCATTGTACTATCCCATCTTGTTATGTTTTGGTTGAAGATGAATGTCTTAAAGGCAGGAAAGATGGTCTTAGCCATTTGTCTTTTGACCAGGATTCACATTCGAGAGCTCCTCATATTGTTGGTTCAGGGAGTTCTTCCTCTAAAAATAACATTTTTCTGTCCAGAAGGAATACTACTATGCATCTTGGGAGAAGTATTAGCAAACCTCTGATTTTATCTGGTTCCTCTGGACCTTTCCAAGAGCAATCATACAAGCACGATTTAGTTTGTCAAAAGGCTTCCTTTGACAAGTGTTCAAGTACTGACTCAATTGATACTGGACACGGAGAGGTTAAAGCATGCATGTATTCTCCCCATGGCGTTTCTTCTGCTGATGAAATTATGGTAAGAGTAAGTAGGCATGAATATGTCATGGAAAATGCTTCCCATTCCACATGGTCAAGGCCATTTCTTCTCATTCCACCAAGTGGTTCAAGCACTGTTTTTGTTCCTCAATCATCATCAAATTCAGCACTGATAATATCCGTGACTTCTAGTGATGTTGCTGGATCATTCGCTGGGCGAACCCAAGCTATTGCTTTCCAGCCCAGGTAATAATTTTTCATTTGCTGCAAGAAGACAACATGCTCATAAATCAGATACTCATGCCTTAAGGTGCTCATTCCTGCTGTTCATATTTTCGTCATCCTGCAGATATATCATTAGCAATGTCAGCAGCAAAAAAATATGCTATAAGCAGAAAGGAACTGATTATTCAATTCGTTTAGGCATTGGACAGCATCACCATCTTCACTGGAAAGACACAACGAGGTAGTCTTACCTTTTTTAATCACTCAATTAATTTTTAATACGCAAAGAAGAAAAATCAACTGAGTGGAAAATATGTGAACCTTATTCATGAACTTCTTGTACTCCTAATCTCTTAAGGTACAAATACCCTCTTCAAGGGTAACTTATGGTTTATCTTTATCATAGCAGTATTTCACTCATTTTCCACTCAATTAATTTTTCTTCTTTGTATAAGAATAACATGCAAATAATTTCTTTTAATGCATATACTTCTCAAATAATACCTAATGTGTTAGTGAAATTGAACTCTTATTTTCAAGACGAATCAAATTTCCGATATCATATTCCTAGACACATATCAAGTGCATATTTACTATGGAAAAGCAATTTACCTTTTTGAGCATATAGAGGGAAATCCGTTTTAAATAGATATTTTCGAAGTATTTACAGGTCTTTTGCTAGACATGGTAAAAAAATTGAAAATGCTTGATGACTGATGAGCAGCTATGGATCTATTTATGAAACAAGGGTAAATCTTGGGTTGCATGGACTACTGATTTAACAAGCTTCAATTCATATTATGTAAACTTCAGTGAAGTGATTGAGCATAATTTGAGGTGTAGTACAAAAATACCTGATAACCAATTTTAGTCCATGTCAATTAGATCATCCATGGAAAGCATGCTTCCTGAGTTTAGTGGGAAATAATGGGATAACAGAAAGAAACCTGTGCTGGAGAGGAGAGAAGCTTCCATTTTAATATCCTAGAGTTTCAGGCCAAGTAGAACTAGAAGGAAACATATTGTTTGCAACTTTAGCAAATTAGAGAGATAAAGAAATGATGTTAGAATGGATTGAATACAGTGCCTTAGGTTGCATTATGTTCTGAAATTTTCTAAAAGCAGCTTTCCAGTATCATAAAGTCATTCTGAGTTTGTCTCTATCTTTCGTGATTTTTTTGAGTCTGAAATCTTGATATATGATTCTTTCTTTAGCTAGTTTGCATATGAAATATGTCTACTTTATATTATATAATTGGTTTTCATTCTCCATCTCTAACCTTTTACTTGTTCCATTTGCAACCTGCTGCAGGGAGCTAGTAGTTTCCTTGTGTTTTGATGAACCGGGATGGGAGTGGTCAGGCAGTTTCTTGCCAGATCATCTAGGTGATACACAAGTGAAAATGCGAAATAATGCTGGGGTGCTAAGAATGATAAGGGTGGAGGTACAGAATGCTAATGTTTCTGTTAAAGATGAAAAGATCATTGGAAGCCTCCATGGGAATTCTGGGACAAGCTTGATTCTCTTGTCTGATGATGATACGGGTTTTATGCCATACAGAATTGATAATTTCTCCAAGGAGGTTAGTAGGTGGTAGCTGGCTCATTAATATCTTGACCATAGCAAATGCAATATGTGTTTGGCCCAAAGGCACTTGCCTTTGCAAAGTAATATATGAGTGCAATTTTCAAGTTTATGCAACTGAAAGAAGCCAAAAAAATAATTACATTAGCTTTATTAGTGGGAGCAATTCCAAAATTTGGAAGGAATTCTGGAGCTAATATATTTTTATCTATCATGTGATCTTTTATTTGTCTAGCTGCTTATTTCCTTGTTTATTTTGATAGATTCTTTTGGCTTCTGTGGTGGTGCTTGCATTGTAGGACTCAATAGTTAGTGTTAGGTTTTCTATAGCTGCAGATATGCAGACCTCTTCCACCTACTATCTGACTTTATCAGTCCACTTTTCATGAAAATGCTTTATTTTTTTGATGGTTGATTTTGGATTTTTCATTCAAGTTTGGAGAATGTTTTATTCTTCAATTCAACCTTGTGCATATTCTTCATAATAGAACTTTTATGGAAAAGAAAATATATAGAAACCATATGTTATATAATCTGGCACCAGTTTTTTAATGCACTTCTTCTTTGCAGAGGTTACGGGTTTACCAACAGAAATGTGAAAATTTTGACACTGTCATTCACCCTTACACTTCTTGCGCATATGCATGGGATGAACCCTGTTTTCCCCATCGTCTCACTGTTGAGGTATGTTCTCCTTACCCTGAAGAAAAATAACGGTAGATGCTTATGGGTTGCTTAGTATTGGTTTTTTTGATTGAAATGTGCAAGGTTCCTGGAGAGCGTGTCATTGGCTCCTATGCTCTTGATGATCTGAAAGAGTACATACCAGTGCAAATGAAGACAACTGCTGAGGTGTGCTCTTTTAGACCTTATTTACACAGCACAAATATTGATTTGGAATGATGTTATCATTCAATCTTTCTTTTTTCCTGTATTACTTTTCAATGCAAGTTGCATTGTGGACAGAATAGTAAACAGCAGTAGAGTCCAAAACTTACCTTTTGTTTAGAATAAGAATAAGGAAATCAACTGGCAGAAAAAAAATCACTTCTACAAAAAAGTCATAGAAGAAAAAATATACCCTACTGAATTTTGTACCAGGGGTTGCATCAACCATCTCATGGCAGCCCCCAATTACAAATAAACCCATCTTATCTCGGGGAGAATAACTTCCTCCTACCAGGGTGGGACGAGATTCACCTCTACCTACATGTGTCATGATATTAAATCATCGCGTTTTACTTCTTTAGCAGACGGCGGCTTGCAAGATTTTCTTAGGCAACAATGAAGAAAATGGGGGTGGGGGTAGCCCTAGGGGTCAAACCCTAAGGCCCCATTTGCCACTGATTATCTCATTTATTGAGATATCACTCGAATAAACCTAGCATTTTGTATCACTCGAATCTTACTTCACAATTTATTGTGGTACCTAGCATTTTCATGTAGATTACAGCAACATTCAAACTTCTGAGTGTTATTCATTGGCAAGAATCTGGGAAATATCACACGTTAACCAAAGCAGAATTCTCTGGAAAACTCAGTTTTTGTACAGACCTCTCCTAAGCTTACAAGATATTTCCTTTTCTTTTCATTTTTTACAAAGAATCTGATAACCTTCTGTAAAAGAAAATAGACGGAGATGAACAATCAATCTAGATTAGAGAAAGAAGTGATTTATAACCCATGAAAGCTTTGTTGTTGGACTACAGCACAGGAAAAGATAATTATGCAAGATATATGTTCATGTTTGTTATCTGGCCTTGTAGGTTTGCTTATTCCTTATGTCACAAGTTATTTGCTTTCAAAAAACATAAACTTGATTTTTTAGTTTTTGTTTTCAGAAGCCAGAAAGAACATTGCTCTTATCTGTCCATGCTGAGGGAGCAATAAAGGTTTGTCATTCAAAGTTTGACTAGCAAAATGCATATGCATTTTATAGTGCAGTTACCATTTTCTTTTGGTTCAGGTGCTTAGCATTGTCGATTCAAGTTTCCATGTTTTGAAAGATTTTAAAGACCCATCATCTCCGTGGTTCCGGGAAAACACTAAACATGAACAGAAACAGAAAGATGTATTTTATTACAAGGAGAAATTCTCGGTTACTATTCCATATATTGGTGTCTGCTTGATTAATTCCTATCCACAGGTAATGGACAATGTACATATGTTTTGACAACTAACTCACACATGCTGAGAAAGTTTACAAGGCCTGTTCTTTCTTTGTTAGGAACTTCTCTTTGCCTGTGCAAAGAATCTTAGCCTTGATCTTCTTCAAAGTTTGGATCAACAAAAGATTTCATTTCAAATCTCGTCATTGCAAATAGATAACCAGTTGCAAACAACACCGTATCCTGTTATTCTGTCCTTCAATCAAGAATACAGAGGCAGCACAGTGGGCCAGAGAGTCAAGGATGACATTGCTAAATCAAAGGGTGATAGAGTATTGCAAAGATCTTGTGAGCCTATACTATCCCTAGCTGTAGCAACTTGGAGGAAGAAAGACATCTCCTTGCTTTCATTCGAGTATATAAGCTTAAGGTGCTTGTCATCCCATCAAATTTGTTTGAATTGTCAGGCTTTTGTTATTCTGATTCTTATTAAAATCAGTTGAATTTGCAGAGTGGCAAATTTCCGCCTTGAGCTTGATCAAGAAGTTATATTAAGATTGCTTGACTTCTATAAAGCTGTTTCTTCAAGGTTCCAGAGCAATGTCTTGCCATTTTCAGATCACAAACACCCACCTCTTCTATGTGATGCGGACTTCATTCATTCTCAAACTCATGAATACATAAAAACAATAGATAGCCAGCTGCTTGGAATCAACTTATCTTCATTGACCAAGAGTCAAATTAACAGTGCAGCACTACCTTCAGTAGTTCCAATTGGAGCCCCCTGGCAACATATCTCCTTTTTGGATGGAAGACAGAAGAAGATCTATGTAGAGCTGTTTGATTTGGCCCCCATCAAGTTTACTTTGAGGCTAGTCAAAACTATACTTGCTTTTACTTCAGCTCCCAGTCTTTGGTGTACTGACTAAAACCACAATATATTCTGTGCACAGCTTTTCTAGTGCTCCATGGATGCTGAGAAATGGAATTCTTACATCAGGAGAATCTCTCATTCATGTAAGTGACCTTTTTTTCCTTTCGTATAAGATTATTGGGAATTATTCTTAATGTTATTTATGTTGACTGTAAATGAATGCATATTTGAAATGAAGTGGAATAAGGCATTGGTTTCGTCCAGTTTTATAAATTTCAATATATTTTTCTTTCAAGCACATTTGCTATTAAAAATATGGTTTGCTATTTGCTACTAACAACAGAGAGGACTTATGGCTCTTGCTGATGTTGAGGGAGCTCGAATTCATCTCAATCAATTGAGAATTGAACATCAGATGGCTAGTTGGGAGTCCATGCAGGATATCCTCATCAGGCATTACACTCGTCAACTTCTTCATGAGATGTACAAGGTAAAACAGTGTAAAATGGTTTTGTTGGTTTGTCAAAAGTGAACAATTTTTCTACACAATTTCTGCCTCTGTCAGACATGATTTCACTCTATTATTGTTAAGATCAATTATAATTTTATATCCGTTTTTTTCCTTTGGTAGCTTTACAGCCTACCATGTTGCCATAACCTCATATCAATATTTCCGCATTACTTGTAATTCTGCAATATGCAGGTGTTTGGTTCTGCTGGTGTTATTGGCAACCCAATGGGATTTGCAAGGAGTTTAGGCCTTGGCATAAGAGACTTTTTATCTGTTCCTGCCAGAAGTTTTTTGCAGGTATAAAGCTTTACAAATTGCTTGATTACACTGTGCATCCTTGTGTTGAAATTTGGCTATTGTTTTTACAGAGTCCCAGTGGACTGATTACAGGCGTGGCACAAGGTACCACTAGTCTTGTAAGTAACACGGTCTATGCTTTAAGTGATGCTGCCACCCAGTTCAGTAAAGCTGCTCAAAAGGTATTTCTACCACTGTTAGTATCAAAGCAAATCATTGCATGGGTTAAATTTACTGACAAAACAATTGATTGTACATAGGGTATTGTTGCATTCACATTTGATGACCAGTCCGTTGCAAGAATGGAAAAGCAACAGAAAGGTGCAGCTTCACACAGTAATGGTGTGATAAATGAAGTCCTTGAGGTATATTGTGTGATACTCGTAATGCTTCATGGTAGCTATTCAAACAAATTTTATCAATTGACATTATCAGACCAAATTTTATCATGGAATTCTCCATGTCCATCAGAACTGAGAAAAATAAAAGCTTAAATTTATGCATTGATAACAAACACATTGAACTCCATTCAAAAGTAGTAACTCTTGCATTTTTTTTAAATGGATTTACACGGAACTTGCCATTTGTTATTAATATTGGGTGAACCTTCCTAGGTGAAACTTCGATAATCAGTATATACTGCACGCACATTATTTCAAAATTTTATGAATACTTAGTGCTAATGCTTTGCTTTTCAAGGATATATTTTTTATAAAAAAAAAAAAAGTGAAATGATAAATAAAATATTTAGTGATATGCTTGTTGAATTCCAGGGGCTAACGGGTCTCCTTCAATCTCCAATAAAAGAAGCTGAGAAACATGGTCTTCCAGGTGTCCTCTCAGGTATTGCATGGCAATTATGCTTTAAATTTCAATTGCTTTTAACATGGCGAGTATCATGGTTATACTTATCTGCAGCTCAGACATCAACGATGTGCAGACTCTGGTATAAACCTGTTCATATTGAAAAGCAGGCTGACCAAACTAATCTCCTTGTGAGGATTTTTTTGAATTGTTTGGTTCAGTGTTATTAAAATTAAGAAATTTCTGAGATCAGTTCAACTTCATCGTCAATGATGCTGCAAATCAAACCAAATCACTGAATCATGTATATGTTTTCTAGGAAATGTAGTTTGCCTTGTTTTTATTGCAAAGCATTTACAGCGCTTGGTTGCTGCAATTTCTCTTGCACAGGAATTGCCTTTGGTGTTGCAGGGCTTGTGGCAAGACCAGCTGCTAGTATTCTTGAGGTTACTGGAAAAACTGCACAGAGTATCAGGAATCGAAGTCGGCTATACCAAATGGGACCTCAGTGCTATAGGGTCCGGCTGCCTAGGCCTCTAAGTAGAGAACTTCCTCTGAGGCCTTACTCTTTGGAAGAAGCAGTTGGAACTTCAGTGCTTATGGAGGCTGATGTTGGTTTGAATCTCAAGAATGAAGTTTTAGTGATGTGCAAATCCCTTAAACAAGCTGGTAAATTTGTTGTTGTTACCGAGAGACTCGTGTTGACTGTTAGCTCTCCTGGTTTGGTAGATTTAGGAAAGCCTGAATTTCGAGGTGTTCCCATTGACCCGGAGTGGTTAGTAGAGTCAGAAATTAGTTTGGACAGTGTCATCCATGCGGATGCCGAGGAAGAGGTGGTACATATTGTTGGAACCCGTTCAGATGCCGAACTGAAGCAGAACCAGCACCAGTCAAAAAAAGGGGTTCTGACACGAACAAAGAGCTGGAACAGTCCAATTTCTCTTCCGCTTTCCCTCACAAACTTGGAATTGGCATCCATGAACGATGCAAAGGAATTGCTACAGATTTTGTTGTCTATGATTGCACAAGGTAAAGAACGTAGACCAGGCAGTGGATATGTTCTACATCGAAGTAATATCATGTAAAGAGGAGCGCTTGTGAGAGTAGAGTATAGGGGAGCTTCCAAGATCAAGACACAAAATCATGCACGCCGATTAGCTTGTCAAACCTGGAATTTTCTCCTTCAAGGAGTTGAGCAAGCTTGCGCTCCTCGCCGGAAACAAGATTCTTTGGGAGGAAAGAAGTTCATCTAAATCACTATCAGATTCGGTACGATTGTATAGTGGAAAAGCTTCTGTTTGTTGTGCATAGAAATTGTCATAAAATGCTTTAATTCAAGCTGTGGCCATGAATGACACTATCGATAGCGGCGGCGGCGGTCGTGGTGATAGTTATATGACCAAGAGAGCCTGTAAGTGCATAATGGCATGCGATATCCCAAGCTTGCTTTTCATCAACCACAGCTTTGCTTTGCCCCTCCTTCCTCCATGGCAGAAAAAAATTGGAGAAAAGAAAAGGGCCCTTTTCTATCTTTTCTTTTCTTGTAGTTATTCGTAAATTCTGGGTCGCTTGTAAATTCCTTGTGTACATTTTGTAGAGTAAAATAGAATATATTCTTCAATTTCTTTCCAAGTTTGATATCTATTGTCTTCAAAGACATTAATTAAAAGAAAACATAATATTTCCTGGATCAGTGCCCTCCCCAGTTTCATCATGTATTCTGTAAAGACATCTGTAGATGATGTCTGATTTGCATCTTCTTGGATGCCATTGATACCCCCCATGAAGACAAAATCTCATTGTCCTCTTCTGCTCAGCTGTTGAGTCAACCAGGTTATCTATTAATCTAGAGTTTAGTTAGAGCTGGGTTTTGTTTTGAAAACAATAACTTGTTGATTCATCGATCAACCCGGTAACCAGGGTCAGGTTGACTTCTGAATTAAATCTTAAAGATTAATTATATCAAAATGATTTTGTTTTCAATTTTTTTATATATCAACACATTGAAATCATTAAAAACAATAATTTAATTACTTTCTTAGAGATTGTGTCAAACATTTACACGCAATGCTATTTTTGATTGCAATGTTTTTTTCTCTCTCTCCAATTATTAGACTCTTAAATGCAAGAGGTGATTAACATCACTTCAATTTTCAAAACATATCAAGAATTGTGGAATATAAAAATCCAAGTCCAAGGGGAGAAAAAAAAATTGTTTTGACAATATTAACCAAATAGTGTGACATGCACACAAGAATAAAATAAAATAAAATTATATATATATATATATATCTATATATTCCATTTTAGACAATAGAATGCTCATCTTCATCCATTTAAAATGAATGCTTTAATAAGCCCCAGAGAGTTCATGATGAATTGTTTTGTTTTCCATATCATATTTCCAATTTGAAATCTAAAAGGAGATTGGCAAATGACAGGTCATGAAATTTATTCTAATGATACCTTAACCATTATTAAAATAAATAAAATAAAATAAATTAGTATATTGAGCATAGTTTATTGTGTGTTCACACGAGTCATGTGCTATGAATTTGCTTGGTTCACTTAATAAAGCAGCTCAATATCTGTAAAGAGAAATGCCAAAGGGAATCACGTTTGCTTTGGCACCGAACGAAAAGGGAAGGCTGAGATTAGGGAAATCAGGCTGGCAACTTGGTTTTCAATATAATTTCTTTAATTATGCTGTGATTCAAGTTGGGGGGAGAGTTGCATAATTTTATATTATGGGGAGTTTCTATACAACTTGGTCAAAATCAAATCCATTTAAAAAAGTTTTAAATACTCAATTTAAGAATGATCCCTCAACTTTTAATGCTATTTCACTCCTAAAACTAATTGACCCCCTATTTTTCCATCTATAAAAAAAGATTATAACAGTTAAAAAAATATTTAGATCATATTTGATTAGTTTTAATTTATGTTTGTTATTGCGTTTCAAAAGCATTTTTTTTTAAAACTTATGTTATTTTTATTTTCTTACTTTAAATTATTTTTTTGATTTTTTATATTATTTTCATGCGTTAATGTCAAAAATATTTTTTAAAATAAAAAAATAATATTATTTTGATGCATTTCTTAACAAAAAATAATATTTTTAAAAATAACGCCAACCACATTCTCAAAATAAATAAATAAAAAACAGAAGCAAAAAATATTTGACTGGACATAAATATAAAATACATATTTATATTTAGTAGTTTTGAGAGGGACATAAATATAAAATAAATGTTTCTATTTCTTTGAGTAAATACGTTCTATCCCTGCCTTGTCGATTTCTTCTTTCTCAAGACAATAATTAACACTACTTTATATAATACAAAAGGTAGGTTCTACAATTATAAATATAAAGTGTGACTAAGCAACCAAATTGTTAAATGGTTTTTATGTTCTTGTGCTAATTTTAAATGGAAAAGACAGCTGGGATGGTTTTATTTCCCACTTATTCTGTCTTGTGTCAGGGGTGATTGCATGTATTTTGTTTTATTTGTACTGTTAGAGAGTGTGGTTGATGTTATTTTTGAAACTGTTTTTCATTTAGAAATGTATTAAAATAATAAATTTTTATTTTATAAAAATTATTTTTGACATCATCATATAAAAATGATCTAAAAATATAAAAAAAAATTATTATTTTTTTAAATCATTTTTGAAAAGCATTTCCAAAGAGAAAGTAAGTCATGGTTTTTTTCTTTGAATTTTTTTTTTGTCTTGATGTGTCCAACACTTTTAATCATTATGATATGAGTTAGTTGTGGTTTGTTCTTCGAAAATCACGATGATATATCTTATATTTTCTGAGAGAGATTAAAAACAATTCTATTATTTTTATTATCTTTGTTTGTTTTTCCTGTCTGGAAGTAATAATTGAACGCTACTTATGCATAAAAAAATACAACTTGTATAATTTAATTTTATAAATGTAATACTGATAGAAAATAAAATAAAAAAAGATTTTATCGTAATGTACAAAAAAAGATTACATGAGCATGATACCATCATGCTTAAAAAAGGTGATAAATAAAGACAGTAACCAAGTCCATGCATAACTGCTTCAAAAGATATAGTAATCCAAGCTCTAACGCGTTGGAGTGATCTTGCTTTAATTTTTTATTATTATTGAATTATTGAACCTCGCAGGAAAGTTCCTGTCCAGATGCTATACAATCTATGAGATTTTTTTTTAAAGAAAATACAGTTGATCTTCGTTTTCTTGAGCTATTGCTAGCAAAGAAGAAGCAGTAGCCAAGCCATTTTCATGGATCTTCAATCGAGTATTGCTATCACCATTTCTTTCCTTATTTTTTCCTTCTCTCAAGCTCAAAACCAGCAGATATTCCACGGAGAATTTGGTCCATTCAACGAAACTTACTATGGCATCTTTGAAGTAGAACAACCCGCCACAATCAGCAACAGTGCCCTTCAGATTACTCCTGATTCCATCAACGGCGACTTCGCTCTTGCGAACAGGTCCGGCCGCGTATTGTTCAATACGTCCTTCATCCTCTGGGAAGACGGTGGGGTTGGTGGCGAAAGGGTGGCTTCTTTCAATAGTTCTTTTCTTATTAACATCTTTCGGGTTAACCACTCCGAACCTGGAGAAGGGTTTGCCTTTCTCATAGCTCCGGACACTGAGCTCCCGGAGAACAGCCACGGGCAGTATCTTGGTCTGACCAACTCGACTACTGACAGCAACCCCTCCAATGGCGTAGTTGCCATTGAGCTTGATACTGTCAAGCAGGAATTCGATCCTGACGACAACCACATGGGCCTTAATATCCACAGTGTCATTTCTCGAAACACCGTTTCCCTTGCCAACCTAGGCATTGAAATTGCCCCTGTGGGTGGCAAGAATCATATGGTTTGGGTTCATTATGATGGGAACAGTAAAAGAATGGAAGCGTATATGGCTGAGGAAGGAAAAGGCAAGCCCGCAACGCCGGCTCTCACCGCAGAACTTAACCTCAAGGACCATGTCAGACAGAAATCTTACTTCGGTTTTGCTGCATCCACAGGAAGCAATTTCCAACTCAATTGTGTCCTCAAGTGGAACCTGACAGTAGAAATGCTATCTGATCCGGAAGCAAATGATAGTGGTAGAGATAAAAAGAAGCTGATAAAGATCTGTGTAGGAATTGGGGTTGCTCTGTTTTCATTCCTGCTGATAGGGGTAGGAGGTTTGGTCTACTATCTCCACAGGAAGAGGGCAGCGTCGGACCCGAAGCTGCTACGTGCCCTTCAGAGCTTGCCCGGAATGCCGAGGGAGTTCCAGTTCAAGGATCTGAAGAAGGCCACCAATAATTTTGATGAGAAGCATAAGCTTGGTCAAGGTGGATTTGGTGTGGTCTACAAAGGTATGCTGCCAAAAGAAAACATCCAAGTTGCTGTCAAAAAGTTCTCTCGAGACAACATCAAGGGTCAGGATGATTTCCTGTCTGAACTTACTGTCATTAACCGTCTCCGCCATAAACATCTTGTTCGGTTACTCGGTAAGTTTTCTTCTCTCTTGCTATATTTCACATCTACCTCTCTTTGTTTCTCCATTTACGTTTTACCTAGTGTCCATACAAAGTCTGGATCATATCATTTTCTATGTCAAGTGGAAATACTCGATTGCTTTGAAAACATAGCTTGATATTGAGGAACAAGGGTTTGCGAATTACAAGGTATCTTAGCACATGACTGGTCCAAAATGTTGTCTGACAACTTGGCATGTGCCTGGTTTGGAACTGTTCAAATTTTGACCATTCTGTTTGTCATGTATGCCTACAATTGTTGATTTAATCACAGAAGGGTAGCAATAGGGTTGTTGGTAAATCTTTTGATGAAACTCAGTAGAAATTCATGTGATGATTGCTGGCAAATCATTATCATTTACCTTTTCTGCTGTTTTGATCATTTGTAACTTTTAATTATTGGTTTCTTTCTTTTCCTTTCCTTTTAAATCCTTTTCACACTCTTTTTTTCAAGCAGATCACACTTTTGAAAAGAAAAGGCTGTCAATAGCTATATCTAATTTAATTATGTTGCTAAAATCTTAAGAAATGCTCATGTGATCATGATTTGGCATCCTTTTTTTGGAGTAAGAATGGGGGGAGGATTTTGCTTTCAAAGAGTCAGGTGCACCCACTAAATGGTAGAGTGTCACTTTCAGGGGTTGCATAGCCAATTTTGCTCTAAATCTTCATTGCAACAGTCTTACGGCTCAATCCATGTTCATATTTCAGTATAACGTGGATCTTAATTAAAATGGTTTCTGTTAATAATCTTGAATTTCATTAACAAGGCTGGTGCCACAAGAATGGGATGCTGCTTCTAGTGTATGACTACATGCCAAATGGGAGTTTGGACAATCATCTATTCCATGAAGATGAGGAGAACACCATCTTAGGGTGGAGCTTAAGGTACAAGATCATATCAGGTGTAGCATCAGCTCTGCACTACCTCCATAACGAATATGATCAGACGGTGGTGCATCGCGACCTCAAGGCTAGTAACATCATGCTGGATTCTGAGTTCAATGCTCGGTTAGGTGATTTCGGTCTGGCCCGCGCGTTGGAGAAGGAGAAAACATCCTATGCTGAGCTAGAGGGGGTGCCTGGAACATTGGGCTACATCGCACCGGAATGCTTTCACACCGGCAAGGCCACCCGCGAGTCTGATGTCTACGGCTTCGGTGCGGTGGTTCTAGAGGTAGTGTGCGGCCAGCGGCCGTGGACCAAGATCGGAGGGTTCCAGTTCATGGTGGACTGGGTTTGGTCTCTCCACCGTGAAGGGCGTTTACTAGAGGCGGTGGACGAAAGGCTGCACCGTGAATATGCTGCTGATGAAGCAGAGAGGCTGCTGCTGCTCGGACTAGCTTGCTCGCATCCTATCGCAAACGAAAGGCCTAAAACACAGGCCATCTTTCAAATAATATCCGGATCGGTGCCGGCACCGCGCGTCCCTCCTTTCAGGCCAGCATTCGTATGGCCGGCCGCTGCCGGCGGCGTGGACTTCGACGCTAGTTCAGCTGACACAACTCCCATGACATCTGGTTGGACCCCTCAATACATCAGCAGGGAAAGTAGCGGTGCTGAAAGATACACGGACTCTCCTGTGAGTCCTGTCTGGTAGCTGCAAAGTTTCATTTCTAAATCATCCTTTCTTTTCTCTTCATATATTTCTTGGCAGCAAAAGGGAAGCATCTAAGATCCCCATACTGCAAATTAATTGTTCTTTTTGCCTCTTTCAATTTGATTTACCCTCTTCTTTTTTTTGTCATTGGTGGAGGGGGAGACTGAGTTGGGTGCATGATTGTGTAAGAAAATCAATTGAATGCACAGAATTGTAAATGTTTTCTTTCTTATTTCCACCAATATTTTGTGGATGATCGAGCAGCAGTGGGTTTTCCCTTTTCCTCCCTTTGTTTCAATTAACCAGAAGAGATCCAAATTCATTGAATCTCACAGTTCAATGTTTGAACTCTGAACCAATTCAATTCTGACCCTCAAAGATCACATGATGGAAAAGAAAACCAAGCCAGCCCATCCAAACAATAAAAAAGTCAGAGCAATCAATGGTCAACTGTGCCATTTTGAGTGGTAGTGGCTGGTAAAGAGATTTCTTATCCGACAACATTATCAACATGATGGAAATGAATTGAGAGGATCAGATTAAAGCAAATAAAAAAACAAAATTAAGAAGTTGACCCATCATCACCTATCAATTCATATGATCCGGGCTGATCTCCAAGTTCAATTTTACATCCTTCAATTTTGATAATTAACTTGTAAATTAGTTTTGTAGCCTGGATAGAAAAAAACGAGGTGTGATTACTGTCTGCACGTTTGAGTTTCGAGTAGAATAATACTGGGTTGCTTTGACTTTGTTTCTGGCCCGATGAATTGCCTGAATTTTCATCTCTATCATGTGATCTTTAAGGGTCAGACTTGAATTTATAGCTTTGACTGTTCAAACATTGAATTGTGTGATTCATTGACTCTGGACATCTGTTGTTTAATTGAAACAAAGACAGGAAAAAGTAAAATCCGATGTTGCTTGACTTTCTACAGCATTATTTTATATTGATTATGAATCAATATTTATATTTTTTTTATTACATACATACATATTTAATTTAACTTAATAGATTTCATTATCCTGCTCCGAAGTATGATAAATTAACTAGGGCAAACTTAGCATTTTTTTTTAATTTCTTTTTCTATGCTTTCACTCTTCTTTTTTCTTACAGTCATTCAAGCTCTCTTTCTCTTTTGGATTAGAATCATAAGTTCTTAAACCAATCCTTCTTCACTAGTTTGGTTGTTCAGACAGAAAGAAACCCAGCACATGATGGTTAGGTTGCAATTTTCGGAGCACCTCCATGTTGAAAGCTAACGAGAACACTACATGGTGTTGAACAATACTTTCTTGTTTATAGAAAAACTGGAACATGAAAACCTGCAAATCCATGGAGAATCAAGCATGCTTGTATTTTACTTAGTTTGCTTGAAATCATAACCATCTTCGATTTGTCTAGTTAATGTCTAAATCAAAGAGATCCCTTCTTTACCAAACTAGAAAAGTAAAGCTAGAATGATAGTCATTCCAATATTCTGTGTTATTGGCAAGTGCAGCAGTTCTTCAGGCTGCAAATCGCTTGCTCCTTCATTTTTCAGGATCCGATACGTTTAAGTTCAAGGGCTTCACCAGCCTGCAATTTTGTGGCAAGTCTCAGCTTTCTGTAATCTTCATAAGTGAAAGGGACATACAGGCGAGGGTGTTCGGAGTCCACAAGTTCCGGCGGCGCTTCCACTTCCTCGCCGCCGGCCAGCAGGAATGAAGCAATTGAGATCCGAACTGTAGCTTCCTTGCACTGCACTCGATGCTGCACGTTACGAAACCTTCCATTGCTCCATACCTTTGCGACATGAACAAGCAGCAGCTTAAAAACTGAAAAGCAGATTTACTTCTACTGAAAAGGGTAAACAAATACAGGAACTCTAATCATTACCGTGGCAATGTCGCCGAGATTGATCAGGAGGGTGCCTGGCACCGGATCAACGGCTACATAAACACCAGACGGGTTCATCACTTCAAGCCCTCCAACATTTTCATCATCTTGAAGGATAGTCAGGAAACCAGAATCAGTATGTATTTGGACTCCAGAGGATCCTATGGTTTCAGGGGTGAAGTTGTACTTGTTGATCCTGAACTGGCAAGCCCAAGACTCAAAATAATCACCACTCAACCCTAAACTTTCAGCCAACTTCCGAGCTACATCCTTGGCCACCCCATGAACTGCCTTAGCATACATCTCTATAACCTCTCTGGCAACAACAATTGCAAATAAAAAATAGAATATCAATGTGGAGAAATGACATTTAAGAAACCAAGTTCATATCAGTAAGAATTTGCTGCTGAAACTCCTTGTAGCCAGAAATTTGAAAAGACTGCAAAACATTTAGTTCAAAAACAAAATCAATTGGCCCCAATTTAGAGATGAACCAAAAAGGAAGTGGAGCTGGCTCGTCAGTAGTAGCATCCAGAGTGATGAAGTACATTCCACTCAATCATAAGGGTTTAACCTACTGGTTCAAAGGATTTTCTATCATAAGAGTGATTTTTTCAGAATGCCTTTTCCAGCAGCAAAATAATGATGACAGTTCTCATTTTACCTTCCAACAGCCAATTGTTTTTTCAAAGTTGAAACTTCAATAAACTTAATGAAAATGAAGTGGAGGGTGGTGCAAATTCAAGAGAAATGGAAGAAAAAATCACTCACCTTTGGTAAGGAGAGGCATCCAATTGGGAGCAGAAAGTTTCCACAGCCTGTGAAGACCCCATATCATAAAGTCCCAGAGCCTCATAGAGAGGGTTGGCTTGGCTTGGCGCCATGTAGCCACTCCCAGCTATGACATCTAAATTGCGCTTTTTCACATCAAAGGGAAGGTCTAACAATGATCTCACAACCCTCTTCATATCTGCCATGAGCGTCAAAGAGATATTGTGATTCACGAGCCTGAAACAGCCCCACTCTTCGCATGCTCTTCTCAGTTTCTGTCCTGGAAACTCTTGCAGATCTATTGTTGGGACACCACTCTCACCCATCTTTGCTTGTGATAATCGTGTTTCATTTCTGTAGTCTAATCTTGATATATATAATCTTTATATATATAGAAATTAAAAAAAAAAAACAAAAAAAAAAACTCCCTCTTTTAGCAGGATGTGCAGGAACACGGCATTGACGCTCATATAAAATCAAGGAGTTGCTTAGCTTAGAGAGACATCATGTGGGCAGACTTCACATTTAGTTCCCGACAAGATTGAGAAGTCAAGGTAAAATGTTGGTATAAAACAAAACAATGACATCTTTATGCTTACCTTAGCACAGCAAGATGACGACAAGAACAGCTTGCAGGCTAGAGGAAGGTGTTGCCTTCAAAAACTTTACTTGGAAATTAATGTTATCTTTCAGCATGTAGACCAACACAAATGATGGTGCGAAAAGATGGAAACACACTGGAATTCATAGCACACGAATCACAGTAAGGAAGGTGTGCTTCTCATTTAAGTTTCATAGCACACGAATCACAGTAAGGAAGGTGTGCTTCCCCTCACTAGCACATGTATAATAACTAAAAAAACTATTTGAAAATACAAAGAAAAAAAATACATGCAAGCTTGACATATTTTGCTTTTAAAAGTATTATAGAATAGAAGATTTATATGCAACTTTTTAATTTGTGATGTCCATGAAGAGTCTAGATGTGATTTTTTTATTTAGATGCACCTTGCATATGCTTGAGAAGAATTTGGGAATTAATTGATTCAAACTTCAAATGAAAGTTTTTAAAATTGGTTTCATTGTTAAAGAGACTGAGATAGTTGATGGATATAATTTTAATTATGTTTTATTATTTTTAGGTTTCCTAGCTTATGTGTTTTAGCTTATATAAAAAGTCACGAGTTGTGAAGCTCCTAGAAAGATAGACTGCATCAAAGTTATTTATAAAATAATAAAAATTGAAATTAGTGTTGTAGGAGATAATAAAAATAGGAATCAGTCGTCTTCTATGTGAGAAGTGAGAACCTCATTCAGCTTCCATTTTGTTTTCTAGTATGCTGTTTCCATTTGCATCATGAAGTAACAGGCATGGGAAGGCCACGTGTACCACATCCATGCACACTTTAAACCAAAGCTGTTTCGATAGGTACTTTATGTTTTCAATTACAATGAAATGTATCTTTTCAATTACAATGAAATGTATCGATTTCCATGCCATTTTGGATTGTAATATATATATATATATATATATTAATTAAAAAAAACAGTTAAAATCCAAAAATAAAAATATTTATAATTGTGCAATTTAATCTTAAAAAAACACAATAAAATAATTTTTTCTGAACAAAATTATGAACATGTATAATATTACTAGAATATCATCATTAATCTCACAAGATCAGTATATTCTCTAATTACTATAAAATTTTAACATGATACACATAAATGTGTCAATTAAAGTCATTTTATCTTGTTTTTTTGACTGGCACGAAATATTTCGGACGAAACGGGCAACCCTGGTTTAAGCATTCACAGGTCTGAACATAAGAGCACATTTGGATTAATGAGCTAAACTATCAACTCATATCTATAAGTATAATCAACATAAAAGGAGCAAGTACTATATACAAACAATTGAGACTATACAAATCAAATCCTTTAAGCCAATTACAACCTCTTCAGCCTCAGTATGGTATTAGTTAGAGATCATCAGAACCCGTCCGTAAGTTAGTTAGTTAATCTCCGGCCATCCGTGTGGTTGAAGTTACCAGAAAGCAAAATGAAAAAAATCTACAAAACCAACGGACTCAGAGGTGGAATTTCACCTCAATGAACAAGATACTCTACATTGAATGACGACCATCTGTCTTCTCTCTCACCGGTCTTTGTTCTTGAATATCTTCAAGATCATCATCATCCCCTCTCTTACCCGCCTGTACTTTCCAATATGCAACCATTTTTTTCAGCCGAGCAACCTCTTTTGACGATACATTTTTGCTT
This sequence comes from Salix caprea, assembly GCA_964035475.1. Taxonomy (NCBI): domain Eukaryota; kingdom Viridiplantae; phylum Streptophyta; class Magnoliopsida; order Malpighiales; family Salicaceae; genus Salix; species Salix caprea. The sequence continues at coordinate 1,292,845 of OZ037743.1, forward strand.
GGATCATTAACAATTGATCGAACTCGTGACGCGTACCTGAAATGGCAAAATGTTTTGATACCAAGAAAGGCGAAAACAAATAGATGAAACTGAAAAGGATTTAATGAGATAAGCTTAACTTAATTCTATCATCTTACAACTAACCAATACTAATCTTGGATAAGACACCTCAAATTATGAATCACAAAATGACCTATCAAAAACAGTATAGATATGTTATGAAGACAGAAACATACATTAGAGAATTGTACGACTCGTCTAAATTTGATTCAGCAGGAGATACATTCACGAACATAAGCGTCTTCGCATTACCACCCAGCGAATCGCTCATTAACATCGTTAATTTGTGGTTCCTATAAGGTATATGTTGACCACCAGAAGATAAAGCGCTAATGACATCACCGAGGGCTGAAAGTGACTTATTGATGCTTTGAGCTTCCTTAAGTTGACTGCCTGAAGAACCTGACTTCTTTATTCTTTCTGAACCGGCAAGGTCCACAAAACTTAACTGCACATGATATCAAGATGTCACACATGAAGTAACAGTTTCAACTCCAAAATATGAACTAGAGAGGCTCACACTTCATTTGATGCAGCTATGACTGAGCATAAATATTCAAATCTCATAAGAAATAGCATATGACAAGTAAATGCACAAGCACGTCATGTTTCTGACAGCAATCATTCAGTGCATAGAAGCATCGTATAATTTGATCAAGGATGACTAGATGGACAATACCTTTCCCCTTGCTACAGCCTGAGTTTGAAGGTTAGTACTTTCAATAACAATTGAAAGAATCAGATGAGACCTTGAACTTTCATCATTCATTTGAGTCCCGGATGTATGCCTCCGATCAGATCCTCTCTGAATAATGTTTTGTAATTCTTCAAATGTAGCAATGGATACAACTGTCACATTTTCTACAGACACCATACCCTGTATATCATATAATATGTAATAAATGAGATCCAATAAATGAAAACAACGTCAATTGAACTGGACAATATTTAAAATAACAAATAGCAATCACCTTTGAATCTTTCTTAATATCCAATTTTAGGCGCTTCATATTTTTTGGTAATAGAAGGTCCACAAGTGTATCTTGATACAACTCCACCATATATGCCTGCATCATATTAAAAATAGGATAAATTTTTTTTATAAAATTAAATGCAATTCAAATTGATTTTAAACGCCTAAAAAGATAACAAAAAGCTGATTATAAAAGTTTCCCATATCCCTTGAATGAATGAAGGAATCAAGCAAAGAATTTAGCGCCACCATGTAGAATATGAATACGCTGTCATCAACGTCAGAACCCAACAATTAATGTAAAAACCAAAATACCTTTAATGAAAATGAGAATTTGTTGCTATCACGTCTTAAAATTTTAAAAAGTTCTGAAGTAGCACGTGGTGTCAGTCCAGGATTGCCTTCAGAGCCATAGACAGTAAATGTCTTCCCAGAACCAGTTTGGCCATAGGCAAATATGCAAACATTGTAACCATCCACAGCAGACTGAACTAAATACTGCATCACAATTGCCAGAAAGAAAGAATAGATTAAGAGTTTGTTGAAGATTTACAAAGTAGTTACAAGGATGAGGTTCCCTCCAGATAAAAAATTGAAGCAATTTACTGATAAATGAAAAATAACATTGAAACTCACCCGTGTATCCTCAAACACATCTTCCTGGGTAGCATTTCCATCAAACACTCGATCATATATATGTTGTTTTGCTTTATCGTCTTTCCATGGATGTTCAGCTGTAAATTCATCTATGCTTGTAAGCAGGCCTCTATCCTTTTCAGAAATCTCTTTCTCACTTAGAGGTCTTAACCGACAGAAAACCCTGATCTTGCCTTTCATATCTGAAATGAATCGAAGGAAATGGCTTCATTAGCTTCATGGTATCAGGATATATAGTTTTCATGCAGGAAGAAGAGGAACTGGTAATAATGTTAGAGATAAAATAATAATGCAGAGGCTCAGGCAGTTGAAAGTGATGCAGCTTTGGATAAAAACTTGTGGCTACTGCCCCTCCCCTGAACCTCCTTTTTTTCAATAATCCCCTCTGCTTCATTCTTCCCTCCTCTTTACTATATTTTTTTCAATTTTCTTTCTAGCCTTTCACTTCTTTCCTCAAAGTTGTATTGACTGGTAGGCCATCAATGTCTTCCTGTTTTCTCTTCACAACTATCCCTTGCAAAAACTCTCATATCAGTAAGTTAAATCTTACCCTGGATCCCTAAGCAAGTTTTGACATCTTAACCCATCAAAATCTTTGTTAATAAAGGCAGCATGAACTAATCTGATGTCACAGTATTCCTAAGAGTCAAATAATTTTAATTTTAATCCTATTTGACAGTGTTCACAACAGCATAAAATGCCACAGCTATTAGCTATTTACCATCCTGATGTTCTCCTAATTGTTGCTAGATTTTCAAAAAATCCTAGGAAGCATCATGAAGAGCATTTAAACTGGGAGCAACATGTTCATGATGTGATTTTTGAATGTGATGTGGAGGCATGAAGATACTATATTCAAGGCTATCGAACCTTCTATGGTATTAAAATAACGTTTCCGCAAAACTTGTTCTTCCTTGTAAAGCACTTCCAGCTCAGCAAGTTGAGATGCTTGCATCTTCAAAATGGAAGCAGTCTGCTCATTCTTTCTGTCAATGTCCTGAAAGCACATTCCAACTTATGGATTTAGTTAAACAAATATGCATGAAAATTTAACCAATTCATGAAGTATTTGCATAAGATACAAGCATACACCAGAAATAAAGAAACTAACGCAAAAGCACATATACCTCTTTCATTTCTCTCAATTCCTCCAATTCCTTCAAATTGTTCTGCAATGAAGCTAAATTTGCATTCACAATTGCAAGAGTTGATTTGGAAGTGGCCAAATCTCTTGCGAACATTTCCAGCTTCCGTTCGAGTTCTATCACTCGAAGTTTCAAGGATTGGCGTTCCTGCTCAAGGTTTTTCTCTACAACTTCCATCTGTATTAGAGCAGTGACATTAACCATTTGGCAGTGACAAATCATCAATAGATGGTTAAAATTCAAGAATGCATCACTACCTCTTCAACTTTCCTTTCAAATCTAGAGATCTTCTGTTCAAGTAATATTTTTTCATTAGCCAATCTTTGCATCCTTTCTTCTGCTGCATGCAGTTCCTCCTTCCGCAGTTTCAATTCATCCTGGAGCTTATGCAACACCTGTGTTATCCACAGTCCAAAATGATCACTTCATCATAAAGCAAGCAATATGATTCTATTGTATTAATGAGAATATAGAGTCCAGACCAGAAAAATCAGTAACAAATTAAACACAAACCCAGAGCATAATAGTTATATTTTCAGAATTATACCTGGTTATTAGCTCCAACTAAATCCTTTTTGGCATTGTTCTCTGGTGCGAGATTACTGAGGCTGGCCAACCTGGTTTCCAAGCTCCTCTTTTCTGACAATGCAACCTAATACATAAAACATCAAAATTAGGAAAATAGACCTAGTGACTAAAGAAAGAGCTTGTGCATCAGAGTTAATAATACTAACTTGAAAGGCTGCATCCTTTTCCGCACATAGTGACTTAAGTCTATCACGATCACACTGTACTTCTGCCAAGTTTTGCTTCTCTGATCTCAAGGAATCTTTCAAGCCCTCCAATTGCTCTTGCAATTTCACTTCTTGATCTTGCTTCTCATGCAATTCTTCCAATAACTAGAAAAGCATATTTACCCATTAATCCTAAGTGCAATTTCAAAGACAATCCCATGCATGAAGGAAATATAAAATAAAAATACACTTTTTTTTCTCTGAAAAAGGGTTAAAGAAGCGCTTGTTGATGATGACACACCACTTGAAAATCACTTATGGGGACCAGGCTAGCCTCCAAGTATTTTGTTTCTGATATAGATGTCAATTGACTCATTCAGAGCTGCTCTGCACTTGGTTCACATTTTAGGCCCAAAATTTAAACATGTAGGTTGACACGAGTTAGCTACGATGCAGGAAAAAGAACGAGACAAGATAGACACGGTAAAATCAAATCCAAACAAAAGGACATGGGCACAACAGCAAATACAAAGATATTTCAGATATTAACAATTTTGTACTGCCTACATCAATTGTCTACACTTATTTATCTTCATAATGTCTTTAACATTGATAATTTTTACCAAAATTAGACTTGATTCTCATGTTTGGGCTGTGTTCAAAATGACTTCATAATGCATCCAAGTTTCAGATTCACTTTTTCTGACAATATCTATAACTTGTTCCCTGCATGTCCAAGACATCCAAAATGTTTGCTAGTTTCACCACCACTGTATGCCACAACTGATCATAGAATTTAAAATTTTAATTTAAAGCTTACTTGTTCAGATTTCTTCTGAGATTCTTCAATGGTTATTGACAATTCGTTTAAGCGTTTTTCGTGCACTTCTACACTGGTAGGGTTAGAATTGTTAAGAACATCTCCATTCACTGAGCCGCTAGCAACAGTTCGAGCTTTAGAATAACGACGCAACATAACATCATTTATATGTGTTTGAAGAGCAACACAAATTTCTTCTCCCTGATAAATGAAGTTTAGTTACTTAAACAAATACAGTTGAGAAGGTCAAGACCGAACCATAGAGAAACAGCAGGGAAGTGACGGATATGTTAACCTGCTTGGTCTCGAACTGGAATATGTGCAGAACACCTGCAACTCTCATCTTGAAGAAAACAGCAGTATTGCTACTACCAAACTGCATTATGTCTCGTAATTCTGCTGAATGTAAATATTCCTTAGGAACTGGACGGAAGAAGTGCACCTGTGGACCAATGAGCAAACAAAATAAGGTCTGGCAGCTGCATGATATGGAATGCAAAAAATGCTTCACCATTTAGAGAGCAGACAATTAAGAATTTATTGCAGTACAAGGTTGTGATGGTTTAATCCATAATTTTAAGGCTCACCCCTCGCTTGTTAATGCCCAAAATAATCCGTCCAGGCAAAAGTCCAATAGGATCATCAATCTTGCGAACACTAAAGAAGACTGAATTGCCATAGGGAAGCGACCTTAATATGCGTAGAAATTGCTGTCTTGCATCATCCTTTGTTAGGTTTTCCTGTGCATGGAAACAAGACAGTATTAAAAGGAGATTATCTATAGAATAAAGAATAGCCCCTGACAGGTAAAATGTCAACTTTTTAAAGAGTAGAATTAACAAAGAAGAGTGACAATGCATAAGTAAAACCAGTAGTAGTATATATCAATTGCAGTAGTCATAAGTTCTGTAGAATATGACACTACTTTGATTCCTTGTTGAAGTTAGCACCTTGGATCTATTTAATTCTGGCTACGAACTTGAACCCATAAGTTTTTGTTATACAAAATTGAAAATGCACCAGTATCCACATCTGCCTACCACCTCTTTGACAAATATATTACTAAAATGGACACAAAAGTGGAAGAAGATATTAAACCATTGACCACGTGATTTAAGAAGATTAAGCTGAAATTAGAAAATAAACCAGCAAATGATGTAGAAATGAAAATATTTGTCTGGTTGACAAACTAAGAAAAAAATGTTCTATTCAAGAAAAAGAAAAGGAAAAATATACAATGATCCAAGAAGCAATGTGTTCCTGATAATAAATCAGTAACCGCAAGTCATACAAGCAAGTAAACATTGACTTGAAATAACAGGATTTAAGGAAAAGTAACATTTGAAACAAAATAATTTCTTGAAAGTTATGAAGACAGAAGTTTCAGATGCAAGTTCTTACCATGGAATGGTAACGAGAAAGAATATCCAACTCCCATTCCCTCTTTCCTCGTGTAATTGCAATTTGTCTTGGTAGAAATCTCTCAAGGAGAGAGGTCCAATCACTGCAAAATGTCAGCTTCAGCATGTCAAAACTTATAGGAATAAAGAGTAACTTGAGATCAAAATGTAAAGGCTTTAATCTAAGTCACTATGACTCCAAAATGAAAGACCAACAAACCATTTTGTGTTTGCAAGTTAAAATACTAGAATCCAACTTAAATTGGACAGAAAAAAGGGGGGCAAGAAACAACTAACATGGATGATTCTTGACTACCAAAAAATCCAATGTCAACCAATATTTGCAATGCAGACAACTGTGCAGCATCCTCCCTCCCAACAGGATAATTGCCCATTATGTAGTCATGTTGCAACTGTAACAAGATAATCATGCATCAGTTAAGCAAGAGAATAATAGCTATGCTAAACTTTAGAAATAACATGACGATCATGCCAAACTTTTAAGTCAAAGTTGAAGCTATTCTAATGTATAGGAAGAGTTCACGCACTTGAACATATGATAATTGCACAAACATTGGATCTGTTACAGCTTCATCTGACTCCCGAAATAGCTTTTTCTTAAATATCAGCTTGCAGTGCAGAATTTCTCCCTTGCTTCGATCCTTGGCTGCCTTGAATTCCGCTAACAAATCTCCAATATATTTGTTATCATCTAACCCAATGTACTCCTCTGCATGACAGCAGGTTGCAGATTAGATGGCAATTTCAAATGAGCTTTGTCTAGGAAAACATTCAAGAAAGGCAAGGGGTACTTACCATTCCCAGGATCAGATGACTTAGAACCAGAAACAACTTTACAGTATTCAAAAAGACTGAAGCTAGAAAATGCTGACAGCTTGATTATCCCAGAAAGTTCCTGAAACAAAGATGAATTCCATTAATGTAAATAATGTTTCAAATCACTGAGCACAATAAATCATTTTTAACAGGATAAGCTTAGCTGTCACCTTAGCCCGCAATGTCAATCAATGCAACGATAATCATAGCAAGATTTTAGCAAATAAATTTGAACTTCTCATCCATAACCCTTAACAGCTTGTGTTATGCTTTTTGTTTTGTGACAGAAGGACAAAACACTGGATTAAATGGCTAACCCTCCCTGTTTGTGGGAAGCCTAGACCAGCCACTGTTGAATGACTTTTGCAGTTTTCAATTCCTTGTTTAACCATATTCAATCCAACTAGAGTCAAACATCAAGCTCAGGGCCACTAGGCCATTCACAATCATGGTTTTAAAATATACTTGTGGATGTTTTCTCAGCACTCTGATCAGGAAATTATATTCAACACGCATTTCAAAGGACAAAGTACAGTGTGCTCTTCCAAAAATGCTATTAGAAGGGAGCCCCACATTCCTGGCTGTCAAACAAACTCAAATCGAATGCATGCACCATGTGACCCAATTTTTCCTGAGTCTTTTTTTCTGGATAATCATTCCCCGCTATTTGTTTTGCTTCATTCACATAGAGATTAATTTCACGAGTTACCATCATAAGATCAATTCTCCTTCCACCATATATAATAAGCACATCTTCCTCTGTCTGCATACATCTCTGAGAAATTTAGAATAAAAAAAGCAGGTCCTCCTGCTATGATTTCTATTTTTTTCCCAGTTGAGATTGAGCTTTTTGTTTTTATATATTAGTGCCTACGTAGAAGGAACCATAGAAGACAGAGTTGATGACTCTTTAAAATACCTCAACAGCATCAGACACTGTCGTTGCCATGTCATACGTGATTTCTTCAAAAGTCTCATCAAGAAAAAACACTATTGTTGTAAGCTTTCGACCAGTTAGATGAGCTTCAATTTCCTCACGCCCTGGTATTGTATGCCTAGGACCAGCTTTGACAGAACGCTTTAAAGCATTTAGTGTATTTAATGCAAGGCTTTGGACCTCGGAATCAATACTTGCACCATATGCTACATTATGGACATACTCAGATAAATATCCACCAATTTCCTTGCTAGGAGGCATAGTAGAAGCACACAAGTACATTAGCTCCCATGCTTTAATCAAATATTGCCTGCATTTGAGAATCAACAAAACCTAGATGGCATCAAATAAGGAAATAAAAGTACTTTGAGGAGAAACAATCAGAGGCTCAAATAAAATCAAACATGTAAGCTGAGCATCATTGATTATATGTATGAGAAAGATTTGTCCATTGGGCATCAGCTCAATTAATGAAAGGCCAGTTGGGATGGGTTTTTAATTTCACAATTTAAAGAGTAGAAAGTTAAATAAAAATAAAAAATAAAAAGTTATGCATGCCTGTCAGGGTTATTCCTTGTTTGCTTTGAAATCTGAGCAAAAATTTCGTCTCGAAGTTCTGCACGCTTCAGTGTATGCTTGAACAATTTTCCAACTAACTCAATCCGTTCATCTAAGCTTGCTGGAGCTCCTCGATCAGATGAATCAACTCCCATGTACTTCAAAATTATCTGGAACAGTTTAGTGGCACGGCTTACTAGGTCACTATTAATTTTAAGCAATGAAGTTGGTATAGGATCCTGCAAAAAAGCACTAACTTAGCTCTTAATGAGTTCATAAATGAGAATATACTGCAATGACACACAGCATACTTTTACCTTTTGGAAACACAGCATATCCTCAAATGTGAATTTTTCCCGAACTTGAGGACCTGAAGATTTTTTAGAAAAGAAACCACGTCTCCCAGTGGATTGAATCTGTTTCTGCATCAACTTTAAGAACCCCTCAACCTGCATGGAACAAGACTTAAGTAGAAATTTCATAAAAATGGAAATGACTACAGCAACTAAGACTCGTTTACAAACTAAATGGGGTCAGCTGTATGTATCCTCTTGCAACATTCAATTACCATAAAACAGATCCACAAAAAAAAAAGCAAAATGAATTTCGTCCAAAAATAACAATTGCATGTCTAATTTGAATTCAAGTCATAATATTGGAGCAAGTAAACATAAATGAGAAGCAGCTGTTCTTCCATGCGTTACATTGTCAGCAAAAGCACTTGTTAGTTTATTACCTGAAATTTATCAATCAGAGGTATAGCACCAGCAAGTTCTGCCGGAATAGCCATGGAAAGGGTTGCTGGTGTACTGTGAGAAACAGCAATAAATATCACTCGGAGTTAGATGTCAGATAGAGTCTTGCAAAAGAAAACATAAAAATTACTTCCTGATAGTTCTAAGGCTATCTAGTCAGTTTTTACAAGCAATATAGAAGCGAATTATGTACTCCTATTACCATGCCAAGGAGAGAGTACAGCAGGATAAAAATGTAATAAAATTAAAAGCAAAGGCAACAAAATATTGGGCAGGCAAACAAGTCAAAAACAAAACACCTGGGAGGAAATGTTTACCAAGTCCTTTCCATTTTATCATGGTAAAAACTTTTGAATAAAATCTAGAGATACAGAGTCAAAGATTTACATCAAATGGTCAAGTCCAATGTTATTTACAATCCGAGTTTCCATAGCATCACAACAGTGAACAAACAAAGCAAATAAAAAACCAACAATGAAAGTAACAAACAAGAAGCTAAGAATGGCATCTTAGACTAACGGCGTGTCGAAATTGGAGCCATCACTATCATATCCATCCCCATTTGAGAAAGAAGCAGAAGAGTGCGTAGGAGTCTCTTCATTTCCATTAGTGGAGCTAAAAGAAGTCCTTCTTGATCTTATACTTTGAGCCATTAATGACTGCACATCAAGTTTCATTTCTCAAACACAAATAACCCCACTTCACGTGACTATCAATCCGTTACACGGATAAACCAGTTTCTCCATGTAGCTCCCCAGCTATAATTCCTTAATAACTGCAAGAAAAAACTTTAAAGATCAAAACATTATCTTTAGCCAAAAGGGTATCCAAAGTCACAATCCAAGAAGTCAACAAGATTCAAAATTCAATCAAGAAACACGCACACCTATCAATGCAGATCCACAGTACAATCTATCTAAAACAGCAAAAGAAACAAACCCCAGAAGAGACAAGAAGTGAAAGGGAACAAAAAAAATTCAATCAAGAAATGCACACGCAAAATGAGAACCAAGTAAAAGTTCTTACCTTTTGGAGCTGACAATCAAGAAAGGAGGAAACTTTGAGAGATTAAGAGATCTGAAATGGTGTATTGATGGCACTGGTGGATAAAAGTGTGTGGGGAGAGAGAGAGAGAGAGAGAGAGAGAGAAGGGTAACAGTCACGAGAATGATATAAATGGAGAGGAGGAGATGAAGGGGCGGCAATGTCAATACAGAGCTGCTGCTTCTACTTCTCCACACTTCTTTTTCCTTTTTTTCTTCTGTTCTATGGCGGAGTGCATAAATTGGCCACTTCCAAAAAATCAAATTTATTACAACCCCATCTAATAATATTTGGAATTTCTATAATTTTAAAAAAATCAAAATATAGTTATTTTTAAATAAATAAATATATCAAACCAATTAACTCACAAGTTAATTTATAACTCCATAAGTTTAATATATAAAAAATATTTTTTCTCTTGTATATCTTTTGCCACAAATTAAAAAAAAAACACTTATTATTGAAACATCATAATAATCTTTAATATGTCCTTAAGAACACAATTTGCATGTATTAAACAAATTTATCTAGTTGAATAACTTATGTTTGTTTGTTTTTATTTGAACGTCATTATGTTTCAAACCTTGATTTTATAGAATCTATAATATATATTTTTTATTATATATATATATATATAAATTATTTTATAATAATTTTAATCAAATATTTTTTTTTAAATCTAATTTTAGAAACCTCTAACTAAAATTATATTTTAAAACCATCAAAATAATCACAATAACAAACACTCAGTCGACGTTAACGCTTGCTAAAAAAGTGAGTTGCAAGTTTTTCCCACTCAGTGTGCCTGCACAAGATTTAGACCTGACACCTTCCACGGACCCCCTCTGGATGACATAAGCCATCCTTTTTTATTATTATTATTTCACATTTTAAGACGTGAGCCCAATTGAATTTTTTACATAAAAATCCAAGATCTATTTACATGTTAATTAATTATTTTTCACTAGCTGGGTTGAATGGTTGAAGAAAAAGAAAATCACAAATGGTCGCCGTCTATCTTTTTCAAGATTTTATTGATGATAAGATGTATTAAACAATAGTTAGTTTCTTTTATTATACTATTAAATTATAATATTTTTAAAAACAATATTATTTATTTATTTATTAAAAATTATTTTTGACAAATAATTCATTTTTTTAGAATGTTTTTTTATTACTCAAACACCCCTAAATAAATCCAAATAACTATAATTTTTCTCCTATGATCCTTGCACACATCATTTGAGCTTTATGGAGAAATTTCAAGTGGGCCCTCCAATTTGTGTCCTTACTACTTGGACCCTTGGATAGGGCCTTTGATCCTTTCAAAGAGGGAATCATGGTCTAACAATTATTGACAATTATTGCTTCATCGGCACATGCACGTTTAAAAGCAAAGCTCGCCGGAGTGCCGGCCATGCCGGTGCCGGAGCTTATGTATTCACCGTGCTACACATACTTGTGTGGCTTGCAATGATTATAAATTGAAAAAAATAAAATAATTTCTTAAAACTTCTAATTAATTTTATTGATTTTGTTAAAGCCCGGCCATCAATTTATTAATTTAAAAACTATTAAAATAATATCGTTTTAATTTTAAAAACTAAAATCAATTCAAGTCTTGTCTCGATCTACTTTAAATAAAGTTTTAAAGCTATGGGAAACGAAAAAGAAAAAGAAAAAGAAAAGTCTAAATGGGAGGCAACTCTAAAAAGTGTTACTTGTATAGTAGCATTTAAAACAAACATTGGAATTTTAGGGAATGGGAAGCTATCATTGTAAAAGCAAATACCAACCGTCTTAAAAGTAAACCAAATGTATTTAATTTTCTAAAATTGCTTGCGTTTTAAAAATATTTAAAAAAAATAAAAAAAATTATATTTATTGATACATTTATGAACAAAAAATATTTTCAAAAACAATTTTAACTATACTGTTAAACAGACATTTAATTACTGCTTTAGGTTTAGCCCTCAATCCTTTAACTTTTTTATTAGGATATTGTTTAAAGTCCATTCTTCAAAATGAAATATACTAGTTTTTCGAGTCAAAATTAGAATTTTATAGCTTGTTTTTGTGTTAAGATCAAATATCTGTGGGGGTGAAGTTTTGAATAAATCATTCACCTCTTAATTATAAAACTTAAACTACTCGAAGATTTGATTAAAAAAAAAAAAAAAGAGGCTATAATTCAAGGATTGAACTGATCAAGGTTAATTAAAAAATAAATTAAATCTAAACAGATTAAAAATCTAGATTTAATCACGTCTAGTTAAAGTTTTGAGTAAATTCTTTTTATTTATTTTTTGTAAAAAAAACGTTTAATATATTTTTTTTATTTAAAAAAGCATGTCGACCTTCCAAATTCAAAATTGAAGCCATGCTGATTATTGCATTCATTAAAAAAAATTAATCTAATTACTTTTATGGATTAATTCGTGTTTTAATATCTTAATGTAATTATTACATCAAATCTTTCCATTAATCAAATATTATTAGACAACTCATTCATACATAATTCATATTTTTTCTTCCAATCTTTTCAATTCCAATTTCAAAACAACAGAATACGAAACCAACATCATTTATGATCCAAATTTAAAGTAGTAGAAATGATAAAATTTAAGAATACCCTTCATCGTAACCACCATAGGACAGTCTAGTTGGCATGGGACCATGTTCTGAACTAGGACACCTCAATTTAAGAATATCCACATACAGGAGTTGAACACTAACTTGAACTGGTAGGAGAGGCTGCCACGTTTGCACCCTCCTTGAGCTCCACTCCCCAACTCACCAAAAGCAAAAAACTTGCCCTAGCTTCATCGTCAAGAATTTCTTTCATTTAAAATGAAAGAAGATGAGAAGGGTCGTCTGCCATAAATAAAAAAGAATTTTCTATGATTTAGTTCTGAAAAGAAAACCTTTAACTCCTGTATACTTGTAGTAGCAAACTCTTGGAACTTTATTGCTGAGACTTGACAGAAAATGGCCGATTGGAAGGCATCTTACATGAATTCATTGCCAGAAATAAGAGTTCATATATATATATATATATATATATATATATATATATATATACTAGCTATATTGCCCGCAGCAACGCGCGGGCATTTTTGTGTATATAATTTAACATAATTAAATCTATAACGATAAATTTATATGATATAATTAAGAAAAATTATAGATCAGGAGATAAAATGTATAAATTTTTAAGTACAGTTTGTTGCGCAAGCATAGATAATATTTTTTAGAATATAAGTTCTGCGTCATAAAAGATCTCAAAAGAGCGCGAACTATATAACTTGCGGGTGATTGAAAAAAAGATGTATGTTGACATGAAGATCGAAGCCAAAACCTTTCTTTAAAATGAGACATTTAATCTCCCTGCTAATTCTTCTATTGATGAGGATGCTCTATGGTGCGAACTGTAAATTGAGTAAAAATAATAAATTTGTGTAGAAATCCAGTGAAGTGCAAGTTTTGCATAAAATATATAAATTTTCAATCGTTATAAATTTATTTGTTTAGCAGTTTTTAACGAAATAACCAGCATTAATTGATTATCATCATCAAAAAAGCAAAAAGATTTAGATATTTGAATTATTAGATTTAGTGCATTAAGATTAGTTTATTTTATAATTCAATTTAAAATAAATAAAATATAAATGGTGAAAATATATGTAATAATCAAATAAAAAAAATAAATAGTTATTTTTCTATCAACAAAAAGTTAAAAAGAGAAATTGAAAATTAATCCCAACGTTATTTTTATTATCAGTGCTATAACAATTCAAATCATTATCAATATTATTATCAAAACAATCAAAATAAATAAATTCGCTGGAAAAACATTTAAAAAATAAACAAAAGATTTTTCTAAAAAAACAATTAAAAAAATTATCGAAACTATCTTTATCATTGCGCAAATAGCAAAAAACAAATCATATAATTGAAATAAGAAATAAAAATAAGAGAAAACAGAAAAAAAAAATATGAATAAAGGGAAGCAGTGAGTAATATTAATTTTAAAATGATTACCAATATCAATAAGAATTCTAGATAATGCCTCCGCGTTTCGCCGTGGGCGGCACAATATTTTTTTCAAAGTAAAAAATATTAATTGTGTGTATTTTTTTATTATAATATAAATTTAGCCGAAATAATAAATCTGTGTAGAATTCTTGTTAAGTGCAAGTTTTCTATAAAGTATATGAATTTTAAATCGAAATAAATTTATCTGTTTAGTAGTTTCAAACCAAATAACCAATATAAATGTCTCTTCATCATTAAAAAAGCAAGAAAACTCGGATATCTGAATTATTGAGTTCACTGTAATAAGATTAGTTAATTTTATAATTCAATTTAAATCAAGCAAAAATACAATATAAATTGTCAAAATACCTATAATAATAATAAAAAAAAAGCAGTTAATTTTATATCAACAAAAAGACGAAAACATAAATTAAAAATCGATCCTGGCGTCATTGTCATTATCATTGTTATAAAAGCCAAAATTATTAATAACATTACTGCAAAAACAATTAAAATAATTAAATTGCGCTGGAAAATAATTACAAAAAAAGGCAAAAGATTTTTATAAAAGAACAATAAAAAACCAATCACTCAAATTATCATTATTATTGCATAAATAATAAAATCATAAAAATGATTCAATGTAAAGAATTAAAAAAAACCATAACAGGGAAAAAAAAGAATTAAGGGAAAAATAGAAGAATATTAATTTAAAAATGATCACTGATATAAATAAAAATTTTAGGAAAATCTTAAAAAAAATCAAAAGATTTTTAGAGAAAAACAAAAAAATAATCACAAAAATAATCATTAGGATTGCGCAAATAACAAAATTATAAAAATCATCTGATCCAAAGAACAAATAAACATAACAGAGAAGACAAAAAAATGAATAAAGAGAAAAAGGAAGCAATATTAATTTTAAAATGATTACAAACATAAATTAAAAATCTAGTATTTAACCGATTAAAAATAAAACCTCAAGAAAAAGAGATAAAAACTAAAGTCAAAAACTAAAAGCATAAATGCATAAATACTAATAAAAAATAAACATTGTCAAAGAATAAAAAAAACCAATTGAATTAATATCCAATAAAAAATTAAAAGAATAAGGACTGAAATGAAAAATGACATATATAAAAATCATTCTAATTGAAGGATAAAATTAAAAAAAAATACTTGGAGGACCAAAAATAAATAATGATAATTGCTGTCATTTTAGAGAAAAATTAGAAGAAGAGGGACTGAAATCAAACTTTGTATATATCACCAATTTCAATTGGAGGACTAAATTACAGAAATCAAAACTTTCGTACCGGTAAAATTGAAGAAATTAAAAATCGATGAAGAATTCAAAGTATAAGGACTGAAATGAAAACTTAGTATATAATTAATGTTCATTGAAGGGCACAATTGAAAACCATAAAACTTTAATTTCAATAAATCAATTATCAAAACGAAATTAAAACCCCAAGGACCAAACTTAATTCACCACAAACATTAGGGACCGGAGTTGACTGTGCCGGGCCAGGAGAGAGAGAAACGACAGCCGGCTAAGAAACGTCCGTCGCCGCTTCACGGGACATATATTACCGAAATGCGCCGCGGCGGAAGATAGAGGACGTTCAGGCGCATCTTCTGGCACGGCGGAAGTGAATTTCAGACGGCAGGAAGACGCCGCACGCGCCGCCTAACGGGCACGTTCACGTGGAACGGCGCTGGCGCGGCCAGGCGACGCGCCAGCTGTCCCCCGGGGGAATGACCCAACAGCCCTGCCCACACTGGTATTTATGAAAATACCGGAGGGGAAAGGACGTCCCAGCCCCCGTGCACTGTGCACAATTTTGTCGTTGTCGGGGGCCTTTTCTGTCAGTACACTGTGCATTAACTGTGTGAAAAACCGAGGGCGCCCCTGTCTCCTGTGCGTGATGTTGTCGTTTTCGGGGGGTAGATTAGTTATCCACTGTGCACATTGGGCTGTGAAAAAAAAAGGACAAACAAAGAAAAAAACAAAAATGCCCCGCTGAACCCGCCCATTTCACCGCGCACGCCAGGGCTAAAATCGAGCGCACACTGCCACAATCCACAGTGATTGTAGACACATGCCACAGTGGATTGAACAGGGAAATGGCCACGCCATTTAGATGTTTGGTAATATATATATATAAATGGCGTTGATGTTTCACTGTGCATCCACGCATTGTGCACACAGACACAGTGCACTGTGGATTGCAATATTTTTTTTTTTTTTGCTTTTTTTGTTTTTTTTTCTGCTTACGTTTTTTTTCTCTTTTTTTCTGCTTTTTTTTTTTTGCTTTTTTTTCCTAATTATTCTTTTTCTTTTTTTTCTTCCGTTTTTTGCTTCTTCTTTTTTTTGCCTTTTTTTTTGTATTTTTTCCTTATTATATTTTTTTTCATTTTTTTCTTATTATATTTTTTTCTCTTTTTCTACTTATATATTTTTTTGGTTTTTTGTTTTTTAATAATCGGGGTGTCCGAGCTCGCTTAAATGCACCACAATTAATCTTCATATCCAATTTTTTTTTATAACCAGGGTGTCCAGGCTAACTTATACATACCACGACAATCCCTGGACCCACATTTTTTTTTCTAAAATGCTTTCCTGCTGGTACATTTTTTTTCTTTTTTTTATACTTTTTTTTATTCACTTATACATTTTTTTATAACCGTGATCTTCGACCAGCTTAAGCACACCACGACGAATTCTTGGGCCGAATTTTTTTAAAAACAATATGGATTGCTACAGTGCTTTCACGCTTATACTTTTTTTTTGTTTTCTTTCGCTTATAGATTTTTTTTGTAACCATGGTCTCTCAGCCAGCTTAAGCTCTTTTTTTCACTTATACATTTTTTTTCACTTGTATATTTTTTTTATAACCACGATCTCTATGCCAGCTCAAGTGCACCACCACCACTCCTCGGACCAAATCTGTTTTTTGACAATCGCGGTGTCCAGGCCAGCGTGTACAAACCATGACTAATCTCCGAACCAATTTATTATTTTTTTTTTTTCCTTATACATTTTTTTGTTCACTTTTATTTTTATTTGTTGTTTAGATTAGATGATTTTTATTATTTTATTATTTGCGCAATAATAATGATAATTTTAGTGATTATTTTTTTATAAAAATCTTTTGATTTTTTTTAAAGATTTTCCTGAAATTTTAATTTATATCAGTGATCATTTTAAAAGTAATATTACTCTATTTTTCCCTTTATTCGTTTTTTTTTTTTTGTTTTATGTTTCTTTATTTGTTCTTTAGATTATATGATTTTTATGATTTTATTATTTATGCAATAATAATGATAATTTTAGTTATTGTTTTTTAATAAAAAGCTTTTGCTTTTTTTTTATTTTTCATGGCAATTTAATTATTTTAATTGTTTTGGCAGTAATGTTAGCAATAATTTTAGCTTTAATAGCAATGATAATGGCAATAACGTCAGGATGAATTTTCAATCTATGTTTTCATCTTTTTGTTGATAGAAAATGAACAACTTATTTTTTTTATTTGATTATTGTAGGTATTTTCACAATTTATATTTTGTTTTTGTTTGATTTAAATTGAATTATAAAATGAACTAATCTGAATACAGTGAACGTAATAATTCAGATATCCGAGTTTTCTTGCTTTTTTAATAATGATGATAAATTTATGCTGGTTATTTCGTTTGAAACTACTAAACAGATAAATTTATATCGATTTTAAATTCATATATTTTATAGAAAACTTGCACTTGACATGAATTCTGCACAGATTTATTTTTTTTTGCTAAATTTATATTATAATAAAAAAATACACACAATTAATATTTTTTACATTGAAAAAAATATTGTGCCGCCCGCGGCGAAGCGCGGGGGCATTGTCTAGTATATATATATATATATATATATATATTGAATGGTGGTGGTTGAATCTTCTAAAGTGTTTAGAGATGTCATATTTATTCGTCTAAAATAGTTTTTTTTTTCAATTATGACACACGAACACTTAATTGACCTTGAAACTTCTTAATAGATGCGATTTCACCTCTGGAAACCTAGATTTAATTCCTTAAGTTGAGCACCTTTTGCGTTTTAATCGTTTATTTTTAGATTTTTTTAAAAAAATTGGAAATCTAAACTGGGTTACGTTTGGGAACCTAAAACTGAGTTGTGATATTGTTAATCAATTCATTGGATCTGGATTTTACCTCCATGAATTTAATTTTATCATGAACAACTAGAATTTAAACAAAATTAAAGAAAAGAAAACTCCAAAACAACAAACACAATACGTAGAAATTAGAGAATTTAACAAAAAGCAGGAAAGAAAATAGTAAGTAAAAGGGGCAGACACTCTCAATCTTAACTCTTAAGTGATTTTTTCTTGTCTTCTAAACAGAGATAACAAAGACAGAGTGGAAAACTAAAATAGAGTCGAAAATAGTAAAAAGGCTAATTAGTGTACCTTAATCATGTTTAAGGCCATTAACAAACAAATTCTTAAATATCCCCATCACATCTTTCTTCAAAACCAATCCAATCTCAACGCCGCCACTTTCAGCTTTGCTCTCTGCCATAGAAATAGCTCCGGTCCTATCTATGCTGGTGACCTCCACGTTCTTCGGCCTCCCCCACCCGAAATCTACCCCATAAACCTCAAATCGGGCTGACCCGGCAACCCCAACCGGTATTGCATCTAGATCGGTAGCCATAAGCTTTTTAACATTGTCCTTTGCTCCTACAAGAGCTGCGTTCTCTATTTTTTGGATCACCTCACTAACCTTTCGTGCAACATAAATAATCCCATCATCTTGTATCACTGATCCTGCCATTAAAGCACCAGTATGAAGAGAAACACAATTGCCAAAATAATTTGTAGGTATGGGAGGGTCCAAACGTGCCCTGCAGTCTCCTGCAATTCCAAACATCATCTTTTCATCACCTTTTAGGCCTCTAGCCTTCACAAGGCAAACTAATGCATAAGAAAGTGTGATCGCAAAAGATGATAAATGGATTGGTTCTGCGTCGTTTTTATTAGAGACCTTGTCAAGTTGAGAGAGGATCCTTTCCCTCGATTTCTTCATGTCTTCTCGGGAAAAAATGAACGTTGCTCGTGCCGAGTTTGGCTCAACTTCTTTAGGTGGAAATGGTTCCAAGCATCTAGCTTTGGAATCTGAACCTCCATTTGCCTGATTCATGCTTGACCAGTTGTTCAAGTATTCAATGTCAATCCCCTCTGGATCTTGAACAACTGTTCTATCAAAAAAAGGGATTAGCTCAGCTGGCAACAAGCATGGACTGTTCTTGCATAGGTGAGCCCATGCTTTCATGAACAAGATTGAGGATTTCCCATCCAGAGCAGCGTGGTGAGCGGCGCAACCAATGCTAAACCCTTTATTCGGGAACAAAGTGATCTGCAATGCGAGGAGAGGTACTTTTTCATCAGATGATAATCTGGGCACATAAGGGTGTGACATGATAGCATCATGCATTTCACTGCTTGATAGATCATCAAAGTCAGCGGCATTATTGGACTCCGCAACAGTCAACGAAACACCATCTTTTGGAGTGTACAGAATGATGGGCTTGGCAGATTGTGAAGGCCAAGTAAGGTTGCCAGCGAGAGGGAGGAAGCGAAGGAGAGTGAGAGAGAGGGAGTTTTTGAGTTTGGGAAGGATCTCTGAGTTGAACACGGTAGGGGTTAAATCAGTGAATTCATAGGAGAAGATGCGCTCAACTGGATCAAGTTTAAGCCATAAAATGTCAAAAAAAGTGAGAGGAAGAGAAACTTCAACGGCTGAATACGGCGATTTGCAGGGTGGCGAGACTTGACATACCTCAACTACTTTTACTGGGATGGTTGATGCCATGATTTCGTTCTTCTTGTTAGGGAGAGGTTGCTTCTATCTCGTAAAAATGCTAGCATATATATAGTTGTCAGGTGTTTGTTTTTATAGTTTTGATATATTTAATGTTAAAAAAATTAAAAAAAATAATATTGTTTTTAATTAGAAGATATTTTTTAAAGAAAACATTGACATAGTACACACAATTTATTGTAGTCGAAGCGATCAGTGTTACCTGTGATCAGTATTAGTGTACTGTTACATTAATTGCGTCAGGCAGACGAGGATCCATTAATTGCCAGTCATATGGACAGGCGTGGCAAAAGCACCACCACGGAGGTCACCTTCCAGGAAACTACCGTTTCCGTACCGTCGGTAGACTCCGTACAGTTACGGAAATGTAGTGGTGTTGTGTGGGGCTTTGGTTTCCTCTTTCCTTACGTAAAATTGGCTATTAATGGTAGCGATTAGAATAATATTCACTTCGGAAGATTGAAAATTAAGGGTGGTGATTTTTCAAAAAAATAATAAGTAATTACCGTAGAAATATTACTGAAATAGTAAATACTGATTATTATGATAAAATTATTCTTTTATTATACAGTAATTTTAGCTATGGATTCAAGGGTATTTTTTTATTTTTTATATTTTTATACATAATAAAATAACTATAATACCATCAAATAAGACATAAACAAGAGTTTTTGGCAGGGTGTTACAATAATTGTACGTTTTCAGTGCACAGTAAAATAATTTTTTTACCTTCAAATAAGACAAAACGCTAGAGTTGCGGGGTGTTTCGGACATTTCACATTTTTTTTCAAGAGTGTTTAGGTAATTCTATTTTAAAAAAATATATTTTATCATTTGGATACTGTTGGTGTTTCTCCAAATGCGCTGAAGGTTTTTTGTCGCATGCTCCTTTCAGGCGCCGTATTTAGGTGGTTAAAAACATCCATCCGATATCAAATGATTATTTTTTTTCTAATAATATTTATTTTTTTGTTATTTCTTTTAGTTTTTTATTTAATCTTCAAGTCAAATGATTTTTAGCTAATAATATTTATTTTTTATCATTTATTTTATTTTTTGCTCTTTTGTTAAAGTTTTTAGGGTTTTTTATTCTTTGATGTAACTTTATTTTTTCCATTATTTACGCAATAATAATAATCATTTTAGTTTATTTTTTTCTTGCTTCCTATTTTGCTAAAGCTTTTGAGTTTTTTTATTCCTCAGGATAATTTAATAATTTTTATTGTTTTAGCAGTAATAAGAATGATAATTTTAGGTGTCATAATCATGATAATAATAATGATATTATTAATCATAATGATAATAGCAATTGTAATTTATTGTGATGGTTATAGTATTTATGGTGTAAATAATTATATCTTTGATGGTAATAATAACAATAACTTATAAAATAATATAAAAATATTAATAATGACAAAAAATTATGATAATGATAATAATACTAATTATAATTTCAATTATATTAATAAAAATAACAGTGTTAATTATCGTAATGATTATTGTTGTAATAATGACAACGATTATAACAATAATAATAGTGGCAACGATAATACTACTAATAATAATTAGAATATTAATTATTTACAATAATAGTTATAATGACAACTATAATAATTGTGTCAATTTAACAATCATAATAATAACAATGAGAATAATAATCGAACTAATTCATCAATCGATGTTGTTTTTGTAAAAAAAAATGACTTTTGTGGCTTTTTATTAATAATATTTCAGATCTAATATCACATAAATAAAAAATACATGAAGCCAAATATAGACAAAACAAATAGAAAAATCAGGCCAAATTATCTAAAATAAAAAAATATACGAGCCATTTGCCTTGTCATTCGCTGCAACCAGAACCAAAATTTTAAACATGTTAAAAACAACTTAATAGTCCTAGTTTTTTTTATGATACTATACATCTGAGCAAAATAATTAACCTATAAAACTTTTGTTTATTTAGTTTTTTTTATATATTCATTTTATTATAGATAAAACGTTTCAAATAATAATAACAGTTATTTTTAAAGTTTATTTCCTTAAAAATACACGAGACTAATTATATATTGTGATATTTGTTTAATATTAACGCCTGAAAATATATATAAAAAATCAACTAAGTGTTTCACTCTCATTTCAATACAATACTTTCAATATAATAATATGAAGAATAAATCTAAAAAAAATAAAAAATAATAATATAATTTTTTTTATAAAAAAAAATAAACTAAAAATATATCAAGTCACACATAAAGAAACAAAAACTAAGAGTTGTTGGCGGGGTGTTACTGGAATTTTATATTTTTTTGAAAATATAAAAATACACGCTCCCTTCAAGCGGCGTGTGCGAAGTCATTCAGTGGTGAAAAATATTCATCTGATGTCTCACCAGATGCGCCACCATGTCCTTTTCCTCATGGTGGTGCGCGTGGTGTCCCACAGTGGTTGAATACGTGATGGTAGTCGGTTGATCTCTTTTCTCTCTCTCTCCTGCAGGCTAAATTACACGGATGTTTCCTTTGTTTATGGTGTTTTCATTTCAGTCTCTGATCTTTTAATTGTTTGATATGATCCTTATTTTTGTGATATATTTTTCGATTTGTTTCAATTTTATCCTTCAATTGAAATTGATTATATATTTTATGTTTCATTTTGGTCCTTGTTCTTTTAATTTTGAGATTGGTTTTAAATCCCTTAATATTATCGGTATAAAAGCTTGGAGTTTTTTCAATTTTGTTTTGCGATTAAAATTGATTATATATTTCGATTTCATTTCGGTCCTTATTATTTTAATTTTTTATTTTATTTTAATTCCTTTATTGTTTTTTTTATATATTTTTGAAATAGTCCATATTTTTGTCCATATTATATGTATATTCTCTTAGTTTTTTTGTTTTTAATTATTTTCTATTTTGTTGAAGTTGTATATTTTTTTTGAATTTTGTCCTTAAATTTTAATTTGTGCTCTTGATTATTTGAAAATTGATATTTCTTTTTTTCTTTGTTCTTTTTTTTTATATTACTTCTTTTATTTATTCTTCAAGTCAAATAATTTTTTTATGCTAATAATATTTATTTTTGTTTTGTCATTTATATTTTGATATTTGTTTAATATTAACGCCTTAAAATATATATAAAAAAGTGAACTAAGTTTTTTTTGAAAAAATCTCGAATTAATTTAATCTTAGTGTTCTGAAATACTTTTAATATAATAATATGAATAATAAATATTAAAAAAAAAAAAAATTAAATTTCTTTTTATGACGATAATAATGACAATGATACTATTGTCAATAATAATTAAAATATTAATTATTTACAATAATGACTATAATGACAACTATAATAATCATGATAATTTAACAATCATGATAATAACAATAAGAATAATAATCAAAATAATTCATCAGTTGATGTTGTTTTTGTTAAAAATTAATTTTTATGTATGATATTTTAGATCTAATATCAAATAATATACAAAGCCACAAGTAAAAAAACTGGTGAAAAAATTGGGTTAAATTATCCACAATGAATAAATATAAGAGCCATTTGCCCTGCAATTTACCGCAACCAAAACTAAAGTTTTTATCATGTAAAAAAAATATTAATGGTCCTAGATTTATTTTATGATGCTATATATCTGAGCAAAATAATCACCCTATAAAACTTTTAATTATTTAGTTTTTTATATATTCATTTTATTATGGAAAAGACATTTAAAATAATGATAACGACTATTTTAAAGGTATTTTTTTTTCTTAAAAATATATGAGGCTAATTATATATTTTTTATGTTTGTTTAATATTAACGCTTTAAAATATATATATATATATCACAGAAATCAGGACAACACAAAACAATTAAAAGAGCAAGGACTGAAATAAAAATACCATAAACCAAGAGGACTTCCGTATTATTTAGACTACATGACAGAGAAAGAGGGGTAAAAAGGATCAACCGACTACCGTTACGTTTCCGGTCACTTTGGGACACCACACGTCCCATCATGAGAAAGATGACATGTCGGTGCATCAGGTGAGATGTCAGATAAACATTTTTCACTATCGCAAGCCTCTGTACGCTCCACCTGAAAGGAGCGTGAGAAAGAAAACCATCAGCATGTTAGTGAGACATGCCCACAGTATTCTATAGAAATATAATAGCTAAAAAATATTAAATTACCTATCTACCCCTACAATAAACTCTTAAATTGTCTTTTCCGAGGGGATATTCATATTTATACACATTCTATGGTTACTGTTATCAAATGAGGTCGTAGTGCTAACTGCTAACATACCTGGTGTCTTTTTGAGTGCATCTCTTGTTGTTGTTGTTGTAGCTTTGCTGAGATGGATTTTGTTTATGCTTTTGGTTCTGCAGAAGATTAGGTGCATAATTAGAATGGCCACCGTTATCAAATTATATTGCAGAACAAATTTAAATAGGAATCACAAAGAAGGATTTTACCAATAGATAATTTTTTTCCATAAAACAATTACCGATGGATAATGAGTTTAAATACCAACGGATAATTCTATTAATAAAACTGTTAATTCTGGTAATAAAAAATAGTATATCTACTAATTTATAGTGGAGAATCCTAAAACAAAATGAATTAATCACATATGCCCACAAAATGAGTGCTGTGGTTGCCACATTTGTTGTGAGAAATTGAACTGTGTTGAAATTGAGAGAAGGGGGACAAGGTTGCAGACAAAAATGAAAAAAAAAGGAGAAAAGGGGGAAGGTTGATAATCAGATCATAAATTACAAATTACAAATGGATCAAAAATAAATTAATATATTTTTAAATAAAAAATACTTTAAAAAATAACAACAACTATATTTTCGAAGACGATGTGACTTTGTGTTGTGTAGTTGGATGTAAACCTTATTCCATGTGATTATCATCCTTGTGAATGCAATCTTTGTTTGATGTAAACCTTATTCCATGTGATTTTCTTTCCTTTATGAGAAAGATATGTATATCGTAATTAGTCTTTTTAATTTATTGTGGTGTAAGAGAGGTTATCTAGAATTATTTAATAACTACATAAAAATCAAAATTATTTGTATCATTATTTTTGTAATATAATATTAGAGTTTTTGTAAATAATTATTCATGAGTTTTAATATCTGTATCATTATTTTTTGTAATTAAATTTCTAATTTTAATTTAAAATAGTGTGAGTTTGTACAAATTTATTTATTCATTCATTCAAAATAGTATAAAATTATTAATAAAACATCACCCAACAATTTAAACTTTTTAATCTAAGATGATTTTTCATGTTACCTATATAAAATTAGCTAAACTTCAATGATTTTTGTAAGTAACCATGAATGAAAGCATCTATTAAGCTTGGCGATGCTCACTCTCTTTTAATTTTCTAGATTTGAATTTTGGAGTTAGTATAGATATTTTTTTTAATATTTTTTTATATATTAAACTGATATGGTGATGTGGATTGACCCATGAACACCAAGAATTAATTACACTTTTTAATGTTTCCATGTGTTGAGTGGAGTGGAGTGTCTCTTGGTTTGTTTCGCCATCCTACCCAATAAATCATTAAGATTCGGTTTGAATAAAATCTTATATATTCATAGGTTCCATTGTTTCCATCGCTTTTCGATTAATGGTTAGGTCTTAATTATACAATGGATGAATACTATATGGTTAGGTCTTAAAAAAATATAAGTGGTAAAAAAAAATGATTAGGAGGGGAAAAAAAACAAAAACAAAAAATAATAATCAATTTGCTAGATAAGGGTCAAACCAGTGTTATAGGTGTTTCTTCATATCCTACTGTGCACAAATAAATAAATATCAGCAAACCGGCATACTAAACGAACCGACCCGACTCGAAAACTGAGCAACACTATTGTAATCATAGTGATTTGTCTTACAATACACAGTAACTGAATCATGATCTCTTTTAGTATATAGTATAATGCGTTGTCAATAAATAGTAGAATCTTTCTTTCTTGCTTTCTGATGGTTTAGTATATAATTGTGATTATTTTTTAAAGTGTTTTTTTATTGATAAATATATTAAAATAATATTTTTTATTTTTAAAAATTATTTTTTACATAATACATAAAAATAATATTAAGAATATAAAAAAATAATTTAAAATAAAAAAAAATTAGCGACACTTCATAGGAAAGCAGCCCAATCTGTTTCTCAATAATCTAGCGACGCGTCATAGGAAAGGTGGCCCAATCTGAATCACAATGGAATGGACCTAGCCGAGTGGAACCCTAGTACCAAAAGCTTGGCAATCCGGTGGGGGTGAAGGGGAGGGTTTAAATAAAACAGAGATAATCTGACAAGAAAATCCATTTTATCAATTTTGTTCTTTGATTTAAATTCATAATATATTTTCTTTTTAATTTCAATTTAATGACAATAATGTAAAATTATTATTCAATGACATAGGAATATATTGAGCGATATTATAATTGATGTTATTGCACAGTATATGCAGTTATGTTAAGTATTTACAGGACAGAAAGATAGAGAATTTAAATAAAATCTTGCATCATAAATTGTTTAACACCAATAGAAATATTAGCAAAGTAACATCACACATGGTATATCGCTGACTGATTGATTTTGTCGGTATTTTCCAGTAGCCATGAGAATTGTTCCCCTTATTATTAAAATCACACACGATATCATGGATGAGTTAATTTTATTGGTATTTTACAGTAATCATGAGAAATGTTTCATTTTCCAAGGGATTGATAATTACTGTGTTCATTTAATATTGATTTTTTTACTGATAGTATTGCCGTTGAAATTAAATTTTGGAAGGTTTCTTAAAATTTTCGTACAAGTTTGAAATTTTTATTTGACCTCATCGATGAAATCACCAATGAAGTAATTAAAAATAATAATATTTTATTATCCATTAATGATTCTGTCGATAAATATAATTTAAAAGACCACAACCAGCACATATGGACATTTCATCTTCTTCCTTGTTTTTCTCCTTTTCTCTATCTTTTTCTCTCTTACTTGCAGACATCGTTGATTGATTCTATCTTTCCTTCTCTAATTGTTCAATCTTTCTCTTATCTATTCTTCTCCTCCACCTAAACTAGATATGTTATTCTCTTCTCATTTTATTCTCTTTTCTCATTTTTTTTGTTAATTAAAATATCTCGTTTAATGTTTCCTTGTTATTTGTCTTTTTTCTCCTCCCAGCTTTAACTACAATGTATTTAAGATATGATTTCTCTTTTTTCCCCTTTTGTTGTGTGTTTTTTGAATTGTTTTTTATGTTCTTAGTGATATTCGTGTGAGATTATAACATTATTTTCAATTAATATTTCTTATGTTAATGGATTATTAATTAATAATTTTTTGTTATTAATGAATTATTAACTGATAATTTTTGTCCAGTTAAATTATTATTGTCATTATTTTCTAATTGTTTTATTGATTTTTTGTAAATCTAGAACATATTTTTCTAAGTTTATGATTAGGTTTAAAAAAATTATAACGTAAAAGTAAAAATATTTTATGAAATTAAATTATGAAAAATTATTAGAAGAAAATGAATAAAATCAACTAGTTTATAGCATATATGATGTGTTTTTGCAGGTCCAGGGGTCAATGCAGGGTTTACAAGGTTTAAAGATAATATGAACTTGAATAATTTTTTTGTTATGTTAATATGTTCAGTTGATTACTGAAATTTTCCCTTCATTAATTTTTATTGCAAGGGAAAATTTGGCCAGGCTACCGTTGTTTTTTTTTCAAATACCAAAAATTTATTTTTCAAATACCAAAAATTTATTGTTTATTTACTTACAATTAATGATTTAAATGATTTAAGTATGTAGATTAGTCATAAAATATTTTATATTAACCAATAATTATAAACAAAATTTAAGAAAATCAGGAAAAACATTTACCTAAAATATTACAGAATCCCAATTCTCAGCAAAATCATACAAAATAAGCAAAGATGAATACATACAATCTTTGCATGTTCATTTTATATACGTTTTGGGTATTACACGCAACAATTTTCAAGAGAAATGACAAAGACAACGATTCCTGAGAGATTTCTTTCTCACCCAGATCACTCAGAATAAGTTCTACATCAATCATAACATTGCATGAAAATATATGATGGCTGAAGAGATGATGTTCGCCGCTAGCTAGGTATGCACCGCATAATTATATTCAGCCATTCTGGTGGCGCGTGGACTTAGAGTCACGTCACCTTTTTATTCTCCACAAACTTTCGAAGATATTAACCATGCGTGCTGCCCCACACCACCATGCAATAATTAACAGTACTAGCAGAGCCGCACAAAGAACACTGCGTGGTCTCTCCTAGCGACGGAAGCTCCTGACTTGACGGGGTGGATCAGCCTCTTCATCTCGGAGCTTCACGGCGGTGTAGGTGGCGGCACCAACTAGAGCTCCCAGTGTAGGTGCCACGAGATAAATCCAAATGTCTTTGTAAGTTCCTGCAGCTACCGCTGGTCCCAGTGTCCTCACCGGATTCATTGAACCCCCACTTGATGGCCTGCTCGCGTCAAAAGGAATATAATTATTGATGATTTATATCTTCACTTTCCTATATTCTCTTGAGATTACAGCAAACTGTAATTATTAAACAGAGTCCAGACAAGATTTCATTTCAACTTGCTGTAATCTCAACTTCTTTCCATTTTTTTTTTAATATCCTAGCAATTGTTTTGAAAGAGGAGATGGATTAGAGTTACCCACCCTGCAACAAGAATGTTCAGCATGACCGTGGCTCCTACTGCAATTCCTGCCAACTCTCCCACCTGTCCAGTAAAGAGAAAATGCGTAGGAAGTTGAGGGCATGCATGGATCATGGATGCAAAGAATATGACTTGGTAGGGGTTAAAATGATTACAGCACGAGTGTCGGTGGCGACGGCGGTGACAACAAACAAGAGATTGAAAGTGATGAGGAACTCGAGGGCAAAAGCTTGGCCGGTGCTCACAGACGGGACGGTGACGCCACCGGACATGAAGGGATGGAAGACTCCTTTCAGAGCAAAAGAGGCACAGATGGAGGCGGAAACTTGTGCTGCGATGTAGGCAGGGACCTGCACCCACGGGAAGTGGCGGAGAGCGGCGAAGGCGATGGTGAGCGATGGGTTCAGATGAGCTCCAGAAATGTGTCCGGTCGACAGAATTATGATCATCACCGCGAGTCCGGCGCAGGCTGCATTTCCGATCAATGTTTCTGCATTGTTATACTTTTGGTTCACTATTGGCCCTGCCGTTGCTGCAAATATCAGGATGAAGGTTCCCACAAACTCGGCTCCCAGCTGCATTAAAATCGAAATTGATGTTTACAATACAGTGATGAACTTAAAATCTATAGTTTTCTGAAACTCTACGAACACATATGAACTATTTTACTCTGAATTATTCAATCCTAATTAGTTTCTTGAATAATGCCTACTTTTACTGGTATATTGATAAACTGCTTGACCAATCATCACTTGTTGATATTATTTGGAAAATTAATTTGAAAAGGTAATAAACAAGTTTTTCTTACAAATTCTAATATAAAAATATGCCACAATTACTTCTTTTTTTTCTCCAAAAAAGATGATCCATAAAATCCCCACTACTCACTGTGATTTATTAGTAAATTTATTAAAAAAAAGTTTGTAAATAATCTTTTTAATTAATTGATTAGCAAAGTTAGTTTTTAAAAACAAAAGGGAGGTTGAATAATTTATCTATACGTGAATAAATACCCGTTTAAGAGTATGGTTGAAATTATTTTTAAGAGTATTTTTCATTCATAAATATATTAAAATAATTATTTTTATTTTTTAAATTTTATTTTTAGCATCATCACCTATCACTTAGAAATATCTAAAAATACAAAAAATATATATATAAAAAAAAACATTTTCAAATTTTTAAGAGACGCGTTTGAAACACAATTTTTTTTAATATTTTTTATTTGAAAGTATATTAAAATAAATTTTTATTTTTATAATCAAAGTTATAAAAAAATCATTTTAATATTTTTGAAAAAAATAAAACATATCTTTAAAAAAACATTTGTACTCCCAAATACTAGTCGAAAGGTCCTAATTTTCTAATGTTTGATTAGCTTACTTGTTCCCAGGGAACAGATAGACATCTTATCTTGCAGCACATGATGTTGTTACCACAAACAGTCCAAACAGTCTATTCAGCAGGCTAATCATAATTTCATGATAATTATAATTTATTTTTTTATACTCTCTATTTTATTGATCCTCACCTATATTTTCAACTTCCAAGACTAAATATATTAATTCCATTAAATTTTTTTATTTATTATTATTATTATTATTATTATTATTTTGCCCTCTTGGAAAGTTGACTTTTGAACTTAGCTATGATTGATAATATGTTTATATTACGTTTAAAAATTCTTTAAAATTTATATCTTCGTAAAAAATGTCAGAAAAATATCTGAAAAACATTAATATATCCTTAAAAAAATACATATACACTTAAAATTTATTGCAAAATTTATTTCTGAATAATAAACACAATAATAAAACCATATTAGACAGGCGATCACATGCATTCAGATTCACGGCAGCAAACTAGGCTCATCACCCTCGGCCCACCAACTTAAGACTTTAGAATTTGGATGGCTACTAGCCTGTCGGAGGTTGATAATTGGCTGCATGCTTTACTTTTTCATCACTCTCCTATTAATTACTTCAAGCCCTTTGGTAAAAACAAATTTGATTTTCGATTTTAAATATATAATGATGTTTTTTATTAATTTATTTCTGTTTTTAACGTTTTCAATTAGTCTGCTTGAAATTAAAAAAAATAGGGAGAAGAGATTCTTACCTTACGAGTAAGAGAAACATCAGGAGCAGGAAAATCAAGGAAGCAGGTGTGGGGTTGACCCCAAGTTGGAGCATTGACTGGCAAGCACTTGCATTTCGGCATTATTTTTCGATCTGAATACGACAGCGAGTCCACTCTCAGCCCTGTAAAAAGCGGCCCTCCCGGTGTCCCCGGCGTATTCGGTGCTGACACCGCCGGTGTTCCGGCTTCTGACTCCGGCATTCTCCTCCTTCAAGCTCTTTTCCTTTTGGTTCAAGACAATTTTTTTGGGAGATAACTAAAGGGTGGATAGCTAGATTGTTACAAGGTTTTTATAATGTTTTTTCTACAGGGTGATCTCGCTATTTGCCAGGATCGACGATCAACAACGTCCTCTATAGATCTCCTAGTTTTTTTTTTGGGTTTTTTTGGGCAATGATGGAGATGAAGAAGGAATACAGTCACATGCTTTACTGGTTTTTATAAAATTTCTTCTAAGGAATAGGATAATGGAAGCAGGCCAGATTATGAACAGCAAAACTTGTTTTTCTCCTTTTCTTTTTGGTGGGTTTTTCTGGGATTTTTGAGAAATGCAAAAGCTTACATGCTTTGAATGTTTTTATAAAGGTCTGGCTATGGAAGAATGCTGAAAACAGACATGCCCAGCTTCAAAAACTGCAGAAAAGAAAACTCTATAGCACAGCAGATGAACAAGAAGAGGGAGAAGAAGATATTGGAATTCGACAGGAAAGGAAGAAGAAGAAGAAGATAGGAGAGTGAGTGAATGAATGTGTGTGCCAAGTATTAATGCTCTGTCAACTTTTTATACACAATTTCAAGCCTCCTACCACTAAATTTTATCAAGAAAAAGTCAAACGCACAGCCCAACATCCTTCTCACTGCAACGCATAATGCAAGAGTCACTATTCCTGTTTTTGAGTGTGTTTAATGTTGTTTTTTAAAGTATTTTTATTTAAAAATATATTAAAATAATATTTTATTATTATTTAAAAATCAGTTTTAACATAAAAATATTCTAAAAACACAAAATAAAATTAATTAAAAATTAAAAAAATTATTTTTTTCAAAAATATTTTTAAAACACAGTTGAACACCACTTTTTGTCTGATGTGAGTGAGCATCACATGATGGCATCAAGTTGGAACCACACATGTCAATGCAGAAGCTAGTAGTTATCAGATCATGACATCATTTTGCTTAAAATAATTAAAAAGAAAACGAATTATCCTTCCTGCTGCTCCTCAATAATAAACCACAAAATTACAAAAGTCCCATTATTTTAATGAGCTTGAAAGCATCTGGTCATAAATATAATCATTTCTTGATCAATAATAGATACAAAAAATATGAAACCATGTAAAAGAAAAGATTTTGTATATCGATAATCATTTTTTTGCTATTAATTGGGTTATTCTAGTAGGGTTTTCTTTCTTTCTTTCTTTCTTTGAAAAAAAAAATTGAAAATGAATAAAATTTACAGTTTGCTTTTTGAAGATAAAAAGAAAATCTCAAGAAATATAAATATTGTCAGCTAATCATTTTGGTTTAAAAATTTAAATTATTCAAAAATATTTTATAATATACTCTCTACAAGTGAAAGTGAAAGCTTATGAGATTACAGTTTGTAGAACTTCATTAATACTCTTAAGATTTATTTTATTTTATTTAATCATAAAAATAGAGGTGATGAGTTTTTAATTTGTGACCCATAATCATCAGTGTAATATAAAAAAACATTTTAACTTAAAATATTAATTTTAAGCTGTATGTATTTTTAAAATATAATTTATATTATATGCAAATTTAGTCGACAGTAGTCGTTTATTACACTTTATTCTATTTTATATATAGTTATGCATAATTGGTCATTTGAATCCGGAATGTACCTTAACTTTATTAAGGTATGCTCTTCTGCTCTACTATTTGCCTTAATCTATTATAATCCGACACTTTACACTTTATTTTAAAAAAAATAATTAAAAAAAAAAACACTTTGGAATCTGCTTGCTGTCCTGCTGTGTTTTTTTTTTTTCTCAGTATTAATAATTTAGTGTTTGTTTTTGTGGCTTTATTTTCTTTTCTATAATTGTTTTTATTAACAATACATATTTAAAAAACACTCTAAACACACAATCCTTCCCCCACTTCCTTTTTAATATCCCCTAGTCGGTCCACCTTTGTTATATCTTTTCCTTTCATTTTTACCCATTAATACTTGATCAAGCATATCACATTTTAGGTCTAAAAAAAGTTTTAGTTTCATGTTGATTTCGGGTTGGGTTTTTAATTTTTTTTTATAGGTCATAAATTGGTTTAACAAGGTTTCTAGGGTTTTTCTGGGACCTTGTAAGCCTGCATGCGAGCCTTTTTCTTTATTAAGTCAACCACTAAATCTAGCTTATCACATAAAAGATATTTCAATATGTTTAAATTAATTTAAAAAAAAATTAAAGTTATAAGCTATCTCAATATGTTTTCTTACATAAAAGAAAATCAAAGTGTAAATCAAAAGGCTTATTCAGACATTTAATCAAATAAATTGATAATCATATATGTAAATAAACAAAAAAAAGTCATGAACAATAACTAAAAGAGAAACTAGAAAAAATAAAAAGTGAATGTAGATTAAGATATTTGATATTGCAAAATGAGACATTTACTCGTTTGTGTCTACTAAATTTGTTTATTAAAATCAATAAAAGATAATAAACATATGAAACTAAGGGAATAAAATAAAAGAAGAAGAAAATATTATGCAAAGCTGAACATATTAAAAAAATTATTTCAAAATAATTGTTTTAATGTAGAATGATAGAATTTTAAACTCATATCGGAAGCATGATAAATGAAAATACCATGAAACCCAGCCCATACAAATCACACTACGAAAGATGAAACCCCAAAAAAAGTAAATCACATAAAAAACTGTAATTAAAGAATGAGGGTGAAAATAAAAATAAATTAGAGGGCATACACAAAATTTAAATTGGAGCGTTAAATTGAAAAGAAAAACTTTTGTTTTAAAAAAAAGACTAAATGGAAAATATTAAAACATCATAAACTTTAAGTGAATGATTAAATTGAAAGCTAATAAGACTTTAACAAAATATTCAAGGAAAAAAAATAAAAATCAAAATAATAAGAAGCAAATTGAAAAAAAAAAATATGGTAAATTATAATTTAAAAACTAAATTGAAAACATAAAAACTTTTTTCTTAAAAGGTCAAATACAAAAATAAATAATAAAAAATATCAGAATTGAAATTGAAAAACAAAAAGAAAAGAAAAGGATAGACTTGAACTTTCTCTTTAAGAGAGAAAAAGGAAAGAACAAAAAAAAAAATCAACGGCAACAAATCTTCATTATCTACCATCTAGCACCATACTAGAAAAAGAAAGAACATGGTGATATTTCTAATGACACGGCAGATGATTAGATTTGACCACCAAACAATATTAGATGAACTTGTATTTAATTAATATTGTTTTTAAAATATTTTTTAAAAAAAATATTATCGATATCAACATATAAAAAATATCTAAAAACATCAAAAAAAATTATTTTAAAATAAAAAAAATCAAAAACATTTTTGAAATCTAATGTAAAACCCTCAAATATTTTTTTAATAACCAATGAGCCAAAAAAAAATCAAAGTATCCCAGCAATCAAGAATTCCATTTTTTTTGTACTAAAGAACAAAATAGCTTGAAATTGGCATGACATGTAGAGTTTCTGTTGATAGATTGAAATGTTCTTGTCTAGATTGGACATGACTATTAAACTTCTGCAACCAGCCAAAATGGCTCTACTTGGGATCAGTATTTCAGAGAAAAGTAACCTGCGCGCAGTATAATGTTTTTTTATTAATATAAATGTCCGGGTCAGTTTGCGAGCAAGACAATATTAATCAGATATATCTTAGCCACGTTATGTGAATTATTGTATTAATATTGTCAAGCCAATGCTGTGAAGTTTCGATGAGAAAATAGCATGATTCGAAGAATGAACCCCAAGGGATTGGCCTAGTGGTATGAGGTCTGGGACGGGGGAGTGTGCTCCTTCCTCGTTCTCAGGTTCGAATCCCGCCTGGTGCAAACAATTCCTTGGGGTCATCGGACTTGGGCGAAGCCCTTGAATGACCTGTGATGTACTTGTGGGAAACCTGCTTGCCGAGACCTTGTGCACCCCCGAGATTAGTCAGACCCAGCGGCCTGGATACTCGGTGCTAATACAAAAAAAAAATGATTCGAAGAATGGTTTAGGTCGGTTTTTAAAGTATTTTTTATTTAAAAATATATTTAAATAATATTTTTTTATTTTAAAAAATGATTTTTAATATCAATGTATTAAAATAATTTAAATACACTAAAACATATTAATTCGAAGACAATGTTAACCACATATATCTTAGCCATGTTCTGGGAATTATTGTATAAATATTGTCAAGCCAATGCTGTGAAGTTTCGATGAAAAAGCACAAGCTGCGCTGATTACACGTATACAAAGCTTTGGCATGTCCTCCATGAATAAAATTGTGTGTCAGTATGTGTTTTAAGAAACTATAAATTTAAAAGTATTTGATAAATATTTTTATAGATTTCATTATAACTTTTTTTTGAAAAAAAAAACTTAGTTAAAAAACACTATAATTTATAATTTTTCAAAAATTATATACACAAAAAACTATCACAATGTTAAACGCATATTAATTTTATGATAGATGATAAATAACTTAAGTGTCTGTTTTGGAGTGTGATTATATTATTTTTTAAAGTATTTTTTTATTTAAAAGTGCATCAAAATGATATTTTTTTTTTAAAATATTTTTAATATCAATACATAAAAATGTTCTAATAACACAAAAAAATAATTTAAAATAAAAAATAAAATAAAAAATTTATTTTTTTAAAGGGCTCTTAAAACATAGTGTTAAACAAAGTATTTTATATTATTATGTAATATTTAAAAATATGATAAAAATAGTTTTGTAAATGTATGAAAATGGATGATTTGTCCAGCTTAAAAAAGATTTTTTTTTTTTTTTAATAAATGAAAGTTGATTAAAATATTATAACCTGCTGCAAACTGTAAACCCGTAGTAATTAATTATTATTAGGTGGTGATTAGTTGGGTTAATTACATAGAAAAAGAAACCAATAATTAACTCTGATATATTTTATTTCCACCAGCTTCTATTATATAAAAAATTATCTTTTAGGTTTCTTTCAAAGTCCAAGGGGTCTAAGTTGAAATCATTTCACTCTTTCATCGAGTTGACCATATTAACAAATTTCAATTATATTCATTTATTTTAATAATTTATTTCCTTAGAATTTAGTTGGTGGATGAGTGTGTGTGTGTGTATAAACTCTTTTATGAATGGTTATGGATTGCATTGATTGGTTCACATAAATTATATTTTAATATATATTCTCTTAACCACTTAAGTTATTAAATATATTTATTTGATGAGTGACTCATATCTCACCATTTTGTTGATAATTTAATTTATCGAATTAACAAATGTACAATTAAGTAATAATTTGCTCTCAACTATAAAAGTTCAATAAATGAAAAAAAAAAGGAAAATTCTAAAATATAATTTTATAACAAATTTTAAACACAAAAGGCATTGAAATCAAAGGTGAAGATAATGTGAATGTTTAAGAGTAGGGTTGAGAACCTCCACTTATTTTTGAAAATATTTTTATTTAGAAATATATAAAATAATATTTTTTATTTTTTTAAAATTATTTTTGACATCAACAATTAAATTGATCTAAAAACATAAAAAAAAATTAATTTAAAATAAAAAATAAAAAAGTTCAAATATTTTTAAAACACAATATCAATTAGGACTAATATCTATGGCAGGCATAGCAGAATCACAAAAAATTTGTTTAGAAACACATTAAAATTATTTTTTTATTTTAAAAAAATTATTTTTGAAATAAAAAAGTTCAAATATTTTTAAAAATACTTTGAAAACACAATGCCAATAAAGATTAATAAATATAGCAGGCATTTTGCATTGGTTCTTTATTTTAAAACTCTTACAGTGCATCCTCAAACTTCTGGCAATGTGCATGATGCATGTGTTGCAAAAAAAATAATTGCTTTAGCCATTGATGATAGCCATAGACAGAGAGAGAGAGAGAGAGAGAGTACATTAAGCATTCCAAGTTAATAAAAAAAAGCACAAATTTCTTTGAAAATGATTAGATGGGGGAGACCCTTTTTTTGTGAGGGTTCCAGAGGAAATGATGCCACTAAATATTAATTAGCAAGCTCTCAATTGTGCCAAGATTCCTCTACCACTCACAAAAGGGTTCTTAATCTAATTACTTTGATTAACATTGCATGATTGAGAATACTTGGTTGAGAAATCTACCACAACCTTCATTAATTAGGGTTTGTTTGTTTGTTTGTGCGGCCTGCACAGTTGGTGATATTAGCAAACATGATTAATTTTCTTGATGTCTATTTCGCACTGTATTTCAAAAGTGATTTTGGAAAAAAAAAAATGAATTTTTTATATATTTTTTACTTTAAATTAAAAAAAATAATGTTTTTAGATCATTTTCATGTACTGATATCAAAATAATATTTAAAAAATAAAACAACATTCTTTTAAAATATTTTTGAACGAAAAGCACTTTCAAAAACAACTTCAATCACATTCTCAACTTGGTTACGAAATCCACCAAAACCCTCATTAATTAGGGTTTGTTTGTTTGTATGGCCAATCATGTAATTGATACACAGCTGGTGATATTGGCAAACACGCTTAATTTTTTGTGTGTTTGTTTGGCAATAAGTTTGAAAAATATTTTTAAAAAAACAAAGTTTTTTTTGTTTTCAATTAAGTTTTTTAAAAATAAAAAATTATTTTAATATTTTTATAAATAAAAATTATTTTAAAAAACAACTTCAATCACTATTAGAAACGGCCACTAAAGTAGTTCACTACCTTAACTATACAGGTATATCTTTGTACAAATCACTTGTATGAATTAGGAAATTCTGCCTCGAGCTCCTTTGATATTTTTCGTTTTCTTGGTTGGGTATGGACAGCTTAACACAAGATACCCCGTCAACAAGTAACTAGATTCTTCCATTGAAAAAAAATAAAAAAAGTTGCAGAGAAGAAATAGATGTTTCAATGCATAGCACTTGTGGACAAGATGTAGTGGAGGAGAGGGCCTTTTGGGGGGGAGGCCTTCATGATGAAAGTTGAAACTCGATAAAGCCATCGGGATCTCTCATCTACAGTTCTTGGCTTCCTGTTCTCCATTGTGATTTGCTCTTTCAGTCATCCTCGATGCTCGAAAGAACACGAACCTCTTTTTCATGGCCATACTGATGTTTTGTTTGAACGGTTCCCCATTGTTGGAGGAAGAAAACAAACCCCAACTTCACCTCCTAAACAAAAGGGAAGAATCCTTGAGTTATCTTCTTTATGAAAAGCACTTTTTGCATAGTTTTCTCCATGTATGGATCCCATATTCTCTGCTAACTATGAAGTGGTTGAAGTTAAAAAGAAGAAAAGCACACACCTTTAATCTTATTTTTTGGCATAATTCTGTCGCAGTCCCACACACTATCAAATTTGAGATCATAAACTCTTGGGTGCAAAAGTTGCTGTGGATTGCACCATAATGATTGCATGTGGGAAACCCCAAAGTGGTTTGACCATCAAGCATACTCGAAATTCTTTCAAGCTTTGATGGGATTTTGTGTGGCAGAAACTCAAGATGTGTTTGTTGAGTAGAAGATACTCCACATCGTTCTTTCTGTTCTTTTCTGTTCCTTTTTCTTTTCAAGTGTCGATGGAAACTGCCACCCAATCAAACTTTATACCAGTGCCAACCCTAATCATGAACCAAGCAACACCAAAAGCACCTCACCAGAAGCTTCGATCTAGAACTTCGAATGAATGGATGAGTTTCACAAAGACAAGATACCTGTGTTTAAAGGGACATGGATTTCCTTCCACTTTCTGTGTCCTTGTTTTGCTAGCGTGGGATGCATCTTATTTTATTTATGAACAATAAAAGGACAAAAAATTAGGCAATTATCATTAACACAAACCCTTTTGGTCAGATCCTGTCAAATCCACACTTACATTGTCAAGCATGTATATCCTGGTAAGCACTGCAAGTAAAGGTAGGAGAAGAAATTACAACCGACAGGAAAAAATACTTGAAGCCCTAGCTTTCACATTAGCTCATGGTTATCACCAAAAAGCCAACTCTCTTTCATATGGATT
Source organism: Salix caprea (assembly GCA_964035475.1). Lineage (NCBI taxonomy): Eukaryota > Viridiplantae > Streptophyta > Magnoliopsida > Malpighiales > Salicaceae > Salix > Salix caprea. The sequence goes on from OZ037743.1 coordinate 1,331,830, forward strand.
TTGATATTTAACTGGGAACAACATGTTCATTTCACCCCTTAACCATTAGAAAGAGAATGCAGGAGTGCAAATCTGCACAAACCCTGATTTGGAGAGGTTAAATTATTTTGAGGCTCAAATTAAGCTGGCTTTATATGTTGCTTGAAATGTCAGCATGTCAAAATATAATCATTTTATTTTGATAAAAAGTTAAATCTCTCCATGGTGAATCACAGTATTGCTTGCTGTTTATATGTTGCAATATAATCATTTTATTTTGATAAGAAGTTCAATTTCTCCATGGTGAATCACAATAATGCTTGCTGTGTTTCTATGTAGCAGGATGTGGTCAACTCCATCACAACAATTCTCACTCGAACATAAAAATCTTAAACGTAAGAATTACTCATCACAACATGCATGCAGATGATCTGCTAAATTATATTCAAGTAACTTGCTTAATTAAGAAATAACCTGATAAGATCAGATTCTAGATCAACTCAGAACACAAATTTAGATTAAAGACACTTATTACAAACCTTTACTGTGCCAATCCATTTTTGTTATTCAACAACTTACCCTCTATTTTCATGCCTTTACTTAGTATTTCTGGCAATTGTAATGACTTCTTAATCTCTTCATTTAAAAATAAACAAAGATTATTTTGATCCAACAGGGGCAAATTGCATCTTCTTCTTTATTCAAGAAGTACACAAATATCTATTCCAGTACAATACGGTATAACTTATCATAGCACAAAGAAAGAAAGTCGAGATTAGGGTGGATCTTATAACTTTATTGAGGCATATTTAGGGAAGGTACACAAGCTCATACACTAGAATAACAAAAGGGAAATTGACTAAACTGGGTCAGTAATCAGAGACTATCCTGTAAATATGCTGCAATATACACAGCCAGTGCACAGATAGATAGACCTAGCAGAAGACCAGAAGGAATCAGTTTTTGGGTAGCTGCCAATCTTATCCCTGAATAGTAGAAGAAAAAAGAGAGGAAAAGGAGGCAATAGAAACTGTCAAATTCTCAAATTACGACGTGCACACTAAATAGAAGCCAACAACAAGATACCAAGGACATGGTGAACAAATAAACGTCGTACCAAATACAGAAGAGAATAGGAAGGCTGATCCAAAGCCGAGGGAATCACCAATAGCTTTCGTCTCTGGAGATTGCATCAGAAAGAAAGCCTACATGGAAAAGGAAATCCTAGTTATCAATGTAGTTGCACAAACTTCTACTATTTTTTTTTTTATTTTTTTTTTTTTATCAAGAACCAGATATCTCAAGGGAATTTTTTTTTCAGATTATACCTATTTGGCATTCAAAGATGATCACTTCCATCTGGCATTCACTCAAGTTCAAGTGTGACTGTATACACATGCCCCGGGGTTTCTGAAGAGCAATCTAGCACCACTAATTTTACTATAAATGGGCAACATTTTTGAAGCACCTTCAGCCTAGTCATAATGTATTTTGAACAGTCCAGTACTAATAATTCATAATAGAATTACGAGATACTGAAAATATTGATTCCATAAAGTTCATTTGGGGTCTAAATTTGAAGAATTTTTGTTATTCCTTTTCTTTTGGATGGACCAATAAATACATTAACAAAAAAGGAGCAAGTGGCTGACACTCACACAGAATAAAGCATTAAGCACAAAAGGTAACAGCAATAATAAGCTAGATACAAATAATACTAAAACCTCAATATAGTAAACTAGAAATTTAAGAAGATAAAGGAAACTAGCATGCCAAGTTCACAATCCCTTTAAGCAACAGCAACATCATCTTTGAACGAAGTTGTAACAGCACATTATAAGCACTCAAATAGAGCCCATGTAAGTTTGCTCTGCAATATAATTTGATAATGGTGACCATTCTAATTCTGCACCTAATCTTCTGCAGAACCAAAAGCAGAAATAAAATCCATCTCAGCAAAGCTGTAACAGAAACAGCATATGCACTCAAAAAGACACCAGGTATGTTAGCACTACGACCTCATTTGATAGCAGTGACCATAGAATGCATCAAATATTCTGCAGAATTAAATCTGGATATGGCACTTATAGAGAATAGCTTCTGTGCTTGAAGTGCTCCCAGCTCTAGCAGTCATATGATCCATTCTAATACTGAAGATTAAAAATCATCGAATGCACAACAAACCGCCCTGTTTCTCTCCAAGCTTAGTATGCATAATCCCATCAAGAGTGTCTCAACAACACAATAAAAGTTCTCCATGCTGCAAGTATTTCTTATCCAGTTAAATTCGAACGGATCAATCTCTGACCCCATCAACTCTAGACACACTACTGATTTGGAGAAAGATTCCAACTTCTTTTGATTAGCATGTGAGCCAATCTAATACTTTTCCATTCATCTTCATTAACATCCCTAGAGAGTCATTGCAGAATACTTCCCATCTCAAGTTGATTAAGATTTGATGATTCCATGTACTGCCCATTATGTTTCAACCAAGTTCCCAGATTTGGCAGGGAGAGAGTTTGAATTCATAGTAACATAGAACTTGGTACATTGCGGGTTGCAGTAATTACAGGGGACAGTACAGTGTACACACCACTTAAAATGATAGGTTTAACATGGAGGGTAGGCTTAGTTGGTTTACATTGGGGTCGCTTATTTTTTGTTATCTGTGAAATAAATAAGATGCCCCTTGGAAGGCCAGTAAAACTATAAAAGAAGCACCCATTCTTCTGTCCTGCGCCCCAAACCTTCTTTGACCATGTACAACACCTATTTTATAAACTGTAGTCAATTGTGGGGAGGTTGCTAGCGACCTCACTAATTATTCCAATCATTAATATAAATGAGTGCTAAAAAACCCTTCTGCTATAAACTTGAAGGGGAAGCCTATGCGGGTGCCATAGAGTCCAAAGTTAACATGAGAAATACCCTAGATTTTTCTCTGATCTTTCAAATGAACAAACTATCATAAGGAATTTAAAACCTATAAACACTCTTTTGAAATTCAGAATACGAGCTATCAAGCAGTCAAGTAGATGACAAGCCTGCCAATAAGGCATTGGTTTAGTAGCCAAGGAGTACTCAAGGCTGACTCCCAATGTATCAAAAGCTCACACCAAACTTTAACTAAATAAAGCAACGATGATAAAAATAAAGCAAAACTTACCGCTCCAATGAGAGCAGCCCCTGTCAACCCCCCAAAGAGCGACCCCTTGCTTCCTGATTTGCTGACTTCATTCACAAAAATGCAAACTTTATAAGAAAAACAATGATCATGAAATAAAGGGCCAAAAAAGATGAGATTTTTATTTTTTTACAAGCAAAGAGGCCACCGCCAAGAAGAATGACACCATAGGCAGCAGAGGTTACAGGTGCAATATCTGCAAGCTGACATTTGCAGCCAGGACTTCTTCCTCTGGAAATAGAGGTGGCAATGGAACCGGATCTTCTTCTAACCCTCAAACAAGAAAAAGAAGAGAAACCCAACAAAGCAGTTGAGTTTATGTCTTTGTTGTGAATATTCAATGTGGGGAATTTCGTCGGAATCAGTAAAAAGGAGCAAGACATTATCACTTCGTTGTAAGTAGTAACTCTCTCACTGTCTGTGTTTATGCTTCCTATAACTAATCTACTAGAACCTGGTAAATGGAACCGGCTGAAGAACTGGGATTTTATTTTATCCAATTTGAGTTTGGGTTAGTTCAGTTCTAAATTGAGTGCTGATTTCGAGCTCAGCTTGATTAGTTTCTCTGTATATAATTTCTGAAAACGGGCCATAGGTCCACTCTTTTGTGATCGGAAAAAAGCCCAATTGTCAAATATGTTTAGAATACTAAAATAGCCCAACTAATAGTTGAGCCCAATAATAGCCCAATGTAATGTTATTAAACCCGACGACGTCTGTTAAGTCAAACCAGTGACCCGCTAACATAGACCTCAATCCAGGTTATGTTTCAAATTTGACGATCTAGTAACCTCGGTCAACACTAGATCAAAATCAGTTTGACTAATTTTAAGCAAGAAAAATAAATTAATCAAAAAATTGAAAGGAAAATTAGTTCAATAAATGATTTAAAACTAAATATATCGCAACTAACATAATGAGAACCAAAACTAATATAAAAAATAAGTGTAAAGGGAAGAAATTAAAAAAAAAAACAATTAACTTAATAAAAAAAATGAAGATCAAATACATTGCAATTAAAGAATAACAAAACCTGGTATAAAAATAAAGTGTGAAATGATAAAATAAAAAAACAAAATTTAAGTCAAAAAAAAATAATTGCAATAAAAAGAGAGTTAATTTAACATAACAAATAAATAGTCATACTTTTTTGTTTTCTTACAATTGTCAACACCTTTGTGCAAGAGAGGAGAGAGGGAAGAGGAACAAAGAGAAAAACTTGTGGATGAAGTTTAGAAGCATGACAAATGCAAACAAGTGTCTCCATCATTGTGATAGGGTGATGAGACGCATCGAACTTTGCCCTGAAAGGCGGTGTTCGGTTATATTTCAACACAGTATGTGACATTTGAATAGTTTGGGCAACACTAGCCATTTCTAAATTAAAATATTAATTTACATATATTAAAAGACTCAATTACCCCTAACCCACATTATATATATATATATATATAAACCTAAAGTGTTATAGTTAAAAAACAATTAGGCCCATTTACATAATTGACTTATAAGGAAAACAATTTGGAAAAGCCTCTGAAACAAGTGGCCATTATTTTTAGTTTTCAAGCGCAACAAAGTATTTTTACTATATATTTTATCATAACCTATTTATTGATTATCCCCCAAATTTCCAAAAAAAAATAACAAAAATAAAAAGGGTGGCACGGTGGAGAAGTCAAACTAGAACTTTTTGAAAAATTTAAAAGTTTGATCATACTCCTATCATGCCCAAGACGGAGAAAAATATGCAGACTAAAGGTAAAAAAAAATTATTGAACAAATTCACATAAGAATTATATTCAATGACATAATTAGATCTTTAATAGGCCAATTTGATTTATTCACAGACCAAATTAAAATTTAATTATGTTTAAGAATTAATTTGAGTCCAATTAAGGATTTATCTAGGTGCAAAGACATAATTATACTTTAAATTACTTAAATTGATTTTACTTATGTATTAAATTGAGAAGATTGAATTTTATTATGGCTAGGTTGAAGGAATTCCCATCCAAGGACCATTACATAAAAGACACTGAATTATGAGGGCTCAATTGATTGAAATCAGAGGTGAAATTGAAGAAAAAATTAATTTAATGATCAATTGAGAGTCAAGTTGTATAAATGTGAGTTGAAAGACCCAAATAAATAAATAAAAAACATGTAAAATTAATGTTGAAATTGAAGTTTGAGGAGCATAATTGCACAAGATGGAAAATTCATAGTCAATTCAGGGGGAAATTAAAGGAAATTAGAAGTTGAAGGACTAAACTTAACTTTAGACAAAATCATAATTTCATTGTCTTCTTCTTTTTTTGCTCGGAAAGACATCTGAGATGACCACTTTTCAAAGGCATTTTCTAATTCATTTCTTCACCAAACTTGCACCAAAATGATGACATGATATTTGCCTACACCATGATATAGTATATTCCTGTCAATTAACATCATATTTGTCGCAATGTATTCTTAAAATGACCACCTTAGACACCTTTTGACAGCTTATAATAACAACTTTAAACCAATGGTTAGGATGTTTCTAGGTTACATAAGGAGTTTAACTTTTACCCCAAGAAAGACATGATTATCGTTTTCCATCATCTATAAATAGGGGTTAATCCCATGCTCGGATCATCAAGTTAAAAAAAACCTTTTAGTCCAAAATCTTTCCCTCCCATCTCAACCACCATTTCCCCTTCTTTTTTTTCCTCCACCTCGAGAAATTCTTGCAACACGGGGAACACCTTCGACCACCACTCTCCTCTGTTAAGGCAAGTTACGCTCCACTTTCCTCTCTGAAGATGCCCCCTCGTCCAGCCATTACATGCAGAAATTCTGCATGCATTGGCTATATAATTAACTTTTGTTAATGGGTCAGACTCATTCCAACCCAACCCAAATAGGTTGTTTACGTGTAGCCCCACCTAAAAAAAAGTAAAGAAGCCCGTTGGGCTAATCTAGGCCAACCTTGCTGGGTCGAGCCCGGCTCATATATTATATATTACATTATATTATATAATAATAAAATAATATTTTTTTAAAATAACAAAAATATTTTAAATAAAATCAAATGGGTATTTCAAATTTTGTTTTATTTTCTCATATATTTTCCAATATTTTCATGTAATATCAGACTTTCAGATCACATTGTAAGTTACAATCTCAATATTAAAATTACTCGGTTTTCTTCGAAACTTTAAAAATTCAAAAAGAACTCCAATGTCCAAAATATTTTTGATTAATGTCCTATTTTTCTACTAATTTTGTTCAATATCGGGTCAACACTATAGGATACAAAACCGATACAAAATACCTGATTTTTTTTGCTGAAATTTCCAAAAACAAACAAAAAACCTTTATTTCAAAAAAATTAAAAAGTATTTAATTTGTATGCATACAACTGAATCTTAAAATGTTTCCAAACATATTTTTATATGCAAAAAAAAAAAAACTGTATATTTTCCCGTGTTTTCAAATACAAAAATGGATATCATAAATGTTTATAATAATCCATCAAGGTTTGACCAAAATATCAAAAATTCTGTACCAATCATTTTGTTCATTATATAATATTAGGATTTACATGTACATTAATATTTAGGGGTGTAAAGCTACGTCGTAGAGTCATTTCTTAGGTATTAAAGATACAAAAAATATGGTGCTAAAATTAAGATTTTAGAACGATTATTATTTTACCCAATATGATATAAACTCATTCACGAAGAGAGGTCTACCTTGAACTTTAGAAAAGACCAACGACTAGAAACTCGACCTAGAAAAACAATTAAATAGTAATGCAACTTACATTAGGTAAGGTGTCCTAAGATGATGTGTCTTCTTCTTGAACAACATACATCTCATGGAGGCCAAAAACATCATCGCTGCAGATTTATAAAAGGGAATATCTAAATTCTTCATGTTCAATTGACAATTAACATTTGGATCCTTTCGAACATACAACTTTACCTTGCTGCTAAGGGAATTGTCAAGTCCAATAAAGTACAAAATAACCAATACCCTATTTGAATCCACAATATTTCTCCTCACAATGCACAATAAATATATAAGCCTTTTAGTCCGGGTGATCATAAGAACTCCTTAATAAAGTTCGAGAACAAAGTCTTCATGTTATCAATGTTTGGGAAAAGAACAATCTAAGTTTGAAGGAGTGTATAGCAGCATCATTGGCTCTCCATGGGGGGGGGGGAGTGGCTCACCATTGTGATGAGGATTGTGAGGTGCATAGAGCACTCCCCTAAAAAATGGTGTTGAGTTTTGTTTTAGCACCCATGTGACACTTAAATGATGATACCAAAGTCAACCACTTTTAAATGATGAAGTCAAAGTCAACTATTTCTAAGTTAACTTTTAAATGATGAAGTTAAAGTCAATCACTTCTAAGATAAAATAATAATTTATATTTATTAAAAGATTCAATTATCTTTGACCTCACATGATACTTAGAACAAAACTATAGCAAAATACCTAAAATGCTCTTGCATCCATAGTTAAAAAAAATATTTTTAGGGGCATTTACATTATTTACTTGTGAAAAAAAAAATATTTTTTTTGGAGTAAGACCCGGGTGATCATGAGAACTCCTTAATAATAGGAGTGAACTTTCATGATAGGAATGATGGGCATAGCACAATCTAGGATGAGAGCAGGGCAGCATCTTGGGTTTTCCATCAAGCTTATGGCGAGAGGGTTCTTTACGATTCTACACTCATTCATATTAAAAACTTGTAATTTAATAATGTAATAAAAAATACTACACAAGTTATTTATATAGAGGTAAAAATTAAAAACATATTTTATAGGTTTAATTAATTTGAAAGTTTTTTAGGCCCGGCTCATTATAGTCATCCAATCCCCCTCTAAAATCATGTTGGAATTTCTTAATTAAATCTGAGCGGATTCAAAAATCAAATAAAAAAACTATAAATCTTTTTATAAAACTCTATTTTTGGTTTTGATTGTTTTTCCAAACGTTGACATATTTACCTAGTTAATAAATATATTCATAAGATTACACGATAAACAAAAAAAAAAAAACATCATGTGTTTACCTACTTTCATGTATATTTAAAAAGACTTTCTTCTAATAGAATATAGAGACTTCGTCACTCTGTAAATATTATGCTAGAATATAGACCTTAACATGAAATGAATCTTCTCTGTCCCTCGAACCCAATCAATTCTGTTTTGGTTGGTATTTTATTTTTTTCAATTTAAATGGAATATTTTGATTTTAGAGTGTTTTGACGTGTTATTTTGAGGTTATACTTTTTCTTAGCTCATATCCAAAAATAACATTATTTAGAATTGTGCAATTTAATCTAAAAAACCACAATAAAATGATTTTTTTGAATAAAATTATGAACATATATAACATTACGAGAATATCATAATCAATCTCACAAGTTATTACATTCTCTTATTCATCTAAAAGTTTAATATAATATATATAAATATATAAAGAGACTCTTTGTAAAATTTCATCTCAATCTAACGGTCGGATTAAGAGATATGATTGATATTGTAAAAATATTTATTATTTAACAAAAATATTATTTGGCCGAAACAGAAGGGGTGAAACGAAACATTCCGGCCGAAATTTGAGCAGAATTTCTAAAATGAGCTGAAATTCTAAACGAGATAAAAAATACACCGATTTATCTTATTTTTTTAATTAATATAAAATATTTTGATCAAACAAAACAAAATCACCAATAGTGCTCGAACCAGCTTCTTAAAAGCATCAACATCCATAGAGTCTTCTTTCCAAACCAGAGAATTTGGTATAGACTTGAAGTACTTAAGAAAAGACAGGAAGCAATAATGGAGTTAGCCGGCTGGCAAAACCAAAAATATAATAAAGGGAAGGGAAAAATAATCATCCAGATGCGTGTACAGCTAGTTTTTAAATGATTCTTTTCACAATAGATCGCATTTAGCTCTTTCCTTTCTCTTTTTGTTTCGTCCAACCTTTCGTTGTCGCTTGAACCAGTCCTTGCTTAACCACCAATCCTTCTCGGAGTCTGACTTCCATGCATGTTACAGATATAAATGATGTGAAAAATATTGAAAAAAATAATTTAAAAAAGGTCGTATGTGTATGTCATTTACACCCTGATACAGACTGAAAAAACCCTAGCAAACAATTTCTACACCTGACGTCATCAGTTTGACAAATCTTTTTTCTGTGTGGAGACGAAGGAGATGGAACCGATGCTCTCCTTGATGGTTTGCAGGATTTGCGTGGCAGATGGTCTCAGGCTCGGGGACTGTCCGAGGCAAAGAGCTGCGAGGGAAAGCATGGCCTCCACTTCCTTGACTTCAAAGTCTTCGCCGAGTTTTGGATCCACCATTTCTGCCACCTTCATCGCTCTGCATTCATTATCGCTAGCAATCATGTCCTTCAAAATGGGTCCCATTATTGATGTCAGTAGCTGGCCTTGCTCTCTTTCCTCGCAAAATGCCTCCATTCCTGTCACCAGTTCCAAGATGATGACTCCATAGCTGTACACGTCATTCTTTTTCGATGCAATTCCTGTTCTGAGGTAGTGTGGATCTGTGTAGCCAAGAGATCCCACCATCACCTGCTTCCTCCTGTTGTTGGGATTCATTATTGTAGAAGAAAATCCCATCTTTGCAAACCCAAAATCACAGAGCTTGCAGTTCAGATGCTCGTCGAGTAAAATGTTTGAAGGTTTGATGTCACCGTGGACGATTTGGAGAGGACATTTTTCATGGAGATATTCGAGAGCTTGAACAAGTTGGCAGGCTATTGCCATTCTATTTCTCCATGAAATCACTGAACTGCTTGGTGACTTCTTAGCTTCTCCTTCTGCGCCATGGAGTTTATCTTGCAAGGTTCCATTTGAAACATACTCGAATACCAAAGCACCTTCATCTGGAAATATAACAGATCGAAAAACTTTAGCGCACAAGAACTAATTGTTGGAAAACAACTGGGTAACCAGAAATCTTATTAAAACCAGACACAAACCTTGAATATCACAGTATCCCAGAAGCTTGACAATGTTGTCATGCTGAAGTTGAAGAAGAATGTCCAGTTCTTGCTTGAAGACTCTGTTGAGATAGTCACTTGGGCAGTGAATCTTGATCGCCCCGAGACTGGAACCAGGCAAGTGGCCCAAGTATACTGTGCTAAACCCTCCTGATCCAACAATCTGAGAGAAATTCATTGACAGTTTCTCTATCTCGCTCCAGTTGTATTTCCTCACACAAGCTTGACCACCATGGTCAAAATCCTTTTCCTTCTCAGGACCAAGATCATTACTCCCATTTGAAGCAGCAACAACAGCATCGTCCTTCTTGCTAAGTCTTCTGCGTCTGAATTTGAGTCCGAGAAAGCATCCCATGATGGCGGCAAGCAAGAGAAGAAGCAGCAGAGAAGCAGTGAGGGGTATGGAAAATCTATGGTCAAAGAGAGAGTGGTGGTGTTTTAAAGGAGCAGTTGTCGGTGGATGGAGAGCAGCACCAGGGGTGGCGGCAATGGCGGGTTGCTGGAGGGCAGCCGCCGGGAAGGTGAGCTGAGAGAAGTAGCAGAGAAGATACAATAAGAAATTATTTGAAGTGATGGGCCAGCACCACCAAAACCTGCAGACAATTGGACCTCTGGTTGGAACAAGTCTCATACTGCCAGAACCCGCAGAAACATCTCTCACACAGCAGCCTTAGATTTGTGTATGGTGAGCAAGGAGTTATAAGGAGTCAGAATCTGACAGCCTTCTTTTTTTAAAAAAAATAAAATAAAATTATAAATGAAATTAGTACTCAAGATCATTAACTAATTATTATTATCTTGCTTGATGTAGTTTGCTTGTCAAGCAAATTTTTGTCCTGTTTTTTAAATGTTAAACAATGACTTCATCTCTATTAGCAAATATTGGTCAAGAGATAGCCATGTAATAGGTGGGTGGACCCGCTGACAAGAGCTAGGGTTGTTTTCACGAGGTCTCAAATTCGAATTTTTTTATTATTAATATAATAATTATCAAAATTTACATAATCATTTATTTTAAAATCTATTGGATTAGTTGAGGTATGTATAAATTAAACTGAATATTCACATTAATAAAAAAAAATCAAAAAACATGCTCGGTGGCTAGTGATTGTTTGAAAAACAAAAGGTAATCCTTGCAATATACAAGTTATAGGGGATTAAATTTGAGATCTTTAAATATCACATTAATTTATATAAATTTATACTCTATTGTTGCTATGATTTTCATTTATTTTTGGGTATGTTGAGGGTAATATTTGTTTACCAGTTTCGATATGTAAAAGAGAGAAATAAATAATAGTATTAAAGGGGAGGGTGGCATTGCATCAATTATATTATATAAATCAGGGGTGTGAATTGAAACATTATATACATTGAGGACCAAATCAACCCTTCCATAATAGTTTGGAGGCCCGAAATTAATTTGAGAAACGTAATCATGGACGGCCATTGACTCACAAAAGAGAACTCTTTCTTTTTAGAGAATAAAGAGAGAAGGATAATGAGTTTAAGTGTTTAAAAATACAGATATAAAAGGATGTATCTATATCTATATATATATATATATATATGAGAAGAATATATGTTTTTCTTTTGGAGTGATTCTTTTATTTTTAAAATATAAAAAAGATATATCTTTTATATTCTCATCATCTTTATTTATTCTATCACGAAACATTAACTACAAACTTCATGATCTCTTTTATGAACTCTATTTCATGTATAGATACTATAGCATTTAAAATGAATATATATATATATATATATATATATATAAGAAATGTAGAGGGAAAAAAAGCAGAAAAAAGAATATTAATTAATTTATAAACATAACTAATATTTCTGCAACAAAATAATACATGCACACTCGAGGGAGGATTTGAACACAAGAAAACAAAACAACAATGAAAGATGGCATGAGAGATTTACTCTCATTTTCCATGAATGAGAAAGGAGATGGCTGCGTGCTAACAGCAACACGCAATTACTCATTATTAAAGTAGAAAGAAAACAAAAAAAAGATTGATTTTTTAAATCTAATTATGTGTAAATAATAATAATAAAAAACAATCGGCAAGTCAAATTTAGGTTGCTAGTTCTTTTCATTGCCATACTTTGAATCCAAGAAGGCAATCATTCACTCAAAATTAAATATGATAATTAATAGGCCAACATTTTTGACATCATGAAATGGATTGTATATGGTATCCCGTTTTGAAAGTATTTTAAAAAAAATTAAATTTGTTTTTAAAATAATTTTTTTTTGGTATTTTAAGATTATTTTCAATAAAAAAAAATTGATATATTTCTGAATGAAAAATATTTTCAAAAACAACCGCAATCATACTCTCAACAAGGTATAAAATTGGACCTTTAACCTCTAATTAGATCCTTTCCTTCTCTCTCTCTTCTTTCCTTTCCATACTTTGAATTATACCTGGGAGGGTTTGTCATGGCTTGATTATAAATCTTTTTAAAGTATTTTTAGCTTAGAAAAAAGTATTTTTTATATGATTTTAATGTGTAATATTAAAATATTATTTAAAATTGAAAAACACATCCCAAACATCCTCTTAATTGAAACCATTAACTCAAAATTAAATAAAATAATTAATAGGCAGTATTATGCCATCCACAAAATCGGAGCTTAACCTCTGATTAGATTCTTTCATCCCCTTCAATCTCTCTCTTTCCCGAGTAGCCTCTAATACACTAAAGGTGATAAGATGGTACGTTATATGTCATTAATTATTGGTTGATTAGTAATTGTCAAATTGCAAGTCACTTTTTTATTTTTTTATTTTAAGGAAGAGCCAGTAAAAAAATAAATTAAATTATATAACATGGTGAATGATTGCAAGCAACATTGATGATAATTGGTGCACATGGTACTTTTGGATCACTCTTAATTAAATTAGTGAGTGATAATTAGGTACTTGAGATTTACATCATTTTTGTGAAACATAATTATTTTACCCACTAATCAATAATTATATACATGTTTTAATTTGTAAAAATAAATAAATAAATAAGAGGGTTAATGATTATGAGTAGTGTTTAACCTCACCCAAATTTACTTATTATATTCACTTTTTAAAAACTTCAACCATTTAATTTATAAAACTCATTTATTCAATGTATGAGATTTATTGACAAGTATATCAAATAAGAACACTAGTTTTACACAACTTGGATCAACACAACATATTATTAATATTATTTGTTAAGAGAAATAAATTGACAAGAGTTAATTCGCTGTTAACTAGATAAAACCATGTAAAAAGTAGTAAAAACTAATGTTATTTTGATTTTAAAAAAAAAATTAATTAACTCTGGTTAATCTTTTCATACCATAATCTAAATCATATCATGGATAGATTTTCAAGTCAAGTTTTAAAATTATTTCTTCTAATATTTTTTTACTACATTACTCTTTAATAAAGCTCATCCTATTTATTTTTATTTTTTCTACTTCTCCATCCATAATGACGCAGAGAATCGTAGTCAAATCGATCCTCGTCAAATTTTGCATCACTTCCATGTCTCTTTGTTTTTATCGATTAGAATTTCCACCAAACATTCTTGTTGGTATTCCATCTAATTAACAAAGTTTATACACTAATAGGAATGTGTTTAATGGGATTTAAGGAAAAATAATTATGGAGAGATCTCCTTCAATAAATAAATAAATAAATAAATCTCAGATTTTTCATTTTGTAGATGGAAATCGGATCATTTTAGAAGTGGTCATTGTCATATGAACTCACTAAACTTGACAATTAAACAACTTAAACTTTATATATAATGGGGTATTAATCGATGATGTAACATTGATATCAATCATCACTCTTAACAAATAAAATAAAATAAAAATGAAGTTGAATAAAATTTTAGAATGCATATAGTAATCACTAACCTTGAAAATTAAACAAATTAAAATTCATATAATGGATTGTTAATTGATGATGTAACATTGATATCAATCATCACTCTCAACAAATAAAATAAAAATAAAAATTTAAAATGCACACACACACACACACACACACACATATATATATATATATATTGGTCATTATCATATCAACTCATCAATAACCTTGACAATTAAACAAATTAAAATTTATAATGTAGTGCTAATTGATGGTGTAACATCAATCTCAATATCATTATTAACAAATAAAAATACAACAAAAAAAGATTCGAAATCATATCATACATGTAAATATATAATAAATCTTTTGAAACGATAACAATGTGAATAAATGTTAAGGCGTTTATAATTCGACGGGTATTTTTGTTTTTATTCTCTAAAAATGTTTTGGGTTTCGCATCTTTTCTTTGAACAAAAAATGTAAATAACTTCTTAATTATTATTCCCATCTCTATCGAGAATCCATGTGATGAATGCAACAATTCATGTAGTGGGAAAAAACAATTATTCATTTATTAATTAATTTTGTAATGTGAACACGCTTGTCAAATATTGGCTAATGATAAATAATATATATATATATATATATATTAAATTTAGTATTGGAGGGAGTAATTAGTACTGAAACCAAATAAATAAATAAATAAATAAATAAGAGTGTCTGTTAATTAAGTAGGAGTTGATGATAGATAAAACCTGAATGATTTCAAAGGAAGAAAAGAAAAAGAAAAAGAAAAAGAAAAAGAAAAAAGGCAGGGAATTCCAAATACTTTAACCTGCTCTTTTGGCTCTTTCCTGCTGGTTTGACTTTTGTGCTGCGAGAATATTAGCATTGGCCTAGCAATAATAATAATAATTATTATAATAAAGTAGATTCTGTCAGCAAAAAATAAATTTAAACGTTGCATAAACACACATTCGTGCAAAAAGCATATCGAGATCGAGGCATGGTAACTTATTTCTCTAAATTGCATCCGTGTCATGAATCTCTTACCGAATCCTAGGCAACTATTAATCTTGTCTAATATGTTGTAACCCCATATTCCTTTTTTATTTTAATCTAAATTACTTCGAGTTAATTCAATTTTTTTAAAATTTAAATAATGCTATTTTAATTTTTTTTAATTGGGTTTTTAATAATGTTATTTTAATGTTATACTGAGTTTTTTTTTTATCATGTTTATTGTGATGTTCAAACTAATTTATATTTTAGATATTTCAACTAACTTGCCGGGCCGAGCTGAATTTAATAATCTTATTATTTAAAATGGTGTTTCTAATGTTGTGAGGTTGACTGGTCATCTATACCAAATCGCTAGGATTTCATTGTCTTCCTTCCCGTGTGCCAAATCAAGAGACTAGGTTTATTTTATTTATTTATTTTAAAAAAAAAAGAATCAAGGAAACAGGGTTCATGCGTGCATGTTTCGAATTTCGATGGCTCTACAACCCGAGAAATCTGCCTGCCGAAATTGAAGAAACACGATAAAGGACCGATATAAATTAAGCACCCTGAGCAACCAACTCTGTATTGAAATTGTCTTTCAATGGTATCTCAAAAAAGATATTCGAAACATAGAAAAATGTTTCGATAAGTGTAGTCTATGGAGACATTTTTCCTAATTATTTTATTATATACTATTTTATTCTTTAATGGTAGCTCGAAAGGATATACTGCCGAACCACTCTTGTGGTAGCTAATATATGCTTGAAATATGTGGGCTTCAGTATACGTTGGCCGCAAAAAATTCATGTTTTTGCCATCTCGTAGGCTTACAGGGAAGCTTCGGCCTCGAGGGTGAACCAATCCGACCCTCTCCTGTAAATAAAAACATTCATGCTGGTTTTTTAGTGGGTTTTATAATCATAATTAAAATATTCGTTTAAAGAAAAACTTTTTTTTTTTGAGTGTGGAACTCATATCTTGAAAATCATACTTTGCGAATCCAGGTGATCGAGTGAAATATCAGACTCTTGCAAGGGATGCATGTCCTGACTCGAGCTCAAAAACTATTGTGCAGATCGCAAGTTCTCTGTCATCATATTACGTTTCTTGAGGACATATTTAATTATTGATCTTTCTTTCATATTTAATTATTAAGTTTCTCTAAGCTAAAACACCTAATTATTTAAAAATCATTTCTGACATTAACATATGAAAATAATCTTAATAATCAAAAAAATATTTTAATATAAAAAATAAAAATAAAAATATTTTAATTTAAAAAAAAAATATTTTTAAAATACAGTGTCAAACAGGTCTATTATTGCCTCGGCTAAAACCCTAAGCGCTTCAAACCCGGTCTCACCTCGAACTCCTGACCCAAATCTTGGATGCCTCGAACGTGGTCTAGCCTAAGACTGGTGTGTCCTGGCCCACGTCCAACTCGTGCGTCCTAATCCTAGTCCTGGCTTGAGCTTCAAGCTCCCTTGGTCCGATCTTGGTATGATTTGGGCAACCTGATCAGTCCCTGGACAAAACCCATGAACCTATCCAAACCAGTCATGACCCAAATCTTTGATACCTTAGATCTAGTCCTGGATTGATTACCGAGAACCCTGACCCATGTTCAAGCTCTCACCTCAGTTTGTTTTTTTATCAATAAAACAACAAAACAAAAAAACAACTGAAACCGCACTGGACTTGGTTTAAACTGATCGGTTTCAATTCGGTTTGGTTTTTTAACTAAAACACTAAAAAATAGATTTAGTTTTTTTTATATTTTTTTTTATTTTAACCAAGTTTTCTCTTTTCGTATTTAACTAAAATGGAAGCAAAATAAAAAAAATTGAACTGAATCGGAAAAATAAAAAAAAAATTATAGCATTTTTTTTCTAATTTTAACAGTTTATTTTCAGTTTAATTGGTTTTTTTTTCTCGGTTAATGTTTTTTGTTTTCTTGGTTTAATCGGTTTTTTTACTCATCCCTAGCTAGAAGTAAGAAAAAAATTGGAAACTTTTGAGAACAAGTTTGGTTTTAAGAACTTGTTGTAAATCTTATTTTCTTGAAAACCACAAACAAGATTTTTAAATTATTTGAAATGTAAAAGAAAAAATACTCTAAGTTTGCACACAATTTCACTTTTTTTTCATGTTTTAACCAAACCCTATTTTTAAATTAAAAAAATATTAATAGTGTATTTGGTAAGCATAGCGTAGGATGTTTTTTGCAAAAATATTTTAAATACATTAAAATAATTTTTAATATTAACATTTTAAAATCACTGAAAAATATCTAGAAACTTTCATTTTTTCCAGATAAAATCAATTTTGAAAAAATAGATTGATTTGCTTTAATAATTTAAATTTAAAAGCAAAACAATAACAAATATTTATACTTCTAGAGTGACTAAAATGTAAATAGAAAAACAACTACTTAAATATCCACATCCGTTTTAAAGAGAGGGTTGACAATACTCACTTGAAGCAAACGTAATATAGGTAACGTTGAAAACAAATCCATGCAAAATGAGTATGCAATAAATGACAAGGTAAAGAGCACAACCACTCACATCCTGTTTATCACTATATTTTAAAAATGTTTTTAAGAATTTTATATTTAATTTTTATTTTAAATTAATTTTTTATATATATTTAAATTATTTTTATAATTTTTTATTTTAATATATTTTTGAATAAAAAAACACTTTCAAAATCAACCACAGTAACAAACATATAGTAACAAACATATACTTAGTCAACAATTATTGTCTTAAGTTTTCAATCAATAAAATAATGATAAAAAATATTAATATTAAATAACTATAGTATATTTATAAAGTGATAACTACTTTGGTTTCAAAACAAGACATGTATCAACTATACATTATTTTTAAATAAAAAAAAGAAACTAAAAACAAAAGTTTTAAAGAAAAACAATAGATCTATTTCATGTAGCTTCGCTGTAAACATTGCTAACTTTTTTTTCTTTTATTAATGTTGATGTCTAATTATTTTGCATGCATCTTAACTAATTTTATGAGATTTAAAGTTAACAACTATATAAATTTTTAGTTATTATCATATTAATAACCATAAAACTTAAACTTGTGATTATATATATATAAAAAAAACATTTTAATTTTAAACTCTTACAACATGGTCCTTCATGTTTACATTGCTAACTTTATTCTAGTAGGTTATCAGTCGCCAAAGACCAAATGTCAGCAAAGGGCAAAACTGCTTCCATATTGAATGTCTTCTGAAAGGAAAATACGAGGACTTTTGATTTACGAGGTATTCAAGAAATCTTTGTTTTAGTATGGTTAAATTTATTTTTTTAAAATGTTTTTCATTTATAAATATATCAAAATATTTTTTTTTATTTTTTAAAAATTATTTTTAATGTCAGCATACAAAAATATCAAAATTTATTAATTTAAAATATATTTCATTTTTTTTAAAATACTTTTAAACACAATATGAAAGATATTAGAAAATCATGATGGTTCTTCAATAATGTACTTCGAAAATGTTGTCTTCGAAACACGCCAGAAGATGCTACTTTCTTTCCGTTGTCGAGCCATAGCTTGGAAAGCGACGTGCTGATGTGAGTGACCATAGCGTATAGTGGGAGTGCTGGCTAGCATCAATCATGTTCTTTTGCCTAAACAACTTAAAATAAAACCCTAAAGTGCCACGTCGGCTCCCATGGCCACCAAGTCTTGGCCCGGCCGGAACGCGGTCTAAGTATATGTTTGACACAGCTATTGCTATTATGGTTGAAGTTGAAAAAAAAATAATTTCATGAAAAACATTTTTAGCTTCGGTTCAAAACTGAAATTAAAGTGTTTGGTTAAAAATATGGTTGAGTTTGAGGTTTAATGAAAAACAGTTTCGTGTGTTTGGTTACCATTCTTTTCATATTGCTGTCAACTTGTGAAATGACTTTAAAGGACACACACATGTATTTTTTTTAAAATATTGAAGATTTAATTATCATTATAATAAAATGTAGTTAATAATTCAAGTAAATTACACACTCGTTTTTATTCTCCCATCAAACTATTTGCAATTCTATCACGAACTAAATTCATACGATACATCAAGGCTATGGAGTAAAATAAAGTAAAACCAATTACGATATCCAATTTTCGTTTTAAAACATGAGAAAGGTGCAACATATTTTTTATGAAAAATACGATGGGAAAAACCTTGGAATTCAGCCGTATGCATGAAAACAACACCTTTTTATGTTTTTTTTAATTTTTATATGTTTTTAATAAAATTAAACAAAAACAAATAAAATCAGTGGGTTGATTGTCCAGCCCTGATGGGTCGGACTGACAGCCCACTGTGCATGGGCAACGCCTCCAGCCTTGATGGGCTTCCAGCCCGCCTCCCTTATGCTTTTGGGCTGGGCACAAAGCACGGCCCACTACCCACTTCACGTAAGCCTGCATGCAGTCGACGAGGCGAAGAAGATGATGAATAGTTAATTTTTCGAGTGTGATGAAAGGTGTACTTGTTAGTACCGTTGGGTAGAGGAGATCGAGGTGATAATTCTTGTTGTGGTGGCGTTGGAAATGATGACCTGTGGTGGCCGGAGGAGGCTTCCAAAGATAACGGGGCTCATGTTGCAGCTGTTGCAACCATGGCTGTTGCCTCGGCGAAGAGTGTGGTTAGGTTGCTAGTGTGTAGGGGAAATTCACGGTAGTGATAAGGGTGATGTTGGGTGGTTGGATGGCTTCTAACGATGGAGAGAGAGAGCTCGACAGAGCTGATTTTAGAGAGAGAGAGCACCTGCAAAACGAGAGAGAGAGAAGGAGCTAGTTGCCAAGGGAATGAGGGATGATGGTGTGATTTTTGTGTGATATTTTCTTGTTTTTTGCTTGTTTTTCTTTGCTAAAATTTCTGTAAATTTATCCAAAATTTCTCGTTTCTTCCCTGGTTTTTTCTCCTCTCTTTTATGTGTAAATTGTGCCCCTCTTCCCCTGTTACGTAGATTTTTTTTCTCTCGTCCCCCCTCTGCATAAAACTCAGTTTTTTATCTTTTTTTCTGTTCAATTCCACCCCTCTCTCTCTCTCCTACGTCTGCGTTCGTTTTGAAAAGCATCTTTTCGATGCTTTTCAAAACGCGGTCGAACCACAGAAATTTATTGGGACCCACAGAAAAAATTTGGGGTCCTGTTTGGTATTAGCAGCGTATGGCCACGCGGTGAGCCTCAACTGTAGGCCGCATCGCGGGGCCAAACACCCACTAAATAGTGGCGGTTGTGATTGTTTTTAAAGTGATTTTTATTTAAAAATATATTAAAATGATATTTTTTATTTTTTCGAAAACATTTTTAAAATACAGTGCTAAATTTATGTTTTTTAGATTTATTTAACTAAATTCTCTATTTACTTTTACTCTGACATGCAGAACATCTCTCAACTAAAGATGCATGAATAAAATCAGATATATTCCAAATGTTTAAGACTTTTCCTTCACAACCCATGCTCAGATTAGTTGTTATTTCACAAGAAGTAATATTCAATCTTTCAAATTTATACTAAATTTGGAAAACAAAAAACTGGAAAATTAAAAGAAACAAAAAAATAAAACAGTTTTATGCTACTTAACATATGATGCTTGTGGAAGCAAATAGAATATCAATAGCAAATAAAAGATAAGAATTTTAATAAGCATTGTAAATGTAAACTTAAACTCATGATTTTATTATATGAAATTAATATATATATATGATGGCAGGATTTTTAAAAGGTTTATAATATCTTTAAATAGATCAGGAAAACTTATCCTTGATAGGAAACAACTCAAAATTAAGCAAATTAAAAAAAAAATCTAAAATAAATTAATAAATCCAAAAAGTCTTAGAAAAATAACAAGACTCTTAAGAACAACAAATTTTGGGTCTAGTTTTGGAAGATCCAATGGTCGGATTATTTACACAATGGTTTTCAATTTGAAAACTACTTATGGAACTACCTGAAAAAAATTTGAGCTCGGTTTAATAATCAAATCTCTTATTATTTTAATTTTAAGATGCTAACCTTTTCGACACAATCAAACTTCTTATTAAACTTAAATTTCTTTTATTATTTTATAAATTTTTTTATTAGATCATCTATATGATTTTCTTTCGTCAAATATCTATATAATAATATCCTAATTCATCCAAATACTAGTACCTTTATTTTTTTACAAACCTAGTTGTATCAACATGCTATGGGGTTGTTTGGGAGTGTTTTTAGAAAGCGTTTATGAAAAAAAAAATTATTATTCATTTTAACTTAAAAAATTTTGGTGTTTTTAGATCATTTTGATGTGCTAAAGTCAGAAATACTTTTTAAAAATAAAAAAAATATTATTTTGATGCATTTATAAACGAAAAGTAATTTCAAAAATATCCGCAACCATACTCTCAAACAGGCACATAACCTTTCTATTGCATCTCACCTTTGTCGCGATTTGAGTTTATTCTTTGATTTGATCACTCTAAAACACACATTAAACTTAGTTAACTTGAGAAATTAAACTTAACTCCATCAAAACTAAAAAAAATAATAGAATAAATTCTAGATTTATCCAATAATTAAATTATAAATTGACATATGCAGGAAGAGTAATTTATTTGTCTCAATGGCCTGACCTCTGTGTCACGAATCTCTTACCGAACCCTAAGCAGCTACATTAATTAAAGAAAGTTTTTTTATTGTTTTATTCTCGAAACCCAGCAAAGGGCACCGCCTGTGTCTTTTAAAATCTGGAGGCTCAGAGCTCACATCTGTGCCAAAACCGCAAGCATCGTGCATAGAAATGATATATTAAAAATATCAAAAAAATTTAATTTAATTTAATATAAAATATCAAAAAAATTAAAAATATCAAAAAAATTAATTTAATTTAAAAAATAAAAATATTTTTTTTTAATTCGTTCATATTACTACTGACTTTGTAAATCACCTGCAGCAGTTCTCCCCTTAATTTATTAGTTTTGTTTCCATGGCAATAAATGACGTGAAGCAACTTCTGAAACACTCCTCAATTGTCAGGATCTTATAGTTCTCCCCGTCTGCCAAAACAGGAGACAAAGTTTGAGGTTTTTTTATTTATGGCAAATAAAAAAATACATGGTTGTTCACATGAACTCGTCGATGTCTCTGAGGAGACAAGTTGAGAGAGATAATTGTTGAGGAAAAAAGAAAAAAGAAAAAAGAAATGTTGGTGCTCTATGAGAAAACATGTTAGAGCAACTCTAATATAAAAATTATATCGATAAGCTAAAATAATATTTTTAAACTGACAAGTTATTTTTATATATTAATCAAAAGAGCCAAGAATTTATTTAATATCTTTTTATATAAAAAAGTGGTTTTGATTAAATTTTTATTAATAAATAATTATATCAATATTATATATATTAAAATAAAATTGGTTTTTCTAAATGATTTTTTTCCATTGGAGTAAATATATATAAAAAATATTATATTTATACCATTCAAAAAACCATATTACTAATTTGACTTCCCTAAATAGTTTTTTCCCTTGAAGTTTAGTAGGAGACAAACATTTGCAAGAAAATTACATGTAGTATTTACAAGTTATATTAAAAATTTATTTGAGAGTTTGGTTAAGTTTGTTTGTTTGTTTAAATGTTTTTTATTTAGAAATACATTAAAATAATACTTTTTAACTTTAAAATATTATTTTTAACATCAACACATTAAATTAATCTAGAAACATAAAAAAAATTAAAACTTTTTAAAAAACACAATGGCACTAACTATGTTGAGGCAGTTGCTCTTGATTGCGACGCGTGTCAAGTAAGCTAAAGAATAATCCCATGTAGTGGCACTCAAAAGACCCACAAATCACTTGAAATTCAGAATGTATTTTGCATTGTGTTTTAAAAATATTTTTGAAAAAAAAATAATTTTATTTTATTTTAAATTAAATATTTTTGATGTTTTATATCATTTTAATGTGCTCATGTCAAAAATAATTTTTAAAAAATAAAAAATATATCATTTTAAAATCTCTCTCCCTCTCTCTCTCTCTCTCAATTCTTCTAGCTTTTATTTGTGCTAACTTAATAACATTTTTTAAATACTAATATCCTAGATAACATTTTTTAATTACTAATTACTAGTATACAGAATCATCAACAAAATGTTTTAAAAGATTTTAAATTTCTTTTCATGTTTTTTTATAGAAATAATATTTATTTTCTAATTAATTCCCTCTTGCATATAAACCAAGAAAATAAATCCTTATCAACCTATATCTCAAATGCCAATGGCCTCTGGTGGGCTTAAAAGAATGGAGATGACCCATAGGATGTTTATCTAGAGAGAGAAAAGTCGTTTGATTTGAACTTTGTTAATGGTAGTTATCAAATAAATATAATTGTTTAGTGTGATGTTTTGGGTGTATTTTGTAATGTGAGTATTTTTAAAAAATATTTTTAAAATTTATAAAATAATATATTTTTTATATTTATTTTTATTTTTTAACATTAACATATCAAAATCATTAAAATATAATTAAAAACACTTTGAAAATCTTAATTTTGTTTAAGGGAGAAAAATCGAGCTTTAATTTCAATCAAATCAAAATCTAGGCACAACAAAACAAGTTCACTTGTAAGAAACTAAGAAAAAAAAAATTGATTTCACAGTAACGATATCTTGAATGTATAAACTATAATAATGTTTTAAAAAATATTCTAAAAATACATTTCTCATATTAATTTAGTAAAGAAGATTTAAAGTTCATAACCAAGTGCCTCTTTAGAGACAAAACTAATTTTTTAACCATCAATGACCTATTATCATCGAAAAAGCTTAAATTATATGTTGATTCAATGACCAAAAAAGCCTACAAGAGCAATGATTTTTGCCTAAAAAAACACTACTTTTAGATTAATTACATAAATAGTTCATATTAGAGGTAATGATCTTTCTATATCTATAAATGTATATAAGGTTTTACAAGAAACCCACCATATGTATTATCTCATTAATGATGTGTAATGAATATTTGTCTCTCGTTTAATGCCACATAAAAGCAAAGGAATTTACGGTCCTTCTCTTTATTGAAGACGACAAGGTTGAGAGATTATAAATATTATGTGCCAGCAGGGTCTTGGGCTGGTGGTCAAGAAGGGCTTCTCCCTTCCTCTCACCCCAGGTTCAAGCCTTGTCAGGCACGCCTGTCACCCTCGCGGTGTCCTCATTGAGTTTGCAGGATGTTCAGTAGGCCCAAGATTAGTTGTGGTACACGCAAGTTGGCCCGGACACCCCGGTTATTAAAAAATATATATATATATTCTGTGAACTATCCGGGTAAAATATTTCTACTATGAATAGCTTGTATATATTTCAAAGCACTAATCATTATCACATATAAGAACAAACACCAATGTTCTTGAAATTGAAGGTTCTTTAGAGTTCTTTATTGTTTTTTTCTCTCCATGAAATTAATGATTTTATCATCCGAGAGTTTTTATGCTCTTCTAATTGGAATTGTTTTTGTAGATGCTTAGGTTTTTGCCATTAGTTTTGTACTTCCCGAGATAAGAAGGAAGGAAAAAATTATATTCTTGAACACACTTTATTTAACCATTATAGAAACACTAAATAGCATAGTGCTTGGATATTTTGAATTTTGTGCAATCATCATTTTTCTTTTCTGATTTGTTGGAATTGAAAACTTCAGAGAAAATTTTATGTGTGTGTTTTTGTATGTGAAGGTATTTCCATGGCCGCTTGAGCTAACATTAAGCTCCTTGCATTTATAAGAAAAAATAGATTTAATCTAGATTTTTAATATTGGAACATAAAAGTATAGTTATTAAACTTAATTTGGAGATTAGACAGGTTTTATTTATTTATTTTGCAAGTAGCATTTCTTCTCATAACAGTTTTAAACAAAAACATATTTTTTAAAACTTACTTTAAAAAAATCATAATTAAAAATATTTATTTACATCTATTTTTTTCTAAAATCATAAATATCAAAATTATTATAATGTCGAAGAGGCTTGTATCGACGTAGTTATAAATTGGAAAACTATTTGAGGAAAATTTGTTATTATTATAATTATCTATGCATTTCTTTTTGTGAAGGGGTATTATTTTAAAAACTCCAAAAGAATTCGCAAAATATCTAATGACTTAGAACATCTTTTTGCAGACTATCCAATGTGAAGGCACAAGGCATGGCATAATAATACATTATCTCATAAGGACAAGGATATGTTCTTAATTAAAGCATATTATAGAGAGCAATAAAAGAAGAAGAAGATGACCATGAATAAAATTGGCTAATTAAAAAAAAAAGAGTTTATTCTTCTTGCCTCATGTGCTCTCATGGCACAAAAAATAAAGGTAAAATGTAAAGCAATAGATTTAATTTTATTCAGTGGACCGATCTTTATCAAGCAAATGCACATGTGCACATTATTATATATTCGTTAATGTACACATTGATGAGAGAATATGAAGCGGTGTAAAGATGTGAAATGACCCATGAATAATTTTTATTTATTTTTTTGTACTCGCAAGTTGAATTTGTTTGATTTTAAATTACTTTTAATCTTTAACAATGATGAATATAAAGTCTCAAGAAGACGTTACATGAAAATAAAAAATTTATGATCTGTATAGTAGACATTGAGTTCAAATCTGGACACGTATCTTCTGTAAAAATCTAAAACAATTAAAATTTTATTTATTTATCTAAACTGACAAAATATATTTTTTAAAGATGAATTTTCCTAGCATTCAAAAAAATAATAAATATAAAATGCATCACCTCCAAATGAAAAAGATTAAAAAGATTTATGGAGCCCAAGGTGTATGATTGTATTTTCAAACAAAAAATATAGATATAAATGAAAAAAAACATTTTTTTTTTGCATGCATATAAAAACATATTTTTTGAACAGTTTTGAAATAAAACTTTATCCTTCAAAACATGAGACTATCAATTCAATATTTTAAAGAAATTTCTTCCTTTTTTTTTTAACGACAAGGATTTTAAGGTTATGGTAAATTGTTAAGCAAATAACTAGCCAATTACAAATTTCATCTTAATTAATTTTATTTCCAACCGGTTTAAAAATGAACTCGGTTAAATCCAATTAATCCAACTAAATTTGTATGAGATCCAGACAAGTTAATTTCAATAAGTTTTTTGTTTATTTTTAAAAAATTAATAGAATAAACTATAGCTATTAAACCATTCTATTAATTGAGCTGATAAATACCTAATTTAGAACTTCATCTGATTTTATATCATATTGGTATTTCAAATTAAATTGTTAAATTTAACCAACGCAGTTAAATTTAAGTAAAACGTGGTCAATTCCAGTGTTTTTTTTAATTAATGTTTTTATTATTATCATTATACCTAGCTTTGGGTGAGGTGAGCCTCTTTAAATAATAAAATCTCTTAATATATTATATTTCAAAAATTCAAATTTCAAATAAAAAATAAAATCACCATCGTACGCCCACAGACACTTAAAACACCGAAAAACCTCTCCTTAATCTCTCCGAGCAGAACAAATTGCAACAAATCTCTCTCTATTCGACAGATTCTTTCTATCCGATCTCTTATGAGAAGGAGATGATTCTTTTCATCCAAACAACACAAAATCATTATGGATTCTTCTTCCTCTTCCACCTCCCCTCTCTGCCGCTCGCCGCCCCGCAATCGCAGTCGTAGATGGCGTCAGAGCCGGACTTGTACCGCCGTGGTTGTGGTGGCTGCACTCGTGATTACCACTACAGCCTGGATGTCTCTTGTTTTCTCTGGCACTACTGCTCGGTGTTGGCATAGGTTTAAGAACTGGGAAGGCAGTCCGCATAAGCTCCCGTGGAAACCACAAAGTCAGAATCCAAGTGGGATTGAGGAAGAAGATAAGGATTTGTTTCTAGAAGGAACTGCTCCGTCTCTTCCATTAGGAAGAAACAGGAGCCTATCGGAGGATGAGAGACGAAGAGATGGAGCAGGGCTAGCGTTAAATCATATAGTTTTCGGCATTGCAGGGTCTGCTCAGTTGTGGAAGAGAAGGAAAGAGTTTATAAGGCTATGGTGGAGAAACAATTCTTCAATGCGGGGTCATGTTTGGTTGGAAGAGCAAGTGGATGATAAAGAATGGGATGAATCATTGCCAAGGATTATGATTTCGGAGGATACTTCGCGGTTTTGGTACACGAATCCGACTGGACATCCTTCTGGGCTTCGGATTGCGCGCATTGTGTTGGAAACTTTCCGACTAGGTTTGTCTGATGTTCGATGGTTTGTTTTGGGAGATGATGATACTATTTTTAGTGTAGATAATTTGGTTGATGTATTGAGTAAGTATGATTATAATGAAATGGTTTATATTGGTGGTCCTTCAGAGAGTCACTCTGCTAATACTTATTTTAGTCATAATATGGCTTATGGAGGTGGCGGGATTGCTATAAGTTATCCTCTTGCCAAGGCGCTTTATAGTGTTCTTGATGATTGTCTTGAGAGATATCATAGGTTACATGGAAGTGATGATAGACTCCACGCTTGTATTTCGGAGCTTGGCGTTCCTTTATCTAGAGAACATGGGTTTCACCAGGTTTGTTTATCTACTACCACTACCCTCCTGCTCTTAATCATTTTCTAATTGTTACCTTTTAGACAACCTGCATTTCAATTGTAATTATGTGTTATGGCTCGTGCTGATAAGAAGTTGGTGATTTTATATTAAAGTCAACTTCTTGGATTGAACGTTGACCATAAAAATCTGGGGAATTAGGCCCCTTGAATTCTAGGATTTAAGTTGTGATTGGTTTGTTATGGCAGTGGGATATCAGGGGAAGTGCTCATGGTCTTTTATCTGCACACCCGATTGCACCCTTTGTGTCAATTCATCATGTAGAAGCTGTGGAGCCTATTTACCCTGGGTTGAGCTCTTTGGACAGTTTGAAACTCTTCACTAAGGTCATGAAGGTTGATCCTATGAGCTTCTTGCAGCGATCAATCTGTTATGACCGTGTGCGCCGCCTAACCTTTTCTGTCTCGCTTGGTTATGCTATTCAAGTGTTCCCAAGCATTGTGCAACCCCAGGTCCTTGAGCGCTCGGAAATGACTTACTCTGCTTGGAACAAGATTCATAATCTGGATGAGTTTGATTTGGATACTAGGGATCCCTCCAAATCTGTTTGTAAGAGTCCAGTCCTCTTCTTCTTAGAAGACGTGGAAAAACAAGGCAACAATACTCTGAGTACATATGTGCGGGCGGGGAGATTGAAAGATGATTTCAAAAGAAAAGTTCTCTGCTTTCCTCGTTCAGCTCCTCTTCCTCATGTGAGACGTATTCAGGCTTTGGGGTATCCTCTAAAGAACTGGCATCTGGTGAGTTCCTTTTGTATTATATTAATATTCTCAGCATTGTTTACTCTGATTTTACTCTGAACATTTTAAATATTTATCATGGACAGTCACCACGTCGCCTGTGTTGCAAACTGAATCAAACAAGTGATGAACTCCTTACAATATCAGTTAGACAGTGCGGGAAGGGATCTTTTGGTTGTTTTGCTGATTCTGTTGGAATATGAATGGCAGCACTTGGTCTACTTGCTATTATTGCTATGGAGATACTTTATGCTTGAAGAAGGCCCTTCCCCAACCTGTGCTTTATACTGTACAGCATCATTGTTTTAGCTTCCTTCTTGCAACAGTGTTTACCAAATGGCATCTGGCATTTTGAAAACCATGCTAACAAATTGCAGATTTGAGAGTTTCTTTTTTTATGCAGTTGAGTTTAAGATGAGATCACAGACCTTCACTTCATGGACTACATTCTTTGCCTTCCTTTTTCTTCGGAAGGTAAATAATTTCAAGTCCATTTCTAAGTTGTAGGCATTGCTAATGGTGCTAGAGACAAATTTAGTTAGCTTGAAAATGAAAATTCCAAGATTTATTTCTCCTATTTTTAATTGTCATTGTTTTGCTGTTAACTCTGGTGTTTTTTTCTTGTACCTTGAACTCTCTGTCAAACACTATTGTTTGAGCAATTAGATCTTCGATAGTGCCACCCACTCATCGCATGGCAGTAGATGTTCAGCTAAATATCATCCCAATTATTTGGAGTTAGAACCCAGTTGACTATCTTACCACACTGTTCTGCTTTTCTGTTGATCGGTAGGATACAAGACCATGAGGTTTACCTTAACCACATGCAACACTTTGAGCGCATCACCTTGCAATCTTGTATTTAATTTGTGTACTTTTAATGCTCAGTAGTGCATAGTTTTCTGTATATTAAGCTTGTATCATATTTATTATGGTCTAATTGTATGGATATACTACATTTAACTACCCAATATTTGGAACTAGTAAATTTGAAGGGCTCGCTTGTCTACACAGCCCCCACCCACCCTTTACCCCACGAGTCTTACCTTAATCCCGTGCAGCTTATGAGTACATCATCATACGGATTCATTTGAGTGCATCATACACAACGTAACTTGTCTCTATTTAATTCTACTTCTGTCACACTTTTTTATGATGAATTTATGTGACACTTATGACTTAACACGATCTTATTATTTGAAAATGTTACATTTAGCTTCCACTAATTCATCAAGCTAATGGGTGACTTATTAATCAAGCTTAGAAGAGATGGGTGATCAGTGATATGTTTGTGGTCTATGTGGATGCCATTGCTGTTGCTTTTTTATACCATTTATGCTGGTTACGCCATTCCATTGACTGCTGTTTTAGAAAACAGTTAAAAGTTTTGGGCATTACAAAGAAAAGCTTTATTTCGCACCTATGGATATTTTCATTTCAGCAATAAAACTAGCATTAAACACTCATACATATGCATGAGAAATACATGCACATATTAAAGGAATGGAAGGAACAAACTGAGTAAAGAAGGAATGTTCAAAACCAAGCATGTTATCGTTAGCTTCTTTTTTTCTTTGAAGAGGGTAAAGTGTGGGAGGTCTGCCGACCAGATTTCAGGTCGTTAGACACATGTTCTAGCTAAAGATGCATTCTGATAGGAACAATATGCCAACAAAATATGCAAGTGCTCAGACAGATCAGAACTAGTGTCAAAATTACAAGGACACGTTAGAAAAAAGAACGTGTCCAAAGTTATGTGGTAGTGTTAAATAAGGCTTTGTGGAGTCATGTCAGCAATTCAATGCTGTTTAATTTAGAAGTGTTTATATTTTCTCAAATTTAAATTCCTCTCTTCGTCGCCTTGTGCATTTTGCAAAGCAATTCAACCGTTGTTATGCTAACAAGAGCTAAATCGTCTAATTAATTCATTATGTCTTTTTGTAGCAATTTCTCTGTAAGGCCTCGAGTATATCTCGGCAAGGGCCTTATTGGTCTAATTGCAACCTTGTGAAGTTCATTATTCTGAAGCTCTCGCCCTCTCCAAATTTGGATTTTTGTGAGTGAGATAAAAGAACATTTTGGTAATCTTGTCAACAACTTCTTTGTAATTTTAGTTGGCAATAATCTCCTGTACTATTCTTGAAACCTTCCTTTTCTTGTGATGATTGTATCTCATTCTTTTAGTCTGAATCTTTGCTTTTTAATCTATGAGTTGCTATTTAAAAAGTGTTTTAAGGTATACATTTTGAACTTTTGCATCAATGAGTCTCTCTTACCTATCTTTGTCATAAACGACTGAGATATTTGGGCAGGAACCTAGGAAGCATAGAAATGACCAAGTTTAAGGGGTCTATGCAAAAACAAATAGTCAAAGTCATGCTTCAATTCTGTCTTATGAAACCTATCCTGTTTCTAACCTTTTCTGGATTGATATCAAAGGCTCAGACTAGCACTTTAGAGATTTCCTAGGTGGTTTAACTCTGAATAATCTCTCAGCATAGGACTGTCTGTATACACAGCTGGTACTTGATTTGATCCCTATACCATTTCCAGTCTATAAATGAAAATATAAATCATTACATAAAGGAAAAACTGTCTTAACATCTTTTTAATATCTTTACATTTCAGTGCTTTGATCTTTATCCATCAACGTTACCATGGTATTTCTTCCAGATTGCATAACTAGCAAATCAGGTGGAATTTGCGGCTGAGAACCTCTCTCAGAAACATCGAGGTTAGCTGCATTTGAAGTTGCAAGTTGAGAATGAACTAGTGCATGCACTGTTCATCCATTTCATTTAGTGACTAGAGCCAGGAGTTTAAAGTGGCTTTAGAAGGGCCAGATACAGTTTGATGGCACAGCAAAGCATTAAGTGCTGGAATTGCAACTTGTTCATTCTGATGGGTGCAAGTCATTTTAATTCTAGAGGGAGTTGTCGCCTTGATAAAGCAGGCAATTAGCGATGCTTTAGGAGTCGTTAATAGATCACGTCAAGTGATGGCGACCCTTTTTTTTTTTTTGACTTGATGGGGTTCTAAATTCATCCTTGTTGTTTTCTTTTTCACCCTAGAATTTCCTCCACTCGTTCACAACTTCATCATGAGCATGTTCTTATTTTTGTTGTCTAATCAACTATGGCATTTACTTGAGATTTGAGATTTCTATCTGGGGATCTCACTAGTGTTTGGAGGGGCACGTGGAGGTGTGGTGCTTGTTTGACAACACATTGCACTCTAGTTGCACCTGCGTTTTGCTGGTAGACATGCAAGACCGCCATTAATTTATGCGAGCCTTGCTGGGCTCTCGTTTTTGGAAATGAAAACTTGCATGCGTTGACTACCGACAACTAGGGGATAAAGAGTGTTTGATGAAAGAAACACTGCTAGATTTCATGTTTGTCAGAAGTCAGGAGAGAACATCTTGGCTTTAAACCTGGAACTCGGGCTGCTGAGTTGTGGGCATTGTCATGTGTCGTGGCCGTATAGGACAAGTTTGGATTGATTTCAATCCGAGGTAGGGTTTTTTTTTTTTTTTTTTTTTTCCAGTGTGAGGGATGAACCCTAACCTCTTTAGGGTTATCTTTGAGTTGCCATTTGTGTTCTGTTGGGCTTGCATTTTTCACTCTCCAAATGCCATTGAATGTGTTATTGTGATGTGTTTTCAAAGGTTATGGTGATGACAAAATACTTGCGTGGCAAGTTAATTCCGATATAGATTACTTGGTTTAATGTGATTTTAAATTCTCTCATCCCTCCTGCCTCCTTCCTATTGGATAGCTTCATCTTAATTAAATTAAAAACAAAAAAATATTGGAGAATATATTCTAAATCGATCACTCTCAAGACTACATCATGTTTTGCCCAGTTCGAGAATCCTTAGTCCTGCCTTGAATTCGTGGCCTTGCATGAACCAAGTCCGTCCAGGACTTTTTGCATCACATAAAAAATGACATTTCTATTTCCCACCATGGGTCTTTCAAACAATTCATCGTAAAATTAAGAGCATTTAATGATAACCCTAATTTCAACTTCCATAAACCCAACCTCTCCATTCCTATACCAGATTCAGTCCTTCATTACAAGTCATCTCAATTTTTTTTGTTTCTCCCCGATGATCGTCGTGCATGAAACAACCCCGAATTCATCCGTGTTCAGTGTGTGTGATCTGTGTTTTGGACGAAAAGCATCTAAACAATGTTTTTTGTAAACTGAGGTTCAACCTCAGCTTGCTTTTGGTGGGTCCCACAGTTATAAAAACTGTGGACAGAGGTTATCTAAACGCCTTGACTTTACGGCTAGCCTCAACCACAGAAACTACCGCAGAGCCAAACACCCACTAGGATAAATCTACCCGTTGATGTGCAAGAACTAGGTTAAGCTAGGAATATTTCTTTCATTTCCTTATCCACAGCTCTGGTAGATCTTCATGCTTTTCTCTAACCATCGATCTTTATAGTTTTCCACCATGCCATTCCTGGTGGCTGCATTGTATCTGCTTGTCTGTCTGTCTACAATTAATGCTCCTTCACAGCTTTTAACTTGTTATTTTCCACCATTTTCGCAAGCTTGAATTAGTGATTGCTGACAGCCGATGGCCCTGGAGAATTGGCTCCAAAATATCAATTATTAGGGCCTCGCTTTGTGTTATTATTTCCTGCTCTTCAATGGTTTATATACAGAACTGCTACTGATTAGCCAACTAACTTTCCCGCGAATAACTGTGACTAACTTCTTTTTAACTGCCACTACCATATCATTCACGAGGACAATCAGAATTCCAGTCGTGCTTCTGTGAGATTTGTAGCAGTCCTGGCTTAATATAGATGCAATTGGGGTCTCCTTGCATCCATATGAATCTCTGTATATATGTGTATTTGTATTATAGATGTGTGATGAATCTATTTATACATCTCTTTTTTATCTTAAAAAATAGTCTTCATGGTTTGTTCGCGAATATATCCATGTAATTAAAATATAGTGTTTTTATATATAAAGGAGA
The DNA here is from genome assembly GCA_964035475.1 of Salix caprea. Lineage (NCBI taxonomy): Eukaryota > Viridiplantae > Streptophyta > Magnoliopsida > Malpighiales > Salicaceae > Salix > Salix caprea. The sequence continues at coordinate 1,365,307 of OZ037743.1, forward strand.
AAAAGATAATCTAATATTTTTAAGTGAGTATATGAATTATAATTTCCATATCATACATAGAAAATCCCATATTTGAAAATTGCTGTATTTTCTTAGAAAAATGTTGGATACCACAATTTGCTACGATACAAAATAAAATAATTCTTTTTTTTTTCTTTCAAAAATACATTAAAATGATATTTTTTATTTTTTATAAAATTATTTTTGATATTAGCATCTGAAAATGATTTAAAAACACCATTTTTTAAATTTAAAATAAAATAAAAAAATATTTTTTTTATAAAAAAAACACTTTTAAAATACAGTGTCAAACACCTCAATAAGCATAATAGACTTCAAAAGTACCAACTTAATTGATTGTTAATGACACAATTAAGCTATCAAAAAATTTACTTGACAATCATGATAGGAATGGATTAGAGGTGAGCTTTAATTTTGGTTTAGATTAAAAAAATCCAATTGAACCAATTTTGTTTTCTACATAATTTTAATTTGAACCAAGGCAAATTTACCGATTTAGTTTTATATTCTAAAAAATTAATTTTTTTTAATGAGAGTAAACTCCACTCTCTGGAAAACGCACTTTGTGAGCTCAGGTGAGCAAGTAAAACCCCAATTATTTAAGGCTCTTACAACAAGTACTTGCCCTGATTTTAACTTGAGATTTGTTATGTAAATCGCAAATTTTATATCATCGTATCATGCCCCATGAAGACTTAAAAATCAGATAAGTTCAATTTAGTTAACGGGCCTTTCATTTGAGCTATTTTTTTAACAAAAAAAAAAATCTACTATGTCTTTAGTTGTTTATATAATAAGGTTTGGTCTGAATTAGTTTGGTTTAGTTCAATGCTCACTTGGTCGTTAATTTTTATTATTAGTTTTAAAATGAAAACAAAACTAAATGTGATTATTTTGTATAAAAAAATAACAAGGTTGTTATTTTAAAAACTCAGAAAATCATTAGATTCGGTTGATCTGCAGTCAAATTTTCACATGTATTTTAAATAATTCGACAAGTGGGGTGTATCGGCAAGAAACTCGAGACAAGGGAGGGCTTACAGGTAATATGAAGTGGATGAAAATACGGAGGAGATGCGCGGAGCATGTGCACCGCACCATCTGGCCAATGACACGACGGAGATATCAGAGAGGACGGTGGTGGTGGGCTGCTGGGAAGGTTTCACAAAACCAGCAGAAACGCCACGCACGTTCTTACACCTCACAGCATGGACCCCGTTCACAGCTGTTCCAATCTGTTCCTGTCTCCCCCTTAATTCCTCCCCTTTTCCACCCCACCCCACCCCTCCCCTCCACTCTTATTTTTCTTTTTTATTATTTCACATCTTCTTGATCCGTTGAAGATTTTTTATATGGTGAAATGGAGATTAATTATGATAGATTTTGGTTACTTCTTAGAGTAATTAATAATCCCTCTATTAATATTTATTTAATCACGTCCCCAAGGGACGTGGAGTGATCGTAAAAGATTTAAGATCTGTACAAGAGATTTTAATTTCGAGTCAGGGCGTGCACCTCTTGTAAGAGGCTGGGACAACTGGAGTTTTATTTGCTCATCTGGGCCCACAAAGTGCGTTTTCCAGGGATGAAGTTTCTTCGAATCCAAAAAAGAAAATATTTAATCACGATAGGATTTCATTTATATTTTGAAATAGAAAATACAGAGATGACCGAGTCAAAGAGAGATGATATATATATTTTTAGTAAAAAATGAAAACATGAATCAAATACAGCTAATACCAAGGCATTAGAGATTAATCTCTTGATAGCTTAGCTAATCTAAAAGATCTTTTCAAGGAAGAAAAAAAGGATTTAAGATGAAAAATGTGGAATAGTTCAAATGATCCGAGTTTAACTCACCTATAATTAATCAAACAACTTACATTTAAATATACTAATGCGAATAATTAAATATTATATACTCCGGGATGTAGAACGTATTGTTTAATAAGAAATTGTAAAGATGCAAAACCATCGATGCATCAAGCTAGCATAAGAAGAAAATCTGGAAATCATGAAGGCTTATGATAGATTATAATTATTAATTATAATAAGCTTTCCAAGTGGAGTCCACAAATCTTGAAATCATGGAGGCAGTAAGCTCCACATCAGGTAATGCTCACCATGTTATATATTCTCTTTTAAACCCTAATTTAACTGCCCTAATGTCATGTGGGCATGATTAGGGATTTGATTAAATAGTTTCAAAAACTATATATTAGTGAGAAAAGATTGTGGGGGAGAAAAAAAGAAAAAAAGAAAAAAACTGTGGAGGAGGAATGTGCTGTCAAGAATTGCGTGTCATGTTCTTGAAATTCTAGTTAAAAATTGTGGTGGTGACAGAAGAGCAATTACCCGCAACTATCAATCTACAGACCCAATCACATGGAACTTATTGAGATGGGTCCGATGTGGGACCAGACACAAACTTTCTCTTACTAAACTCATCTTCTTGTGTTTTATTTTGGATCCCTCGCATGATGTTTTATTTCAGTAAAATACACACTAAATAAAATCAAATAACTCAATTTTAATTCCCTCTTAATCTGTATTAAATTTAAATATAGTATGCAATGTTAGACATATTAGAGATATTATATCAAATATATTTATATATATATAGTTTTTAATTCCTAGTTTTTTATTGTTTGTTTTTGTTTTTGATCATTTTGAAAAACAATAATTTCATACATGGTCTATAGTTATAATTTCTCTCTCTCTCTCTCTTTTTTTTTTTTTATAAAACTTGATCATCATTGTTTTGATTTTGAATTATTTTGTGAATTTAACTTTTTCCCTCTTTTACATATTTTTTTTTATTTCATCCTCAATATGTTTCATTTTAAAAAACAGACTTTGTGATTTTTTTTTTGTTTTTGTTCAATTAAGTTATTATAATCTCATAATCTAGGTAACAAGTATAGTCGGGTAACCTTGGTGTTTTTTTTGTATTTTTTTCAATTTCTTGGTCGAAAATTGGATTCTTTTTTAAATTAAGTTTCATTGTTCTTCCCATTTTATTTCTATTAAGTTAATTTATTTGCCCGATTCAACTCGTGGGTTTTGGGAGCCTTGCCCGAATTTGCAGGTGTTTTATTTTCTTGAGATTTTTTCGTTGACTAATTTCTTTTCTTGACCTTCTACATTTAGACTGCTAGGGATTTAATCATCATTATTTTTTAATATATTTTCTATGATGTTGGCATGATCTTTTCCTTTCATAATTCTTTTGTGGATTGAGATCAACCGTCAAAATTCAATGAGAATGTTAGAGATGAGAAAATTTAGATGTAAAGTTCATGTTTTTTAGAAGAAAACCAATATAGATATGGTTCCATGTGTGATTTGTTATGAAGCACATTGTATACAATGTGCCTCGCATGTATAGAATTTTATACGTGTAATATCTTAAAACACAAAAATAGGTATGTATAGACAGTCAACCAATCATATTATATTAATTAATATTAGTAATTTTATATTTTATTATCATGGGAAATAATTACGATTTTTTTTTTTACCAATGCGTACGTATAAAAAAGAATCTTGTATGATTATTTATGCATTAATTTACTTTCGAATTAATAATTAACGACTAGAGATATGAAAGAAATAAAACAATAATTACAATGGTGAATATAACAGCAATGCATGATTTTTTAAAATAAAAAATTCAACGAGGCATATGCGTAAGGTATAATTAATCTCTGAATGATTTATTTATTTCCAAATAATTACTAATTAGACGAGACATGTGCAATACATTCAAATATTGAATCAGAAATACATACAATCATATCATATTATATTAAAATAATTTTTTTTTTTACTTTCGTATTAAAACTATAAAAAATAACTTTAAATAAAAGATAATTTAAAAAACAAAAGAAGAATATTAAATGATTTGTTATGCACGCATTTACTACGTGCAGATACTAAATATAATTATATTGTAAAAAGCAAGTGATTTATTATACATATATTAATTCTTAAATAATGATTAATTATACAGAGCATATATATTAACAATTATTATTTTTATTTATTTATTTATTATTTTGTAGTTAGTACATACCAAGAACAAACGGCTATTAAAGGTGTGTCTAGAAATGCTGCATCGTGTAGATTTTACCCTGGTTTTGGTTGGGTTAATTTTGAACCATGGTTAAGTTGGAGCGTACATATTATGACTCTTGTATTTCTATCTTTGTCCAGCTCAAATCTTACAAGGCAAACACATTAAATAAAAAAATAAAATAATATTAAGTTTAATATCGTGTTGCCAATTTTAATAAAGTTAAAGCAATGGACCCAATTGGACATGGCCACGTCAATGCTGGTGGGATTTATAGGTGGATATTAAATATTATTGGAGATGAAAATGGGGATGGTTTGCAGATAATTTTAATCTCAGAGATGAGGTGGGGTGTGTGCGCGTGTACTTGTGGGGTGGCCGATCCTTTGAGCTTTCATTTTCAACCCCCCCCCCCCCCCCCCCCCCCCCTCCCGGTAATTACATCAAATTAGTTATCATCTTAAAGAAAATTAATTTATTTTATTTTTTCAATTTAAACTCTCAATGCTTTGATTCAAGGAAAGAGGATAGGGACTTAATCTTTGTTATATAACTTAATTATACAATTAATAAAATATTTTTAACTAATTAATTATCATAATTTATCTCCATCTCGACCCTATTAAAGATTACATTATTATTTTATATTTATAAAATGAGAAAGAAATTGATACAAATCAAGCTAAGGGGGTGTTTGGGAATGCTTTTAGAAAGAGTTTTTGAAAAAAAATTAAAAAAAAATATTTTTGTTTTTTACTTAAAATTAATTTTTTTTTTTTGTTTTTAGATCATTTTGATATGCTGATATCAAAAATAATTTTTAAAAAATAAAAAGTATTATTTTAATATATTTTTAAATAAAAAAATATTTTAAAAAATAATTACAATCACATTTTCTAAAAACATTATTTACCTTGAGAAAAAAAATAGAAATAATGATGAAGAAAATGTTGGTAATAAAAAAATCATAAACAATTATTAGTTGCAAAGTGAGAGAGAGAGAGAGAGAGAGAGAGACCTGCTGACAACACAACACACAAACTCTCTCTCTCTCTCTCTTTTAATCATCAAATCCTCATAATTTGTCATCTCCATTCATTCACTTCTCTCTCTCTCTCTCTCTCTAGCCCCATCCTCTCATTTCTTCTTCTTTTTTTTACACACTGTCATACTTTGTACCAGTGTACAGTGCAGTTGATGATGGTGATGATGATTATGCTCTTCTTCTAATATTCTTTTTTTTCTCCTTCTTTACTGCTGGCTTTTTTTTTTTTCTTGAATTAAAAACCAGAAAAGTTTTGTTTTTTTTTAAATAACAATAAATCAAATCTGAAGAAGAGGCAGCAGCAGCAGCTCGCACTAACTCATAGGAATTCTTCCTTTCCTGGCTTTTATTTTATCTTTTCCAGTTGTCTACGCTCTCCCCTTCTCTTCTTCTTCTTCTTAACATCACCTCCATCTTTCACCAAAACTTCCCTCACCCTCTCTCTCTCTCTCTCTCTCTCTTCATCGTCTTCCTTAATTATCCCTTCATGCTCTGGCGAGGGAGGGGACAGAGGGATCGATAAATTATTGCTTGCTGAATTACTATCATAGATGAGGAGAGATCCTCAACTTCAAGAACTGAAGATTTATTGATATCAACAAAAGTGGAGAGAGTTAAGTTTAAGGATGCAACAAGGAGGTGGAGAAAGAGGGTCATCACAGCCACCATATGCAGCGTCGCAGACGCAGGGTGATATGGCGCCTTTACCAGCTCCTTCTACACCCGCTGCACTAGCAACCCACATGCAGCAGCACCAAGAAGTGGAAGAAGCATCGCCCATTAGCAGCAGACCTCCTGCCACTGCTGCCACAACAAGTGGTGGTGGCGGTGGTGCTGTGAATTTGGATGAGTTTATGAGACTTTCAAGTGGTGGCGGTGCAGAAGAAGATATTGGTGGAGAAGATGCAGATCGAACAGGAGGTATTGGTAGTGGCAATAGGTGGCCGAGGCAAGAAACACTTGCCCTTTTGCAAATTAGGTCTGAAATGGATGCTGCTTTTCGTGATGCCACCTTAAAGGGTCCTCTATGGGAGGATGTTTCAAGGTAAGTGATAATAATAATGATAACAGCAACCCTTTTTTGCATTTTTCTCGAGAAAAATTAATAATTTTATACCATTTTTGTCTTAGATCTCCATTTATCTTTAATTCTGTAAACAGAACAGGCACATGGCTGCTTCCATCTCTTTCCATCACGATTCACGAGTTAGCTTGGCATCTTTATTTAAAAAACAAAAAAAAAAAAAAAAGATTATAGGCTGCATGAGTTCTAGCCAATTGGCTCATAACCCATCACTTGCTCTCCTTTTCTAATCAATCTCCATGGAAGAAAAATTGAAAATCCCAAGAGGAATACGAAAAGGATCGATTCCTTTTCTTTTGCAATTTATCGTTTTTGTTTTTACTATTAAAACAAGCAGCTTTCTTTTATTTTTTTTAGTCTTATCTCTCTCTGCACGGATTAGATAATTGGTATGGGAAGTGGAGAGGAAGTCTGTGGGCCTCTAGCTATGAAAGTGAGTGTTAGAGAGAGAGAGAGCATCATCTTCTTGTTTATTAAATTTAAATTAAGGTCAGAATCTGTATTGTATAAACAGAGAAAGGGTTTTGTTTGTATCATTGGAAAAAAAAATTATTATTTTTTCATCATTGAAAACCACTCCAGTACTACTTGTGGTGATAAAGTTGAAATATGATGGAACAGGAAGCTCGCAGAGATGGGATACAGGAGAAGTGCCAAGAAATGCAAAGAAAAGTTTGAGAACGTCCACAAGTATTACAAAAGAACAAAGGAAGGTAGGGCTGGCCGTCAGGATGGGAGAAGCTATAGGTTTTTTAGCCAGCTTGAAGCCTTGCAGAATACTGGCGGCGGAGGCGGCGGCGGTGTTTCTGCTAGCATCGGCAATATTGTGTCTGGTGTTGCTCCTCAGCTGATTGGCCCTGCAACAGCAAGCAGCCTAGATGTTGCTCCTGTTTCAGTTGGGATTCCTATGCATATCAGAACTCCACCTTCTTCTCAGGTACCTCAACCAGCTTCAAATATTGGTTCCATGTTTCCTCCTGATCTGGGGGCAGCAATGGCGCCTACAGCTGCTGCAGGTTCCCGGCCGGTTGGAATCAGCTTCTCGTCGAATGAGTCTTCTTCTTCTCAGAGCTCTGAAGATGACGACGAAGACGAGGATGTAGGTATATTAGGAGGACAAACATCAGCCATGGGTGCTGGTACAAGTCGAAAACGTAAAAGGGCGTCACTATCGTCATCGAAAGCAGAAATACATCGTATGATGGGGTTTTTTGAGGGGCTAATGAAGCAGGTTATGCAAAAGCAAGAGGCAATGCAACGGAGATTTTTGGAGGCGATTGAGAAGAGGGAGCAGGATAGGATGATAAGGGATGAAGCTTGGAAAAGGCAAGAAATGGCTAGATTGAGCCGTGAGCATGAGATTATGGCTCAAGAACGGTCTATCTCGGCAAGTCGAGATGCAGCTATTGTTGCCTTTCTACAGAAAATTACTGGCCAGACTATTCATTTGCCCACGCCTGTATCAATTGCTCCTCCAGCTTCACAACCACCGCCACCACCACAGCCACGACAGGTTCAAATAGCGCCACTGGTCACTGTCTCAACACAACCGCCACCGCAGTCACAAGTGACACCGAAACAAAATAAGCAGCAGCCACAACCACTACCCCAACAGCAAGTTCATCACCACCACCACCAACCACCATCCCTTTCTTCGAACATAGTAATGGCTGTCCCGGAACAGCAAATATCACCGCAGGAATTTGGAGGTGGTGGGAGCGAAGCAGCATCATCAAGATGGCCAAAGCCGGAAGTTCTTGCGCTTATAAAGTTGAGAAGTGGGCTCGAAACAAGATACCAAGAGGCTGGGCCTAAGGGACCACTTTGGGAAGAAATCTCAGCGGGGATGCTTAGGCTGGGCTATAAAAGAAGCTCCAAGAGATGCAAAGAGAAGTGGGAGAACATCAACAAGTATTTCAAGAAAGTTAAAGAAAGTAACAAGAAACGGCCGGAAGATGCCAAGACTTGCCCTTATTTTCATGAACTGGATGCCCTCTACCGGAAAAAGATTCTGGGCAACAGTAGTACTGGCTTTGACAGCCAAAATAGGCCACAAGAGAGCTTGATATTGGATCCAATGCCACCTCCGATGCAGCAGGAAGTGCCTCAACAGACAACACAAGCCACAGAATTACAGAACAAAAATGGGGATAGTGCTGATGTTCAAGCGAGCAATACAGTTTTAGCAGGAGAAGGAAATGGAGGAGCAGAAAAGAAGGTAAACCTTAGTTTTATTTGTTCCAAAAACTATATATATATATATATATATATATATATATATATATATATATATATAGTTGTATTGCCTGAAGTAATGAATGCACAGTTATTTGATGCCTACTGATTCTTGCTTTCATATATTGAAGCCAGAAGACACCGTGAAGGAGCTGATGAAACAGCAGGGGACTCAGCAGCAGCAGCAGCAGCAGTTAATGGTGGATGACTATGATAAGATGGAGGAAGGTGACAGCGAAAACGTAAATGAAGATGAATACGATGAGGAAGACGACGGAGAAGAAGATGATGAAGAAGATGAGGCATTGCAAGAGGAGAGGAAAATGGCATACAAGATAGAGTTTCAAAGGCAGAACACGAGTAATGCCACCAATGGAGGAGGGTCTGGGGCGCCACCCTCCTTTTTGGCCATGGTTCAATAATACCATTGTCAGTATCCTCAGATCGATCCTTCCCAGAATGTACCATAAGTTTGCAGAAGCTCAAATCAAACAAAAGATATCTAACAAAAAATATTTGAGTTCAAAGCCTGACAACCTTAAAAATTCTTCCTTTTTGTTTCCTTCCCTCCCTTTAATTCCCAGTAAATTCTTTTCTCATACTGTATCCTACCTGTCCCTTTCCTTTCCCTTTTCTTCTATCCTTCTTCACCATAGCAGCTTTGTTAAGATGAAATGTCACTTTGCATGGCAATCATCACCACTATTTGTATCAGCTTTTCTTTCAATTTATTGATTTGTTGTTAAATAAATCACCTGTTTGTTCAAGACAAACAGGAGGATTGATCGAGGAATTAAGACCATAATAAGCTCGCCTAGCCGATCTGGCTCGCCAGCCAGCAACATCTTAGTCATTTATTCATGTGAAAATCATCAGAATGAAGACAGCAGCTAGCGAAGAAGCAGCCCAGAAGAAGAAGGTGTCGAGTGAGCGCAAGAAATTATACAAGTTAATTAGAGCATGCATGCTGGTAATTTGTGATCATATAATATTTATAAGAAGCTAGCCGATCATGTTAACTAATAAATTTTAATTTTCTTTGATTTATAAGCATTGCTTAAGTACTTTCTCTTGCTTTGCATGAGCTTAATGACCAATCTTGGGTGGTTTTTTTAAGGGATTGTTGATCTTTATTTGTAATGTAATAGAACTCTCTTTTTTTTTCTTTTTAATTCGGCATTCTTACAGTGATTAATTACAATAATTATTCTCTACTTGCTTATATTAAATCCATATTAATTGTTTTTAAAAGATAATATTGCATTACTCTCCTTAATTAATTTTTTAGTTAATTTGGTAGTGAAGTGGATGATTAATCAAACTTGTATGATCAAATCCGTAAGAGGAAAAGAAAGCCAAATTTGATTTGGTGTTATTAGTTAAGTAATAACTCTTTTTTGTTTGAGAAAATACTTAATATATTTTCAAATATATATGTTCACGTGTAGGCAAATATATTGTAAGAAGAAAATAGAGGACAAACAAATTAAAGAGAGAGAAAAAAAACAGTTATGGAAGGCATAATCTAAGTCGAAAACTAAAAAAAAAAGTTATTTAATTGTTTTTATGATTTACGGAAAAAAATATATACTGGTTAAAATCTCTTTTTCAGAGATTTATTGGCATTAGTGGCAGATCAACATCGAAAAGTTGTAGAGTGCTTTAAAATACTTAATCAATACTTAATAAGAGAGAAATAAACACGGAAAAGAGAAGCAAGAGAAAAAAAAAATTAAATTAGCGGAAACTCTCCCCTTTTTAGATATTTTTTATGAGCTTCGGTTAAATGAGTAAAATCTTGGTTATCATAAACTTTTACAAGGTGAAAACGTCTTGACTCGAACTTCAGACTTACAAGACAAATCTCAAGTTTTTTATCACCACACCACGCACTTAAGAACAAAAAAACAAATTGAAACTAGGTGGGGATATTTTAATAACGATCAATCAAAAGATAAAAGGAAAAGGAAAAATATATTTAAAAAATATTATATGAAAATATTCTTATCATTTTAGTAGGTGATATATGATTTTTTATTTATTCATCATTTATCATTATCTTTAAAATAAATTAATATGAATCTATAAAGTAAGCAACAAGACACAATAAGATTTGTGAAATTTCAAGTATATAAATAAATAAATTTATCTGAAATTGGCAATTTATTTACATCACAGGTTTTTTTTATGGAACTTGTGTATATATATATTCTCTAAACTAGTAATAAAGTAGGAAAATGTGAAAGCACATTATATATGTTTATTAATAAAGGGGGAAAATAATATTTTTACTATAAAAACATATTTTTAGATAAATTTAACAGTATATTAAATAAGATTAAAGGATTAAAGTAAGCCTCCAATTATTACTTATTTAATTATACATACAATATTATTAGAAGTTCATCATTGCAACAATGTTAATAATTGATCTCCCCGAGGTTTAATTAACATATTATAGATAATTCATCTGTCCTGTGTAGTATTTTAATTTATAGGATTTTTATAGTATTTTTAATGAAGAAGGGTATGATATATGTAAGTGGACAGAATAATTAACAGGTTCTTTTGTGCATTTATTCAAGAAAAATAAATAAATAAATAAATAAATATCATGGTCTGGGGACAAACAACATAATTGTCACATACAAAAATTATTACATTACAAACAAAATAATGTATTTCCAATTAAAACAGCTGTTCATGGACTGCTTTTCTTTATATATATATATATATATATATATATATATATATATATATATATCCAAAAACTCAACACAGATTAAGCAAGAAAATGTCTCTCTCTCACTTTCTTTCTGTAGGGTAGAAATGAAGTTTGGAATCTGAGTTTCAGTGGTCCAATTTTACTGATGATGGCAAAAAAAAAAAAAAAAACTGACAGGGAAAGAGTTCTTTTATTATACTATTTATTTACCTTAAAATTAAAATTAAGGATATTATATTAAGATTAATTTAAAAAAATATATAAATCTTCAGAAAAAATCATTTGATCAATGTATTCAAAAAACAAAAAATTCCTATGATCATTAATATTATATAAATTTTGGAAAATAATGTGAGAAGAAACCACTCTTATCAAAATGCTAAAATAACGTTTTGTTTTTGTGTTTCAAATTGTTTTTGATTATGTTTCAAATTGTTTTTGGCTCAAAAAAACATTAAATTGATTTATTTATTTTTTTCAACCATTTAAATGTGCTTATAATAAAAAATAAAGAAAGAAAACATCATTTATCACAACACTAAGCACAATAAATTATTAATTTGTTATACTCGTATTCATCCTTGCAGTGATTGGAACTATTCCTCATGTTAGAAAGAAATTTGTAGTGAATATAATCACACCAGTTGGGATAAAAATAGTGTGAGCTAGAACCGATTAATTCATTTAAAAAATATGAAAACTGAATAAATAAATATTCTGTAAATCTTCTTACATCAAAGCATGCCATGCCCTACCCGACCATGTGCTTTCTTATTTTATTCTTCGAATCGGTCACCACATTTAATTTTTTTTGGTACGGTAATAAAGTCTATTATTTAAAAAGTATATTTTGTGGAGCTAGATTAACAAATAAAATCTCGATTATTCCAAACTCTTGCAAAGAATCACCATGTTCCTCCCACTTGTTCATCCTTAATTTCCTTTGAAATTATTTCTTTCTTTCAATAACCTATACATGCCTTTCTATGTATTTCATCAATGGCTTCTTTTATTACATTGTCATTGTTATGTAACACCGTTGTCAATAATGTGATATTAGGTTGCCTTTCCTTACTGTTCTAGTTTGAGAATAATATAAATTATATTCTGAAACCTTACCTAACATCTTAAATTTTTAGGTGAGATGGTTCTTTGATATAATATCAGAGTCTTATTGATCCAACGGTCACGAGTTAGAATCTCACCACCCTATTCTATTTGATGAAAATCAAGCACAAGGAGGTGTAGACTCGTGGAAATTTCAAGCCCAAAGAGCTTTCACTTGAAGGGTGTGTGTTATAGAATAATATAAATTACATTACCTAACAGTTTAAGCTTTTAGGTGAGATAGTTCATTGATATGTTCTATATATATATATATATATATATATATAAAACATGTTTGGTTGAGAGAATAAAGATGAAAATATAAAAATAAATGTCTCTGAACAGTAAATCAAACACTATTTTAACAATTATTTATTCAGAATATTTAAATGGTGAGTTTTTTTTTTAACGAAGTTATATTAAAATATATAACTAACTAAAAGAAATTGGTAAGTATCTAATGATGATGTCCAGCGTACACATTACATGTATTTTTATATTTGCGAATCTATATGAATTAATTTAGGTATTCTACTATTATTTTAGAGGTGGCAGGTGTAAGCTAGAAATAATAATAATAATAATAATAATAATAATAATAATAATAATACACGTAATCATACAATTTTAGGCTCAGGGCACATGGGAAAGAGTTGCTTGGTTGGTGTTGCTAACACTTATTAGGGTTTATGCTGGCGTATATTATCAAGGCACAGCCCAGCCTGGACTTTTATTTTATTTTTCAGAAAGGAAGATCGGTGAAATAAAGAAGAATGGAAGGAACGTGCATTAACCATTCTTCCCTCCCCTGCCCTTTGATTGGAGTAGAGAAATATATATTTAGGGTTTGTCAATAATGACTGAGCTGGTTTTTTTTATTATTATTATTAAATTATAGGGTTAGCTTGTGCCTAAAGTTATTTATAATGGGAAAGGCCGTAAAATTTATAGTAATGCTTTTCTATGTGATCACATATGAAGTAGACATTTTTTTATATAGTCTTCAAATCAATCAAGTAAACTGAAATTGGGTGGAATTTTTTTATTAAACAAATTACTGTTTTTATTAACCTAATTAGGTTTGTGATTAGATCGACTAAAATTATTGTAATTATTGGAAAGCTAATTCAAAATAGATTTTAAATCTTAAATTTTCATAGTAGATCTGCCAGACCCCACAGATTTAACAATCATGCTATTTTTGTTTTCAATCGTTAGATGTTGTTATTAAATAATATCTCAAGAGACGTAACATGATGACTGAAAATTTATGATTTGTATAGCAGGTTTTAAATTCGAGTCAAGTTTTGTATTTCTTGTAAGAACTTAAAATAATGAATATTTTAACCACTTACTTGAATCCACGAAATACAATTTTTAAAAATAGATTTTTTCGTATCCGAATTTTTTTAATTAAATAATAATGAAGAATAAATTATAACGGGCTGCAGCTGTCAGGAGCCTCCATGAATGGACCTCGCACGCAGAGAATTGTTTTTTTTCTTCACTTTACCAGTGTTGTAAAGATTATTATTGCTCGAAATCTATTCAATGATTAATTAAAATAAGTTCATTTAATTATCATGAAGAGGTTTGCAGGCATGCAGATTTAAATCTAGGAAAAATAAATTATTCGTTGGGCCAACTAATTAAACTATGCAGAGAGCATTCATTACCTGCGTTGCATGACCCCCCAAACCACATTTGCTCGGACGATTTAGAATCTAATTTTTGCTAAACCAGATTAAGATTTAATTAATTAAATTTAGTCAGCTTGGTGAGTTAATTCTTGATCTAATTATCAATACTATTTATATATATAAAAACAAACAGCCCGTAAGGAGCAAGTTTTATGAGTATGGCGTATTTAATGACTGTTTGGGAGTAATGCTGAAATTATTTTTTAAAGTGTTTTTTATTCAGAAATGTAATAAAATAATATTTTTAATATTAGTATATGAAAATGATGAAGCAATATTAAAAAGCATTAATTTAAAATTTAAATATTTTTGAATCAAGCGTAAAATAACTAGTAGATATCAACAGCCGACAATTGGTGGGAGCAAAAGAAAAAAGAAAAAAGAAAAAAGAGAAAAGAGAAAAGAGAGATGAGATTGAATGGAGTGATGGAATAATCGCAATCAGATTGGTTCAAAGGGTAAAAAACCATGGGACCCACAGGGCAGAGCACTGTGACTTCACGTTGGTGACAGGCCTGTCAGATCGCACAATGATTGTAAATAAATGAAGTCAGAGGTCACGTCACTTGTTCTTAGAAGAGAGAATATTCCCACACCACCAATCAGAGAGCCGCAAAGCTGAGCAAGCAAAACCCTAATCAGGTTTCTAATCATCACCCACAAACACAGTCCTCTCTCGGCCCACGGCCCATCACCTCAATTTGATGCCTGCCATTCGCAGATGCCACTCTCCAGTCCGAGGTTAGCAGCTCGAATTCAAAAAAATATTGCAAGACCGACTGCTTGTGACTAAGATTGTTTTTTAAAATATTTTTTGTTTAAAATAATATTTTTTAATTTTTAAAAATTATTTTTGATATAAAATAATTTAAAAACACTAAAAAAATTTAATTTAAAATTAAAAAAAAATTATTTTTTTTCAAAAGTACTTTTTAAACACAGTGACAAACACCTTCTAAATCACCTTGCTTCGATCAGAGATGGAGAGGACGTAAGCCACTTCATGAAGATGAGAGGATCAGGCAGGAAGATCCTCAATTATTTTTTATTTAAAAAAAAAACATAGCACAGTTTTCAACAAGATTTAGCTCGGAAATTTCAAGTTGAATACGTGGAAATGTTGTTCAATGAAACACTAGAGAAAATTAAAGGGTTGCACTCATGGTTGTTAAACTCGTGAGTTGACTCGTAAATTAGTACAATTTTATGAGTCAACTCAACAAAACTTGTCCAAATCGGGTTCAAAAATCGGGTCCCATTAAGCTCGGGAAAAAACACCAAAATCGTCCTCCTCAGCTTCTCCCAAAGAGTCTTCCCCATATCATTTTCTCCTCTCATCTCTCAAATTGTCTCCTTCGATAAGAGCTGTCGGGCTACAAGTATTGTCAGAGGTGATCTTCTATCTTCGTTGTTGTTGTCTCTATCGTCGTCATCGCCGTAGAAGTCTACCATTTAACAGGAAATCACTAAATGGGATATTATTGATGCAAGATGGGAACTTAAATTTCATAGACCTTTACATGCAATTGCTTATTTTTTAAATCCTCATTATTATTATACTACTGATTATAGACAACACACTGACATTAAACATGGAGTATATGAATGCTTACATCGGATGGTGCCTAATAAAAAAGAGAGGACTAAAATTGATCTACAACTTGATATATATTCACGGATGCAAGGGGTTATTTGGTATTGAGGCTGCCATAATAGCAAGGAATAAAAAAAAAAAAACTCCAGCTAAATGGTGGACTTCTTATGGGGATGAGTGTCTAGAACTACAAAAGCTTGCAATTCGAGTTTTAAAGCTTGACTTGTAGCTCATCTGGATGTGAGCGTAAATGGAGTACATTTGAGATGGCAAGGTTTTTTTTTTAAAAAAAAATATTGTTTTCATATTTGATAAGAATCTTATATGTTATCAATTTGATTTTTTTTATAGGTTCATACAAAACGAAGAAATCGTCTGCAACAGGAAAAAATGAATGACTTGGTTTTTGTGATGTGTAATTTGAAAATGAATGATAACCAAGGCAAAAGGCAAGTTATTGATTTTGATGAAGGTTTAGATGATCTCCCATCTGATGATGAATGAATCACTGAAAGAAAAGGACATGGTGGTTCATCGAACATTAATTTACTTCATGTTATTGATAGTGCAACATGAAGAAAAAATAAAAATGAAGACGAAAGTGATGATGAAACTTTTAATGATGTTGAGATGGGTACTCATGGTATTGAAGTTGATTTTGAAACTCCAATAATTCAAGGAGTTTGGGGTTAAATACTGTTGGAGTTAGTTCTAGTACTAACAATATCGGTGTTAGTACCAGTGGTAGTACTAATAATCTTTTCGATAGTGATGCTATTGATGCAAGTCTTACAAATAGCAAGGGAGATGAAAATGAGGCTAATTTTAGCTTACATTGCACACTAGCTGAAATTTTGTTTTAAATTTATTAGTTTTTACCTAATGAAATTCTATGTATATAATTGTTTTGTAATATATTTTTAAGTTATTTTAAATCATATATGAACCTTAACTAATAAATTTTTATGACCATAATTATGATGTATTATATTCAGAAATACTTTATTTATAATTTTTCTACCTACACAATTTTAGCTGTGATTTTATGATTTTTGTGCAGTAAAATATCAAGTACGATTTTACTATTCTGATTTTACGATTCGAGTTCAGAAGCCACTTCTGTGTCATGTTAAAATCACGATTTTAAAAATCTTAATTGCACCACTACTCCCAGCAACACAATCTCTTTATAGCTCTGCCTTTTTTAAGTGCAAAAAAAAAAAAAAAAAAAAAAAAAAACTCAAGATTCTCTCCCATGATAACACTCGTAAATAACTTGCCAAGGATAAGGGACCACGCTTTCATTATGAGAAACTGAAATTCTCTACCTCAAACTAAAGCCAGATAGTAGAATACAGGACATATGGCAAATAATCTGAGGGTTTTATTGCTGACCATTTACATCCATCTCTCTGAGAGATCAAGTTCTCACTTCATGGCCAGGTTCCACGATTCGGATGGGAGCTATAAACACGTAAATGGCGAAGGATATAATGAAATGAAGACCTAAAGAAGAAACTTTCATTGCCTCGGCTTCAACAAAACATGTTTCAAGACACATGAAAGAACATTCCAAAATTGAGATTCTATAGAGAATGGAAGGAGTGATCATCCTACAGGTTAGAAGTGCCTCAATCCAATTCCTGCTTGCTCTTACTTTTCATTTTTGCCTTGAACCTTGACTTCACCATTAGTATCTCTACCGTGTTCATGAAGTTCCCGACCGCCATGAAGACCAAAAGGAAACCGCAGAAAATAACCTGCCAGAATTGGATTCTGTCACCAAATTGAATGCCGTGTATTTGACCGGACGTAGATCGCTAAGATCTTAAAACAGGGGAAAGGTTATAAAAGCATACCTGCCACTCGGAGGTGACCCCCTTGTAAGCAGTCCTGAGTAGCTGTAGTCCAACATATGCCTCAAAACCCTAAATCAAGTCCACAAGCACACACAATTAGTCAGGTCAAAACTCAATTCCAGAGGCACATGCAATAGATTCAGGCTGAACTCAGGCCATCATGCTTACTTCAACAATTCAAATGTCAAAATTTGTAGTAGTAGATCACACTAATGGCATTATCATTTGAAAAACCTAAAGCTTCTTCAATTTCCTTCAAACAAATGCTCAACTGAAGAGGAAGCCTGTTGGTGCTTTTATTAAACGAGCACAAAGCTTCCCAGCCCAGACCAGGCACTCATGATTAAACTAGAATTCCCTGTCTATTGTGAAACCTCAGAATTTGGTTGGGAATGAAATCAATTTGACACCATATATACAATTCCAGGGTTTGGAAAGCTCTAAGCAACTGATATGTATGAATTCCACAGCCCGTTAAAACCATAAATTTCTGTATGATGGCAAATTGCACCACTAGAATTGACCATTAAGCACATACAAAGCTGGTGCATTTTGCTTCAGAATTGACTGTTGAGAACTTTGTCCCAAAAACACCCTTCTCATCTGCTTCACAAACCTTTTTTATCATCAATACCAATCTTGTCCCAAAAACACCTTCAGAGAATGGGAAGGTGGTCACAGCGAATTAATTTTGAGTTGATTTGTTGGTGGCGGTCATGATTTTGTTAGGTTCAGTTTCTTTCACTAGCTTTCAATCTCAATACAATTGGTTTACTCTTTAATGAAGAGGCATCCTACATGTGGAAATCTGGATCTTCTCACAATCAAAGTTGCTAGTGGTGGTGATACTTGCAACTTTATTGGATTTTAATTTCTCAAAAAGAAAAAAAAAATATTTATGTCAGAAAGATTCTGGCAAAATTGGTTGAATGTCCACTCTTGGTATAGGCAAACACAGAGTGGTCCTCTAGTAGTGTATCATCTGCCATGTCTATCCAAACAGAACCCTCTTTTACACGGATCTCTGCCCTGCTCCTTGGAAACAGTCCGATCCTTATATGGCCAAGTCTCAATTTGTGGAAGGATAGGATTGAGATGGGAATGAAATACTAATCCAATACTACAGCATAGTCCCTTGGACTTGAAAAGTAACAGAGATAATGGCTAACCCATACAATATTTGTTAAAAACTTATATCCTGTACTTTCATCTCTAGTCTCTAGCTATCATCTACTGCTGTGGGGGCTTGACAGGTAGAAGATTAGCTTTGGTTTGGTTAAGTTCGAGTAATGAAATAAAATTTAGATAAGGTGGCAATATAAATGATGCAGGAGCAGCATCAAAGTAGAATGTTAAGTTTGTTGGGTATGGTAGCACACTCCTGTAGAGTGGCACCCTGGCAGGTTTCTTTTAGTTGGGATATTTTCCTTTTCTATTTTTGTTATTCATTATTTTATTTGGATATATTTGAACAGCTAAGATTATGTTATTTTTAAGGCGAGGATTTCTTTTCATAAGGGTTTGCATAACCATTTAAGGGCTACTACTATTATAAGGGATTATTACTTTCAGATTTTATAAGAACAAGTTATTTCTTTCAAAGGCCATATAGTCCGGAAGACCAACCATAGCTATTGGCTGTGTTGGATCTCTTTCACTCTCTTTAATCACATCGATAAATGAAAGGGATAAAACAGAAAATGATGCTTGGGGAAGAGGGCAAGTTGGGTGAAGTAACTCCATTCAAATGAATACCACAATTTTGAAACAAATTCCATACCCAAGAATTCAATTAGAGAATCAATTAATTCAATCCACTTAAAGCAATGAAATCAATTCTAGTTTCTAGTTTGGAATTGATTCCAAACAAGTAGTTCGTTACGCTCCTTAGCCTATGTATCAAAATCAATTTCACAGCAAAAGAACATGATTTTTTTAGCCCACCAATATAATTCAGTGGAAACTACAGCCTTTGTCAACCAGGCTGGAATGAGTTCCTCTTTGTAATTCGATATTCAATTGGTATTGAATTCACACTTTTCTTCATTTGTTCAAACCATGCAAAGTATATACAAAATTAGCAGAGCAAAAATATATGTTATGAGAAGAGTAGGTCTACACTTAGAATTAGTACAAAGATGCAAAGAGTAGGCCTGTTCCATCTGTATATGAGAACACCAGTTAAGAGGTGGGATAAATACCTGCAAAATGAAGAGTATAGGACACAACAGCCACAACTGACCATCCACACCAGCTGTTTCTCCCCACACAACATCCATTCGCTTAGCCTAAAATAACAATTAAACAAAAAAGGAATGAAAATATAATGTGCTAATTATTATGCATCTGAAGTAGAGACAATTCCTATCCTGCACATCAGACCAGTAGACAAGCTTCCTAAACCGCACACCTCACAAGAATACAAATGGAAACAGACCATAACAAAAGTAAAACATTCAGTGATGCTTTGCAGGGCATCCATGTGATTTTAAGATGATACCTTTCCCAAAGCAATACGGGTATAGAGTCTCTGGCGTTGATACCTATTCTGCAAAAGCATTGCAACTCCTTGCATCATAGCCCATTGCAAGAACAGCTGTACCCCTCTCTGTGCAAGATTCAAGGAATTGTTAACAAATACAACAGACAACGCATTTGATATCTGATGGAAAAATAGGAACCTGCTTCTGAGCACAATTTGGTTGTCCTTTAATCTCCCATGTGAGGCTAACAACAGCCATAATCATAGCACAATAGTGGTGGTTGATCCACCTGCAAAAACATATTATCTACTTTGTTGAGATATTTTTGTGCCAGTTCAGGGGACAACAAAAGCTAATGAAACTGGCATTTCCATGCATAATGATGATCATACTGTTGTTAATGCTCTAGCAGAATAAGCCTTATGTGAGAGCAAGACTATTAAGAAGAAACGGCCCAGAAGAATGGAAAAGTAAAGCCAAGTAAACCACAAAGCTGAAAATTAAAGTGCTTGAACCACTTGAGATTCTCCTGCCTAGACCATACCTAGAATTTGGTTTTCAAACTGAGCTGTATTCCATGGTTAAGAAACCTACCAAACACGAAAATTCTAAAGTTTCCAACTTTTTTTCCAGAGTCTATATGCCTTCATCATGTTCCAAACATATTTGTAAGAGGACAATGAAAGGAAAGTCTATAAATGATTAGTTTCAAGAGCTGAACACAAAACTGAGCTATTGTGCCAAGTAAGAATCTCATTTTCATTTTTTTAGCAGAAGGATGAAAAAGCAATGTTTCGCCTATTTCTTGACGTGAAAGGCCTTTTAAACCCTTTTTAGGCAAACAATAAGCCTAGAAGGACAGCTTCATATGACAACAGTCTTTCTTCTAGGAAGGGTGGTTGTTTTAAGCATCAGTCATCATACCACCACCAATCCAACATCCTTCTTCACAAGCTTTATAGTTCGGTCTTTTGTTTCTAATGCTCAAAAGATATAATTTTACTAAATGACAGAAGTGACGCAAGCTTTTCAAAAACAGAACATAAGTTCATAAGACTGCTACAGGCATCTAAAACCATCAACTGTAAATGGATCACCCACCAAATAGGAACAAGTAGCAAGCACCATGAACCATTATGCTTTGCTACTCAAATCCCTAAGAAAAAAAAAGTACAGTTCATGACTGAAACATCAATTCTTCTGTAATAGTGCTGAGTGCACCATATGATTCTATCCACTCAGTTATTGACGAGTTTTGGACAAAAGGAGAACAATAATCTCATGGCTGGAAGAGTGTGGCATATCGCCAAACAAGGCAGGCTTAGAATTCATGTTAAAAGAAAATATGTAGACTTATTTGCTACATCTAATGAGTGTAGCAGTTTCTTTTACAATCATGGAATTTGAGACACTCAAAATTGTGGAAAGCATGAATGAAAGATTGATAATGACAAATGGTGAACCTAACAATTACTAGAAGTTAAGATTGTATAACTACTACCACCTTAGGGCCATAACTAAGGAAGAACATGAAAGTATATACACTTCAGTAACTGAATTAAGATTCATCAGCAGACCTGCTATAAAGCAATAGTTTGTGGTTGCAAACAAGTCTGCTTGATCAAGTTGTATGTCTTCAAACTAAAGAAAGGATGTCAATCTCTGTTATCCCCCCCACCCCCAATCTGTTTTTTGTACTTTTGATCGACTCCAGTACAGTAAACTTGGAAGTCTTCCTGATCAAGGTCCAACTAAAACTTTAAGGAAACAACTTTTCATATGGCACAACGCAATGAATCAGCTGCTACAATATATTTTGAGCCAAGCCAGAATGCTCAAAAACAATTCTCCTGCTAAATGCTAACTGCTTTATACAGCATTTCCATAAATTTCCCATTCATTTCCAAAGTAAAAATCGTTGCTCAAGCATCTTTGAGATTTTCACTCAGTTACGGCTCATATCAAAAGAAATGAGTTCAATTAACAGTCTTGGTGCTGCTTATCCAAAAAAGAAAACTTGATTTCAATGCATCTCATCCAAATTCATTTCAAATTATTAGCATTTAGGATGCAGAACACTGTAAGGAAAGGAGCACACACAGCTCAGACAACATATTAAAGTGCAGAAAAGCCAGGATTGCAATTACCATGTACGAATATCACTTCCATTGGCTCTCAATATATTCTCTCTCAAAGCCAATCCAGTGTAGAGAAACAATAGCCATGCCTATCAAAGCACAGGCCAAAAACTGTAAAAACCTGATCTTGCATGAAATAAGCTAATATCAACAAGATCTCACAACTCATCAAAAAAACCAAAAATTACCTGATACAACTGAACTGGAAACGAAGGCATGCACCCATTCCAGACCCAAGATCTCAAACATAACAAAACCGATGGGAAAAATAGAAACAAAAGTGCAGTCTTATCCTGCTCCCAGAGAAATACAACACCATAAGTTTTCGACAAACTTTAAGAAGAGATAAAATTTAAAACAAAATAAAGCATACCCTGTAACTGTTATACTCCTCTTTAACCTTCAACTGCACATCTTTACGAGAAGCACGCACATTAATCGGTCCCAGAAACATTTTTAGAAAACGCCCTGCATGCATGCATGCAAATATCAAAAATATATCTCATTAAATTCCAAATTATTTATCTAAGAATAGTAAAATAATTTATTAAGTCATTAATCATCAACTAAATTTTAAATAAAAAATTCAGTGAAAAAAAAAACCTTGAGGCTTTGAAGGAAGAAAAGCAGAAGCATCGCCATCAGCTATAATACATCTTGCTTTCTGTAAATCTTCTTCAAGCTGAACAAAACAACACAAAATCGAACAATCAGTTGAGCAAAAGAGATCCAATTTACACAACAGAGCAAAATATTCAGTCTAATCAACTACCTTTTCAGCTAATTTAGGAGCGAGGTGATTGTTGCGGTCAAGGAGAGAACGGCAACGCCGAATAGAAGATTCAAGAGAAAGAACTTTTTGGCGAACAGATTGTTCGTCGCGTGCGGATTTAGCAATTAAAGAAGCAACAGTTTCTTGCAACTCCTTCCCTTGTTCCACAACTCGACCTACCTCTTCCTCCACCGTGTCCTCCGCCGCAGCAGCCATTAATCGGTGTGGCTTTCTGCTTCTTCTATTTTAATTTTTTTTTTCTGGTTTGCGTATTTTGTCTCTTTTTTCTCTCTCTTATATAAAGATATGTGATAAGTGAATATGTCTTTTTTGAAACATAAAAGTAAAAAATAAATCATCACATGCATAATTTAATTTATCATGCTAAACCTCACTCAACGGTTTAACATAAAAAAAAAGAATTTAAATTAAATAAGATATTAATTTAATTAAACTTGGTTAATATGAATGGTTTTAATAATTTATTTATTGTATTAAACCCCACTTAACAATTTAATCTAAAAAATAAAATAAAAAAGATTTTATTTAAATTAATTAAGATATTAATTTAATTGAAGTTGTTTAATCAATGGCTGTAATAATTAATTTTTTTTAAAATTAAAATTTTATGTTTTAATTAAAAATCAAATCAATTATACGGGTGGAGCCTGCTTTATCATACCTTCCTTTTATTTTCACATAAGAACATCAGAGAAGCGGTAAGGAAAGGATAGGAAAGGAAAATTATTTTGTTCTAAGAGACAACTACATTTCAGTCCTCTGACAATTATACGGGTTTTGATTATGGGTCTGCTAGTTGAAGTTTTGATTGAAGAGACGAGGGGAAAAGAAGATTAAAATCTCTAATATTTATTGTGAAATTAAATAAATTTCGATAATTTTATTCCTCGTGTATATGTCTAAAATTTAAATTTATCTATATAATCTAATAAAAATAGATTATCCATGTATGAGTGATGATTTCTCAGGCACTATATTGTCAAACGTGCATTTTTCTCCAGAAACTTTGAGTCTTATGAATTTATATAGAATTAATTGCTATAGATCAAACGTTCAATTGAAAATTTTTGGCAAAAATAAGGGACCTAACCGAAATCTAAATCATACCTGAAGGATCTACATGTAGTTTCAGTAAAAAAAACAATCACACGAAAACTTTAGATGAAAGACCAGATGGTATGTTGTAAGGTTTACATGTGAGAGACTTTTAGGTAGGAGATAGTTTTGTGGAAAAATAAAGGTTAGTTTTGTAAGAATAATATGGAAAATAATAATTAAATTACATAATATATATTTCTCGATTTAATATTTATTTCTTAAAAAAAAAAGACATTTTTAGGCTCGAGGAGTGGTAGGTATAAAACTCGTAGTCATTTTTCTGTTTATATCTTCAATTGGTGTATCATGTACAAATAAATATATTTATTTTACATGGATAATGTTGTAGGGTTTCAAATTTATACAATGAATGATAAATTTTATTTATTACATAATAATCAAATAAAATAAATTTAATACGATTTCAACTTATTTCATTCAAAAGATTATTAACTATTGAAAAAAGAAGAAGACCCAACTCATAATAATGGAACATTAACTATTGATCATTGACATCCACGCAAAATGATTCACATTCTGTTTTACATTATATTTCAAAAATATTTTAAAAAAATCAAAATGTTTTATTTTTTTAAAATAATTTTTTTTTTATAAATTTCCAAATAAAAAATAATTTTAATCATATTCTCAAACAGTTAAAACTCCTTCGCAAATATTCACTTCTACTATGCTCTAAAATAGATTGTTTGATATTCCACCACCAGCATATGTCTCGTTCCTATTTAAAACTATAATATATAGTATTTTTTTTAGTATATTATTTGATAAGGTAGACGTGTTATTCTTTTATTGTATTTTTTAAAACTATAATAGTATTTCTGGAAAATAAAATTGCTGTGTGTTGGGCCTTCTATAAATTGGAAAATAGATTTTATCTTAATTAACAAGCCTGGAAATTTAGATTCAAAATTCGACGGCGGACAGAACCAAAATATCTCAGCGGGTGTTTCGATATTTTCTATCTTATCCTACAGCTATTTCGATCCTTATCCTAATTATTTTTCTATCATAGACTTATTTCTTAAAACGTCACCTTCACTTAATCGGTAAATTATTACATGCAAAGTTTGTAAATCCAATTTTAGGTAGATTTGTTGGATCTGGTGCTTGTTAGTTTGATTGAGATTGTTTTTTAAAGTATTTTTTTTGTTTAGAAATACATTAAAATAATATTTTTTTTTTAATTTTTTTTTGATATTAACACATGAAAATAATTTACAAACATAAAATTTTTTTAATTTAAAATAAAAAATAAAAAATAAAATCAATTTTTTTCATAAATACATTTGAAATGCAGTGTCAAACATGAGAAATTACTTTTTAAAAAAAACAACAATTTTAACTAAAATACTATAATTGTAGTTTTCTTAAAAAAAATTATTACTTCATTTATATTAAATTCTAAATCATAAATTCATCAGACTTTAAAATATGTATATGATATTCGATTATAATAGAAAAGCCCCACTAGATTTTTTGACCAGATTTTTCATTTTTGCCCCACTAGATTTTGAAAGTGATATCAAATATAATAATAGAAAAATGAATTTATATAAAGATGAGAATGAGGTAAAGACTTGGTTCCAAGTGTTTAAAGATTGAGACGACGACATGGTTCGAGATATCGATCGTTTTGCATTACATTTGAAAAAAAAAATTATTTTTATATTTATTTTAAATTATTATTTTAATATTTTTATATTATTTTCACATTATAATGTCAAAAAATATTTTTAAAAAAATATTATTTTCATAATTTTTTAAATAAAAAATATTTTTAAAAATAATATGAACCATACTGCTAAACAGACACATTAGATTTAGTTCGTGGTATAAAGGGTTTCCTTTTTGTTTGATATTTTTTTTCAATTTCACCATAACATAAATTTGAGTGGTTTTCAGTCTATTTTCTTTAGTTTTTTATTTATTTATTATCATTACCTTTTAATCTCTTCCCCAGCTGTTAAGTTGTCGAAAATAAGTTTTTTTTTTCTTTTTTATTACTTTTTTATTAATTGAGTCCTAGCTTTTTGTTAATTATATCTCGATGCAATGAAGTATTTTGCATTCTTTTTGGTTGAAAAAGTCAAAAAACAATTAATCAAATCATGAAAATCGGCGTCTTTTCGTGTTTGTTGATAGTCATAAGTGCTCAGCTGTTCGAAATAAAGACACGAGAAGAATATTAGCAACTTAACTAACATTAAATAAATAAATAAAAATTAAACTTGATGGGGAGCATGTCTCGAATTGCTATTTGCTTATAAAGATGGCGAGGACAGAACTCTGGCACGTGCCTGCGCTGTGTGTATTTGTAGGGTTTAACATTTCATTTCCACAATGAGGCTTGAAGAGGTTGGAAGCAGAAATGTGTGGACTTGGTTAATTTCTTCACTTTTAATACTGTAAGCTGTTTTTTTTTTTATCAAATATTAGCAACTTAATTTTTTTTTTGTCTTAATTATTTTTTATATCAGTACATTAAAATAATTTAAAAACATTTAATTTAAAATAAAAAATAAAAATAAAGTTTTTTCAAATTTTTCAAAAATATTTTGAAACCACATTACAAACAAACAAACAGGAATTAAGACTAACAATGGATTAGAAGATACACTACAAGCTCAAGAACACAACCTGGCTTGACAATATTTTGCTATGTCAAGTCATATTTCAGCATCGTATAGGTTATGATATGACAAATCCTAAGGTAGGTGGTCAATTCCTAGATGCCAATGATAGGTAGAGTAAAAAAGAAAACTAGCACTCAAGTTTCAAGCCTAGAATTAGTTTCTTTTTAATATTTTGAATTTTTTTCAAAAACATTTTTAAAGGGAAGTTTGGGAGTAGCTTTCTCCATGGATATTACTTCGGCAAACACTGATTGTTAGCCGAAAATAAAAATAAAGGTTTTTTCTTCATTGCGCACAGGATAATCTTATCATCTATCCTACCTCTTCCAAGTCCTCGTAAAAGGAGGTGTTTTGCTCTGAGAAGGAGATGCCCTAGCGGTCAAGACTTTGACTTTCACTTGATGGCTTTTAGGTTCATGTCATGGAATAAATAAAACGAAGATCTCCAGACAAAGAGATTTATAATTCTTAAACTATGCTAAACTCGACAGGTTAATCTAAGAAACCCACAACCCAGAGCGTGCTAGATTTGAGTTTCGAGTTGAACAGGAAAAGGCAAAAAAAAAAAAAAAACAATCTAGTAACCTGGACCAATTTCCTGTTCAGTCCCCTAATCAGGTTTTTTTTCAGCTCAATTCCCAGACCAGGTCTACAGCTATGAATATGATTGAATGGAGGTTGGATATGGCTTACATTTGGCCAATATTTCACCTTGTTCAGTCGTCGTCATGGATTACAGTTGATAACAATGATTGGGGGTGGTCCAGGTTTATAACCTGGAAGAATGTTCTTGTGAGCTTGCAAAATCTTGTAAGAACACAGAGAAAATCTATATATTCTGTGATGACCAATATCTCATATTCTCTTACCAAACCAAGCTATCACTAATTCGATAAAAGGTGAGAACAAACATGGGGGGGTATATTTATCTTCGTCCACATGGAGGAAAAGCCTATCCGTTTTCTCATCCACAAGGATAAATATCCCTGACAAATAATCTGATTCAACATGACGGTCACCAAAAAAGAAAGGAAATGAACAGTGCTATGGCTACTACTTTTGTTTTTGCTTTGTTTCACCAGTCCAGTACGTTTTGACAGCAACAAGAATTTTCTCTGGGTTAAAAGGTCCACTTTCATGATCCATAATTTGGCTCTTCCACCTCATGCCATTTGTTATAGTCTGAATCTTCACAAGAACCTCTACTGTATCCCTGAATATCACTGTCCCTTCTGGCCTCAGAATTCTATCCATCTCCAGCAGAATGTGGGTTATGTCACACCTTGAATACAAAAAAAAAAAAAAAACATTTTCAGTTACGAGATTGTGACTTACAGCACCATGGCGATCAAAAACAGTTTTTTTTTTTTGAATTCAAGTGTTACCTGTCCTGATATATACTGAACACCCCGCTGGCATGGATGAGATCATATGTTCTTGGATATGTTGAGACTGCTTCACACCAATCTTGATATGTTCCAATGAAACCTCGTTCATAGATCACACCAAGTGTGTCTGGATTTGAATTGGCAGGAACCACATTCATAACCCACACTGGATATTTTGCCAAGGCAGCAGCAAATCCTCCAAGCTGTGCATTCATGTCCAATATGTTCCTATATCTGCCTTTGATGAGAGGACTAATAATATGCTTATAATGTGTCAATCTATCCTTCCACAGAACAATGTCCTCCTTGAATTTGTCAGCAGTCATTCCTGGTATTGAACCACTGCGAATTCTTGGAGGGGTTGCAAATGCACGTGCTGGCCATTTATCCACAGCACCACCAGCTACTTCATCTGAGCTGCTTACTTCTGGCAATGGAGTTATGCAAACTTCCATTTCTTTGTACCTTTTTTGGTAGAGGTGTCGAATCAAAGGTGTTAGCATATCAAATTAGTATACGAAATTCTACGAATTAAGATGTGCATATTTAGTGAATACCAGCCAGCATCTGGATTGTCTGATTTGCATATATGTGGTGTTTTATAGGTCTTTCTGCTTGCAATACAATCAATGTGGTTGAGGGGCTTCTGCCAGACTGAAAGATCATTCTTTTCAACCACTTTCTTCCAGCACAGGCGCTTGGCTACAGCCTCAATAGCATCCTGCTCTTGCTTCAAGTCTTCTTGGGTTCTTTCCCAACCTTTCCAGTGTTTCTTCCAGTGAATAGGAGGACCGGATAGAATCCAGTAGCCACCAGGCCTTAAAACTCTATCCACTTCAATTAGATACATACCATCTGTGATGTGAAAGAAAACAACATACTTGGATCAATACAAGTTTGGTTGGACGACTTTGATAAATGAAAACTTTTGCTCGTCATTGAGCTCCATTTTTATCAAACTATCTTGTTGTGCAGAAATTCATGCTTTACATGTTATTCAACACAAGTGCAACGTAAAATTGAGGGCATACCATTTTTATGCCACGGTATCAAGCAACGGGAACAATGAGCCATGTCAAAAGCCCTTGCTGGGTAAGGAAGCCTTTGCGAAGCCATGATGCCAATCATAGCAGGAACTCCCCTCTCCAATGCAAACCAGACCTGTGCTTCATGTGTATCCCTTGGTGCAAAAGACATTGATATGATGTCCCTCTTCAACAGGTATGCACCCAAACTCGCAACCTTAACATTCACAAAAAGGACAAGAACAATACACATAAGACTTGGAATGCTGCTAATTCTCATAGAACAAATGTACCTCGTGATATTTGGATAGTATTTGAAAACAAAAGTCTGAATAGAAAACTTGATATTTTGGCAATTAACTTACACCGCAGCCTGTGTCAATTGCAGTTCTGATGCTTCCATCAGTAAGAGGAATGAGCTCATTAATGTCATCAATATAAGCATCAGCTCCTCGCGGGAACATTGTGCCTCCACCAGGGAATCTAAATCGGTCACCCTCAACTTGAATCCAATTCTGCACGGCCTTTTCAATACTAAGTTCTTTATGGGGAATATTATCATACCAGGCATAATCACGGCTCTGAGGCCATTTGAAAGGGGTCTTATATTTAGGCGGAGCAGGTATCAAGCAAAGCAGTAATTCATCCTTTGCTGGGCAATGCCTCTCTCTATATTTCAACATGCTCCTATCAAATTTCCTTCCCCTCTGAGTATCTTGGCAAGGAGTGTACTCACTAAAGGACATGTCGCATGGTGGAATCTCATTAACTGAAGCAGTATTGTTGATCTGACTCTGATGATGGCTATCAAAATCCAAGGCAAGTGATGATGAAGATGATGGTGGATTATAACTAACCGCGGCATGATTTGAAACATCACAATCTGCTTTAGTGATGGACTGAGTCAGATTTGAGAGTGGCGAGGAATGCTGCCAAGC
The DNA here is from genome assembly GCA_964035475.1 of Salix caprea. NCBI lineage: Eukaryota > Viridiplantae > Streptophyta > Magnoliopsida > Malpighiales > Salicaceae > Salix > Salix caprea. Next base: position 1,395,269 of record OZ037743.1, read on the forward strand.
TCCCAAAACATAAAACAAAACGCAAAGGCCACTGACCCCAACAATCCAAGTTAGGCGTTTTCTCTTTGCTTCTAGCTGGTGGTGGTGCTTTGGTGATCCATTGGCCATTTTTCTTTATAATCAACAAACAACCTGCAAATATCTCAAGCACAAAAGAAATGGGCAGAAATAGATTTAGAGTAGTGAGATTGTTGAAAAGGCATACGCATCATTTCATAAAAATGTCAGCCTCGTCAAAAAATCAACATCAGACCCCAAAAAGCTCCACTTCCACACATGGACTCATCATTTCAAAATTTATTTTGTGAAAAGGAAAAGAAAGGCTGTCAATCTGACAGAAACTGGTGTCCAAAATGAAACCAGGCAGCAAACTTTTCATGAACGTATAGTAATCTGCAGAATTAATGAAGAACTTGGAAAGTTCTTCAAGACATGATAAAAATTTAAGGGCAATTTCCTGATTCATAAATTAGAGGAAACAGGGCAGAGACAGAGCATGGAGGAATTACTCTAAATTCCATTAAAAAAAAAACTTGAAGAGGGGAAATTAAAAGTAAAAACTACTACAATTAAGCAATAAACACGTTTGAAAAAAATAAAATAAAAAATCCCAAGTGACAAAAACACAGAAAAATCATTACAATCTCAAAATCAAAAACCAACGTATAAGAAAATTTCTTCCGGGAGATCTGCTAGACGGTGTAAGAAAATCACAAATACAAAGCTTGCTGGTGTGCACTATTTTTCGTCCAGTGCTAGATAAGCAAACAACATAAGTTAGGGTGCAAGAATCGATATTTTCCAACAAGAAACCAACTTTTTACAGCCTTTCTTCTGTTCTCTTTCTTTATTTAACCAAGAAAGCACAAGCCCACCAAGAAAACTTCAACAGACCCACAAGAAACCTTCAAGAACATGCTTATGCGTTTTTCTTAACTGTTAACACAAAGGTTTGCCATTTCCTTAAAAAAAGAACTGAAAAGGAGAGGAAAGTACAGTACCTAAAGAAGGTGATCTTCTCTCAGCCTAACACACCCTTCACTCCAAAAGTAAAACAAGAATCATAGCAGAAGCTACAAACTCAACATGGATGTTCTTTAGTTTTTGAGTTACTATCTCTGTGATTCAGTCACCAGTAATAGCAAGAAAGAAAGAAAGACACGAAGCTAATGAAACTAGCTAGCTAAAAAAGGTCAAGAAAGGAAAATGAAGACAAAGGGACAGAGAAAGGGAGTAGTTGAGGTTATAAAAATGGGTAACATGTAAAGGGAACACAGAAAGTCTCCACCATTACAGGAACAAGAAGGTGGGGGTGGAGGACTGATGGCAAAGAGAGCGTGTGGTTCACTTGGATTTTTTGTCTTTGTTGATTAATCCAGAGATGGAGGAAGGTGGTGACTGGTGAGTTTTCAGAGTTTTTGATTTAGTAAAAAAGAAGCGACATGGTGGTGGCAGGTTCTGAGCATTCACAGGAGACTGACCAGCCTCTTTTCACTCTCCTCCGTCTAGTTCTTCTCCTTCACTCTCCCTTTTACTTTTTTGTTTATAAATTCTTACTTTTCCCCCCTTCTTTTTAGGTTCCTTTTCCTTTTCAGTTTTATTAAAAAATTGTTTACTATCATATTATTTTTTAAAATATATAATAAAATAATATACTTTTTATTTTTTTTAAATAACACAATCTGAAAACACATTAAAAGAATAATTTAAAGTAAAATAATAAAAATAAACTTATTTTTTGAAAAAATATTTTTAAAACACAAAAACAAACAAAATCCAAGCTTTATTTTAAAAAATCAAATGAAAATTAACCTTAAATAATATAACGAATTAAGTTATATCATGTTCAACTTTATTAAAATCTAATTTGATTTTTAAAAAATAAATATAATAATATTATTTTGATTATTTGGGTATATTGAATAGCAAGGTAAATGCAGAGGACGCATGGCATTTTATCATGGTCCAATTGCTGTGCTAGTACAAGGTAGGTTGCTTCGAGGGGAGTAGAGGAGACGTATAAATAGTTTTGATGTTATTGTATTAAAAATATTTTTTTAAAAATAAAAAATATTATTTTAATATATTTTATAATAAAAAATAATATGAAAATTAACAATTATCATAGTATCAAATGATTCTATCTGTGAAACTTCAATTCATTACCTCGTTTGTTCTTGTATTTTAAAAGTTATTTTGAAAAAAAAGGTAATTTTTTATTATTTTTTCTTTCAAATTATTATTTTTATCTGTGATATCAAAAATAATTTTTAAATAATAATATAATATAATATTATTTAAATATATTTTTGTTTAATAAAAAGAGCTTTGAAAATATAATTGTTACCATGCAAACTCAACTCTTTAATCTTCATTATGTGATTGATATTATTGTAATTTTTGTGGCTCAAATTTGAAAAAATTATAGTTTTTTTAAGCTCATTTTTTTTATCACAAATTTAGATGAAAAACAAGTTTAAGCAACAGCTTTTTAAGTTGAAACATCTCCAACTACAATATTAAACTAAATCTTAGTGTTTATTTGAGAATATGATTGAAATTAAAAGTATTTTTTATTTAAAAATACATCAAAATAAAATTTTTAATTTTTTAAAAATAATTTTTAATATTAGCACATAAAAATTATCTGAAAACATAAAAAAAATTATTTTTTCAAAATTATTTTTGAAACGTAATATCAAATAAAATCTTAGTTTGAGAGTATATTTAAGAAAATTAAAAACAAATTATTTTTTCTTGATATTTTCAAATATTTTATGTTAATATTAAAAATAATTTTTTACAGCTAATGAAAAAATCCAGCAGGGAGCCTAGACTGGTCAAGTACTGCACCGGACTGCAAGGTACAGGATGTGCCTTGAGAGTAGCAAGGGTGGGTGTTGCCCATAAAAGCAAGGGTGGGTGTTGCCCATAAATAATAATCAATTTCAGAAGTGTTTGTACTTTGTACAGTAAAAAATAGTTATTTTTAAAATATATTTATTTAAAGAAATTATTCTAAAATCAACACATTAAAATAATTAAAGTTTAGTTTTTTCTACAACAGCGAGGGAGTTACTTGCTTATTAAAATATCCATGCAAAATGATTTTATGAATATATATAATTCAAATTCTTGACAAATATTTTTTTCATCTTATGTTAATTGCTTTGTCACTGTGTTTCGAATTTTTATTTTATTTTTGTTTTAAATTAAAAGTTTATTGTGTTTTTAAATCATTTTAATATGCTGATGTCAAAAATAATTTTTTAAAAATAAAAAATATATTATTTTAATATATTTCTGAACAAAACATAAATTAAAAAATAATCCCAACTACACTTCCAAATATGACTTTAAGCTACAATAATATGCTTATTAAAACATCCATGTAGAATGAATTCATGCCGTGATGATTGCATTTTAAAGAATAAAGTTTTTATGAAATTTATTTTCTTTTAAAATAAAATAATATGAAGTTAGAATATTAATCGGTTAGTTTTAAAAATTAAAAAACAAATATTAAACTCATTTATAATTTATAATTCACTCTTAAGGTATACAGTGGAAATAGACTCTCCCTAGCTAATTTCTAAATTTCCACCAAACCTATTTTAGGTTTTGAAAATATTAAACTCATCTCAGTAGATTTAATTTTAAGAAACTCGTAATTCAAAGCTCTAAATTATCTACACCAGAATTATTTAAATAAATAAAATAATATTATTTAATAAAAATAATATTATTTCAAAGACCAGTGATCATGAATTTTTTTTCCAGACTTCCAGTGAGTAATAATTAAGCAGAAACTTGGGCGAAGATATATTTTTTATATTGTGACGTTAGAATTATATATAAAAAATATATTTTTTTTTTCACTCAAACACAGATCTATAAACAGAATAAAAGCGGTGCGAAGAGGACTAGAGGAGTGGCACGAGAGCAGCTGGAGGTATTTGAGAAGCACTACAATTTTTTTTTTTTAAATTTGGATATTTTTTTGTATTAAATAATTTTTAAAAAATAACAATTATTTTTAAAACACATCTGTAAACACACTCTCTGCCACCCAGGAAAGGAGGGACAAGGATTTATGTCGGTTTATCACTGTATTTCAAAAATATTTTTAAAAAAAATTAAAAATTATATTTTTTTTTATATTTTAAATTAATTTTTTTGATATTTGTAGATCATTTTTATGATATCAAAAATAATTTTTAAAGTTAAATAAAATATTATTTTAATATGAACAAAAAAAATATTTTTAAATGAATCAACTATACTCTTTAATAGTCAATTATTAGATAAAAAAGTGAGTTGAAGTTGTTGGCTACGTCGACATATAGTCAAAAAGATTTGCATTTTGCTGTCGTTTTAAGCCCTCAATAATTGACTCTCAGGCACCCTTTTTATTTGTTTCTGTTTTAGGACAAGGGAGAGCCCAACTAGTGAACTCGGTATCCTATGACTCGCCTTTGTCATCTTCTTCAATGCAAAATTTTACACTTTCATTAGAAAACATCAATTTAGTACATCAAATATTCCTCTTTTTTCGATTGAGTCCCTAACTCTATCAATTTTACTCGAATTTCAATCGAAAACATCTCCTCGTAACCAATACCTTATTGCTGTGGTACTCACTAACCACTAGTCCAGCCTTGTGTTTTTTATACTGCCATATCAGCTTCCAGGGGTGTTTGGGCAACAAAAAAAAGTGCTTTGGATTTTTTTTATTTAAATGATTTTAAATTGGTATTATTAGATCATTTTGATGATAATGTCAAAAATATTTTTTTTAAAATAAAAAAATATCATTTTAATATATTTCTAAACAAAAACACTTTAAAAATCAACATTAACTACTCTCTCATACGGGCACTTAACCATAGTTGAGCTTGTACATGATTGCTAAGAGTTTCCAACTGAAGATTATTTTTCAATAAAAAATATTTTGAAAAACAGTTTGTATAGCATTTTCGGTGGATAATTATGAGCATTTATCTTGCGGAATAATAATGCAAATGCAAGCATGTGTCCTGAGGAATATAAGTTATTCTAGCTTGATAGTGAATGATTTTATTGTAAATACTACAACTTGCATGTCAATTAACCCTTCACGCCATGCATTATCTCTGACAAGACAGAGGAAAAGTATAGTAAGAATCGCAAAAGGGAGATACTTGGATAAGATCACCTCACCCCTCTATATGTTATCACCATCAACATCTGTCTGGTGACAACTAGAAGCTTTATAGTTGTCACGCTAGCCGGGAGATCGATCCGGGGAAAAAAAAGCTTCGAGATCGACCATTGATCATCCATTTTCTCACCTATCTTTCACCTATCCGGGAAATTCTACTGTAGTTAATGATGGTCCCACGAGTAACCCTAATTCAAAAACTAGAAGGCCAAGTTTTTCTTCGTGGTACCAATTACTCATTGCCACTGGCGCAGCATTCAGTGAAATTGTCCTTGGCTTCTTTTATATTTATTTTTATGCCGGGACCTAATAAAAGCCTAAAATGCAAAGACGACCACGGACAGAGCTCGTGCAAAAGAACCTGTTATTTTTGCCTTTTAGCCTTCGTTTAAGCAGCAGAATGCTCCTCGTAATGGCCGAGCGAGCCCCAACGTCCCCACTTGAAGGGAATTTACAGTTGCTTGCACCCGCCCCATTCAAAAACAAGTTCATGATTTCAATCAATCTAAAATAATATTATTTCAAAGATTGTCTTTTTTTAAAAAAAAATAATTGAAACTTCTTCATTTTAAAAGAAGATAAAGTCTGAAAACAGTTCTAACCTGTCAAATCAACCATGTTTAAATAAATCAATTTCCAGCCTGGTTTAAGATAAAACGCTGCCCGGATCCCGAGTAAGCAAGTCACTAGGCATTGTCCACACTCCACAGCATATCCGTCGAGTATTGCTGACATCATGTATATTGCAAAACTGTCAAGAAAAAGAAAAAGACATTGCTAACCTTACAAAAGCACCGCCACTTTACGACCCCTCACACGCGGCATTGCATAGAGTACAGGAACACCCCATGCATGGAGGGACCAGAAACAGCTGGACCACTTGTCACACACTCCGCTATCAATAATCAGGCAATCTCATCGTACAGGCATAAACACCGTGGAGAATCCACCGCTAAATTGTTGGATCCAAGCAAGAACAAGTGGTAGATGTGTTATAATTGTAGGCTGTTGCTCAACTTCTTGAATTTCTGTACAATCGGTTGGTGATTCCTGCTCTCGTACACTTCGATTAGGGATTGTATCGCCTTGGATATCATAAGTTTCTTTTGGTCCCCGATGGAGCTTCCAGCCTCAGACTGTGAGCTTGTCTCCCCTAATGATGAGGAGCATAAACCCTTAAACCACTCCTCCAAAAATGGGGCTTTCTGTGTGAAACAAACGAGGATGAATGTAAAGCTCTGAAGATTTCCATCAATGGACTGAATAAAATGCCATGAATATGATACAATGAAAGGTCCTCGCATTAGTTCATCGGATGCATATGCTGGGAGCCATAAAAGCTTCCACTTTTCCGATTCCTTTCATTCCATTTTTTACAGGGACTAGTTCTATTACTGATTTATGGAAACATAATTTTTTGGCAAGGGAAGTTTACATGATGTTTTCCCAGAGTGTTTGTGAATATTAAACTCCTACTTTCTTTCACAACATTTTACGAGCAATGAGAGATGCTTACTTTCACAAGGAAATCTTTCAATGGTTGGTGATCAGTGCTTGAAGCAAGACTAAGGACATGCAACATGGTTGCTGTTACCTGTGACCAAGAAAAAAATCATGTGAAATAGATTTGGAAAGAAAAATACAAGGTTAAGCCAAGCATACCAGCCTCTATAATGCAAAATGATAAGCTCTATTACAGAAGGATTGCTAGAGAAAGATCTGGTGGAAATCAGTTCCTCTATAATTCAAAATGCGTTTTTTAACTGAAAAAAAAATCTGTGAAAATAAATGACAAGGGGGATTGACCTGCTTCTCAAGGGCAACCCTATATTTAAAATTTGATGGTGCTGAAATCTGGTCTGAACCTAGATTCTCAAGAATATGTTCCAGTCCTTGGACAACATCCGAAAAGGAGTTCCCATAATCTGCATGAAATAAACAGTCAGAGGATAAGGGCAATTTACGGTTCAACTTCAGATTATAATTACATTATCTGAATTAATGCACTGGAGAGAAATTCAACAACTGGAATACAGATGATCATAAGTAAATTTGGGTGGAAGCTTGCTTCAGGCTGCTCAGAACTGTACATGATATCTCATAATAATTCAATGTTCAGCAAGGCAAACAGCATGTTCTCAACCATGACAGATGAAAGTGGGCTCAGCCCTCCTACTAACCAAATGCTGAGGCTGGGACAGCCAGTGCAGCAGCAGCTTGAATCCTGATTTTAAAGTTAGAAGAATCCCGTAGTAGCAGCAGGAGAACACTAAAAACAGATGGAGTCCTGCCAAAATGTACACAAGCGTGATTACATTACAAATTTCGGCTAAGAGCATAATTCAAAACAAAAAAATAGGAAAAGGTATGTAATTTATATAGAGCTCCTTCAAGCCAAGCAGGTAGAAGATAGGTATACATATTTGACTCTATTTATCACCATGAAGCTTACAGTTTTCCATGGCATGTCAACATAAATAATTTGCAACACCAATCCAAGGCACACAAACGAATAAAATATGAGGAACTTTTATGGAAGACAGTCCAGGTAATAGCAAGCAAACAGACGAAGGATAAATATAGCATGTAAAAGGTCCCTATTGGGTAATGTTGATCTGGTGACTACAAGTAAATTGTGAAAGACTGCACTGTTTTGGTATCACTTACCAATCCATATCTTGCAGTCTTAGTGTCTCATTTAAAAAGAGGTTACTCAACGCATGACATACATTCCACTGGACCTGTTACATGTTTATTATTCAAGGTTAAGAAGAGAACATGGTGGAACTGAGACTCAATTTAAATGCAAGAACAACACAAGGCCAGTGAAAGTTTTATCCTAAAATTAGAGCAATCAGAATGATACCTTAACATTCCCAGTTGTAACACAGGAAAGGAATGTTTGAACCATTCTCTCCAGCAAATGTGAGTCTCCCAAAGAAGTTGGATGGCGATAATTTGGTGCATGTTGAAGATTACTCCTTTCTGATAACATCTCAATATTGTTGCTTGATGAGTCTAGATAACCCACAGGCTTATCATGCACACCAGAAGAACCAGAAGAATTTGTATACTTGACAAATCTAGAAAGATTTCCAAGTGCTCTTACAGCATTTGATTTGATCTGATGGTGAGTAAAAGAGATGTCTCAATAAAGATCTGAAAGTATAAAGAAAACTGTCTACCGAAAGCTATGAGAAGAACTTAACCTTAACACCTACCCAGTTAAAATATACAAACTAAGCACCAGGGGAAGCTCCCAAAATTTAAGATGTAATAGTAAAACTTATGGAGCAAGGAATTGCTGTAAAATAAAATCAAAGAGCACGAACATGCTTGTGTTATCATGTTCTAGAGAAAAATTACTAAACTAGTAAAACAGGCATATATTAGTCAAATGAAGGTGGTTATTTCCAGAAAGTTTAATTCATCACATATATTTTCACGTGAAACAGTCTATGGAAACCCTAGCTAGCACTGGAGGAACAAGTGAAAGATGCACACAAGTTAGTTATACTTTGTTGGTTACTCCATTCCTTGATGTTTCGAGCAATTGATGAACTGTGCTTGCTCCCCATTCCTTTCACATAAATGTATTTACCATCAAAAACATATTGAACAAAATCTCCCATGTTAACAAGCAATTTGTGAGAGACCAGATAAGTGAGACATCTTAGATATCATCAGGAAAAAAAATAATCAACACCCATTGTGGATGGATGGAAAAATAAATTAAAGTTAGAGAAACTGAAAATTGACTCTGGCAATCAATTCGTTTACCTTGTCTCCATCTTCTGTTAGCCGCAAGGCACACTCAGTTAAAGATGCCACTAATTGAGGGTTTGTATTTGAGCCTATAACAGGAGAAAGAAGAATTAATTAAAATCAATACCAATATGAATTCTACAACATTGTAAATTTAAAATACCACTTTGATATCCTGCAAGTGCACCTGTGTACTTTTTCAAGGGAAATTCATCAATACAGTGACGCAGGGAATCACATATGTTTGCCAAAGCCCATGAGGCAGTTATTCTCACCTGAAAGAAATTAGTAATGCCCAGTCATCAAGGTTACATACTTGAGACAAATTTCAAAAATAAAATTGGAAAGGCGTGGTAAGTTACCGAGACCAAGGGATCACGAGTGTTGATCTCAACGACATGGATAAACTTGTCAAGGATCTCTGCACTAAATGGTTTAAGTTCATCAATTTTGTATCCACAATCTTGCATAGGAACAAATAGGTACTCAGATCATACAGAAATATTCCATAATCACCTTTGTGGAACTTGCAGAAAACAAGAGATTACACCTATGGCTCGACAAGCAGCTGACCTAACTGAAGGAACCCCATCATTAACAGCATTGATCTGCAAATTTTTTGAAGGTGCATTGTATGAACTTGAAAAGAAAAATAAATAATAAATAATTTTTCAGTGCAGAAAGCAAAACAGTTTCAAGTTGCACATGAACTTACCAGAGAAGAAACAATGAACTCCTGTTTCTCTTTTGGAAGGGAGAAGAATACAGAAGAGGTAATACCCGCAAAACAAGTTATTGCTGCAGTTCTTACCTGCCAGAGGTAAAAAATATGTTCCCAAAAAAATCAGCAATATGCAGGCATGAAGAAAAATCAAATTTTCACCAGCTGTATAGTTTTGTTATATTGCAATAGAAGAATTGTGTTTCATCTAGTCTTAATTTTTTTCTCAGCAGAAAGTGTTATATGATGTCAAAGGCTGCCAAGAAGGATGCTAACTGCAACTGTGCCAAATTCATTCAATTTATCAACATATTGAATCATCAAACCAATGGCTAAAACATTCCCTTTTAAAAAATTACTAATAATAGCTGTATAGGTTAAAAAATATTAAGCAGATGCACAAAATAAGAGATTCATCGTCCGACAGGCAAGGAATTTCATATTTTTCAATCGAAGACATCAAATACTCCAGGGAAAAATTACAGGAAATGCTAAAATTATCACCGCAAATGCAGCACAAGTATTAGATCTAGAGACAAAAACTTTAACCATGTAGAAGGAAAAATCTATTATCCCCTAAAGATCACACATATCATGAAAGTAAATTGTTCCAAAAAGGAAAAAAAGTTCAACAAACCATGGTAGAAGTATGCCGTAATGTCATGGATATATGCTTCTCTATTGCCTCAGACCAATGTTCTCTTCCTGAATGATACGTTTTTTGTTCATCTTTGGTATCTTCTGCACTTTCAGATTCATATGATGGTGCTGATGATACTTTCTTCATCCTCACAAAATCAGATGTAAATGGAGTATCCATTAACTTATCATCTAAAATATCTTCAGTTCCTTTAAATCCAGATATTGCACGAAGACATTCATCCAAAACCTATAATGGGAAAATGAAGAGAACAAAGGTAGTGAGGACAGAGGCATTACCGAATTAGAACCAGTTTTTAGAATAGAATAGCAATTCATGAAGAAATGTAAAAATGGTTTTTGAAAACATACAGGCACTTATTCTTACAGAGATTTTCATTTATATAATTCCAAGTCAGTAACTGCAAGCATAACTAGTCTTACTGGTTTACTGTTGGATTATATAGGGCAATCCAAACCACTGACTACAAATTTCACCTTAATCTGAACCAAAACTGTCAAACCCGAGTACAAGAAATTGTTTGGGTTAAAAACAAGCAAAAGAATATCTTACCTTGACAGCAGCTGTTACAATTTTTTCTCCAATAAAGCCAACACCATCTCCAGCATGTCCCTTCCACATCCTCACAGGAGCTTCTAGAGAAGCTGCCCTCAAAATTTTGGAGACTATGATGGAAACACGTTCCCAACAAGCAGATGCTATGTTGGGGTAACTGTGTATCACAGCTCTAAGAGTCTGGAACAAACAGTTGCCAAGTGGTTCTTCTTAAGTAACAACACACAACATTAAAATAAGAGCAGAAAAAAATTAAAGACATTCTTCTGAGCTTTGACCTTTCTAGCAAAGTTGTAAGCAAAACTCGCCCCCTAGAGATGGCATACAAATTTACCAAAGTCTTACTGAATGATAATTGTCTATGCCATTTTCCTTTTGAGTCCCAATAACTCTAGCATAAGGTGAAGGGAAGGGATGCTAAGGTTGGAGTTAGTACTACCTTTGATGGTCATGGAAATTAATCACAGGTATTTCCACATTTTCAGTGGATGGGATACTAACATTGAAGCCAATTTCCTCGTGCATGTTCATGAAACTCATTTCAAAGTTTTCCATATTTTTCTCCATTAGTTGATTATAATACAGGCAACGGTTCTTGCATTCACTAAGGGCAACTAGAAATGGGAAAAGTGTTTTATGAAGCACTTCCTTTGTTGTAAGCATTAATAATGTTACCTGGAGGGTCTCAAAGCATACTGTTGGATTGGTTGGCTGCTCAGAAAGCCTAAAAAGGGTGAAAATAACACCAGACCTCTTCCCAGCCTCAACTGCACCTGGAAGAAGGCTTCAAATAGATTACAAGGTCACATTAGACTAAAGTGCGAAAATGAAAACAATGACAATATAAATGGAAGTATTCCAACCAAACAAGACGATTATCAGCACAATACAGAAAGCATCAACCCAATAACAGAGATACCATAACACTAACAATTAAGAAGATAGAGATGTCTAACTTGTATAAAGCAGATTGCAAATGGAAAAAACTCGATTTTTATAAACAAACATAATAGAAGGAGCATGTGCAGAGACAATCCTCTAAATAACATAGCATAAAAAATCCTAACCTGTGGAAATTTCTTCTATAAGCATTTGCTTGACCTGTGGTGATGATGGTGAGGTTGAGAAAGCTGCAGTCAAGCAGCTAATAGTGCTAGCCTAACAAAAGATTTAAAGTATGATACAGAAGTTAATTTGCAAATGTCATTCCAAGCATCCTCCCCATACCCCAGAAAGGACAAAATGACCCAAAAAATGGAAAAAAAACGTTAAAAGATAACACAATTATTCCATCTAATACTGCATAAGCAGAACTCACCAGCAGACCAGTTTGATTGCTTTTGAAAGGGAACCCATTCTCAGCCTTTTCCAAGAGAGAAGCAATTGCTCTAGGTAACAACTCTTCGGGCATTCTAGAATATCTGTAGGATGATCACCCAGAAGGAAAAAAAAAAAGGGGGGGGGGGGGGGGAGGGGGGGATAAGAAGAGAATAAGTAATGTAAGAAGCAAGCAAAATGCAAACATGAAGAGAAAATAACCTTTAAAGTGAGCATGAAGTTTCTAAGAAACACTGGCTTATACATGATAGTGTATCAGAGTAAAATTCAAAATGTAATGACTGCGAGATAGTTTTTAGATGGAAGATTCGTACGGTGTAGATGATATAAGAAGCATTAGAATCTTGAACACGGATGCTAGTAGTCGACTATGAGTTTCACGCTGAATCAAGTGCAGAATACCTACACCAGATACAGAAGAGCATGCTTAATACTAGACCATGTAAGCAGTAAACCAGAAACATCAGGAAATAACAACAGTGAAAGCACATTTACACCAAAATTACTAAACTGCATGGCACACTGCCTCTCTACTACCAGTGTGAAGTTGCATCAGTATCTGTCCAAGGGAACTTGATAGTGCCATGAAAGATCCCCATTTGGTAGATTCTTTGTACTCTGCCACCTGCAGAAAAACAGATGAAGGCCCATCCAGCATAACTACCATGGTCGACGCAGATGCAATCCGAACCTGGTCACCACAAAACAAAAGAAATGAGTGAGAAGTGTTTACAACATAGTAAAAAGTCTGAAAATTGCACTGCAGATAATTTCAAACATCACAACTAAAGTGCCTATAAAAAAATAAGGAACAGACATTAATGATCTTCACAGTTGGGGAAAATGGGAAGGGAAAATTTGGGGAATGAAGGAAACTTATTTTCCTACTGCATGCCTGGTCAGCAAAGAGAGGAAAGGAAGAGAATCCAATTTTGCTCTTCTTTTTGTTAATGGATTGAAGAAAGAAATAGCATGCTAAGTATATTACTCTAACATTGTTATATAATTTCTGATTGACAATGTGGGTTTACATGACATCAAAAACCATAGTAAGAATGGGAATATAAATACACTATTCTACATCTAGCTGGAATCTTGAGGGCGTGGGAGCACTTTTTCCCCCTCCTCCCTCCCTCCCCATTCAGTTCAAAGCAAACAAGGTAAATGACCTTACTTGCATGCTCTTTCCATCACCATCTCCCATTCCTATCCTCATCCGCCCCACCAGGAAAAAAACAAAAACAAGTGTATGACAACAGAAATTGACATTAAAAAGTACCTTTAAATAAGGGTCATATAGCAAACTCGTCATTAGAGTTGCTTCAAACTTCCTGCAAATAAAGAAGTCACGTGCAGTAATCAGACAGAGAAAACTTCAAAAATGAAACCAAAAGATAAACAATACAGAAACAACACAAATTTGTTGTGAAAACTAGAGGAAAAAGCTTGACCTCTGTTGCAGTACATCATTGGTAGGCAAAAGCATTGTCCATTGGGCAGTAAATGACTTGGGATCAGCTTGACAAAGATCCTTATCCACAAAATAAAAAGGACAAATAGCATCAATGTTATGACTGGAATTGCAAATAATTGTTCAGCGATGATAGTTGTAGCCAGCTACAGCAATTTCATTAACATATTGGATGTGATCTACAGCAACTGAAATGAAATGAGACTAATAAATGCGGGCACCCCAACAAAAAGGTCACATCAAATACAGCTAGATAAATTATCAAGTAAATTTAAACTATGTCTTTCTATGAGAATAAAGAGCATCACTGAGCACACAAGACTATATTACAGTGATGTTGATACACAGATTGATAACAGATGGCTGTAAAAACTTTCAATGCTAAAAAGAATAACTTTATAATGTTTACCTGTATGCAAACAATGGCAGCAACCCGAACCTTTGAGCTTTGAATACCATCGGTATCTTTCCCTGATACATCACTATCACTGCAATCTGAATCTGATGACATGAAATCGGTTGCAGAAGATTCATGATCAGATAAACACAAAGGATCCTGAGCTTTGGGCTGTTTCATATTTACACCATCTTTTTTGCGCAAGTGTGGAGGCCTATATGGAGCATTGTCTTTTCGTACAGGCTCTTTAGAGTTCAACTTAAGACTCGCTAAACTAAGTTCCTTCTCCTTGTTAACAGTCGGTGAGGCTGTAAACTGTTGTCGACTGTTTATGCCATAAATAAAGAACAATCGTAATGTTGCGACAAAACCGGAAACCTGTAAAAAACATAACGAAAATAAGAACCACTTTGTAACATAAAAAAACAACTGAAGCATAGAGAGACAAACAACTGGGTCTTTACACCTGAAGAGCATATGGATTAACTTACATGATCGTGAAGAGAGCCTTTGGGATCCACAAGAACCAAATGTAGACAATTAAGAAGAGAAGAATAGAACCTGCAGAGAAGAATTGTTAATGTACTAACGCTAAACATTAACAATTCACATAGATGCAAAAAAAAAAAAAAAGCACTCCTGTTGATTGTAAGGATATGTTGTTTGGGGTTAAAGAGTGAAAATCATGGTACCTGGACATAACAATATCTTCAGGAAGCGAGTTGTTGATTGCTAAGGCATCCATCACTTTCCTAAGCACCTAATCAATAACCACAACACTTAAGACACTCATTTGTACACAAACAATCAACAAGGAAAAGGAATACACCTACCTCAATCGTAGATTGCCAAACATCAGCAGAAAAGGAAGACCCAACTTTTTCAAACACATCACCAAGCATAGCAAACGCATCAGTATAAACCTCCCATAAACTACTATACTTAGACACTCCCTTTCCAGTAGACCCGGCAGACCTTTGGTTCCCACTACTATACAACGAGCTAACGAACTGTGCACGAGAGCAGTCAACAATACGGAGAAGGAATTTCACTAACTGAACATTATCCGATAGCATACATTTTTGCTGATGTTCACTCACAAAATACCTACAAATTTATATACAAAAAAAAAAAGCAACATTAAATGAAAAAACAAATAAAAATCTAGCAATCACCACAAGAAAAACTAACCTTACAGTCGCTATACATTCGACAGCTAGACTAACATTTGCGGTACCAGCTTTTCCAATAAAGAATTGGAGCATTTTCGCATACGAATCAAGTACAACACTCCATGCATTAGAATTTAATTGCAGCGAAACGCGTTGCCCTTGGCATACATCATAAACCTAATTTACAAAATTCAAATTCAATAAAACAAAAACTAACACTAACAAAGATTAAATATTTAAATAATTTTTACCAGATGTGAAATGTTAGGGTACACAGAAGTGAAATCTTGTGATGAATTCGCTGCCAATTCCAGTAAAAATATCAAATCAGAGGTAATCTGATCAAACAAGGTGATTCGTAAGTTAATGCGATAATAATTAAGTAGTCAATCAGTTTATTAGTGAGAATTGAGAGTGATGAGTTACTTCGTGAGAAGGGAGATCGGCGGCGGCGGAGAGAAGAGAGGGAGAGGAGAAGAGTAAATCGTGAAGGAGTTGTGGTAATGATTCTGATTCTGATTTTGGACTTCGAGTTGTTAGAGTTTCGTCTCTTAGAGTGAGAAATGCTGTTCTCCAGGTTCGGATTATCGGCGGTTGCATCGCCGACGACGATGGTGTCGACATAAAAGCAGAAATGATTAGTGGGCGGGGGAGAGGAGGTGGGAATGTTTATAGCATTTCTTGTGATGATATAATTTAAATGGGTGCTAGTGTTAGAACTTGTTAATTGAGTGGCACTTTGTTCCTTGCAGCAGGTATGAATATGAATATGCAAATTAATTAGAAATCATATTTAAAATTATAAAATAAAATATAAAATTTTGAGATTAAAAGATAACCTCAATTTAGATAGTTAGAATTTTTCAATTTTATAAGTTTTAGTAAAAAAATATCTTGATTTTTTTTTTGTGATTTACGTCTCGTATAATAGTAAGTTTTTGTATAATAAATTATTATTTTAATAAACAAAAAATGCTTTTAATAAACGAAAAAAATACTTGATTAAGGATTTATATATGGCTATTTTTTCAAAAGAAAAATTAAATAATTTGAAATCATGCAAATATTTATTTGGTTATTTTACATTTTCATTAAAAAAAACATGCTACTTATAAAAAAAAATTGTTTTCATCGGGATAAAAAAAAACCAAATAATTTGATAATAGAATGGAACTTTAAATGGTAAGTGAAATTTTAACTACAAAAAAATATTTTTTTCTATAATTTAGGTAATTTGATAATAAAATGGAACTTTCACCAATATTTGGAGCCTTTAACCTTACCCTTCTTATATTTAAAGTCATATGTTTCATGCATCTTAGTCTCATGCATCTTAGTCTCATTTATAGGCCTCTCTGTGTGAAGTCGATCTTCTTCAAGCTCGACATGACGAGCAACATCATCAAATGTCTTGATGTTGTCATTATGGGTAAGGTTAATACATATGTGTTCCTAATTGCTTAGCAAATAACAGATAATTGGTTGGACTTATTGTTTATCAATCATCTTCTGCCCAGCACCCCATTATTCACTAATCATGTTAGACATGATTGTAAAATGTTGTCTCATCATCTGATTTTGATGCCTTTTGTAACCATTAAATTTTAGGGTTAACTAACTAAGTCTAGTAGTGGAGGTTCCTCTTTACTGAATCTTTACTGCATCCCAAACAAATTAACGATGTCTTTCAGAATGCAATATTATATCATTTTGCATTTTGTTTGACATCAAAATGCGAGCTACATGATCCCTGATCCTTGCTTTTATAGGTTTGATATGCTTCCATATCAAGCCTATGCTAAGCAATGTTTCCTTGCTCGGGTTTAGTCATTGGTTGTGTAATTATTTCCCATATTTCTTGCTCTTTCAGGAAATATTCAATCTTATTATCCCAAACATCGTAGATCTTTTCATTTAGTTGGTCTCCATGGTTCAAATTATCAATAATACTGTTAGAAGTAGCCATATTAACATTAATAACAAATATTAGTGTATAATACAATTTAAATGACATATATTGTCACTCGATTCTAAATTAAACAAATAATAATATAACACATACAACATAAATGAAAAGAATGTCAAACACTTAATCAATTTCTATTTCTATGGTCTAATTATTATTGAAAATTTAAATGAGTCCAAAATTATAGTTATTAGTTTCAACTAACAACTTCCAAATATCAGGTTACATATATTATCATTATATTAATATTAATTCATTGTTAATATAATATTATCATATACACGACTATAATGTAATTAAAACTTAAATTACATAAAATATACACTTCAAAATAAATAATCAATTATCCTTTAGAAAAAATGAAATAAAAAAATACAATATTAAGAATAATAAACTTTTTAGAATTATCTTATATTGTAAGGACATAAACAGGGTCTCCAATTACATCATCTACTTCATCAAAGTCATTTTCTTCAGGTTTAGTCTGCTCAAACCATGGAATGAATTTAGCAGCAACATCCAAATAACTTGCGCTTATTCTAGTGCGTCATATATTCTAGTGCGTCATATATTAACTTGATGACAAGTTAATATGTTTAGGCTATATCGAGGTATTTTGAATTACAAATTAACAAGATAAAAATAATAATAAAAAATATCATGTTAAATTCATACATGTCACACACTAGTCTTAAATTTCAATTTTAAAATTGAAAAATTAAAATTTGATAGTGTTGGGCTTGGATTGACTACCAAGAACATAAAAAAAAAAAAACACCACCAATTTCAAATCAAATTAAAAAAATGGTGTAAATGCTGCTCTTCAATTTAATACATTATTGTATTAAAAAATAATTTTATCTCTAGGTTTTCGTATTTGTGAAAAAGAGAAACAGATTTAAAGAAATTGACATTTATAATTCTAGATTTTAGAAAATGTAAGATCAAAATCAATAATAAAAATGACTGGACTATAAATTTTTATCTACTTCACATAGTTAGATACAAAAATTATATTTTAAAACTTTATCCTCTAATTAATTTTTTATACCCTTAATATTTAATCTCAATTTTTTTTACCCGAATCCAACACAATCTTAATTTACGACTTTCAATGTTAAATTTGAAATAGTTAGAATTTAGAATTATAATTCGAATATTTATATTTTTATTTGAAATTTCACGTGTTAAAATTATAAAAAGAAAACATTAAAGACAACCAAATAAATTATAATAATAAAAAGTTTGAATATCCTTAATAAAAGGCAGTAAATGTGGGCTGGTATGGCCCTGATCGGGGCCCAAACCATCATCAAACAGGGCCTGGTTATCTCCACCAATCCTAAAATATAATAATAATTTTAGGGTTTAGGGCATTTTCTTGCTATCTAGCCCCACTATATAAGCAAACTATGTTTAGGGTTTTGTGGCGATTCCTAAACAGAGAAAGCAGGCTAGAGAGAGGGCTGCTACGTTTTGTGAGAAAACCATGAAGACAATTCTCTCGTCCGAGACCATGGACATCCCTGATGGGGTGAAAATCAAGATCAATGCTAGAGTCATAGAAGTGGAAGGCCCAAGAGGCAAGCTGAGCAGGGACTTCAAGCATTTGAATCTTGATTTTCAGTTGATCAAAGATGAGGAAGGAAAGAAAAAGCTCAAGATCGATGCTTGGTTCGCAACTAGAAAGACCAGTGCTGCTATCAGGACTGCCCTTAGCCATGTGGAGAACTTGATTACTGGGGTTACCAAGGGGTACAGATACAAAATGAGATTTGTGTATGCTCACTTTCCCATCAATGCCTCCATCACTAACAGCAACACTGCTATTGAGATCCGGAACTTTCTTGGCGAGAAGAAGGTAAGATTTATTCCCGAGTTTGATTTTTTTTGTTTCGCGTGGTATTCTTGGTGTGATGTTGTGAGAATTCAGATCACTGCTATGCAGTTTTTTGATAGACTTTCAGTTCCTTGGTGTGATGTTATAAGAAATCAGATCACGAGTGAATAATTGCTGTTGAAGTTCTGTAGTTGGGTTCCTGCATCATGAAATAAATATTGTTAGAATATTAATGGAAATACATTGAGGCTAAGTAAAACCCTGGTAATGTTAATAATACAGCTGTTTGGAGTGTAAAATGAAACTTGGTTTCATGATATTTTTATTTGTGTGAGTTGAAGTGAGTTTTTAGAATTGATGATGAAGGATGTCAGTTTTTACTAATGGTTCGTACTAGCTAAGTGTTTGGATTTAAGGTTGGTGATTTGTTTATGATTTCATTTTATACGGTGGAAAATTGTCAATGCAAAGTTTCGTTGGATTTCTATGCTGTCCAGTTTTGGGGTCTGTTGTGCCAAGCGTATGGATTCTAGTTTTCTATTTCAAATCTCATCCGAGTCTTATGATACATGCAACATGCAAGTATGAAATAATTGATTGTCACTGATAGCTGTATTCTAATTAATTGAAATGACAATTGATTTAAGTTTCTGTTTCATGGACATGAGTTATTGTACATTGGTGGTGTTTGCTATACTGTGACAAAATGCAGACTTCATAGTGTTAGAATGGTGTGTAATTGGCTTCAGACATGTTCTGATGTTATTGTAGTCTTTTGCTCCAGGTTAGGAAGGTTGATATGCTTGATGGTGTTACTATTCTCCGATCTGAAAAGGTGAAGGATGAGCTCGTCCTAGATGGCAATGATATCGAGCTTGTCTCCCGGTCAGCAGCTTTGATCAACCAGGTCTCTTTTTCTCTCCTTTTGTGTGCGAGTGTGTACATGTGTGTTAGCATTTTTATACATTGTAGAATATGTACTCATGAGCATTAGCACAGTGTGGCATTCTTTTTTTGCGAGTTCTTGTTCCTTTGGACGTAAAAGATGCATTCGAAGTCACTGAAATTACTTTCATGCTCTTACCCACTCCTTTTTGTACAGAAATGTCATGTTAAGAACAAGGATATCCGAAAATTTCTTGATGGTATCTACGTAAGCGAGAAAGGCACTGTGGTTGGGGAAGAATGAGGAGCCATTCCAGTTGCATCAACATGGTGGGAGTCCCATTCATGTTTCTTTTTAATATCTTTTGGGTTTTCAAACATTTTTCAAGCATAACATCTTTTGGATATTTGCTAGAGTTTCTGTTCTTAGAAGTTTTGTCATGTCATGGGATTGCTTTTGTATTTTCTTGCTATGCCCTTGAAGTACAAATATGTCTTACATGATGAAGGCAAGAAATTAGACATGAGTGGATGTTTTATATTTTATTTATTTGAAGAATCTTATCGAACAACTTGTTATAGAAGTCGTTTTTCTTAAACTTGATGAAAGCTCAGGCAGCTGCGGTTTTTTTTGTTGAGATAACAGGTCAATACTTTATGTAGCAGTGTATTTTGCTCTGGCAGCTGATGGTTCTTTGTCGAGCATATTTTTCCTTTTGAAATGTCCATGTACTATGATGATTCTCCTTTCCCCCCCGCCGTGATGGTGATTAAAGTACCATCCATACAGTTCATTATCCACTGGTTTGATTTCCATTCTGTTGCCTCTGTTTTGGAATCTCAAAAAAACGCTTGAAACCACAAGCTTTACTGATTCTCCGATGATTCTTGGACTAGTCTTAGCATGCCAAGTGAAATGGGCACTTTCTCACTTTACACGGCTGGTGAAGTGGCTCTTTTTTGTGTTTTGTGTACTGTTTTCTCGGTTGCTGATCTCTCAGTAATGTCTGTTCCTGTTGAGTGGCTCTGTCTTGTCATCCACATCTCAATTTTCTGAGGATGACCTGCAGATCAAAATTCTACAGAATTTTCTCAATTTTGAATTTCACCTGCGGCTTCATTTTATCAGGGTAGTAGTGGTGATGGAAAACAGATATTCATGAACCAGGCAAAGTTTGACATTTATGATCTTTGCTTTTCTAAAGCAAAGCAGGCGAAGGTTGGTTTATGTTCCTAAAATGTTTTTTGCTTATTTGAACCCACTTAAGACCAGTCTTGCATTGCATCCCCCTTCAGCAGTTGCAATATCAATGAATGGTGGTGAAATAAGACTGACAAAATAGAGTTTTAGCCATGCTATGCTACCAGAAACGATTATGATCGCAGGCCTACCATCCAGCTAGTAGAATTTTGATCAGCAGGTTGGGTAACTCCTGATTTGGGCAGCCGAAAATTGATTGTTGGATAACACGGATAATTTTAAAAAAATAAAAACAAATATTATTTTAATTTCTTAAAAAAATATATTTTTAAAATTATACACAAGCACAGTGCTCCGGCAAGTTTCAATGCCAATCAAAAACAATAGGATGCACCTACAAGCACTGTGCTCCTGCAAGTTACGTGGCTTAATTCTATTGGAAAAGGAGCACGTGACGCCATGATCCCTCCTGCAAGATTTGTTTGCCGTGAATCAGAAGGCAAACATGGTTAACAAGGGCCGTCTGCCATCTGCCATCTGGTACACAACATGTCCCATTGCCATCCAAAATTGGCCGACAGGCAGCACTTACGTGGCAAGTCAGAAACCTCTTCATGGTTCAATGATTAACTTTTGTTTCCAGCCACTGAAGGACGGGATGACGATGCCGAATCTCACCAAATCCAGCAGTAGCTCCTGCAGTCAATTCAATCATGGGTCATATAGTAAATAGGGGTATTATCTTAGTGATTGAAAGGGTTTGTTTCTTTTTTTTTCTGTATTAGGATTCAAGTTCTACTATACATGTTTGTCACCCCGCGGTGCCTTACATGTTCACTGGATTTGCAGGATGTTCAATGAATCTAGAAATTAGTTTTGGTGCGTATAAACTGATCTGAATATCCCAATTATAAAAAAAAATCATGGGTCATATATAAAATAACATTTAGCAATAATGAAAATAATCCGGATATTATAAATATATATTTTTCTAACTCCAAAACAGAAACCCATATAATTTGTTTTCTTTCTTATCTTACGAAATTAACAGCGTATATAACAACAAAATCTTATCTAATTGCAATCGGAACCAGCTTTCAAAGAGTTAATTGCGACTGTGAAACTCGTGATAGGCATGGACCTGCCAGCATAGGCATGTCAGGGTCCCAAACCACCAAAGGCTTTTGCCCTACCCCTCAGAAAATTTGGCTCCATTGAACTGCAATGAGATTACTCCATCCCACTTGGTACTGTTCAGTTGCCTTCTCAGCGAGGCAACTCCATTCCTGTTTCCTAACCTAATAAATTCCATGTTAGCAAAACCAGGCAGGTGGGTCCAAAACCATTCATCTATTTACAACTGTGGGCCTAAATTCTGAACTTTCTTCATTTCAGTCCCTCCATTTTACGGAATCACAAGAACTCCCCCCTTCATTCAATTTTTGGAACGCCTGTCTACATCTCTCTGAAATCTTTGAGTACCTTCTTCAACTTGATCCACTCCTCTTCACTTTTCAAAAAGACGAGTAACGAGCCATGGTCCCAATATCTTTCTCATCATATTTCTTGGATAAACTCTCGAATTATCATGTGCTGTCTTGGGATAAAAATATCAAGATGGTAAGAGCTTAGCCGATGAAAGATTTGATTTTTCTTGATTTAATGATTGGTGCTTGAATTACGTGGATACAACTTATGGGTTGCCAACGCCATGCCCATCATTTTTAGTGGAAAGAATCAAATCAATCAAATCATCTAAATAGGTAATTTAAGCAGTAAAAGTTTAAGATTAAAGAATTTGCATAGTTTAGATTATAGTCATTGAAAATTTACATAGTCGTTAATTTTAAAACTCGTAAAATTAATCGAGGTACACGTAAATCAACCGAAAATCTATATTAATAAGTAAATAAAAAATCAAATCAAATCCACCAACTTGGTTATCGGGTTCGGTTTGATTGGCATTGGAAAAGGGCAAATCATATGCATCTAATCATTGCCATCCACCTGCACACTACTTAATGCGCTTATTAATCCCATATCTATCTTGATTCGTTCAACCCTAGCAGTCTATGATCGTTACATCCTTAACCTTATCAGAATTCATTAAAGAGGCAACCGTGTGGGAGCTTTCATCAACCCCTGTAAATGATACTCTGTCTGGACATGGATTTTAACCCTAATTCTTGACTTCATCATAGCAAGGCACCAGGTGGGCTAGTAGCAAATAACTTCTGCAAGTCTAGATATTACATAATTAATTAAGCAACCCAGATGTTTTTCTCCAGTACTCCTGGCCTAGGCTACACATTATTGATGATCATGTGTAGATAAGATAGAAAACAGAGAGTTGAGCAATATTTTTATCGGGGAAGAGACATCTTCTTTTGGGGTGGGGGACAGTGAATGATAAGGGTCTGCTTTACAATCGTTAATATATATATATATATATATATATAATCTTCTTTTATCAGGAGTGTTGTAAAGCTATGAAGAAAAAAACACACCACAGACCCCACACAGAGCCGTTTCTTTTGTTAACCCGTTCATGGGTAGTAGGTTTCCCACCCAAGGTACAGTAACTGTACGTAAAACTTGAAAACTTGGGGCGTACGTAGCAAATGAGTTGTCTGAAAAACAAGAAGGAGATGGTAAAGATGGTGGTGATACGATGTAATTTCTTACAAACCGTTCTTGAAAACATGGGGCGTAGCAAATCAGCTGTCTGGAAAACATGATGGAGATGGTAAAGATAGTGGCGGTATGATGTAATTTTTGTTTTAAAAGGTAAATTCATTCCACACGTATATGTTTGGAATTATTATGTTTGATTTTCTTTTAATATTAAAATATCAAACTCTTTAAAAATATAAATTCTTGGAAAAAAAAACCCAAATACAATGGTAAACGATCTCTAAAACTGACGAAAATATGTTTATGGATTAGCCGAGAAAGAATTAATAATCTCATTAATTATCCTGATAAATACGAAAAATGATACGACAAAATACTAAAAACTGATACGAAAATACCCTATTACTAAAAAAAAAAGAGAGCAAAAACCTCCAGTGCAGGAATGAACTTCTTGATGATGCCTATAAAATCATATCAGTCTATTCTTTCACGCAAACTCTTCTCTCTGTCTCTCTCTCTCTCTTTGTGAATCTGATAAATCCATCTCAGGTCTCAAGAGCATAACTGGTAAGAACTAAGAATCCACGTTACAGAATACACAAGAAAATTCAAGTTTCAAAATGAGAGCAGCACTGTCAGAAATATCAGCAAACATCAGCCGTCTATCTCCACCGCCACTCAATTCTAGAGCCCCATCTTGTGACCCTCAAGTTCATAGCTGCAAGTGGTGGCCTTACTCAAACTCAAATGATTTTGGAGGCAACGCAGCTATGATCGTCATCATTCTCCTCTGTGCACTCATTTGTGCTCTGGTTCTCAACGCAGCTATTCGTTGGTTCTTGCGAAGCAATGGCAATAACTCACCAGACAGCCTTGGCGAGCTTGAGGAGCAGAGGAAACCCAAAAATGAGGCTGAGATGGCAACGCTAGTGCTGGCTACGACACAGGTGTATTCTGCTGGAACGAATCTTGGTGGGTTGGAGCCGGATTGCGCAATTTGCTTGTCAGAATTCTTGGAAGGTGACGGGATTCGGGTGTTAGGGAGATGTAACCATGGATTCCATGTCCATTGTATAGAAAAATGGCTGTCTTCTCATTCTTCCTGTCCTACTTGCCGCCGCAGTTGTCTTTCTTCCTCTCCTTCTTCACCAGAACACGACAGCAACTCTTCTCAATCAGCAGAACCTGAAAGAGCTACAGACAATCTCAGCACTAATGGAAACATACCTGTGTAACTAGTTCTTACAAAAACATTTCTTCTTCTGATCAGATTCTGTAATATTCAGCTACCTGGGATAGACCTATTTCTGCATTCAATCTCACCCATTGATTTAGAAACCTCTGAAACATCGCAATCTCTCAGTCAGAATTTCAAAGGCCATAGCCATGTAAGATAACTCTTAAAGCAAATTCCAGTAAATGGGATTTCCTTTGTTCCTGGTAAGGACAACAAACATGAATCTTATGTAGAATCAACTGATGTCTATATCCCTCTCTCGGTTTCGAATCCGAGCCCCTGTCAATACAGAGTAGTTGAGATACTTCTATCCAATAAAATTTGTATGATGTTAAGTTCTTCGACCACATGGTTCCTTTCAGTTTCAACGAAGATGCATCGATTGTTCTACCAGGTAATGAATGTCATTCGGCTGCTTTTGGCCAACGACACGATTGTGGCTCTTTTGTTGTCTTTTTCTGAATGGAAAAGAAGCTTAGCGTTCAACTCACTCCCAGCAAAGAATTATTCTTTCATTGCTTCGCGTGCCCGTTAAATTCCCTAGTTCCTAGCAAGCAACTTTTTCAATGAACTTTCTGTTAAAGGAATACGAGCCACTTCTTCCCTTAATCATGGTATCTTTCAAAAGCATCAATGCAAATGTGCAATCCTTTCCTTTCCTTAGGAATTGCTTGGCCGCAAAATTGACTAAAATTCTTCACCCTGCTTCAACTATATTTCTCTGGGAATTCTAGTGATGACAGAGGTGTATGTACTAGACGTATTTCCACAAGTTTACTTGCATAAATCCTACGGCAAAACTCAAAAGTCCAAGAACATCTGTACAGATTTCATTACTCGCATACACACAAACAAGATCAGCAAGAAAACAGAGAAAAAACTGAAAAGATTGTAGTGATCAAACACATTTTATAAGAGAGAGAAGGAGAGCAGTTCCGAAGAAGATCAAAATCAAACCAAACAAGCCATATTAATCAGTTTCACAATACAAAATAGCAAGGAACCATCTCACTTAAAAACTTAAGTTTTTAGGTGAGATCCTGAATATGATTTATATTATTCTCTAACACCCCCCTCAAGTGAAAGTATTTTGGACTTGAAACTTGCATAGACCCACACTATCTTATGTTTGGTTTTTAATCAAATAGAATGAGAGTGATGAAGTCCGAACTCGTGATCGCTGGGTCAACAAGGTTTTAATATCATGTCAAGAAACCATCTCATCTAAAAACTCAAGCTTTTAGATGAGATCCCATAATATAATTTATATTATTATATATCACAAAACCATAATGATAAAAGATGGATGGGAAAAGGGGAAGATAAAACACAATTGCATTTCAATTCCTGTGAACAATGGAGGGTCCTGATTCATGGCAGGCTTCCTTGGTTAATCAAAGTCTGCAAGCGACAGAACCTAAAAGAATCCAAATTACTATCTGCAATAAATTGCCTGAATAAAACACGGAGCACCATATAAACAAAAACAGAAAGTAGCACACATGCCAGACCAAATAAAAATGAAAGAGGAAGCAGTAGTAGAAGAAAAACAATATATGTAGAAGCTTCGGAACAGTATAATATGATTAATAAGCACGTGTAATGACTGAGTCTTATAGTTTGGCTCTTTTCTTTTTACCACTCCCAATTATCTCAGATCCTCTCCCCACTAATGGAACTCAAATGTTTGCTTTGTTCCTTTCCTTTATTCCACAGGCTCCCTTATGGTTGCATGAGTAGAATAATGGGATCTCTTGTGACATCAGGTTCTGTAATTTTACAGGCCAGGAATCTCTTTAACATATGCAATATCAAATATAGCAGTAAAAAGAAGAAATTAGGTATAAAATAGAATCATCAAGGGAGAGCATGATATGTACCTCCTGGAAAATGCTGAGGGAAGCCTGCATAGATCCTCTAATCCAGGCAATGTGATTTCGTAAATTCCAGGTGCTTCCATGCTATTGAGTGGTGTCTGAAATGTTGGCATGAACTGTGCAAATCTATATATATCAGGAAATATAGCTGTCATATTCATATATATCTCCTATTTCATGCTATGTATAAATATTCTGTATCAGAAATCAAGTAGAACGAGAGGGAATTCTTCCAGAAAAACTCTTTAGATTAACATGAAATAGGACTTCAGGGAAATGGAAAAGATCTGTACCAATGGAGATAACCTGGCCATCAGGTTGCTGATGGCTCTTCTCAATTGATGAACTACTTATAACAGTTTCAATTTCCTGCTCGTAATCGAAATCACAAACGCAATCCTCTCCTAAATGTCACAAACAATTTCCTGTTCAGCAGTTGTGGTGAATGAGTGCCAAATCTTTCAAACTTCATCCCATTTCATGTCTAATGTGATCATTCAGTCTTCAATTTCGAATCATATGCATAGCAGATCCTTGAGAAAGGTGACTGCACTTTTAGCAGGATACATTGATTTGCTCTTATGGTAATATCAAGAAATCATAACTGATGATTTTTAATTTTTAACCTGTAATTCGAATCTGAATCCTATTCTGATACCCCTTATTTTTATTTTTCTAAGCATGGATTAAGAGTCCTTTGGTTTGTATAATTGGAGATGTGTTTTGCAGCAGCCACGTATTCAATTCCATTTGGCTAATAAGAAAAAAACTGAGTGATTTTACATAAACACACTGAAAACTCTTTTTTGGATCTGGTTAAGAAAAAACTATAATTTCTAGTGTTATGTTTGTTTTCAAAACGCGACCGCAAAGTTACCACAACAGCAAGCAAATGCTTTGATTGGATTGAGCTTTTAAACTAAGATATTATTTCATCTCAAAGATGAAAAAACAGGGGAATAAATGATATTATTTAAGCTGCAGGATCCATATCAACCGCAGCAGAGTCTGAGGAAATTCAACCTATTGTTTGTGACGATGACAGTGGATTGATTAAGGTGAGGAACTGTATCTTTCAATAGTTTGTGTTGATTTCTATCTGCATTGTTACGGAAGCCCTTTCCAGCAGGGCTGTTAGTTTCGTTTTGCCGAAACTATGATGTCGTTTTTACCCCGTTTAAAATTTCGGTTCATTCCGGATTTTTCAGTCAAATACCGGCCGGAACGCGCCGGTATCATTTCTCCTGTGCCGTATCGGCTAAATAATATTTTTTTTAAATAATGAATAATTTTACAATATCAATCATATCTCTTAATCCGACTGCTAGATTGAGATGAAATTTTATGAGTAGACTCTTGATATATTTATATATATTATGTTAAAATTTTAGAGCAATAAAAAAATCATTTTCTTGTGTCTTTTTTTAGATTAAATTGTATAATTTTAAATGATTTTATTTTTGGATTTGAACTAATTTTTTTTTGAATTAATATATTTAATTATATATATACATAAACAATACAACCTGAAATGATATACCAAAACGCTCCAAAACCAAAACATTTTATTCTAATTGAAAAAACAAAGCACTAACCTAACTAATTGACAAACTCGCTTTCCAGTGCTCAAGAAGTAACTCTTCATCTCGATATTTGATTCTACGAATCAGACATGAAACGGGAAATTTCCCATGCACAAAGAGTTAACACAGCCCACGAGCAGCTTGTTGAACACAAGATGGATCATGCCAGCAACATTACTCTGTCATTTTCCTTGCTCCACTAGTGCAAATCACAAAAAATAACTCGAACAAAGAAAACCCAATCGTTGTCTATTAACATGCAAGTTTCAATAACAAGGAGGAACGATCAAGAACCAATATAGAGAAATCTATGATCCAAATGAAAACAATGAAGCAGGATATATCAAAACTTAGGGCTCCCTCCTATAATTTCTTTCACCATTCCCTTGGGAAAACGTGAAGCTCCACCATATAATGGCGGGGAAGGAGAAAGAGAAGTGAGAGAGTGTTAAATTTTAATGAGATTAGCTTTGAAGATAAGAAGATTTAGTTGTGGTTTTTTAATTTAGTTGAAATTACTATTCATAATAGGTTTTATCAATAAACCTATTATTTATCTAATAATCTCTCCTAGTCTATTGAGAGTTCTAGTTTATTTCAATTTCTAGTTCTTATAAGCCTATAAATAGGCAAGTTTCAATTGAATAAATTGAGTGTTATTCATTCCAATATTTGTGATTTTCGGGTTCTTCAGGATTTCTTGTTTTTCCATATTTTTAATCTTAACATTAACTGTTTTAAACAATTATTGTTCAGATCAAAAGTCCAACAGTGGTATTAGAGCAGTTTTTCTTACGAGACCGTGGGACTTTGTTGAGTGATAAACACAAGAGAGTTTGAGAGCTAAACACAGAGTGATTGATTGCAAACAAAAGAGGTTTATTTTTATCAAATTACCTCAAGCAACATTGTTGCTGCCATTCTAGTATTTACTGGAGAACACTATCACATATGGGCTATGAAGATGAGATTTTATCTAAGATCTCAAGGGTTGTGGAATGTGGTCACAACCGATGCTAATCCATCACCATTATCAGCAAATCCAACACTTGCTCAGATAAGAGCACATGAAGAAGAGAAACTGAAGAAGGACAAAGTCATTACATGCCTACACTCAGGACTTGCAGATCATATCTTCACCAAGATTATGGACTTGGAAACACCAAAGCTTGTATGGGACAAGCTTCAAGGAGAATTTGAAGGGAGTAGCAGAGTCAAAACAGTTTGAATCCTTGCATTGAAAAGGGAGTTTGAACTGATGAAGATAAAGGATGTTGAATCTGTCAAGGATTATTTTGGCAGGTTAATGGATGTTGTGAATCGAATGAGGCTGCTTGGAAAGGTGATTGAAGATCAAAAGGTGGTAGAGAAAATGATGGTTACATTGCCACAAAAATTTGAAGCCAAAATTTCTGCAATTGAAGAGTCTTATGACTTAAACATTCTCTCAATTGCAGAATTGACAAGCAAATTGCTTGTTCAAGAATAAAGGGTGCAAATGAGAGATGAAGAGGTCATAGAAGGGGCCTTCCAAGCCCCTTCTATAATGTTCATCAATAATGTTCTTTAAATTCCTGAACTAGACCAAAATCTGCTAAGTGTTGCACAAATGTAAAGGAATGGTTATGAAGTTTCCTTCAAGAATAATTGTTGTTTTATCACTGATATTCATGGATCAGAAGTAGCAAGAATTGAAATGAATGGTAATAGCTTTTATTTAAAGCTTGATGCAATTGAAGGGCATGTTTGTAGTGCCATAGCTGATGACAGTCTCACATGACATAAACGTTATGGCAACTACAACCTAAAATCATTAAAATACTCGCATGATATTGGTATGGTGGATGACGAGCCCATGGATGAGGTTTCTTGCATTTCTAGTTCTTTGAATGCGAAATTGAGTTTTTTCACTAGACAACCAAGTAAGGGTAGAGAAGGGTTTGATGAATCTCAGATGAATTATGCTCACTCAAAAAATTGCTTGCATGAAGCAAGAGAGGAAGCTCAAACTCATCTTTGTACCGCTGACCTTGGAATATGGTACATGAAGACAGAAGACAGAAGGAGCAAAATTAGAAGGATATACTGACACTGATTTGGGCCAAGAACAAAACTCACCAATTGATATTCATTGCGACAAAGTTTGCCAATTCTATTGCTGAAAATTCAGTTCAACATGGAAGAACCAGGTACATAAATGTTAAGTCTCATGCTATAAGGGAGGATGAGAAGAATCTGCTATCAACCTTCATTATTGTCCAACCAAAATGCAACTTACTGACATAATGACAAAAGCTCTCCCTCCAGCAAGATTGGAGTTCCTAAAGATGAAGTTGGGGATGTCCAAAGCAAATCTCAAGGAGGAGTGTTAGATTTTAATGAGATTAGCTTTAAAGATAAGAAGATTTAGTTGTGGTCTTTTAATTTAATTGAAATTACTATTCATAATAGGTTTTTATCAACAAACCTATTATTTATTCAATAACCTCTCCTAGTCTATTGAGAGTTCTAGTTTATTTCAATTTCTAGTTCTTGTAAGCCTATAAATAGATAAGTTTCAATTGAATAAATTGAATGTGATTCATTCCAATATTTATAATTTTCAGTCTTTCAGGATTTCTTGTTTTTTTATATTTTTAATCTCAACAATAACTGTTCTAAACAGTTTTTGTTAAGATCAAAAGTCCAACAGAGAGAACTGTTGGTACTGATTTTTTTATTTTAATGCGTGGTGCTGGCTCATGAACAGGGTGTGTGTATAGTTAGCCCACCTTACCTGCCTGGACTTGTATCAATCCTGTGCGACCTCGTTAATGAGCAATGAAATATCCATTTGATGAATGATGTTTTTTTTCTGCAAAATCCCCTTCACCTCTGCAAGATCAGGCCTTGCCAGATTCACCGTTAAGAGAGTTTTCTGCACATCGATGATGACCAGCATTTGATTCCTTCTCTATCACCACAATCTTCAAAGAATAAGAGGAGCATGCTAACTGAGCGTAGCAGGCTTCTGGGCTTTCATTATTCATCAATGGAGGTTTTATTCTGTAATGAAAGACAGCCCTACAATACTATTTACTCGTATCGGGTGAGGTGGGCTAATCACAGATTCAGTGAGCCAGGACGATGCTAATCAAATCTAAAAAATGAGGGCGAGCTCTAGGAATATCCACGCATTTCATTTCATTTCATTTCATTTCTTTCCGTATACATAAGTAAACTTAACATAAAAAGACAGGGAAAACAAAGGAAAAGAGTGAAAGATTGTAGTGATCAAATACATAAATGCTCTTCGTGAGGCGATATATTGGAGAAGAGAAAAGACAATCTATATATGATTACACATACCAACAAGTACATGTTTCATATAGAAACTATGAGGGGGAGAACAAAACCGAAGATCACACTCAAGCCAAAACAAGCCATATTACTCGGCCTCACAATCCAAAACCATAGTGATAAAGGCGGGGTGGGAAAAGGGGCAGGCAAAATGGATTTGCATATCTAGAAGCACTTCCTATGAACAATGGAGGGTCCTGATTCATCATACTCTGCCTTTGATATCCACATCTGCATGGAACAGAAACCAAGCAAATCGAAAATTAAAATCTAAAATCAATTGCCTGGATAAAGATGCCGAAAGCCAAATAAATATATGTTATGACTTGGTTTTCTAATTTGGTTGTTTTATTTTGTACCAACTACCATTACCAATTGTCTTGTGAGTGTTGTTCTCCTGCATGCATGCATGTGTTTCTCAACTAATGGAAGTTATTATTTGTTCTGTTCCACTCCTTCACCTTTTAGCCTCTTTTTTGCAAGTATGTGATTCTGGTGACCTTTAAACTCCTTTGAGCTTTTGGGTCAAGAATGACTTAACCACATGCAACATCAAATACAACGATTAAACGGAGAAAATGGAGGTGTGCAATACATACCTGTTGGAAAGTGCTGAGGGAAGCCAGTATAGACCCTCCTATCCAAACGCTGTATTTTCTCTCAGGAGGAGCAACCACCTTGATTTTCATGCTACTTGGAGCAAGAGCTGTGATCTCCTTGCTCATTCGATCAGCTATTCCTGGAAACATGGTAGATCCACCACTGAGCACTATGTTACCATACAGGTCTTTCCTGATATCAACATCGCACTTCATGATCGAATTATAAGTGGTTTCATGAATTCCAGGTGCTTCCATTCCAATGAGTGATGGTTGAAATAGGACCTCAGGGCAACGGAAGCGCTCTGCACCAATGGTGATAACCTGGCCATCAGGTAGCTCATAGTTCTTCTCAATTGAAGAGCTACTTTTAGCTGTTTCAAGCTCCAGCTCATAATCAAGTGCCACATATGCAAGCTTCTCTTTAATGTCTCTTACAATTTCCCGTTCGGCTGTTGTGGTGAATGTGTAACCTCTCTCCGTAAGGATCTTCATCAAGGCATCTGTTAAATCCCTTCCAGCAAGATCAAGCCTAAGGATTGCATGGGGGAGTGCATAGCCTTCATAGATGGGAACTGTGTGACTAACTCCATCACCAGAATCCAGCACAATACCTGAAAAAGAAAGTTACAGTCAACTTTGAAAAGCACCATTTTTTTCTGAACGATTGAAAACAGAGAAGAGTTCTCACATATATACGCATCCCATACACACCTGTAGTACGTCCACTAGCATAAAGGGAGAGCACTGCTTGGATGGCAACATACATGGCAGGGACATTAAATGTTTCAAACATAATCTGCGTCATTTTTTCCCTGTTGGCCTTAGGGTTCAAGGGAGCTTCAGTAAGGAGAACAGGATGTTCTTCTGGAGCCACACGAAGCTCATTGTAGAAAGTGTGATGCCAAATCTTTTCCATATCATCCCAGTTGCTAACAATCCCATGTTCGATTGGGTACTTTAATGTGAGAATACCTCTTTTTGATTGGGCCTCATCCCCAACATAGGCGTCTTTCTGCCCCATTCCAACCATAACACCTGTATGCCTAGGCCGGCCAACAATACTGGGGAAGACTGCCCTTGGAGCATCATCTCCAGCGAAACCTGCCTGTTGAAGAAGAAAACAATTCAAAGTTAAATGCATGTTCATGGGAACTTTGAAAGGCTCTCACAACATTGTGGCCCAAAAGGAAAACAAACTATTAAAAGACAACCACACTCACCTTAACCATTCCAGTGCCATTATCACAGACAAGAGGTTGAATTTCCTCACCTTCAGCCATGGTTTATAGTGATCCTGCAATTCAAGTAGTGCCATCTAGTCAAGGCAAAGAATCAAAGCAAGGTACAATAATATTGAAAAAATAACCATAAATTCATCCTTCAATAGAAAAGATTTAATTCTCTATTCATGGCCATGCCAAAACAAAGGCCAATGATCCCTACACCACCCCAAAGGTTAATGCAAATCCACGATCAACTTAAAGAGCATAATAAAGAACACACCGATCATATCAGTCACTCATTTTTCTCAAGCACAACACAAATCATGTGTGCAAACACTAGCGTTCAGAAAATCTCACATCTAGAATCAAGGTAAAGATTTGTCTTAGAACAATATGCAAAAATAAGAAATCCAAATTGAAGACCCCAGTAAAATACGCATCAACAAATTGATCTTTCCCAATAGAGTTTTAGTGCAATTTCCATAGCAAAGTCTTGAACATAAAGCACTATACCATTAATAAAAAATCTTAATTGAGATAAACCCATGATTAATCTTGATTGCTGCACTTTAACAATAAAATCAGACTTGTCCAAATCGCCAAGAAACAAACTTTGAACAAAATGTTAAAATGCTTCAACTGAAAGCAACAATCTGATTCTCTGTTCATTTCAATACCAAAACAAAGGCCAGTGGTCCTACACCACACTAAGGATTTACACAATCCCGACCAGCTTATCGGGCACAAGATAGATCATGCCAGTCACATTGATCACTCATTTTTCTCGCATGAAGCACAAATCACACATCCAAATATTCATGATCAACAAATCCCAAATCCACAGCTCAGGTGAACAAATGTCTTAGCAAAAACAAGAAGTCCAAATTCAAGAACCCCACCAAAATAAGCACCACATCACTGACAGACGCAGTTAAGAGTTTTAGTACAATTTGTACAGACCAAAGTGCATGTCTTCAACATAAAATACCTAAGCACACATCGAACGATCCTGATTCCAATAAATCCAGAATTGATCTTGCTTTTTAAACAAGTTTCTTAACAAGTTTAAGCACAAAATGCTCCCATCATTGCTTGTAAACACTACAAGGCACAGGTAAAATAAAGATACAACAAAATCAACACGCAAAACACCAAAACCTACAAGTACAAAAGATCTAAATGAAGATAACAATGATCCAAGTAAAAGCCATCAACAAAAGGCACTAATACTAGCAAGAAAGAATAAAAGCTAAAGCAAACCCAATTCTTGAATGAAGCAAAGGAGCACTATAAACAATTCAAGAAACAAACTTTCTATAAAGAAACAACGTACCTTGAGATTCTGATAATACAGAAAACCAAAACTGAGAGCAAAAAAAAAGAAAAAAGAAACCCAAGTTTCTTCTGTTGTATACTACCAGTGTGTGCGTTCTATAGAGAATGTGGTTACTGCTTTTATATTAGAAGTGAAAGAAATTAAGAAAAAGCTGGAATTTTAGGACTGATGAGATGGGAGTGAAGTGGAGAGGGGTCACGTTCCTTTCTTTTCCTTCCTTTTCTTTCTTCAATCCCAAGGGAAAAAGTGCAGAGAAATAATGCTAAAGGCAAAAGCAAAAAGAGAGAGGAGAGGGAACAGGTGGGCACTGTGCCACTGGACTGACAGTGAGGCAAGTGGAGGTTTTGCTTGCCTTGCTTACTTGCTTGTCTGCCTGCCTTGCTTTACTTCGGAGAATATCTACTGATGCTTTCCATTTTCTTCTTCTTTTCTCAACTTGAGATTTTTTTTCCAGGTTACAATTTTTTTTTTAGATTTTCTTTCATCTACCTTGAGACTTGCCTTGGAAGGTAACATGGCAATTTTTCTTCTTTCATTGCCCTTATATTTTCAGTTCTGAACCAACATGGTGTTAGATTTTTTTTTCTTCTTATCAACACATCAATTCTTCATACTTTTTTTTTTTAATCAACACATCAATTCTTCATACTTGCTTGTTTACTATTTACGAGCTAACTTGTCGGCGTGATATGTTAGGCTTTTTTTATATTTATGAAACTAATTGATTTT
Organism: Salix caprea; assembly: GCA_964035475.1. Classification (NCBI taxonomy): domain Eukaryota; kingdom Viridiplantae; phylum Streptophyta; class Magnoliopsida; order Malpighiales; family Salicaceae; genus Salix; species Salix caprea. Next base: position 1,431,001 of record OZ037743.1, read on the forward strand.
ATATAGGCTAATTGACTAATTTAATATTTAATTAGTAAAATTGTAACTGATAAAATTTATTAAAAATGAGTTTATTTTTCGTCTAAAAGTGATTGAATATTGTTACTGCTAAAACCTTTTTGATAAAATTTGTTAGAAATTGTTAGTTTTTTTCTATGTGGGAAACTGATTGTTTTTGTGTGTGTTGTAATTAGTTATTTCAAATTTTAAGTTGATTACTTAAGTAAGATGTATAGCATTTAAAAAAAAATTAGGATCATTAACAATTTGATTACATGCTAAAAAATTTGGTGCTGGCTATGGCGAAATACAAGATAATTGACATATTTTTTCTACATGTCTTGTCAATATGCGGTTTCATAATTTTTTTTTAAAAGTAATATGAGAGTTGAAATATCATACATAAAAAAGACACATAAGTTATTTTCCAAAAAAAATATTGACCAATGAATTTTTATCACAATTCTTATAGCTGTCATTATAAATATTATATACATAATTAATATTTTAATTATTATTGGTCATACTATCGATGACATCATTTTTTTTGTTAAAAAAATTAATTTTTCTTGATTTTATAAGATTTTTTTATCATATTATTATATTAAAAGTATTCTATAACACTGATAGTTAATTATTATTTTATTTTAAGAAAACAAATATGTCATTATCTATCTATCTATATATTTATTTATTTATTTTAAGGTGTTAATAATAAACAAATATAAAAATATATACTTAGCCTTATACATTTATAAGAAAAAAAAACATATAAATAATCATTATCATTATTTTGAATGCTTTACCTGTAATAATTAGAAATTTTCAGAACTAAAAATATTAACAAAAAAGCAATAACCAAAAAAAATGAAAAAAAATTTATTACATTTTAAAATATTATTTGACTTGAAGAATAAAAAAAAATTTCAAGAAGGGAAAAAATAAAAAATATCATTTTTCAAATGATCACCAACACAAATTAAAATTTAAACATTAAATTTTTTAAAAAAACCTTAATAATAGAGGAAATATACCTAGCTAAAAAAGAAAGCAATTAAAAAAAATTAATGACAAAAAAAATATTATTACATTTAAAATATTATTTGACTTTAGCATAAATAAAAAATAAAAAAGGAAAAATACTAAATATCAATTTTTAAATGATCACCAACACAAATTAAAATTTAAACATTAAATTAAAAAAAACCTTACTAACAGAGGAAATAGTAAAAATTAAGAACAAAAATCAAGGCATGTACATATAAGTATGAACAAAAATAGCAACCATTTATCTATCTATCTATATATATAAAAGAATTAAGATAAAATCATAGTTGTCTGTTTCATTTCGTTTTAACTAAAAAGTTTTATATCAATATAAAAACAAGACAATACAACATCGTTTTTACTGTGATTTTTATTCTGGCCATACCGGAAATTCCGGCCGAAATACGCGGGATTATTCGGCTGTTCCGTTTCGGAGTTTTAAAAAAAAAAATCAATTTAATTAACCCCCTCCCCGGCACCCCCATTTTATTATTTTTCCCCAAACTTAAAACTCAAATCGCTAACCCACAGCGACACCACCCTCGTTACTCTTCACTTCTTCTTCCCCAAAGCTCTTCCCCCGGTAGCACCACCTTCATCGGTTCTGCATTTCATCTTCTCCAAAGCTCTTCTCACGGCGGCAAGCCAGCAACCCCATCATTTCTTCTTCCCCACAGTACTTCCCACGGCGGCACCCCCACCGTTTCTTCTTCCACGGCAGTGACTGACGACACCCCCTCTGAAAGGTACACATCTTTTTATAACTGAAGATCGAATGGCTGAATTTATGATAAATTTTTCCTTTTCCTCGCCAAAAAGCATGCAGTCACAGACTGATTCGGTGTATTTTAGCAGATTCTTCTATGATTTTACAAATATAGGATGAAATCCAAGTGAAAAGGTAGTTTGTATGCCTAAGGGAACAACAAATAATTCTCAATTTGGCTTTGAGCAGAACCTCAAATACTCTTCTACCCGTGTAGAACATGACAAAGATAAAATGCAAAATAAAAACGAAATTGTACATTATTTTCAAAATTCAGGAAGTTACTTTTGTATTTTTCATGCATGCTGAAATACTTTGATTCCTGCAGCTGGTTGTTTGTTTAAATGCTTTTGAAACACTAGTTTTCTACCCGTGAGGTTTGCAGTGTATCATTTAACTATATATTGAATATTTCTGTTTAATATTCAATTGATTGTTTAAATTATAATAAAAGAACAAATTTAAATATTGATTGAATTAATTTCTTGTGTGATATTCAAAATTTAAACAGTATTATTTAAATTTAATATTCAATTATGTCACTCATCAATGAGACTATCTTTGTGTTTTTTCATTTGGTTATGTCACCTATTACAATGAAATCATCTTTGTGTGTTTTTTTACCTGGGTACATCACCCATTACATTGAGATCGTCATCGAGTTCACTTTGGAGGTCACCATTACAATAAAACGATCTTTGTTTTTTTGTTTTCCCTTGGTAGATCACTCATTATAATGAGATTATTTTTGTGTCCTCACCTGGGTAAATCACCCATTACAATGAGACCAATTTGAGAAGTTAAACACTTTGAATTTTATTGAGAGGTAGAACGTCTGGTATAATTATGTCATTTTTAACACTCTTCTAGCTCTTCACAAACATCATTTTTTCCTTTGTAAAATCTCTGTCTTTTCTCTTTTGAGTGGGTCATTAGGCCCTTACCTTTCTAATATTGTGTTTTCTAGCATTATCCCTTCTACTTAATCACAACACTTTCTAGCCTTCAATCCTAAGGTTTTTAGATGGATTGACCATTTCTTGATTCTGTAAATCCATTCTTGGATAAAGTCAAACGCCTAATTGTACCTTTTTTGGTCCAAAAACCAAAGAAACAATGTAGATTCAAAGTCAAAATATATGATTATTAGACAAATATGCATAAAAATAAAGTATAATAGATAATTAGATTTTTAATAGATCAATTTGAATTAATCATGGATCATTTTTTTTTAATATATATAATTGATTAATTATATATGAACAGTACAACCCCGAAACGGCGGGCCGAAACGCTCTGAAACCAAAACGCCCCATACCAGTAGAAAAAACAAAACGCCAACCGAAGCGAAACGGACAACTATGGATAAAATCAAAGATTAAAAGTATATGGGCCAAAATTAAAAACAAATGTATATTAAATTTAATTTAAAGGAGAATTGAAACAAATCTAAACTTTGTTACAGTCTTTTAATTAAATAATTTCAAACCAAATCGGAAATGAAAAGTATGAGGACTGAAATGAAACTCCAATATATAATCAATCGCTATGAAGGATAAAATTGAAGCAAATCAGAACTTTGATACCGAACAATCCGGAAATTAAAAGACTGAGAAATGACATGAAACTGTTAAGGAACCATCTCACCTAAAAGCTTAAGCTTGTAGGTGAGGCTCCAGAATATGATTATATTATACTCTAACACACCCCCTCAAGTGAAAGCCCTTTGGGCTTGAAACTTGCACAGGCCCACATCACCTTGTGCTTAGTTTTTTTTATCAAATAGAATGGGGGTGGTGAGATTCGAACTCGTGACCGCTGGGTCAACAAGACTCTGATACCATGTTAAGGAACCATCTTACCTAAAAGCTTAAGCTTGTAGGTGAGGCCCCAGAATATGATTATATTATACTTTAACAGAAACTACAATATATAATTCATTTCCAATGAAGGACAAAATTACAACAAATCAAAACTTCTATACCAGAAATCAGGACCATAAAACACAATCAAAAGATAATGGACTGAAGCTCTTGTCAGCAGTGGTCGGGGATATAACTAAAGACTAAATCTCTTGTCTTCATCTTTATTTGCCTTCCTTTTCTTCTTGCACTGACACACTCGCGTGGTTGACATGCTTCCTTGTTCTCACATACGTGACATACCTATTCTAATAGTCTCACTAAGCAAGCCTAGTTGCTCATAGGTAAGCGGAAGAAGAAGAATGAGGGAAGTGAAGAAGGCCTTGAGTTTCATTTTGACAGTAGAATTTTGGAGGATGGGAATCTTTTGGACATTCTCTCTTGCCATGTCTTACTTTCAGCTGTTTTGGCAAAGGGTTTGTACTAAAAAGCCTAATGCATATCCTCGTTGCCCGCCGCAAAGAATTGGGACTAAGAAACCCATTTGCGTGATCACTGGTGTAAGCTATGGATTTTAGTGGTTTTTTTAGTCTGGCTAAATACAAACATAATGATCTTGGGTTTTAATCATTTTTCTTGTTTGTGTGTTGCTGTTGCTATAGGCTACGTCTGGTATTGGTGCGGCGGCAGCTTATGATCTTTCAAAGGAGGGGTTTTATGTTGTTCTTGGTACTCTGTTTATTTTAGTTCATGTTCATTTTGTTTTATTTGTGTACGATAACAATGCCAGGAATTGTGAAGATGAATGTATTTCAGTGACTGTTACGAGAAATAATTAGGGAAGGATTCGAGTTGCATAATAGTCATTTGTTAAGTAGTTAGTCTGCTGATATTGTTTTATCGAAAAAGTTGTGATCTTTTTGTATGGATGAGTTTGAATTGTTTGATTAATGAAGTAGAGTAGCTTATTTGTTTCTTTTTGTGGGTTTTGCTATAAGTCTAGGATCTGTGTTTGCTTGACATCAAAATTGTACAGGAATCTTGTTTGATGCCTTTGATAGGGATTTTTAAGGCATGATGTTTATGTTTTATATTGAGTGTCTTGTATTGATATGTTAGAATTCTAGATGCTGCAATAAATTAACATCTGGATAATGGTCTCTCTTCTAATCATGCTAGAATCATTTTTTCACACCATCTTTGAACAAAAAAGAGTCTTCCACCAGTTCAAAAACTTGTTGTTGAAACTCATATTGTATATGCAGTTGGAAGGTCATCCCAATTGTTATCTAAGGTATGTAATCCATGTCGTTAGTGACTGGTCTATTATTTATGACCTTGCTCCACATTGAATTTTCCTTTAAGTTTTCTTGTACTTATTGCATTGCTTGTGTGACAGATGATAGAATGGATACACAAACAGAATAAGGATGCCCGTGTAGAAGCTTTTGAGGTTGATCTATCATCTTTCCAGTCAATCTTGAAGTTTAAAGACTCACTTGAGAAGTGGCTGTTAGATTCAGATATGCATGTTTCTATCCAACTCTTGATAAACAATGCTGGGATGCTGGCAGCTTCACATCGTCTCACAGAAGAAGGCTATGATCAGTAATAGAAATAAACTACTGTCTTTTGAGTTCCTGTTTCATTCCTGGTTGGATTGAGAATTTCTTGGTGATAAAATAACCTCTTTTTTTTCTCCAGGATGATGGGTACAAATTACATTGGTGCCTTCTCTTTGACCAAACTTCTCCTACCACTTCTCAAAAACAGTCCTGTTGGCTCACGGATAGTAAATGTCACCTCCTTTACACATCGAAATCGTAAGGACTTTTATAGTCACTCAATGAAGCATATTTTTGAGGATTAGATGGTTGGTTCTTAGGCATCTCGTTCATAGATTATCAATGGCAGCAGTTGTCTACATCAGTGTTATCTGTCATGTTTTCATTGAAGAATGAATTTTTTGAATGACAGTGCTTACTTTGTTACTTGCTCATGGCCTCGTTCTGTTTCTATGTGTTTTGTTCTTAAATTTCATTTCATTTCATTCTTTTTTTGAGAGATAATTATCTTTCATGTTTTCATTGAAGAATAATGAATTTTTGGAATGACAGTGCTTACTTTGTCACTTGCACACGGCCTCATTCTGTTTGTATGTGTTTTGCTCTTAAATTTCATTTCATTCTTTTTTTGAGAGATAATTATCGGTCATGTTTACATTGAAGAATGAATTTTTGGAATGACAGTGCTTACTTTGTTAAGTGCACACGGCCTCATTCTGTTTGTATGTGTTTTGTTCTTAAATTTCATTTCATTTCATTCTTTTTTTGAGAGATAAAATTCCTTTTCCCCGCTATATATATAATTTCTATTTTAGCAGCATTTCTAGTGAGGAGTGCAAAGCAAAATATATTGCATTGTAATGAAGTTTACACAGATGTTTGATAGAAAAATGTAATTACATTTGCTCTTTTCTTTAGTATTTAATGTACAGATTGACAAAGAAACTGTTGCTGGGAAGTACCTCCCGAGATCAAAACAGTATCCATTCTCTCATATCTACGAGTTTTCCAAGTGTAAGCCATTGCAATCACACAATATACAAATGGATTGTGTTTTATCTTGTTTCTAATAGTCACATGTCATTTGTGGCGTTAGTATGTCTCCTGATGTTCTCATACGAGCTTCACCGGCAATTTCACTGGCCAGATGAATCTTGCAAAGTCTCTGTCATGTATGTATTTTTTACTTGGGCATGTTTGTTATTTGGTTATTTAATTACTGCATTCAAACTTTAGAGTGAAAATTAATTATTAATTCTATTATTATCGATATTTGAATGTACTAATGTGTTCCTACTATCGTTTCTTCATCTGTTTGCTAGTGGCTATGTATCCACATATTTCATCCCATGCATACAAATCATTTGTTCTCATGCATGAGCATCTCATTTGTCTTAAGGAATGTCTACTCTTCTGCTTTAGTATTTAGATTCCATTTTCATTGAAATGTTCAAAATATCATGCTCTTTGTTAAAATAAAAAATCTCTGTTCATGATTACTTCAAACTGAAATTATTGCTTTTGGTTCTGTTTAATATTAAAGTGCAGCCGATCCTGGAGCAGTGGAAACCAATATCATGCGAGAGCTCCCTTCTTGTGTTTCCCGTATGGCATTTATAGCGCTCAACCTTCTTGGCCTTTTGCAGTCACCTGAAGAGGGGGCTAGCTCTGTTATTGATGCTGCTCTTGCTCCACCAGTAAGTTCTCCTGCGGTCACTCTCATGTTTAATAATTTATCCAACCCTTTTTCTGTCCTTGAGGTGATTTTGAACCTTGGGCAATACTATAACCAGTGTTTTACAAGCACTGGAAACTTTTGGTTTGTTGTCGCGAAATACTAGCAAAATTGTGATGTTTTGGAGTTCCTGTACAATCAAGCATGGTATTTACTTGATGAAAATTAGAAATAATCGTCTGAGATGGACCTGTATTTGGAATTTTGTGGTTTAAAGAAGCTGGTATAATAGTGGCTGGTTACTCTGATGTAGAGTGATGATTCTACCACTTCATTTTCTTAAAACTGCCTATCATTAACAGAATATTTGTGAGGATTTTATGTGGTTTTCTAGTTGATTTTGTCACAAAATCCTTCTTACCTCTTTTTTAGTTGAGAACTGTAAGAGTTTGGTCGTGATTCCTCTTGCACATTTGCAATAGAAACACCATCTTGAAGGGCATTTCAAACAGGAAATTCTGTTTCCTCGCCCTTTTCTCACTGTTCGTTGTTATAGAGAGAGATCTAATTTTATCCAGCAAATTCAAATTAATCTGTCATTGTTTTCAGCAAACTGGTCTTTTTGTTCTTCTCAGGAAATATCTGGTGTGTACTTTTTTGGTGGAAAGGGCAGGACTCTGAACTCATCCGCACTTTCACGCAATATCAGACTTGCAGAGAAGCTTTGGAGATCTTCAGACGACCTCTTTTTAGAGTCAAAACTCATTTCTGATAGAACATACACTTCATGAACTGTAAGTAAGAGGGAAAAGTACACTTAAACTGACTCAACTCGACCACGCAGTACTGACTGATAAAAGCACACTTCAACTGCTGCAGGAAGGACTGAGCGAACTATCGACGACATTTGTAACTCGCAGTTAGAACACCTCGGCGAGGAGACTAAACACTATCATGAAAAAAAGGAAAAGATACAACAAATGTTTATGCAAAATGAATTTTTATTTTTCTGCATAATTCACAAATATGAGTGGAGTGAAAAATAGGCATTGATTGTCTATTAAGAGTAGGAATTCAAGGACAATTGAGATAGATAGGACATGTCTCCTGTTTTTCCAATTTTGAAAGGAGAAAAACTCATTTTAAAATTGTTCCAAAGATATTTTTGATTTTTGTCTCTATCTTATCTTTCAACCAAACACGACTATGTTCTTTCTGTATGTCTCTTTTATTTTAGGATATTATCCAAATATAATGTTAGATATCATATCCAAACCTATTCATGTGAGCATTTACATATGCTGTGTTCGCTTTCTGTAGATATTTAGAACTCAAAAAACTTATGGTAGTGAAAATCTCTCCTTTTCTTTTCCTTTTTTCTCTTTTGAAGATGGAAGGAGTGATTGCATTAAACTTCCTCGAGTGATATAAAAGAATTGCTTACACGCATGTCGCCCGCAACAACTCCATAATGGAAAAGATGAGCAGCTTCTCTACAGGAAGCTATTGAAAGCAAGGTTATTAATTCTGTTTTGTATTGTTGTTTTGAGATTGTACTATATATATATATTAATTAAAAAAATAGTTCAAATCCAAAAATAAAATTATTTAGAATTGTGCAATTTAATCTAAAAAACACAATAAAATGATTTTTTTGAATAAAATTATGAATATGTATAATATTATGAGAATGTAATCATCAATTTTGCAAGGTCATTATTTTTATTGATTGCTCTGAAATTTTAACATAATATATATATATATATATATATATATATATATATATATATATATATATATATATGTCAAAAGACTCCTTGTAAAATTTTATCTCAATCTAACTATCGGATTAAGAGATATGATTGATATTATAAAATTATTCATTATTTAAAGAAAAACACTATTTGGTCAAAACAGAACGAAACCGGAATGTTTTGGCCGAAAAATTCAGAATGACCTGGAATTTAAGTAGAGGTAAAAATGATGTTGTTTTGCCTCATTTTTTTAACTTATATAAAACGTTTTGACTGTTTCAACCGAAACAAAACGAAAATGACAATCCTGATTGAAAGGACTTTTCTTGCCCTCATGTGCTTTATTAAATTTTTTGTAGAGATTCAAAATAAAAACAAGTCATGAACCGTCTTCAAAGGTATTCCAACTATTAACATTGGAGATTTTTATTTTAGATTTTGGAAGGAATGGAGTGGGGTTTAAGAAGCTGGAGAGGGGAGGAGACCTGGCCTTCCCTCGTAGCTAAATATCCAACAAGCTTCCTCGTTGATTCCATAAAAGAAAAGCAAAAGATCAAGACCCTTGTAACCTTAAAGCACAGGTGATCTCTGTCGGTTAAAATTTAAACAAATCCATCGTTGGTTAAGACTAAAAAATCAGTTTAGACAATCATGTATTGTTTTTTGTTTCAAATTTCAGCAATTGGACGGTTGCAAAGTGGAGCACAGAATTTTTCCATTCAAAAACTCATATATCAATTTGTTTTTATTTAAAGCTGCTTCGCACCTTGACAACGACAACAGTGAAGGGTTTTAAGATGCATTCAACATAAACATTTTCTTCTTCTTTTACGTTCAAACGTAATCAAAACAGACCATCACGAGCAAATCGAGGAGAGAATATGAACTCAAAGGGAAGGACATTATCCATTGTATTTCACTAACATTTGCAAGGAGAGGACAAGTTGCATATTTATCCATAATTTTAGGGACTGGAATGAAGATTTTCTAAACTATAAAATAGAGCAAATCTTCCACGCGAGTCTCACGTGATCATAATTGCCAGTCTAGTGTAAAACCCTGCTACAAATACCTTCAGCACTGCCAAAACAAGGGAGGAGAAATCAAAATCATTCAGGTCAAGTTGGGGGTTCAATAAGATGTGGTTTCGTGGGGGACTAGGTGGTGGTGGTGGTAATATTGGGTCAATAGTAAAAGATCAAATAGTGAGGCGTTTCTCAAGAGCAAGAGCAGTGGATGTGAAGAGGATAAACCCTAAGGTTCCATTTTCCGAAGCTGCTTCTATTGCCCAGTCTCTTTATCATGTCATCAAAGAACATGGCCCCCTCACTGTTTCCAATACCTGGAATCAAGTCAAGGTCACTTCTTTCTCTCTCTTTTAATGTATAAGTGTTAGGATTTGTTATAAATGTGCGTGCCTGTTCTTGTTTAGAATGATTCTGGGTTGATTGGTTTGTTGATATTTTTATGGGTTTTGTGTGAAATGGAAGAAAGTCAAGTAGCTGACTTAAAATGGTTCAAAAGATGCAAACTTGGTTAGTAATGATTTCAGATTCTTGCAAAAGTTGGGTGCTTTGTTAAAGCACCTCTAACTGTTGCCAATACCTGGAATCAAGCCAAGGTCAATGCGTTATCTCTATTTAAATGTATGTGTTATGATTTGTCATAAATGTGGGTGTCTGTTCTTGGTTTGAAGAATTCTTAATGTTCTCTTGATTGGTTTGTTAATATTTTTATGGGTTTTGTGTGAAATGGGAGAAAGTCAAGTAGTTGATTTGAAATGTTTCAAAAGATGCGAACTTGGTTGGTAATGATTTCAGATTCTTTCAAAAGTAAGGTGCTTTGTTGAATTTCAGGGAATGTGATTGTAATTATTGTGTTATAACTCAAAATTATTGATTTTGTGTCCTTGGGTAGATATAGATTATGGAGGCTTGATGAGTTTGAGTTTTAGGCTTCTGCAATGAGTTTGATTACTTGAATGTCTTATTGGATGTTTTGGTTCTTATGCATATGCAATTGTTAATTTATCTAGTTCTTATGCAATTGTACACATTGTTCCTCCAACATATCCAGACAAAGTGATTTTGAATGTTACTTCTTTGACCTACAACACTTGGCTTTTCAATGTCATATTCGTGCTGTGATTGCAAAAAAATAGTATTAACCAAATGATGGAACTTTTCTGGCTGTTGATGACATTATGTTCTTTTTGCATAAAAATATAATAAAATTATCAACCAAAGTGTGCTCTCTGGAAGTTGATGCCATAATATGTTCTCTTTGGCTGCGAATTTCCTGGGTAGTTCCATTCAGGGGACTATTGCTTCACCTGTTTTAGTGAACTAAAATATTCAGATAAGCTTCCTAGCTATTGCTGCAAACAAAAGCGAGCATCTTTTTGTTCTTTTTTAACTTGAAATGGATTGTATGCGTGCATTAAAATTTACCTCACCTCAAATCTATTATTGTGTTTTTGTAATCTTACATAATTAGCTACATTCGGGAAAAGTTACTAAAGAGATTTGTTTGTCCATTTGTGGGCCTCACATTTTACTTCCTGTTGTATAACAGGAAGCTGATATTAGTGGATTAAATAGCAAAACACACATGAAGATAATGCTTAAATGGATGAGGGGAAGGAAGATGCTGAAGCTTTTCTGCAACCCTAACAGCAATAAGTTTCTGCACTGCACTTTACCAGAAGAACCGCGAACTGAACAACCAAATAGTGCACCAGAACTGAGTCTGCAGACCAAGAAGAAGCCTTCCAAGAAGAAAACTTCAATAAAGAGGAAAAAGCAACACAAGTAGTCCTGGTAGGGACCGTTGCTAAATTGAGGAATTCTTATTAGAACTCGCAATGTGCCATCTCTTTTTGTGATTTGATGCTCCATTTGAATGGATGGCTCTTAATGCCTTGCATCTGTTGTGATTGTTTTTATATCTCCTTGTTTCTTGATTTTCTAGAACAGCTGTAATAAAGTTGAAAGATTTAGCAACACACTTCTGATTATGCTTTTATGCGCATTACTCAGTAAGTTTTCAAAGCTTGTGTTTACTAGAGAACTAGCTTTTCTTTCAGTATTGCCATCTCCGATGGCATAGTAGGCTTGTTTGCTCAGCACTATAGAGTCGGGGTGAAGAAATTAGTTCACTGATGTGGTCGATATCTTGCGTCGGCAATGACAATTACTTGGAGCGGGTGAAAATCTCTTTATTTGGCCTTTTTCTTTTTTAGTAACATGTATTTTTGATCAAGTAGCAGACTAAATTTCTTCGCCACTAAATCCTAATCTCAATGCCTTGAGCTACAAAATATTCAGGACTACAGCAAAATTTAAAAAAGAAGATAAAATCAGGTTTACTCTTTTCCTTTTACCATTTTCATAGTGACTCAGTGGGATGTAATATGCCTCATCATGTCTTGGACTCTTGCAAACAATTAGCAATGTCAATATTTTTTCCTCTTCTAATTATTGCATCAAGTACTTCGACAATCCATGAGTTGAAAATTTAATTTTTATTAAATTTGGATAAGGTCATTTTAGTTTGATCAAAACTCGATGAAACAAGTACTGTGAAAACTTTTGTTTTTTGTGTAACTGTGCCTGCGCCGAAACCCCTGAGAAAAAAATGAAAATTTTTAACCTGTCAGCATCACTTTCCCACCCCACTCTTGGTCTGCTTAGGTTTGGATTTGTTTTTTTCGCAAATTTGAATAATAATTCTTTGCTCGAGCATGTGCCGATCGGGTTCGTGGTTTAAGCTAAACCTTGTGTTTTTTTCAAAGTGAATAGAGGGCTGTGTTTTACAAAACATATCAATATTTTCTGAGATTAATCTTTTATCCATTCACAATTTGTTTTAATCATGTTCAATATGAAGAAGAAGGGATCCTTGTCATTCCAGGTTGCACCTTTCCGCTCATTCACTGCTGTAGCAGCAGCCTTGGAGCTAGAGCTTAACTCGTGGAAGCTGAGTTGTAACTAGAACTGCAAATGTAGTCCAAATATGGTGTGTAGAGAAGAAGGGGCCATTTTACATCACCTAGTTTACTTCACTTGATTGCTGTTGACTGCTATCGTCTCAGCATTTGTTTGGGATGAAAGGTTGAACTGGTAAAGGTGGCAAAAAAAATCACAGTAAAAGTCTGTCTTCAAGTACTGTCGTCTAGTTGTTTCTTCTATTTCATGTATTCTTGCTATTTGTTACAATATATTGGGTGGTATTCTTATTGGTGGAGCTCTTTTTGTGTCCTGTGGGGAAGAAGCAAGGCTCAGAATGAAAAAAATGCCTAGAAATGATGATTCTCCAGCAGAGAAATGCCCAGATATTGGGGAAAAAATGGTTATTTTCCTGTACTTGTGGTAATAAATTGAAGAATTATACTCCACTTAAAGCGGGTTGCATGTGATGTGATGTCATAGAAGCAGGTCAAGGAAGCAGAACAGTGGGATGAGAAGGGAAGGTCAAACGACAAAAACATAAAATTGCTCCATTAAGACATGCATGGAAATTGAAGGATGAGAGAGTTGAAGTTCAACTACTATATATAAATTGAAGGTAGTTTTTGAAAAAAATGGATAAAATTAAGAACTGGCCGTTTACCGGCATGCCATTGCCATCATATGACACCCACTTGAATAATTTCATCAGAACTGGCCGAGTGATTAAAAATAGAAGTTCTCACATCACAAGTTCTTCTTGTTCAGGTTTCATGCAGACAGAAAACATTAAGAACAGCTGCAGCAATTATGTACTAGTGGGTTTTTCTTCACCTTTCACTTTCTTAAACATTGTGTTGGGATTCATTTTGAGGTATAAACTCAAAGTTTCCTTCTAGTTTTCCTTCAAGTTTTTTCTATTCTGGAAAAATGAAAAGAAGAAGAAGAAGAAGAAGCCATTTGAGCTCTCTTCTCTTTAGCCGCCAATCATGGCCTGCACAATCCAGCAGAAGCTATCTTAGTTTAGAGGAGCTAACATAGCTTGGCATGACCATTGTCTTATTAATTCATCAAATCATCATTTAGGCCATCAACACAATTTTCTTGGATCAAATTCTCATATAGTAATGTCAAATCAGCACCCAAATGATTAAAACCTTTACTTTCTAATATTTATTCATCAATAAAAAATAAAATATTTAATTTATATATATATATATATATATATATAATATTTTATTAATCTAACTGTATTCTACAAATATATTTATATAATATAAATATATATTTCGGATTGGATTAGGACAAGTTTCGGGTCGGGTATTCATACCTTATACATTATGTCTGAAAAATCAATACTCCTTCATATTAGATCGAATAATATTAATTAAATTTAGATTAAATTATCCCATCACAAGATGAGTAGATGTACCATTAACTTTTCTAATATGGAACCGTTTACTCTTTGAACTTATATTTGGGAGGGTTGAATTCTATCAAATTGTAATCTTCTTGAGTGAGAGAAATTCTGTCGACTTTAATATGTTTAACTCATGAAAACGTAGTCTAACGACGTTCTTGGTGCCTTTACGGGAGTATAGTTGAAGTCATTTTTTATTTAAAAATACATCAAAATAATATTTTTTTTATTTTTAAAAAAATATTTTTAATATCAGCACATCAAATAATTAAAAAAAAACTATTTTTTTATTTCAAATAAATTCTTTTTTTTTTTAATTGTTTTCAAAAACATTTTTATATCGTAATGTCAAACACCAACCTACACTACACATCACTCCATTTACCCTCTGTGAGTTCCAAGAACGAGTAATTTTTTTGGAACGGGAGACCCTTCTACGCTTAAGTTATTAGTATTAGATAAGTGTAAATTGTATGAAAAGAAATACAAGAGAAATGTATATATATATATATATAAGTAGTGTATATACTTAACAAATCTATATATATATTGGTCGAAAGTACTATATATATATAGATAGATTTGTTAAGCATGAGAAAACTAGTAGGAAAATTAATAACATGCATACCGATAGTAAAATTCGATCAGTGATTTAGCTTTTCCTAGCTCTCATTTCTCTACTACAATTCTTAATCAATGAAACCATCAATTTCATGAATTACACAAGTCCTAAAATGTTCAAACTACAAAACTATTTTTTCACGGGGAATTAATAATAAATTCAACTTGTTCATCCATTGATTTTCATGTCTTGATGACCACTTTAATATGGTGCTTGTTCATGAGTTCTGGTTTTTATCTTAGATGTCTAAGACGGGTTTTAGCACTTGTATCCTATTGATATTTCCTCTACAAGACTTCGTTTTAAAGCAGTTATATGGCATGTAAGTTCTTCATATCAGTAGTTGTCACAATTAAAACATGCACATTCATGCGATCATTGGCAATAGATTCATTCAAGATAGTGGACGTTAAATGAAAACACTGCATGGCCAAGCAGACAGATTTCTTTCTTAAAAATGCAAAGCAAGAAAACCTAAGCTACTTGGTCCTCTAATTGGGTGTTGTAATTCCAAACTTACTAGCAATTTTCAAGCTTTGTCAAGAACAGTAAGTGCTGGAAGCAGGAAAAAAAATATTAAAAGAGCAATCCCATGGCACACAAAATATTGAAAACATATGCAGATCAACCAAAATTTTATAAAATGAAAACTCCAGAAAACATAAAAAAAACATTGTTGCATCCAGGGCATTAATCGAACACGAACAAAACTACCGGACAAATAGAACTACAACCGATCACTCTCCTTGACTCACTCTTCTTCCACTACAGTTCCCTTCTCGCTCACATAAATCCCATCAAGAAATTTGCGGATATCCTTGTTCTTCACGTGACATTTCTGTAAAAAGAAAAAACCTTGTCAGAAGAGAAGGAAAATACAAGTGGTTAGGTTGTTTTGAGCAATGTTCAGTTGATATTCATGTATGAATTTCTACAAACCTGATTGATCAAAGCAGCAGACCGGGAGACAAGTTCAATGTCATTTCCAACTAGGACAAGTTCATCCTTAACCTTTTCAGACCGGGTAATCGACACACCATCCAACATGTCAACCTTTCTCACCTGAAGCAACCAAACACAAACAGCAGAATTACCATACTGATCACAATCCACAACACTGCTGGCTGGTAAACACTCATATCATAGCCATTGACAAAAATACAAAGCCGAATGGTTTTGAAACCATAGCCAAATTAATATCTTCATATTAGATTAATCTTTGAACTAATCAAATAAGAAATTTATCATACAGCACTAAATCAGAATAAATTTACCAGCAACCCTTATAAACTATCAGTTCGTCAACAGTTAGCTTCTATAAATAAATTGAAAACGATAAATACTCCTTTTTTTTCATTTTCTAAACCCAACATCAAGCAAATGAAAAGAGCTACAGAACATGCATCAAACACTAATAACAAAAGGGGTTTCTATAAAAAAAGATAAATAATACCTTCTTCTCTCCAAGAAAGTTCCTGATTTCGATGGAGGAATTGGTGTTAGGGATGGAGGCATTGATGGGAAAGTGAGCATACACAAACCTCATCTTGTATCTGTACCCCTTGGTGACACCAGTAATCAAGTTCTCTACATGGCTAAGGGCAGTCCTGATAGCAGCACTGGTCTTTCTTGTTGCGAACCACGCATCGATCTTGAGCTTTCTCTTCCCTTCCTCGTCTTTGATCAACTGAAAATCAAGATTCAAATGCTTGAAGTTTCTGGTCAGCTTGCCTCTTGGGCCTTCGACTTCTATGATTCTGGCGATAATTTTAATCTTGACCCCATCTGGGATGTCCATGGTTTCTGAAGAGAGAATAGTTTTCATGGTTGCGGAAAGAGACAGACCTCTGTGATTTTCTCTCTAAACGGTTGCCACGAAACCCTAAAGCGGAGAGAAATGTGTTTATATACTGATGTCGGATGGGCTGAAGAAGATGCCATAAAGCCTGAAGAAGAGATAATGTGTAGGGCAGACACAACCTAGCCCTTTTTTCTAGCCCATTTCTATATATATATATATATATATATATATATACACACACACTAGCCAATGCCCCTGCGCCCAAAGTTGTTAAATTCGCGATTTTGACACGAAACAGAAAGGGATTCGGAAACTCGGATCGTAAAATTGTAAAATCGTACCTGAATTTTTCCGTACAAAAATCGTAAAATCACAACTAAAATCGTTTAGGTAGAAAAATCGTAAAATCGTAAGTAAAATATTTTTGAATACAATACAACATAATTATGGCTATAAAACTTTATTAGTTAAGGTTCATATATAATTCAAAATAATTTAAAAATACATTACAAAACAATTATGTCCATAGAATTTCATTAGGTAAAAACAAACATATTTAAAATAAATATTTTGATGATATGCTATATAAATTAAAATCAATCTCATGTCCGTCATTTTCCTCGTTATTTTTAATACATTTATCAAAAGTATTATTATTGAAAGGATTATCAGTACTAAATTACTAATACTGGTATCAACAGTCAACATCAATATTACTAGTACTAGCTCCAACTCCAACAAATTATTTTGACATCAAGATATGAAAATGATGTAAAACATCAAAAAATTTTAATTTAAAGTAAAAAATAAAAAAAAATTAAGTATAAATTTTAAAGTTAATATTACTGATTTTCAAGAGTGATTCCATGATATATATATATATATATATATATATATATATATATATATATATATATATATATATTTTTATTTTTTATAAAATCAACACAACAATTTTATTTTTTTATAATATATATTTTTTATAATTTTTTTAATATATATATTAAAAACATTATATATATATATATATATATATATATATATATATATAATTTGTCCAGCAGAATGCTGGACAAATACAATTGTTTCTCAATTCCTCTCCTGTTAAATACCCCAGTCTCCACTCTCCAGCCGAGCATCAGTTAAAATGTTTCCTTCTTTAATTATCCCACATCGGATGAGAAATAAGAAGGTAAATTTTTTTGTGTATAAATATAAGAGGTGATTAGGTGAATCAGTGCAAGAATTGGTTTTAAAATAATGAAAAACCTGGATCGTAAAATCGGACCGATCCGGTCCGATTTTACGAGTCAACCCGATTTTGACCGGGTTTGACCGAGTTTGACCGGTTTTGATTTTTCTTTCCGGTCCAACCAGGTTTGCTGAGCCAACTCGCAAACTCGTACGAGTTTGCGAGTTGGCTCGCGAGTTTGATTACCATGCCTGCGCCCCAATGGCACCATATTTTTTTTAACAAAAAAAAAATTAATTATATGAGATTTTTTTATTATAATATATATTTAGGTAAAATAATAAATCTACGAAGAATTCCTATTAAGATAAAAAAGCAAACCATTTTTACAAAAAAAAAAACATTAAAAAAATAATCACTAAAATTATTATTATTATGGCGCAAACAATAAAATCATAAAATTATCTGATCTGAGAATATATAAAAATAACAGAAAAATACAAAAAGAGAACAGAGGGAAAAAGAGAGCAATATTAATTTGAAAATGATCACCAATATAAATTAAAAATTCAGGACTGAACCAAATAAAAATAAATCTCTATAAAAAATAAAATGATAAAAAATAAAAACAAAAACTAAAAGCATAGATGCATAAATACGGATAAAAAATAAATGTTGTCCAAGAATGACAGAAAAAACCAAAGAAATTAATAGCAAATAAAAACTTCAAACAATAAGGACCGAAATGAAAAATAAAATATATAATTAATTCCAATCGAACGACAAAATTGAAACAAATAAAATCATTGGGACCGAAACAAATAAATATATTTTTAAACAAATTGCAGTGTAATTTTGTTAAAAAATTAAAAAAATAAGGATTGAAATGAGAAGTAGCATACATGACTAATTTCAATTGGATGACACAATCAAAACAAACTATATTATTAATTTCAATTGAAGGACAAAATTGAAATAAATAAAACCTTGGGACTGAAATAAATAAAGACATTTAAAAAAATTGTTGTGTAATGTTTTTACAAAATTAAAAGAATAAAGACCCAAATGAAAGATAAAATATATGACAAATTTTAATTGAAGGACCCAATCAGAAGCAATTAAAACCTGCATACCGAAATAATTAAAATAACCAAAAGAAAACCAAAAAACAAAAAAAATAAGGACTAAATTGAAACCCAACATATATAATCAGTTTCAGTTAAAGACAACAATTACAACAAATCAAAAACTATATTGAAAAAACTTCGGGAGGCGTGTGTGCCTCATTACATGGTGCGTCGACATGTCCTCTTCCTCCCGGTACGGCGCGTGTCTAGTTACGGTTGCTGGTGGAAGGGGTTAAGCTTTTTCTCCCTTTTCTCTCTCATGCAGCCAGGAAATACGCTTCGGTCCTGAAGATTTGTGAAAGTTTTATTTTGGTCCCTAGTCTTTGGATTTCACTTTTATTACTATTTTTTTCAATATAGTTTTTGATTTGTTGCAATTGTGTCTTTCAATTGAAACTGATTATATATGTTGCGTTTCAATTTAGTCTTTATGCTTTTGATTTTCGGTTTGCTTTTGGTTATTTTAATTATTTCGGTATGCAGGTTTTAATTGCTTCTAATTGGGTCCTTGAATTGAAATTTATCATATATTTTATCTTTCATTTCGGTCCTTATTCTTTTAATTTTGTAAAAACATTACATAACATTTTTTTTAAATGTCTTTATTTATTTCGGTCCCAAGGTTTTATTTATTTCAATTTTATCCTTCAATTAAAATTAATTATATAGTTTGTTTTAATTTGTTTTGATTGTGTCATCCAATTGAAATTAGTCATGTATGCTACTTTTCATTTCAATCTTTATTCTTTTATTTTTTTTAACAAAATTACGCTGCAATTATTTTAAAAATATATATTTATTTGTTTCGGTGCCAATGTTTTTATTTGTTTCAATTTTGTCGTTCGATTGGAATTAATTATATATTTTATTTTTCATTTTGATCCTTATTTTTTGAAGTTTTTATTTGCTATTATTTTTTTTGGTTTTTTCTATCATTCTTGGACATCATTTATTTTTTATCCGTATTTATGTATGTATGCTTTTAATTATTTTTTTAATTTTTGTCATTTTAATTTATGTTGGTGATATTTTCAAATTAATATTGCTCCATTTTTTCCCTTTGATCTTTTTTTGAGTTTTTTGTTATTTTTCTCTATTTTTCGAACCAGTTGATTTTATGTTTTATTATTTGCGCTATAATGATGATAATTTTAGTGATTATTTTCTTATTACTATTTTTTTTGTAAAAATATTTTGTTTTTTTATCTTAACAATAATTCTGCACAGATTTATTATTTACCTAAATTTATATTATAATAAAAAATCTTACATAATTAATTTCTTTTGTGTTAAAAAAAATATGGTGCCGTCCATGATGGGACGCGGGGGCATTAGCTAATATATATATATATATATATATATATATATATATATATATATATATATTGACTACTTTTAGATGCACACACTCCCTCCATACTTGTTTTTATTTAATTGATCGATAGTATTACTAATCCTTCAAAATATTTATATTATTATGAAATGATAAATTAATTGATTGATTTATTAGATGAGATTATTTGATATTTGAGTTTTTGATAATATGTAAAGAAGGAGAACATGAAGGTTCGAACTTGATTAGTTAGGCAAATAAACTATTCAATTCTTGAAGCATATATATGAAATAGATTATACAAACTATAGTTAAAAATTTAAGTAAAGTATATGAAATAATATTTAGGGAATAATAATAGTGTAGGTTACAAAGCCATCATGAATTTTTATCATAATTAAGACCACATAACAACAATAATTTTAAATACTGTGTTAAATTCTTGGAAAATTAATAGTTAATCTTAATCTTTTGAAGCAATATCTTTATCAATAATTACCCTACATGAGTCATAGAATTAAAATCTAAAACTTTAAGTTATAAACCTGAATTATAACCCTTAAAATATAAGGTTGAACACATGTGCATTCATGCTCATTTTAGTGATTGTGGTTGCAGTTGCTTTTAAAAGTATTTTTCGTTCATAAATGCTTCAAAATAATATTTTTTATTTTTTAAAAATTATTTTTGATATCAGCACATGAAAATGATCTAAAGCACTAATTTTATTTTATTTAAAATAAAAAATATTTTTTTTTCAAATTCTTTCAAGAGCGTTTTTAAAACGCAATACCAAACGGGGCATATAATGATAGCTCCAACCATGCATGCAAAACCATTAATCATGGCTCATTGGTGAATAATTTAAAATAATGAGGCGATTTTGGTTTGGTTATTATTTTTAATTTTGTTTATGCTTTTGAGATATTGGGGAAAATTAACAAATTATTATCATGATTTTCATAAGAAAACACATTATTTTGGGCTCTTCAAAAGTCCACCTATGTTCATGTGTATTATAAAAAAAACAACTTGGGTCATGTTAGTGTTTAAGGGAGAGAATATGAATTACTGAATGAAAGGAAGTAGATAGATTATATATATATACACGCACATAATTGAGCTGTTCGAAATGCACGAAGGTTGAATAAAAACTTCTCATTTGAATCTAGGATTTAGGATTCCATTTTCAAGTTAGTTATTGTTTTTATTTTTCATTTATTTCGATATATGGTGAATAAAACAATGCAATATTTAATCGCAATGCACAAAGAATAAAAAATAGCATAGGAATTTCAAATACAATAAAAGAAATCAATTTTACTAAAAAAAAAAAAACTAGCGATACACAACCACATTACTCACACTAAATACATCACAATTTAGGTCAAAATACTGTACAAATCCAGCCCTCCAAGCCCTTGCATCAGTCCTTGAGTACCAAGCAGTCATCAACTTCATTACCCTTCCAATCCTCCTCCTCTTCATCCTCCAGCATGTACTTGCTGAAATGGTTGACCTTGAACTTCCACTCTCCTTTTACAGGGTCATAAGAAACAAATTCTGCACCTTGGTCTTCAGCTTTTCTTTTGAGCATCTCCTTGTATCTCTCCATTTTTGGTCCTTCCGTGAACTGCCGTCCGGTCTTTTTGTCGACGCATTTCACGTTGAGAAGTGTTACCTCGGCAGGCTTGTTCAGACCCTGTCCAACAGGTGGTTTCTTGCTATCATCCATGTACACGATAACTTCACGGTTATTAAACTGAACGAGGGACTCAAGATCAAGCCTCCGAACATCTGTTTCGACCAGGAACTTGATGCTTCCATAGCCATGCCTTCCGACCACAAAATCCTTAACATGTCGGCAGAATCCTGGTTTAGCCCTCTCCTTGGCTGCCAGTTCCTGGATACGAGGCTCGGTGTAATAGTCGGAGCATCGGAGTTTTGGCATTAGTGCCTCAATATCCGCTCCATGCTCGTACACAATGGCAGCCTCACCAGCTCTGTGACCACTAATTGTCATGTAGGACTCTTCTTTCCGAGTCGCATTATTGTCATGCACTCCATTGGGTTTCTGGTTTACTTCAACATGGGGAGATTGCTCCTTGATTGCACCATTCTCACCTGAAATTTCTGCATGATAAGTAGGCATGAGCACAAGCAAATAAAAATAAAATCCAAGCAGCCTAGATCCATAAGAGGGACACTTCAGAACCCGTTGCCCAAAGCATCTTTCTTCCTTTCTGATAGATTAAAGAATTGATTAAAAAGTAAGCCAACACAACCTGCAACCTCGTTAACAAATTCCGGGATTCTATTTGTCTGAGAGGTTAATAATGCACAAGATGTCCGCTACGATGAAAAAAATTAAACATGCAATAAATGGAGAAAAGCTATGTTTCCATGGAAAAGTGTGCCTGTAGGAGAAAATGACATTAGAAGCTGAGTTCTTCAGTTTTCGGTAGACTTCCTCACATGGAAGTTCTCAAATTGGTTGTAAAATGAAGCTCAAGTTGAATTTTGAAAATACCAAGCCACCTCATTAAAGATGTTATTAAGTAGTCAAGGTGCAACCCTTCAACATATACCAGAAGCAGCAGCAGCAGTAATTTTCAATTTCAGGAATCCTTCAGCACAAATAAAGAGAGAGGTTGCATATTATAAAAGAAACAATATCTTACTATTTTTATCACCAGCTGTGGAGCTATTTGAGAGACAAGCATCTTCTGATACTGCAATTTTCCAGGTTAAAAGAGGTTACTAGGCTAAATTTGGATTGTACAATACAAAAAAAAAAAAAAACATTTTTAAAGCAACAATAATACTGTAATATGATAACTAGAAATGGAAAGAGAATAAAGCCTCATCTACTGGAATAATTGAGTCAATCGCAATAGCCCAGCCAATGCCAGCACACACATACAGCAAGTTAATGAAAGACCGTATACAGCAAGAGAATGATAGACCTTAAGTAGCATTATTCACTTGGAAATTTACCGTTCTCATTTAAAGGTGCTGATGCTTTCTCCGCACTTGCCCTTGAAGGCCACTGCTCCATAGGACAAATGACCAGAGCTCTTGGGTTTTCCCTCGGAATGAAAAGAGCATCTGCCTTTGGTGTACTGGGAATTTCTTCTTCATCACTGAAAAATGGAATCTGAAAGCAATAGATGGGCAAAGAAATAAGTCAAAATGCAACCTCCCCATCCCTGTAAATCCAGTTATAGCTAAGGCAATCAAAATAGCCATTTAAAAACAATAAATAGTAAATCTCATCACCTTTGGACCATCATGCTTTGGATAATATTTCCTCATGGGCAACCTGATCCTCCTATGTGACAAATGCCTAGAAGGCAATAAGGATGATATTCTAACAGGAGAGGGTTTCTCAACAACCTGATAGAAAACAAAGAGCCACAATCACTGTTATTTATCCAATTAAATTTTGTAGACACAAGAATGACAGGGAATAACACAGAAGAATAATAAAGATGTGGCATATCTGATGTACATTAAGAGCACAAAAAAGTAAAAATTAACATAACACCCTAGAGTTAACAAATTCAGGACAGGTTATAGTTACAGGCATAGTAGAAATTCCATATTGAACCGAAGGTGTAGTTCCAGCTCGACCAAAAGACACTTGAGGCATTGCAGGAAGTGTTCCAAATGGATTTGTAGCAGGCACTGGTTGTACAGCAATGGCATTTTGCGGGGTAAACCTGTTAAACAGAAAAGCATTCTTGTGTACATCATAAAAAAGACGGGTAACAAAACACTGCATACTGAGTACATATGTCTAGGTGAAGCAACATAAGCAATGCAGAGCAGCAAGGAGCAAATGTCTCCTATCCATGTTCATTTGGCATACATGATATGGACAACTATGAAAACATGGATACAGAAGCACCAACTAAAGGCAGCAAAATAAAGACATACGATTGTCCAAAATTATTTGATACACCAGCAAAGCCACTGTTACCAGCTGCAAAATAGCAGACAAATAATGTAAGCACCATAAACTAAATGCTTAAGAATTAAACAATAAAAAAAAACCTGCTTGTGGCTGACTGAAGTTCAAGGCAAAAAGACCTGCATTCTGAGCTGGCTGAGATGGCTACATATAAAGTGATTGTTAAGATAAAATTTACCAAATGCACTAATACTTGAACTCAAAATCACACAAATATACACATGCTGCAAACAAATCATAACAAACAACACATATTGCAAAAAAGGATTTCCGATTGGATGTCTTGTTTTCTATTTTTTTTTATTCCACTTTCACCGAGGTACACAAGCAGAAAAGCCTTGATATAAATGAGGAACAGAACTGAAAATTTCAGTTGCTTGGGTGGGAATGAAATCTGATTATCCTCAACACCATTATTTCTGCTAATAAAATGAAGAAATTAAATATGATGATAAAGGAATCAGTAATGTAATTTGTTACTCACAGTCATTTGATTAAAACCCCCAAGGTTTGGAGTTATCTGGGATTGAGTGCTTGAGAAAAGGCCCCCAGTAGCAGGGCTACTAAACAAGGAGCTGGTGGTACTTGGTCCAAATGGATTGGACTGCGGAAATGCAGTTGTCTGCCCCATTGAAGGTGTGGTAGATGGGAATGAGAGAGATGATTGAGTGTTATTAAACATATTAGAACCAAATGGTGAAGCATTTCCTTGGCCTGTAGTAGAACTAAACAAAGATGGTGTTGTACTAAAATTAGGCATGCTTGTTGATCCAAAAAGAGATGGAGATGAACCAACTGAGAATGCAGGTGTTGTTGATGGCTGAAAGAGGTTGGATGATGTTGATGGACCAAAAGGGGAGGCGGTGGTGAATGAAGGTGTAGATGTTTGAGGTTTTGGAGCAAATAGGTTTGTAGATGTTGAAGAAAACATATTTGCAGATGTTTGACCAAGTCCAGTTGAAGGAGCAAAAGGATTCACCTGTGGGGTAGACATGCTATATCCAGCCCCAGCAGGAGAATGACCAGAAGGAAGCTGTCCACCTGCAATTCAATATTGCTGCATTAGTTATTGGAGAACATACGTGTGTGCGTGTACGTGTGTTATTGTTATTAGCAATGAGGATAAAAATGTCCAGAAATTTTCAATGTAATCACAAACAAATTACCTTTGTCTCCCAATTGGTAGTCCTCCCACCTCAGCTCTTCATGGCTTTTATCTTTGTAGGCAGGCATAGCTGATATTGACACTAATTTCCCAGCCTGAGCACCACCTTCTGCCTCAGCAGTTTCTGCATAAGGTGCTGCTCTGGTTCCAGGACGTTGCCCCCCAAACCCTGGCTGGGCAAAGCCAGTGTTTCCAAATGCTGATGTTGTAGGCTGAGCTCCTGCATACCATATCATAAAAATACAAGTTATGCAATGAATAAATAAAATAGTATAAGCCCTTCAAGTTCCTTTTACTCTAGATAAAAAAATCTCACTATTAAGATAAACCTTGCTGCAAATTGCAAAACAATAGACTTAAAAATGGCTCACCAAAGGGAGAAGGCTGGGCAGGAAAAGTAGATGCAGCATTTCCAAATGGGCTGCTCCCAAAAGCAGAGGTTGATTGGCCAAAACCTGGACTTGATGAAAATGTAAAGGATGGGGAAGATGTAGCCCCAAAGGCAGAAGTGGTCGGAGTGCCAAAGCCAGAACCAGTCAAATTCCCAAAAGCAGGTGTAGTCGCTGAAGATCCAAAAACTGAAGTAGTGGAAGTTCCAAAAGCTCCACCAGCTCCAAACAATGGCGAACTGTTAAATGCAGCTCCTGTGCTACCAAAGGCTGGAGTTGCTGTTGAGCCAAATGCTGGAGTGGTGCTTGGGGCACCAAAGGCTGGCGTGGTGCTTGTGGACCCAAAGGCTGACGTGGTGCTCGTGGAGCCAAAGGTTGGGGCAGTCGTCGTACCAAAGGCTGGAGTACTAGCAGTACCGAATGCAGACTGAGATGGCGCACCAAAAGGCGTGGATCCAAATAAACTATTGTTTCCAAACGCTGGCTGTGACTGCTGATTTGTGTTTCCAAAGCCTGGCTGTGGCTGCTGATTTGTGTTTCCAAAGCCTGGCTGTGGCTGTTGATTTGTGTTTCCAAACGGACTTGTTTGAGGGGTAGACCCAAAGCCTGGCTGTGGCTGCTGATTTGTGTTTCCAAACGGACTTGTTTGAGTAGTAGACCCAAAGCCTCCGAAGGGCTTCTGACCAAAAACAGAGGAACCTGCTAAAAGAATAAATAGCTAGAATGAGAAAGTGCTGTCCATTCATAAAACTAGAAAATAACCGAATTAGATAAAGTATACTAATATGAACTTAAAAGCATGTGTGCAAGCAACAGTGTGTATACGTGCATGTGTTTGTCTTGATATACAGATGCTAGGAGGCAAGACAGATGAACACAAAGAATAAACAACCAAGTGAAGGTCTGCTACAGACAATGAAGAGCAGTCAAAACAACCATGCACATGCAAAAGATAAAATAGCAGAGATATCATATCATAATCAAATCTCATCATCTACCAGTTTCGATGAAGGCAATGAGCATAACGAATAGGGCAAAACTACAGCAAGTATTCAGAGCTAAGAAGGATAAGCAATATACTGTGCAACTAAAACTCTCTTTGAACACTTGCTTTTATGAGAAATGAAAAAAACTCGATCTGCTATAACGCTTCCAAGACAGATTTTTACCACAATTCTTGAGTTAGATCAACAATCCATAAATACTTCTGATACAAAAACATCATCTCACTTCTATAAAACAAAATCATAACCCAAAAAAAGATAAAAGGTGAAAAAGGACAACCAGATATTGGAATAAAAATAAACACTTACCACCAAATGCTGATGCTGAAGAACCACCAAATGCAGGGGTAGTAGATGCTCCAAAAGCTGGCGTTGAGCTACCAAAAGCACTTGTAGCAGAAAATGAAGTTTGGGGTGTACCAAACATACCAGTAGAAGTGCCCCCAAATATGGAACTCCCTGTTTGTGCACCAAAAGGAGTTGTTGGACTACCAAAGGGTTTCGGAGCAAAAGGACTATTACTTACATTACTAGTCTGACCAAAAACTGGCTGCGTCGTCCCAAACGGACTATTAGACGACTGCCCAAAAGCTGTCACGAAACACAAATTTGAACTCATTAGCACACACATTACACAAAAATTCACACATACAAACAGCCACTGATAACAAAACAGAGCATAGTACGTCAATAATAATCTATCCATCAAAATCCACAACGCGAAAAAATGCAATGGTGTTACTGTAATTACAGTCAACTTTAAATTCATTTACATTCCGTATCAATTCCATGATTCATTCATTATTTTTCACCTTCTTCCTCTCTCTCTCTCTATATATATATAAACTACTCGAAAAATTCTCGCCAGACAATCGCATTCAAAAAAACAAAAAATACCAAAAATTATATATATAAAAAAAATCTTTAAAAAATAGACAAAATAACTTACGATTGCTAGCACCAAACATCCTTCCTTTTACCGATCAATCCTCTGCTCCAAACATCCTTCCTTTTATCAATCAAACCTCTAAGTCCTGCACTAAAACAAAATCAAAAGTGATAATCACTAATTACGAATAATAAACGATCGCAACAGAAATTCAGAATTACGAATCGAAAAAATAAATAAATAATAGATTTAAATTAGTTAGGGTTTAATGATTAGAGATACCTTGAACTGGTGATGGAAATTAGAGGATAAATTTGGATATGAAAGAGAGAAAGGTTTGAGTGCGTAAAGAATAGAGATTTTGTTTGGCTTCTTTTCTGTTTTTCACCTTCTTTTTTCTAGACTTAGAAATAAAATTTAGAAAAGAATATTGAGGGGTGAAAGGACTTTTATAGGAGCTAAGAGGAAGAAGCGAGTAGCGTTGTTTTCAAGTCAGTATTAGGGTGTGTTTTGTAATTTCGTTTGAGAGTCGCGTTAAACCTGGGAGCCCAACGTCACCTAGGCGGTTTGAGCTTTTTTTTCTTAATGTAGAATTTCATTTAAAAAAAGAAAAGGAAATGGTGACGAATTTTTGTGAAAAGATTGCGATATACAACTATTTAGTCTCTCATAATATAAATAATACATATATAAGAAAAAGTATTTGAATAAAAAATACAAAAATATAGAAATAGATAGTATATTTTTTTTATTTTTTATAAATAGAAATAATGTTTCAAGAGAAATTTTTTAGTGATATATATAATTATAATGTATATTAATTAAATAAATATTTTTAAAAGTATAACTGGGATAAAACATGGTTTCAACATACTATCACACATTCACACATTGTATGTAAGTATTTGCAGTGACTTTTGGCAACGAAAAATGAAAATGAAGTGATGGAATGAAATGTCAATCGTAGGTAAGGAGTTGATGAGCATATGTAGCATTGTTTTTAGTGATGATTATTTCCAGTTTGGTTGAGTTTTTACCTATAAAATCATTCAAATCAAAATTTTGAGTTTTTTTATAACTAAACTTAGGCCTTGTTTGTTTGCTGGAAACAACTTTCCTGGAAAGTTGTTTCCGCAGCAAACAAACACAGGAAAGTTGTTTCCTGTGTTTACCAAACACCGGAAACAACTTTCCAGGAAAGTTGTTTCCAGCCAAGGAAAACACAACCCTTGACAAAAGGAAAGTGTTTTCCTCTTTTAAGAACTGGAATACACTTTCCTTAAAGGTAATAGTTATTGTTTTTTTTTTTCAAAAAAAATAGAAACATGTTAAAGTATTATTTTTTATAAAAAAAAAATAATAATTTTGATATTAACAATTAAAAAACACAAAAACTAATAATTTAAATCTTAAAAATTCTATTTTTTTTAATCACCCTAAATTAAAATTTTGCATTGAGATTTTGATTTAAAATTAAAAAAAACTTATTTTAAGCTTTTAAAATTGAAAAAAATATATATTAATAAGTTTTACTTAAAAAATATTTCACAAGCTTATTTCTCTATAATATGATATGACATATATTGTTATATTTTATAAAATAAGCTATGTATGAATATAGGATATAATAAAAAAATTCATCATTATACTTTTTAGATTTCATTTCTTTATTTTAAGTGATTAAATATTTTATATATATTAGATAAACTTGAAAAAAAAATTAATTTATTAATAAATTATTTTCCAGTTCCTTTTCCATAACACAAACAAACACTGGAAAGTGTTTTCCAGTTCATTTTCCATAACACTGTCAAACATCGGAATTCACTTTCAAGAAATTCACTTTCCAGGAATTCACTTACCAGAAATTCACTTTCCAGGAATTTACTTTCCAGAAATTCACTTTCCAGGAATTCACTTTACCCGGAATTTACTTTCCAAAAGGAAACCACTTTCCAGCAAACAAACGGGGCCTTAATTGAAACCGATTTCAATCAACCAAATTTGGTTTAATTCGATTCAACTCGATTTTTTATGTCAAGACCCAAAAAAACCTATGTTGTAGGTTTTTTTGGGTTTTCTAATGGGTTTTTTAATGAACTTTCTAATAATCTTGTAATTGATGATAATATTGCTTAATTTTTTTTATAAGATTCCAATGTATATTTAATTTTTTTGCCATAAATATTTATTTATATTAAATTATTAGTGTTAATCTTGTCTTTATTAAGTTTTTTTTTTGTCTTCCTAGTATTATTCTTCTTTTTTATTTGAGTGAGCAAGAGTCATAAAAGTTTAAATAACACTCACAAACAAGTTAAAATTCAAATTATAAAGTATTTTCTTCAAAGGGTTTAAAAAGAAATAACAAATAACAATGTCATAAAATACTCTAAGTTAACAAATAAATAAATCTTCATTGTCCTCATTATTATGGACTGTTATTATGTACATATACTTATCATGTATTTACTTTATATAGGCTTATAATCATGTGTAGTATACCCCATGGTAGGTATCATATACAACCCTACACCTATATATATAGCACATAAGGGAGTATTGTGCTACATACACAGTTGCTACACCATATTTAAATCTCTCTTTCTCCTTTAAACTTCAACTTGGTATCAGAGCTGCAACAGCATCCTGGTCTGCATAATCTTCATCTTCTCCCTTTAGCTTGTAGTGTTCTTGGTTCTTTTTTCTTCGGGCAACAATCGTCATCTCCAGTTCCAGTCTTCTTCTCCCTTCAGCTTGTAGTGTTCTTGGTTTTTTCTTCAAGCAACAATCTTCATCTCTGCTCTGTCTCGGTCTCTAATCGTCATCTCTAGTTCCAATCATCTTCTCCCTTCAACTTGTAGTGTTCTTGGTTTTTTCTTCAGTTAACAATCTTCATCTCTGCTCTGTATCGGTCTCTAATCCCACATATTTTAACTTGAGGCATGGATCTAAGATATTAGTCATATACAACAAAAAATTATAATTTACTTCACAACCTTAATACTTCTCAAACTTTAACAAGTTTGTATACATGCAAATTTCTTTGTTGAAGAAAAAAATTAATGTGACATGCAATGAGCCAAAAAATCTAAATTTAACTATATAAAAGATCTTTTAGAACTTCTTTGAATTAACCTCCAAAAAAGAACATATATATATCTGTGTTCACTCTCACCTAACCCCACAAATACTTTTTCAAACTTTTAGTCGCTCCTAACATAAGATTAGTTGAATTTCATCGAGTTGCAACATCCTAACATAATGATTTTTTACACTATAAATGCAACTCTTCTGCACATTTCTTAAATGCAAGTTGTCAAGAAGATGGAAATCTCATAAACCTAATTGCATTTTGAATTTTAACAATTAAAACATTAATCTCTTTTAAGCCATTACACACACACACACACACACTAAGGTTTATAATGTGTGCAAAACATCTAACATACAAATGCTCATTTGACAATACATTAGTCGACCAATCTTTTATCACATTCTTTAAATATGATAAAAGAATTCTTTTATACAAATCCCACTCACTATCAATCTAATAAGCAATTAAGGACTTATAGTTAATATTTTAGATTGATATCCATATATATGTTGTTAAGCATAATAGTTAACCCTAAGAGTTGTCTTTAATCTTTCCTTGTTTTTAACATAAAGATTCAAACAATCTCTCATAACAGTGAAACGAGAAGGAATGTCAAATTTAGGTTGCATGGTCCTAGAAAGTAATTGAAATCTTTTACCCTTCATAAAATTTTAAAAGGCAACTCATCAATTATAATAATTTTTGTTAATGTTTATCTATATTCATCATAATTGTCGCACGTCACCACGCGGTGTCCCGGGAGGGGGTCTCGAAGGGAGTTGAGGAGTTGCCACCTGGCTATTGAGGGTCGCTAGGAAAACCCGGTTGCACTGGTCTGGTTAAAGATTCAAGGATAAGGGACTAATTGCATAAATGGAAGGTATTAGTATCACTAGTACGCCTTACATGAGGTAAGGTGCATTGTATCTTGATGTGATTTTGAACGTTTCAACGGATAACATTTATTCATGTGAATAAATCTAGCTTTTGAAATTTTATTATGAGCTCGTGAACCCAAATAAAATATCAGGAAAAAAGATCCATGTACATCCCTTAAAAGGATCATCTATCCTGGATGAGTGGATGAGTTTTTCGCAATTTATGCATTGTAAAAAATATTTCGATTCAAGAAATCGATCACCGCTCAAAATAACTCTAGGAATTTTGATTGTTTCTAGATGTTTAAATGTTAGCCTAGTATGCCTTACCTAAGGTAAGGTGCATTGTATCTTGATGTGATTTTGAATGTTTCAACAGATAACATTTATTCATGTGAATAAATCTAGCTTTTAAAATTTTATTATGAGCTCGTGAACCCAAATAAAATATCAGGAAAAAGATCCAGGTAGATGCCTTAAAAGGATCATCTATCCTGGATGAGTTTTCCACAATTTATGCATTGTAAAAAATATTCCGATTCAAGAAATTGATCACCGCTCAAAATAACTCTAGGAATTTTTTGATCGTTTCTAGATGTTTAAATGTTAGCCTACTTGTTGGTCCAACATTTATTATCTGAATTTAACCATTAATCCTCATGGACCAATTTCGCTATTTATTTCAATATAGGCCAAATTCTCAAGATTTAATAAACTTGTTATTAAATCTAAAGTAATTTTTCTGGAATGCTTCGGCTGTATGCATGAAAATAAACATAAATTGTTTTTTCTTGTTTTTTTTTAAATACATTTTTTTTTTGTTTTTTTAATGAGATTTTCTTTATTTTTTAAAATAAAAAAAATAAAAGAAAAATCAGATTGGGCCTGGCCTAGGTAAATAGGCCGGCTCAGCCAAGGTGGGCCAAAAGGTCCAACCCTGTTGGACTTGGGTTGGACCTGGCCCACCCAACTGGGCCAGGCCAATAGTAGTTCAGCCCAAAATTAAAAAAGGGAAATTGGGGTGTTACTATTCACTTATTACGTGAACAGTAACAAAGTGGTTAGTTGACGATGAACAGTAACAAAGATATGGAGTTCTAGCCTGTTCATGGAGCAATTATATATTCTTAAAATAGTCGATAAAAAACAGTCTAAATAATAGAAAAGAAAAGCAAAGGGACCCTGCAAGTATGTCATCTTGATTATTCAATGGGAAATAGAAAAAAAAACTGTATCAAATAGGACAATAAAATTCCAATTAGCCTAGATTATGATGATTTTAGAGGAAAACAAATGCAGAATAAAAACAAAAACTTATAAAGATATTTGTAATTCTAATTAATCATCCGTGAAGGCAGCGGCTGGAATGATGGCTAATTAAATTTATTTTTGGAATCATTGAGCCTGGATCAATCATCTTGATTTTTGCTCCATGAACTGGCTAAAAATCCAGATCTGTTGAGGAAAATTGAAGGTACACAACCAGCTGGACTACCCAGTTGGGGCGTGGATAATGGATCATCACCGGAATAGTTCTGGCTGTCAAAAGCAACTAATACTTCAATGTTGCAAACATATTATTCATGTTTCGGTATAAACAAACATGGCCTGGAATATTCAATCTAGCCGAGCTTAACATTTTCTCACTTGTCCATACATGAAATTCAGCAGATACCTGCCTGGTTTTAGCATTATAAAACCAGCTCCTTCGATAAAGTAGAGGGTTAATTCAGTAGCAGGAGAAGATAATATGATGATGCGGCTAGGGCGTTGCGCGGTGCTAATGCTCGTACAAACTTTGAATTGCTTCAGCCTGCACCAAATTCTGGTGCTGGCCGTGCTAGTCCTGTAGAAGTTGAGCCCTTCTCATTTGAGGAAGTTCGCCGGACGGGAAGTGAAGCGGAAGGGATTCTTGGCGCAGTTGGGATCGATCCCTTTCTCTTGTATCCTCATTCCTCAGACATTGTATGATCTTGCATGTCCTCCATTGTTACTGCAATTTCTCCATACCAACTACAGTTACCAGCTAATCTAATACAGGGAGTGATCAAGATTTGTTTTTCCAGGGAGTGATCAATATCCGTAATTTGTACTTAAATCTAATACACTAAAGTATGTTTCACAATCTTTTGTTTAATGGAGGAATTGTATTGCCTCTTACATGAAGTAAATCTTTCTATTTTTGAATCACAAAAAGGAAAAAACTCCCTTCTGAATGCTGCCAATCGTCAAACAGTAGTTTTATATTTCTAAAAAGCAATCCTCTCAGACTGGCAATTCAGCTTTTATGTTGTCATGGCTCAAGCAATGAGAATCACCTTTCCATTTCTTTCTTACTTTTGGAAGGAAGAGGAATCATGTGCAAGAAATGGCAAGGCTAGCAGGAAGACTAGACTGCAGAACACTTAGTTCATATGGACAATGGAATAACATCCACAACTGGCTTTCCTATCCACAGTAAATTATTGATCTAGCATAAGATGCGAAGATTACGATAATGTATTGATCTAGCATAAGATGCGAAGTTTAAGATAATGTTATTTGAGTTGAATTTTGCAGTGCTTCACAGTGATGTGCAACTTTTAGAATTATTTATGCCGTAAAATAGAAAAAAGATTCCATTACACACTGTATGAAGGCTGGAAATGTAGATGATTTCTTCCTTATGATCATGGTTGAAACGTCAGCAATATCCAGAATTCGGACATGTTACAAAATAATATAAACTATATTCTGTAACCTTATCTAATAATTTAAGTTTTTAGGTAAGATGATTCCTTAACATGGTATTAGAGCTTTATTGACCCAGCGGTCACGAGTTTGAATCTTACGACCCTTATTCTATTCGATAAAAATCAAGTTCAAGGTATTGTGAGTCTGTGTGCAAGTTTCAAGCGCAAAGAATTTTCACTTCAGGGGATGTGTTAAAGAATAATATAAATCATATTCTAGGATTTTATCTAATAATTTAAATTTTTAGATGAAATGGTTTCAGGGATAATATGATTTTGTCTATTTTCAAGCAATCAAAAGCCAAAAGATCGGATTTAAGACAATAAAATAACATATTGTTGCTTCGTTTGGACTTGGTAACTAAGATTCTAGCTTGAAATGTATCTTTGTGTTTGACATAGCATTTTTGTACCGATGCAGGGACATGATAGAGACCATGCGAGCCTGACGAGGTTAATTGAACACCATTTTATTATTCAGGATAGTGTCTGAAAGTAAAATCGCGTAGCACTTCAGGCGTTTGATTAATGTTTTGGAATATAAAAAAAAACATAGATATTAGAGATAAACTTGTCTTTTTATTTTAAAAGTATATAATTTCACTTCAAAACTATATTGTAGTTAAATTCATTTTACGACTTTGTTTCTTTAATTAAATGTATTTTTATCTCTTTTGTCTTAATGATACTTAATTAGAAGAGAATATTCGTACACTATAATAGAAAAGAAAAATGAACATTACACCATCTTTGATCGGAGTAGCCACTCAAGCTTGAGATAACAAGTGATTTTAAACCGTAAATGTAGATATGTCATAATTAGACAAAGATCTACCAAAAGTATAAAAAGACCATGACTTTTGATTCGACCGTTGGATCATAGTCAATTTTTATAGGAGTTTTCAGAAATTATTTTTTCTACAACACCATCTTGAGTGATCCAAGAGAAGGTTTGGTCGCTCCAAGACTGGAATGATAGCATAAAAATACCATGACTTTTAATTCGACCGTTGGATCATAATCAATTTTTACAGGAGTTTTCAGAGGTCATTTTTTCTATGACAACACTTTTTAAGTGCTGTGCACACCGTTGAATTTTGAGATATCAAAAATCTCATACTCAGCCTTATTGTTATTTCTCTTGTTATATTGAATTGAAGAGGTGAACCGGTCGACCACTTGGAAGACAACCTGAACCGGTCGACCGGTCCAATCCAATCTTCAATTCCGAGAATCCAGAATCCAGAATCCTGCTGATACAAGAATCCTGCTGATACAAGGAAAGCTGATGATACAAGGAAAGCCAGCAGACGAGAATCCTTCTGCAATTAGAAAACATCTAGTTAGAATTATTATGTAAATAGTCTTCTAGCTGTCATTATTATATTTCCTAATTAAGAGGATTTATACACTGTATATAAGCATTCCTCTGCTACGAGCAAAGTCATAATAAAGAAATTATTCTTGCTCATTTTTTCTTCATGGTATCAGAGCTGGTATCTAATTTCCTTTTGATTATTTAGCTTATGGACAATCCACTCGAAATTGATTGTGCTGATAGCACCAATACTGCATCCAATCAACCTCTCAATAGTTCAGCAGAGAACAGCAGCAGATTGTTCAATAGCATGGAAGGAGAACCAAATCCCAATCAACGTTTAGGGTCAGTATTGCTCAATGAATTTAATTATCTTCCTTGGTCACGAGCTGTCACAATTGCTCTTGGTGGAAGATCAAAGCTTGGCTATATCAATGGCCATATCAAACCCCTTGACCCCTCTTCACAAGCATATGAAGCTTGGCAGTGTAAGGACCAACTGGTAATGTCATGGCTACTCAACTCTATGGAGAATCAAATCGCAGAGATCTTTAGCTACTCTGGATCTTCCATGGAACTATGGGAAACTGTGAAGGAGATGTATGGAAATCAGAACAATGCAGTCCGCATTTTCCAGTTAAAGAGGGATCTTTCAAATCTTCAAAAGGATGGCAAGTCCTATGTTCAATTGCTGGGAAGCATGAAGAATATGTGGAACGAACTGGCATTATATCGTCCCTTTACAACTGATGCAGCAGAATTAAGGAAACGAGAAGAGGAGGATAAGATTTTCCAACTTCTAGCCAGCCTTGGTCCAGATTATGAAGATCTGCGCAGTCGGATTCTCATGAATGCTGACCTCCCATCTCTTACCAGCGTATGTGCTACCATTCAAAGAGAAGAGGCTCGCAGAAAGGTAATGAATTTTGAGCCTAAAATTCCATTGTCTGAATCTCGTGCTTATGCTGCCAACAGATTTCATAAGAATGACAGACCCTACAAAGGCAAACAACCTGACTTGAAATGCAACCATTGTCATAATATGGGGCACTCGATTGGGAGATGCTGGATTCTTCATCCAGAGCTAAAACCAAACTTTGATAAAGGGAAAAGACTTCAAAGAAACTATGAGCCCAAAGCTCATATGACTGCTGCTGCCAACTGTGTATCCCGCCCCAGCAGTATTGATAATTTTTCTTCCAATCCATCAGCTCTCCTAAGTGATTTTGCGACTTATCTTAAAGAGAAAGGTGACACCGGTATTGATAACTCAGCCTCTACTTCCAGTTCTGTGGACCTGTCTGTGGACCTTCTTGGAAAATTTGCCAATTTCCTCACGAATTCTGCCAACATCCCACAAGAAAACACAGAAGGTATTATAGCTGCATTTAAAATTGCCTTAGTAGCTAGTAATGTGCATAATTTTTGGATAATTGATTCCGGTGCCACTGACCATA
Source organism: Salix caprea (assembly GCA_964035475.1). NCBI lineage: Eukaryota > Viridiplantae > Streptophyta > Magnoliopsida > Malpighiales > Salicaceae > Salix > Salix caprea. The sequence goes on from OZ037743.1 coordinate 1,468,014, forward strand.
TAACAAATAAAGTGAGCAGCTTATATGATTTCGAAGAAATTTCTTCACCAACTCATGTGTCAATTGCCAATGGAAACCATGTCTCTGTCAAAGGATAAGGAAAAATTAAAATTCTATCTCATAATACTGCATCTTCGGTGTTATACATTCCTTCCTTTCCATTTCAATTACTCTCCATTGGTAGAATCACTAAAACTCTAAAATGTCGTGTTATCTTCGATGCTCACCGAGTTATTTTTCAGGACCTCGCCACCAAGAAGATGATTGGTGAAGGTTTCTTTCTTCAAGGACTTTACTACCTTTCAAGTTCTTCCCAGGATAACACAAAAAATCAAGTTTCTATTTTTTCTTCTATTCGTCAAGAGCAGTCTTTATGGCACCAACGCCTGGCTCATCCTTCAGACAGTGTCCTTACCAAACTAATGCCTCAATTGGAGATCAAAAATTTTGCTTGTGACACATGTCATTTGTCTAAATCCACTAGACTTCCGTTTCCAACTTCAACGTCTAGAGCTAATAGGATGTTTGATGTTGTTCACTCCGATATTTGGGGTCCAATTCTTGAGTCATTTGATGGTTACAAGTATTTTGTTTCGTTTGTTGACGATTTTTCCCGTGTTACATGGATCTATCTTTTAAAATATAAGAGTGAAGTTATGAATATTTTTCAAGATTTTCACATGATGGTCATGACTCAATTTGATACAAAAATTAAAATTCTTCGATCCGACAATGGCACCGAATACATGTCCAAAAACATGACGCATTATCTAGCTACTCATGGCATTTTACATCAGTTAAGTTGTGTTGGTACACCTCAACAAAATGGGATAGTTGAGCGCAAAAATAGAGATCTATTGGAAAAAACTAGAGCATTAATGATACAAATGCATGTTCCTAAAAAATATTGGTCTCATGGAGTGCTATCTGCTGCATATCTAATCAATCGGCTACCTAGCCGAATTTTATCATTTATGTCTCCTCTTGAAGTATTGCAGAAACAGCCACCTGATTTATCTCATCTACGAGTATTCGGCTGCACATGTTTTGTGCATCTACAATCGCAACAAAGGGACAAACTTGACCCAAGAGCTGCTAAATGTGTTTTTCTGGGCTATTCCTCAATGAAGAAGGGGTATAAATGATATCATCCACCTTCAAGAAAATTATTTATCTCCAGAGATGTCAGATTTGAAGAAAGTCATGCATATTTCTCTCAAAATCAACAACAGGAATTGGTCGAACTATTTCCTCTACCTTGTCCAGCTCCTGTCGACGTGAGTTCACCTTCATCTATATTACCTGCTGCTGCCAACTCTGATTCTTTATTATCTTTACCTGACGCCAGCAGTCCAGATTCTTCACCCGCTGCCACCGATTCTGAAGAAAATATTTGTTTTGATAATGCTCATGATGATAACAGCTATGATCTGTCATCCAACATTGGACCGACTACTCATACTAATATGAATTCTGAGGGGGAAATGCCACTACCGGTTACTCATACTAGTATGGATGTTGAGGGGGAGTTAGCATCACAGCCACGCAGGAATCCTACTCGAAATCGTGCTCCTCCAACACGATTACGTGACTTTGTCACATATGCAGCCAAGCATCCTATCTCTAACTCCCTCACATATCAGAATCTGTCAAGCACACACTCTGCCTTCCTTAGTGCTATTTCCAGTGTGCATGAACCACGCAACTTTCATGAAGCTAACTCGCAGGCAGAATGGAGGCAAGCTATGTATGAAGAATTACAAGCTCTTGATCAAAATAAAACATGGAGCGTGGTCAAACTTCCTAAAGGTAAGCATACTGTTGGAAGTCGTTGGGTGTATAAAATCAAGTTTAAATCTGACGGAACGATTGATAGATACAAGGCACGCCTTGTGGCTCAGGGATATACTCAAACCTTTGGAGTAGATTACAAAGAAACCTTTGCACCCGTTGCAAAGATGAACACCATACGCGTCTTGCTATCTGTGGCTGTGAATAACGGATGGATGATGTGTCAAATGGATGTAAAAAATGCATTCTTGCATGGGAACCTTGAAGAAGAAGTTTACATGAGATTACCTCCTGGACATCCCCAAGGTTCGGATTCCAGCTTAGCATGTCGCCTGCACAAGTCTATCTATGGGCTGAAACAATCCCCTCGTGCATGGCATGCCCAACTAAGTGCAGTTCTTGAAGAGAGTGGATTCACACGAAGTAATGCAGATTCCAGTCTATTTGTTCACCTTGAACCGAAGGTCAAACTAATGGTCCTTATTTATGTCGATGATCTCATTATTGTGGGAAGTGATGGCACAACAATCTCTCATCTCAAGGCTACTCTACAAAAACATTTTCCCATTACTGATCTCGGCAATTTAAAGTATTTTCTTGGGATCGAAATGGCCTCCTCTCATAAAGGGTTGTTCCTCAATCAACGCAAGTATGTTCTTGACTTGCTTAAGGATGCAGAAATGATGGATGCTAAACCTGCTCCTACTCCATTGGATAGTAAGTTAAAACTTGACACCACTAGTGAACCTCTCCGGTCTATTAACTACTATCAACATCTTGTTGGTCGTCTTATTTATCTTACGATAACACGACCCGATATCACCTACGCAGTCAGCCTTGTAAGTCAGTTCATGCATGCTCCTACAGTGTTTCACTTAAATCTTGTCAAACGGATTATGCGCTATCTAAAAGATTCTGTTGGTCGTGGGATTGTTATGACAAATAACGGTCATACTCAAATCACTGGTTATAGTGATTCCGATTGGGCTGGAAATGCTGTTGATCGCAAATCAACCACTGGGTTCTGCATATTTGTTGGCGGTAACCTAATCTCCTAGCGGAGTAAAAAGCAACATGTTGTTGCACGATCTAGTGCAGAAGCTGAGTATCGGGCGATGGCATCTGCAGCATGTGAACTAATTTGGCTTAAAAGTCTACTACTTGATATGGGATTTTCTAGCCAGACTCCAATGACATTATTCTGTGACAATCAAGCAGCCATGCATATTGCAGCTAACCCCGTGTTTCATGAAAGAACAAAACACATTGAAGTTGATTGTCATTTTATTCGTCAACAAGTTCAGCAACAGATTATTGAAACTCGTTACATTCGCAGTCATGATCAACTAGCTGATATATTTACAAAGGTTCTGACTTCAGCTCATTTTCATCAACTATTATCCAAGCTTGGCTCAATCAATCCCCTTGATCCCGCTTGAGGGGGAGTATTGAATTGAAGAGGTGAACCGGTCGACCACTTGGAAGACAACCTGAACCGGTCGACCGGTCCAATCCAATCTTCAATTCCGAGAATCCAGAATCCAGAATCCTGCTGATACAAGAATCCTGCTGATACAAGGAAAGCTGATGATACAAGGAAAGCCAGCAGACGAGAATCCTTCTGCAATTAGAAAACATCTAGTTAGAATTATTATGTAAATAGTCTTCTAGCTGTCATTATTATATTTCCTAATTAAGAGGATTTATACACTGTATATAAGCATTCCTCTGCTACGAGCAAAGTCATAATAAAGAAATTATTCTTGCTCACTTTTTCTTCATGTTATATGCTTTGTTTTGGATTTCATGACTATTTCCTTTATATTCTGTATTTATTCGCTGTGTTTAGCCTCTATATGCATAGAAAGAGCCTTGTTTTGTGTCACATGGTGATATCATGTGTGGTTTGTCTTAAATATTCAAGAAATCCATGACCACCTGCTAAATTATATGGTCCATCAACGATGGATTACCATGTGACAAAGAGATCCATTACTTTCCTGAAAGAGATCAACTGGGACGCAGAGATAGTACGGTTGTACAAAGAAGATGAGTAAATGAATGGCTGTGGCCCTTCCTTCAGAAAGCTGTCAGTTTGGAATATAGAATCGGGAACAGGTTCTCAATTCTACACTATAAAAAGCATTAAAAAAGTGAAGGTGCTGGGGTGCGTTAGGGCCTTAACCAAGATATTCAATATATCGATAATTTAAATGTTGGAGAATAATATAAATTATATTATGATATTTTATTTAATTATTTAAATTTTTAAGTAAAATGGTTTTTTTTAATATGATATCAGAGTTTTGTTGATTCAATGGTCACGAGTTCGAATTTCACCACCCTTATTCTATTTAATAAAAATTAAGTACAAGGTAATATGAACTTGTATGTAAGTTTCAAGTATAAATGATTTTCACTTTAGAGAGTATGTTAAAGAATAATATAAATCATATTTTAAAACATGACCTGACAGCTTAAAATTTTAGATGAGATAATTATTTAATAATAAAAAAAAGCATCTCTTAGCGAATCCACACAGCAGTGTTCTTCCTCTTACCTACTCAGCAGCAGTCTACCGTGAGTGCTAAAGCTCTTTCCATTAGTGACGAGTAATCACAATAACTTTTTCAGGTCAGGATCCCCCGTATTAATTGCTCTCAAAAGAGTGAAAATCTGTCAAGATACATGGGCCTCGTTTGTGTGTTGAATTATTACTAGCCAGCTAGAAAGGTAAGCTCCAGCAACTAAAATAATGGAATGAATGACTGAAGTGAAATTTGATTATTTTAGCCGTAAACTATAAATCATATTCCAGAACTTCACTAAGCAATTTAAGTATTTAGGAGATATATTTTCAACATTGTTGACCAATCATCCCATTCTATTTGATAAAATCAAGCACAAGTTAATGTAAGTCTTTGCAAGTTTCAAGTCCAAATGGATTTCACTTGAGGGGGTGTGTTAGAGAATAATATAAATTATATTTCGGGACCTAAGCCAGCAGCTTAGGTATGTAGAAGAGATAAATATTAACATAAACGATAAATGACAAGTAGGTGCATGTAAGAAATGACACAGACATTTGAAGTAGCACCATTGAAATGGAGGCATGGACAGTGCAAGGAATTCTTCTTAGTTGCTGTGTCCAATCGAGGTGATCGTTGCTTTTCTGCACTGTTCTTTCCTGTCTTTAGGTGAAGAATTGACATTTTGTTCTTGATCTGCAAATTGAAAACGCAAACAGTGTTTGAGCTAAAAAAAGTTGAGTTTTCTCGTGAGGCCAGGAAACAGTCCCGTGGGACACAAATTGTCCTTTGTTGCATAAAATCTGCAGCATGATCGCCTTCAATCGAACCTTGTTTAGAACAATGAAACAAGATATTTTTCTAGCAATCGAGTGCAATATAGTTTGAGGAAAATACCAACCAATGCAGGAGAGCTAATGATCTTTTAATTTTCTGAACTAAAAATAAAATTATAAAGATGATATTTAATTTTCTAAAATTTCTCTTGCATTGATCTATACAAGAATTGTTTGTGTGGGAAATTATTAGAAAACCTGTTCGTGAATCGTTCTGTCATAAATCATTGATACTTTTGTGCAGGTCGCATTGTTGCGAGTGCCACCACTAGAACTGCCAATAACAACCTGCAACATCTGATCACCAGGAATCATCCAACTCCAATAACATTTAATGCAGCTCTGAAGATGACCAGAAAATATAACTATTTTCGTTTCGGTTGAAATGACCAAAACGTTTCGTAATAGTTAAAAAAAAAGATAAAACGGCATCATTTTTATCTGGCATCACAAACAAACTGAGACACGTTCTTGGATATATAATTCTCTCCCCTTGCACGAAAAGGATGTTAGCCATTCTGTGTCAAAAAGATGTAGTATTAGATGCTATGTGCAGGAGGCCTCCACTAAAAAGATGCCACTAAGCTATGCTTAGCAAAGCCAATAATAAACTCGTAAAGTACACCGTGCACTTAGATAAAGCCCGGAAGAAAATGGTAGTGAAAAACTCGTGGCTAATATCAACTGCTTCTACCATTTTGGAGGACGAAATCATGCAATGATGCTTCGCTGTTTTGTATGATCCATGATGCTAAATGATTCTCTTGTAATCTCTATTTTTTGGAAGGTATCAGTAAAAACAAAGTGTAAAGAAGAGAATAAATAGTAAACTATTGTCGATGTTTGTTGCTTAATTAAAGCTCTGATGTGATTTGAAGAATTTAATCGTGCTTTCTTCCCAATTATTCCAGAGTCCATTTATTTAGAGCAATATCTCTGCAGAAAAGCTTGCGGTGTCTGATAGAGGAGATTGTCTAGAAAAGAGAGTGATAAGAAAGGTGCTGCTCTACTTCTTTCAAAAGTTGCTGAATTCAATGGCTGATTTAAAGAGCTGTGATGAATGGAAACCTTTCATGGCAATGATAGCAATTGATTTTGCTTTTTCCATTGTGAATATTCTTCTCAAGAAAGTCCTTGATGAGGGGATTAACCATTTGGTCCTTATCACATACCGGCTTTTGATTTCTGCTATTTTCTTGGGTCCTATCGGCTACTTCCGGGAAAGGTTAGCCGACATTCTGCTTATTTTTATATTGATTTCTTTGACTGTATAAACCTATGGCCCTTCCCAGATTAGTCTATACATGCATGTAGCTAGCAAGCTAGCTAGAACCAAATGTTCTTCGTCTAAGCTAACGAAAATAAGGATTGAAATTCTTATAAATCAAGCTTGCTTGCAGGGGTAGCAGACCAAAGCTCACTTTTCGCATCTTATGCTACCTGTTCCTCAGTGCGATTGTCGGGTGAGTATTGTTTAAGCGTTTTCAAGTTTTCAATATCCTTGCCACTCCTGCCATGGAAGACTCATCAGCTAAATGGTCCTTGCAGGGCTTCACTGACACAGTACTCCTTCCTCATCGGCATCCAATATACATCTGCTTCATTTGCATGTGCTTTCATCAACATGGTTCCTGTCGTTACATTTATAATGGCACTTCCATTCAAGTATCCATAACAATTTTCTTTCAATTTTCATGGTTCTGCAATATATTCTAATATCGCAGTTTTGCAGCTTTAACTTTCCTCCTTGGTTTCTATCTATTGCCTCGCAGAATGGAGACTGTTCATATAAAATCCAACACCGGAAAAGCCAAAGTACTCGGTGCTCTGGTGTGTGTTTCTGGTGCCATGCTCTTGACTCTCTACCGAGGAGCACCACTGTTTAACAACTCACCCAGTCAAGCTGTGACTCGAGCCATGGATCATAGCCTAAAGCTGAGCCTGAGTAAAAGGGCAGAAAGGTGGACCTTAGGCTGTATAGCTTTGCTTGTTGGAACCTTGCTGTGGTCTGCTTGGTTTATACTTCAATCACATATTGGAAGGAGATACCCCTGCCAATGTTCTAGCACTGCAATTATGTCCTTCTTTGGTGCCATCCAGTCAGCTATTTTATGCTTTTCCACTGAAAGAAGCCTCTCCATATGGGTTCTGAAGGGGAAAACAGAAATTATAACTGTCCTGTATGCTGTAAGCATAACCTTCACAAGCTGAAATCAATTGTGCTACTGGTTTCTGTCATCTCTCTTCATTACTAAATGAGCCATGGATCCATGCAGGGAATGATTGGATCAGGCTTGTGCAATGTGGGCATGGCATGGTGTGTTCAGAAAAGGGGTCCAGTCTTTACAGCAGCATTCAGTCCCCTGGTTCAGATAATGGCAGCCATTCTTGATGTCCCTATCCTCCATGAGGAACTCTATCTTGGCAGGTAAACTTGCTAACCATTCTGTCAAGAACAGTATAAACACTGCCTCTCTATATTTATTTTTTTCACAAAAGGGATTTTCTTTCATGAGCAGTGTGCTGGGATCCATCTTTGTGATGATTGGCTTGTACATTCTTCTTTGGGGTAAGAACAAAGAAATGCAGAATCACGCGACAAGAGTAGCTCAAGAAGCTGAAGAGACTAAGGAACAAGAAGTTGTCACTGTCTCTTGTGATTCAAGGTGTCCTTGAGGTCAAGTTAAATGATGTTTCCTTTTCCCAAGAAAATCCATGTTTGGTTCTAACTGTACTTTCCTTTTAAATTCCACTAACATTCGAATAAGTTTCGAAGAAAACATTTTCAGCTTCTCTTTCTGAAAGAAAAAACAAAATGAATGGAGAAAAGAATCGGAGAGGAAGCACTCCTTTTTATGGAGGCAAAGGTTGTGTGCAAGTCTCTTCTTCGGTGGGGCTCTGTGATTATAAATATACAAACGTTTTTGAAGCATGAAAGCCAAAAATTTAGATATAGTAGGTGGCTAGGCCTGTAGAACACAGTGTTGTTAATCTCGTTTTGTTTCGGCCGATCGAAACGTTTGGTTTTGGCCGATAGAAACATTTGGTATCAGTTAAAAAAATACTGTGAAGGCTCTGATATTCTTATTGTTAATCTCCATTTTTTCATGTCTCGTTGCACACACTCTACACTTCATGAAGGATTCTCTCTACCTTTATTTTTTTAAAATCAATTTAAGCACAAGAGGGCCTCAAAGTATGTTACAAAGTCATCGATCGCCTTGCAAATGCTATATAAACAATCTGTTAAGGAACCATCTCATCTAAAAGCTCAAGCTTGTAGGTAAAGCCCTAGAATATGATTTATATTATTCTCTAACACACCCCCTCAAGTGAAAGCCATTTAGGCTTGAAACTTGCACAGGCCCACATCACCTTGTGCTTGATTTTTATCAAATAGAATGGGGGTGGTGAGATTCGAACTCGTGACCGCTGGGTTAACAAGGCTCTGATACCATGTTAAGGAACCATCTCACCTAAAAGCTCAAGCTTGTAGGTAAGGCCCCAGAATATGATTTATATTATTCTCTAACACAATCAGGCCTAATTTGGATATGGCTTTTCTGATTCACAAAATGAAGCATCTAACAAGACATGCATGCAACGTATTCGTCAGAGTATCATAACCCCAATATCCTTTTTAAAAAAAATCCTGCATAGCCCCACGAACACAAACTTCTGTTGAAGATTGAAAAATTGATTCCAAGACTGCAACTGGAAAGCTGAAGAATTGAAGACTCTGTTTTTGGATTAAATTAATGCTATCATTTAAATTAGTGTTTTAGTTTGTGTGTTATAATATCAAGTGTTGATCAAGCTCCTTAGTAAATTTCAATTTCCTAATTAATCTGCAATTTCCTAAGTAGACTAGAATTTGTAATAGACTAGAATTCTTATTCATGTAATGGTTCAATTTTCCTATAAATAAAAACAAAGGGATGACAGTAACCTTAAGGAAAATTCTGCTCTTTATTTTGATAAAGCAATTGCAAAACTGCGTGTGCTCTTTAGTTCTTTAAGTTTATGCAAATTTAGCAGAGCTTGTGGCTGATTTATACAGTAACAGTTTTTCTGGATTTGACACAATAACAGCTACTGATTTGAACAGTTACTGTTTGTGTCTTCAAAATTTTCCAACAAGTTCCAGGCACAAATTAAGGTTAAGTTTGCTTCGCCGGTGCTTGGGAATATGAACATACATTGTATAACCTACAACTCGTGATTCTATCAATTACTAAACATATTAGCTCAGTATCACTGCGTGCCAATGAGTTTCAGTGTCAGTAAAAGAAATATTATGCTCAACGTTTAATAGCTAAGACAATACAGACACAGCATCAATCAAGATGTAAATCACACCATATATATATGATTTTTGGAAATTTATTCTCTGATCATTACAAATACTGAAAATTAACCATAGAGCGTTACTAAAGCGTAGCCTTATTTGAATGTTGGTCACTTTGGAAAGCTACCTTGTCTTTCATCTTTCCCTTTTTTCCAAGCTTATCAGGAGTAAGTCCATGGCGTTCATGAGCATCCGAAATGTCCATATGAACACCAGGATCATTGGTGCTGTAGTTGCTACCAAACATGATAGAATTGTTAACAGCTTGGAAATTACTATTAACCCAGGTCTCCGGTGACTGATCAGGCTCGCCAAACGACACCGCATCAGGGACCTTGTTGGATTTCCGATCATCCAACTCGCCTCGCATTGTAGCTCCTGTGTTGGTTCCTGCAAGAGTAACGATTCTAATGCCATGACCATCTTCATCAGCCGAGCTTTCCTGGCCGTGGAGACTTTCACCTGGCTTGTGAAGATGATCGGTGATGCGGGTTGTCATGGTATTCACCATGTCTCTAACTTCACGATCGAGAGGTGTTTTCTTGTTTTCTTCAGAGATTGGTTTCGGTTCAGAAGCCATGATCTTGCGGCTGACAAGGTTGGGGGCGGGCTAGCAAGGAAATATTGCAGTTATGGAAGATGGAGGTGGAGCTAGAGGGGTTCCATTGAATTTAAGTGAAATGAATAAATTAAAGGGAGGGAATAACTTAGATGACAAAACAAGTATTTGATTTATTAAATATGGAAAAGATAAAGGATTGCTTGGCAATGAGTTTACCCTCTACAATATATTGTTTTTCTTCTTCTTTTGTGAATGATAAGGCTCTATTCTTGTTTCCATTATTACCATGCTACTCCATCTCATGAAGAGAGTTCTTCTCTTTATTTAAATTTCCCAAAATGTATATATTTTTTATATATAATATCAAACAATTGTGTATAATTTTACCTCACTTTAAGAATTCAATTGACGTGAATTAATCCACTCTTGAGTAAAAAGAAAAATAATAATTAGGGTTGATTTTAATTTTTCCTCCAAAGCTTTAGGTGCATGCAATTTCTCTTTCCAAGGTCAGTCACTTATCAGTGCTTCTTTTAGGTTATTGAAAGCAAGAGAAAAAAGTTTTATTCAATTCTAACAAATTTAAAATTTAATCAAATAGAGATTTTAAAAATAATTTGATAATATGGACCCATCTATTCCATTTATAAAGGTTCAAATCATACCACATATATCATTTATATTTAAGGATATAAAGTATAAAACTTATATTTTTTAATATGGTTTACAATATTGAAAACAAAGAAAAATAAAAAACAATTTAGAAAAACTACAAAAAAAAAATAAAACCTTAAATCTATTAATGTTGACACTAAAACTTTGTTTGACATTGCGTTTTGAAAATGTGTTTTGAAAAAATGATAATTTTTTATTTTTATTTTTTACTTTAAATTAATTTTTTAGTGTTTTTAGATCATTTTCATGTATTGATATCAAAATATATTTTTTAAAAATATTTTATTTTAATATATTTCTGAATAAAAAATATTTTCAGAAACAACCTCAACTACAAATACTAACATATGTTGAGTTCTTGACTCATGAAAGAAAATGAAAGGAATAACTTTTTTTTTTTTTTTAATAGGCATTAGATCTTTTAATTGATATTAGAAGATTTTATCTTGTCAAATTATTTGCAAAGTATTTTATTTAATCAATTTTAAAAACTGCAAAAAAAATAAATGTTAGTTGATTGATATCGAGACCTTTTAGGGAGACTGTACAATCAAACCTCAAGGTTAGAAACGAGATTCGTCTCAAAACTCAAGGAGATAAATTAAAATTAACCCCAAAAAATTTAGTGTTTTGTTAATAATTTTTATATATTAATATTAAAAATATGAAAAATAAATATATTTTTTTATTAAAAGACCTGAGTACCATATTACTATCATTATTATTACAAAATTATCTAAAACAAATTAAAAATAAATAGAGAAACGAGAGAAAAAAGAAAAGCAAAGAAAAAGAAAAATCTGAACCCACTCGGGGAGTCGTGTCACCATTTTTTCCCTTCTATTTTCCATTACCTCGTTGCTGTGGAGCAGTGAAGGTTTAGTCTTAATTACAAAATAGAGATTACTTTTGTGTTTGTTCTTTAAGCGAAAGCATTTTCCAGGTAAAAGGTTTTCATTTTTTTTTTCTTTTTCTCTAAAATGGAAAGTTATTGCCTATTCAAGTTGCTTTGCCTTTTCTTTTGGAGTTTTTCTATTGTAATCCTATCTGGGTTTTAGCTGTTTGACGGAATTTCTTGGTTTGTTTATTACTTTGTTGCCTGTCTTTATGATAATTGATATATTTTTGGACAAAAGACTCAATATTTTTGTTTGATTCTACTTTAGGTGTAAGAATTATGCCTATAAAGATAAACCCTTTTAATCTTTTTGAGAGTTAAGTGGTTTCTAGGGTTTATTTTAGTTACTGAAGATCTGTTGAATGGTTGTTTTTCTGAATGGAATCAGATGCAGAATGATATGTCTGATAGAGATAGCACCACCAGAGCTGGTGCTGGTGATTTAGACCTTGCCGAGATTGACCTGGAGAAGCAGGATAACAATAAGGCTTTGCCGCAAGTAGGCAGTAATGAGATCTTGTCAGGGAATTCTGGTTTTCCACCAGTGATTGCCATTGCGTTTTCTAATGATGAGTCTACTGTGGCTCATGTGGCTGCCAGCAAGGAAGAGTTGCCTAGTGTAGATTCTCCCAGAAAAGAGTCCTTGTCAAGGACTTCAAGTTTGCACGAACAATGCAGGTTGCTACTTATACTTCTTAGTTCTTGCTCTAGTTATTAATTATCTAGTAATTTTGTTTAAACCCATCATGTATTGCGTATTTTCCCATTTTGATGTTGCTTGATTTGATTGGATTATGGCATTACTTGACTATGAAAATTACGAGTCCGTTCCATGTCATAAACTTGTAAATTTTCTCCTTTCAAGTCGAAAGTTCCAGTGTGCTTTTATATGCTCTTTTTTTGTTGCCGCTCCTAGTGATCCCCTGGTATTCATTTAGCGTTGACAACATTAGATACTGAAATATAAATTTTTATTGGCATATTGGGACTTGATTTGTTGTTTTCCTTAAACCACATTTCAGGGATTGACAAAGTAGCATCATCCAGCTTGTGTTTGTAGTTCAGCGAACCAGAAGTATTATTTGTCTTATAATCTCATCCATCATCATGATTTCATATTCTAGAAGGGATCTAGAATTGTTATATAATCAATTGCTAAGATTAAAGAGAGAACCAGAACCATTAGTGAGGGAAGAACTAAGATGAAGAGAGACATGGAACTCATCATATAAGCAATAGCTAAGATTAATTCATTATTCTTCAGAGTTTGCCAGCAGGAGAAGGAAGAAGTTCTCATAGATCTTGGATGCAAATGTAAAGGTGGTCTTGCAAAGGCCCACCGTACATGTATAGATACCTGGTTTAGCAGAAGAGGATCCAACAAATGTGAGATATGCCAGTAAGTCAGTCCTTCACCATGTCTGTTTTATGCTATGAAGTTTGGCACAGAGAGGTTGCTGGATTAACTTCATATGATTTAAACCTTTTATTTCAGGGCCGTAGCTGTAAATGTGTCACCTCCAGAATCCCAGCCAAGTGTAGGTATTCTATTAATGGGAGCAAAATTACAATGTATGCTTAAGATAGCGTTTTCCATTTTTATCTGGTCTAAATTATACATGCGTTGGATTTGGAATGTGATGCAAGCTCATACATCTTTTTTCGGGTTTGTCTAAGATAGTTTATCATGTCAGCTTCTAAAATCACAATGACACTGCTGGAAATGTGGGATTTGTTTCTCCAAAATACCTAAGGGCTAAGTTGCATGCTTATAATAACCTGGATTAGGGATTACAATATCTGGAAGCACTATTTATAGACTGTTGGTTTGTCTGTATAGATTGATGACAAGATCCTTTTATGATAAACCATGTAGTGCTTAATGTTGATATTCTGTTTCTGTGATTTCATGTAGCAGACAAACTACTGGGTTTGGAGAATTGACCCGAACTTTAGACCACGAGATCACAACAGGGTAAGGGGATTTAGAGTGTGTTTTTTTTGGATATTATATTCAGTGTGATGACTTTGAGTGAATTCATCTTCAAAACAGGGTTGCTTTAGTCCACTTTGGGTGGCATTCTCAATTCTCACTGGTGGCCTCTTGTTGGATGTGCTGATATCCATCACTCTTGGTGTTTCTGCTTTACCTGTTAACATAATAATCGGTAAGCACGTCGATATTAGTTTTCAACAGTTAACTGACTTGTCCATATTCAAATAGTAGTATTACGAAATGAAGAACAATACGTATACTGATGTCAAAACCACGACACATTACATAGGGGTCATTGTTGTGCTTGGACTTGGAACCGCGCTTCGGGTAGCCCTGGACTTCTGCATTAAGTGGAGTTTTAGGAGACCAGTGCAGAGGGAAGATGCCAATGTGAATCACGGGTATCATCCAGCTTTCTAGGTTGGTAAATATGTATAGAATGAAGATAGAACTCACAACAGAAGTCTTAATTTGTTGGGGCAGTAAGTAGTACACATAAATTATTCACCTTATATATAGTGTCATGTGATGTTTGGCGATGCTTATTGATTACTACTCAAGTGTGCCTATGTAGATGACAATACACCATTAAGTTTTGGGAAACTTCATTTCAACTTTATCTCCCCTTCAAAGCATGAAAAAAAATGAGTTACATTGGTAGAGAAATGATATTGAGGGATGATTAAAGAGATAATTGCCACCGGCCTTGGCCCAACGGGCTCTCTTCAATCAAGATTTGATGTTTAGCAAGATGATTAGGCTCCCTCAAATCTTAATGATTTCTTTCAAAGGCTATCGTTTTCAGACTCTCTTTTCCAAAAGTTCTGGTGTGCTGCTGGTGACTGGCAAGGAATTAGCTCCATATAAAAGCATGTGGGGCCCAATTATATACCTTCAGTCCTCACAATTCAAGACTAGTGATTCTTTATTGGAGTCTGGGTTTCCTGTTGGCTCCCTTTATTTAAGAACAAGGGCAGTATCATAGGCATGTGCCTGCTAAGAAAATATTCCAAAGGGCTACGTATCGGTTAGATCAACTATAATACCATATATGGGTTATAATTAATACTGAGAATTTGCAATGAATAGATAGACGACTTTGAGAAGTAATGGCAATAGAACTTGTAAGAAGTGAAGAAAAAAAGGTAAAAAGTGAAAATATTCCTTGGAAGATAAGGTAAAGGGAATATAGCTCTTTTACATCATGTTTAAGAGTAGTAAATATTGTTTTTTAAAGTGTTTTGTTTGAAAGTATATTAAAATTTATTTTTTAAAATTTATTTGTATATTAACAAATCAAAGTGATCTACAAGTATATAAAAAATAAAGTTAAAAAACTTTAGTCTTTTTTTTTAAAAAAAAAAAAACAATCTGAAGGGAATATCAAATAGAGGTTTAATCCCCACCATCCCGGACCACCCCAACTCAGAACCAGAAAATTGACACGAGGCTTACTGGACTAGAGAGCCAGCACTGGACTAGAGAGCCAGCAGCAGCATTGGGAGACAGGAAAGTTTGTAGTCCATTGCCAATTCCACCGATTCACTAATATATTGTTGTTCTTTGTTTTTAGAGAAGAATATATATATATATATTCTTCTCTAAAAACAAAGAACAACAATATATTAGTGAATCGGATATATATATATATATATATATATGATTAGAATTTCAAACTAATCCTCAAACTTACTAAATCTTGTAGTTTTAACACTTGAATGCCAATTACCTAACAATCCAATCTCCTCTAATGTCATTGCCATAAAACTTTTTATGGTAATGGCATTCTATTAATTACTTTCTGAATGCACTCTGAATAAAATAATAAATAAAAGATGAGATAATGTAAAATATATAACCCATTAAAAGTAATAAAAATGTATTCATTAAAGATAATTTTTTTTTTTGGTAACTATATTTCTCATTTATTTAAAGTGACTGTTTTACATATATTTAAAAAGTACATGTAAAATCTATAATTACTGACAATGATGTGTGTGTACTTTCTAAATACGCATCATCTACACGTTTTCTAGATAAGATTTTTGTTTAGGCATTTTGATTGTATTTTTTTATTGGTAGATTTTGCAAACAATTTTGGGAATTTACCAATATTGTTCAAAATTTAAATAACCCATCATTCTTAGCCTCTATAAATTTTATAATTGACACTCTTTATCTACAGTTATTGACATTTTCATTATTTATTGAAATGGTCTCAAATTCACCTTATCTTTATCTCCATCTTCATGGGTGTTTGTTATATATATATATATATATATATATATATATATATGAGTTTATGCGTCAAATGTATTGAAAGAAATCTTACTTTAAGGCATGGCATGAATACATATCAAAAGATGGAGGACTGAAATCGTACTTGTTTCACCCCAACAACATCGCGACAAAACTTATTTATTGATCCAATAAAATTCTTCTTCGGACATGAATTTGACACTTGCTGTTTTGTCATGATGCCATTGGCCAGAAGTTAAGACTTAAGACTAAAGAGATTAAATAATAGAAGAACACGTGTGTTTCAGACTGATCATTTTAGCTGATCACAGACCCTACTGCCAACAACAACAATAAAAGAGCAGGCAAATACACCGAGAGACTAATAGTTTTTGAAGTAACTGATGCAAAGATTCAAACTTTGATTGAATTTCTTTGTTGGGTTTCGGTTAAAGAAAGGAAAACGAAGACAGCATGGTGGCTATGGTGCCTGTGGACTCCCTACCTTTAGGGTTTAGATTCAGGCCAACAGATGAAGAACTGATAAGCCACTACTTGAGACTCAAAATCAACGGTCGTGATTCTGAAGTTGAAGTCATCCCTGAAATTGATATTTGTAAATGGGAGCCTTGGGATTTGCCTGGTAAAAAAGGGAGAGAAATCCTTTATTTATTTGTTTTTTTTTGGGTGGGTTTTCTTTGATTTCAAAGGTTGAATCTTTGATATTTTTTGATTGGTTGTTTAATTTCTTCATTCCCAATGAATAAATCCCACTTTTTGCTTACCTGGGTATTTCCTTCATCATTAAGACTCAAAATCAACGGTCGTGATTCTGAAGTTGAGGTCATCCCTGAAATTGATGTTTGTAAATGGGAGCCTTGGGATTTGCCTGGTAAAAAAGAGAAAAAGAAAAATCCTTTATTTATTTATTTATTGTTAGGTGGGTTATCTTTGATTTTAAAGGTTAAATCTTTGATATTTTTTGATTGGTTGTTTGATTTTTTTATTCCCAATGAATAAATCCCACCTTTTGCTTACCTGGGTATATTTCCTTCATCATTAAGATTCCTTGAATTTAGTAGTAAAAATTATTGATTTCTTAGAATCAGGGTATTTAAGTATCATTATAATTAAGTGTACTTAGTGTATGATTCTGTTATTTTTAGCTAAATTTGGAGTCATTAGGAATGTGGGTTTTTTTAGGGTTACATGTAGATTCCTTTGTATTGGCTAGAAAGATTATCATCCTTCCTATAATTTACTGCACTATAGTTTACAATTCTGCTATTTTTAGTTAAACGAGGAGTGAATTTGAATGTTGTGTTGTAGGGCTATCTGTGATAAAGACTGATGATCCTGAGTGGTTCTTCTTCTGCCCACTGGATAGGAAGTATCCTAATGGCCATCGTTCAAATAGAGCAACAGATGCTGGATATTGGAAGGCTACAGGGAGGGATCGAACAATAAAGTCTCGGAAATCAGCTGGGAATACTACCTTGATTGGTATGAAGAAAACATTGGTTTTCCACCGTGGTCGTGCTCCAAAAGGAGAGCGTACAAACTGGATTATGCATGAGTATCGTCCCACTGAAAAGGATCTTGATGGTACCGGCCCTGGCCAGGTTACTAGCGCTCTTGATCTCATTCTTGTTATTAATATGTTCATTTTGACTTGCTATAGTTGGTTGAAATGCTTGGTTTCGATTATCATTCGATGGAAAAACTGGGGGAAATTTGTCTACATGCTGTGTGATTACTTTTTTGTATTATGTTTTAACCTATTACTGTGCATTCGATTTCAATTGATTTTTATGTACATATGAACATTATACCGGCAGCTAAACTGAAGGAATTCAGCTTTATCAGTAAGTGATGTACATGAAATCTAATTGTTTTTTATTTCTTGTTGAATTTTAAAGTTACCAAATTTCCTTTTGTGCTGTATCTATACAGTGATACTATATTTGAAATGATTACCGTTGATTCTTGTTGTTGATGCTGTTTATATCTTCAACTCACTTAATTCCTCTTTTCACCTGGATCAGGGTGCATTTGTCCTTTTTCGCTTATTCAGAAAGCCAGAAGAGAGAACCGATGTTGTAAAGTATGAAGAGATAGAACAGATTGGATACTCACCTACAGCTGCTAAGTCCTCTCCTGATAACGCATCATCAGATCTAATTCAAGAAACAGCTACATCTGACTTGCATTCAGGAAAGCAGCCAGGAGATATTAAGATGTGGTTGACTGAGTCTGACAACTTGACTACTAATTCTGTGATTCCTGTTGATAGCTGCAGTAATAGTCATGCAACTTCAGATATTGAAGATCAAGTGCCAGAAGCACCAGCTGTGGAGGTGAGTACTGGATTCTGTATTCTGTTCTCTTGTATTCCAGTCAAGATAAAACACTATGAGAAAGTTGGTTTTTTTTTTTCCAGGCATATCCACTGCTGGATGGAAGTTCGCTTTTACGGGAGCCTGTGTCTTGTGAACTTGATTGTGAAGTTTTCTCCCCAGTGCAATCACGTATTCCGGCAGACCTAGGATGCTACATGGACTCACCTTATGCCAGTGACTTTGGCAATGGTCAAAATGGATTTCCTTTTCAGGATTTCTCAGGTGAACAGGATGTATCCATCACAGAATTGTTAGATGGCTTCTTCAATAACCATGACGAGTGTTCTGGTGAAGAAACAAGTCAGAACAATTTGGGTGTTGGAAGGGAGACTCAGTTGTCTGGTCAGATACCACCAGCAAACTCCTATGTTCCAGACAATGGTATTTACAGTTTCATGAACAATGTACAGGTAAGACTATGGTCTTTTGGCAGCTTTCAAACCAGCATGTTGTTGAATCTCTCTTAGCTGTCATAGCTCTTAAATGTCAAATCTTGAATTTTCTTATATGGCTGTTTGAGCAATTTGACATGTTGATTTGTACTCATTTGAAAAGAACTTCTGAAGCTCTAAAATCCTGATATAATTTTGATGCACACCAGCATGTTTCTCTCATGAGATTCCCAGTGTGGCCTAGTGATCAGTTTTGTAGCAATGAGCTATTACAAATGCAGCATGCACTTGGAACTTTGCGAGGACCCACTCCTGTTTTTGATGGAGAACTTGGAAGGGGAAATATTGGTTATTTCAGCAATGATTTTGCTGGACAAGATGCTCCATCTGCCAAATCTGCAATCTCATCCTTTGGTGCGCATAATAGTATCAAAGAAGCAACCAGTCAGATGACTTTTGTAGACAATGACAGCGGTGTTAGCGGAACTGGAATCGAGATTAGGGCCCGCCAGCCTCAGGTCCGACCACGATCAGACACCTTCATTGCCCAGGGCAGTGCCCCAAGAAGAATCCATCTTCAGTTGGAAACTAAACTTTTCTCCGAGTCAGTTGGAGATTGCAAGGTGAAAGATGCAGGCTACATTGAAGATGAAGACGAGGCGCAATCAGCTGTAACAGAGGTAAGTGCTATCACTCTACGACAATTTGGAGTTTCTATTGAAATGCACCCATTGACTATTGATTTCATACAATTATTTTTTGCAGGCCACTGGAGATACTGCAGAGCAGACCCTTGTAGCTGACTATCTGCAGAAAGAAAGCCCAGTTTCCAGTTCCAAGACTAGCAGGGAAATTGCTGAAGAATCTTCTTCAAATTTGAGGTTAAGGGTGAAAAAGGAAGGAGAATCTGAGAGCAGCCAGATAGCATCATCAGAATTTCCAGCTGCACCTCCCGAACATCATCGACGCAAATCGTTATCAGTTTATATCAGCATTTTCCCCCTCTTAATCTCAATCGTAGTGCTTGCTGGAATATGGAGATCCCTTACGACTGTGAAGTTGCTCTAGATACAGGATGGTGCAGGTGATAATTTGTAGTGCATGTTTTCTTTCACCTTGTAGATGGCACTTAAAACATTTGTCATATATAACCTAGGTTACTGCTAGTGTGCATAAAATTATATGACCTCTTGTTGGTGTAACTTATGTAAGATTATTTAGTAACTTGTAATTCTAGTTGGTTTCTTTGCATTCGTGCATGTCTTTCAAATACAGTACAAGATCTTCAGATGAAATGGCACAATGCTCATTCCAAGCTTTCACGGGCCACTACCAAGATTAGGATAATTTCAGCCTTCTATGGATTAGATCAAAGATAATCACCCATTTCCCGACTGTGAGAAGGTATTGACGCCGAGGAAAATACAAAAAGAATACGACTAATGTCAATATTCTGTAAATTACTCTGGAATCCACTAGAAACGAGAGAAATTCTAAAAAAAATTGAAATTTTATTGAATAACTGATTGAATTCGGTCAAAAGGCTTACAAGTATATTTAGAGCGAAAAACCTAGCCCTAATTCTTGTTGCACAAGAAAACAGAACTAATTATTAAAAATTACCAAAAATAGCAAAATTGAAATAATTACGGAAATTAAAATTGCTAGAAATCCTAAGTAAGTTGGAATTGATGAAAGTCGATTCGGACTTGAAAATCAAAAGTTATAGCTAAAATGAAACTTTTCTAAAATGGCAAAACGACGATTTCGGGGCCTAAACGAAGGAATTTGGCTAAAAAAAGGTATGTTCAACATCAAAGTGTTGATTATTGATTGTCTCGCCGAAACGCATTAACTGTGCGAGTTTCGAGTCATTCCGACTTCGACATCCAAACTAGCTACTGGAATTTGATTGCCCTTGAATTTAGAATGTTCTCTCTTCAACATGTATGCATCATTAAGTATTGTGCAAGCATTGCCTTGTCTACTATGCAAACAAACATGAAATCTAAGGCTAATCTGGTTTCATTTCAAACTAAATATTTTTATAAAAACGATATTTAAAAAATAAATACCCTGAAACATCATCGTTTTAGTAAAAGAATAAATAAACTGACCAGGTTGATTTGTCCAGCAAGACAATTCTTGGAAGTTTCTGTCCCTGTATTGGATTTAGTTCAATGCTAATAACTATAACAATTCTACATGATCCTTTGAATCTGGAAGTACAATTTCAAATGCTCTGTAACAAGACATGATGCTTCGATTTATGATTTTTATTTTTGAACGATGAAATCATATTCTTGTTTGATCATCATTGTTTTTCAATTATTTCAATGAACAATCTGAATAAACACGGGGTGGTTATGTTCATATTTCCACAACAATCTTCCCTGTAGCATGGCCATCGATACTCTTTGCCCAAGCATCTTCTGCCTTCATCAATGGATGTTTTGAGTCGATGATTGTCTCGAGCTTCCCTTCCTTCACCAGTTTGATAAGACAATCCAGTTTCTCAATGCTGGGGCTCACCGTTAATATGGGCACGAGCTGTTTCTTGGAGAAGGTAAGTTTCCAGAGAAAAAAAGTCATCATGGCACCGGCGCCGGGAGTGATGTCAATAACCTTGCCTCTTTCACTCAAAGTTGGCTCAAAAGTAGACCAGGAAATGCCCGTCGCGCAGTGGAGCACGACATCATATTTCCGGCCAGATGGACTCCGGAGAGCTTCTCCGTCAGGTGTTTTGTAATCAAGAACCTCATCGGCTCCTAAACTCCTGACCAGCTCCATGTTACGAGCACCACAAGTGGCTGTTACGTGTGTGTTTCCAAGCTTTGCTAGCTGGACTGCGTAAAGACCTACACCGCCGGAGGCGGCGGTGATCAGAATGTTTTTGTGCTGCCCATTTCCATCAATCTTGATCCCACCATGCTGAGTGAGAGCCTGGTAAGCTGCGATACCCGAAACAAGTAAGCCTGAGCCTTCAGCCGCTGAAACTTCAGCTGGCCTCACCACCGTCAAGCTCTCCTTTGCCACCGCGTACTCAGCTAGTCCACCTCCATACTGCCATTGACAACACAGTAAATTCCTATCTCATTCTTCCCTGATGCTGGCAAATCCAATGCTTCAAAACAAAAAATCGAGGAGAAATGGAAAGGATAAGTACTCACAAGATGGCCAAGTTCTGCAACAACTCTGTCACCATTTTTGAACTTCTTTACTTCTGCTCCAACCTCTACAACCTCGCCTGCCACATCCGTACCTGTTCCAGCAAACAAAAAGGAAGAAAAAACATGGTATTCACTCGCACCAGGACTAAGACAACAGGGGAAAACATTAGCAGGGCTTGAAAGTGCAACTCTTATCATTGAAAACAAACAATTTAGAAGACATAAAATACAGAAACTTGATATTCACTTGCACCAACAGGATTTCTGGTATGAGTGCATAACATTTAATCGATTCGATTTGTTATATTATCAGATTATCCGCAAACTTAATCAGATAAACATCGAAACATCAGAGATAACGCAGCTATAGAACTCAACAAAACTGTTAAGCAATTATCTCACCTGAAAGATTAAGCTGTTACCTGAAAGCTTAAGCTGTTATGTGAGGCACCAAAATATAATTTATATTATTCTCTAACACACTCTCTCAAGTGAAAATCCTTTGAGCTTGAAACTTGCACAAACTCATACTACCTTGTGCTTGATTTTTATCAAATAGAATGAGGATGGTAAGATTCGAACTCGCGATCGTTGGGTCAACAAGGTTCTGATACCCTGTTAAGGAACCATCTCACCTAAAAGCTTAAGCTATTAGGTGAGCCCTAAAATATGATTAAACCATTACACAATTTGATAAAGAGAATTATCACAGCAAAAAGAAGAAGAAATCACACATAGACACAGTGTTTTACATGGTTTAACTATGCTTACGTCGAAGGAAAGAAAGTAACGCTGTATTACCAGGTATATAAGGGAATTTGCGAGGAAAAAGAGGCCGCAGCTTGCCTTTCTGGATTTTCCAATCAATTGGATTCAGACAGGTTGCTTCCAGCTTTAACAAAACCTCGTATTTCTTAGGACCTGGAACTGGAACTTCAACATGCTACAATAAAAAAAACTATTTATTTATACAATCAAAATTCAGTCAGCAATTCGTGTTCATCATGACTTTCAAACCTTTATAACTTCGAAACAGAAGGTGGATTCATTTTGAGCTAGAAATTCTCATGGTTACACCAATTAATTTAGATATTGCAAAATTATCACTTCAATTACCTCCGTCCGAAAAAAGAGAGTAAATTATTGTTAAAAATCGTTGAGAAATATAGGAGACTACCTTACAAAATCGTTAAAAATATAAGGACTAAATAATGATTTAGAAAAACCCTCGAAAGGCGAAAATAAATAAGCCATGAAATTCCCAAAAAACAAAAAAAAAAAAAAGAAGGAAAAGAAACATAAAGTAGAAATGCTAATAAAAAAAAAAAAAAAAAAACCTTTAAAGCAGCAGGTCCTCCATCATAAGAATCATACTGAATGGCATGCATAAGCTTCCCTGCCATTCCCATGCCTAACCAGGAGATCAAGAAGTTGATGATGAGATATGCTAATTCGATGGAGCAAAAGACTTGCTGATGGTTTTCAAACCATGGGAGAACTCTAAGAGTTTATTTAGATGTTATTTACTTATAAATACATCAAAATAATATATTTTTTTCTTCTAATTTTCAATATTTATTTTGTGCAAAATATTTTATATATAAAAAAGGTTAACATAAATATTTTCAGATAAACCTACAAACTAAATTTATTTATTAAAAAATATTTTCAGCCTGATAAATTATGTAGGATATTTCATTGGCATCAATCAACTCATTAATATTACCTAAATATTTCAATTAAAATCATCTTCAATGTTTCCTTTCTTTATTATGATAGTTACCGCTAATATCTCTGGTTGCAGTAGTAATTATAAAATACTCATCTCATCTAAAAATATAAGTTATTAGGCGCGACTATATAATATGATTTATATTATTTTTTAACATACTCTCAACTTAAAACTTACATATATATATATCTATACTGTCTTGTACTTTATTTTTAACAAATAATATAAGGATGATGAGATTTGAACTCGTAACTACTAAATTAATAAGACTCTTATATTATATTAAAGAATTATCTCGGTGAAAACTTAAATTATTTATATTCATTATATTTTTTACATAATTATTCTTAGAATCCAAATGGTGGGCTAAGGCTACAGAAACATGGGGCTAACCCAGACAGTACAATCTCAGACAAGGAATGTTCTGTTTTAGTGGGTGTCTGAAGTTTTTTTTTAAAAAAAAAAAAATAATTTTTGATATTAAGACATTAAAATAATATAAAAATATCAAGTTTTTTTAATTTAAAATATTTTTTTTTTCAAAAACATTTTAAAAGACAATTAGAGCCTGAGCCGAAGTTACAAACCGTGCTGCTGCCGGCTGCTTTGGAGATAATTTTAACAACGTTAAAATCTTGTCATAATTCTTTTTAATATTATCATGTGCTAACCGTTGACCTCCAACTCGGGTTTGATCACATTAAAATATGACTTCAACTTGTTGAGAATATCTTATAACCTTATTTTAAAAATCATTTTTTTTCTGATTTTTGTAGAGTGGAACGAAATTGGCCTAACCTTGAACCTAATCTTGCTCTAAGTTAATTTTATATAAAGTCTTACAGCTATAAGCGTCACCACTCTTATTTAGATAAAATATATTTTTTATTAAGATATTTTTCTGTTGCGATTACTATTTTTATTTTACTAATTTCATGTTTTATCTTCAGATTAGTAAATTATGAACACGTAAACTTCCCACCTTTGATAATTACTTGTTTAATCTCTTTGTTTATGTATATATCAGGCCAAGTTTTTTGGGGGTGTAGATGCATTTATGTACTTCAAAACAAAAATGAAAAACATGACAAATAAAACTTGTTTGTTTTTTCATTTTAAAAATATTTTTGAAAAAAAAATATTTGTTTTAAATTATTTTTTGTGTTTTTTTATCATTTTGATTTCAAAAATAAATTAAAAATATATATCATTTTAATATGTTTCTAAGAAAAATACTTTAAAAACACAATCGAAATCACAATATCAAACAGTCTTGTAGTGTAAGGTAAGAGGTTGGTTTTGTGATCATAAGATTTACTTATACTATTGATTTTTTTTTATTTAAATAAGATAATTTTATTAAAGTCTTATAAATATACTTTTAAAATCACTGAGAAAAAACTTCTTCTCAATTAACACATAAATTGATACAATGATATCATAATTTATTCAATAAAAAAAACTATTGCATTTACAAAACATAATCCAATCTAAAATCATCTAACAAAATGATTTGATTAAATCCCTAATTCTATTCAAGAATAATCACACCAAGTAGTTTTATAAATTATTTCTAGTTTAATCTAATTTTATTTTCATAAAAAAATATTTATCAATAAGTACATATAAAAAAATTACTGTATGAGCGAGGTTCATATAAATTCATAGCTATAATTCTAATATCACCTTTAATCGAGTTCAAAACTTGAATTATAGATTAAATGGGTTAACTCTTATAAGTTTTAACAAGAAAAATATATGAAAGTTTATAATTTTGATTAGTAAAAAAACAAAAATAAAATAGTTTTTTATTGGTTAAAATCAAGCTTGGATAAGATGTTATACCTATGGAAGGCTTGTCACTTTTGCTTCATTTGTTGTTCTATCTTTTGTGAAAACAACGGTAAGACTTTTTGGACAGATCATCATTACCTAATATATTTATTTATTATTTAATAATTATTTATTAGTTAAAAGTTTGATTGAAGTTATTTTTTATTTAGAAATATATTAAATATATTTTTTATTTTTAAAAAATTATTTTTGACATACATGAAATGATTTAAATTTTAAAAAAAAATAATTTTAAATTAAAATTAAAAATATTTTTTTAATTTTTTTAAAAAATATTTTTAAAAGACAATCCTAATCACTGAAGAATTGGGGGTGTAAACTTTTTTTTATTCATTATTTATATAAGGGAAAGCAAAATCAAAATCATGCTTTTTACTATCTTTTACAAGAAAAATAAAATTATAAAGCCAACTTTTAAGCTACACTAATATTATAAAATGATATTAATAAAAACAAATTTAAAAAATAAAATATGACAAAAACATATACATAAATCATCGGGAATGACAACAGCATGTAAAATGTAGACAAGCTTACGTGGTCATGTGAAAAAAGATATCCATTCATCTATCCACGTGTAAGAAACAGCCCACTTGAGTAAAGAAAGCAGAATGTTGCATTTAAGTGTTTTTTTTTATTTAAAAGTATATTAAGATAATATTTTTTATTTTTTAAAAATAATTTTTAATATCATAAATTTAAAAAAAAATTAAAAACATAAAAACAATTTAATTTAAAATAAACAAATAAAATTCAAAAAAACATTTTTCAAATGATTCCTTTGCCTGCCTCAAAATACTAAAATCTTAGACATTAATTTCTTACTTTAGATAATCATTAGAGAAAACCACTGCCCATCCTGACTGTTAAACTACCGAAGAGTCTAGAGAGAACCTCTTTGTTTTTTCCATTCCATAAACTCTCGCCTTCTCACTGTTTCCTTTGCAAGATTAAGAATATTTCTTAAGCTAAATCTTGAAAATTTGGGAATTCTTGAAGAAAAGAAGAGATGATTCTGGTGGCGATAGTGGCGGGGCTGATGGAGGAGTACACGGCGTTGCTGACTAGGATCTTGGAACATTTGCTCACTGATGCTCCTTTTCCAGGAAGGGTTCGTTTTCTAATTCTGCGCAACCTTCCTTTTGCTTCCTCTTTTCATCACCCTCCTCTACTTCGAGCTAGCTCCTAGGCTTCACGAATACTGTCGTGATGTAAATTTATTTACAGGGAGCTCTCCACAACCACCCTCTTTGTTCTTGCTTAATTTCTTTTTCTTTTTCTTTTTCTTGCGGATTTGCTTCCTTTTGTTAATAGTGTGAGAGTTAATTAGCTAAGCTTTTGTTTACTTTTTTTTTATTATTATGGATTTTTGTATGATAATTAGTTGATTTCTCTGATAGACAAATTACATCAGTACTTGCTGTATAATTGGAAGTGTATTGATTTATTTCCTGAATGTTTGGTTGAATCATTCAAGTCCTTGAGCTTTCCCGAAATCTCTTGCAAGTTTTCCAAGTCTTGCTCTATAATGAATCTTCATCGTGAGTTATATATCAAACGAGGACTAATTGATCAAAAGAAACTCATATGGATGACGAAGTGGACGCCCTTGATTTATCCGATTAGGAGTGTAGGGACTAAATTGAAATGTATCCTAGAGTTTATACACCAATTATATAAACCCCCCTTGATGAACATGTTTGATAGATGATAGAAACGGAGAAAATTTATCATTGATCACTCCTTTTATTCACGTTTGGTACACCACTTTTGGGAGATGGGAAAGATTTGAAGGAGATTAACATTTTAACACTCAAAAGGAAAAAAAATGAGTCTTGTATACATTGCTTAATGTTTTTTATTTTTTTATCTCAAATTTAGAAGCATAAGTATACATTGCTTAATGTTTTTTATTTTTTTTAATATAATTGTATTAAAGAGGGTTTACAGTTTATTAATGTTGGTGTTCGGGTTAGTTAGTGCGCATCTCATCTAATTTTACAGGTCTTAAAATAAATAAATAATTATCAGTTTTCAGTGACTCTGAAAATTATGAAACTCAAACTAATGATTTTTATGGAGCAAATCCAAAATCTGTATTAAAGAGGGTTTACTATTATCAAATATTTTTTTTAAACTCATTAACATGTAGTTTGGAATCAAATTTCTACCGTAATTGAATTCAATTAATTAATAAATTACATAATGAAATTCAATTCATTTTATTTTTTATATTATCTTCATTACTTTTATTTTATTCTTTTAAAGTTATTTAAAATAATATATTTTAAAGTTCTTTAAAAAAATTGGGTATATGTGTACTTTGAATAAGCTAGTTTTAACCTTATTTATTTTTTAGTGAAGTAAATCAAAAGAGATGGTTTGTGATTTATTTCTTCTATATTATTTTTAAAATTTAAATCAAATATGAGATTTCATTAAATTTATATATTCCGAACATGTTGTCATCATTTAATATTTTTCACATTCTCTATCACTTTGTTTTTAAATCATATATCTATAACCTATTTCCTATAAATTTTCGTATCTTAAACAGAACAACCAATCTGCGTACTACATGTGTCATTCGGCTTCCTTTCGAAATGAAAAGTTTGGGGACCATGGAGCACCATCTATCATATAATTTCCCACCACCTTTATCGATGGTTTAGCCTCCAAAGTCCAAACATGAATTTTTTTTTTTTGTTGACAGGCTAATAATTTCACCTTTCCACTCCATTTCCAGATAATTTTCTTGGTTTGATATAATAATGATGACAAAGACAGCCCCTCAATAGTTCTCTCTACTCTCTAAATATTACTATGAGTAAATGGCTTCTGATCTGACTCATTGAGAAGAAGAAAACAAATGTCTTGTTTAAACATGTATAATTTTTATTTTGGTTTTTGGTTTTTATTATTTTAATTTTTTAGTTTAGTTTTGATTCTTTTATTTTTTTAGTTTTCTGGGACAGCTCTTAATTTATTATCCTTATACTTTTAATTTTTAATTTTAATTTTTATTGCTATTTATCTTTGTGTTAATACAATCTGCGTTAAAAAACAGAGTAAATTTAGGGTTAGTGACGTGAAATGAGAGTGAAACTCTCTCTCATGCATGTATAATGAATTTTATATTGTTAGTGATTTGTTATCTTTGTATTTTTTAATCTATTTTTTTTTATTTATGGCTTGATATATTTTTAGTTTAAAACGATTTTTATTCTAAGAAAATAAATTATTTTTTTATTTCTTAAGATTTATTCTTGATATTATTATATTAAAAGTATTTTAGAACACTGAGATTTAATTAATTTTACATTTAAAAAAAAACTTTGTTCATTTTATTATATATTTTAAGACATTAATATTTAATAAATATTAGAATATATAATTAGCCTCACATATTGTTTTTTTAAAAAATACCTTAAAAATAATTGTTATCATTATTTTAAATATCTTATCCATAATAAAATGAATATATAAAAAACTAAATAATCAAAGTCTTTTGGAAAAATAAAAAAATATCCCTGAGTCTAAAATTAAAACTGAGGTACATTGAAAGATAAAATAATAATTACATTATTACAATCAATAATAATCATTTTGTATTGCTATAGTAAAAATGCTACCTGATTTATATATATTTTATTTTGCTTGGTATCGTATTTCTTTGTGCTCCCTAGCATGCCCCAGATGGGTTTGAGATAATCTAAATTGTTACTTTTTCTTGTCGGCAATCTTCCTTGAAACCCAACTTGCAGACGAAAATGTCTTTTGGCTTGTCATTTGGGGAAGAATTGCCAGATGTTGAATTGTCGGCAACCTTCCCTCCCTTAATGATACGTGACTCAGCCATTTGGCTTGCTTTGAGAGTGCAGCTTCATGAATGATTAATAAATATGGTGATGAGAATCATATAATAGGTGATGAGCTTGGATTAAAGAATTTTTTTTATGGTTTTAGGTTCGTAATTATTATGGTTGCTTATATAATAGTTATTGAAGAGTTATATAATCGTTAACTTTAAAATTCACAAGATTAGTCAAAATACACGTAAGCTGATACGAATACCCATATTAATAAAAAAAATATGATGATGAGAGTGGACCAGGTTTGAGATTTATGGTTGCTAATATAATAGTTATTGGAGAGTCATATAGTCGTTAATTTTAAGATTCATAAGATTAGTCGAGATATACGTAAGCTGATACAAATACCCATATTAATAAAAAAAAAAATATGATGACAAACGTGGATGATGATGATACATATATAATTAATATGGACCTGAAGAGTTGCTGATTATCATTTATATTTTAAACGAATATATCATATCCAAAAATGATAACTTACCGACAACAAATTCTTCCACGAAAAACAATCTGATCATTAAAATTCCTCATACCTGATGTTCTTCTCTTGCAACATGAAGCCCTCCTCAGCTCAGCTTCCATCGAGAGGGCCTGTTTGGGAGGGTGATTACGGTTACTTTTGAAAGTACTTTTTATTTAGAAATACATCAAAATGATATTTTTTTATTTTTTAAAAAATATTTTTAACATCAACACATTAAAATAATTTAAAAACATCAAAAAAATTCATTTAAAATGAATTTTTTTTTCAAATTTTAGATAAATGGCAGTTGTACCGCCCTCCCAAACAGCTTCTAAAAATGGCTAGTGTGATGGGCTACCATTGTCACAGGAAAGGCTAGAGCTATGGCAGGGGGCTTAATATATATATATGAAGAGCTTAATTTAGCTCTTAAGCTCGTGAATTGAAGGGCCATGCTGCCTAATCAGCCCCTAGTGATGCAGCCCACTTGCAATTTCATGTTAAAGAATCAAGAACCTCGTCAAAAATAGCTTTTAGGTATGCCTCTTGTTCGCTGCATCCCTATGAATACACTTGCAAGTAGCTAGGGAGGCATCGTATATCTATACATTATCATGATCAGGGGATGAAATTATTTAAGAACATAAATTCGATTATGACTTTTGAAAATCCTTTTTCAAGGAACAAGAATTTTCTCTTTTGAAATAAGATTCTGTTTTACGTTCCAGAGATATTTTTTAAAAAATTAATTTATATTTTTAAATCATTTTTATATAATAATACGAAAAATAATTTAAAAATGACTTTAATTACACCCTCAAACACATACTAGAAATGACAAAAGAGGTGAAGGATCTATGGAAGTATCAAACTTATTCCATTAAATGAATTATGTCAGTAATCTTCCAATAAATGTCCACTCGGTAATGTTTCTCATCAGAAAGTCCGATTCTAATAATGTTCACAAGGTGTTCTAGAATTTGCTGCTGTATTTTACAAGAAGAAGAAGAAACAAGATAACTTGGTCCCTCTACTTTACACATGTGGTTAAATTAAGCTCTTTATTTTAAAATCGATCAGAACAATTTCTTTGCTTTAAGATAAAAACATCATGATAAATCAATAAAATTGAGAGTAAAATTTATATATTTTTTATTGTTAGATTTCCCTTATTATATGCATGGTCAAATATTATATTTTATTTGGTTAAGTGTATATGACCATATATACTCATGCTCCTTAACTTACTCATATCTTCTCTTTTATTCCCCTAAAATTAGAAATGAAAATGAATATTTAAATGTTAAATTTCTTGATTTTTATATCATATTTATTATTTATCAGATAAAAAATTATATATTTATTCAATAAAAATACAATTACACACACACACACACTGTGTGTGTGTTTGTCTGTTTTATATTAATATTGAGATATGTATATATATTATATTTAAAAAAATTAAATGTTCTAAAAATATATATTTTTGGGTAAAATTTGAATGGATAATATTTATAGATAATAAAGTAACTATCCAGAAATAAACACTCATTTAGATTAGTTTAGTATCCATGGAACAATTAAATATATATATATACATATACATACATACATATATATATATATATATATATATATATATATATATATGGTTAGTGTGACTGCTGGAATAATACCATAATTGGTTAGGAATCGGTGGTAATGATGGGATAACAGTAAAATTATTATTTAATGTTGATTTAGTCTATGATGCTCCTACCTAATTGACATAAAAATAAATATACCTTTGTATTCATAAAAAATATAAATATCAACCCGAAAATAATATTCTGTTTCTTAATTAAGCTTGTAAAAAAAATACTAAACACTCTCAGTTAGTTATTAATAACCCCTCTAGTTTTAAAACTAATTAATTAATTTTTTTTGTCCATTTCATATTCCTTTTCAATTCTTTTTATTTTACATTGTTAATTTCATTCATTTTATCTAGAATAGTCGGTATATCTTATTTCAATTACAAAAAGAATAAACCTTAATAAATCTCATTTGACTCGAAATCTTGGCCCGTTCTAGAAGTTTCGTCTAAATTTCTAGCGAAATATTCTGATTTTATTCTAGTAAAATAATATTATTTAGTTTTACAATGTCAATTATATCTCTCAATCTAATCATTGGATTGAGCTAATGCTTTACGCGGAGTTTTCTTACATGTTGTTATAGCTCATATTAAAAGTTTAGGACAATTGGGTTTCAGAAAGGCCTTGGAAAACTACCGATGATATTTTTATAATTTTATTCTAGAATTTTTTTTGTCCTCTTTTTAGATTTTTTTAATTTCATCATTTGACAATAAATTTATTAGCATTTAAGTTTCATAATTTATTTTGATTTATTTTATTTGAGGTTATCATGGTGATCTCATGATCCAAGTTACAAACTTGAAAAGTTAATACAAGTTGACTAAAATTGAACCAATATGTTGTCGTTTTAAATTCTTTTTTATTTTCAAAAGAAGATTTTTATGATTTAAACTATATTTATATGAGTTGTCAAGATTGTCTTTGAACTCGTCGAATCAATCTGGCTATATCAATTCAATTCTTATTTTTTTTACTTGTATTTAGAATTCAAATTATGTAATTTGAAGTTAGTTTATCTTTATATTTGAAATAAAATTATATATATATATATACACACACACACACACAAATTAATATAAATAT
This sequence comes from Salix caprea, assembly GCA_964035475.1. Taxonomy (NCBI): domain Eukaryota; kingdom Viridiplantae; phylum Streptophyta; class Magnoliopsida; order Malpighiales; family Salicaceae; genus Salix; species Salix caprea. The sequence goes on from OZ037743.1 coordinate 1,500,494, forward strand.
ATAAAAAAAAATACTGTACACGTGGGAGTATAATTAACTTTGCGAGGCTTTTCTGTATTGATGGTGCCTGTTGTTTAGTGATTTCAAAGACGGTGGAGAAAGGAAAGATTTTAGAATATATGTTTTGATCATCACTTTGCATCAAAACCCAGCTTTCTTTCCTTAAGCCCTTCCAATCCATATCAGCTATGAGTCATCACATATATTCCTCCGTACGTGTCCATGTCATCAGCAGCCACGTCCTCCCGACCCTCATATCAAGTTTACATAATTCATGTGAGAGGCAGATTAAGATACCATTCCCTTCTCTAAAGAATTATTTTTTATTGTTTTGATTATTTCGGGGGAGACCACATTTCCCAGACCCCATTGAATTTACGCGCAGGAAAACCAGCAGCATTGCAATGGAATATATTGCATGCCGGTGGAATAGAATTTTGAGGGAAGCGATTCCATTACTGCCCACAAAGGAATATCTGGCTTGTCTTTCTAACTAGTTTAACTCTCTCCTCCAATTTCCTTACCTAGATTTATATATTTAAGGTGAGAGCTGTTAGCTTCAATGGCTACCATCTTCGCGAGAGCTTTCAAGTCTTTCCTGTCTTCCATTGCTTACTCTTACTTTTACTTTCGAGAAGATCACGCGAGGTTCCAAAATACCAAACACAACATGCCGAAGGGGAGACCACTTTCTTTGCAGGTTCGCTTTCATCATCTCTCCTAATTCAACTAGGTTTTTTCGTTTTCTTGTTTCTTAGCAGTTAAGGTATCTTCTATACTTTGCCTGAGCTTTCACCACCTTAATTTTCTTGCTCAACTTGCCATGGACGAAGGAAAATACAAGGGTTCTCTTTCTGCCTGGATGAAATCAATGTTTTTCTTCTTCTTCTTCTTCTTCTTCTTCTTCTTCTTCTTGTCTCTCTTGTTTTATGACGTACTAGTGCATGGTGGAAAACTCTTATTTATTTATTTATTAGGGAGTGGGGAGAGGCATATATAGACAAAAAAAAAAAAACAAAAAAAGAGAGTCTAGTACTTTCATCTGATTGAATAACCATTTTGTTTGTTTGTTGTGAGAGCAGAAATTTACACATGCAGGCTTTTGTAAGAGTAGGGTTGAATCCCAAAACCTCAAGGCTCTTTCTTATTTTGCAAATGTTTTCATGAGGTTATTGGCGTCGCAAACTTTCAAATGAAGTTATATTTTATGCATTTTATTTTGAACCCAAGTCTTTGTTTCAACAAATTAACTTGAAAATCATGATCACAGCCGAATTTACTTTCCCCTAAATTAATTTTCTAATTTTGGCACAAACAATCTAAGGTTTTGGGATAATAATAATAATAGAAAAAAAAAACAATAGAAAAAACCCAGAATTTCTTATTTGGTATTTTATTATGTAAGAACTGAAACATGTTTCTTCTGTTACGTTTCATTACAGAAAAATAATGGAAAAGCCAACTTTCCCAAAACCTAACCCTAGGGAACATAAGAATCTTGAAGCTATACCAATTTAATGTAGCTAGTCCAACATGACTTTTCCTTAATCCTAAAGCATAAAGGTTTTGATCGGGAGATCAGAAGGATAATAGCTTACACTTTTGCTAAATCAGAATCTCGATCTCCACAACCGTGTTTAAACCGTGTTCATCTTTTTCGCTTTAATAGACTGTGGAGCTAAAAGTCAGGATGTGCTGCACTGGCTGTGAAAGAGTTGTCAAAAATGCCATTTTCAAGCTTAAAGGTATATCTTTTTGTGCAACTAGTCTTCATATCTAATTTTCATTCCATTTTTTAATTTATTTCTACATTAATAAAATTCGAAACCTGTTTGTTAGAGAATAATATAAATTATATTATGGGGCATCACCTAACAGCTTGAGCTTTTAGGTGAGATGGTTCTTTAACATGGTATCAGAGCCTTGTTGACCCAGCGGTCACGAGTTCGAATCTCACCACCCCCATTCTATTTGATAAAAATCACAAGGTAGAATGAACCTGTGTGCAAGTTTCAAGCCCAAAAGACTTTCACTTGAGAGGGGTGTTAAAGATTAATATAAATCATATTATGAGGCCTCACCTAACAACTTGAGCTTTTAAGTGAGATGGTTCCTTAACACTGTTTACATGTGTATATATGTACGTATTTTTACAGGTATTGATTCAGTGGAGGTGGAATTAGAGATGGAAAAGGTAACTGTGGTGGGATATGTTGATCGGAACAAGGTGCTCAAGGCAGTGAGGAGGGCAGGAAAGAGAGCAGAATTTTGGCCCTATCCGAATCCACCATTGTACTTCACATCAGCGAATCAGTATTTCAAGGACACAACCAGCGAGTTCAAGGAAAGCTACAACTATTACAAGCATGGCTACAATCTTGCCGACAGGCATGGGACCATTCCGGTGAGCCAGCGGGGAGACGACAAGGTCAGCAACATGTTTAACGACGACAACGTTAACGCCTGCTGTCTCATGTAGCTAGCTAGCTAGCTATCGCTTTATTTGTATGAGAATGGAATGGATCATCCATTGTTCATTCTCCTAATTATCTGTGAGGTGTGGAAAGTTTGTGTGTTGCGTTGTTAGTTTTTATGGAAGGAGTGGGAATATATTCAATGGAACTGCTAGCTTCGTGCACTTGTTTTCATGCCACCGTGCTATCTATCATTGTATAAAAAGATGTCCTTATCAAATATTCTGCCTTCTAGTTTAAATTCTAATTCTAATTATAGTTTTCATTATTATTTTTTAAGAATTGTGAATATATGTGTGTATATATTTGTGTATATTTGTGTGTGTATAGGCGCGCGCGCGTGTGAGAGAGAGGAGTGAACATTTTTTGTTAAGAGTTTTATAAATAAATAAAATTGAAAATAAAATGAATATAGAAAGCATGTCAAACCTAAAATACTTAGGCTTGACAATCAACTTAGACTAAGGTAACATGGGTTTAGCATGTAAAAAAAAACTTGGATTGATAGTCAATTAAGTACAATATAATATATATTTGACAAACATGTCAGACCTAAAACAATTAGACTTGACAATCAACCAAGTTCATAGAATATGGGTCGGATAAGTATGTCAAACCCAAAACATTTGAGTTTATTAATCTGTTAAGTCTAAAATAATATGGACCTGACATAAAAGTATTAGAATTCAATTATTATCCAGTTCTAAGGTTATTACTAATCCTAAACCATTTTCTAAAACTATCATGTCTCTCCATCTAAAATATTAATTTATATTGATATAATGATTTTTCTATATAGGTGTATACAGGGTCTTTTAAGAGATCTACCATCCATACTATTTATTAAATCTAATTAATAATATGTAAAAAATATTTTTTTTTATTAATGTCATTGGAGGATCTTTAAACCCTCTCAATTAAGACTGTTCTTGCAAGTACTCAAGCTTTTATCATAAGCATAGAATTCCTTAGACTAAAAACAAGAAATCCAATGACTTACACATATTGATTTAACCGTTATCCTAAACATTAAATAGCCTATTATTTATAAATCTTGGATCTTAAAACATTATTGTTTAATTGTTTTCCCCTAATTATCATTATCAGTAGAAAATAATCAAAATAATCAAGACACTCCTAGAATAAGACGAATTACTAATCTCCCTACCACAACATATATTTTAGCCCCCAAAATTTTAATAACTTATGGAACAAATACAACTCATCATCTAGATAGTGTTGGGAAATCAACAAGCAAGAGAAAATTCACCTTAATAAATCTCAATTTCTTCTCAAGAAGCTGCTACATCTCTCAACTCACCTCCATGGCAACATACCCTACCTAATGTTTATAAACAATTACACTATCCAAAAGAATATAGAACAAATAATTCAGTATAGGGTTTGTAATCTTAGAGGTCAACAAGACATTCCAAGAAGTATACATACCCTTAAGATGTGTCGGGTGTAAAATGTTTTTTCTAAGTGTCCATCTTGATATCATAAAAAAGAGTGTCAATTTTTTTTTTACTCAGCGGAGCGCAGAGCAAATTGATCGTAAGCACTTAATAACCTATATATATATATATATATATATTATATACACGCACGCGAGTTTCATGAGTGAATTAAACTGTCATTAATTCAATAAACCGGTTCCCTTTCTGATCACATTACTATAGACAATGAATACAACAACGTCGTCAAAATCATGATTTTGACACGATATGTAAGTCGTTTCTAAACTTGGATAAAATCATAAATTATACTTGAAATTTTTTTTTTATAAAAATTGTAAAATTATAAGTAAAATATTTCTGAATACAATACAATATAATTATGGCCATAAAGCTTCATTAGTTAAAGTTCATACATAATTTAAAATAACTTAAAAATACATTGCAAAACATTATGTCCACGGAATTTCATTAGGTAAAAACTAACAAATTTAAAACAAATATTATGTTGGCGTGCTATGTAAACTAAAATCAGCATCATTATCGTCATCTTTCTCGTTATTTCTAATACATTCATCAAAAGTATTACTATTGAAAGTATTATTAGTACTATTACTGGTACCAACACTGATATTGATAGTACTAGCTCTAACTCCAACACATTATTTTGATATTAGCACATGAAAATGATCTAAAAATACTAAAAAAATATATAATTTAAAGTAAAAAATAACAATAAAAAATTAATTATAAATTTTAAAGTTAATTTTTAAATAAACACATGAGAAGAGAGCCTAGTTGGCGTCAAATTAGTAGAATAGCCTGCGATCGTAAAATCGGATCGATCCGGTCTGATTTTAATAATTTTTGTCCGACTTTAATGGAATCCAATTTCTTAACCTGATTTGACCAGATTTGTTAGTATAATTTTACGAATCAACTCATGATTTTGACAACCATGGAATTCAGATAAACAAAGATAGGGTGCGGTTTCCTAAATTATTTAATTTAAATAAATATTTTGATTGCAGATATTTAATTACCCAATCACCTAAGTTACTTCCTTGTGGAGTTCCTCACCCTCCACTTGTTTGTCGAAACAAGCTTCAACTTTTTTCCAGGAGATTCCCTTCCCTTCTTTTTTTTTCTTGAGGCTGGTTTCCTTCGATTAGAAGGCTAGTCGTTCTCACATAGTTTTGACCATTGGATCGGTATAGAATATTTATCAATGGTGGTAGGGTTCGGAGAATTTGAGGTACGGACCCCATTGCTTGGCATGATATCAAGAAAGTGGATTGTATAAATAATTGTTATCATAAAAAATTAAAAATATTATCTTGTTCCCGTCTCCTTAAATCCTAAGGAGAAGGAGCACAAGATTTTCCTGGCTGGTTTTGGAAAACCATTTGCAAGCACTATGGCATTCTCCACGATGGAGACTTTGGATCATCAAATCCTTATCTAGATTGCTATCAAAAAGAAAATACATACCTAATATATTTTAGCAATAAATGGGTGCTTCTTTTTTTTTTTTTTCTAGTAAAAAATATTAATTTGCATACAGTGATTTAAAAATAAGTTTTATGATTTGTTTCGATTTGTTTTCAATGAGATAATTCCAGTCTCGTAATCCAGGTTTAAAAAAATAAATCGCATGGACTAAGCTCATCTTTTTAGTTAAATGTTGTTTTCATTTTTATCATTTAGCTTTGGGTTGATTGAAAATTAGGTTCAATAACTTTTATTTAGTTTTTTTCTTTTCTCTCGTACCATGAATAATAGATTTAACATGTTAACTCGAGTTGATCTAAATCAATTTAATATATTTTTATTTTAATATATTTTTTTAAAAAAATCATCTTGATTTTTTTAGTTAAACTATATTTTTATCGATTGTATGACTTGTTTTTAGATTTACCAAGTCGACTAAGTTATATTCAATTTTTTTTTTTTTTTTTATCTAAGTCAGCAATGTAACACAAGCAACAATCTAGTAGAATTCCTCATCATCTTCCATAACGAAGACCTTAGATCATGGAATACTTTTCTAGATTAATGGAAAACAAAACATCCCAATTTATTAAACTAAGTTATTTTCTACATTAGGGTTGTTGATTGGACTAAAGTTTTTTGGAATGTAAGAAAATAACATTTAGATTGTCTAAGATTTGCTGACTATTAAACTCGATACAATTACTCAAACTTGAAAAATTGTGACCTAACCTTTTGCTCTAGCAGACTTTTAAATTAAATTATTTGAAAGTTGCTCTAATTAACGCTATAAACTCCATTAGGTTGAATTATTTATTTTATTTTATTTCACACGTTGATCAATTAAGCTACATGATAAAGATATCATAAAACAATTAAACAAATGTATTAACATGCCATTTGTTAATGCTTTTGTTGTTTTCAATTTAACTCTCAAAGTGAAAATTTGTTTTTCCTTTTAATTTATTTTTTTATTTCAATTTTAACCCCATTGTTTTAATTGATATTGTTTATTTTGGATTTATTTTTGTAATTTATTTCTATTTTATCCTTTAACATTTTATCTCATAGAGATTCAAATTAATGATTTTTGATGTATAGTATATTCCGATTTGATGACCCGAGTCACAATATTAAAAAGTTAAATATGGTTAATATTTTTTTTCTATCATATTTTTGTTTCTAATATCATCGTTCAACATTTTTTTTTTAAAATATATTTTGTGATGTTCTTGAATTTTTTGTTATAATTAATTATCCCAATAGTATAATCTAGAACACAGGCTTATCACTAGTTGTCTCCTGAATGCCTGTAGTCATAAGTTTAACATGTTAACTCTGCTCATTTTTTTTTAGTTTTTTCTAATGATTTGTTTTTCAATTTTATTCCTCAATATTTGGTTGATTGAGAATTAAATTTTTATAATTTATTTTGATTTTTTTTTATAGAGTTATCATAGTTTCATAACTTAGATCATGAACTTGACATAACTCGGGTTGATCCAAGTCAATATAACATATTGTTATTTTGATATTTTTTTGAAATCTTTTTAAGTCAGATTATATTTTTGTGGGCTCTTCATGTTGTTTTTAAAGCTGCAAAATCAATCAAATTATATCAGATCAATTTCTATATGATTTTATTTTATTTTTTTACTAGAAAAAAATAAAAGACTGTTAACTTCTGAATTTTTTTTCTTACATTCATAATGATAGTGTAGAATAATAATAATAATAATCTAAGTTTCTAAATTGAATGCCAATTCATAGTGTAAAATAATAATCTAAGTATCTAAATTGAACGATGTGTAACAATATGGTTAATTTATAATTTACAAATTGACTTGTTAAATAGTTCTGTGCAAGCTTTGACTTGCCAAATAATAAAGACAATTACATATAAACTTTCAGATAGAACTTGTCCCTAGCCTTTTGATTGACCTATCTAATATTATTTTTCTTTTTCCAAAAAAATGAAGCAATAGTTCAATTTATTTTGGATGAAGGTCTTCGATTCCGTCTTTAATTAGCTAAGTGTTTATTTATTATTTTGGTGGGCTTATAATATATATATATATATATATATATATATAATTTATTATTTTGGTGGGTTTATAATATATATATATATATATATATATATATATATATATATATATATAAACTAAGTATCAATATATAAAAAGTTCCACATGTTAAGCATCAATTTTATCAGCAATATCGCAATGCCATCCTTTACACCACAGACCTATCAAGGTCCTCTGTAAAATTCACAAACCTAGGGAAAAAATAATTTTCAATCGAAATTTTTAATCAATCATATTATATAAAAGGGGATTTTTTTTGCCAGCCCTACCCTTGCTTTGTTCCTATTTGAATTAGTTATAATAATTCTTGTAATTTATTTAAATTAATTAGTTAATCCCTACAACATCAAAATAATTAAATTCCTTTAATTAATTAATATTTATCCTGGAATTTACCTGTTTTATAATTGTTTGAGAGTTTAGTTGAAAGTGTTTTTTTATTCAGAAATGCATTAAAATGATTCTTTTTTATTTTTTAAAAAATATTTTTGATATCAACATATTAAAATATCTAAAAATATCAAAAATAAATAATTTAAAATAAAAATAAAAATAAAAATAAATTTTTTTTGAACCCCAATGGAGCACACCCCTTTTATCTTTGTGAACAATATGTCAACACTGGCAAAAAAAGAGGCTGAATTTATTGAAGTGAGGAAAGGGTGGAGACTGGTGACTGGACACTAACCTGTATCTAATATATAGTTTTTTATTCTAAAATTACCTTCTTTACTAATTCAAGTTTCCCATTGTAACTATTTTTTTAAATCTAGTTTTTAACTAAGAAAAAAACAAAATTAATTGTAATAGAGCATAAAATTCATGAAACAGAAAGCTCACAAATAAGTATGAAACCATAAGAATTAGTAATAAAATAGTTTTTTTACTCTCAATAAATAAATAAGTTTCGCTAAACTACATGAATCACAATCCAATTTCTTCTCATATACGGTGCCAAAATGAACATTGATCAAAATTGAGTGCCAAAAAAAAACAAAATTCCTTGATACCAAATAAAAAATAAATAAAATAAACAAAATACCAGAAAAAAAGCCCCCCGAAAGAAATTTCACAAGAGACCGAAATTTCCAGTGTCCGTTTGTCTCTCCAATTCCTACAATCTCTCAAAGAAGAGAAGGAAAGGAGACACAGAAGAAACCCACTACCACCAAACCACCAAACACATGAAACCCCAACACAAACTTTCACTTTCTTTTCGTATTTTTCTTATTTTTGTTCATAAAATTATAAAGGTTTTGTCTTGAATATAACCCTTTTGTGTATTCTAACAAATTCTGTGTGTTTTTTGGGGTTTCGATCATCATCATCATCATCACCTTTTACCAAAAACCAAGAAACATAATGGCCAGTGACACAAAAAGAGGGTCTCTTTCTCGTTTATCACCATTAGCTAGGCCGTTTACCTTGAGCAAACCCACTAATTCAAGCTTTAGTCCTTCAAGTTCTGCGCTTGATCGGTCCTTTTCAAGTCTCAGTTTAAAAGGTGACTCCTTTGCCTCTTATCCTCAATACCCATCAGGGATTTTGCAAGGTTCAGCTGATTTTTCAAGTCTTTCCCGTGATTCTTCACTTCAAGGTACAAGCTTTGACCCTTCCAGCTCCATGCTTGATCGGTCCTTTTCAAGTTTCAGTTTAGAAGGTGACTCCTTTGCTTATTATCCTCAATACCCATCTGGGGTTTTGCAAGGTTCAGCTGATTTTGGTTTGGTTACTGAGTCAAAGTCAGACTTTGATGCCGTGCCTACCAAGTCCACTGAACCTGGCTATGAGGCTCACAAGAGTGGTGATCTCCGAGGGACTCTTCACTGGAAAGATAAGCTTGGTGGTTTTTCAATGTTTAATGCCGACTCCACGAAACAAGGTGTGCTTTATCGGTCGTGTAAATTAGTTCTCTTCAATGTTTTTTTTTTTTTTTTTTGTTATAATCCTTGTTATGAATAGTTTAAGAGATTGTATGAAAAGACTGAATATGTTTTGTTAACTCATTATGGATAAAATCTGAAACTTGCAAGTGAATAAGAGGAAACCAATTCATTCCAGCATGAATTTAGTGCTCTTGATGTTTAACAGTACGCCATGAATTCAGTCTTGTTGTTTCTTTTGACAACTTGAATAACTAACTTGATTAGGAGAACCTTATAAATTGTGTATGGCTCCTAAAATAGCTTTAATAATGCCAAAAGTACTAATTGATTGATTGTTCATTATATGACAAGAGAGTCTCTGTATGGATTCACCAGTGTAGAACGCTGTATGTGATGAACATAAGTGTTTCCTTGTGTCTTTTCTCTTGAGAAATTCTGGCAATGAAATTGGCTATCAAATGTTTTTATTGGGGTTTCAACATGAATGGGATGGGATAGCAATAGTAGCTTAGCAAAGTTTGGCATTTGGGCATAGCTAGCCTGCTGAACTTTTTATATTGAAGAGAATAGAACCTACATTGTGTTTTTTTCTGATGATATGTAAAATGCACATCATCATCAGTTAAAACCATAATCTGAGGCAGTTGCTTTGGATGATCATGGAATGCTTGTTGTTGACTGCTAGTATCTGACATGCTAACTTCTCATATTTGCATGGCACAACCCTTCTTGAGAAACAAAACAACGTTCATTTTCAGAGGAAATTAAAACCTTTAACACTGTGAAATGAAATCCACATGTCTCATCAAACATTATCCATCCCATGCATGAGATTGAGGGGTTGATTTATTTGTTGATTCTGTATTCTTTATTGCTCATTTTCCTGGTATATTCTTTCTTCTTAAAGTAAATTTTCTATCATTTTTTTTCCATTGGAGGAAGTAATCTTTTCAATTGCTAGTGGGTATGTGTTTAAATATGATTCCTTCTTTTCTGTCTAAAGTAGTTTCATGTAATGTTTTCAATTATTACTAGGTTTTTTGACATTTTGTAAAATGTCAAATGCGTATTAATGAATGAAATAAATATCTTTGTGTTAGCTTTAGTTCACAAGCTAGTCATCATCCCTGCAGGATCTCCTGCTGAAAGATTGAAGCTGAGTCCTGAAACATCTGATAGTTTGTGCAGAAAATCTTCAGGGATCTCATTAAAGGATCATGAAGTCAGACCTAAAAGAACCAGGCAAATTGACTCGCAATGTGTCTCGTTTTCATCAGTGAAATCTAGGCCAATCTCTTCAAAGTTTTCAACGACATCAGATTTGAACACTTCTTCTGTACTGATAAATTACACACCACCATCAATATCTTGGAGCTCCTGTGACACAAACATTGCTTCTTTTGGGGGAAGCTTATCACAGCAACTTGATTTTCATGCAGTCAAACAGAATGTTCCCCCTTCATCAGATATCAATTCTTTGCCAGCTTTGGTTTCCGAACCATCAGTATCTAGTACAGTCTATTTACCCTTTAATCATGTGTTGTCAGAGAACCTAGATTCTGATGGACATGGTGGAGTCAGCAAAAATAACTTTCTTGGGTATGCTCAAGCAAGTGTAAAGAAGCCACATGCTGTTGTGGATAAAAGCAAGGAAGTTTTCCATAATAAAGTCTTGATGGATAAAGGCAAAGAAGGAAAAATGGGCAAACCTGTCACTCACGAGGTTATGGAGCTCGTGCCAATGGCAAAGTCTGAGCTGCAAATCACTTGTCCCAGTCTTCCTATTGATTTGACTCTGGAAGTGGATAAAAGCAAGGAAGTTTTCCATGATAAAGTCCTGACAGATAAAGGCAAAGAAGGAAAATTGGGCCAACCTGTCACCCATGAGGTTATGAAGCCCGAGCTAATGACAAAGCCTGAGCCACAAATCACTTGTCCCGGTCTTCTTATTGATTTGACTATGGAATCCCTTGGTATCAAAGAAAGTGATCCTTTTGAAAATTCTTGTAAAATAATAAATGAGAATGATTCTGATCTGGATTCTCCTTGTTGGAAAGGAAAACTTGCTGCTGAGCAATCAAGTTCTGAAGTTTCTATACCTGATAATTTCCAGCATCTTAAAAGTGAACAAGAAGCATGCAGTAATTTAAATCCCCTTGCGCCTCATTTTTTCCCCAGCAGTGACAAACAAAAAGTAAATTACTGTGGAAATGAAGGTGATGGAAATGATTGTTTATCTTTCCAGAAGACGCAGTCTTCTGTGGTTAGTTTATTCTCCAGAGAACAGAGACCACAACATTCCGCCACAGCTGGATCATCTTCTTCAGAACAGAGCAGTATTACTGAGGCACATTGCTATAGTGGCATGCATGATCCTTATAAGGAATATGAGCTACTCACTGACTCTAGCAATAGTTCCATGCACGGCTCATCATGTGTGGTTCTACCATCTGTTCTGGAAGATTACTTCACATCTAGTGGCCAGCTTCTGACTGAGCAATGTTTTGGTGGAGTTGGGAAGGCTATCAAGGATGCAGTACCTAATGGTTCAACTAGTGTGTCGTTGTTTGCAAGCAAACATGTCCTCGATTCATCGTCCTGTAGAGAAGGTGTTTCTACTGATTTAAGTGAAACATATGGGGGTGCAACCAAGCCTTTGTGCTCACCTCCAAGATTAGATTTTCAAATAGTGGTTAAAACAATGAATGAACTGTCAGAATTGCTTATGCAAAACTGCACAAATGATATAGATTCTCTGAATGAGCACGAACATGATATAATCAAGCGCATTATCCATAATCTTACTCTGTGTATCAGACACAGTGTTGGAGAACATACTCTTATGTCTGAATCAAGTCATCCTCGCACTTCATATTGTGTTAGGAAATCAACTCGTCTAAACAAGGTATGGTGTTTTGGTTTCTAAAAGTTGTGAATCTGATTTGAGGAGATGGAAGAACTTCACTTTCTTCTGTAAATTATATCTCAACTTCTGTTAGCATATTCAGGTTCATAATGGGTTTTGAGTAGTTATAAATTTTGTATGTTGCTCATTGTAGAATTATCAAGGTTTTCTTGCTATAGTTATGTAGGCACATGGCCTATGTTATTACTAATAATCAAGTTCACCGTTTTATTTTCTGGAGAATGACATTTGTTTGATACCTTCATTACTCACATCCGATCATGATTGTTGCACAAAACGTTTCTTATTCATATCAATTGCTGTCCTCCGTGAGAAATAACTTGTGTTCTTCCGGGTTATAGTTGAACGAAGAATTTCTTTTCTCCTTTTGTGCTATGATTTGTCTGGTATTGCTTTGACTGCAGTAGATATTTCATCTGGCCTTTCACTATTACTTACCGCGAACCTGAATAATATCTTCGGCAGTGCTCTAACATGGAACTTCAAACAAGGACAAAGGCTGTGATGGTTTCGCATGAACTTGGGCATCAGAATAAGCATGAAAGGCAGATGAGGAGTTCTACTAGTTTTAGGGAGAGATTAATGGACTCTTTAAACGCAAGGAATGAAGGATTCAAGAAAAACAAAGACATTACTCAGGTAATGATCTCAATTTTTGGAACTTGCGGCTAGAATTTATTTCTAAGCAGTCAAATCTTTGCATTTTTGTTGGTGATGCAGGTCAATGAGAAGGCCTAAGAGAACCCTCAAGTTTTGTTCTACAAGAATTTGTGGCTCGAGGCTGAAGCAGCTCTTTGTTCCATGAAGTATAAAGCTTCCGTTTTGGGTATGAAAACTGAGATGGAAAAGATAAAGATGGAAATAAGATAAAATATATTTGTAATTTACCTGAGCTCTCCCTTAAGGTCTATCCTGCCCTCTACTGTCAGGTTGGCGATTTTATTGTAAAGTTCTTGCACTGGGAACCCACCTTGCATCCAGGTGTCTATACATGTAAGTTATACTGGTTTGACAGAAGTTGTCAAAGCACTTGGCTTTTGTATTTGATATTGCTGGGGCACATGGGCAAATTGACTGTTTCATTGGCGGGGCTAAGGGGAGGAAATATCTTTTTATATCTTTGACAAACAATTTAGTATAGTAAAGATACTGCTAGAATATGAGACTACAGGAAGAACAAATCTAGCCAAGCTCTTACCAAAAGGGCACCTACTATATGGATACTAATATTATGACCACTTAGATGATTATTAATTTCAGGATCTGTGAGATTAGTCAAAGTGCGTGTAAGTTGATCCAAATACTTATGATAATCAAAAAAAATATTCTGCAAGTTAACCCTTTGAAGGGGAAGAAATATAACTAGGCTATAAAACTTAATTTAGTATGAAAAGCCCTTGACTGCGTTTTAAGTTTGCTGTAGTTTAATTTAGTGTTGTCTGTGCTGTAGTCTATGCTTCGGCCTGGAGTTTTATTTTCGCCGAACTGATTGAGGTCTCTATTTTGACTTGCTCCCTATTTTGACTTGCTCCCATGCATGATTATCAAAATCGTGAGTTACTCGTAAAATCGTATGATTTTGCGAGTTAACTCATCAAACCTTGTTAACTAGGGTAGAAAAATTGATTTTGGTCAAACTCGGTTAAAATCGGACAACATTGTAAAATCGGACAAACTTGTTACGATTTTACGATCCTGCAAAAGTTTGAAAATTTTAAAAGCCGCTGCCCCCCTCTTTCTGTAAAGTTTCAAAATTTTAAAACTGGAGGGGGGCCGTCTCTCTGTGTGTGTGTGTATATATTGTTGTGATTTTATGATTTTTGTACGGAAAAATTCAAGCATAATTTTATGATCTGATTTTCCGAAGTCCCTTTCATGTCATATCAAAATTGCGATTTTGACAACCATACTCCCATGTCTTTGTGATTTGTGATCCAAACAAGAGTTCATGGCTATGCGCCTGGCTCCATATGTGTCCTTTCCTAAAACTCACTTCAGCTTTAATTAAAGAGCTCAAATCACATCAGCTGAGCTCTAGTATCAAAGATGCAACCTTTTTTTATTTTTTTTGCTGCCCTTATTCTTTGCTCCTCCATGGGCTTCAGAGATGGCGTAAAGAAATTAAGACTTATTCACTGAAAGGCTGACTGGCATTGTAATGTCTACTGCCACTGAAACATGGGCTTGAGGCCTCCAATGTTGGAAGCAAATGCACACCACCATGATTCCTTAGCTGAATGAGATATCAGCATCTGAACCCTAGCTGTAAAACCCTTGAAACGGTGCTGTTTTGAAAGAAAAAAACTTGTATCTCATTTAATGTAGTGTGGTTCCACATTATGAATCGAATGAGTAGAATTTGTGTGCCCACGGAAAGTACAAGGACAACCCATGTAATCACTCAGCCACATGGAGAAAAGGGACCAGTTACTGTAGCGAGGGGGACCTTTAACTTGGCGAGTTGTTACCGCCATGTGCCCTAACTCCAGAATTTGCAGGTATCAGTACTCAGTTTATGATAATGCTCTTACGTAGATGGCCAGAAAGAAAACTATACATCTTCTTTACTCTCTCCATGTGGTTCAGATGGATTCTATTGGTATCACAGAAGGTAGGATAAGATGGAAGAGATAGCAGGAAGCAAGCAGGACGGCGGCTGGTGGTACGTAGGGGTAAAGGAATAGAAAGCAGAAAAGGAAAGAAAAGAAAGGGACTGTTGGTCGAGAAGACAAGAAAACGAAAGATGAGATGCGCCGTTTTCAAAAAATAAATAAATTATTTGGCCAAAAATGAAAGGTGAAATGAAACTGAAATGTTCTAGTTGAAATTTAGATGGAATTTACAAAATGGATTGAAATTTTAAATGAGATAAAAATTATATTGTTTTATCTCATTTTTTTAACTGATACAAAATATTTCGGTCATTTTAATTAAAATAAAACAAAATTAGCAACATTGGTTAAGATGGATTATATTGTGATCACAAAAGATAGGATAAGATGGAAGAAATAGCAGGAAGCAAGCAGGACGGCGACTGGTGGTAGGGGTAAAAGAATAGAAAGCAGGAAAGCTAAGAAAAGAAAGGCATTGTACGCCTAGATAATTGTGAACGTGATTGCAATTATTTTAAAGTGATTTTTTTTTTGTTATAAATACATCAAAATAATTTTTTTTTAAATTATTTTTATTACTAACACATAAAATTAATATAAAAACACTAAATTTTTTAATTTAACATAATTTTTTTTTCAAAAATACTTTTAAAATATAATAATAATGGGAAAAAAGACAAAAAAACGAAAGAGGAGATGCTAAGGGAATAGGCAAATGGGCCTGAAATAGGATGCAGTGATTTAATGTTACCTTAGAGCAACAATCTGGGGTACCCGGCATTGAATGAGGGAGATCATTGCTCGTGTAGGACAAAATATACCAGCCCCATCCCATCCAGGTGGGTCAGAGATTTCAGAGAAAGATGTTATGCCACCCTTTATTATTATTATTATTATTATTATTATTATTATCCTCTCTTTTCTTCATTCGTCTGTCTCACATATATTAATTAGTATGGGTAATTTAAGTTTTTTACAACACACCACTTTGTTGTATTTGTATACTGTAGTGTTTCATTAATGAAAAAATCAAGACAATAAAGATAAAAAAAAAAACATATTTATTTGTATTTTATGTTTTGCAATATAAAATTTAAAAAAGAAAATTATTTTTTATCACTATCTTTTGTGCTCTGTATAGTGACCAATTGCTATTAACAAATAAATAAACGTGTTCTTACAATTATAAAATTCATTCCAAAATTATTTTAGAAATAAATTTACTTTATATTTTAGTTTTTATCTCGTTAAGCAAACATGTTTTTGACCTTTCTATTCTATATCATAACCAATGACTACCTGCTCTCCATGTTATCACTTCATACCCAAACCCCAAACCTAATCCAATGAAACCCTAAAGACCGACTTGACCTAGCTTTTAAACGTAATAAAGATTTAGATTTAAAGCATGAAAATTAATCCCAAAAAACCCTAATCATTAAAAAAAGAAAGAAATCTATACACACACGTCATTATTTTATATTTGAATCCAATGGGAAAAAAAAAAAAAACTTCTTTGAAACGTATCAATCTAGGTTTGGAAGTGGTAAAGATTTAGAGTTGGCATGTAAGAACGTACATGCATGACGTTAATGCATTTTCCTTTATCTTTACGGCTGTTTTGGAGGGAGGTGTGTGTGCCTATAAGGAGATGTTGCTGTCAGCACCGCCCTAGCTATATGGTTGTGGTTGTTTTCTGGGATCTGCCGCCACCTTTTCAGTGGTTCTCACAATATTGTTAATGCTATGCCGTATAAATTTAGCTGTAAGAGCTGATGATCATAGCTTTGACTTTTTTTTTCTTT
Source organism: Salix caprea (assembly GCA_964035475.1). NCBI lineage: Eukaryota > Viridiplantae > Streptophyta > Magnoliopsida > Malpighiales > Salicaceae > Salix > Salix caprea. The sequence continues at coordinate 1,517,232 of OZ037743.1, forward strand.
CCTCTCTGTGGCAGCGACTCAATTCTGCTTCTGCTGCTTCATTTCTTTGCCTTTTCCCATTTCTTTCTGCAGGAAAGTATCATATGATCGATCCCATAACGAAACCAAAAGATAAAAAAGTACGGCAACCCTTTTGTGTGTACATCTCTCTATTCAATCTTAGCCGTTCCTTCGTTCACATATTTTGATGACTCGTGATCAATAACATCCCAGATTCTATATCTTGTCCATTTTAACTTTTCATGGAGAATGAGGGGAAAAAGCATTCCTGCACCTCTCTCTCTCGCCTTTCTACTCTCACTCTTCAATTCTTTCTTCTTCATCTTTAATATTTACAGCATGGAAATAAAAAAAATTGCAGAGAAAGCAAGAGGGTATTTACTCTTTATCATTCATAGTATTTTTTTGCCAAAAATAATGTATTTTCAATCTTTTTAGTACATCAAGACAAAGTTTTTTTTTTTATATGGCTGATTAGTTTTGTTTGGATGCGAGGAAATTCATATTCTGAAAAATATATTTTGTGAACTCATGTAAACGAGTCAAATCCTGGTTGTCTAAAGCTCTTACAAGGGGTGCACGTTCTGACTTGAATTCAAGACCTGCTATGCAGATCACAAACTCTTTGTTATTACTCTATACTATTAGATTTGGACTTGTTCATACTTCATTAATTAGACAAATAAATAAGGATCTTCTACTATAAATATTAAAAAAAACCAACCAATTCTTGTGAGTAAAAGAAGAATTTACACTTAATTAAGTAAAAGAAAAGATGGGTATGGTAAAGATATAAATACAATCACGGGGCCTTACAAACAAAAAGGAAAATTAATAATTACACGTGGTCCATGCAATTCTATGGAGTGAGAGCACTGAGGATGTCCTCCCTCTTCTCTCTTGTTTATTCGGGGGAAAAAAACAAGTAAAAAGAGAGAAATACATGTATTCATGGCTCATAGCAGTTTTTTTTTTTAAATTATTTTAATATATTGATATTAAAAGTATTTATTTAAATTGTAAACTCAGTACCAAACTATCCCTATTATGAAAACTACTTTTCTTCATATCCCTTCTGTATTGTCGATCGTCATTGATTACGGCTATGAACCCTAACCCTACTGCACCATCCCTTTCTAGCTAGAGTGTGGACTTTTCTTCTTCTTCTTCTTCTCTCTTTGTACATATCCTCAGGTTTATGTGTTGGCAAACCTGGCATCTAGTTTCTTATCATTACTTTATTATCCTTTACGTGTAGCTACCATTGACGGGAGCTTTTGAACTTGTTTGAACCCTTTCAATACTGTTTTCATAGATTATTATAATAGTGTTTGAGGCAAGCATTTTTGTTTGCTAGGTTAACTTTTGACAAGAAATATTGAACTCCAAACAGCTAGGTTAACTTTCAGAGTCATATATAGTGCGACTCATTTTTGTTTTTATTGTAATAAAAAAATCATTTTTGTTTTCCATTTTCTAACTTAAGCCAAGTATTCAACACAAGTGGGGCTAAGGGCGTAGGCTATTTAGCAATATTAAGCTTAATTAGTCATCTCTTCATGATTGAAAATATTTAAAAATCATTAATTAGTTAATATCTTCTATGTAAGCAAATATAAAAAGAAATAAATTGTTTATAATGAGAGTTTTCTAGGTCTGGAGTTGAAGCCATGAAAAGGGGTAAGGGATGGTACAAAATAGTGTTAGAGTTGTCTCTCTGAGGGAGCCCTAACCCTAACTGGCTATATGTATAGAAGCTAGATGCTATATGGGAAGCATAGCTGGAACCTATCGAGGCTATATTTGTGCACGCAGTTTAAAGAGTGATGTACTTTACTTCAGTGGTAAAAATCCAAACAAAATCTAAGCTTTATTCTACAGCTCATGTCGATCTAATTTGAGACTTGAATTTGGGGATTTGATCGTTTCCTTTTCCCGTTCTTATGCTTTTATGATAGTTTGTTTTTCTATTTTAAAATTGTTTTTAAGAGATTTGAGGTATTTTTTAATAAAAAAAATATTCTAATAGTTTTTCAGATTATTTTAATATAAAAATAGTTATTTTTGTAAGACAATACCATTTTAAACAAAATATATTTTTTATTTTCAGTATATTTTTTGAAAATGGTGTTTTACTGTAGGAATTGTAACATTATTTTATTTTTCTGCTATGTTAAAAATTAGCTTGAGGTATTATATGTGCTTCTATATAATTTTTAATATATTTTATTATATGTAAACATTTATATTTGGATTTATGGTTGTATTTTTTATATGATATAAAAAACATGCTAATAACAGCTATACATTAATTATTTTATGCTAGAAAATAAGCTATTCAACTTATAGCCAGACAAGTTGAATAAACACGTTAAATTGTTTTATTTTTAAATTCGGCTTCCTAATTAATAAAGTTAAATGCTCATCATCTCTCGTCCCTTAAAATTATGTGTTTGTTTCCATATAATTTTTTTATTATATGTAAACGTTTATATTTGGATTTATGGTTGTATTTTTTATTTAATATAAAAAAACACGTCAATAACACCTACACATTAATTATTTTATGTTAAAAAATAAGCTATTCAACTTTTAGCGAGACAAGTTGAATAAATGTAAAATTGTTTTATTTTTAAATTCCACTTCCTAATTAATAAAGTGAAATGCTCATCATCTCTCGTCCCTTATAATTATTAATCTGGCCATATCAAATTAATTAATGAATTCACGTTTTCTTTAAACTTTTGCTTCAATTATTGCTTACCTTAATTGTGATATGATTCTGATTATATCAATTACCTCTAGCTATATTATTATTAATTTACTAGCACACTTGATTATAGATCCGATTTTTCTATGATCATAGTGGCTTTCACAAGAATGTGATTAAACAGTACGTGCACATGAATGGATTACCGACTAATGCCATTGCTGTTTAAACTAAGGTTTGTCCTGTTTCAAGCCCAAGTATTATTATTTTTTATTAACATGTATGTTCGGGTCAGTTTGTATACATCTTGACTAAGTTTACGGGTTCTAAAATTAATGACTATATAAGTTTCCAGTAATTATTATATTAGCAACCACAAGAATCAAACCTGAAATTACAAGAAAAAAAAATTCTTATCACTAGAACATCTACTAAATATTTAAAGCAAAAATATTATTGAACTTGCGTGTGCTGGTCAGTAATGATTTGTCCCTCAAAAACCACACCAAAATCTTTGTTTATAATGATAGCTTACTTAATGTGAAGCTGAATTAGTTAGATATATATATGATTAAGGGGTCGTATTTTTCTTGTCTTTTCAGCAAATTTATTTGCTCATGAGCATTATTATGTAATCAAAAGAGAGATTTAATTTTATTATATGAAATGTAGTTTACTATTAAAATTTAGAAAACACTTAAAAGAAGATAAATGGAAATTAAAGTCGATGTAATTGCTCGATACATCATAAACAAGAATTTGATTATTATTATATGAAAAAAACTAAAAATGTTATTTTCTTTTTTTATGATTATAATTTAAAAACTATTTGATTAATCAAAATACAAACAGATTTCCATGAATCTCACAAAAAGGTTTTTTCTTGAAACCTTGATTATAGAGAAAACTATAATTTATAGTTTTTTTAAAATATATATTTTTAAAATCACAACCATAAAAATATATAATACCAAGCGTATACTTTTACGCCATGTTTGACATGCATGTCAAAAAGCGTTTTTGAATTATTTTTTTTTTGCTTTTTACTTTTTTGGTGTTTGTAGATGGGTTTTTTCCGTGTGTTGATCAAAAATAATTTTTAAAAAATAAAAAAAATATCATTTTATTTAAACAAAAAATAATCTGAAGAATAATCTCAACCACAATTCCAAACATGCACTTACACTACAAAGAAGTTTGAGTCACCGCAAGAGAGGCAACTCTTAGCAGTATTTTGGACCATCTCATACTGTTTTTATGGCTTCAATTTCGCAAATAGGTTAGACACAAGCAAGAAAATAGGTAACTTAAAAAAGAATTAACGACAACATGTTTCATTTGAATTCATGGGAAACCTAAAATGTCCTCGCGGATTTATGGGGTACAATTTGTGGTTTATCGTCAAGGATCCTGTAAATTAAATTCTAGATTTGACATATGATTAATTACTACTATTCAAGGAAGAGATTCACAAGGTTATGAATTGATCACTCGGAGTTCTAGATGGTCGGAAAATTAACCCAGTACAGAACACAAGTACATATATTTCATGTTTTGTTTACTAAAGCTAGCCTCATCGATCACATATATCCATGGGATGAGAAATGTGCCTCCTAATTCCCTTGTAATCCAGAACCAAAGATTTTTACTTTTATCCCCACAAAAACTTGATCGCATTCTTTTGAAAAAACCAAAACCCACAATTCAATTTGGCATGCAGCTCAACCCCATACCCTACTCCTAGAAAATACACTTTATAAGTTTAGGTGAGCAAGTAAAACCTCGGTTGTCCTAAATATTTATAAAAAATGCTCGTCTTAATTAGAACTCGAGACCTGTTATGCAGTTATCAAACTCTTTGTCATTACATCATGTCTCTTGGAAACCCCCAATAACCTACATTCAAAGGGACTAGCGAGAATGCCATAAAAATGGTAGCACCAACAGGTATTATTTACCTGAGAGACTACATGCATCTAGCTAGGAGCATGGAATAATATATAGCTATTTCTTGGTTATGGATTTGCACCAACAGAAATCAAAAAGATTAACTTCATAGTTCAAGGATATCTCTGTGATTATTCAATCATCATCCTGTAGAGCTAAATCTCACTAGAATATGCAAAAATGAATATTTATGGCTACAAAGAGGACACATATTATATGAACTTGATCAGTAATTTCAATAATGAAGAAAATGAGGCCTCATCTGCTGTCATCCTCCCCATTCATTCCTCCAATACTGCAATCTAACTTGTAGGCATAGCCTATTACAAGCTGGCATATATATATATATGTGTGTGTGTGTGTGTGTGATTAATTAGACGATAGTTGGAGATATGGTAGTGGGTAGAGAAGAAAAATAAAGTATAAAAGGATGTAACCATAATATTCGACATGATATATTTCAGATGACATGTGGTGTATTGCAGACTGTAATTCATGTCTTCTTGTTCTCAAATTAGCACTCTAGTTCTTAGCAAGCAAACTACATGCAACTGTTTTTTTCATCATCGATAAGGGCTTAAATGAAATGAGCTACTGGTGAATTAGGTCAACACAGAGATTCAATGGGATTCCAATTATGATCGATGTCACTGGAAAAAGAAATTAATTTGGTCTGCTAAATATTGAAATTGTGATGAGAATGAGAATCACGCACCAGACCAAAATATTCTTAAATGAACATGTTTCTAATTTGATATAAAGATAGTAAATTCCAGTGATAATGCTTTATAATCTATCATATTATCACTAATTTGTAATGAAATGTTTTAATTATAATTATATTTTATTGCCAAGTAGTTTAACCATTGAAAACTCATAAGAGCGTGCAGTCCAAAAACATCTTAAAAAATAACATAGTTTGGTGACCGACCATATTGTTTTCTAATTATTTTATATAGTATGCAATAAGTTTCAGCAAAATACTAATTGTTTAAGGGTAAGTAACAACTTGCAACTCATTAAGCAGTCATATCATTCTCTTAGACTTTGTGATTATTTTTTAATCAACTAAACAAATGACTATGACTAGTGTTTGAATTATTTGTATGATGATGATTCACGAGGTAATTAATAAAGATTAAATGGTTATAAAGAGCACCTTCTTCAACAAAAAAAAAAAAAGTCTTAAAAAGAGACACTAAGAGATGGAGGCAAGAATTAGAGATAAAATAAATAATTAAAGAGAGCAATAAATAATTAAGAGAAAAACACTACCTTTTAAAGCTCTGTTACGTACGTTGTCTGCTAAACCTGTGGCCTTGTCCAATAAACCGGATACAAAACAACAACCTAGACACCAAGCTAAGAACAAGATAGAAGAAAACAACCTATAAACTATATCAGGTTGCTAATAACCTTACAGTACTAAGTTAATGCACAGGATTCAGGAAAGGTTGTTCTACTACGCTATCGTCTATGGTACGTACTTGGATAAGCGTGAAGAAAGGAAGATCAGAGAGAGAATAATTAGTAGCAAATGAGAAATTAAAGATGTTGAAAACTAACAAAATCATCAGTGAGCATCCTTGGCATTGATACATATTGAGGAAAACAAAACCAGGCTCTACAAGAAGAACAGAAAACAAAACATGGAATCGTGGGCAACAAGGATGGATCTATGTCTGATCATATGTCTATATCTATTGACATGCACTACATATATTTATACAAAGTGAAAACGAAAGACAGTACTTGAAACATTGGTGGCGGCTAGAGCTAGCTATCTCTCTCAAAGTTTCTGATGTTTTCTGGATGATTGCTAATAAATCCTTCGAAACCCCCCCAAACTTTCAGCAACCCACTTGTGTAATATTGTAGGCAGAAATGTCAATTCATTGATAAGACCCTTTTCATTCCTCTTCTATTCATCATCATCTTCATAAAGTAATTAATGACTGCTGAAGGAGGAGGAGCATAATTTGTGGTTTCTGGGGTCTGGGAGGTATATAGATCATCAAAGAAATGAAGAAATCTATTGTAAAAGAAGCTATCATTTATCTAGTTGTCTTGATATGCACCTTCTTGTTGTGTTTGTTTATGGAAAAGTTGAGAATTTTGGACCTCATCAGGAGTCGATTATCAGATATCTAAATCTAAGGACATGGAGGATGATGGGGACGACGACGACTTCCCTTTCTGGAGAAATTGAGTGGTGGAGGGTGTCATTTCTGCTAGTGGGGTGCCTCTATAGAGTCTCAATTGGTGGAAAGGATGTTGCAAAGACTGTGGAGCGAGTTGAGGAGTAGGCTGCAATGAAATAGTAGCATTATGAGGTAATTTTGCTGCTGCTGCTGCTGTTGTTGAGGAAAATTTGTGACCATAGTCATTGGATTGATCAGAAATGGGGCAGTCCATGTTTACACCAAACAACCTTAGTCTCTTTGCTGCTGCTTTCCCTTGGATCACCGGCACCGACTCATACACCACCGGCTCTACAGCCCCACCTCCTCCTAGCTGCCATTGCACCACCCCCATGCCAACCTGTTGTGGGGCTGGTGCTACAGCTGCTCCTGCTCCTGCTCCTGCTGATGATGCCATGTATAGAACTGAACCAGGAGATGAACAAGGGCTTACCACATTGGTGTAATTACCATAACCATAGCCATAAGAACCACCACCGACTTTGTAACAAGCATTTCTCTTAGGATTAGACAAGTGGAGGTGGTCCCTTGGCAAGACTGGCACTGCTGGTGGGCTCATGAGTAAAGGGCTCCAAGGGATTGCTGAGAAATGGTGGTTGTGAAAGTAGTGTTGATGGCGAGAGGGGTTGGCCGGCGCGTCTGGCCGGCGCCTCCAATTTATGTATAAACGATCTCTTCCCAGTTCACCTACCCCTCTTTGAAAAGACACAACATCACCCGCATCGAGCTTCTTCTCCTTGACAAAACGGCTCCAACCTTTGGTCATGACATAGCTCTGGCTACTGTTCCAGTATGAATACCGGAATCTCCAATCTTTACCATTCCTATCCTCAAAATTCAGTAAAAGCCCCTTCTCATTCGATGATGAATCTAAAGGAAGGTACTTTTCTGCGTGCTGTTTTGGTATCACAAGGCGATTTAGCTTACCTACATCACTTGGAGTCACAACCTTGTCAAACATGTGCTCCTTCTCTATCGCCCGCGCACTACTAGATTCTCCTCGGCCACCTTCTTCTTCATCATTGACATCCATAAGGTCAGGATTAGCAGCGTTGACAGCTACACTCTCACTAAATCTTGATGTATCTTGATCTACTTGTTCATACCTGTTACCTAACCAAGAACCCATTTGGTGGTTTTCATAGATTTGGCCTAAGACAAACTGATTTTTTTGCTGAGAAGAAGAAGATGAAGGGGATGAATTTGAGGATGAGTATGACGAAAAAGGGAATCCTTTTCCTCTACTCATTTGATCTCCCTCACTAAAGCCTGTCCCAAATTCCATATCTTTGCTAATAATTATAACAGATCTTGTCTTTTCCCTTGGAAAGATCCAATACTAGCAAGCTTGAAGAGGGAAAGATCAAAGGAGGTTAGCAAACTAGAAATATATAGCACCTCCTATCCAAAAAGAAAAGAAGATATGGGGGTTGTGTTTGGAGGCAAATCGGTGGATCAAAAACAACAAGCACTAAAAAGCAAATCTTTTCTAGGGTTAAAGATTATTCTTCTCTCATCATAATCTCAATGGCAGTCACTGCAATATTCTTTGACAAGCTAAGAAGACTTGAATAAAACCAGCACTAGACAACAAGCAGCTCCTTCGCAGACGCTTCAAAGGGTGCAAGTTCCTATCGTTGGAATGTTAAAAAAACAATCAGATAGATAGATGGAAAATAAGATGAGTGAAACAAGGGCAGGCACATGTGTGTGATTTTCTTACAAGGGTGGTTCCCTGGAAGCTTCTCAAGTTAGGCAATTTGGCCTTTCTTCCTCATTCTAAATCTTTGCTGCTATCTTCCTTGAGAGAGGAAAATAAGAATAAAAAAATGGAGGGATGTGCTTATATGTAGGGACCTCGTATATTATCCGGTTGGATTCATGTGAGCTTGTCATTGTCATCATCCTTGGTGGTATACATTATTATCTTAATCTTTTCCCATAAGATCCTAAAAAGGCCAGCTGTTTCGAAGAGCATGAGCTTCTAATTGCGATTGTTTTTACCCCAACTAGGAATATAAATTTTAGCTTGCTAATTACTTTATTGTTTCCTAACATGAATCTTCCTCCTAATCTAATCCTATTGTATTAACACCAATCCTGTGACCCATGCTATGATTAAAGACTGTATTTCCCCCCGTAATCATCGTTATTCAAACTTATGTTATAATAAGTGGAGTGAAACTCTTATGAGTTTTCTTATCTATTTCGACGTGGATGATATGTTTTTCTATACGATAAAGACAAGCAAATAACCATTAAGTAAGAGCTTGAAACTAAATAGATTGTTTATTCTGTGATTTCACCGGTTTGAATTTTATGATTACTTAGTCATTACAAATTTATATAGTCGTTAGTTTCAGGACTCGGACCTTTAAGATTAGTTGAGTTGCGCACAAACTGAATCCAACATTCACATTAATAATAAATGTTCAAAATTGAAGTCGAAAAACGGCCGTACCAGGAAAAAGCTCCAACTGGGGTAGTCTTTATATGTGATTACGGGTGTTATTGGCCGAAATGTTTGTAGGTGAGATATGGTTTAAAAATCTTATCTAACTTTTTGTTCCTATGAGGGCACAGGAAGGGAGAAGGTACCTGGGTTGATAGGCTTTGACTGCTTTTCGTTTCATTTTTATTCGTACGGACCACCCTGCTGCTTTGGCCAACAGGAGAGAAAAAGGATGGCATCAAGTTTGGGAAAACAGTTTCCATCGCAAGGCCGCATGCAGTCGCATTGGACCACCACTCATATATATCCCCAAACCTATGTCATGCTTAGTGTCCAAGAAGAACTACAACTCTTAAACCCTGTTCTGCCTAAATATTTTTCTTTTTAGATTCAAAAATCCCACCTTCTTTAGATATTTTTTGTTGATCTAAGTTTAACGAGTAAAATCCTGGCTGTTACGGGGTCTTACAAGTTGAGCATGTCTTCACTCGAATCGGAAACCTATAAAACAGATTTCAAGCCTTTTAATACCACTCTACGTCCCTTGGGGACAAGATAATAGACTTGATAGGGTGATCTCAAAAACATGCTATGTGAAGTTTGGTGTGGATTGAGTTTCAGGAACCTTTTATTTTCTTTATGGTGATTTCGAAAATCAAATATTGAGATTGATAATTTTATTTATCATTCTAGTTTATAACAACTCTCTTATATTATTTTTGAGCTGGATGTGATCATTGTAATATTTTTTATAAGAGATATGGTCATTGTATATAAATAAATATTTTATCATTCATTTAAATATTTCATACACAATTAATTTTTTAACAAGACATATAAATTCCTAAGAATATAGAGGTGAAGGGGAGGATTAGATAAATAATCATGTAATACATGATTTATATTAAAATATGTATTAATCACTATTTAATATTTAAGAAATAATTAACTCGCATTAGAGATTATTTATCTAACCTTAAATGTTTTTTACTAAGCTCCTACCTTATTCACCTATTCAGGATTCTCATAAAGCTTACTCCATGGAAATAATAGTTCTTTGAACGATGATTTCACAATAGATGTGATCAATTAGACAACTACAACATTGGTAAACTTGAAAGTTGATTCATCAAAACAATTTTATTTAATGTAAACTTAAAATAACCTAATACAAATAAATAAATTTAATATTTATAAAAAAATATAAATTACATAATAAGATCGTCCTTCCATTATATAATAATTTTGCATAATACAATGTGTCTAGCAAAAGGGGTTCTAACTCGGCTATTCATATTGATTAAACCTTGGTTGTTAACTTTTATAGTAGGTGTCTCTTCATGTTAACTTGTTTTCTTCTTTAATATATGGTATCTAAAAGAAATTTTTTTTTTTCCTTCACCCTAATATTCTCATTATTTAAATTGGTCTTAGAGTATCTAATATTATATATGTTATTTGGATAGCATATAGAAACAATCACCCTCTAAACTTCCATTCCATTAAACAATAAAAAGGTTTTTTCAAATTAAATTTTTTTAGCTCTCTCACATAATGCTTATAACAAGATCATGCTTATGACAAATTCAATTAATATAATAAATTCTAGATTAATCCACTTTTTATCATTTATTTCAATCATCTCAAGATCATACTTATAATAAAATCAAGTAATATAAACTTCCCACATGTCTTTTACAAAATCAAGTGATAATCAAGATATTCAATAGGATGATAATTCTAAAACTTACCAATATCATAAAAAAACTTTTCAACCAAGTCAATATTTTTATTCACTATTTCAAAAGCCATATTTCAATCATTTAATTTGTCTAAAATAATCTCGAGATATTCAAATATTAAAACAATATTTATCAAGCCAAATAGTCGCCAAAATCAAAGAATTTCCAATCTAATCATATTGGTACACATCCAATCATGAAAGCATTATCTAATATCACAACAAATCCAAGAACAATTAAAAACCACCATATAATTCCTATTATTTCAAAAACAAGTCGAAACATTCTCTAAGATATCAATTTTACCATTTTAAACTAGAACACAACCTTACAAAATCGATTTCTCATCTATCTCTCTATTCCAAACTCTTAAGCAAAAAACTTTTATCAAAATAATTCCACCCAACCCAAATTACAATCAATTTAAAATTGACCCACATATAAAAAAAAAAACTACTTAATTTGCATCTAATCTCATTATACTTCCTAAAAATACTATACTCATAAAATTCACTAACAATTTAACCCAATTAATAAACCTAAACTTTTAGCTATAAATAAGCCATTAAAATCTATTTTTTTGCCCCTATAAATTCAGCCTTCTTTGATACCCAATATTTAATTAGGATTAACAGTACCTGTTATGAACAACTAAACCTTAAGAATCTTTCATTGAAACCCTCCACCCAAATCAATAGAAAAACTTTTCATTACACATTTTGAGGTAATCAACACAAAACATCAACGCATCCCTTTGATTTTAGATAAAGCAACATTATGATTTATCTTACATAAAAAAAAAGAAAAAAAAATTATAGATAGAGAGGTGGGGGCATAATGCTCCATCATTCTCCATCATATGCTCCTCAACTCTTTTTATATCCCACTACAAATCAAATAATTAACAACTAGTGTCCTAATATTGATTTTTAAATACAAGCTTGCTTTGTATTACACACACATCAAATAACTTAACCCTAAGTTTAATCAAGCCTGAGATGGGTAAAGGAGAGGTGTATTGGGTTTATTGGTGAGGGATGGTGGCTGCCACCTGGTATTACGCTAAATTTAGGCTAGTGAAGAAAAAGATCTATATAAAAAAGGAAATGATAGGAGAAAGTTGAAGAAATTAATTATATGATTAGATTGTGAATGATCTTGTGTGATTTGAAATTGTTATAAACCTGATTGACTTGGATTGACTAGTATTTGCCTCTAAAAATTAACATCTTAGTACATGGTGACTAAACTATTTATAGCTCTTGATCACATTAACTTACCTCATGAAGCATATAATAAGATGTATCCCGGCGTGTGGAGTTGCATTTATATTCATAGAGCTATAATAATCAATATTGTAAATAATAGAGTGATATCATTGATGAAAAGATTGGTGCTCACCTTGGTAAGCATAACATGTGATATTACAGGTACTCAGTGTGTATAATTGCAAGCACATCATGAAATGTAGAAGTAACACCATTAATGGATAGTTTGGTTGCTATTGGTTGTGGTGATTATTATGCCAAAAATTATGTGCAACCCAGTGGTGCAATAATGATATCTTAGGAATAAAAATACATTGAGGTGTGTGTCTATGTCAGGGATCAAATTAAACTTAAGTTAGAATCTATATTAAATAGTGATCAAACTAAACTCACTTTTTAAAATCACTATATATATGAATAAATGAATGAATAAACAAACAAGCAACTCGCCTATAGCAAACTCAAGGCATGTACCATGAACTCACTTAAAAAGTTGGATCACAATCTTTTTTTTCCCCAATAATGATGTGAAATGCATTGGACAAGAGAGAGATAAACAAATTAGAAAATGAACCCTGTAATGCTAACATGTCTGTCCTTTAGGTCACCCTCTCTCCCACTTGAATTTAATATATTGGACCGTACGTTATTATAGTGAATGCATGGTGCACTAGCTACTCTTATACCATTATTATAATTATACTTCTGCCATGCCCAATTAATTTCAGTAAGATCAACTACCTCTCGTCATCTCCAAAATTAGGGTGACGTTTGAGTTTATTGATATAATAAAAAAAATAACTATCACTTGCTGTGATTAACTAGTAATTAATGCTTATTTAATGATGGTAATTAGTGATTCTTTTGACTTGATATAATAAGACCATTTGCCTTAATTACACCTAACTTGAAATTAACTCCAACTTGTCATCTATCTCTCTCGTATCTCAAAAACACACAGCATTTCCCCCTGGAATTCTTGGTCTAACCATTATTGCTCCTTCCCTTGGTGATTACGATATACATAAGTTGTATTATTCATTAAATATTGCAACTCCCTCGACCTGAGATTGTATTGATTGAGTTCATGTAGACAGCTTATTTGGTAACGTGACTTTGAAAAGGGTTTTTTCCCATTATTTTTATTGGGATATTAAATCAAATTCAAGTTGCTGCTTTTGGATCGCATGCAAATTTATTATTTAAGAAAGATATTTTAAAAAGTATTGCTATTATAGTGATGGAGTTAATTAATTTATCTAGACTCATTAAATGGTTAGTGCAGCGGATTCCAATAGTGGGGGTGTGGATTGATTCGAGCCATGAGAAATTAATTAAAAAATGGGCTACAGGGATGTGATTGAACTACCTAAGAAATCTGGATTTAATCCTTGAATTAAGGTTTAAAATCATCGATCTACTAACTTAAACTTTAATTTACACTTTCTAATAAGCATATGTAATATCTCTTTAACGCATCATAGAATATGGATAGCTTTCCTCAACCCTTACAGTCCTGAATTCTAAAGAGAAAAAAACTAGGACTCTTAAATCTAGGATTATAACCATTAACTATGGAGAAAATTATGAAAACTTTGATGGTTTTATTTTTAATCCTTATTTCATAAATTCACTTTTAGATAGAAAATAGATTATGAGGCCATTTATATGCAACAAAAAATATTTGATTAGTAAAATCATAATTAAATTGAAAGGTTTTATCTAACTAGGAAAAAGAATTAACAAAAGGGGAAAAATAAAGAAAATCTTGATACAATGCCTAATTCGGATCTAAATATGAAGAAATTTTACATCAATTTAGTTAATAGTCATATCCAAAATTAAATTTACTTTTATTTTACCGTGTGTTTGACTCGTTTGAAGCTTTCAGCAATACAACAAAAAACAATTATAAAAGAAAAAAAATGAGAAAATCATGCCACAATCTCACTGTCAATTGTCATGATGAAAATATTTATCAGATTCAAATTATTGTCAATATTGGTTGTTGGGTTCTTAAAAGCATATTATGACCATGAAGAAAATGAAATGGATCTACCTTATCCTTCAATGCTACTCGAGGGACTAAAATTCAATAATTGATGTTAATGTATGAACTAAACTTTGTCTTTTTGTCCACAAAATTGTGGGATCACTTAACTATTGAACCTCGTGCCATCTTTACCGATAAACGTTGAAGCATAAGACAAGCCGAATTGGTTCTCTTTTCAGTTGTTCATGTGACATATTGTTGATAACGTATGGTATTATCATCTACCTCAAAGCTGTTTTTTTTTTAATCTGTCATAAATCAAATAATAAAATTTAAAAAAAAAGGATTTCGATGTACAAAAGCTAATTCGAAAAGAAGATCACTTAATCACCATTGAGAATCTATTTGCACTTAATCATATCTCTACCAGAAGAGCAAAAACCCACAGACTTGCGATCTTCTTCTTCTTCTTCTTCTACCTCTCTGGCACAACATAGCATATCACTATCTGATGAACACAGGAGGAGCACGCCGGCACACAATTTGGTGTTTGTTTGTGTGAGTGTGGGAGAGAGAGGGTAAAGTGAAGAGAGTGGCAAACAGCGATACGCAATAGTGAAATGGACAGCAGCCTTTCTACGTCGATGATGATGAATTGAAAAGATTGAGACACAAACAAATTAATGGCATGGGGCGGTGTAGCTACTCTCCAAACACTTGCTCTCTCTCTTTTTCCTTTTCTTTTTATATGGAAAAATTAAACCCTAATTTATTTATTTTATCATAATATATATATAGCGGTTGAATTACAAGGTGATTGGTTAAAAAACACGGGTAAATTCAAGTTGAAAACATTTAAGTAATATTTGTTGAGATTGTTAGCATTGAGAGTCAGTCTGTTTAGCATGTTGAATTCGTTTTATTCTTGTTAAGCTTCTGTTAATTTATTTGTTAGTAAGAAGAGTCTGTTACGTGTCAGTTAATCAGTTGTACTGCTGACTGTATGGTGACTATAAAGGCAAGGGGAATCAATGAAAAAAGACTGAGTGAATTCCATTATTCTTCTGCTTCCAATTTAACAATTGGTATCAGAGCCCCAAACAGCCTGAAGTGAGAGAGAAAGAAAGAGTGAGCGTGGGTAATTGCAATTGGGAGAGAAACACCGAGAGATTGTGAGTAATTGTGAGAGAAACACCGAGTGAGTGTGGGTAATTGCAATTGTTAGAGAAACACCGAGTGATTGTGGGTAATTGCAAGAACTGTGAGTAATTGCAAGAAAACAGAAAAGAAAGAAACAAGAAGATGAAATCGTCCTCGTCAGATCAATTTGTTCAAGCTTCCATCCCCAGGTTCGATGGACACTATGATCATTGGTCCTTGATGATGGAGAACTTCTTGAGGAGTAAGGAGATGTGGAGCCTAATCGAGGAAGGAATTCCCACTGTGATCCAAGGAGCAACCCTAAGTGAGAGTCAAAGGAAGGCTGCAGATGAAGCCAAGCTTAAAGACCTGAGAATCAAGAACTTCTTGTTTCAGTCAATTGACAGAGAAATCATGGAAACCATTTTGGATAAGACAACAGCCAAAGCCATATGGGAGTCAATGAGACAAAAGTATCAAGGATCCACAAAGGTGAGAAGAGCTCAATTACAAGCACTAAGGAGAGAATTCGAAATGCTAAGCATGAAAGATGGTGAGAAGGTGGATAAATATGTATCCAGAACTTTAACCATAGTGAACAAAATGAGGGTTCACGGAGAGCAGATACAACAAGGTGCAGTAGTTGGGAAAATTTTGAGATCAATGAGCCCCAAGTTTAATTACGTGGTATGCTCAATAGAAGAATCAAATGATGTGGATAAGTTGAGTGTAGATGAGCTACATGGCAGCCTGCTAGTTCATGAGCAGAGGATGATGGAATATCAGGAAGAGGAACAAGCCCTAACAATTGTCCAGGATAACTGAGCATTAAGGGGACGGGGCAGAGGTCTGTTTAGAGGGATTCAAGGAAGAGACAGAGGAAGGGGAAGGCAACAACTAAACAGGCAGCTAATTGTATGTTACAAATGCCACAAATTGGGGCATTTTCAATATGAATGCCCTGAGTGGGCAAAGGGAGCCAATTATGCAGAACTGGACGGGGAAGAGGAATTGCTGCTCATGACCCATGTGGAACTACACAATGCAAAGAGAGATGAGGTATGGTTCCTAGACTCCGGGTGTAGTAATCACATGAGTGGAAATAGAATGTGGTTCATAAACTTAGACACTGAATTCAGGCAGTCTGTTAAACTGGGCAATAACACTAGAATGAAAGTCATGGGGATAGGGACTGTGAGAATGAATGTTATGGGTGTCAGCCAAGTGATTACACAAGTATATTATATTCCTGAATTGAAAAACAATTTATTGAGCATTGGACAACTGCAGGAGAAAAATATAGCTATACTCATACAAAACAACATGTTTAAGATGTTCCACTCCTCTAGAGGTCTCATCATGCAAAGTGAAATGACCACAAATCGTATGTTTGTATTGTTAGCATCTGTGAACACTAGAGAAAATGATCCTGTCTGTTTTAAAACCATCACTGATAATGATACTCAGTTGTGGCACTGTCGGTTTGGGCACTTGCACTATCAAGGGTTGAGAACCCTTTATCAAAAACATATGGTCAAGGGATTGCCTCTGTTAAAGGCTCCCGAAAAGCTGTGTCAGGGTTGTTTGATTGGGAAACAACACAGGGACTCTTTGCCTAATCAAAGTCAGTGGAGAGCCTCTCATATATTGCAATTGATACATGCGAATATATGTGGCCCAGTTACACCAGTATCTAACAATGGAAGGAGGTATTTGATTACCTTTATAGACGATTTTTCAAGGAAGACGTGGGTATTCTTTCTAACTGGAAAATCTGAGGATTTTGTCACCTTTAAACACTTCAAGGTGGCTGTGGAGAAGGAAACAGACAAGAATATCTGCTGCCTTAGAACTGACAGAGGTGGGGAGTTCACCTCCGAAGAATTCCATGAGTTTTGCAAGGTAAATGGAATAAAAAGGCAGCTCACAGCTGCATACACCCCTCAGCAAAATGGGGTAGCTGAGAGGAAGAACAGGAGCATCATGAACATGACAAGGAGCATTTTGAGTGAAAAGAAAGTCCCTATGGTATTTTGGCCAGAAGCTGTGAATTGGTCAGTGTATATAATGAATAGGTGTCCTACTTCGGCAGTGGGTGACAAGACCCCTGAAGAAACTTGGAGTGATGTGAAGCCTTCTGTAGAACACTTCAGAGTGTTTGGTTGCATAGGGTATGTGCATGTTCCTGACCAAAGAAGGAAAAAACTGGATGACAAAAGCACAAAATGTGTGATGTTGGGGCTAAGTAGTGAGTCCAAGGCATATAAGCTATACAATCCAGTCACCAAACAGATAGTGGTGAGTAGAGATGTTGCATTTGATGAAGATGCATGCTGGGAATGGAATGGCAGTGAGACTGATTGAAGGCAGACTGCACTGGAATGGAGTGACTGTGAAGAGATGGATAGGGATGAGCAAATTGATGGGGAAACCATGACTGCCACAAACAATGCAGTAAGTGGAGTGTGTGCAGGAGATGTGAGTGAAGGCAGACCAAGAAATACTGATGTTACAGCCATCAGCCCTAATGTTACAGCTGATGAAGATGAAGGCAGAATAAGAGTGGCAGAAGAGGCAGAGGCTGAAAAAGATGGAAACTCTGGAACAGGCAGACTTATGGGAAGAAGGTGTAAAAAGCCAGCATGGATGTATGACCATGTAACTGGAGAAGGACTATCAGAGGATGAGGATGTCCAAAACCTAATCTTTTATACTGAGGCTGGAGACCCGAGATCATATGAAGAAGCAGCAGTATGTGCAGAATGGAAGAAGGCAATGGACTGTGAAATTCAGGCCATAATAAAAAACCAGACTTGGGAGTTGGTTAAACTTCCCTCAGGTGCTCGAGCCATAGGAGTAAAGTGGCTCTATAAGACTAAACTAAATGAAAAGGGGGAGATAGACAAGCACAAAGCCAGACTAGTAGCCTTGGGATATGCTCAGAAGCATGGGATTGACTATTCGGAGGTATTTGCTCCAGTTGCAAGGTGGGACACCATACGCATGATACTTGCTCTAGCAGCTCATAAAGGTTGGTATGTGTATCAACTCGATGTAAAGAGTGCTTTTTTGCATGGTAACTTGGAAGAAGATGTGTATGTCAATCAACCTATGGGTTATGTGAAGAAGGGAGAAGAAGAGAAAGTTCTAAAACTGAGAAAAGCCTTGTATGGCTTGAAACAAGCCCTACGAGCATGGTATAGCAGAATTGAGGCCTACTTTCTCAAGGAAGGGTTCGAGAAATGTCAAAGTGAACATACTTTGTTCACTAAAACCGAAAGGGAAGGCAAGTTGCTTATTGTAAGCATTTACGTGGATGACCTAATATTCACAGGTAATGATAAGAGATTAATGGAGGGGTTCAAATCATCAATGAAGGATGAATTTGATATGACAGATTTGGGGAGGATGAAATACTTCTTGGGTGTAGAAGTAATTTAAACAGATGAAGGCATTCACATTAGCCAAAGGAAGTATTCTGCTGAAATTTTGCAGAAGTTTGGCATGGAAATGTGCAATGCCACTAAGACTCCTATGGTACCAGGGTTTAAGTTGACTAAGGATGAAGGGGGAACAAAAGTTGACTCTACCCAATACAAACAAATGATTAGCAGCCTTATGTATCTCACGGTATCACGACCAGACCTCATGTATGTACTAAGTCTGGTAAGTAGGTACATGGAAAAACCTACTGAATTACACATGGTAGCTGTCAAGAGGATTTTAAGGTATCTCAAAGGTACCTCATAATTGGGCATTGGCTATATGAAAGGGGCTGAAATGAATGGAATTGTGGGGTATTCAGACAGTGACTATGCTGGGGATGTTGATGACAGGAGAAGCACTTCAGGATATGTGTTTATGTTAGGGACTGGAGCTGTGTCATGGAGTTCTAAAAAGCAAGCTGTTGTCACCTTGTCAACTACTGAAGCGGAGTTCATTGCGGCAGCAGCCTGTGCTTGCCAAGCCATCTGGATGCAAAGAGTTCTCAAGCATCAAAGATGGAATCAAACTTGCTGTGTGATTTATTATGACAATTGCTCCACAATAAAACTGTCCAAAAATCCTATTATGCATGGGAAAGCAAACACATTGCTATTAGGTATCACTTCCTGCGTGATCTATCCAAAGAAGGAGTGGTGGAGCTAAAGTACTGCAACACTCAAGACCAAGTTGCAGACATCATGACAAAGCCACTAAAGCTGGAATCCTACATGAAGCTGAGGAAGCTGCTGGGTGTGTGTGCATACACTCAAGGATAAACTGATACATGGTAGTCAGTTTAAAAGAGGGTATGTTGAGATTGTTAGCATTGAGAGTCAGTCTGTTTAGCATGTTGAATTTGTTTTATTCTTGTTAAGCTTCTGTTAATTCATTTGTTAATAAGAAGAGTCTGTTACATGTCAGTTAATCAGTTGTTAATAACTGATTAAAGGCAAGGGGAATCAATGAATAAAGACTGAGTGAATTCCATTATTCTTCTGCTTCCAATTTAACAATATTAGTGTATTAAGAAATTAAAAAAAAACAACAACAAGAAGAAGCGTATGTTTGATATAAAAAAATCAATTTTTTTAATGAAATTCAATCCAACTTTTGTTTAACTTATATACTCACTATGAATCTCAATACAAAAATAATTTACAAAGTAGAGAAACAAAGAGAATGGACGGTTAGATAGATGAAAAATAAATCTGTACGAGTAATGATATAGGCTAACTAGGATGGTAATCATTCTTTGTGTTTATAAGAATAGGATTGTGTACAATAATAATAATGGAATATACTACACATGATAATTAAACCATACATACTATAAATACATATAAGGTATAGATAAATACAAAAATAATCTCTTTTCTATACTCAAGCTAAGAAGGTAGAGATTCCACCTGAAGCTTGGATCAAAGATGAGAAAAGGGAGCATGAGGTAGAGACTTGGTATGAACATGAGCTAGTTGATCCTTCAAAGAGATGAATTGAACTTGAATCTTCTTTTTAACAACTTTATTATGAAAAAAATGATAATTGACTTCAACATGTTTAGTATGAGCATGAATACATGATTGAAAGATAAAAAAAATGGCTCCTAATTTATCGTGCCACAAAGTAGTAATAGAAGGAGAAGGAAGTTAAAGTTATGTCAATAAAGATCAAAGCCATAAAATTATAGCAATGCCATGAGTCAAAGCCTTGAATTCAAATTTCATGGAGGATGAAACAATAATGCATTGCTTCCTAGATTTCAAAGACATAATAATATTACCAAGAAACACAAGATAATCACCAATAAACTTATAATCACCATCATTGTTAACCCACTTGGCATTAGTAAAGCCATGAAGCGAAAATGATGAACTTCATGTAACATTTAAGTTATATGATGTTATCGCATGAAGATAACAAAAAAAAAAATAGCCACCCAATTATCCTCAATGGAAACATACATGAATTGACTCATCTTATTTATGTTATAACATATATGAGACCTGATAAATTAAGATATTATAGTACACCAATAATTTGTATATACCAAAAGGAATAAGAGCACACAACACCTGATTTCATACCTACTTCTATTGACTCTATACAATTCCAATAGAAGTGGGCTTCAACTTAATGCCTAAGAAATAATGAACAAGTCCTAAGTATTGAATCTTAAACTCTAAGCTCAATAAAATGATCAATCTTTGAATCAAAATTGAGTTACTAATGGTCAATATAATATCATCAACTTAAACAAGTAAATAAAAATAGTATAACCAAAAGATAGAGTAACGAAAAATGTATCAACCTCTGGAAATCAATAGAGAGTAGAAAGTCACTCAATCATTTGTACCATACTTAAGAAGCATGTTTAAGATTATACAATGATTTGTGAAGATGACACACAAAAAAAGAAAGATAAAGTAGAATGAATACAAGTAGTTAGTTATTCCATATACACCTTATCTTGAAGGATTCCTGGTAAGAAGGTATTATAAAAATCCAATTGATGAATCGGGAACTATGAGAAACAATAATAAGAAGTATTAACCAAACTATTTTAGGCTTTATCAGAGGATTAAACGTCTTTGAATAATCAATTATCATACCGAGTGAGTCTTCTAGCAACCAACCCATCAACTTTATAATTTATCTTACAAGACCATTAACTTTCCATTTACTCCCATACCAAATTGTTGTTAATATATTGGAAAGTGGACAGTTCATGGTGTGGCAAAGAAGAATCTTACAGGTTAGAGAGATATTAAGATGGGCAATTTAATCTTACAGGTTGACAATAAAGTATTATTTTGTGATGTGGGGAGAAGAGTATCTAGTCATAAGTTACAAAAAGAAAAATAGTTTCATGAAATCAAACATGACGAGCAATATAAATACATTTAGAAGATAAATCAAGACATTGATAACCTAAGTGTGAGGTGTTATATCTAGAAAATACATAAAGAGATGAGCAAAAATCTAGTTTATGAGCATTATATAAAAGGAGAAACTAGAAGCAAAAAGCATAAAAGAGCAAAGAAAAACCATAATTAAAGGTTAAATTCAAAATACATTCAAAAAGGGTTTTGTGATTGAGAATAGGAGTTGGCATACAATTAATCAATTAAAAAAACTTTTAAATAAAGAACTCTATAATTCTAACAAAGCTTTACACAGGTTCAATAATATATTGTTGTTAACATTCAACCATGTCATTACATTGATGATGTTATGGACAAATAAAGTGATGGTGTTTGAAAATATATATTCAATTTGTAATATTCACCACCTTAGTTTGTTTGAACATACTTAAAGAGAACTGGTGGTCAACTTGAGTTTAAAATTGGCGAGAAATATTTAAAATGTTGGATTTGAAAAGCAAAGAAAAAACCTGAATAAACTTTATATGAGCATGTATAAAAATAAAAAATAACAAAAACCATCATATGATAACATAAAGGAAAGCCTCTAAATATCACTAAAAATTAATTTAAGAGGAGAAAAAGTTTTATGATTTGTAGGTTCTAATGATATATATACGTGATGACTTTTCTAATAGACATGTTGAACAATTAAAATGAAAATATTTTGACACAAAAAAACATGTTTTTTTCACACAAAAAAACATGAAATTTACGAACTGGGATGCCCAAGTCAATGATTTCTATTAGAATATGTAAAGCATATCTTCTATTTATAGCATGTGTAATTTTCCTATTTAGCATAGCTACATTATAGCCTATATTATAGCCGAAGGACTCTCCCAAAACATTGTATAAATCAAATTGTATTATCAATGAAAAGCAGGCAAATTGTTCTTCTCAATATTCTCTTCTATCACGGTATCAGAGCAAAACTAGGTTAATTTCTTCATCTAAACCTAGCTGCCGCATTATCTCCCTCACCATCTATTCTCCTGTACTCTGTTAATTCTACAAAATTAACCAACAATGACAGACAATACAGAAAACTCAGAGATCAATCTCACAGCCCCTCTTGCCTCTACTCCCACCAGACCTCATCACTCTCATCCTGCCCTCACAGTTTCAAATATTACTACTTTCATCAAAGTCACACTAGACATTGAGAAGGGGCAATACATCACATGGTCTGAACTATTCAAGATACATGCCAGAGCATATCAAGTCCTCGATCACATAATTCCTACCTCAACAGAAAAGATGAAACAAACCTTTCTTCAAGACACGGATCCTGACCTTTGGTCCCGTGTTGACGCCATTGTTCTCCAATGGATCTACAGCACCATCTCTGAGGACCTTCTGAACACCATACTGGAAAGGGACTCCACTGCCGAAACTGCATGGAATCGGTTAAAAGACATATTTTCTCATAATAAAAATTCCAGAGCCCTTTACCTGGAACAAGAGTTTTCCAAAGTGCAAATGGAAGACTTTGTCGATGCTTCATCCTACTGTCAACACCTCAAATCTCTCTCGGACCAGTTATCGAATGTTGGAGCCCCTGTCTCTAACGAAAGGCTGGTCCTTCAGCTTCTTTCAGGCCTTACCGACGCTTACGCTGGATTTGGGTCACAAATCCGCCATGGCGATACTCTTCCCTTATTCTAAAAAGCACGATCCATGTTAGTGCTTGAAGAAACAGCAAGGACAAAAAGAGCTGCCCAATCCCCCTCTAGCTCTGCGTTTTTTGTCTCTCCGGCTGGACATTCCGGTGGCCACATGACTGGAAACCCACACAACCAGTCACAGCACCATCACAGTACCAGAAACTCCCCCACTCGCGGTGGAAGAGGTGGTGGGGGAGGCGCTCGTCACAGCAAAGGAAGGGGGAGAGGTGGCCGTGGCAGCCAGTGGAACCCCTTTGCACAGCCACGAAGAAATTTTGGGAATGGAAATTTTAGGAATGGTTTTGGAAATGGAAATTTTGGGCAGAGAGATACAAACGGGAACACATTTGGGCAGAAAAACGGGAATGGATGGACTTATCCACCATGGGCTGGGCCTTAGCAAGCATGGGCCACGCCCCCATGCCCTTATCCCACAGCCCAAGCGCAGCAGCCCACTCAGCCAAGTTTACTCGGGCCTAGGCCCCAACAGGCCCACATGGCAGCAGCCCACTCCTCAGCCCAGTCATCATATGCTCCAACCGACATCCAAGCGGCCATGCACACACTCTCCATTGCTCCCCCTGATGATCAATGGTATATGCACACCGGAGCTACATCTCACATGACTGCAAATGGAGGTAATCTCACGTCTTATTTAAATATGAGCAATAATCGTAATATTACTGTCGGTAATGGTCATACTATTCCAATTATTGGTTATGGACATGCATTATTACCTAAGCCCAACCCTCCATTAAATCTGAATAATGTCTTGCATGCTCCAAAATTGATCAAAAATCTCGTTTCTGTGAAAAAATTTACCATTGACAATAATACCTTTGTTGAATTTGATCCGTTCGGTTTTTCTGTGAAGGATTTTCCGACGGGGATGCCTTTAATGAGATGTAACAGCTCGAGTGACCTCTATCCAGTTACCACAAGACCAACCATTGACTTTTCAACACCATCTGCTTTTACCGTTGTATCTCCTGATTTATGGCATAATCGTCTAGGACACCCAGGATTTCCTATTTTAAGTTCTCTTCGTAGAAACAATTTTATCAATTGCAATAAAATTCAAGACAATTTTTTTTGTCATTCTTGTGCTCTTGGGAAACAAGTTAAATTGCCATTTTATGATTCTCTCTCCTCCACTTCTTTTCCTTTTGATATTGTGCATAGCGATATTTGGTCATCACCTACTCTTAGCTCAGAAGGCCATCGTTACTATGTTTTATTTCCTGGATGATTTTACGAATTTTTTATGGACTTTTCCAATTGCAAATAAATCTCAAGTTCATTCTCTTTTTTTATCATTTCGTACTCATATTAAAACCCAATTTGAAAGGGACATTAAATGTTTCCAATGTGACAATGGAAAAGAGTACGATAATGGACCCTTCCATAAATTTTGTGAATTAAATGGAATGAGTTTTCGATTTTCATGCCCTTACACCTCCTCTCAAAATGGAAAAGCCGAAAGAAAAATTCGCACCATCAATAATATCATCTGGACCCTCCTCGCCCATGCGTCTTTACCAGCCTCATTCTGGCATCATGCCCTTCAAATGGCCACTTATCTCCTCAATATTCTACCCAACAAAAAGCTTGCATATCATACACCAACAAAAATTCTCTACCAAAAAGACCCATCATACTCACATCTTCGAGTCTTTGGATGCTTATGCTACCCTCTTCTTCCCTCCACTTCTAGAAATAAATTGCAAGCTCGGTCTACACCCTGTGTGTTCTTAGGGTATCCTTCAAATCATAGAGGATACAAATGTTATGATTTATCCAGTCGGAAAATACTTGTTTCAAGGCATGTCAATTTTGATGAACGTACTTTCCCTTTCTCTACACTCCATACTCCTACATGTCCTACTTACGAGTTTCTAGATGCAGGTCTCTTACCATCTCTCCCATCACCTACTCCTCCCACCTCTCCTGCCGCTCCACTTACTGATCAATCAGCACAACCCATAACACCCATTCAGGTGCAAGAACCAACACCCCAAAACCCAATTCTTAATTCTCCACATCCCTCACCACAGCCCACATCACCTCTCACTACCAACCCACCACAAACTCACAGTCCTACTCCACCAATAGCACCACCACAAACCCTTCCCCTTGCCCATGCTCCTCACTCCCCACAGCTGACAACCAGATCCCAACATGGTATTTTTAAGCCCCGAAATATCCTTAACCTTCATACTTCGGCTGAAAATTCCATCTCTCCATTGCCCACTAATCCCCGTAATGCATTACATGTTCATAATTGGAAAATGGCTATGAAAGATGAATACGATGCTCTTATTGAAAATAAGACGTGGGACTTAGTACCCCGTCCATCTAATGCTAATATCATTCGAAGTTTGTGGATTTTCAGGCATAAGAAAAATTCTGACGGATCATTTGAGCGGTATAAAGCCCGTCTTGTGGGTGATGGTGCAGGTCAGCAAACGGGTATAGATTGTGGTGAGACTTTTAGTCCGGTGGTCAAACCGGCTACCATTCGGACAGTGCTCAGTATTGCCTTATCTAAATCTTGGTGTCTTCATCAATTGGATGTCAAGAATGCCTTCTTGCATGGCAATCTCGATGAAACTGTTTACATGCATCAACCTCCAGGCTTCCGAAATACAGAACACCCAGATTATGTCTGTTTGCTAAGGAAGTCTCTTTATGGGCTTAAGCAAGCTCCTCGCGCGTGGTATCAACGATTTGCTGATTATGTGGCTTTATTGGGTTTCTCTCACAGTATTTCAGATCACTCTTTATTTATTTATCGACAGGGAAATGACATGGCCTACATTCTCCTGTATGTGGATGACATTATTCTTGCCGCATCATCTACGGCTCTTCGAGAATCCATTATCTCTAAACTCGCATCCGAGTTTGCTATGAAAGATTTGGGCCCCATCAGTTATTTTCTGGGCATCTCTGTCACACGACATTCTGGAGGCCTATTTCTTTTACAAAAGAAATATGCAGCAGAAATCATTGAGCATGCAGGAATGTCTTCTTCTAAACCATCTCCTACTCCGGTGGACACAAAATCTAAACTCAGCATTTCTTCAGGAAATCCGTATCATGATCCGACCGAGTATCGTAGTGTTGCTGGAGCCTTACAGTACTTGACTTTTACGCGGCCGGATATTTCTTATGCAGTTCAGCAAATATGTCTCTTTATGCATGACCCCAGAACTCAACATATGTCGGCCTTAAAGCGTATCATTCGCTACATTCAGGGTACTCTGGATTTTGGACTACAGCTTTATCCCTCATCCGATCATGCTCTAACTTCTTACACCGACGCAGACTGGGGTGGATGTCCAGACACCAGACGGTCCACTTCTGGGTATTGTGTTTATCTTGGGGATAATTTAATCTCATGGTCTGCCAAACGACAACCCACGTTGTCAAGGTCTAGTGCAGAAGCCGAATACCGGGGTGTCGCAAATGTAGTTTCTGAATCCTGCTGGATCCGAAATTTACTTCTGGAATTACATTGTCCTATTTCGAAAGCTACATTGGTATATTGTGACAATATTAGTGCGGTGTATCTTTCCGGGAACCCAGTTCAACATCAACGCACTAAGCATATTGAGATGGATATACATTTTGTACGAGAGAAAGTTGCTCGTGGTAAAGTTCGTGTTTTACATGTCCCTTCCCGTTATCAGATTGCTGACATTTTTACTAAGGGACTTTCGCAACAACTCTTTGATTATTTCCGGGATAGTCTCAACGTGCGACAACCTCCCGTTTCAACTACGGGGGTGTATTAGAATATGTAAAGCATATCTTCTATTTATAGCATGTGTAATTTTCCTATTTAGCATAGCTACATTATAGCCTACATTATAGCCGAAGGACTCTCCCAAAACATTGTATAAA
Organism: Salix caprea; assembly: GCA_964035475.1. Lineage (NCBI taxonomy): Eukaryota > Viridiplantae > Streptophyta > Magnoliopsida > Malpighiales > Salicaceae > Salix > Salix caprea. The sequence continues at coordinate 1,544,662 of OZ037743.1, forward strand.
TCAAATTGTATTATCAATGAAAAGCAGGCAAATTGTTCTTCTCAATATTCTCTTCTATCAATTTCAGATATCATCAAAAGTAGAAAGACATGCATACAAGAAGGCTTAAGGCAACAACTTTGTAGAAAACTCAAATATGATATAAAGGTCATCTCTACTCTGACCAGAAAGACGTGTGACATGATGATTAGCATCTATATTAGGAAATCAAGTAACAAGAGTAGTCGCATGGGCAATATTAAAAGTCAAACTAGCATTAACTTGAAGATTGTTTATGGAAAATTGTAAACATTGTAGCGTTGAATGCTAAAAAAATATAATATAACTGATAATTGATTGACCGAGTATTAGACGACCGAGTATTAGACGACTGGTTTGAACCACCAATGCAATTACCTCGCTACGCAAAATTTTGACTAAAACTCTAACCTGAACCATAGTCATTATTACCAAAATTATGTTCATAATTTCCATGATTATTGTTCTTCTAACCTCAATGAGAACGAGCTCTATAACCATGATTATGCGTTGGCAGCAGTGGAGCTGTCACAACAGGTTGAAGAGAAGCCTTACGAAGAAACTCAAGTGTGAGAAGATGGTTGTGAAGATCAGTGCACAAAAAAAACTAGTGTTTGATAATTTTAAGGAGATTATTTGGTGAGTGTTTGACAAAGGAATGGGAGCCCCGTGAGAAATGGAAACATTAGCAATGGCAGCAGAGGAGCTAAGAGCGTGAAAATAAAACAAATATAAAGGAAGGAATCAGTGCAGTCATATCATTTACTTTACTAAATTTCAGCTAATACATTGAGAAACCTAAGAAATTCAGCTATTTAATTAGTGCCCTCTAAAGCAGTCCTTGTTTTGAGTTAGTAAAAGTCAAGCATATATTAGGCAGATAAACTTCATAAAATTCTGCTACCCCACTAATTATCCATGGATCATTAATTAATTAATGCTGATAATTTCTCAAGATGCATGGCTATCAGGGTATGCAAGCCTTATAATATAGCATCATTCAAGTTCAATGATTTTGAATTCCAAAAAAAAAGCCAAAAAGTATATATATGGTAAACAGAAATATAGTCATTGAAAAAGGCATGATCATTAATGGGATTCCCACCTTAGGTAGAGGGGAATAGTTTAATAAATCCTCAAGGGAAACTGAAGAATTGAAAAAAGAATTGAAAAAATGTAGACCTAGCAAATCAATAAATTAAAGAATTGAAAAAAGAAGAAGAAAATTGTTCACAGTTTGTGCACGTACGTACCATGCACACAAAACTAGCTAGCTAGCTCGCTATCATCCAAAAATGATAAATCAAGCAATGTGCAGAAGGATGGGCCTGTTACAAGAATTAACGTACTCACTCACTTATTACAACACCATTTCCAGACATACATACGTAGTTGTTGCTGCATGTTTTCCTTTTTCTTCCTCATCTTCCCCTCCCCACTCTTGAGGACATTAGGGTTTCGCTGATCTTGTGAAAGTAATTCATTAGCAGTATCTGCTGTTGAAGAAAGGATTCCATCAGTTTTCTTCAAATTTCACCAGTGGATTTTGAGGGGGACCCCTCTGATTTCATTCCAAAAGTATGTCACAGAACCGCAGAGGAACACAATCTTTCAAGTTTGGGAGCTAGCTTGATCTTCTTGGATAGCTTTTTCTACTAACAAGTTTCGTTAATTTTTAATCTTGTCTGCTCGTGTTCATCCAAAATGGGAAACTTTGTGTACTGAGTTAGTTCAATTCATGGTGATCATGGAAGATATTAGGATTACAGAAAAAAAATCTAAGAAACAAACAAAAGAAACCGAGGTTCAATGAGGTGTGGCCTGGTCGAGATAGGTTTAGGACCACTCCTTAACTCAGCTGGACCACCATGCTGGAATGCTCTTCCCTCCAGTTGACGGCTATCTTGTTTTATGTTTCAAAACATTTTTAATTGTGTGCGTGTCTGTGTGCACGCCTGAGTCTGTGTTGAAGGTAAGATTGGATAGTGGTTTAGTGTACAGTAAGGATTCTTCTTTTTTATTATTATCATCATCATAGACAATATAATCTATTTTAATTTCATAATCGAGTTCAATTATTGGTGAGATTTGGGTAGCTAATTATCTACGCTAATATTGAAAATTGGAAATTTCACAGCTAGCAAGTTGCAAGTTGCAAGTTGCATTGTCAAATCCAGTGTGTGAGACACTAAACTTAACCAAGTGGGGGATTTTAATTGGGGGGCTCAATGCAAAAGCAGCAAGTTGTTTTCATCTCATAAACTATGCATTGACCAGTTGAATCCTAGAAACTCTCTGCTCTGTATGCTTGAGCCATTTCAAGATTAGTATATATACTCGTATCTTTTTTTTCTTCATTTACTCTTTTTTTTTTTATTCTTTTGCTTTCCATTTAAAAATTATAGCTTCATTTTATAAAATTAATGTTTTTTAAACCATGAAATGATCATCAGTGAACCATTTTAAACTTTTTATTTTTTCATTCACATCCTCTTTCTTCTTTTATTGGATTTTTTCTCGTTTGTATCATTTTTTTTTGGATGTGAGGAACCTCATCTCCTAAAAAGCACATTTTATGAACTCAGGTATGCGAGTAAAACTCTAGTTGTCTCAAGATCTTACAAAGGATGCACGTCCTGACTTGAACTTGAGACCTGCTGTGCAAAACGCAAGCTTTCTGTTATCACGAAATGCCCCCTGGAGAGCTCGTTTGTATCATCATTTTGCAAAACAATGAAAATATAGAATAACGATACAATTCACTATGAGTTGCAACGGTAATTTTTTTTTATTTTTCTTTATCACTTAACTTTTTTCTATTATCAATTTAACCAATTCACATTAAATTAACTTGAGATTGAGCTTGATATTTTATTTTGGATTGTTTTATAAGGAGCTCTTGCCATATCTAGAATAAATTTTGACATTTAGTTAATTCTCGAAATGACAAGATAAAATTCAATTTTATTAATTCAAACTATTTAAAACTTTAGACATCTAGTTTCAAATTAAAATAAATATTTAATCTTTTTTTTTATAAAAAAATAGCATTTTTATTTAAACTTCATAAATCAATATTTATTAGAATTAATATTCATTATTATTTAGTGGGACATATCATTATCAATTTATTATTTTGAACACACATTTTTATTTAAACATATATGTTTCTTTCGCATGGACCAAAATATGGTTCGAGGACCTAATCAACTATGGCTTTTCGTTGGCTTGTCTTTGGTCCAATGCCAACCTAAATACAAGGAAAGGTCGGCGGCTTCAACTATTAAGAATATATTTGATGTTACATTAGTGATTACGTTTTAAAGTATTTTATTGCTTAAAATTACATTAAAATAAGTTTTTTAGAAAAAAATATTTTTTACATCAATATATCTAAAAAAATCTAAAAAAAAAATTAAAACATAGAAATGAAGACTCTAAATTACTATATCGACTCTATTTCTGTCGAGAACAGCTTGTTTGTAAATAAAAATAGAAAAATAATTCTATACAATAGAACTCCAGCATGGGTTTGAAGGCCCGTTTACAATGTAAGGGCCTACGATGACAGTGAATTTAAAATTATCATAGTTGGTGATGGGTAAACAAATCATAATTAATGTTAATTTTACTTTCAGAAAATTTAGATTTATGGGATTCAATGACTAATGGGTGATTCACTCATGAATGAAATCCTGTTGTGAAGCTTTGGGCTGCAACTATATTTCTTGGGCCAACAAGGGTTTAAGGATTATTTAAACAGAAGAATCATAGGCTTGATTGCATTTTGTGTTCTTACAAGTTACAATCCTAGTTCCATGTCAGAAAAGCGTTTGACAACCTCGATCACAGCCCTCTCTAGGGTTTAACACACAATATTGTCCCTCTCTTCTCCTTGAGCACCGAAACAGAGTCACAGAGCCAACAGGAAAACAGGGAGAAGAGCAAGAAAGAAGTAATGGATTCATTTTCTTCACATTCAAGTATGGGATCTGGGTCACCCCAAATGTCAGCAGCAGATTTTAAGGACCAGTTAAAGAATGAACTTGCACAAGCTTATGCCCAGGAGTTCCTTGAGGTTCACTTTTTCTTTGTTAATCACTCTCTCTCTCTCTCTTTTTATTAGCTTATAATGCACAAGCTTTTGTTGTTGTTTTACCATCTTTGGTGGTTTAGTGGATAAATAATTTGGTTCTGGGTTTTTTTAGCTTAAAGAATGACTAAAGATGATATTGTTTTAGTCGTCAAATATGAGTTGTAGGTCATTTTTCGTTCAAAGAATGATTTTTTTATCTGGGTTTTTTTTTATTATTTTGATTTTAATGTGAGAGTTGCGTTCGGTTTTGGGGGAATACATTACAAGGGCTGGGGAGTGATAATGATGAACTTTCCAATTTGTGTGCTGATGATATTTCTTGCACCACTTAGGTTGGTTTTTCTCATTGGTAAGAAGCTTAGTTGCGTGCGCTGGATTGTCTGTGCAATTCTATGTGCGGGAATTGGGAATCAGAAATTTTCTTCTGATCATCAGATAAGAAGTTTAGACTCCTTCAGTGAAATGATGAGGGTGAATTTACAGTTTCATCGGTTTAAGCCTAACAGCGGAGTTTGTGTAACTTAAATTTCTATGAAGAGGTTTTACCCTGGCTACCTTATTTACTTGTAATTAGCATTCCATTGGAGGCTATAAACACATATATCCTGATATTAGTACTGAATTTCAAGTTCATCTCGTTACAAAGTCATGCACAGGCTTTACTTTCCCGGTATTTTTGTGCCTGAAGGAAACATATAAGCACCTGTGTTCATGTACAAATTTGTACCTGAGTAAAGCGTATTCTCTTAGGATACTGGTTGAGGTATCTGTCAGGACAAATTTGCATGTTTCGAAAACTCTCTCAGGTGCTAGGGGGGATATTGGAGCTAATTTATTCTCGAATTACTTTATTGGCTGGAACTTGAAATCGGATTTTTTGGACTTGGTGGTATCACAAAGTTGACTTTAGTGGCACATTTCTTAGAAGCATTTGCTTTCTTGAATTACTCGATGTCTTGTACTTTGCAATAACTTCACTGGCATTTGCGTGTAATTGTCTACATTACTTATTATTTCATTTTCATTGCAGACTGTGAGGGACAAATGCTTTGCTAAGTGCATCACAAAACCAGGGTCAAGCCTGAGTGGGAGCGAAAGCAGCTGCATCTCCAGGTGTGTGGAACGCTACATCGAGGCTACTGGCATCATCAGTAGAGCTCTTTTCAATGCACCACGCTGAACTTCAAGAAAGATGCCCTGCAAACTATGGGAACTCTTCAGCGAGAGCAGAGATTTTGTATTTTACATTGTATCCCATTTCTAGCATTTATCATGGGAACATATATTTTCTTATCATTGATCTGTAGAAGATATATTCAGTTGAATTCAGCCATTTTTAACAATCCATTGAATGCTAACAAAGAAGTCAAGCTCTTATGATTATTGCTGTCATCTTTAAGGTCCAACGTTCCAGATTAAAATGGATAATTTATTGAGTATAATCTCAGCCCATGCTTGGGCAATTACCATGTCAATAGAGTGTGGTGCAGAATTTCTAGTATTCTGAGAGAAGTTTTACACCTATTCCAGTGTACACTAACCCTTTACATGTATGAGTGCTAAACTAGCAACCTTAGAGCAACGTAAAAAATTACAAAAACAGTGATCTCGATGAATGTAAGTAATCTGTCAGCCAAAGCTTCCCTGGACTCCCTTCTCCTCATCGTTTCTGTCTTCTGTTTATCATACCTCCTCAATCCCTCTTCCAATTTAAACTGATTTGCACTGCGCTGGCTGTAAAGAGCCTTACTCAGAATCATCAAGCTACTCCTTCCATTGACATGAGCACCTTCTATGTTCTCAATTCTCATGCTGATCTCGCTCCATTTCAGGCACTCCTCTCTTTCCGTCATCTTGAATCTGGCTGTTATTATGAATCTGGCCAGCTTCTGAGGAAGCAAACTTTCTTCCACTGGTAGAACGCACCCAAATTGCATCACATAAGTAGCATGATATGGCCAACTCTTCTGTACCGATAATGGCTTCCAGCTTGAGAGATTAACAGCTTTGCCTGTGTTCTTGTCCACCAGTATCCAACTCAACCTGAGATCCTCTATCAGCTTCTTGCAGTGATTTTCTCTTGATTTTCCAGCCTCATTGCTTGATGATATGGGAGAATCTAATAATTCATCATCGTCATCGTCTTTCAGGCCCATCAATTCCAGTTTAAATGGATAATCTAGAAACCATTTCTGCCGCTCGTCAGCGATCATTTCCCAGCTGCCGTCAACAAGTCCATGCTTAAATACATCTACAGCCTCAGGTATGCCATCCAAAATCCTCGAGAACACACACCTGCTCTTGGAATAAACATCGATCAATGACAGTAGATCAGAGGGAGAAGTGCCGGGATTCAGTTCAGCACATTCAGGCAGTTTCAGAGAGTTGGCACTGGCAACTTCATCGTACAAAACAAGTTGGCAGGCGTCCGAGTAGAATTTGTCGAAGCAACCATGAACAGAACCTGAAATCAGATGTTCTGCTTCTTCAAGAGCAGTGGAGGGCCACCTGGAATGACACAACTTTTTCCACAATCCTTGATCGCGAGCAATGCCTCGGAGCTCAGAACATGTACTAGCAACCGAAGCGAGGGCCGAGCCATCTACGCGAGACAGGATATCGGTTACCAGGTCTCCATTGATGCTCTGGAGATGACATATCAGACGCTCCATCATATCTATCTTGGAATTTTTTATTTTTCTCGCTATCTTTTTGGTGTGGCTGAATTTGGAAATAAAAAAAGGAAGGTCTATTTCTATATAATCTATCAGAAACTGTAGAGAATCTACATTTATATGGTCCTCATGGATCAAAAAGGCTCGATCCAAACGTGTTTAACGCAAGAGCACCGCGTGACACTTGTGATTCATATGATTTCGCAGCATTGACTTCGACCCTTCATGAGCTGGACTTGCCGCCACCAATCAAGTGGTTTAGATGTGCCACTCATGTGCTTTTCGATTTGACTAGTCAACTTGTGTGAAAGAGACTTGCCTTTAATCTTTTGGAAATGTAAGGGCGTGTGCTTTTATTAGTTGAGTTTCTTGTGTGCATAGTAGTCTTGTCAAATCATAATATTTGCAATTAGGTCCTTGTATTGCTAAGTTTCCTAAGTTGGTTTTGTTGTCAACACTGAAATATCTTAAACTCATTAATATAAATTCCCTAATTTATAGAAAAATAGAGCATTTCAATTAAATTTATAATAAACTTAGCAGATATTAGTGTCTTTATATGGAACCATATATTCAATAAACGTTAATAAAGCTGATTCTACAATGCAAATATATATATATATATATATATATATATATATATATATATATATATATATATATATACATATATAATTAAACTAAACATAACAATTTTAAATAATAAGAATAATATGTGGTTGATGGTCGGCCAATTCAGCCTCCCTAACATTTTATTTTGGGGAAGAGACTCGAGAAATACTAATTTTCAAGCTACATCTACCCTTGATAGATTATAAGTCATTTTCTCTTGAGGAAGAAGGAATTATTCCATTTTTAAATGGGATTATCATACACCAAACAGTATTATTATTCTTCATAGATAGATAATTAATTTCAAGATGAGGCTGCATTGAATTAGCCATGAGTCCTCATCCTGAGATGAAGGCGGTGGCATAGTTTTGCTTGTTTTTAACTCCATGAAACCTCTCATCCACCCACCAGGCTAGGAAACTTCAAATAGAAACCTCTTAGCTGTGCGCCGTGAAACCACTCATCCACCCACCTGCTAAGTCTCTCTTCCACACAAAATGTCAACAAGCGAACGGGAAATGTCTATGGTAAACATAAATGCAAAATAAATTCTAAGTTATCCTCGTGATCAAAACTACTTCAAGTTTCAAAACTCTCATGTTACATCCTGGCCTTGGCTTCTTCTTCTTCTTCGTTTTTTGTTAACTTAATTAGATTAATGGGAGAAGGGAAAGACTTTGTTAAAGAAAAATCAAACCACAATAAAAAATTGATTAAATTAATTAGACCGATTAGAATTTTTAAAATAACTTCTGGTCTAGTTTCAGTTTTCTATGGTTAAAACCAGTAAACTAGAACTGAATCGGTTCAAATTAAAATATATATATATATATATATATAATAAAAAAATATTCTTCCGGTTATGTTCAAATTTTTTGGTATGATTCTATTTTTGATGAAATGGGAGAAGGGAAAGATTTTGTTAAAAAAAAAGGCTAAAAAAATTGAAATCCCTTTTTGGGTTTTTCAATTAAAACTTAACCGAATTAAAACCGATTGGTTTAAACTGGTTTTGGTTTGATTTTGAGTTTTTTTATTTGATTATTTTTAAAGATAAAACTCAAATCTAATGGAAAATGATCACCCTTACTTCCTTCTCATAAAAATTCCCCAGATCTTCTCTGTTGGGCTAACCTATAGGATTGAACCTATCTTCTGGGCTAAAAGCCCATAGAAATGCTGTTTTTTAAACAACAAAAATTCAGTTAAAAAAAAACCACAGCAAATACTCATCTCTAAGCCAATTCATGGAGAAATAAAAAGGAAAAGAAAGAGGCATGGTCGAATCCAACTTTAGGATAGTTATTGTGTTAAGTACTTTGCTCTGTGTTTTATATTATTGTGGTGAATTTAAAAAAAAAATAACACATAAAAATATTATGTATTTTTTACAATTACACATAAAATATTATAAAGTAGTAGACCTTTCCTATTATATAATTATAATTAAAAAAATTGTAATAATTACTGCAGAAACTTTGATGACTAAACTTTAACCTACTTAAATTACATCTGTCTGTGCTATAGTTATATGTTGATCTTGTGTTTTGTACGCCAACAAAATTCTCTATAAAGTCGAAATAATTGTCGAAGTTTCTACCTTGCTTGAGAGAAAATTTAGAAAATCAAGGATATTCTTTATGTGGAATAAATCTTCTTAGTGGGAGAATTGAATAGAATTATATATATATATATATATATATATATATATATATATATATATAAACAAATAAATTAGAACGAATCTTATGCCTAAAATGGACATCCATGAAAATAAATAAAATATATAAGATTCGTTCTAATTTATTTGTTTATATATATATATATATATATATATATATATATATATATATATATATATAAACAAATAAATTAGAACGAATCTTATGCCTAAAATTGACATCCATGAAAATAAATAAAAAACAATATATCATAATTATTCATTAAAGGTTGTGAGATATCAAATTTATAAAAATCATACATTATCTTGTAAACTAGATTTAGAAATCCCGAGTAGTCCTGTTTTCTAACATAAAAAAAAATACAATTTTGAGGTGTTTGACATTGGATTTCATAAATTTTAAAATTATAGCTGAACTATAAACATAATTCTAATTTAGTAAACTATATATATATATATATATATATATATATATATATATATATATATATATATATATATATATATATATAATTGAATGCTAATAACTCAAAACAAGATTAAATAACTACACTCCCAAACAGATATTTAAAGTAATTTGGATTTCATAAATTTTAAAAATACAGCTAAACTATAAACATAATTCTAATTTAGTAAACTATATATATTAATAATTGAATGCTAATAACTCAAAACAAGATTAAATAGTTAAATAGTAGTAAACGAACACAGTAAAAGAAAGTCGTAAAATTTCAACTTGATTTAGTGATTAAATTTAAAACTATAAATAGAATTGTTGTTAATAAACTCGTTGAAATCATTTCGACTTTTCTCAAATTAAAACCCATCGTTCTTATCCATAACAAATTGTTAGACATTATAGATAAGTAATAACGATTCAAAAAAGGTTTCCCCCATGAATCTGAAAGATAATGTCCATCGAGATCATCCTCTCTTATCATGACTTTGCCAAAACCAAAAGTTTCTGCTATCGTTTCTGGTGGGAGTGCACTTTTATTTTTTAAATCATTTTTTTGTTTAAAAATATATTAAAATAATATTTTTTAAAATTAATTTTTACTTTGGTAAATAAAAAATAATTTAATTTTTTTTAAAAAAAACAACATTAAAATCAAACACGACATAGTCGGCAACCATGCGCCGTAGTTTTGATGTATATCTTATAGCCACGTTTCTGCTTCTCCGGCAAACACGACTGCCGTTTTTGATGCTTATCTTATAGCCACGTTTTATTTGCACACGCAATAACGTCTGTAGAGTTAGTGGTATTTAACAAGACCAGACCGGCTAACCGACCCCAATTGTAGTCGCTCTTCGATCCAACTGGTCAAATCATGCCGACAAACTTGGTCAAAATCCATTTAACCCCTGGGGTATAGGGGTAGGTGATTGGGATTAATAGGTTTTTTTTTCTTGTAATTTTATATTTGAGTTATATAGTTGTTAATATGATGATCACTGAAAATTTACATGGTAGAGCCTGTAAAATCAATTAAGATGTGTGTAACCTAGTACGAACACTCATGTTAATTAAAAAAATCAATTGAACCCGATCATATATGTACCCGATCAACTTGATCTAGCATTGATTTATTGGTTTGATTTGAAAATATGATGAAATCTAAAAAGAGTATTGATTTTGGACTTTAAAATCTTACGATCTAATCATATTAATCGAACAGATTTTATTTTTTTTAAAGTAGCTTCGCAAAAGAAACTCATTTTGTTGTTGAGCATTATGCACTTGCCTAATTCTCTAATAATATGATCAGGTTTTATACTAGAATTTTTTAATTGAGCGTAATCATTATGCTTATTAAATTTAAATTATTAAATGAAATATTTATAATTTAAATAAATGATTTAAAGTTTTAAACATTTTCTTTTTCTCATAATAAAATATAGTTATAATTTAAAAGATTCACTAGGGTAGAAGTGTCATTTTCAATTTTTAAACCATAACAAAATAACTTAATTACCGTCCAATATTTTCATCATTTAACACTTGATTGATTATAAATAAAGTTTCATAGTTTTGGTCTAATAACCTAGGATATGAGTTTGAAATGTTAATGCATGTTGGCATTTTTTTTCTTCATATTTTTTCTTTTTATTTTATCGTTCTATATTTTTTAAAATGGTCTATGTGGTTGTCGCACGTAGACAGTTGGCTTCAATGCAGTCTCCGCCTAGTTTTTTGATCCATGATAGTTAGGAAAATTAGAGTGCAATGGTTTTATCAAAGATTCAACTGTAAATGACTCATTGTGGATAAAGAATGTATCTAGTAGTCTATTTATGGCTTAGGATGAAGATTATGAATAAATCTAGCTTTTTAAATTTATTATAGGCTAGTGTGCCTAAATAAATTCTTATTGAAAGTTCCATGTAAGTGCCTTAATAGTGTTCATTTATCCTAGAAAAAACGTTTTTCACTTAATTTTTTTTTTTTGAAATAGTAGTCAAATTCTCATAGGTTTAGTAGATTGGTTATTAAATCCAAAATGCTTGCAAATATTGTTTTTTTTTTAGATTTGGTATACAAATATTAAAATAAATGATTTTTGTATTTTTGAGAGACTTGATCGTATTGAATAAAAAAAAATTATGTTAATTTATTTTTCCCTTTTTATCATCTATTTGAAACAAAATAAATAAATAAAAAAGGAAAAAGAAAAAGCAACACACACATTCTTGTTTTTACTATATTACTCACACACCTATAAATTAATCATGTTTACAAACACTAAAAAATCTAATTTTGTTCTAGTTCAAAAAACAGAACAAATCGGAACAAATTTTATCTCACTCAAAATCTTGGATCATTCTGTAAATTCCACTCAAATTCCGTCTGGAATGTTTTTGTTCTGCTATTCTGTTTTGGCCAAATAGTGTTTATTTTTAAAATAATGAATGGTTTTACAATATCAATCATATCTCTTAATCCGACCGTTAGATTGATATGAAGTTTTACGAGGAGTCTCTTGACATATTTATATATATTAGGTTAAACTTTCAGAGCAATCAAAGAATATAAGGACCTTGCGAGATTGATGATGGAATTCTCATAAAATTATCTAGCTTCATAATTTTGTTCAGAAAAATTATTTTGTTGTGTCTTTTTTAGATTAAATATCTTTCAATTTAATTATTCAACAACGAGTTTATTAGAAATTGAATTTTTATTATTTGCTTTGATTTACTTTATTTAAGGTTATCATAGTCTTATATCGCAATTCATATATTTGAAAGGTTGACCCGAGTTTATCCAATATATCATATTGTTTTAAGATGTCAATTTGATTTTTTATTGTTAAACTATATTTTTATTATTTTTCCTTGTTATCTTTAAACTCATCAAGTCGATCGAGTTATATCAGTTCAACTCTAATTTTTTTACTTAAGTCTGAAATTTAAATTAAATATTTTTAAATAAATTTATTTTTGGATTTGAACTAAAATTTTGTTTGTTGAATTAATATATTTTATTATATATAACATATACAGTACAACACCAAAACAGAACGCCAAAATACTTCAAAACTGAAATATTTTATTCTACTTGAAAAAACAAAACTCGAGCCGAAATAGAATTGACAACATTGATTAAAATACAATGCTGAATTTATTTATTTTCTATTACATAGATATTATCTTTTTGCATCTCAATTTTTTTTAATCCAACATGATAGTACAAATAGGTAGACTTTGTTGTGGTACTGTTGTTGATTCTTGTATGCAAAGGTTGCTTTAAACATCCTGTTTAGAAATGTAATTGTAGTTTTTTTTTTCATGTATTTTTTAAAATATAAATCAAAATAATATTTTTTTTAAGAAAATAAACACATTAATAAGTTTAAAAAATACATATAAAAAATAATTTTAAACAAAAAAAAAACAATTTTTGTTTGGGTCACAATACAAAACAGAGACGAGGCACTGCCGCTTGACAACCTATTTGTGGTGTACACATGATCGTATTGTAAAGCATCCAATGAGTCAATTTCCTTCATCATACGGCGGTATGATGCTGACAGAAAAATTTAGCTATTTCATCACTGCTGACGTCGGCAATTCTGAAGAAAATTGTAATAATGGTTTTCTCAGATTATAAATTATCTGTTTGTAATTTGCAATTGAAATTATTATAAATTATCTGTTTGTAATTTGCAATTGAAATTATTTTAAAAGTATTTTTATTTAAAAATATATATATATATATATATATATATATATATTTTAAAATAATAATAAGATCTATAAATATTCTTGATGAAAAAGAACTCATTATTTTCTTTGTCAACAACCGGTGGTTGTCCTCACCATACATTACTCATACGTGCACCACTTTCTATCATCACAACCACCTTTTTTTTATTATTATTATTATTCTGAAAATAATTTCATCATCAAAGTCGTCACACTCACCAGCAAATGCTGACTTAAGATATATAACGTCATTAAATCAATCACAGCAAGATACCGTCCTTGTTAAAATAGAATTTTCGTGTTAACATGGAGGATGACCCCAACCGACAAATTACACCCATGGAATTCTTATCCCATCCTTCAATTTTCGTGTTTGAATTCTCCTCGGAATTCTTATCCCATGCTTCAATTTTCGTGTTTGAATTCTCCTCTCTCTCTCTCTCTCTCTCTCTCTCTCTCTCTCTCTCTCTCTCTCTCTATATATATATATATATATATATAGATATATGTGTATATATATATAACATTTGACGATAAACAAGGTAATTTTAAGCAAATTAATATACTAATCAAAATTAAATTTTGATTTTAATAAGATATTTTCCAGATTATAATTATCAATTTAGAAAAAATTAAATGAAACTAAATTTTGATCTTAGCAAGACAACTTCCATATTGATATGATTATTAACCATCATTTATCAATTATTACAAATATTGTTTTATTTGTGTATGTGTGTATAAAGAACCATATCATTTAAAAATTTAAATCTTTAATTTAGAGTTAAAGATATAATTTGTATTATTTTCTAACATAATTTTTTTAAGTGAGTTCTTTGAGTTTGGAACTTGCAGAAATTCATATTATCTTGTTCTTAATTTTTATCAAATAAAAAAATAAGGGGATGAAATTCAAATTTAATTTATGAAATTCAGATCATATATTTACAAATTTATGATTGTCAATAAATCTCTAATATCATATAAAAAATTATGTTACTAAAAATTTAAATTTTTAAATAAAATTATAATATATGATTTATATGATTATATGAATTATATTATTATTACCACACACCACCCCATTTTTCTTTAACTTACTAGAAGAAATCATGACGCACTTGAAGTGATGTCATTGTATGTATTATGTCCTATTGTCCTCTACTTCCTTGCGTCCTAGCTCCGAAGATTGGTTGCTTCATTAACAATGCCAGCTAGCAAAAGACAAATTCTGACGCTGGCCACCACTTACCGACTTAATTAGTATTTATTTGTCATTTATTTATCATCAATTATTGAACCAAATCATGGCCTTTGGTAAAGCTATGTATTTATTTTTCAGAACCTGTGTGTTTAAACATTGATAGATTTTTTATTTATTTATATGGATTTTCTGTTCAGATTTCATGAATATAGATTAATTTTACAAGTTCTGAAATTAATGACCATATAAAATTTTAATGATTATTATAGTAACAATTACAAGGCTCAAACCCGAGACAACAAGAGAAACAAATTCATTAGCCTCAAATTTTTATCACTGAATTATTTTCTAATGGTTATTGGTACAGTTTTTTTTGTTAGTATGATTGTATGCTGTATTTTCGAATAAAGCTCCAAGGGATGATCCAAGATAAAAATAAATAAATAAATATGTATGTATAGGAGGTAGAAAAGATAAAATTTCATCTTCTAAAATGTAAAATATAAATTCAAGCATGCCAATGAAAATTTGTTAAGATCGATGGAATGAGATGATTTTAATATAAGTTTATTTTCTTGAAACTTCACTTGCCATGTAAGCCCCGGGAAATAAATGTAAGTGTTAAATTAAAGAAATAAAATAAGTTGAGTGGAGGGTGAAATTGAAATAAATGTAAAGATTATGATTTAAATTATAAGAAGAGAACATGTGGGGGTAAAAAGAAACATTTAAAGGAATTGGGGGGGGGGGCTAAGTGCAATAAGAGAAATTGAGGAGTATATATACCCCTCTTGTCTCTCATTTCCAGGAAAAAGAAGGGGAAGAAAGGAAGAGAGATTTTGATATTGTCTTACCCAAATTAGAGAAGAATTTTGAAGTGAAAGTGAGATTAAGGATTACCAAAACATTCAGACATCAAAAAACCCAAAGATTTGGAGTACTATTGGAAGGAGAAAGTGGAGGAAAAGGAGTGGTTGGGTTGCAGCAGTAGGAAGAGAAAGAGGAGAGGAGGATATTGTGATTTCACAAACTATTAGGATCTTGAATCCTTCTTGGTAAAGTGTTTCTACATGCATCTAAAAGATTCGTGACTTTATGGTTAAAATTGCATTATTTTTCTTTATGAATTTTGGATTAGGGTTCTTGAAACATTTTGGGGAAAATGTGAAATTGTGTGAAATTGATGAATGTAGCATGAAAAGAATGAGGGAAGTCTTGCTTTCCAAGGCCAATTTTCGGCCAAATGCATGTGTTGCAGAAGTGAATAACTTGAGATTCATCTCTTGATTTCCGGAGAGAATTTGAGTAGGAAAATAAGGGAATTAGGATTGGGTTCCTTTATAGGAGTTGTAGTTCTGGATGTCTACTATCCAAGGAAACTTGTTTCATTTAATTTGGAATTTTATAACTCTAGTTAAGGGTTACCGAACGTGACTGTGCAGGGCAGTCTCTGCAGAACAGCAGGTCTGTCACATTCGTGATGCATTTCGTGAATTTTAGGGACAGAACTGGGTTTTCTCCCCTTGATAAGAGTTGTATCCCTATATGTTAGCTTTCTAACAAGATAAAGTTTGTACAAAACAGAGCTCTAAAACTCTTGTTATAGTGAAAACTCTGGGCAGAGGTCGAAATCCGACCTCTAGTGAAAGCTTTGAGAAAAAAAGGGGGAAAAGAGGGGGAGGTCGTGAAACGATAAAGTGAGATGCATTAAAGGAAAAGAAACAAGTTATGTTTGAAAATGGGTGATTATAATGATATTTTTTATTGACAAAAGTTATAAAAGAATAACAAATGTAAAGGCATATTGAATTGTTTCGATGTGGTTGTTACGAAGAGTATCGGTGGTTGGCAATGATTTATGAGAATTTCCTGAAATTGCAGGAGGGAACAAAAGTGTGGTGCAGCAGCAGCAACAAGGGACTACGAGCAGAACATCCACAGCAGGTAGGTGATTCATGCCTATGTTTCTAATTTAGTTTTCATAGTAGAAATGTGTGATTTATGTTTAAATTATAGGTGGAAGTTTGAGAAGATATGACATATCAATAAGAATATTTAAGGCTTATGTATCATGAAAGTTTGGGAATGTCATGAACAAAACATGGCGGTGGCTAACATACATTCAGTGTATGTTAGGACCCGGATAAGGGGATCATCATGAATAACTGTCATACATTCAGTGTATGCCAGGATCCCGGGTAAAGGGATCGGTATAAAAGGTTAACATACATTCAGTGTATGTTAGGATCCCAGATAAGGGGATCATCATGGAAAAACTGTCATACATTCAGTGTATGCCAGGATCCCGGGTAAAGGGATCGGTATAAAAGGCTAACATACATTCAGTGTATGTTAGGATCCCGGATAAGGGGATCATCATGAAGAAGAAAAAAACTGTCATACATAAGGGATCGGTATAAAAGGCTGACATACATTCAGTGTATATTAGGATCCCGGATAAGGGGTTCACTATGAATAACTGTCATACATTCAGTGTATGCCAGGATCCCGGGTAAAGGGATAGGTATAAATGGCTAACATACATTTAGTGTATGTTAGGATCCCAGATAAAGGGAAAATAGTTTGACTTTCGAATAGTTATGTTGATTATTTCAATTATATATGATGACATATCGTGGGTTTAATAACTTTAATATGATTTCTTCGAAAATTTCTTTATGAGATTATCTTGTATTTCTATTTCAGGTCCATCATCTTCACGTCAGGAGTAAAGCTATCGTTTCTTAGTTTTTTGTATCCAATAGTAATTTGTATAAAGTAAATGTGGCAAACTGATGTGTATGTTCACCCTTTTGAAAAAAAAAATATTGGAATGTAAGAACATTAACTTGCTTGTCGTATTTTATTAAACAATAACTGGATTTTTATCAACTCTAGTGTAAATGGTTGAATGATGTTAAATGTATGGTTTACTAAATAATGGTTGCGATGAGGTTGATGTTTAAGGTTTTTTAGACCCAGGGTGAATGGGTCAAGATTGAATTAAGGGTTATGTTATTACCCATCTGTTATTGTCTCGGGATCTGTTACTATTTTGGACCTGTTACTATTTTGGGATCCGTTACTATTTTGGATCTGTTACTGTTTTGGGATCCGTTACTGTTTTGGATTTGTTACTGTTTTTAGACCTGTTACTGTTTAGGGTCATGTTACTGTTTGCTTGTGATTGAGAAAAAAAAAATTACTTGGTCATCCCCAAGAGTAGAGGGTGTTACATGCCAACTTCAATTCTTAAATTAAGATAATTATAAAATTTTACTATTTATATATAAATCATTTTATAATAATTTATTATTATGGCACGGTTAACTAGCACGAGAGTTTTCATACACAAGGTCTTAGGAGTGAGTGACATTGTCTTATGTATTTTTCTTTTTTAAAATAAAGTGTGATATATTTTTTTTATTAGAGCCACTCACTCTTTAATTTTGACTTGATTTTTAAATAATATTATAAATTTTTAACAGGACTCTTAAATACTATTATAAGTTTTTATTTCAATTTTAATAATTTTTTTAAAATTATTGTGTATACGATATGAAAATAATAATACTAATAATAAAGTATTTATAAAAATCAAATTCAAATCGTTTTCTTATTCCTATTTTTTTAAATAGGTTTTATTACACTTGTATATTTCTTTTAACTTTCAATCACATATATTTGAGTTAATAAATATATAAAACATAGATAAAAAAATAGTGATTATTGCTCGATGTGTATACATTTTATATGATTTTGTTTATATATATACTAGTCAATTCCCTCGCACCTCATCGCAGGCGGCACTATATTTTTTTTCAATGCAAAAAAAATTAATTGTGTGAGATTTTTTTATTATAATATAAATTTAAGCAAAATAATAAACCTATTCAGAATTCCTATTAAGTGCAAGTTTTCTATAAAATATATGAATTTTAAACCGATATAAATTTATCTATTTAGTCAGTTTCAACGAAATAACCAGCATAAAATTATCATCATCATTAAAAAAGCAAGAAGATTGAAATATCTGAATGATTGAATTCATTGTATTAAGATTAATTCATGTTATAATTCAATTTAAATTCAACATAAAAATAAAATATAAATTGTGAAAACACCTGCAATAATCAAATAACAAAAATAAGTAGTTAATTTTCTATCTACAAAAAAAAAACATAAATTAAAAATCCATCCCTACATAGTTAAAATTATTATCAACATTACTACCAAAACAATTAAAATCATTAAATTGCCAAGAAAAATAAATAAAAAGCAAAACATTTTTACAAAAAAAACATTGAAAAAAAAATAACTAAAATTATCATTATTATGATGCAAATAATAAAATCATAAAATCATCTGATCCGAAGAACATATAATAATAACAAAACACACAAAAAAAGAACAAAGGGAAAAATGGAGCAATATTAATTTTAAAATGATCACTAATATAAATTTAAATTTCAGGACTGAACCAAATAAAAATAAATCCCTAATAAAAAATAAAATGACAAAAATAAAAACTAAAAAGATAGATGCATAAATACAGATAACAAATAAACAGTGTCTAAGAATAACAAAAAAAACCAAAGAAATTATTAGCAAATGAAAAATGAAATATATAAATAATTCCAATCGAAGGACAAAATTGAAACAAATAAAAACCTTGGGACAAAAACAAATAAAGATATTGTTTTAAAAAAAAGAGTGTAATTTTGTTACAAAAAATTAAAAGAATAAGGATTGAAATGAAAAGTGACATACATGACTAATTTTAAACGGAGGACACAATCAACAAACTATATAATTAATTCCAATTGAATAACAAAATTGAATAAATAAAACCATGGAACATAAATTAATAAAGACATTCAAATTTTTTTTGTGTAATGTTTTTTAAAAATAAAATAATAAGGACCAAAATGAAAGATAGAATATATGACAAATTTCAATTGGAGGACTCAATTAGAAGTAATTAAAACCTGTATACTGAAATATTTAAAGAAACCAAAACCAAACAAAAAATCAAAAGAATAAGGACAAAATTGAAACCCAACATATATAATTAATTTCAATTGAAGGACACAATTGCAATAGATCAAAATTTTCATTGAAAAAAGCAATAATAAAAGCAAAATCAAAAGAACAGGGATTAAACTAAAACTGACACAAACCATAAGGACCGAAGTGTATTTTTATGGGGCAGGAGAGAGAAAAGGGGAAAAAAACTTAAACCTGTCAAATGGAGCTTCAACGACCACCCTAACTCGACATGCGCCGCACCAGGACGCAGAGAACATGTCGGTGCACCATGGGATACAACAGAAGTCTGTTTGTAATCGCCAAAATGATGGCAAGCACCGCTTGAATGGCGTGTGCGCATCAAACACTATGGACACCTCTGTATGATGCGTCAGTAGTGTTTCCAAAAAAAAAAATAGTCTATTACCTATACACCGCTGGACCCAACAAAAACTACAAAAAAAACTGTCGTGGAAAATACCGCAATACCCCCCGGATCCGGGGTGTATGTTTTGTCTTTTTCAGGGGCTAATTTAGTGCCCGTTTGGTATTGCGGTCGAACCTCCGTTTCGATCGATAAGCAGCTCAACAGCGTTTGGTAACGAAATAAACAGAAAAAAATTGCAATAGGTCCCACCACAAAAATGATCGAAACGGTGTTTTGTAATAAGCTTAATATTCGTGCTTTTCTTGCGATCGATTTGCAATGCGTGAAGCCACTACAATGGTTGCTTCTTGCAGTCATGAACGAGAAGCTATGGAAGACACCCATGGACGAGAAGCCATGACCACAGGACATTGCAGTGCACGAAGACAACAATGGATGGCACAACCATGAAGACGATATCATAAATAATTTTAAAAATATTATTTTAATATAATTGTAATCTCAATTATATCCCGAATGTTATTTTTCCAGATATTGTAGCTCGCACAAATAGTCAGGAATTGTAGAGACCTTCACGTATAGATATTGTTCGTGATGACGTTGCAAGTAATTTGGTCAGAAAATTAAAAAAAAATATCCAATTTACTTGAATTATTAATTACATTATATTATTATAATTATTAAATCTATAATATTTTAAAAAAAATTATATATATATATATATATATATATGTCATTTAAAGTAATTTCATAAGTTAAAAGCAATATGAAAAGATTGAGAACCAAACACTTTGAAACTACTTTTTAAAACCTCAACCACAAAAGTAAAAGCAATACCAAACACACCCTTAGTAGTTTTACTGTGCAAAAAATTTTAAAATATCATCCATGTCCCTTGAAATTTTCTAAAATACCCCTGGTCCCGGGGGTTATGTTTTGTCGTTTTCGAGGGCTATATTCGTAGTTTTACTTTGCAAATAATTTGTAAATACCATTCATGTTTCCTGGAAAGTTCTAAAATACCATCGTGAACTGTGTCTAGGTGAACAGTGAAGAATTGCACAATAAAAAGATTTATATTTTAGTTAATGTATTAAGCTATTATGTGATGATGTAATAAATTTAATTTATTTAACAGACTTTTCTGATCGGTCAAACCATGAATACTATTTAGTTACGCACCTGTTACTTCACGAAAACATAATATTCATACACGCATTTATTACTTCAGCACTGTGCTAAACTCGGCTGTAAATGATTTCCGAGCTGGAAACCATGAATTTGCAGCTGAAAAGATGAAAACCCTCGCATTCTCACCTATAAATATGGATTCCATCAGCTTAAGAACATGCGAAAAAGAATCCATTGCTTTCTCACCTAGTCATGTCGAATCTACTACTAGCCGACCTTGCAGCATCAGGTGTAAAGCAAATTCCTTCTGGCTACATCCGTCCCATCACCGACCGTCCAAATCTCTCCGATGTTCAGATTTCCGACGACTCCATTCCTCTGATTGACCTTCACGGCCTTAATGGTCCTAGCCGCTCTCTTGTGATCAAACAAATCAGCCAAGCTTGCGAAAACGATGGCTTCTTCCAGGTACGTACTGAAACTAGCTATGTTCTTGCTCCTTCCTTCTTTACGTCACATCCTTGTTGTAGTTAAATAATAAATGCACCGCTGTGGTCAGGTGAAGAATCATGGAATATCGGAGGAAATGATCGGTAAAATCATGAACATAGCTAGACAGTTCTTCAAATTGCCTGAAAGTGAAAGGTTAAAAACCTACTCCGATGACCCTACCAAGACCACCAGGTTGTCTACCAGTTTTAATGTCAATTCAGAAAAGATTTCTAGCTGGAGAGATTTCTTGAGACTTCACTGCTACCCTCTTGAAGATTACATGCATGAATGGCCTTGCAATCCCCCATCATTCAGGTAACCAAGCAGCAAACGTCTTGGAAACAATTTCAATTTCTTTTTCTTTTTCTTTTTCTCCTCACCCTATTTTTGTTTCAGGAGAGATGTGGCTGATTATTGTACAAGTATTAGAGGTCTGGTGCTGAGATTGCTCGAGGCCATATCAGAAAGTCTGGGGCTGGAAAGAGACTACATAGATAAGAAAATAGGGAAGCATGGGCAACATATGGCTATGAACTACTATCCACCCTGTCCGCAGCCAGAACTCACGTATGGATTGCCAGGACATACTGACCCAAATCTAATAACCATCCTCTTACAAGATGACGTTCCTGGATTGCAAGTTCTGAGAGATGGCAAGTGGATCGCTGTGAATCCCGTTCCCAATACCTTCATTATCAACATCGGTGATCAAATGCAGGTGAACACTTTAGAGAATAATATAAATCATATTCTAGGTTTCACCTAACAGTTTAAGTTTTTAGATGAGATGGTTTCTGATATGGTATCAGAACCTTGTTGACCCAGCAATCACGAGTTTGAATCTCACCACTCCATTCTATTTGATAAAAAAATCAAACACAAGATAGTGTAGATCTATGTAAGTTCGAAACCCAAATAACTTTTACTGAAATGGTATGTTAGAGAATAATATAAATCATATTCTGGGTGTCACCTAACAGTATAAGTTTTTAGGTGAGATGGTTTCTGATATGGTATCAGAACCTTGTTGACCCAGCAGTCACGAATTTGAATTTCACCACCCCATTCTATTTGATAAAAAAATCAAACACAAGATAGTTTAGATCTATGCAAGTTTGAAACCCAAATAACTTTTACTTAAATGGTATGTTAGAGAATAATATAAATCATATTCTGGGTGTCACCTAACAGTTTAAGTTTTTAGGTGAGATGATTTCTGATATGACATCAGAATCTTGTTGACCCAGCAGTCACGAGTTTGAATCTCACCACGCCATTCTATTTGATAAAAAAATCAAACATAAGATAGTGTAGATCTATGCAAGTTTGAAGCCCAAATAACTTTAACTTAAATGGTATGTTAGAGAATAATATAAATCATATTTTAAAATCTCAACTAACCGCTTAAATTTTAAGGTGAGATAGTTAATTGAAATTTTCTATTTCTTGTCACAAGACAAGAAATACATTTAAAATACTAGCATAAATAGCTAATCCCTTCACTGTCAAGGGAGCAATAAATGGCTCGACACTCTGTGAAATATTAGCGTAGAAAACTTAACTATTCCCAAAAATATATACTCCGCACCAGTTGCACGATGCAATTCATGTTTTTTTTTAAGAAAAAAGAAAGGAAAAGAAAACTCTGATGAAGTAGATGTTATTTATTACAATCAGGTGCTGAGCAATGATCGTTACAAGAGTGTTCTTCATCGAGCAGTGGTGAACAGTGAGAAGGAACGAATATCTATACCAACATTCTACTGTCCATCGCAGGATACTGTGATAGGCCCTCCCGAAGAGATGGTTGACGACGATCACCCAGCAGTTTATAGAGATTTCACATATGGTGAATACTATGAGAAGTTCTGGAACAGAGGTCTCGTAAAAGAATGCTGCTTAGACTTGTTCAAGGCCTCTAATGAATGATTTTCCTGGTGTATTTCTTTTTCTGGTTGGAAATTTAGTTGAGGTTGTTTTTAAAAATATTTTTATTCAGAAATATATTAAAATGTTATTGTTTTTTAGTTTTCAAAAATTATTTTTGACATCAACACACGAAAATGATCTAAAAACTAAAAAATAAAAATATATTTTTTTAAAAATACTTTTAAAATACAAGTCCGTGTAATAGCTCTATTTTATATTAAGATTCATTAGATCTCGTATTCAAAACGAAAAATGAAACAACGAGAAAAAAAATCCACTCCATCTTTTGAAAATGGGCAAAACATCTCAATATTATTGGATATATTGGCAAAAAAGCAGAAAGATATAAATAACTAGCTTGGAATAAAATTCAAACCTAATGTTTCCATGACTATCAATATCTTTCTTCTTATATTTTGGGTCTAAATATCTTTCTAAATTTCTTTCTAAATTTCTAACCTAAGAAAACAATGTGAATTGGTAAAAAAAAAAAAAAAATCACACAATGATGCATTACATTTTACCGATGGCTGATTTATGATGGGTATGCATAAGAATATGATTAAAGTTGTTTTTTAAAATATAAATACATTAAAATGATGTTATTTTATTTTTAAAAATTTATTTTTAACATAAATACATCAAAATAATTTAGAAAAACTAAAATAATTAATTTAAAATAAAAATATTTTAATATTTTTCAAAAATATTTTTAAAACGGAAATTCTATTTATCTTTGTGCAAATAGTTGAGCACCACTCATGTCAATTCACTTTGTTACGTAAGACTCAACTTCCAGCTGGCACCTTCCAGATGCTCAAATTTTATTTACAGAAAAACATTATCATCTTCGTCTTCATCAATCTGTCATACCTAGTGACGTTTAAGGCATGACATCATAAACCAATACCATCCTCGAATCATAAAATCAAACAATTGGATAGTTTTTTAATACAGGATACAATCAATCTTAAGCTTGGTTGAGGTTAGGTTTTATAAAAATAAATAAATAAATAAAGAATTGTTTTAATATGACTCGATTAAAAATTCAGATTGATATCCGATCAAAATTAGTTAATTTTTATAATTATTTTTTTGTTTTTATTTTATTATTTAAACCAAACAAGCGTAATAAAAAAACCCTGAAAAATTCAAGGATTATTTTACAATTATTTATGAGTTACTTACATGTTCTCCCATCAATTTTATTCAATATTGAACTGTAGACTTATCCTATAAGATATGAATCCGATATTAAAATATTTGATTTTTTCTCTAAAAATCTCAGCAATTTGAAAAACTAAAAAATATTTGATAATACCTATGCATTAATTGATTTGAGTTAGAAATAATTTATTCAACCTGCAAGTAGGTGAGTCAAATAAATGCGTTAACAATATTTTCCTCTATTTATTGGCACAAATGATTATTTAATTAAATGCATGCATAAGCTTTTTATTTATTTTATATATATATATATATATATATATATATATGCATAAGCTTTGCATATGTATTTTTTTTTTATAAAAAATAAATTATCTGATTCTAGGTGAAGCTCTGGTGACCAAAATATCAAAGAGATGACGTTGTTGAAGGATGTCACGATGGTTATCCCACCCGTCCCATTTACTTGTTTTGTGGTCGATATGCTAAGTACCGATTAAACTATTATTTATTTGATCTCTGTAATCTTAACGACTATAATTGTTTAATTTTTAGGCTGCCGTATCTTAAGTTGTTTTGCTTAAATATAGAGCTCTCAATCTCACCAACTACTTACAGCATTATGATTTCATTTAAAAATGACATTTTAGAATTTGTTTTAAAAAAATTAATAGTCAATTTTGATTAAAAAACTAATTTGCACTTTTCAAAACCGAAGATATTAACTTGCAAGATTATAAAATATATAGGGATTTGTTGAAGAAGATCACGCAGATCAAGCAGAAGATATCGAGAATTGATGATGATGATTTATTTTCCTATTCTGTAAACATAATTATAGGCAACAATATAGGATCTGTGTTTGTATTATTGTATAAAGCCATACCTAATGGTTTGTAATTACATACTGAAATATACAACCCTTTCACAATTTTATCGCTTTTCATGGTATCAGAGCCCAGTCGGTGACCAAAATAAATCAAACCAAATCACAAACCTCATCCTAGCAACACAGCCACGGGTGACAGTTCTGAAGAGAAGGCAACTAACACAAGCATGTCTTCTAAATCAAACTGGGAGCATCCCAACCATCCCCTGTTTCTTCATCACGGAGACCAACCAGGTCTGATTCTTGTGCCGCAAACTCTAGAAGAAAACAACTACAATACATGGGTTCAGTCCATGACCATGGCTTTAACTGTCAAAAACAAGATTGGACTCGTTGATGGGTCAATTAAAGAACCAACTGGAGATGAACCTGAAAAATTACAACAATGGAGGCGCTGCAACAATTTGGTCAAAACGTGGTTACTGGGATCAATGTCAAAAGAAATTGCTGGTAGTGTCATTCACTGCAAAGATGCATACCAGATGTGGGTTGATCTCCAAGAACGATTCTCCCAGGTGAACACTGTCCAACTCTTCCATATTGAGAATGAAATTCACAACTGCACACAAGGCAACACAACAGTGAGTTCTTATTTCACTAAGCTCAAAAGCTTATGGGATGAAAGGGATGCGTTGTGTTCAATCCCAATATGCAGCTGTGGAACCATCAAAGAAATTGCCTCCTACATGGAAACCCAGAAGACAATGAAATTTCTTATGGGTTTGAACGAAGAGTATGTTAACGTACGCAGCAATACACTCTTATTGGAACCATTACCCACAGTGAATAAAGCATATTCACTGGTTCTTAGACATGAGAGGCAAGCTGAAGTCTCCAATGGGAAAGCAGTTGCCCAACCAGAAGCTGCTGTATTTGCCGTGAAGAAACCCAACCGTGAATATGGCTTAGAAGAAAAGGGACCTCGGTGTGGGAAGTGTGGCAGAACAAACCATAGCACAAAGAACTGTCGTGCTCATCTCAAATGCAGTTTTTGTGGATGGAAGGGCCACACAATTGACTACTGCCGAAAGAAAGCAGCGACGTTGGAGGCTGAGCAAGGTGGTCTCTCAAAGGGAAATCAAGTTGCCTCATATGAACCCAACTCGGCAACGCCATCCTTTCCATTTTCACAAGAAGAATGCAAACAGATTCTTCAAATGCTGAGCAAGAAAAAGTCTTCCATGGCCAATCAAGTGGGTAACCCTTCTGGTCACGAAGAACTCTCAGGTAAAGCCTTTTCCCTCTCCTATCATGGCAAGACGAGGATATGGATCCTAGATAGCGGGGCCACGGACCACATGGTTTGCAGTCCTAATCTGCTTACACAGGCAGTAATGGTTGAGAATCACCATGTTGAATTGCCAGATGGATCACTTGCCCAAGTCACCCACGTTGGCAAAATAATCTTTTCGCCTAACTTTGTTCTTGATAAAGTTTTGTGTGTCCCACTCTTTCAGCTCAATCTCATTTCCATTAGTAAACTTGCCCTTGATTCCTTTTGCATCACATTATTTCTAAGACGATTTTGTATCATACAGGACCTGCGTTCGGGGAAGATGATTGGGATGGGATCTGAACGGGAGGGGCTCTACTACCTTGACCAACCACAGAAAAAGACATGCAATTCTGTTCAAGCCCTAGCCCCTGCACTTTGGCATCAACGCCTTGGCCATCCGTCGAATAAAGTCCTTCAATTGTTTTCTATTTCCACAATTAAAACTTGTGATCCAGACAAGTGTTTAATTTGCCCACTAGCCAAACAAACAAGGTCACCATTTCCATTAAGCTCTATTTCCAGCAAAACATGTTTTGATTTGATACACATTGATATTTGGGGTGGTTACAAAATTGCTTCACTTTCCGGTGCAAAATATTTTCTCACTATCGTAGATGACTTTACTCGAAGCACATGGGTTTATTTGATGAAACACAAATCCGATACAAGAGATCTTTTAGTAAAATTCATTTGCATGGTTGAAACCCAATTTAACTCTAAAGTCAAAATCGTACGAAGTGATAATGGTCCTGAATTCCAACTTGAAATTTTTTTTGCAACCAAAGGCATTGTCCACCAGTCTAGCTGCGTCAACACACCACAACAAAATGGTGTTGCTGAACGCAAGCATCGACATTTACTCAATGTAGCACGAGCATTACTTATTCAAGCTGGACTGCCTAAACCATTTTGGGGGGATGCAATTCTTACTTCCGCATACCTCATAAATCGAACACCAACACCCCTCCTTCATGGTAAAACTCCATATGAAAAATTATTTCATCAAAATCCACATTACTCACATTTACGGGTATTTGGATGCTTGTGTTTTGCTTTTACTCATGCTCAACGACCTTCGAAATTTGATCCTCGTGCCACTCGCTGCATCTTTCTTGGCTATCCCTATGGTCAAAAAGGATATCGTGTTTTTGACCTTACTCTTAAAAAGGTTTTTGTCTCACGGGATGTTACTTTCTTTGAAGACATTTTTCCCTTCCAAAATCATGCTATTTCCGCTGCACCACAATCAAATTCAGAACCAAGCCCCTCGGCCCACACAAGACATAACCCATCTTTTTCACTGGACCTTGATCCACAAACAAGCCCCTCGGCCCACACACCACATGAACCATCACCACAACCGGCCTCACCGGCCTCATCCCCTGCCTCATCCCCTGTCCTACCATTGACTTCCAATCCACCCAATAATACTTCTTCTGATCTACCTGCCATCAATCCATCACCGACTTCATCTCCTTCCCAAACACCCCCATTACGACGCAGTGGTCGACCCACAAAACCCCCTTCATTTTTACAGGACTTTCATGTAGAGGCAGCCCTCCCAGTCAGACCTATGCCACCGTCTTCCACGAACATGGTTCAATCTCCAGGTACTGCTCACTCTCTCTCCCGATATTTGTCTTATGATCATCTTTCTTCTCCTCACAAAATATTCACCACTCAACTCACACTTCTCAAAGAACCCACAAGTTTTTCACAGGCATCACAGGATCCAAAATGGCGAGATGCCATGAACATTGAACTTACAGCTCTCCAAGATAACAACACTTGGACTCTCATGCCTCTGCCTCCTCATAAATGTCCAATTGGGTGCAAGTGGGTATACAAAATCAAATTCAAACCTGATGGGTCTGTTGAGCGGTACAAAGCTCGTTTGGTGGCGAAAGGGTATAGTCAAATTGAGGGTGTTGATTACATGGAGACCTTTGCTCTTGTGGCCAAATTGGTGACTGTCCGTGTCCTCCTTAGCATTGCAGCCTTACAAGGATGGCATTTGCATCAGCTGGATGTGAATAACGCCTTCTTACATGGTGATCTTACAGAGGATGTCTACATGCAATTGCCTCCTGGTTTCGGTCGAAAGGGGGAGACCCGTGTATGCAAATTAAACAAGTCCTTATATGGCCTTAAACAGGCCTCAAGGCAATGGTTCCTCAAGCTGTCAACTGCTCTCAAGTCTGCTGGATTACACCAATCATTGTCAGATTACTCATTGTTCGTCCGAAATCATCAAGGCAATTTTATTGCATTACTTGTTTATGTTGACGATGTGATTTTGGCAGGAAACAATTTACAAGACATTGAAGAGACCAAGCAGTTTCTTTCCAGACGATTTAAGCTCAAAGACTTGGGTCAACTCAAATACTTCTTGGGGATAGAGGCTGCAAGATCAAAAAGGGGGATCACCTTGTGTCAACGAAAATATGCGTTGGAGATATTGGAAGATGTCGGTTTCCTTGGTGCAAAACCCTCACGGTTGCCAATGGAACCCAATTTGTCACTCACACAGACAGATGGAAGCCTCCTGAATGAGCCATCCTTATACAGACGACTTGTTGGAAGGTTAATTTATTTAACCATCACAAGGCCGGATCTAACCTATACGGTTCATGTATTAAGCCAATTCATGGATAAACCTCGGGAGCCCCACCTTGAAGCAGCACATAAGGTTCTCAGATACATCAAGCAAACACCCGGACAAGGAATTTTCTTGCCTTCCACAGGTTCACTGCAATTGCAGGCATTTTGTGATGCCGACTGGGCTCGATGTATTGACACAAGAAGATCAATAACTGGATATTGTATAATGCTTGGTCAAGCGCCAATTTCCTGGAAAACAAAGAAGCAAAGCACTGTATCCCGATCAAGTGCAGAGGCAGAGTATCGTTCTATGGCCACTACATGCTGTGAGGTTACATGGTTGAAAAACATTTTGAAAGATTTGAAGGTCGATGACGCACAACCAGTCATGCTTTTCTGCGACAACCAAGCTGCCCTGCACATAGCTTCCAATCCAGTATTCCATGAACGAACGAAGCACATAGAGATAGATTGTCACTTGGTGCGTGAGAAGATTCAAGAGGGAATGATACGAACAGCTCATATACGGACCATGGATCAACCAGCTGATATATTCACCAAACCACTGAGTTCAACACAGTTTGAAGCATTAATTGGCAAGTTGGGTGTTATAAACATACACTCCAACTTGAGGGGGAGTGTTGAAGAAGATCACGCAGATCAAGCAGAAGATATCGAGAATTGATGATGATGATTTATTTTCCTATTCTGTAAACATAATTATAGGCAACAATATAGGATCTGTGTTTGTATTATTGTATAAAGCCATACCTAATGGTTTGTAATTACATACTGAAATATACAACCCTTTCACAATTTTATCGCTTTTCATAAATTATAATCAACTCATATAATGTCAAACTAGTCGTGTTGTCCATGCTTTGTTGTGGGGCCAAACTATTTTTTTAGTGTAAAAAATAATGATAAAATTATAAAAAATAGTCAAAATGAATTGATATCAATTCCAAAAAGAAGAGATGAGAGGGAAAAAAATAAAATTTTAAAAACACATTAAAATTCCAATAACAATATATACAAAAAAATAAATAAATCAGATGATCATAGTTGATGACACGCGCCTTCATCCGATTGAGTTGTTGCTAGCCCAAAATTATTATCACAGCTTGAAAAAAATTCTCAATCTAGAAAGGTAGGTTTGTAATGTCAAAAATGTTGAAAATTAACAAATAAAATAGACTTTAAAGTCACCGGCAAAAAAAACAAAACCTATAAAGTGCCTGCCCCGACGCCCTCCCTCTACTTTGAAAAACTTGTGACATAAAGTATCTGGTAGGTAGCCAGTAAAGAACAATAATAAAAACTTTATATTAAGGAATTTGTTCTTCTTATTATTTTTGAATCGATTACTGTAGTTTGTTTTTGTTATTATTTTAAAATCGAATAATATAATTATTAATATTATTATCACTAAAACTTATATGGTCATTAATTTTATAGTCGATGAGAATTAATCAAGATGCATGAAAGTTAATTTAGATACCTATATTAATTAAAAAAATTATAAAATTGATTTTTTTAGGTGCTGATTAGTTTTGTGTATAAAATTGTATTTGACTTGAAAAGGCACTGAATTAATATTTTTTTTTTTAATATAATGCCAAAACACTTTTTAATATATAAAATTAAATCCGGTCATAATGCATGATATTGTAAGAATCTAGGAGTTCAAGATGTCACGAGCATGTTAACTGTTTCTTCATGCGGACGAAGGACATTTGATATAATATATAGAGAAATGAAAAAAAAAACTTTTTAATTAGCGGTTGAACTGGAGTTTTTAATTTTTTAATTATTATTTTAATTTTTAATTTTTTGTCACGGTGATATTAAAAATAAAAAATATATATTATTTTAATACATTTTCAAGTGAATAATATTTTGAAATTTTGTTTTAGCATATTATCGAACACAATACAAGAACAAAGAATATTCTGATTTATATGAGCAAGGCACTCTAAATTTTCAGATTTTTTTGAACATGTATTCATTTTGACCACCTTTTTATTTTTTGACGAGAAAAAAACTATATCTTTTATTTTTAATGGCTCATTAGTTTAATTAGATTATTGGTGGAGATGAATTTCATGCCTCGAAGAATCCGGATATGTAAACAAAGATTTATGGACATTGGAGGGCTGGTTTGAGATATTTCCGTGTCCATTTCAGTTGTCGAAAACATAATCTTCACACCGATTTGAGATTTTTCCATGTCCATTTCTGTCGTTAGAAACATAGTTTTCTATCATCGCAGATTTTTTTGATTCTTTATATAGATTTGCTTGCTATTTGTGAGATTATGCTTTATTAATTTTTTATATTTTTATTACTCAAGCACGATTGATGTTAAGTGCTAGGAAATCTTGTCCTGACAACTTACACGTGTCATGTTTTCAGATGAAGAACCACGGCGTTCCGGAGAAGATGATGCACAACTTATGGCAAGGGAGTTCTTCAAGCTACCAGAGAATTCTGATGAACATAGGAGGAGCATCAGACTAGTAACTGAAAACGTCTCTATTACATTCTGATTAGAGATTTCTTGGGATCTCTCATCAAAATCTCAAGTTTGAACCTTTACTTCTTATATACACTCATCAATATAAGTGGAAAAAATTAAGTAGCCTCTAGCAATAATTAGAATTAAAAAAAAATTAAATGAAAGGGTTCCAGTGCCATAACGAAGTCACACCAAGATGCCAAGAACATTAAATGGCTATTTGTTGACCAGAATGTTTTTCATTGTATTTTAAAAATATTTTTAAAAAAAAATAAAATTATTTTATTTTATTGTTGTGTGTTGTTATATTATTTTCATGTACTAATATTAATCATTAGCAAAAAAAAATATAGATTATTGGCTAATTACGTTTGCTAAGGTATTTTATAATAAAACAAGTTAACTATAAATTTAGAAAATAATATATATTGAACAATATTTTTTAAAATAAATATTGATACAACAATATACTTGATAAATATTAAAACAATGATATATTTGGAGGAAAAAAATTAATTAAGAAAAAAACAAGTTCACTTAGGCTTGTCAAACCCACATCTTGCCCCATGAGACCAACATAAATTTATAAAAATCAAATAAAAAATTACAAAACTTCATTTCTAATTAATCCAAAGCCAAATGTTGAAATCAAGAGAAAAAACTGAATTCATGAAATTGAGATAACTCTATAAAAAACAAATTGAAGAAAAAAACCCTATGAAACTCTATTCCTAGACAATCTAATATTGAGGATAAACCCTATGAAACCCCATTAGGGACTTATTTATACTCTTGCCAAGCAAGAAAACCCAGTGTTGTCTTGGCTGTCGATGTTGAGTCTCGGATTTTACGATTTATCTAAATATTGCGTGTGTGTATAATGTTGTTTTTATGCATATGTTAGGAATGTTGTTCTAAGAGTAATTATCATATTTCCAGGTGAAGAACCATGGAGTTGCAGAGGCAGTGATTAACAACATACAAAGTACAGCGATGAAGTTCTTCAAGCTGCCGAATGATGAAAGCTTCAATCATTTGGACCCTTCCGAGACCATCAGACTGACTGCTGGTTTTAACAAGCATCAGAAAGTCTTTGTCTGGAGAGAATCCTTGAAATTTCATACTTCTCCTACCGAAGATTATGAGCATGAATGGCATTCCAGTTCTCCATCATTCAAGTAAATTTATAATCATGGGATATATATATATATATATATATATATATATTCCTTCGTTTTACTATTCATCACCAGATACTGTAATAGGGCCAGTAAAAGACTTGATCGACATGTAGAACATTCAATGAGAGAATCTGGAATGGAGGACTTGCAGCAGCTAAATCCCGACCAAATGTGTCCAATCCTGCTGCTTAATCAGTGTTCGAGAAAATGCATGGGATATATTCTACTCAGGATGAAGAAAAATATTGATTAGCTCGTTGTCAAAATGAGAATTATTATTTGTAAGTGCCAATTAAGAGTGCTGTCAGCTTGGTTTGCAAGTGCTATTGCTGAAAGAAAATCAATTTCAAATAAGTTCAATAATCTATTATTTCATGCATTCAAACTAGATAGAGAGTTAAACTAATTAACCCTAGATGATTAACTTTTTAACATGGATAACCTGATCAAATTTATAAATCCCAAGAAATTTGTACCTTAATATATGCTTGACGTGAATCAAAGGGCTGATCCTTAACCTTGATTAGTATTCAATTTTGAAACATAAACAAGGGAGTAAAACCCAAACCTCATAACGCAAACAAGCCCAAAAACTCAACGAAACTAATATACTGGGAGGAGGCTGTCCCATTATATATATATATAGCCAAGGCTCATTGGACCTTTCAGTAATCTAGAGAAATTCTATCTCAAAAAAGATAAAAGAAAAGGAAAACAACAACGAAATTCTACATCACACGAGCCACCCTTTTGAATCTCAAGGACACACCGATTTTTTATAGTCATAACCCAATTTTAAGTTATTCCCCAAATTTACCCAAAAATAACAAAAATAAAATAAAAAGAGGCTGGTGTCGGCAGAAAAATCAAGGCGGAAATTTTGAACATTGTCGAGAGCTCGATCATACCTCTTTTGTGCTCAGAAATAAAGGAAAGCGCAGATTCAAGGCTAAAGTAATTTATTATCGGATAAATCTGCTAAAAATTAAGTCGAAAGATATAATTATATTTTTATGGGCCAGTTTGATTTAATCGTTGCCCATATTAAAAGTGTAATTATGTTTGAGAATTAATTTAGGGTCCAATTGAAGGATTTAATTAAGTACAAGGACTTAATTATACTTTAAATTGGTCAAATTAATTTTATTAAGGGCTTAGTCAATGAGAAATCAAGTTCTTGAATTTAATTCGGGTTCAATTGATGAGATTGGAATTTTCGGAAGCCGATTTGAATTTTTCCAAGTCAATTATCCGAAATCGGGGGCCAAATTGAACAAATTGAGAGTTTAATGGTTGATTAAGGGTTAAATCTCGCAAATCAAAAATCAAGGACCAAAATAAAAAGGCGCGCGAAGTCAAGGCTGATATTGAAATTATGACGGGGTAATTGCACAAAATTCATAAGTTTAAATCCAATTGGGGGTGCAATTAGAACAATTACCAATTGAGGGACCAAACTGCACTTCCACCTCCTAAAGCAACACGCCACCACCTGCACCTGCTGACAAGCCGCCTGCACGCCGCAGGAGATAGCCCACCGTTATTTGCAACGGTTACCTCCTGCACTGCTTATAAAAACGACGAGCAGAGGAAGAAAAAAATTAAGGAAAAAATCCATAAGAACACATATAAAAGGCTTAAAAGCAGGGAATACAGAGGAAAATATACGTAAAAAACTTCAGCACTCTTCTTCCCTAGCCCCGACGTTGTCAGTCCGAGATTAAGTGGGCCAATACGCTAACATATTTTGAACATTTCTTTTTTAAAAAAATAATATTTTAGAATTTTAAAGAAAAATGATTTTTGGCATAGGTTTCGCAAACAAAGAAAAATCATTTTTTTTTGCATTTTTGGATTTTACAACATATTTGTAAAATCCAAAGGGTATTGGCCAATATTCCAAAAATATCAAAATTTTTATTTTTATTTTTGGGGATTCATATTATTCACTGTTGATATTTGGATAAATAAATCCTAAAGGAGTTAGTATCCAAAATATTGGTAAAGATATTTCGTTATTATTCATTGTTGATATGTGGATAAATAAATCCTAAAGGGGTTAATATCCAAAATATTGGCGGGGATAATTCGCTATTATTTACTATTGATATTTGGGTAAAGAAATTCAAAAGGGGTTATTATACAAAATATTAGTGGGGATAATTCGTTGTTATTCACTGTAAATATTTGGATAAAGAAACCTTAAAGTGGTAAATATCCAAAATATTTTTACGGGAATAATACATCATCATCATTTAACCAATATATTTTTGAAAGATCAACACCATAGCAAATCATAAGCAAACCAAAACACCAACCAGCTTACCTTAAGTAGGGCGTACTAGGAGTGCTAAAACCTTCCCTTTACGCAACCAGTCCCTTGCCTTAGAATTTCTAAAAGACCAGTTTAGATTTCCTAATAACCATAATACTAGATGACGACTCCATTTTTTTTATGAAAATAAAGATAAAATCCTGATATAAATAACCCTGTTCACGGGAAGGATCACCGCAATACCGTGCTCACGCAGAGGGTACGACAGTTATAATCATCAATCTTTCACTACAGCTTGTTTCGCATGTTGTTTGTGCTTTTTCTTGTGTGTGGTCGAGGTCACACCAAAATAACTTCAAAAATGTAATCGTCACTTTGTTGTTTTTTTCTAATTTGATGTGGAAATTAGGATCTTAGATTCCCAACAATCTCGTTGTAGTCATCATGCGGGACATCATTTGACTGGCCATTTATTGATTAGTTTGACTGAGAAATTTTTAATATTTTTGACATCAAAATTCTTTTT
The DNA here is from genome assembly GCA_964035475.1 of Salix caprea. Taxonomy (NCBI): domain Eukaryota; kingdom Viridiplantae; phylum Streptophyta; class Magnoliopsida; order Malpighiales; family Salicaceae; genus Salix; species Salix caprea. The sequence goes on from OZ037743.1 coordinate 1,580,558, forward strand.
GCAAAATCATTCCATCGTCTAGAAGTTTTTGTTTTGTTTTGATTAGATATATAATCTTTAACGAAGATGGAACAATCAAAGAATGAATTAGAGTATTGAATAATTTATAAAAAATAGAAAAGAAATAATATGAAATCTTAAATAAATAACAAAAAATATACAAACACATACTTTTTGTGGTCTTGATAGGTTTGTCAAAAATTTATTCTCGGCAAGTACTTGATCTCTTTTAATATACTTAACTTGATTTCATATTTTTTATGCAACACTTAACATTTCATTGTATTTGAATGAGTGGTGGAATGTATCGATAATCTACTCTTAACATATAATGCTATATTTAGTGGAGATTTCAATGGCTTTCCATGGCCTTGACTTCCTTAATAGAAACCTTAGGATTGTTAAAAACTTATTCTTGACAAGTAATTGATTTCTTTTAATATACTTAACTTTATTTTATGCTTTTTTATACAACACTTAACATTTTATTGTATTTCAATGAGTGGTGGAAGATATCAATGATCCACACTTAACATATAATGCTATATTTAGAAGAGATTTCGATGGCTACTACGAAAATGTTATGAATCGCGTTGTAGAGCACATTGATTATCTTAATTGTAAAGGAACCAATAACTCATAAGGTGATACTGGAAATGACAATGATGAAAATATAACTTTTATTCAATCTCAACCCCAATTATAATTTTAACCAAATACTTAATTTTATCAACAAAAGTCAATAAAAAATGCTTTTTTTGAAACAATTGTTTTTTCAAAACACAAACATACAAGCTGTCGTAACCCAATTTTTGGGTTACTCCCCAAAATAAAATAAAAATGACAAAAATAAAATAAAAGGGGTTTGGCGTTGTTAGAAAAATTGCGGTGAAATTTTTGAATATTTTCTGAGCTGAATCATATCTCCTTTGTGCCAAAAAATGAGAGAAAATACAAATTCGAGGTAAAAATTAAGTCAAAAATCATAATTATATTTTTTATAAGCCAATTTGATTTAATCATGGGCTAATTCAAAATATTATTATGTTTGAGAATTAATTTAGGGTCCAATTTAAGAATTTAATTAAGTGCAAGGACTTAATTATGCTTTAAATTGATCAAATTAATTTTATTAAGGGCTTAATTGACAAAAAATCAAATTCTTGAATTTAATTCGGGTTCAATTGAGAAGATTGGAATTTTTGGAGACCCAATTGAATTTTCCAAGCTAATTGTGCAAAATTAGGGGCCAAATTGAAGACAATTGAAAATTTAATGCTCAATTGAGGGTCGAATTGCATAAATCTGAAGTAAGGGACCATAATAAAAAGGGCACGCAAATTTAAGGCTATTGTTGAAATTTTGACGGGGATATAATTGAACAAATTACAAGTTTAAATTCAATTGAGGGTGCAATTAGAACAATTACAAATTGAAGGACCAAAATGTATTTGCACATTTAACCATTTTCAATACCCGCCTACCGACCGGCCACCTGCATGCTGCCGACAACCTGCCTGTGCCGCTGCCAACAGCCACCTAGCTGAAAGCAGGCCACCACGCCGACGACATCACAGTATTTCAGCCACCGTGGCAGGCCAAGCTCCCTATAAATAGCAGCCATGGAACTCTGCAGAGGAGGAGAAGAAAACTGGAGAAAAAACACAGAAAAGAGGAAGAGATTTCTAGGCAAATTACAGTGATTTTTGACATAAAAAACACGCTCAAAAACTGAAGGAAAAGATCACCTTCTTCTTCGTCAGCTTCACTCTCTCTCTCTCTGTTTCACGTCTCTCTCTCTCTAGTTGCAGACTCACCCTCTCTCTCTCTCCACCGTTGCCAGTCGTTCGACCACCCTAAGACCACCTCATAATCACCGGTTACTTCCCCTCTACACCATAAACATAAACACACCTTCAGGCGAGTCCCCGGCGACGCTCTCTGCAACTGCAACGTGAACACCGCGACTTTGGAGGCTTCCTCCGGCCACCACAGGCCACCGTTGACGACTCCACCACGACAGAAATCATCACCTCGACCTCCTCTACCCAAAGATACTAATAGGTACGCGTTTCACCACACTTGAAATTTTACTATTCATCGTCTCTCTCGGCTCTGCATGCACAGCGGGACGCAATTTGCGTCCCCTGTTCACGTGGGTCGGGGCATAGTAAGCGGGCCGGGCCTCATGCCCGGCCCACATATTCAAGAAATGTGGGATTCCAGTCCGTGAGGACTGGAAGCCCAGCCAAAAAAAGGTGGGCTGTTAGCCCATGGGACTGACAGCCAGCCCAAAATCAACTGGGCTTCCAGCCCATCCGGACTGGAAGCCCAGTCCCCTTAAGCTGTGCTGTCAGCCCACTGTGGCTGACAGCCCAGCCCATAAAAATAAAAAAATAAAAAAAATAAAAAAAATATTTTTAAATATTTTTGAAATATATATATATATATATATATATATATATATGTTTTTTTTACTATTATTATTAAAAAAAATCAAAACAAAAAATATTTTGTTTTCGTGCATACGGCCGAATTCCAAGATTTTTCAAGCATATTTTTCGTAAAAAAAATATGGTGCATCTTTCTCATATTTTAAAACAAAAATTTGATATCGTAATCGGTTTATGATTATCCGTTGGAATTTGGCTAAAATATCAAAAATAATTTAACAATTATTTTGTTTTAGCTTTCGCGGTGTAAATTTACATTCTAAAGTACACTCGCAGATAAAAAGTATTTTTACTACGGTGTAAAATTACATTGTAAAGTACATCCGTATATAAGAAAAAAAGTCTTTAACTGCCGTGTAAAATTACATCGTAAAATAGGGTTTGTGAAAAAAATGGTTTGTGAAAAATGGAGTGTGAAAAAAATAAACTTAGAAACAAACAATCAAACAACAATGCAGCTTGCCTTAGGTAGGGTGCAGTGGGGGTGATGCGTCTTCCCCTTGAACAACAAGTCCCCTTACCCAAGACTCTTGCAGACCAATGTGTTCCTAGTAACCTTAATACTAGGTGACGACTCCTAATAAATATAGTCCTAAATTTTACGGCTATAAACACACTCCATTTTCACCGCGCGTCGTTGTCTCTCCCAAATCAAGGAGAGATGGCGGGGCGCGAAGCGCGTAAAAAATCGCCGTCGCGACACAAGCAATCACAATACTAAACGCACTCTAAATGACTTTATTTTTTCTATCACGATTTACACACTATATGATAAGCCACGAAGATCTGGGAGAGCCGAATCCCAAGTATAATGGAGGAATTGCAGGCGCAAGGTTAGCAGTCTATTTCCATTATATTTGCAATGAAATTTGAATAATGTAATGGTTGTAGTGGAACCATTAATTTCGGCTATATCTCCTCCCTATGGCTCTTGACTGGGACCATATCACTATAATTATAGAAAAAAGTAATAACCGAGGAAATTGGGTCTTGTTAGAAAATATCTTGATGAAATGAACAATGAAAACTGGTTTTTCATATAGCAAACTTGAATTGTTTTAGCTGGAACTTATAGATCTTACTGTTAAAGATGAGTTCAAGTCACCATTAGACTCTTGACTTGGGATTTTTTTTTCTTGTTGCTCAAGTCCTATTAAGCTTCCTATTGAATTATAATAAATAAATAAATTGCATTAATCATAGCATATTGATTTATCACACCATCCTTTGTTAGATCTAGAATTGCATAACATATAGAAATTATATTCATGTCGAATTATCAAGAACGTATAAACAATAAAATGAAAGCGTACCTGAATCCATATCCGGAAGCTGTTCTCTAGAGTCGTACAGATGACCTTCCAGATTAACACGTTCACCTTAGAGAGCCATTTGATTCTCTCTACCTTAACCTTATTTTCTCTCTGATAATGGGATGTCAGTGTGAGAATGAAATAGCACGTGTAATTTGGGGACCATAACCCTATATATATATATGTAACTGGGTACCTTTTGGTGTTCATGCCTTTTGGCATTCCCACCTTGTGGTATTCTTATTTTAGCCTATCACTAAAATAGAAATAACCATTTAATCTCTACACATTAAAGGTCCACGCCCTATTAGATACACCAAAATCTAATTGCCTAAAAACACTTAGAAGATCATTTTTAATTAGGCTTCATCTTATTTAACAGTCCACAAACATATAATTATTCTCATATAAGCCCAACGTTGGATTAATGATCCAACATTCTTTACATAACAGAAGCACATAAACCGCACCCATCATTTAAATTATCCTATCCACATTTATAAGCTTGGTTTATGTTTTATCATTTTTATGCTTACCTAATGTTAATTTGTATCTCATATCATTAATTATTGTGCATTTATATTTTCCAAGAGATTGCAAAGAAAGTCGTATTCTATGAATACGTTCATAATTTGAAACCTGAATGAAGTTAGATTTGATTTCTGTGTAGGAAGTTTTGTCAAAACCATTGAAAAAAACTAATAACAATAATTTGGCGTTGAAATTGAAGTGGGAATCATTTTGGAACGATATTAAAAGACTAATTATGGAAATTGACACCAAAATTAAGTATAATTTGATGCAAGACTCGCTTTGAAAATTCCCGTTCTAGAACAGAAAATCTGCTCTGATTTTACTCCATGATTTTCGACGATCAAATTGTCTGCCTGCTTTGTGCATCGTGCCTCCTACGGAGCTAGCTTTTACAAGATGTAAATTTTTGAAGCTTTTCTTAGTTGACACGTCAATAATATCAATTATCTTAACAAAACACAAAGGAAATAACTCTCTTCATGCACATAAACTAAAAATTATAATTCTATTATGAGCACAAATAATCAAATCAAAGAATCATGGTACAAACATTTAAACATCATTTTATTTGTGCGGAAAAATAACCGTGTTTTTTTATTAAATTATTTTTTAATATTGAAGACAAATTTTAAAAAATAAATATTATTTTGATGTATTTTCAAATAAAAACATTTTAAAAAATTATTTCTAATACAATATCGAGATTTTTTTTAATTAAAAGAAGAATGTTGACACAAAGATGGATGTAACATGTTTACTAGATAACATCTGGAGGATAAATCCTTGCTTTGATGGCGTTTGATACTTAAAATTATAATCAATGTCATTTGTTTCCCAATGGTTTTTCATATCCGCCATTGTATTTCTTCTTTATAATAATTAAAATTGATGAGCAAAGCTAAACAATTTGTTTTTTTAAGAAAATATATTTTTATACTCGAAGGGTGTTTGACATTGTGCTTCGAAAGCATTTTTGAAAAAAATTAAAATTTTTATTTTTATTTTTTACTTTAAATTCAATTTTTTTTATGTTTTTAAATTATTTTTATATGCAGATATCAAAAATAATTTTTAAAAAATAAAAAAAATATTATTTTAATATATCTATGAACAAAAAATATTATTTTAATATATCTATGAACAAAAAATATTTATTACCAATCGAAGCAAACACGAAGAAAAGAACATTATCTTCGTATAGACGGCAAATGAAGTCAAATAAAGACCAAAAAGTCCAACAATATATGCAAGTCTACAGATCGTCATTACAACCACATGCAATTGTGGACCGCCTTGGCATTGGTTATATATTTGATGGCCCGGCAATCAAATTAGAAATACAGTCCATCGTGAATAATATGGTTTTCCATTTTATTTTTCATTTTTTTTTAAATTTTACAAAAAAACAAAATGCATGGGTAATTAATCCCTAAATCAATTATTGATAATGCTACTATTAACCTTACAATTCTACGTATGACCTTAAAATGCTTAGTGGCTTGATGATGACGAGTCCTCTGAGCATCTTTCCAAGTAATTCCAGATGGTCAAATTATTAGGCCAGGGTTGACCCTTGAAAGGCATGTTAGTTTAATAATAAAACAAACATATAATTAATTAAATGCGTAAATGTTTTCTAGTTCTAGATGGATAAATTATTTGATGTGATTAACGGATGGGTGACCACTCCACATAGCCAAATCACAATATCATAGTTTTCATCTTAATATTATTCTCAAATTGGATCTTTAAAATCACAATATCATATTTTACTTTAAATTCAATTTTTTAATGTTTTTAAATTATTTTTATATATAGATATCAAAAATAATTTTTTTAAAATAAAAAAAAATATTATTTTAATATATTTCTGAACAAAAAATATTTTCTAATTTGTTATCCATCAGAGTTTGAATCTTCAGTATTATTCTCAAACTCTATCTATCACATCGGTGTTGTTTTTCCTAACATATATGTTGTTTCTTCTCCCTTCCTCCTCCATCGATGGCGCCACCACCTATATGATCTTCAATAACAGTATCTTCTCTGTTCTTTGTCAAATCAATCGGTGCTCCTCTCTCTTTAGCTATTGGTGTTGTTGTTGACATCTTCATAACATGCACACTAGATGCAACCTCTAATAACCTTGCGGTTGTTATTCCTTTCTTAAATACATAGAAAGTCATATCCTTGAAGTTAACCAACATCAATTATCTCTATAGGATAATGCAAATGAAGTCCTATCTCCTAGGTTAGGGGGTGTATACATTTATTGATTCCTTTTTTTCAATGTTTATCTCCTCATTTTCCATTTATCAATGTATATACTCCAATGATCAAATCATCTTCTCATTTTCCATTTTTCCCGTTGGTGATTCCATGAAAATCAAATCTATAAAAAAAAAACACTGAATGTAAATGTATCGACAAAAAGACCGACTGTAATTCCATCGGGTTATTCCGTTTGTGACACCACTAGAGATTCTATTTTAATATTTTGATGGCGATTCCATTGGAATCTGTCGTCTATATATTCCGGTAATGATTCCATAGTTAACAATCTATTGGTATAACTATTGGTAAAAAAGATATTTTGAATAATTACTATCAAACTGTTTAGAAAATACCAACAAAACATTGAGTTGGTATAACCATCAATAATAGTGCTATTTTGAGAAAAATACTAACAGAACATTCCGTTTGTAATTATGTCACTGCTATTTTAGGGTTTTTTTTTTAAATTGAAAAATAATTTCAATAATATAAAAAATAAATTAAAATCAAAATATATTTTGAATTAGATCAAACTAATTTAAGATTTTTTTTTTATAAATTAGTAAATTTTAACATTCAATATGAATGCATCTTCATTACCATTTGACGTGGTGTGATTATCTCAACACAAAGTCTTGTTGTCTTATCACAAAGTCTCGACATCTCATTACGAAGTTCCATCGTCTCATCACACACTTTCTGGGCTAAAGCCACATGAAATTCTAGAGTTTATGTGAATGAAACTGATTTGAAAGACGTTCTAATTGTCTACACACTTGGGCGATCACAACTTTTCAGCCGCAACGTTAGAGTTCGTATACCCGATTTCTATCAGGTCCGCTGGATGTTCCTGCCTCCAACCATATATCTAGATTGGGATCTAGAATCTAGATCAAGGTTGTCAATTCCATTTCGGTTGATACTTTCTTTTTTCAATTGGAACTGAATGTTTCGATTTTGAAGCATTTCGGCGTTCTATTTTTGGGTTGTACTGTTTATGTATATATATATATATATATATATATATTAATTATTTTTTTTTAGTTCAAATTCAAAAATAAAATTATTTAGAATTGTGCAATTTAATCTAAAAAAAGACACAATAAAATGATTTTTGTGAACAAAATTATAAGCATGAACAATATTATGAGAATGCCATCATCAATTTTGCAAGGTCATTATATTGTCTACATGCTTTGAAATTTTAGCATAATATATATAAATTTGTCAAGAGACTCCTCGTAAAATTTCATTCCAATCTAACAGTTGGATTAAGAGATATGATTGATATTGTAAAATTATTTATTATTAAAAAAAACTATTTGGTCAAAACATAACGGGTGAAACGAAGCCAAAACATCTCGGCTGAAATTTGGGTGAACTTTCCACAACGAGCCAAAATTTTAGCCGAGGTAAAAACTGCGCCGTTTTATCTTGTTTTTTTAACTAGTATGAAATATTTTGACTGTTTCGACTGAAATGAAATGAGATCAACAACACTGATCTAGATATGTCGAAGAAAAAATTAAAAAAAGAAAAAAATCTAATAAAATAATAACTTAAGATAAAGAAATTGAATTGATGAATGTGATTATCCACAAACTGCAGTTGTATTTTTTGTTGGTGGTCTGTACTTCACACATGCATCTCATCAAAAGCTTTATCAGTAATGGATCACGTCCAATAATCATAACTTACTAGAAAAAAAACATAGTTAATAATGTAATTAATGAAAAATTACCATTTGTTTCACATGGGAAATGAACATAATAAAGTTGTTGCTGTGGGTGGTAATGAAACCTAGAAAACATCGGTTTTGGTTTTGCATTCCAGAATGTGAGCATCGCATGAAACACTCGGACATCATGTGCTCAATGTAATCCGTCCATATTGACTCTAAGATGTATGGTGGTCTGAATCCTTTGAGACTATCATATTCTTTTAGTCTGAAAGCTCTCTTACCCGTATATATATATTTTTGCCTTTTTTAAGTCTCAAACTAGAAATTACACAACCGATATGAAACAATTGAATTATTGCTAGTAAATAGAAAACAAATAGTGGTATTTGAAAAAAAAATGAAAATTACCAATTTGAACAAATTTTGAGGTGTAATTAAAGATATAATTGAACAAATTTAAGACCAACGCCTAATTTGTAGAATTCTCATGACTTCAGGGACTGAAATAAATGATTGTGAGGGACCTAATTGAAGACAAACAAAGTTTTATTCACCAATTAAAGACATAATTGCTCAAGTCAAAAACCAACAACATTAAACATCTAAAATCAGTAAAATCAACCCCCTGAAATTCACAAAATAATTTGGAGAAGTGGCGGGAAACTAACGAATAATGTTGGAAAGCTTGAAAAAAATGGTCTTGTATGAATTATTATGAAATTCACAAAATAATTTGGAGATGTGTATGTAGTCATATTTGGAGTTGGATTTTCGATTATGCTGGCATTTAATACCTTATTTGGCTTGAAATTATAGGTCACATTCTTTGCTTTCAACAGCTTGTAAATTCGCATTTGGTCTTGTATGAATTATTAGTAAATTCCTAAAGTTTATCAGAAGAGTGGATGATTGACTAAAATACTCCAATTAAAAATCACAAAATTCTTCAAAATTAATATAATATTGGATAGTGTTTGTGCAAGACCATTATCATGATACTCCTGTGTAGTTTCCTCCTATAAATAGCGAATTATAGAACTGCAAACCCCAACATACTCAGATCATCAAAACCACAAGCTTCTGTAGATTTGAATTTCAATGTCTCCCACTGTGTTGCAACAAGCTGATGCCCTTCACCCTGCATTATCAGACCCCAAAAATGTTCAAAACACCCACACCGATCCCCTTTCAGAGGTTCCAGCTCTCTCTGGTGTTGACGCATCTTTTGATGGCTCCACCCCTATCATCGACATGGATGGCCTTCTCGGTCCTCGGCGCTCTGAGTTCATCAGACAGATTGGCCATGCATGCGAGAAAAATGGGTTTTTCGCGGTACAAAAATTGTATAATTGCATTCATTTTGTATTTTGATAAATTATAATCCAGATGGTGCATTTGGTTTGATTCTAACATTAAAATCTACAACCATGATCAGGTCAGGAACCATGGAATTCCAGAAATGAAGATCAGCAACATGCTAGACACGGCAAGAGATTTCTTCCACTTGCCAGAAGAAGAAAGGTTGAAATTTCGCTCATCTGACCCTGACAGTATCATCAGGCTGGTCACAGGTTTTCAAGATAAGACCCGGAATATCTTTGTTTCAAGACAATCTTTGAAGTTTCACTGCCATCCTGTTGAAGATTTCAAGAACCATTGGCCTTCGACTCCTCCTTCTTTCAGGTAAACAAACCTTCACATTAATCAATATCATTATCGAAACCTTTTCACTTCAATTGTTTTGTCAATTTGACAGGGAAAAGGTTGGTGAATATTGTGCAAGTGTTAGAAAGGTGGAGGTAGCAATACTCGAGGCCATATCAGAGAGCTTAGGCCTGGAAAGAGATTACATAGACAAATTACTGAAAGGACATTATGTATCCATCAATTACTATCCAGCTTGTCAGGAGTCAGAACTAGATGTCACTCATGGCGTCAGGACTCACACTGACCCAACTATAATCACTATTCTGATGCAAGATGATGTGCCTGGACTTCAGGTTATTAACGATGATAAGTGGATTGATGTTAATCCTATTCCTGATGCCGTCGTTGTCCATGTCGGAGACATGTTGCAGGTGATTAATTCACTCCATCTACACATTCTAAAGTGATATAAAATAGAATTCTTATAAATTTCTGAATATGGGTATAAATAGTTTATTTTTGATGGAATTAGAAAAAAAGATGCATCAAAGAAGACATTAGCAGTAAAATTCTCAAGTAAAATAGCATAAAAGGGTTTTTAGATTTTGTTTTATAGCATGCATGAATAATATATGTGCATTATAAGTGCATCTCCAACGGGCTGCTATAAGGAAACCCAAAATTTTAAAAATATTATTTTAATTTTTTTTCTCATAGTTTATATTAACATGTAAAATAACATTTCTATAACTAAAATACTATAATTACCATTTTATTTGAAAAAATTATAATATTGTTCATCTTTAAAAAAACTGATGCAAAAAAATAAGAAAATAATCACCTTACCTTGAGCAATAGCTAAAATAGTATTTACTATTAAAAAAAACTCTAATTTTACTATTCAAAATATTATATAGATCATTTAGATCTTTGATTTAACGTTTACTATTGGAGATGCTATAATGGCTTAAATCATTACTTGTATACTATATTCTCATCAAAAGAACTCCTTGGCTAACGATTTCGATTGAATAAGCTCCTATTTTTCATTTCAATCAATTGAGTAATTTCTTTTTATTTATTCCTTGTGTCAGGCACTTAGCAATTGTCGATACAAGAGTTTGCTTCATCAAGCTATTGTGAATTGTGAGAGGGAGCGTGTATCCATTGCTAGTTACTGCTATCCATCAGATGATGCGGCGATAGGACCAGCTAAGAAGTTGATAGACGACGATCATCCAGCAATCTATAAAGATTTCACATACAAAGAATTTCATGAATCCATGTGGCGAGTAAAATGCTCTACTGCTAAGCGTCTGGACTTGTTCATGGCAGAAAGTGATTAATTAGTAACCATTTTCTGTTCCAGTCCTGCTGCTGGGATGCTCGAGATATACAAGCAGTGCTACTGAATAAGAATTCCCAGTTATTTTGCTGTATTTTGACAATATTCAATAATAAATTTTATGTATTGCAACTTTTATTTCTCTTTGCGTATAGAGTGCCTTTTGTACTTTATATTATACGTACAAAGCATACCCATAAGTATTTATCATTGAAGGCAAATTCACGTATGCATGCCCAAAAAGTCATTTGATAGAAATATACATATTAAAAACAAAACAAAAAACGATATATTAATTAGTGTTTCTTTATTTAGCTGGAAAACGATATTTCTTTACGTTTTGGAAGTAGGAATTAATTCTTAATGCTTGAATAGCAAAAACTTTTTATCACAAATAAAATAATATCTTGTCAAGTTGGTGAGCTCATTATGAATTCATGCATGTTTGAGATTTTGTGTTTGAGGTTATTTTTTAAAATATTTTTTGTTTAAAAATATATCAAAATGATTTTTTTTTATTTTTTAAAAATAATTTTTAATTTCAGTACATAAAAATAATCTAAAAATAAATATATATATTTTTTTAAATTTAAAATAAAAAATATAAATAATTTTTTTTTTCCTCATAAATACTTTTAAAATACATTGTCAAATATAATCTTAGAATAGTTTCTAGGTGACCGGAGGTTCTGCGGTCCACCATAGAAAAGGCTTTTAATTCGCTTAACAATTAATTCAAAAACAATAAATTGAAAAGTAACAATCATGTATTCTAATAGTGTTTTTGGCATAAGTGTTTTCTTAATAATATTAACATGCTGATATATATAAAGAATTATTTTAATCTATCTTTAAATTAAAAAAACTTTGCATCACCATACTCAACCCATACTAATTAGTGTCCACGAGTTTGCTAGCCCGCGCGTTGCGCTGGGCTTCTTTGATGTAGCAAACTGATTAATTATTCAACTTGCAAAGAATTATGTAGTTGGTAGATAGCAAATTACAATCGTTAAATTTTGTTGTAGATTGTTTTTTTTATTGTCTGTATCGAATTAGTTAATTGTTGTTATCAGTTTAAGTGCTCGGATAATAATTTAATTGACAACTCTCAAAATTATAATCGATAAAATTTATTAAAGATGAGTGAATTGTATTTTATAGCCAATTCATTACTTGGTGAACTTTCTTAAATATTTTATCGATTTCTGTAATTTGCATATTGAAAAACTATAATTGATTAATTGTTGGGCGTGTTTTAATTGTTCTGACAGTTATTTAATTGGTGGACGTAAATTTGCAATTAATAAAACGAATAAAAGATGAATTATTTTTTTCTTGTATCGAACTTGTTGATGGTTGGGTTTATTTTAACGGCAACGAATGATTTAACCGACAAATAGCAAAATGCAACCGCTAAAATCTATTAAAGATAGATTATTTCTGGTGGATTGTTATTGTGTGTCGATTTATTTAATTCATAGATTACAAAACTGCAATTGATTGATTCTTTGGTGTGTCTTAATTGTTTTGACAATTATATAATCGGTTGATGAAAAAAATGCATTTGATGAAATCAATTAGAGATGAATTACTTCTTTTTTTTATAGTCAGTTCGGCATTTGTTGGCGGTTGGGTGTGTTGTAATTGTTTGGCTTATTATTCTCTTTTTTCTTTTTTTATTTATTCTTAAAGTCAAATAATTTTCTAAAATCTAATAATATTTATTTTTGTTTTGCCATTTATTTTATTTTTTAATTTCTTTTTTTTATAAATATTATTAGGTGTTGAAATTTCTAATTATTGTAGATAAGGCATTCAAAATAATGATAATAATTATTTGTATTTTTTTCTTATAAATATGTTAGACTAATTATATATTTTGCTATTTATTTCATATTAGCGCCTTCAAAATAATGATAATAATTATTTGTAATTTTTTCTTTGATAAATATGTTACATTAATTATATATTTTGCTATTTATTTCATATTAGCGCCTTAAAATATATATTGATTACTTTTTGGAATTGCGATCTCCTTTAGGTATTCTATAAAACAATAATAGTCGTGGTGCGTGCAAGCTGATCTGGACACCCTGATTATATATATAAAAATGTATAAGTGTGAAAAAAACAGAAAAAAATGTTAAAAAAAGTGAGTCTAGGGATTATTCGTGGCGCGCTAAGCTAGCCTGGAAAAAAAATCAAGAAGAAAAAATCATGGTGCGCGTAAGCTGACCCGGGCACCTCAGTTAGAAAAAAAAAAAATGTTTAAGTGGAAAAACAAAACAGGGAAAAAAATGTAAAAAAAAGTGGATCCGGAGATTAATTGTGGCGTGCGTAACCTGGCCCTAGCACCTTAGTTATGAAAAAAAATCTGGTTTTTTTTATTATAAAAAAAAATCAGTTTTGTTGCCTGAGCTGTTTGAACTATCGCACGCTGAATCTGCCAACGCACAGACAACCACTTGGCCATAGCTACTCCTTTGTCATTTCTACTATACAAATCAACAAAAAAATAAGCCCTAACAAAAAAAAAAAAACTGAGCTCATGTAGCCGCGAAGCAGCAAAGCAAATGTCTAGTCCACAGTAACAAACAGTGAACGACTGATCTCGTTTAGCTCTTTAGTAATGCTAATATAATAATAATAATAATAATAATAATAATAATAATAATAATAATAATTATAAATGTATTAAGAGGGGCAAGGTTGTCAATATCATTTTGGTTGCCGTTTCTTTTTTTTATTGGTACGAAATGTTTTGGTTTCGGAGTGTTTTGGTGTGCCGTTTCGGGGTTGTGATATGCATATATAATTAATTAATTATATATATGAAAAAACTTAAAAAGCAAAAAAAAAAAATATAATTTTATTTTTTATAAAATCAAAGTTAATAAAAAAAATTAATTTTTTATAATATATATTTTTTTAATTTTTATTATTTTTATTTTTGCATTTTCAATATATATATATATATATTATTTTATTTTTTTCACAGTGCAGGCATTAATTTGCTTGTGATACATAATACAGCAATCAGAATTAAAATAAATTCCTAAAAATGGCGATCAAAGCACGTGGACGTATGCTGCACGTTTACATAGTAAATGTAAAAAATAACCACGTGGACCACTAACCCTTACGCTTCAGTTGCCATGACATTTCCTTATTTAATTGAGCACACTAATTTCATATGTACTCATGGCACCACCGTATCAATAAAATCGATCTTAGTAAAGCTGCCACATCACCTTCTCAGTAACCACTGCAGAAGAAAAAAAATGAGGCGTGAAATTCACTGTTGTTCTCCTTTTCCATTTTCACTTGACTCAGAAAAAAAATATCTTCCTTGACAAAGTCTTCACCTTTTTCTCTCCTTCTTGGCAATTCCTTGTCTGTCTCTTTCATTCTTGAATTCCTACTGGTGTCACTTAAATTCTCGTGTTTTGTTTTCCAGAGATTCTTTGAAATTTCTAATGGGTCTTTCTTAGTTTTGAAAAGGAAGTTTATTTTGGATTTCATTACTGTTCCCATTGTTCTCTTGGTCTGGTTCTTTGCTTCTGATCTCTTTCTCTCACAATCAGGTAACCTCTGTTGTCCACAGTTCTTCATCCCGATCTGTTCTTTCATCGCTTCTCAAATGATACAGCATGGAAAATGCCATTGCAATGTCGTCTTCTTTTGCTTTTTCTTCATCTTCTTATTTATCAACCCCAAATGTTCCCGAGCCTGGCGTAAATCTTGAAATCTTGAGCTTAAGCAAGCTTAGTTGTCATCTTGAAAGGTTGTAAGAAAGAGTACAGCAGCCAAAGAACTTGAAAGCTTTCCAGGACATAGAATCTAGGAAGAGGTGTCCAGTAAGATTTTTTTTCGTTGAGAGAGCTTTGATTTTTTGGTTGAAATTGTGGTGCTTCACGGTTGATATTTACAGAAGTGGAGTGGGGATGTGCAGATGGAATAGGGGCAGAAAAAAAAAAAGAGGTAAACGTACGCATGCGAAGTACAATTTGCAAATGTTCAGTCCACATTTATATCACTCACATTGCACAGTAGTCCGAGCTCTTTTAGCTAATGTGTAATGGGAGAAAGATTCAAAATGGATTCGAAAGAAAGAAATGAAGAGCGGGAGTAAAATGAAATAAGGAATTTTTAGCTCTGGTTTCAGGTGATGATATTCTCTGAACGGGGGTGGCTTGCTCTGACCAACACCATTTTTTTGCTCCGTTCATGGAGCATCTGAGTTTCCTGAAACGTAGATAGGTAAAAAAAGAGGGAATAGAGAGATAGGAATATGAAATTGAAAGAATTGTGCATGTTTATCATTGCATTTTAAAATAATTTTTGAAAATATTTTTTTTAAATCATATTTTTTAATATTTTTAAATTATTTTAATATAGAGATGTCAATAATAATTTTTAAAAATAATAAAATATCAATCTAATTATATTTTAAAACAGTTAACTATATTTTCAAACAGTTACATAATGGTGATTGCTTCGAAAGGCTCGTTTTCCCATAGTGGTGACCGCCCCGATAGCTCATTTGCTGCCTTTTTTTGACCCAAAATGATTTTTCTGTCGAACCCTTTTTGTGTTTGTAAAAATTCTGACAGAAAGAAATTTTTTGAGGAATGGAAACAAGAGTGCGTCTCAATTTCCACCGCTCCTTTACAAAAGCAAGAATACATGAAAATAACCGTTTTCTTTCTTCTTTGGTGTTTTTGGGAAAGGATAAATAAATATACCCCAATACTTTTTTTCCATTTTTGATTGAGTACCTCAGCAATTAATGTTCTCAATCAATCGAGTTCCAAAAAAGCTAGTAGCTTACCGTTTGGTAACACACAAAATACACCCGAAAACTGCTGCACAATCCTATGGCCCGCCAATAAAAGCGTTCCAACCACCGTTTTATGTAAAGCAGATTCAAGTTGCTTTTTACAAATACAATTCACACTGACAAATACAATTGCAAAGCAAACCAAAAGACCCATCTCTACTCCCTAACTTCGGGCGTGTATGTGTATATGGGTCTGGGGGCGGTATATTTATATATATATAGGGGGGGGGGGGTGTGTGTGTAAAATATATGGGTCTGGGGAGGGGGGTATATATATATATATTAAAATAATCTAAAAAATAATTACAATAAATAAATATATTAGAAGAAGATCATAATATAATTTTTGTTTTGCAATCTTAATTTTGTTTCAGATGATATTTTACTATATGTTATTCCGGGATCGCAGAGGCCTTCACGTATAAATTTAGTTCGTGATTAAATTACAAGTAATTTGATGGGAGAATTAAAACAAGTGTCTAATTTACTTGAATTATTAATTATATTTTATTATTATAATTATTAAGTATTTAAAAAACAATATATATGTGTGTGTGTGCGCGCGTGCCCGTGTTCTTTAAGGTAATTTCACAAGTTGACAGCAATACGAAAATCATGATAACCAAACAGCTTTAAAACTGTTTTTTATCAACCTTAAACTTAACCACAATTTTAACTAAACACTTCACTGCGTATTTTGAACCACAGTAAAAACGCTTTTTATGAAACTGTTTTTTTTTTAACCTCAACCACAACAGCAACTGCAATACCAAACACACTCGTAATACAGAAAAGAGGAGAGAGAGTTTGAGGGCCAAAGAGATTGAGTGAGATGATTTTTGGTCCTGTTTGACATTGTGTTTTAAAAATGTTTTTGAAAAAAATTGAAAATTTTTAATTGAATTTTTTAGTTTAAATTAAATTTTTTTGGTGTTTTAAATCATTTTCATGTGCTAATATCAAAAATAATTTTTTGAAAAATAAAAAAAACATTATTTTCATGTATTTTTCAATAAAAAACCACTTTCAAAAATAAACCATCCATATTGTAATTAGTAATTCCATGATGTGCATGGGTGAGATGACCTGGGTTATGGCACAAATGGAGTGGCTTTTTTTTTATTATTTTATTACACTCTGTTTGAGCCATGGTACAAATAGATATAATCATGCATCATTGCAATTTTCTCCTTCATATTATTCAAATAATTGTTTTTATAAAAATAAATAAATAAAAGAGACATGATCAAATAAAACTCTCTTATGCCCTATTTGAAACTATATTTCAAAAATATTTTTGAAAAAATAAATTTTATTTTTGATTTTAAATTAATTCTTTTAGTATTTTTAGATCTTTTAATAATTTTAATACATTTCTCAATAAAAATCTTTTTAAAAAATAACCTTAATCACTCTACTAAAAAAAACACCTAATAATTCCATTTGTGCACGGGTGAGACTACCTTGGTTGTGGCCCAAATGGAGTGACTTTATTTTTTATTATTTTATTTCACTCTGTTTGAGCCATGGTACAAATAGATCTGATCATGCATCATTGTAAATCAATTTTCTCCTTCACTTTATTCAAATCATTGTTTTGTTTTAAAATAAATAAATAAATAAAAGAGATATGATCAAATAAAACCATCTTATTTATGCCTTGTTTGATATTGTATTTTAAAAATATGTTTTTAAAAATTGTTTTTTTTTTAAATTAATATTTTTGATATTTTTAGATTATTTTCATGTGATGATAACAAAAATTAGAAATACATTAAAATAATATTTTTTTATTTAAAAAAAAATAAAAAAAATATTATTTTAATACATCTAAATTACAAGCATTTTTAAAAAGAATCTCAGCCACACTCCCAACCACACTTAGATTAATTGAATTAGATCAAACATTTTACTTCAATAATAATACCATAAAATATATGGAGTAATTCATCTTTTGTGTAATAAAAAGATATTTGAGTGAAATTGTCAAAAATAAATTGTCCAATCTCTGGCTCAAACCCCACCCCACCGAACTGCTGATTTCTATTTAACATATTTTATAATGTTTTTTTATTAACATATGTCATTCAAATACAGCAACAAGAGGCTATTTAATTTAAGCTAAAGTTATGATGATAATATTGAACTTCCTTAATCATACTTCAAAGCCGATGCTTTTAACTTTAACCTAAAATAAGCTTCTTTTTTTAATTTAATTTTTAAATGATTAATTTACTAGATTAACCGACTAAAATAAGAGTTTAATAATATGATTAATTTACTTTAAATGATTTTTCGCACAAGATTTTATAATATTATCCATTCAGTTCATATGATTTAAATTAAAAAAGAAAGAATATATATATTTCATTGGAATCAAAATAAACAAAATAAAAATACAAATGAATTATGGAATTTCTATGTAATTTTATTTGTTCTATTTTAAAAAAATTATAATTTCTCATATTTTTTTTAATAGGATGCGATCATGTATTAAGATAAAGTTATGGGTGATAATATTGAGCTTCCTTTATCATACTTCAAAGCCGACCCTTCGAGAGACATTGGAGGACTTCACATGTGAATCGTCAGAGATAAATGTTTCAATGCAATTATTTGATTCTTGACTTCAAATCTACTTTAGACTGCATGGACTACTCTTTTTTGTTGGATAGTTAACTTTTCTGAAAAGTCTCTTATCATATACGAACCTTTTTTCTGAAAAGTCTCTTAATATAAAGGTAGTGTGGGGATGTTGAATGAGACTTGCTAGGGCCAACAATAATTGTTTTTTTTTTTTTTTTGGATTTGTTTAATTAATGTCTTATTTCTATGTATTGGTTTTTTGTTTATGCTTTAATTAACATATCTTTTGTGTGATTGTTTTTGTTTATTTATATTTTTCTAAAAAGAAAATGTAATAATTTTTAAATGAATTTTATGTGTGTGGTAATTTTTATTACAAATTTATTTTGATTAATAAATTTATTAAACAAAACTGGATAAACTAGTCGTGTTGCGATATTAAATATTTTAATCTACAACACAATTCATAACAGCATCATAATCCTTCTAACCTTTTGTTTGTTTCAATGTATGTCATTCATTATTTTATTTTTCTTACTCTTCAGTATCTTATTATGAAGATATTAATGGTATTTACACAACAACTTAAGTTTCCTAATTTCTATCATTCCAGACTTGCAAAGCTTCAAAACCCACTCAATGAAAGAAAAATAATGATACAACCTTATATTTATGAGCTGTGAAAGTATTGCAAACTATTATATTTTTTTGGATATGAGGAAATTTAATTTTTTTAGCACTCTTTGTGGGTCCGGATTAAACGACTAAAACTTCAGCTGTTTCAAATTTTTTACAAGATAAACACGTCCTGATTCGAATTCAAGACTTACAAAGCAAATCTCAAGTCTTTTATCACTAAACCACGTCTCTTGAAGACCAAAATATTACTTGACAAAACATATTATCGGTTTTGTCATGTATAATTGGTTATTGTTTGCTACAAAGAGAGGAAATTACAGAATTATTAAGCCGCATAACTAGGCTTTATTATGAGTTTTTTTTCTTTCAATTCTATTTATCTTTTAGGTGCAAGATAAATTTAATAATAATAAATTATTATATCAATTTGTGTTTATGAGATAAATCATTGACACGACGAGTTATTCGATTACATAATCATTAGACCCACCTCCCTGGTTATAGTCCACCAGACTCGCCAAGAAAAGTCGAAAGTATCAAAAGTGAAAGCCATACCATTGGTTTTCCACCGTAAAATAAGAGACTATTGTGCAAAGCCAATGCTGTGGCTGTCAATCCTGTGGCCAAACCCACTTACTTTGGTATGCTGGAATGCTATAATTCTAACATTAAAATCTACAACCATGATCAGGTCAGGAACCATGGAATTCCAGAAATGAAGATCAGCAACATGCTAGACACGGCAAGAGATTTCTTCCACTTGCCAGAAGAAGAAAGGTTGAAATTTCGCTCATCTGACCCTGACAGTATCATCAGGCTGGTCACAGGTTTTCAAGATAAGACCCGGAATATCTTTGTTTCAAGACAATCTTTGAAGTTTCACTGTCATCCTGTTGAAGATTTCAAGAACCACTGGCCTTCGACTCCTCCTTCTTTCAGGTAAACAAACCTTCACATTAATCAATATCATTATCGAAACCTTTTCACTTCAATTGTTTTGTCAATTTGACAGGGAGAAGGTTGGGGAGTATTGTGCAAGTGTTAGAAAGGTGGAGGTAGCAATACTCGAGGCCATATCAGAGAGCTTGGGCCTGGAAAGAGATTACATAGACAAATTACTGAAAGGACATTATGTATCCATCAATTACTATCCAGCTTGTCAGGAGTCAGAACTAGATGTCACTCATGGCGTCAGGACTCACACTGACCCAACTATAATCACTATTCTGATGCAAGATGATGTGCCTGGACTTCAGGTTATTAACGACGATAAGTGGATTGATGTTAATCCTATTCCTGATGCCGTCGTTGTCCATGTCGGAGACATGTTGCAGGTGATTAATTCACTCCATCTACACATTCTAAAGTGATATAAAATAGAATTCTTATAAATTTCTGAATATGGGTATATAAATAGTTTATTTCTGATGGAATTAGAAAAAAAGATGCATCAAAGAAGACATTAGCAGTAAATTTCTCAAGTAAACTAGCATAAAAGGGTTTTTAGATTTTGTTTATAGCATGCATGAATAATAATAATATATGTGCATTATAAGTGCATCTCCAATGGGCTGCTAAAAGGAAACCCAAAATTTAAAAAATATTATTTTAATTTTTATTTCCTTATGTACATGTAAAATAACATTTCTATAACTAAAATGCTTTAATTACCATTTTATTTGAAAAAATTATAATATTGTTCATCTTTAAAAACTAATGCAAAAAAATAATAAAATAATTACCTTACCTTGAGCAATAACTAAAATAGTATTTACTATTAAAAAAAAACTTTAATTTTACTATTGAAAATATTATATAGATCATTTAGATCTTTGATTTAACGTTTACCATTGGAGATGCTCTAATGGCTTAAATCATTACTTGTATAAGCTCCTATTTTTCATCAAAAGAACTCCTTGGCTATCGATTTCGATTGAATAAGCTCCTATTTTTCATTTCAATCAATTGAGTAATTTCTTTTTATTTATTTCTTGTGTCAGGCACTTAGCAATTGTCGATACAAGAGTTTGCTTCATCAAGCTATTGTGAATTGTGAGAGGGAGCGTGTATCCATTGCTAGTTATTGCTATCCATCAGATGATGCGGCGATAGGACCAGCTAAGAAGTTGATAGACGACGATCATCCAGCAATCTATAAAGATTTCACTTACAAAGAATTTCATGAATCCATGTGGCGAGTAAAATGCTCTACTGCTAAGCGTCTGGACTTGTTCATGGCAGAAAGTGATTAATTAGTAACCATTTTCTGTTCCAGTCCTGCTGCTGGGATGCTCGAGATATACAAGCAGTGCTACTGAATAAGAATTCCCAGTTATTTTGCTATATTTTGACAATATTCAATAATAAATTTTATGTATTGCAACTTTTATTTCTCTTTGCGTATAGAGTGCCTTTTATACTTTATATTATACGTACAAAGCATACCCATAAGTATTTATCATTGAAGGCAAATTCACGTATGCATGCCCAAAAAGTCATTTGATAGAAATATACATATTAAAAACAAAACAAAAAACGATATATTAATTAGTATTTCTTTATTTAGCTGGAAAACGATATTTCCTTACGTTTTGGAAGTAGGAATTAATTCTTAATGCTTGAATAGCAAAAACTTTTTATCACAATTAAAATAATATCTTGCCAAGTTGGTGAGCTCATTATGAATTCATGCATGTTTGAGATTTTGTGTTTGAGGTTATTTTTTAAAATATTTTTTGTTTAAAAATATATCAAAATGATTTTTTTTTATTTTTTAAAAATTATTTTTGATATCAGTACATAAAAATAATCTAAAAATAAATATATATTTTTTTAAATTTAAAATAAAAAATATAATTTTTTTTTTCTTCAGAAATACTTTTAAAATACATTGTCAAATATAATCTTAGAATAGTTTCTAGGTGACCGGAGGTTCTGCGGTCCACCATAGAAAAGGCTTTTAATTCGCTTAACAATTAATTCAAAAACAATAAATTGAAAAGTAACAATCATGTTTTAGTGTATTCTAATAGTGTTTTTGGCATAAGTGTTTTCTTAATAATATTAACATGCTGATATATATATATATATATATATATATATATATATATATATATAAAGAATTATTTTAATCTATCTTTAAATTAAAAAAACTTTGCATCACCATACTCAACCCATACTAATTAGTGTCCATGGGAGAAAGATTCAAAATGGATTCGAAAGAAAGAAATGAAGAGCGGGAGTGAAATGAAATAAGGAATTTTTAGCTCTGTTTTCAGGTGATGATATTCTCTGAATGGGGGTGGCTTGCTCTGACCAACACCATTTTTTTGCTCCGTTCATGGAGCATCTGAGTTTCCTGAAACGTAGATAGGTAAAAAAAGAGGGAATAGAGAGATAGGAATATGAAATTGAAAGAATTGTGCATGTTTGTCATTGCATTTTAAAATAATTTTTGAAAATAATTTTTTTAAATCATATTTTTTAATGTAGGGATGTCAATAATAATTTTTAAAAATAATAAAATATCAATCTAATTATATTTTAAAACAGTTAACTATATTTTCAAACAGTTACATAATGGTGATTGCTTCGAAAGGCTCGTTTTCCCATAGTGGTGACCGCCCCGATAGCTCATTTGCTGCCTTTTTTTGACCCAAAATGATTTTTCTGTCGAACCCTTTTTGTGTTTGTAAAAATTCTGACAGAAAGAAATTTTTTGAGGAATGGAAACAAGAGTGCGTCTCAATTTCCACCGCTCCTTTACAAAAGCAAGAATACATGAAAATAACCGTTTTCTTTCTTCTTTTGTGTTTTTGGGAAAGGATAAATAAATATACCCCAATACTTTTTTTCCATTTTTGATTGAGTACCTCAGCAATTAATGTTCTCAATCAATCGAGTTCCCCAAACTAATTAGATGTGGCCCAACTTAAACCCCATCCAATAATTAGATTTGCTGTCCCTAATTTAGTTTAAATAAATAAAAAAAAAGTAGAGGGATTGAAAATGTAGTGCCCGTTTGGTATTGTGGTGTTAACCATGTTTCAAAAAAAGCTAGTAGCTTACCATTTGGTAACACACCAAATACACCTGAAAACTGCTGCACAATCCTATGGCCCGCCAATAAAAGCGTTCCAACCACCGTTTTATGTAAAGCAGATTCAAGTTGCTTTTCACAAATACAATTCACACCGACAAATACAATTGCAAAGCAAACCAAAAGACCCATCTCTACTCCCTCACTTTGGGCGTGTATGTGTATATATATATATATTAAAATAATCTAAAAAATAATTACAATAAATAAATATATTAGAAGAAGATCATAATATAATTTTTGTTTTGCAATTTTAATTTTGTTTTAGATGATATTTTACTATATGTTATTCCGGGATTGCAGAGACCTTCACGTATAGATTTAGTTCGTGATTAAATTACAAGTAATTCGATGGGAGAATTGAAACAAATATCTAATTTACTTGAATTATTAATTATATTTTATTATTATAATTATTAAGTATTTAAAAAACAATATATATGTGTGTGTGTGTGCGCGCGCGCGTGCGCGTGTTCTTTAAGGTAATTTCACAAGTTGACAGCAATACGAAAATCATGATAACCAAACAGCCTTAAAACTGCTTTTTATCAACCTTAAACTTAACCACAGTTTTAACTAAACACTTCACTGCGTATTTTGAACCACAGTAAAAACGCTTTTTATGAAACTGTTTTTTTTAACCTCAACCACAACAGCCACTGCCATACCAAACACACTCGTAATACAGAAAAGAGGAGAGAGAGTTTGAGGGCCAAAGAGATTGAGTGAGATGATTTTTGGTCCTGTTTGACATTGTGTTTTAAAAATGTTTTTGAAAAAAATTGAAAATTTTTAATTGAATTTTTTAGTTTAAATTAATTTTTTTTGGTGTTTTTAAGTTATTTTCATGTGCTGATATCAAAAATAATTTTTTGAAAAATAAAAAAACATTATTTTCATGTATTTTTCAATAAAAAAAACACTTTAAAAAATAAACCAGCCATATTGTAATTAGTAATTCCATGATATGCATGGGTGAGATGACCTGGGTTATGGCACAAATGGAGTGGCTTTTTTTATTATTTTATTACACTCTGTTTGAGCCATGGTACAAATAGATATGATCAATCATCATTGCAATTTTCTCCTTCACATTATTCAAATAATTATTTTTATAAAAATAAATAAATAAAAGAGACATGATCAAATAAAACTCTCTTATGCCCTATTTAAAACTATATTTCAAAAATATTTTTGAAAAAATAAAATTTATTTTTGATTTTAAATTAATTCTTTTAGTATTTTTAGATCATTTTTATATGCTGATATCAAAAATAATTTTTAAATAAAAATAATAATTTTAATACATTTCTCAATAAAAATCATTTTAAAAAATAACCTTAATCCCTCTACTAAAAAAAACACTTAATAATTCCATTTGTGCACGGGTGAGACTACCTTGGCTGTGGCCCAAATGGAGTGATTTTATTTTTTATTATTTTATTTCACTCTGTTTGAGCCATGGTACAAATAGATCTGATTATGCATCATTGTAAATCAATTTTCTCCTTTACTTTATTCAAATCATTGTTTTGTTTTAAAATAAATAAATAAATAAAAGAGATATGATCAAATAAAACCATCTTATTTATGCCTTGTTTGATATTGTATTTTCAAAATATTTTTTTTAAAATTGATTTTTTTATTTTAAATTAATATTTTTGATATTTTTAGATTATTTTCATGTGCTGATAACAAAAATTAGAAATACATTAAAATAATAATTTTTTTATTTAAAAAAATAAAAAAAACATTATTTTAATACATCTAAATTACAAGCATTTTTAAAAAGAATCTCAGCCACAATCTCAACCACACTTAGATTAATTGAATTAGATCAAATATTTTACTTCAATAATAATACCATAAAATATATGGAGTAATTCATCTTTTGTGTAATAAAAAGATATTTGAGTGAAATTGTCAAAAATAAATTGTCCAATCTCTGGCTCAAACCCCACCCCACCGAACTGCTGATTTCTATTTAACATATTTTATAATGTTTTTTTATTAACATATGTCATTCAAATACAGCAACAAGAGGCTATTTAATTTAAGCTAAAGTTATGATGATAATATTGAACTTCCTTAATCATACTTCAAAGCCGATGCTTTTAACTTTAACCTAAAATAAGCTTCTTTTTTAATTTAATTTTTAAATGATTAATTTACTAGATTAACCGACTAAAATAAGAGTTTAATAATATGATTGATTTACTTTAAATGATTTTTCGCACAAGATTTTATAATATTATCCATTCAGTTCATATGATTTAAATTAAAAAAGAAAGAATATATATATTTCATTGGAATCAAAATAAACAAAATAAAAATACAAATGAATTATGGAATTTCTATGTAATTTTATTTGTTCTATTTTAAAAAAATTATAATTTCTCATATGTTTTTTAATAGGATGCGATCATGTATTAAGATAAAGTTATGGTGATAATATTGAGCTTCCTTTATCATACTTCAAAGCCGACCCTTCGAGAGACATTGGAGGACTTCACATGTGAATCGTCAGAGATAAATGTTCCAATGCAATTATTTGATTCTTGACTTAAAATCTACTTTAGACTGCATTGACTACTCTTTTTTGCTGGATAGTTAACTTTTCTGAAAAGTCTCTGATCATATACGAACCTTTTTTCTGAAAAGATATAAAGGTAGTGTGGGGATGTTGAATGAGACTTGCTAGGGCCAACAATAATTGTTTTTATTTTTTTTATTTTTTTATTTTGGATTTGTTTAATTAATGTCTTATTTCTATGTATTGTTTTTTTGTTTATGCTTTAATTAACATATCTTTTGTGTGATTGTTTTTGTTTATTTATATTTTTCTAAAAAGAAAATGTAATAATTTTTAAATGAATTTTATGTGTGTGGTAATTTTTATTACAAATTTATTTTGATTAATAAATTTTTTAAACAAAACCGGATAAAGTAGTCATGTTGCGATATTAAATATTTTAATCTACAACACAATTCATAACAGCATCATAATCCTTCTAACCTTTTCTTTGTTTCAATGCATGTCATTCATTATTTTATTTTTCTTACTCTTCAGTATCTTATTATGAAGATATTAATGGTATTGACACAACAACTTAAGTTTCCTAATTTCTATCATTCCAGACTTGCAAAGTTTCAAAACCCACTCAATGAAAGAAAAATAATGATACAACCTTATATTTATGAGCTGTAAAAGTGTTGCAAACTATTATATTTTTTTGAATTTGAGGAAACCCTATTTTTTTTAGCATTCTTTGTGGGTCCGGATTAAACGAGTAAAATTCCGATTGTTTCAAATTTTTACAAGGTAAACACGTCCTAATTCGAACTCAAGATTTATAAAGCATATCTCAAATCTTTTGTCACTACACCACGTCCCTTAAAGACCAAAATATTATGTCAGAAAACATATTATCGGTTTTGTCATGTATATTGGTTATTGTTTGCTACAGAGAGAGGAAATTACAGAATTATTAAGCCGCACAACTAGGCTTTAATATGAGTTTTTTTCCTTTCAATCTATTTATCTTTTAGGTGCAAGATAAATTTAATAATAATAAATTATTATATCAATTTGTGTATATGAGATAAATCATTGACACGACGAGTTATTCGACAACATAATCATTAGACCCACCTCCCTGGTTATAGTTCACCAGACTCGCCAAGAAAAGTCGAAAGTATCAGAAGTAAAAGCCATAGCATTGGTTTTCCACCGTAAAATAAGAGACTATTGTGCAAAGCCAGTGCTGTGGCTGTCAATCCTATGGCCAAACCCACTTACTTTGATTATTCTAATCATGCCTGCCGCTTCCAAACAGCTTCCAACCACCTACGAAAGTCCGGTTTCCACTCTTCCAACCGTCCCTGAGGCTGAGCTATATGATGACTTTATCCCTATCATTGACTACATGGTACTCGCCGTTCATGCGAGCACAAAGGTTTCTTTGAGGTAAGTTTTTTATTTTTTATTTTTAATTTTTAAATGGATTCATTGCATTAAAATTAGTTCTAGCACCAAAAGAAGCACTTCAAATTGTAAGAAAAATAAGTAGTGGTGTGCCGGCCAGAAACTGAGAAAAAAAAGAGAAAGAAATCACACCAGGAGATCTAGCTTCTGTTATATGTAATTCTCCAGGTTAGAGAGAAACGTTCTTTGCACTGTTTCTGGTGACATTTCCCAACAGCTTTGTCTTATCTAGAAACCTATTGTTCTAGCTGCTGAAGTTTTCTTTTTTAAGCAGTAGTTGTAGCTTAATATATATATATAAAGGGAGGGAGAGAAAGTGCACAAGATGAATGAAGATGCAGAGATGAAGAAATATAGAAATAAAGATGAATGAGAAATGAATTTCTGATGCGAAATAAATAAGGCAAGATCAACAATGTAACAATGTCAGGATCCTTAATTAATTACCAAGCATACTTAGTTTTGCAAAAATGTAAAAGTTTGAAGGATTAAGAAATAAACCTTCAAATTTGTACTTGATAATGAAAGTTTGAATTACAGGAGATTTGGATTACAAGGTAATGCAAGTGTTTACAGGGATAATATTTTGGATACAGAGGAAATAGATATGTAATTTTCTGCAAAGATAGCCCTTGATAAGTTCTTTTAGCTCTTATTCTTGCTTTTGCCTTTCAAAATGTAATGAAGTTTACTTTTATGGACGAAGACAAGAAGAGGAGCCTTGGATAGTGGAACTGAAAGTTCTTTGTCATTTTGTTTCCTTACTCTGAGTGGGAGACACCTTTTGACGTGGTAGGGACCATCTTTTTCTGATGAATTTTTTCACCAAAAGTAGTTTTGTCTGTTTGAATAAGTGGGAGATAGCTTCTGTAGTGGCGGGGGCCATGACTTTTGTCTTCTTATGCCGATAGTTTTGTAAGACTTGTTACTGCTTTATAGATAGCAGGATGCCAAAGCAGTCATCTTCATTATTGTCTCCGAGGGAGATGGCCAGTGAAGAAATAAATCCGAAGGAACTGGATTTGGACGAGACCGGTTGACTGTCTTGGTTTGGAACAAGACCCTACAATATTTGAAGGTATTCTTCTTCAAATTTTCTAGAGGCAAAGAGGGTAGCAGTTTTAGCCTTTTAAGCTAAAAATATGGACTGCTAGTTTTGCTGAATGGCAGGGAGGATCTTGTTTATTTTGAACCATTACTCTATAGCATATTTCAAACTTTTATTCTCTGCTTGGAAGGAATCCCACCATTTTACTTTGAATTTGCGGACCAAAACTGGAGATCTATTTTGTAAATTCTAATCATAATACCATGAGCATACCTATAGGACAAAGAATTTTGTACAGAAAAGGAGTGGAGGAAACTTCCTTTCTGAAGGGGTTGGCTGGTAATTTTGTTTGTAATAAAGGAAACCGTTTTCAGCCAAGTGGCCTTGGAGGAAATCAGGAAGGCAACCAAAATATTCCCACCATTGGAGGAACCATAATGGAAGGTATGTGGATGATATGGATGAATGAAAATAAAATAGCCAAGAATGACTATGATTTGAGTTTTGTACAAAGAAGGTATTGAATCATACTTGCTGGCAATCCCAATAAGTATAAATACCATAGGGAAGGTTTTTGTTTTGGTATTCTTTTGGAAAAGGAATTGGTTTTCCGAGAGGATGACCCTAGTTTGAAGGATGAATGATTTTTTGTATAACACATGTGGAGTAGGCAGGTTTAGAATGTGATGTATGGATGTGGATGTGTTTTAATTTTGTAGAACCTGTAACTTTAAGAATTAGAGGATAATAGCCTTGAGGCTTACTTAAATCCCAAGGTTTGAAATGCCATTTTGGATCAAAGATTTTTGAAATAGCAATGGAGGGGTCTTCATGATAGAATCCATGGTTAAAATATTTTGAAAATGTGATTTTTCAATATATTTGGATTTTGATTTTGGTTTTGGTTTTAAAATATTTGTAGAAACCTGAGTTGAAGAAATGGGTTTAGAAACACTACTTGAGAGTGACTGGGAGTCACTGGGAAGTTGTTGCGAAACCTTTTGTAAGGATAGAAGTAGATTTGGAGATGGTATCAATCCAGTGTTGGATTGATCCTTCTGCTTGTACTTTTTAGGAAGAATAATCATCTTCCTCCTTGACAACCATGTTATACCAGGATTTTATATCTTTGATGGCATCGGCCATGAGTTTTGCATCTGTTTGAAGAACTGGGTTCTTTGGTTTGAAGGTTTTGTAGGCTTCTTTTGACGTTGTCTTGGGAGGCATTAAGAGCGATTTTGAAGGAATTCACTAGTGAGGTAGTCTAAAATAGAATTTGTATCTCCTTTTATATAGACGATGTCAAAATAAAAAATGCTTAAAATTACTTGCCACCTGGAAAAGATTTGTTTGGATGCAAGGTTTTGAACATCTTTTTGTAAACCTTCTTTTGCTGATTTGCAATCAACACGAAGAAGAAATTTTTGATTTAAAAGATCACTTTGAAATTTTGTAATACAAAGAACAATTGAAAGAAACCAACTACAAAAAACCTTACCAGAAATTCAGAAGGTGCATTTTTCAAGCCAAAAGGCATGACGTTTTATTTGTACTGGCCGAAAGGGACTGTAAATGCAGTTTTGTAACGATCCTTTGGATCAATATGGATTTGCCAAAATCCTGATTTCATGTCAAATTTGGAAAAGATGAATGCAGAATGTAATATTTGAAATAATTTTTTTTGTTCGGTTTCGGTCTAAGTGTTTTTGTAAAGATTTTGGGTGAGGAGTTGGATGGTTTCAAATGGTTTTGTAAGTTGAATATCCCTTTCCTCAATTTTGATTGTAAAATATGTTTTGAGAATGTCATATTTGGATTTTGCATAAATCTGGTTTTGTGAAACCTTTGGAATTTTCAATCATCTATATGTTTTGTAAGATCTTCAATTGTAATTTCCTCATTTTGTACCATCCTCCTACTCTCAGAGGTCTCAGTTGTAGAGGAAGCCGAAACAAAAGTAGATTTAAAGAAATTTGAATTCATAGTTTGAAAAGATAAACTAAATCCTGGGCCGCATGTTATAAGGATTTACTGTCCTGTCGCTGTACATTGCTAAAGGGGTCTTACACCTTTCAGTAGCGTTCACCTATTCACTAATAGTCTCTTCTCTATCTAAGAACTCTTCAGTCTTTGCTCACTATTCCTACCCAAATCCCAATTGGCTCTAATACCAAAAAGGATGAGAGAGTGCACAAGATGAATGAAGATGCAGAGAAAGACTGCTGCATAGGCTAGACTCGATTGAACTCAGGAGTGAGTCTTGAAAGTTTTGGAATCTTGCATCTCGTAAGACAACAAGAATGGAAGTGTTTAAACCTTCTTTTGTAAGGGGTTTAATACCGACTTGGACTAAGCCGATATGGATGTATTTGTAGTTTTGGTCAGGAAAGACATTACCCTTCTTAATGACTGGAGGCAAGATGCCAAAACAATCATCTTCATTGTCGTTTGCCAAGGAGATGACAGGAGAAGAGACGGACCCCGAAGAACTATAGTTTGACGAGACTGATTCATCGTCTTTCTTTGGAGCTAGGCTCTGCAAGATCTGAAGGTATTCTTCATGAGTCTGTGCTGAGGCTAGGAGGACAGTAGATTTAGCTCTTTGGGCCAAAAACAGGGATTGCTGGCTTTGATGAATGGCTGGAAGGATCTTCTTGGATTTGAACCATCCTTCAACTGCAGACAGGGAACACTAGTGCTCTTTTTTTAATGCATCCCACCATTTTAGTTTGAATTTTTGAACCAAGACTGGAGATCCATTTTGTAAGTTGTAAGTATAAAACCAAGAACATACCAGGGCAGAAAGAACTTGGCACAAAAAAGGGTGATCGACCGGAATCTTCTTTCAGAGGGAATGGGTTGGTAGGCTATTTTGTAGAAATTATAACCTTCTTCAACTGATGGATGGTCTGGACAATAAACCAGTCTCATCCAAATCCAGTTCTTTAGGGTCCGTTTCATCCAAAACACCATTTATCTAGGAAATGATAATCGAGATGACTGTTATGGTATCCTATCACCAGTCAAACATTGACCCTACAAAGACTATCGGCATAAGAGGACAAAGCTCGTGGCCCCTTCCACTTACAAAAGTTGTCCCCCACTTATGCAATTAAACAATAGTACTTTGGGTGAAAGATTCCTCCAAACAATGGTGGTCCCTACCACTTCAAAAGGTGTCCCCCACTCTAGAGTAATCATTACAAACAACAAAACAGCTTTTGGGTCTACTATCCAGGAATCCGAGGCTGCCCTCTCTCTTCTGATCTCCTTCTATATAAGGAGAATTCATTTTCTTTTGTAAGGGGAACAATTTTTGGTAGCAGGAGAATACAATCTATTGTATTAAACCAGAAATTTCCAATCCAAATCCCTGTAAACACAATCTTGTAATCCAAAACTCCATTAGTTAATCTTGTAATCCAAATCTCCATTAGTTTAATCTCTTTATCTACATTTCAAGTAATCCAAATTTCAAGGTTCATTTCTTCAAAACTTTTAATGTTTTATATTCTGTATTTATTTTAATTCAGAGATAAGTATGCTCTGTGTCTAATCAAGGATCCTAACATTATTGGTCTTGCCTTATTCTTACACAACAGAAATCCATATTGTTCTTCATTTGCACTTCCATATAGCTAATTCTTCCGCCTCTAAGCTGTAAATTGGTATAGCTAATTGAGAGTTCAGTTTCAATTTTCCATTGTAATCTCAGAGAGAACAATTAGCGGGAGATACAATCTGTTGTATTAAATTGTCTCTCAACCCTTGTCTACTGTAACCAATATCCATCACCCATATTTCCAAAGCTAATATATATTTTGTTTTTCATATATCTTTTGTTATCATATTCAGTTTTAGTTTAAATTGCATATTTTAATTTTCTGTTTTACATATTTAAGTATGCTCTGTGTTTGATCAAGGATCCTGACGTTGCTGGTCTTGCCTTGTTCTTACGCATAAGAAATTTTATTGTCTTTGCATTCTATTGTTATCATCATATAGCTAGTTCAAATTCCGCATCCAAGCTAGTCCATGTCAGAAATTTTATTGTCTTTGCATTCTATTATTATCATCATATAGCTAGTTCAAATTCCGCATCCAAGCTAGTCCATGGTATATATATATATATATATATCAGCTTGGGTGCGGAATTTAAACTAGCTAAAATAAAATGCAGATGTAAAACAAGATATTTCTAGTGTATAAGAACAAGGCAAGACCAACAAGGCCAGGATCCTTGATCAGATACAGAGCATACTTAACATGTAAATGTAAAATACAAAAAAATGTAAATGTGAAAAAGGATATGAAAATTTGTAAACTTGATTAAAAACTTTGGAGATTGGGTTACAGGATAGTGTTTACAGGATTCAAGACAATTTCATACAATAAATTGTATCTCCCGCTAAATTGCTCTTTCTCTAAATGTAAATTTCACTCTATATTTGCAACCTGCTTTGAAAAGAAATGTAACTATCCTTTAATAGAGTTCGCAGAGGGTCTTACAAACTTTGGATTCCAAAATACTAGGCCGAAAGATGCTTTGGCATTTTATGATGATTGTCTTGATGTGGAAGACACCTTTGTAAGTGGTAGGGACCAATCATTATTTGGAGGAATCTTTCTTTTGGAAAGTCTTTGGAGTGTAGCATAAGTGGCGGACAAGCTTTTGATAATGTAAGTGGCGGGGCCACTAGCTTTGTCTTCCTATGCTGAAGGATCTTTTGGTCAGTTCTTGACTGGTGGCAGAATACCAAAACAGTCATCTTCATTGTCGTTTTCCAAGGATATGACTGGAGAAACTGAATAGACGGACCCTATGGAACTGGAGTTGGATGAGACAGATTCGTCGTCTCTCTTTGGAGCTAAACTCTGTAGAATCTGAAGATATTCTTCATGAGTCTGGGCAGAGGCTAGGAGAGGAGTAGATTTGGCTCTTTGTGCCAAAAATTGGGACTGCTGACTTTGATGAATGGCTGGAAGGATTTTTATGGACTTGAACCATCCTTCAACCGCTGTCAAGGAACATTGGGGTTCTTTCTTGAAAGCATCCCACCATTTAACTTTGAATCTTCGGATCAGGATTGGGGATCCTTCATGTAAATTGTAATCATAATACCATGAACATACCCATGGCAGAAAGAACTTGGCGCAGAATAATATAATCGGCCTGAACCGTCTTTCTGAGGGAATAGGATGGTAAGTTTTTTTGTAAAATTTGTAACCTTCTTCCACAGATGGATGATCAGGAAGAAGCTCAGGAATACAGCCAAAAAATTCCCACCAATGGTTGAGCCATATAGGAAAGTTTGTGGTGTCAATGGACGTGTTGAAATAAAATAACCATGAATGGCTATAACCAGGGTTTTGTAAAAGGAAGGCGTTGAACCAGGCTTGTTGATAGTCCTAATATGTATATGGTGGAAAATGAGGGTTCTGTAATTGTATTTCTGAGGGAAAAGGGATAGGAGTATAAGGATTTTTACTCCACTTTGAAGGGTGTATGTTTCTTTGAATGGTGCAGGTTGAATATGCAGGATCGGTATGAGAATGGTGTTTTTGGAAGTGTTTAAATGTAGCTGATCCTGTAACCTGTAAAATATTTTCATAGAATGTACGAGTTTTGGAAATGTCCCAAGATTTGTAATGAAAACCTTTTGGGAAAATCTTTGAAATTGTGAGATGGACGTTGTGATTTGGAAAATCGTCTTCAACAGTCCAAATATTTTGATTTTTTTTGTTTTTCAAAATATTTTGATTTTGGCTTTGAAAAATTTGTAGAAATTTGAACTTGGTTTTGTAAAGCAAGCAGGGGTTTTGGAGTAGAAGGACCTGCCTGTGATTTTGCAATGGGTTTAGAAGTACTACCTGAGAGTGACTGGGAGTCACCTAAGGCTTCTTTGTAAGCCTTTTGGATGGCATCAAGGAGGCCAGGGCTCTTTGATAATTTGATAAGAACCTCGTTGGAAACGGATTCTAGCTTTGTATCTTTGAGAGATGAGTAATCGTCTTCTTCCTGGGTAACTTTATCCTACCAGGATTTTGTATTTTTTACATCTTTTATGGCGTCTGCCAAAAGTTTTGGAGTAAGAACTGGGTTCTTTATGGTCTTTGTAGGTTTGGTTGCAGGGGTTTTCCCCTTATCCTTAGGTATTTTGGGAGGCATTGGGAGGAGGATTTGAGGGTTTGTTTTGTAGGAACTCTCTTGTTAGGTAGTCTGGAAGGGAGTTCATCTCTCCCTTTATATAGGCAATGTCAAAATCAAAAATGGACAAGATCGCTTGCCATCTGGAACTGAGTTCATCTCTTCATTTTTGATTTTGACATTGCCTAAATAAAGGGAGAGATGAACTCACTTTCAGACTACCTAACAAGAGAGTTCCTACAAAACAAACCCTCAAATCCTCCTCCCAATGCCTCCCAAAATACCTGAGGATAAGGGTAAAACCCCTCCAACCAAACCTACAAAGACCACAAAGAACCCAGTTCTTACTCCAAAACTTTTGGCAGACGCCATAAAAGATGTAAAAAATGCAAAATCCTGGTACGATAAAGTTACCCAGGAAGAAGACGATTACTCATCTCTCAAAGATACAAAGCTAGAATCCATTTCCAACGAGGTTCTTATCAAATTATTAAAGAGCCCTGGCCTCCTTGATGCCATCCAAAAGGCTTACAAAGAAGCCTTAGGTGACTCCCAGTCACTCTCAGGTAGTACTTCTAAACCCATTGCAAAATCACAGGCAGGTCCTTCTACTCCAAAACCCCTGCTTGCTTTACAAAACCAAGTTCAAATTTCTATAAAATTTTCAAAGCCAAAATCAAAATATTTTGAAAAACAAAAAAATCAAAATATTTGGACTGTTGAAGACGGTTTTCCAAATCACAATGTCCATCTCACAATTTCAAAGATTTTCCCAAAAGGTTTTCATTACAAATCTTGGGACATTTCCAAAACTCGTACATTCTATGAAAACATTTTACAGGTTACAGGATCAGCTACATTTAAACACTTCCAAAAACACCATTCTCATACCGATCCTGCATATTCAACCTGCACCATTCAAAGAATCATACACCCTTCAAAGTGGAGTAAAAATCCTTATACTCCTATCCCTTTTCCCTCAGAAATACAATTACAGAACCCTCATTTTCCCCCATATACATATTGGGACTATGAACAAGCCTGGTCCAACGCCTTCCTTTTACAAAACCCTGGTTATAGCCATTCATGGTTATTTTATTTCAACACGTTCATTGACACCACAAACTTTCCTATATGGCTCAACCATTGGTGGGAATTTTTTGGCTGTATTCCTGAGCTTCTTCCTGATCATCCATCTGTGGAAGAAGGTTACAAATTTTACAAAAAAGCTTACCAGCCTATTCCCTCAGAAAGACGGTTCAGACCGATTATATTATTCTGCGCCAAGTTCTTTCTGCCATGGGTATGTTCATGGTATTATGATTACAATTTACATGAAGGATCCCCAATCCTGATCCGAAGATTCAAAGTTAAATGGTGGGATGCTTTCAAGAAAGAACCCCAATGTTCCTTGACAGCGGTTGAAGGATGGTTCAAGTCCATAAAAATCCTTCCAGCCATTCATCAAAGTCAGCAGTCCCAATTTTTGGCACAAAGAGCCAAATCTACTCCTCTCCTAGCCTCTGCCCAGACTCATGAAGAATATCTTCAGATTCTACAGAGTTTAGCTCCAAAGAGAGACGACGAATCTGTCTCATCCAACTCCAGTTCCATAGGGTCCGTCTATTCAGTTTCTCCAGTCATATCCTTGGAAAACGACAATGAAGATGATTGTTTTGGTATTCTGCCACCAGTCAAGAACTGACCAAAAGATCCTTCAGCATAGGAAGACAAAGCTAGTGGCCCCCGCCACTTACATTATCAAAAGCTTGTCCGCCACTTATGCTACACTCCAAAGACTTTCCAAAAGAAAGATTCCTCCAAATAATGATTGGTCCCTACCACTTACAAAGGTGTCTTCCACATCAAGACAATCATCATAAAATGCCAAAGCATCTTTTGGCCTAGTATTTTGGAATCCAAAGTTTGTAAGACCCTCTGCGAACTCTATTAAAGGATAGTTACATTTCTTTTCAAAGCAGGTTGCAAATATAGAGTGAAATTTACATTTAGAGAAAGAGCAATTTAGCGGGAGATACAATTTATTGTATGAAATTGTCTTGAATCCTGTAAACACTATCCTGTAACCCAATCTCCAAAGTTTTTAATCAAGTTTACAAATTTTCATATCCTTTTTCACATTTACATTTTATTTTATTTTACATTTACATGTTAAGTATGCTCTGTATCTGATCAAGGATCCTGGCCTTGTTGGTCTTGCCTTGTTCTTATACATTAGAAATATCTTGTTTTACATCTGCATTTTATTTTAGCTAGTTTAAATTCCGCACCCAAGCTGATATATATATATATATATATATATATATACCATGGACTAGCTTGGATGCGGAATTTGAACTAGCTATATGATGATAACAATAGAATGCAAAGACAATAAAATTTCTGACATGGACTAGCTTGGATGCGGAATTTGAACTAGCTATATGATGATAACAATAGAATGCAAAGACAATAAAATTTCTTATGCGTAAGAACAAGGCAAGACCAGCAACGTCAGGATCCTTGATCAAACACAGAGCATACTTAAATATGTAAAACAGAAAATTAAAATATGCAATTTAAACTAAAACTGAATATGATAACAAAAGATATATGAAAAACGAAATATATATTAGCTTTGGAAATATGGGTGATGGATATTGGTTACAGTAGACAAGGGATGAGAGACAATTTAATACAACAGATTGTATCTCCCGCTAATTGTTCTCTCTGAGATTACAATGGAAAATTGAAACTGAACTCTCAATTGTTATCTCCCAAATGTTATCTGCCTATGAATGAAGACGAATACTCCTTATATAGAAGAGTAGCCTTGGATGCTTTGTCATTTTGTAGGAAATTTCCTGGCCATGGAGGAACCTTCCTTCTTTGGATGGTAGTGTAGGAAGGAGACAAAAGATGAGGAACCTTCCTTCTTTGGATTGTAGTGCAGGAAGGAGACAAAAATGTCTTGTCTTTGTCTTTTTGTAGGAGCTTTCCTGGAACTTTCCTGGAGGAGGAGGAAGCTTCCTTCTTTGGATGCTTTAGGAGTGGTAGGGCCACTTGCTTTGGAGGACAAGGTCAGTGCTTGACTGGAGGCAGGATTCCAAAACAGTCATCTTCATTGTCGTTTCCAAGTGAAATGACAGGAGAGGAGGCTGAGCTGGATGAGCTGTTGGAGGAGATGGATTCATCTTCTTTGGAAGGGGCTAGACTCTGTAGAATCTGAAGGTATTCTTCTTGAGTCTGAGCAGAGGCAAGGAGAGCTGCAGTCTTGGCTTTTTGAGCTAAAAACTGAGAATGATTATTTTGAGGAATGGCTGGAAGAAGCTTCTGGGATTTGAACCAGTCTTCTACTGCTTTCAGGGAACATTGGGGTTCTTTTCTGAAGGCATCCCACCATTTTACTTTGAATCTCCGGATCAAGATTATTGAACCGTCTATAGAGCTGTAGTCATAGTACCATGAACATACCCAAGGCAAAAAGAACTTGGCACAGAATAATGTAATTGGTTTGTACCGTCTTTCTGAGGGAATGGGTTGATATGATGCTTTGAAAAACTTGTATCCTTCTTCAGTTAATGGATGATCATGAAGAAGTTCAGGAGTACAACCGAACATATCCCACCAGTGTTTGAACCAGATAGGAAAATTTGTGGTGTCTATGGAGGTATTAAAAAAGAATAACCATGAATGGCTATTTCCTTGATTTTGTATGAGGAAGGCATTGAACCAGGCTTGTTCATAATCCCAATATGTATAGGCGGGAAAATGAGGATTTTGTTTTTGTATGTCTGTTGGAAAGAGGATAGGAGTGTATGGAGGGGTTCTACTCCATTTTTCTGGGGATATGATTCTTTGGATGGTACAAGTGGAATAGGCAGGATCTGTATGGGAAGGATGTTTGTAAAAGTGTTTGAATGTAACTGATCCTGTCACTTGTAAAATATTTTCATAATAAGAACGGGATTTGGTTGTATCCCATGATTTAAAATGAAAATCTTTTGGAAAGATCTTTGAAATTGTAAGGTGGACATCATGGTCTGGAAAGCCATTTTCAACTGTCCAAATATTCTGAATTTTTGGTTTTTCAAAATATTTTGATTTTGTCTTTGAAAAATTTGCAGGAATTTGAATTTGATTTTGTAAAGTAAGCAGGGGTTTTGAAGAGGAAGAACCTGCTTGGGTTTTATAATGGGTTTAGAAATACTACCTGAGAGTGACTGGGAGTCACCTGAGGATTCTTTGAACATTTCATAACCTTTCTTGATGGCTTCAAGAAGGCCAGGATTCTTTGAAAGTCTGATAAGGACTTCGTTGGACACTTCTTCAAGCTTTTCATCTTTGATAGACGAATAGTCGTTTTCTTCCTGGGTAACTTTGTCATACCAGGACTTTGTATTTTTGATGTCTTTGATTGCGTCTGTCAAAAGCTTTGGAGAGGCAAGAACTGGGTTCTTTGTAGGCTTTGAAGGTTTTGTATCAGGGGCTTTCCCCTTATCTCTCTGTGGTCTGGGAGGCATGTTGAGGAGGATGAGAGGGTTTGTTTTGTAAGAACTCTCTTGTTAGGTAGTCTGGAAGTGAGTTCATCTCCCCCTTTATATAGGCAATTTCAAAATCGAAAATGGACAAGATTGCTTGCCATCTGGCAAAGATCTGTTTTGATGCAAGATTTTGAACATCTTTTTGTAAAACTTCTTTTGCACTCTTGCAATCAATGCGTAAAAGCTAAAGGATTTTATGGTAAAATCCGTTTTGAAAATATCATACTTTGATTTTTTGTAAATCTGGCTTTGAGAGATGCTTGGGATTTTCCAATTATCTAAATGCTTTGTAAAATCTTCAAATGTAATTTCTTCACTTTGTATGATCCTCCTAGAATCCGAGGATTCAGATGTAGAAGATGCAGAAACAGATGTAGATCTAAAAAAGTTTGAATCCATAATTAAAAACACAAATAAAGCAAATAAACACAAATGAACACAAGATATCTAGCAAAAGGTGGAACAGGAATAAAAGCTAAAGGAATTTAAATTCATAGTGAAAAAGGAATCAAACTTTTTTAGATCTACATCTGTTTCTGCATCTTCTACACAAAAGGAATCATCTTCTTCCAGTACCATAAACCTTGGAAGAATGTCCAGAATTCCTTCTGTCATTAACCTACCTTACATACCACCTACAAATCCACCAAGACACTCTACATCAGACATACCCACTACAAACTTACATCAAGCAGACTACACTACAAATATACCAACCCCAGTCTACATCCATGAAGACGAAGAACAATCCTTACCAAGATCTCCAACCAGTATAACCTCCTCAGCCATGCCCAACAATGAGCTGTTGACCCTTACTTCGGAGAATTTTGTTCTTGACAAATCATTTTTCAAAGCAGATTTCTTTAGTACTCAGAATACTGAGAAAAGGAATTGGTTTTTCAAAACCTTTACTTCCGAAAGGAGTAAAGTACAAACTGAATTTTATGATTACATTACATTGCATAAATCATCCATGTTATTTTTTGATTGGTTTGAATTACATTATGCATCTGTTCATAACATTACATATCCATTTGCATCCATCAAACATACATGCCCAATTACAACCAGATCCAAAGCTTCTACTTGGAATCTCTCAAGTGGTCAGACAGTTGAATCAGATCATCCACCCTTGAGAAATCTACAACTAGAACTCCAGAACCAACCTGTTGAAGCAACACCCTACAAATTACCCAGTGATGATACCCTTACAAACACCAAACATATCATCAACCAAAACAACTTTACAAATACAAATCTTGGCACTTTGAGCAGACAGCTCACACGTGTTGAGAAACACCTCCAACGAGCCAGTACTAGTACAGCTGGCACCACAATTACAAAACCTTCAGCAGAACCCAAACTGAAGAACCCAGTCTTTAAACATTTCCAGGTTACAAAGACAAGCCTTTACAAATTCGGGAAAACCAAACAGATTTCCTGAAACAAATCCAGTCACAGCTACAAAATCTAGACGGTCCATCCTTAACCGTTCAAGAAACACCCCAAGTATCCACATCTGAAACAAATGTGAATACTTTACAAAATAACCCTGAGCAATCTTCCTCTGATGAAGATGCTTTTCAAAGTTCCCAGCCTGAGATCAACAGATTAACATGGCAAACACCCAAAACAACCTTAGCTCCAGATATCACCATATCTTCCGAGCCAAATATCCTCAACCAACACAAATACAATGCGTCATGCTCTATGAATGGAACATAGATGGAATGTCAGAATACAACATTCTGAACACTCTACAACAGATGACTTTGGCAGCCAATGCTTACAAAACTCAGACAGGCACTGCTGACAGAGCAATTGCTGAACTCCTTATTGCCGGTTTTTCTGGCCAGTTAAAAGGATGGTGGGACTATCATCTCACAGAAGCAGACCATCTTCACATCCTGAATTCAATCCAGCAGTATGAAGACAAAACACCTGTCTTAGACTCATCTGGAAACACTGTCCAAGATGCAGTTTCATGCCTGATCCTCACAATCTCCTTACATTTCATTGGAGATCCATCACACCTGAAAGACAAGAATGCTGAGCTTCTGTC
The DNA here is from genome assembly GCA_964035475.1 of Salix caprea. Classification (NCBI taxonomy): domain Eukaryota; kingdom Viridiplantae; phylum Streptophyta; class Magnoliopsida; order Malpighiales; family Salicaceae; genus Salix; species Salix caprea. The sequence goes on from OZ037743.1 coordinate 1,621,759, forward strand.
CAACCTTCGGTGCAAAAAGCTTAGTGACTTTCAATGGTACAAAAACACCTTCATGACCCGAGTCATGTTAAGGGAAGATTCCAACCAGCCATTCTGGAAAGAAAAGTTCCTTGCGGGCTTGCCTATTCTCTTAGGAGAAAAAGTTAGAAACAAGATCAAGGATGCTTACTCTACAAAGCTCATTCCATATGACCAACTTACCTATGGTGAACTCGTCAGCTTCACCCAGAAAGAAGGTCTTAAGATCTGCCAGGATCTTAAATTACAAAAACACTTGAAGTGGGAGATGAAGAGAACCAAACAAGAGTTAGGTTCATTTTGTCACCAATTTGACATTTCCACCTCCAAACCATCTTGCAGTGGAAATTGTTCAAAGCCCAAAAACCACCATGAATCAAAACCACCCTACAAAAGATCATCCCACAAACACCGCAAACACTACAACTCCAAATACAGCTCCAAAAAACCTGACCAAAGCTACTACAAAAAACCCTACAAAAAATTCACCAAACATTCAAAACCTTTTCAACCAAAGAACAAAAACTTTGATTGGAAAAATGCTACATGTTTCAAATGCAACCAAAAAGGTCATACGGCTGTATTTTGCAAAGTACAAAAGAAACTACATGAACTCAATATTGATGAAGATACCATCAATTTGTTACAAAACCTGTATCTTGAAACCTCAGATATAGAACCCTCTTCCTCAGACATTTCTGAAGAAGAATTCCAAGTTGATGAGCTAGCAGATTCCAGTGCTACCTCAGATACTTCAAAGTCCAACGAAATCAGTGTCCTCACCCAAGACCAAGAATTCATCCTTGAGGCCATCAAACGTCTTGATGATCCTCAACTACAAAGAGTTTACTTGGATAATCTGTTAAAAAATTTCAACAGAACAGAACAACCTCCAGTAAATCCTAATCCTCCAGCTCGTACTATGTTGCCATCAACTAGTACCAACACTTATGATCTCACAAAGATCTTAAGTAAAAAGAAAACCAAAACCTCCATCACAATCCTAGAATTACATTCTGAGATAAAAAGCCTCAAAACAGAGTTACAAGCCCTCAAACAAACCCAGCAAAAAGACTCTGCCATTCTACAAAACCTCCTGTCCAGAGTTGAAAACCCGTCAGACTCTGATTCTGATCAAGAAGAAACAGACCCTGACTTACATGCATTACATGATACAAATTTGGAACAAATTGATACTGCATTTTTAGATGTGTTATCCCAGATTTCTTCCAAAAAATACATAGTTAAACTGTCAATAGTTTTTTCTGATGATTACAAATTAGATACTATTGCCTTGTTTGATACTGGTGCAGATTTAAATTGCATTAAAGAAGGCGTAGTTCCAAAGCGTTTTTTACAAAAAACTAATGAGAAATTGTCAGCTGCAAATAGCTCCAAGCTAGATATTGCAGGTAAAACACAGGCTTCTGTGTTGAACAATGGCATTTCTATTACATCATTTTTTATTGTTACAAAGGACATAAACCATACCATCATTCTAGGTACTCCATTCATTGATTTGCTTACTCCATATAAAGTACGTCATGACTCCATTACATCTAGAATAAATGACATTAAGCTTAAATTTCCATTCCTAGAACAATCTAAGGTTAGGAATTTAAACTTAATCAAAGCATGTTCCATACATACATATCATATCAATGCCCTTATACATGGAAAGACATATCATCTACATGACTTACAAAACCATGTTTCATTCTGTCGCATTGACAAACAACTGCAAGATTCTTCTCTGAAGAAGAGGATTGCAGATTTACAAAGTAAGATTGAGCAAGATCTTTGCTCAGACTTACCAACAGCCTTCTGGAAAAGAAAACAACATGTTGTTGATCTTCCATATGAAGATACTTTTTCAGAAAAACACATACCTACAAAGGCTAGGCCCATACAAATGAATGCTGAGTTAGAACAGCATTGCAGACAAGAGATTCAAGATCTCGAGTCTAAAGGTCTAATTACAAAGTCCAGATCACCATGGTCCTGTGCCGCATTTTATGTAAACAAAAACTCAAAAATTGAGAGAGGCACACCTAGGCTAGTGATCAACTACAAACCTCTGAATTCTGCTCTTAAGTGGATCAGATATCCAATTCCAAATAAAAAAGATTTATTACAAAAATTGGATGCTGCATTCATCTTTTCAAAGTTTGATATGAAGTCCAGTTTTTGGCAAATCCAAATTGACCCAAAGGACCGATACAAAACTGCATTTACTGTTCCCTTCGGCCAATACGAATGGAATGTCATCCCTTTTGGCTTGAAAAACGCACCATCTGAATTCCAAAGAATCATGAATGACATATTCAATGCATACTCTACATTTTGCATTGTATATATTGATGATGTTCTTATATTTTCTCATTCCATTGATCAACATTTCAAACATCTTCATACATTTTTCCATGTTGCTAAACAAAATGGTTTAGTAATTTCAAAATCAAAGATCTCTTTATTTCAAACCCGTGTCCGTTCCCTAGGACATTACATATCCCAGGGTACAATCACGCCCATTGAGAGATCTCTGGAATTTACAAATAAATTTCCTGATAGGATTACTGACAAAACCCAGTTACAAAGGTTTTTAGGTAGTCTCAACTATGTTTTAGACTTTTATCCCAACTTAATCAGAATTGCAAAACCCTTGCATGATAGATTAAGAAAAAGTCCAGAACCTTGGTCTGATCTCCATACCCAGATAGTCAGACAAATCAAAGACCAAGTTCAAAGTATTCCATTATTGCACCTAGCAGACCCATCAGCACCTAAGATTGTAGAGACAGATGCCTCAGACATAGGATACGGTGGGATTCTCAAACAAGTGAAAGGATCCAAAGAGCATATTATTCAATTTACATCTGCACATTGGAATGACTGTCAAAAGAACTATTCCACTGTGAAAAAAGAAATTATTTCCATCGTTTTATGCATTACAAAGTTTCAAAGTGATTTATTAAATCAAAAATTTCTTTTACGCATTGATTGCAAGAGTGCAAAAGAAGTTTTACAAAAAGATGTTCAAAATCTTGCATCAAAACAGATCTTTGCCAGATGGCAAGCAATCTTGTCCATTTTCGATTTTGAAATTGCCTATATAAAGGGGGAGATGAACTCACTTCCAGACTACCTAACAAGAGAGTTCTTACAAAACAAACCCTCTCATCCTCCTCAACATGCCTCCCAGACCACACAGAGATAAGGGGAAAGCCCCTGATACAAAACCTTCAAAGCCTACAAAGAACCCAGTTCTTGCCTCTCCAAAGCTTTTGACAGACGCAATCAAAGACATCAAAAATACAAAGTCCTGGTATGACAAAGTTACCCAGGAAGAAAACGACTATTCGTCTATCAAAGATGAAAAGCTTGAAGAAGTGTCCAACGAAGTCCTTATCAGACTTTCAAAGAATCCTGGCCTTCTTGAAGCCATCAAGAAAGGTTATGAAATGTTCAAAGAATCCTCAGGTGACTCCCAGTCACTCTCAGGTAGTATTTCTAAACCCATTATAAAAACCCAAGCAGGTTCTTCCTCTTCAAAACCCCTGCTTACTTTACAAAATCAAATTCAAATTCCTGCAAATTTTTCAAAGACAAAATCAAAATATATTGAAAAACCAAAAATTCAGAATATTTGGACAGTTGAAAATGGCTTTCCAGACCATGATGTCCACCTTACAATTTCAAAGATCTTTCCAAAAGATTTTCATTTTAAATCATGGGATACAACCAAATCCCGTTCTTATTATGAAAATATTTTACAAGTGACAGGATCAGTTACATTCAAACACTTTTACAAACATCCTTCCCATACAGATCCTGCCTATTCCACTTGTACCATCCAAAGAATCATATCCCCAGAAAAATGGAGTAGAACCCCTCCATACACTCCTATCCTCTTTCCAACAGACATACAAAAACAAAATCCTCATTTTCCCGCCTATACATATTGGGATTATGAACAAGCCTGGTTCAATGCCTTCCTCATACAAAATCAAGGAAATAGCCATTCATGGTTATTCTTTTTTAATACCTCCATAGACACCACAAATTTTCCTATCTGGTTCAAACACTGGTGGGATATGTTCGGTTGTACTCCTGAACTTCTTCATGATCATCCATTAACTGAAGAAGGATACAAGTTTTTCAAAGCATCATATCAACCCATTCCCTCAGAAAGACGGTACAAACCAATTACATTATTTTGTGCCAAGTTCTTTTTGCCTTGGGTATGTTCATGGTACTATGACTACAGCTCTATAGACGGTTCAATAATCTTGATCCGGAGATTCAAAGTAAAATGGTGGGATGCCTTCAGAAAAGAACCCCAATGTTCCCTGAAAGCAGTAGAAGACTGGTTCAAATCCCAGAAGCTTCTTCCAGCCATTCCTCAAAATAATCATTCTCAGTTTTTAGCTCAAAAAGCCAAGACTGCAGCTCTCTTTGCCTCTGCTCAGACTCAAGAAGAATACCTTCAGATTCTATAGAGTCTAGCCCCTTCCAAAGAAGATGAATCCATCTCCTCCAACAGCTCATCCAGCTCAGCCTCCTCTCCTGTCATTTCACTTGGAAACGACAATGAAGATGACTGTTTTGGAATCCTGCCTCCAGTCAAGCACTGACCTTGTCCTCCAAAGCAAGTGGCCCTACCACTCCTAAAGCATCCAAAGAAGGAAGCTTCCTCCTCCCCAGGAAAGTTCCAGGAAAGCTCCTACAAAAAGACAAAGACAAGACATTTTTGTCTCCTTCCTGCACTACAATCCAAAGAAGGAAGGTTCCTCATCTTTTGTCTCCTTCCTACACTACCATCCAAAGAAGGAAGGTTCCTCCATGGCCAGGAATTTTCCTACAAAATGACAAAGCATCCAAGGCTACTCTTCTATATAAGGAGTATTCGTCTTCATTCATAGGCAGATAACATTTGGGAGATAACAATTGAGAGTTCAGTTTCAATTTTCCATTGTAATCTCAGAGAGAACAATTAGCGGGAGATACAATCTGTTGTATTAAATTGTCTCTCAACCCTTGTCTAATGTAACCAATATCCATCACCCATATTTCCAAAGCTAATATATATTTCGTTTTTCATATATCTTTTGTTATCATATTCAGTTTTAGTTTAAATTGCATATTTTAATTTTCTGTTTTACATATTTAAGTATGCTCTGTGTTTGATCAAGGATCCTGACGTTGCTGGTCTTGCCTTGTTCTTACGCATCAGAAATTTTATTGTCTTTGCATTCTATTGTTATCATCATATAGCTAGTTCAAATTCCGCATCCAAGCTAGTCCATGTCATATAGCTAGTTCAAATTCCGCATCCAAGCTAGTCCATGGTATTAGAGCCTTGGGTTTGTGACAATTTCTGGAGAGAAAAGAGAAAACCAGTGAGGGGTTGAGAGTTAGATTTCTTGACTGTGCGACGTAGGAGCGGCCGTAAATCCCGTAAGTCCCGTTTAGCCGAGGAAGGCGCCTAGGGTGGGTAGGAAAGTTCTCCATTAACTGCTGCTTGAAATCTAGTTGTGCCCCCAACAATCTGTGTTTGTTTCCTTTTTCACTATGAATTTAAATTCCTTTAGCTTTTATTCCTGTTCCAGCTTTTGCTAGATATCTTGTGTTCATTTGTGTTTATTTGCTTTATTTGTGTTTTTAATTATGGATTCAAACTTTTTTAGATCTACATCTGTTTCTGCATCTTCTACATCTGAATCCTCGGATTCTAGGAGGATCATACAAAGTGAAGAAATTACATTTGAAGATTTTACAAAGTATTTAGATAATTGGAAAATCCCAAGCATCTTGGCCAAACAACTCACTTGTGTTGAGAAACACCTACAACGAGCCAATACTACCACAGTTGACACCACCAATCCAAAACCTTCAGTTGAATCTAAACTAAAAAACCAAGTCTTTAAGCCTTACCAGGTTACAAAGATAAGCAAACTATAAATTCAGGAAAATCAACCAGACTTCCTAAAAGCCATCAAAACACAACTATAAAATCTAGATAGTTCATCCCAAACTGCTCCAGATACACCACAAGTGTCTACAAACATTGTAAACACCCTACAAAATAGTCCAGAGCACTCTTCAGACGAGGATGCTTTCCAAAGACAACAACTTGAAATCAACAGACTAACATGGCAAACACCCAAAACAACCATAGCTCCAGATATCACCATATCCACCGAACAAAACATCCTAAACGAACACAAATACAAAAAACATTTCCACTCCAAAGCAACCTTAACAAACCTACTACAAAAACCCTACAAGAAATTTACCAAACACTCAAAACCTTTCCAGCCAAAGACCAAAAACTTTGGCCTGAAAAACATTACATGTTACAAATGCAACTAGAAAGGACATACATTTCATTTCTGCAAAATCAATGCAAAGTTGCATGAACTTCAGATTGATGAGGACACCATCAACCTGATACAAAATCTGTATATTGAAGCCTTAGATACAGATCCTTCCTCATCAGGCACTTCTGAAGAAGAATTACTAGTTGACGAGTTAGTAACTTTCAGTGCTACCTCTGATACTTCTACAAAAATCTAAAAAACTCAATGTCTTAACCTAGGACCAAGAGTTCATTCTTGAGGCTATCAAAGGACTTCATGATCCTCAGTTACAAAAGGTCTACCTGGATAAATTGTTGAAAGACTTCAACAAAACAGAAAAAACTCTCAACCCTTCAAACCGTACTGTGTTACCCTCAACCAGTACGAATACTTATCATCTTACAAAGATGTTAAGTAAAAAGAAAACCAAAACCTTAGTTACAATCCCAGAACTAAAACCTCAAAGTTAAGTTACAAATCCTAAAACAAACATAGCAAAAAGACTCTGCCATTCTACAAACCCTTCTGTTTAAAATCGAGAACCAGTCAGACATTAAGTCCGAATCAGAAGACAAAACCCTTGAGTCTCATACATTGCATGATACAAACATTGATCAAATTGATAATGCTTTTTTAGATGTGTTAACTCAAATTTCTTTAAAGAAATATTTGGTCAAAATATCATTAGTTTTTACTAATGATTTCAAATTAGATATTATTGCCTTATTTGATACAGGTGCAGATTTAAACTACATTAAAGAAGACATAGTTCCAAAATGTTTTTTACAAAACACTTCTGAAAAGCTATCAGCTGCAAACAATTCCAAATTGCATATTGCAGCAAAACACAGACTTTTGTGTTTAACAATGGCATTTCAGTTGCATCATTTTTATTGTTACAAAAGACATCAATCATACCATCATTCTAGGTGCTCCATTTATTGATTTGCTTACACCATATAAAGCACATCACGACTGCATTACATCTACAATTAATGGCATTAAGCTTAAGTTCTCATTCTTAGAGCAATCTAAGTTCATGAATTTAAATTTAATCAAAGCATGTTCCTTACATAGATACCAAATCAATGTATTAATACAAGGTAAACAATATCATTTGCATGATTTACAAAACCATGTTTCTTTTTGCTGCATTGACAAACAAATGCAAGATTCTTCTCTAAAGAAAAGGATTGCAGATTTACAAAGTAAGATTGAGCTAGAAATCTGCTCAGACTTACCCATTGTTTTCTAGAAAAGAAAACAACATGTCGTTGATCTTCCATATGAAGTTACTTTTTTAGAAAGACAAATACCTACAAAAACTAGACTTATACAAATAAATGATGAGTTAGAGCAACATTGTCGACAAAGAGATCCACGATATTGATTCCAAAGGTCTAATACAAAAGTCCAGATCACCATGGTCATGTGCCGCATTTTATGTGACCAAAAACTTTGAAATAGAAAGAGGCACTCCCCGACTAGTGATCAATTACAAACCCCTGAATTCTGCTTTATAGTGGATCAGGTATCCGATTCCAAACAAAAAAGATTTAATGCAAAAATTACATTCTGCATTTCTCTTTGTCAAATTTTACATGAAATTGGGATTTTGTCATATCCAAATCGATCCTAAGGATTGTTACAAAACTGCATTTATAGTCCCGTTCGGCCAGTATGAATGGAATGTCATGCCCTTTGGCTTGAAAAATGCACCATCTGAATTTCAAAGAATTATGAATGACATCTTCAATACACATTCTACATTTTGCACTGTTTACATTGATGATGTTCTCATATTTTCTCATTCCATTGATCAACATTTCAAACATCTAAATACATTTTTCCATACTACTTGTTATACCCCAATTTTTGGGTTATTCCCCAAAATCTATCAAAAAATAACAAAACTAAAATAAAGGGGGATGGTGTCGGCAAAAAAAATCAAGTTGGAAATTTTGGATGTTTCCGAGAGCCTAGTCGTACCTCTTTTTGCCTAGAAATGAAGGAAAATGCAGATTCAAGGCTAAAATAATTTATTATTGGATAAATCTGTGTAAAAATTAAGTCGAAAGAAATAATTATATTTTTATGGGCCAATTTGATTTAATCGTCGGCCAATTTAAAGTGTAATTATGCTTCAGAATTAATTGAGAGCCCAATTAAGGATTTAATTAAGCACAAAGGCTTAATTATACTTTAAATGGGTCAAATTAATTTTATTAAGGGCTTAATTGGTGAGAAATTAAGTTTGGAAGCCTAATATGTGTTAAATTGAGAAGATTGGAATTTTCAGTGACAAACTTTTTGGGTGAAATCGAAAGCCAAAATTGAAGATAAAAACATTGTTCTTCCCGTCAAAAAACTAACCCATTTTTTCAATTTATTTTATATTATTAAAAAAACTGCAAAGTCATCACCGGAGCCATGCTGCACCTTGCCAGCAGCCATACCTGCCACCCACTTCTACACACAAGACACCATACCTGAACATCACTCCCATACTACAAGTTGCACAATTCAGTCTATAAAAAGAGAGGAAAATTTACATAAAGGCAGAGCACAGATGGAAAAACCCTGGGGGAACGAAATCACAGACGGGTGAAAACCACGGAAAAACAGAGGAGAAATTTTTAAGGTTAGACAGAGGAGGAAATACAAAAACTAGGATGAGATAAATTAGGGAAATAATACACTAAAATGGGGGGTTTTGCATACAAGAGAACAGATAGGGGCGAGAGGGAGACGACCAATCACAGGCAGCCATAAAAATGGACAACCCCTCATCCTCCCCCTTAGCGACAACAACTCATCTTCTTCTCTATCTCCGGTGGCCAGCCACCACCAACTCGATCATCTCCTACGCCATGAATCAGTTAGCCCTCTCTCCTTCCTTAACGTTGCAACTCCTCTCTTCCCCGCTGTAACTCCTCTCTTTCTCCCCGACGATGCCTCTATCTCTCTAAAAACCAGCATTTGATAGCTCTCTCTCCCCCACCAGCATAGTCGACGACCACCACTTGGTCTCCCTCCTTAGCTTCGGCAACATCTGCAACAAGCTCAACCTTCTTCTCCAGCTCCGGCAACTCCACAACAACAAAGCAGCAGCCCAGACCGACCCTTTTTCGACACCTCCTCAGGCCACAATTTTCAACGCCACCACGACAGGGAGAACCACCTCGATCTCTTCTACCCGGCGACAGTGGCAAGTGAGCCTCTCGTGGTGGTCGGCCGACCACCATTTTACTGTTCACGTGCAAGAATTAATTCATGCAGCATGTATATATATATATATATATATATATATATATATATTCTGCTCTTGGCCCAGCCCACCCAAGTCTATCATAGTTAGGCCCTTGGCCCACCTTGGCTGGGCCGACCCATTTAGTTGGGCTAGGCCTGACCCGAAATTTTTTATTTTTTTAAAAAAAAATATATAGAAAAATTCATTTAAAAAAACAATAAAAATTGTTGTTTTCGTGCATACGGCCGAATTCCAAGGTTTTCCAAGCATATATTTCGTAAAAAATATATATATGTTGCATCTTTCTCATACTTTGAACGAAAATTGGATATTGTAACCAGTTTATGATTATCCGTTGGAATTTTACCAAAATATCAAAATAATTTAGCAATTATTTTGTTTTACCTATCATAGTGTAAAATTACATTGTAAAGTACACTCGCAGATGATTAAAAAAATGTGTTTTTTAAATGCAGTGTAAAATTCTTTTGGTTAGTCTTTCAACTCCTAACGAGGTAGAGATTCACTAACAAAGAGAGATCTATGTCAAACTTTAGAAAAAACAACGAAAAAATCAAACTTAGAAAAAACAATTAAACAACAATGCAGCTTGCCTTAGGTAGGGTGCACTGGGGGTGATGCGTCTTCCCCTTGCATAACAAGTCCCCTTACCCAGACTCTCGCAGACCAATAGGTTTCCTAGTGATTGTAATACTAGGTGGCGACTCCTAATAATTATATTCTAATTTTTATGACTATAAAGCACCTCCATTTTCACCACGTACCAGTGTCTCTCCAAATCAGGGGATGGTAGGGTGTGAGGCGTGAAAAATCACAGTCACGACACTGCTAAATAAAATTGTTTAGTCATTTCAAAATCAAAGATTTCTTTTTTTCCAAACTCATGTTTGTTTTCTAGCTCATTTAATATGCCAAGGTACTGTGACACTAGTAGAGAGATCCTTAGAATTTACAAATAAGTTTCCTGGTAAGATTACTGATAAAACCCAATTACAAAGGTTTTTAGATAGTCTCAATTATGTTCTAGATTTTTATCCCAACCTCATTAGGATTGTTAAACCCTTACATGATAGGTTGAGAAAAAACCTAGTTCCTTGGTCTGATATCCATACAAATATTGTCAAACACATCAAAGAACAAGTCCAAACCATTCCCTTGCTTCATTTAGTAGACCCATTAGCACCTAAGATTGTCAAGACAGATGCCTTAGACATAGGTTATGGGGAGATTCTCAGACAAGTCAAAAATTTCAAAGAGCATATCATTCAATTTACATATGCCATTGGAATGATTGCCAAAAGAATTATTCCACAGTAAAAAACAAAATTCTTTCCATTTTTTTGTGCATTACAAAATTTCAAAGTGATTTATTAAATCAAAATATTTTTTACGCGTTGATTGCAAGTCAGCAAAAGAAGTTATACAAAAATATGTTCAAAACCTTGCATCCAAACAGATCTTTGTCAGATGGCAAGCGATCTTGTCCATTTTTTATTTCGAAATTGTCTATATAAAGAGAGATACAAATTGCATTCCAGACTACCTCACTCATGAATTCCTACAGAATCGCAAGAAAAATGCCTCCCAATACAACAATGAAAGATAACGGGAAAGCTCCCCTAACCCAGCCTACAAAACCAAAAAACCCAGTTCTTACACATACAAAGATTATCCATCAAGGATATCAAAAATTTAAAATCTTGGTACGACAAAGTTTGCCAAGAAGAAGATGATTATTCATCTCAAAAGGTACAAACAGAAGAACCAGTCTAGTTCTGGATAAATTCCATCTCACAAAATCCATATCTACTTCTAGCTATACAAAAGGTTTCTAGGAAAAGCTCAAGTGACTCCCAATCACTCACAGGTAGTGTTTCGAAATCTATTTCCAAAACACAGGCAGGTATTTCATCTCCAAAATCGTGTTTTCTTTACAAACTCAAACACCGGTTTCTTCAAATTTTACAAAATCAAAATCAAAGTATTTTGGAAAATTAAAGTTTCAAAAAATTTGGATTGTCGAAGATGGATTTCCTAGTGATAATGTTCATCTTACAATTTCAAAGATTTTTCCCTACAAATGGCATTTCAAAACGTGGAGCATAACCAAATCCTTTTATGAACTCATTCTTTAGGTTACAGGTTCATCTACATTCAAACACTTCCATACGTATCATACTCATTCTGAACCTGCATACTCCACCTACACAATACAAAAAATCATTCATCCATCCAAATGGGGTCATGATCTTTACAAACCCATTTCCTTTCCTCGAGATCAACAAATTCAATACCCTCATTTCCCTTCATATACATATTGGGATTACCAGCAAGCCAGGTTTAATACCTTCCTCATACAAAACTCAGATCATTATCACTCATGGTTGTTTTATTTCAAAACTTCCATAAACACTACAAACCTTCCCCTATGATTCATCCAATGGTGGTACTATTTCGAAAGCATTCTTGAAACCCTTTTAGACCATCCCATGGTCGAAGAAGGTTACAACCACTTCAAAAAAGCTTACTAGCCCATTCCATTAGAAAGCATATTCATACCTATTCTCCTCTTTTGTATAAAGTTCTTCGTTCCATGGGTGTGTTCATGGTTCTATGACTACAATTTACAAAACGGATCTCTAGTTTTGGGTCCTTGATCAATCACAGATTTAGAACATTTGTTTTCTACTTTGAAAGAATCCCACCATTTGATTAAGGATCCTAAGCTCTGTGATCAAGGATTAAAATGCTCTGTGATTATGGATTAAAGGTAATGTAGTTTTGGATAGTTTGGAAAGAATATATTTTAATGAATATCTTTTTATTTTATTGATGTTTATAATTAATTATAATAGGGATTTTTTTCATGTAGAATTGTGTCGGTGCAATTGATAGAATAAATGTTCGTGTTTGCATATCATCTGATAATCAAGTTCTATTTAATGAAAGAAAAGGTGTACCGATCCAAAATATTATGGTTGCTTGTAGTTTTGACATGCAATTCACATTTGTGTGGGCAAAACCATTCTATAAAGTTTCACAAGTTAACATCAATGTGAAAAACATATTAACTAAATATATGTAACTGTTTTTTGTTCAACCTCAAACTCAACTACAATTTTAATCAAATATTTCAATTTAAGTTATGAACCTCAATTACAAGTGCTTTTATAAAACTGTTTTTTTTAACCTCAATCACAGTACCAAACTCGCTTTTCATTTCATTCTCACCCAAGTAAAAAAATTAAGTTTCAACTTTTGTTTTTTTATAGGATTAAACTTTGTTCGGATCGTATTATCTTTTAAGTATCAACATGCTCTAAGATATGTGCTTAACAAACGAATAAATCAAGTGCATAAAGTAACGGGCAGCAGAGCCCTATAAGGAAAACAAAATTTACAACTGTATGATAATTTCAGTCACTTTCAAAACATTCCTGGTCAATGTTCACTCGGTGGCTATCGATTGATGACAAATTAACTAATATATTGCATTTGATTATATATTTTAGGCTATTATAAATGGTTATTATATTTCCCACCTTCACGTACTGTTTGGGATTATATACGAAGAAGATAAAAAATCATTGTTCACTCAGTGTTTGATTATGTTTGGGATTAAAAAAAAGAGGGTGCATGATAAATAAAATGTCAAGGATTTTTTGTTGTGTAAAAACAATAATTATTTATATTTGAGTCTGCATTAGGACTATTTATTTTCTTATACTAGTCATTAATTTACAATTAGATTCATGCATTTATAGCACAGAATCACATTCTTTACTTGAATTGAAACTCGAAAAGTGATAATATAAAAAAAAAACAAATTAATTCATCAATGTTTTGCTAATGAACCTTAGATCAATAAAAAATTGTTCTCCATTTTTTATTTTTTTTAATTAAAAAAAAAACCCTTCAAATTACTTTAAATTTTTTGAAGCAATCAACATTTATGACTTCCTCTTCAGAAAGTATATCCATGTTTTTTATGCTAAAATCATTAGTAAAAGTGAGCAAATATGTATTATTTTCAATTGATTGACTTTATAGGTCCACACATATCAGTATGCATGAACTCTAATGAATTTTCACTTTTCAATTGATCTCATTGGCAAAACAAGCTATGTAGTGCTTGTTGATGACACAAGTATCACATACCTTTTTTAGATGATCAATGTGAGACATATATTTGACAATCTTTTTACTTGCAAGTATTTTAGGCTTTTAAAATTTAGATGTTCAAACCTGAGGTGTCAATGCTATTTTTTATTATTGATGATGAAACTCAAACACTTTGTTGCATCATAATGGATGTTCAGTAGGGACATCCTATTTTTGGACATCTTGATAAAGGCAATCAATCTCTCGTTATTGTTTTTAACTGAAATATGATAATTCTTCATAAAGAGAGTATACCCTTGTCTCTACAAGTTTACCTATATTCAACATATTGTGTTTGATGGTTAGAATATAATTCACATTTACAATGTAGCTATGATTATCATTCTTCAACTTTATTAGGATGTTGTCTTTCCTTTTAACTGAAACTTTTGAAGTATCTCCAAACACGACTTGTCCTTGTATGATCTCATCTACATCACTAAAAAGATCATGTTATCCGCACATATGATTATTAGCTCCAAAATCTAGATACCGAACATCCTTTTATCTTTTGCCTAATCCTTGTTGGACAAATAATACAACTCATCCTCTAATGATGGTATCTTCATTTTCTTAGTTAGATTATTCACATAACTCAACTGGAGTTTCTTTTGGCATTCAATGTTATAATACCCAAATTGACTACAACTATAACATTACATATTTCTCTTATCATGGTTATTGTAATTGTCTCCTCTTATTATAAGAGTAAATGTTTGTTGTCCTTGTACCTCCTCTGGTGGTGTTTCTACCATCTCTTGCTCTGAATCCTGTATTTCAAGATTCTTTTCCTTGAAATCATTATCCTTGAAATCGTTGGAATCCTCTTTTTCCTTGTGTATTTCTTCCTTAAGGTGTGTATTCATTTGTTCAAGACCCCTCTTACTCATATTTGTTTTCCTTGAAATACAATTTTGTTGCAATGCATGTTCTATTGCTTTATCATTATTTTTTATATATAATATTTTGTTCATGAGCTTATAGAGAACCCATCAAGTCATCCACCATCAATTTGTCAATTTTTTTAGATTTTTCAATGGCAACAATAACTTAATAAGAATTTGGATTTAGGGATCTCAAGATTTTTTCAATAATGTGAGCATCTCTGAGGCCCTCTTCATTTATCTCATTTGATTGACTATCACCATAATTATTTTGTGATAATCAGAAACAAGTTCTAAGGATGTCAATTGTAATGATTCAAATTTACCTCGCAAAGATTAAAGATGAATCCTCTTGATTTTGTCAGCACCTTTGTATTTTTATTAAAGATCCTCCCATATATCTTTGGAATTTTCTACGTAAACAATAATTTCAAATGTGGCTTCATCAAGACCTTGATAAATGGTGGTATTGGCTTTGTTGTGTTTCTTTATTTTGTTTTTGAGGACTTGCTTCTACATTTTTTTTATATAGAATCTCTGCTTTTTTAAACTCCAGGTCATCATAACCATATTCTATAATCAATATGTTTTATTGTGAGCCAAGAAATGTCTTCATTGTGATACACCAATTATCGTAATTATGTTTGGACAACTCTTGGATAAGTGTCTGATTATTTTCTAGTAGTCATTGTATTCTTGAAATGACTATATCACCTTCTAGGAATTGAATATTAAAAAATAGACACCACATATGAATCTTAAATGGTTTGTAGTGATATTAGCTTTGGTTAATGTCAAATACTCAAAGTATTATTTTCCTTAAGAATTATGTGTGTTGTTACATTGTCTGCTAGACATAAATCTCTATGATGAAAATCTATGTCACTATTCAAAATATAATCAAAGTTTATTATTTACTTGAGTCTAACTGATCATGTTTATTATAAACATAATAACATAAATATTTCAATATAAATAAAAATTATTAATCATCTCTAATGATTCCACCACTAAGCATGTTTTCAATATTATTCTAGTTTTCAAAGAAAATCAAAAACATCAAGATAAGTATTAACATCAACATAAGCATTATGATTTTCATAATCATCTTTATGAATAAAATTAGTCTCAACTGTATTTTGTTATAGAGAGGTTTGATATAAATCTATAAGATGTTTTGTGTACGATAGTTACGCAACCAATGACCATGCATACCACACCTATGACACTTATCTTTCGGTTTATACAAATTCTTACTTTTTACTGTCTAAGTTCATTGTGTCTCCATTTCTAGTGGTATTATAGGTTGCTTTTTTAGAAGGATTATCTCTTCTTCTTTCCATTTTTTCATACCTATATCCTTTGTTCTTTCTTGTCTTCTAGACAAAAGGTTTCATTCACTTCAGGGAATAGTTAATAACCTATGGGATAAGATTAGTATTTTTTTCATCAAAAGCTTATTATTTCATTCAGCCACAAGAAGACTTCAAATTAATTCTGAATACCTTTTGAAATTATACATTCTGTATTGTTGTTGTAGGAGAATATTTGAGGAATGAAAGTAGAGAATGTTTTCTCAAACATTTTCTCTTCTGTGATATATTTACCATACAATTTCAATTGTGAGGTAATTTGAAAAGAGCAGATTTATATTCACTAATCGCTTTAAAATCTTGCAACCTCAAGTGCAACCAATCATAACGAGCTTGAGAAAGTATGATAAACTTTTGGTGGTCATATCTTTCATTTAGATTTCACCATATATTATTTCCTCTTTAATGGTCTTTCAAAGATTCATAGCTTCTAGATGAATCTCAGCGTCATTGTTTCATCACAAATAATTATTTCTAATAATATCAAGAGTGATAAATTCAAGTTTTGTTAGATTTTACATTATCTTTATCTATAAGAACAAGAAATAACTTATTAAATAAAATTATGAATATAAAAGAAAAAAATTTGACCCTTTAAGACTATTATTTATGTACCTTTAGAAATACTAGTTCTTCAGGAACTGTATTTAATTTATTTAATTCTTTAGAAACTTGTAATGCTATTTCTTCATGAATTATTTTAATTTATTTAATTCTTCAGGAAAATTAGTCCTTTAAGATAGTTATTTGTTTAAAAATACTAGTTCATCAAGAATTGTATTTAATTTATTTAATTCTTCAGGAACTTGTTATACTCGTTTTTCATGAACTATAAATCTCTTTCTATGAATAAAAGTGAAAGAAAATTTTACAAAAATAAATTACAATAATGAAAAGAGAAAATATTAAAATTGATATAAGCTACATAATACTCGTGCTAATAACATGTTATAAAAAGAATAAATAATCAACATATAAAGACATATGTATTCAAAGTATAATTAAAAGAGACAAGAGAGAAATATATTTTTTTATTATGAACTCTTCTATTTTTTTCAAAAGTACTAAGAATATAAGACAAGTGATCTATTTATAGGAGAAGGACATGAGCTCAAGGGTTATGGAAATCCAAGAGGCTAAACTCAAGAGTCATGAATATTCAATACACATAATTATAAATTTATAACGAATTGTTCATTTCATTCCATTTTATATCCTCTTTTTGTTTTATTAAACTATTTACACTAACTTTTATTTATTGTAGCATGTTCTCGTCTTTTTCTATAACTTTTTACAAACTTATTTTTTGTATTATTTTTAAATTGCTTGGAGGTAAGGGTTTTCAACCAAAGATGTAAATTCCGTTCCGTTCTGGCCGGAACGGCCGGAACGTTCCGTTCCACTACAAAATCCGGGACAAAACGGCGATGTTTTTGTCCCGGTTTGAATTCCGGTCAGATCCGGAAATTCCGGCCCAATTCCGGCCGGAACGCCTCGGTTCCGTTCCGGGCGTTCCGTTCCGAGTTCATCAAAACGACGCCGTTTCATGTCCCCTTACAAAACACACAGAAACGACCCCCGATTCCACAATTCCCAAATCAATTTCGTTTCTTAAACCTCAACTTTGCAGAGAGAGATGGCAAAATTCTCACTCGAAGATGGAGAAGGGCCAAGCTTTCCAAGGCCAAAAAGACAAAGACCCTCTTCTCCCTCTCCTCCTCCTCCTCCTCCTCCTCCTCCTGATTTTACCATGGAAGAAATTGTCCGTGAGGACGAAGAATCTGATGAAGATGAGGAAGAAGACGACGTGGACACAAGTGATGGAAGTGAAGAGGAAGATGAGGACGAGGAAGAGGAAGAGAAGAGGAAGAGGAAGATGAGGACGAGTAGGGTTGGGCGGCGGCTAGAGAAGAAGAAAGCATGGGTAGGGTTGGATGGGTAGGGTTGGATGGGTATTTTTTTTTGTTTTTATACTAATTATTATATAATAATTAATTATTAATTATTATATAATAATAGTTAACATAAAAAATAGGGGTATTAATTTGATTGAATTATTTGTAATGGAATGTATTTTAATTAATTATGTTTGAACTTATTGATTATTTCTTAATGTGTTTATTTTGTTTTTTTTAAGTTTTTCTAACATCAAAAACAATAAGTAACATTAATTAATTTCAAAATTCAAATTCAAATACAACAACCATAAAAAAACATAGAATTACTTGAAAAACATACAATAAGTAGCTTAAATTTCAAATATTTTGGATCTTTTAATTATAATTAAATTCATTTTTTATTTTTTATTTTTTAAAAAATAATTTTATTGTTGGTATTTTAGAGATGTTTCTAATTTTGAGATTATGTTTGTTTGATTTTGTGTTTGTATTGTATAATTTAAAGTTAATTTATCTTGAATTTTAATTATATTTGTTAAAATATTTTTTTTTCATATATATATATATATATATAATTAATTATATATGAACAGTACAAAACCGGAACGGAACGCCGGAATGCACCGAAACCGGAACGTTCCGTTCCAAACAAAAAACCGGAACGGTACCCGGAACGGATTTTACAACTATGTTTTCAACACGTCTCATCCCTTCTAAAACTATATTGTGCTCAATAATAAATGTTTTATCCATTTTCTTCTCATTGATTTTCTTAAACATGTTCATTATCACAAAAATAATAAACAAAATGATTAAGAAACACAATATAACTAAAGATTGGTTCGGTCGTTGAAAATGTATTTTTTTGGAAAAAAATTATAATCTTGTGCTTTTATATATATATATATATATATATATATATATATAGAAAATCAGAAAAGAGCTGTGACATTATCTAGGAAACCTTTTTGTGACCGCTAAGAAACTTATGGGTGATAATCATCCAGCAATTTATGAAGATTTCGTCTAAGAATTCTACACAACAATGACGTCCAGATACCACCTTATGTTCGAATATTTTTATTTTTTTTGTTTTCTAATTTTAATAAATAAAACAGTTGCTGTCCCAATCTAGACAATATGATCTTCGATCTTTCTTTTTCGTTTCTCTATTGATATTAAAGTTGCTTGATGGCCCTGACCGGCATTACCCCTACATTATTCTTTTCAAGATAATGGTTTGCAAGATTTTGATATCATTTTCTCTTATCCAATTCAAATATAATCATCCAAACATATATATAGTGCAGTGCCAATGATTAGTTAGATTTTCCTTCCACTATAAATACACATTCTGATGAGATGTTTGGAAATTTTGTTGACTTTGTAATCTTTTATTAACCAAAATTATTTTTAAAACTCTTCTCTTACATATTATGTTCCGCAGTATGCTTTAAAAGTATTTAAAAAAAAAAAAAAATAATTTATTTTTATTTTTTATTTGAAACTAAAATTTTTCATCAAAAGCTTATTATTTCATTCAGCCACAAGAAGACATGAAATTAATTCTGAATACCTTTTGAAATTATACATTCTGTATTGTTGTTGCAGGAGAATATTTGAGGAATGAAAGTAGAGAATGTTTTCTCAAACATTTTCTCTTCTATGATATCTTTACCATACAATTTCAATTGTGAGGTAATTTGAAAAGAGCAGATTTATATTCACTAATCGCTTTAAAATCTTGCAACCTCAAGTGGCAATCATAACGAGCTTGAGAAAGTATGATAAACTTTTGGTGGTCATATCTTTCATTTAGATTTCGCCATATATTATTTCCTCTTTAATGGTCTTTCAAAGATTCATAGCTTCTAGATGAATCTCAGCGTCATTGTTTCATCACAAATAATTATTTCTAAAAATATCAAGAGTGATAAATTCAAGTTTTGTTAGATTTTACATTATCTTTATCTATAAGAACAAGAAATAACTTATTAAATAAAATTATGAATATAAAAGAAAAAAAATTGACCCTTTAAGACTATTATTTATGTACCTTTAGAAATACTAGTTCTTCAGGAACTGTATTTAATTTATTTAATTCTTTAGAAACTTGTAATGCTATTTCTTCATGAATTATTTTAATTTATTTAATTCTTCAGGAAAATTAGTCCTTTAAGATAGTTATTTGTTTAAAAATACTAGTTCATCAAGAATTGTATTTAATTTATTTAATTCTTCAGGAACTTGTTATACTCGTTTTTCATGAACTATAAATCTCTTTCTATGAATAAAAGTAAAAGAAAATTTTTCAAAAATAAATTACAATAATGAAAAGAGAAAATATTAAAATTGATATAAGCTACATAATAATCGTGCTAATAACATGTTATAAAAAGAATAAATAATCAACATATAAAGACATATGTATTCAAAGCATAATTAAAAGAGACAAGAGAGAAATATTTTTTTTATTATGAACTCTTCTATTTTTTTCAAAAGTACTACGAATACAAGACAAGTGATCTATTTGTAGGAGAAGGACATGAGCTCAAGGGTTATGGAAATCCAAGAGGCTAAATTCAAGAGTTATGAATATTCAATACACATAATTATAAATTTATAACGAATTGTTCCTTTCATTCCATTTTATATCCTCTTTTTTGTTTTATTAAACTATTTACACTAACTTTTATTTATAGTAGCATGTTCTCGTCTTTTTCTATAACTTTTTACAAACTTATTTTGTATTATTCTTAAATTGCTTGGAGGTAAGGGTTTTCAACACGTCTCATCCCTTCTAAAACTATGTTGTGCTCAATAATAAAAGTTTTATCCATTTCTTCTCATTGATTTTCTTAAACATGTTCATTATCACAAAAATAATAAACAAAATGATTAAGAAACACAATATAACTAAAGATTGGTTCGGTCGTTGAAAATGTATTTTTTTGGAAAAAATTTATAATCTTGTGCTTTTAAAAATATATATATATATATTATAAATAGAAAATCAGAAAAGAGTTGTGACATTATCTAGGAAACCTTTTTGTGACCGCTAAGAAACTTATGGGTGATAATCATCCAGCAATTTATGAAGATTTCGTCTAAGATTCTTCAAAAAAAAAAAAGATTTCGTCTAAGAATTCTACACAACAATGACGTCCAGATACCACCTTATGTTCGAATATTTTTATTTTTTTTTGTTTTCTAATTTTAATAAATAAAACAGTTGCTGTCCCAATCTAGACAATATGATCTTCGATCTTTCTTTTTCGTTTCTCTATTGATATTAAAGTTGCTTGATGGCCCTGACCGGCATTACCCCTACATTATTCTTTTCAAGATAATGGTTTGCAAGATTTTGATATCATTTTCTCTTATCCAATTCAAATATAATCATCCAAACATATATATAGTGCAGTACCAATGATTAGTTAGATTTTCCTTCCACTATAAATACACATTCTGATGAGATATTTGGAAATTTTGTTGACTTTGTAATCTCTTATTAACCAAAATTATTTTTAAAACTCTTCTCTTACATATTATGTTCCGCAGTATGCTTTAAAAGTATTTTTGAAAAAACACAAATAATTTATTTTTATTTTTTATTTGAAACTAAAATTTTGGGTGTTTTTTTATCATTTTCATATGTTGATATCAAAAATATTTTTTTAAAAAATATATCATTTAAAGTATTTTTAAACAAAAAACATTTTCAAAAACAATTTCGATCACACTCTCAAAAAGTCACTTAATATTACCGGCGTTACCCCTACATTATACAGAATGTGTATATAATTTATTTTAAAAAAAAAAACCATTGGAATTGTAAGGATAATAAACATAGGATTCGGCTTTGGTTTATTTATTACTTTTTGTTTTTAAAAACGAATTGATGAATGACACTAAAATAGGCCTTAAGATGACTATTTTGATCCAATTCAAATTATTATAATTAATACTAAAATTATTAAATAAAAAAAAGGAAGCAATTTTCATGTTATTTTGGGATTTTCTTTTCTTTTTTATTAGAATGTTATTATAAACCAAAATAAATCATGGGTTATTCAAAATATATACTTGAAATTAAAAAAAATTTAACAAAAATGTGTCTTTCAAGGTTTTAAAAATAATTCTAGTATGAATTTTATATTTTTAAAATAAGAAGGAGAAGAGAACATGTCCTCTTATATATATCAACTATCATCACCTCTTCTACATCTAGATAGTAATTAAATACTACGTAAAACAAGTGTTCCACTTGTGTATTATTTAATAAATTTGAATTTGAATATATTTATTACATAAATTTGATAATTAAAATGAATTTAATATGTTTAAGTTTTGAATCATATAAAATAGTTTTTAACTTGACGAATGTAAATATTAAGGACGTAAATTGAATTATTTTAAAACACCATAGAATTG
This sequence comes from Salix caprea, assembly GCA_964035475.1. Taxonomy (NCBI): domain Eukaryota; kingdom Viridiplantae; phylum Streptophyta; class Magnoliopsida; order Malpighiales; family Salicaceae; genus Salix; species Salix caprea. The sequence continues at coordinate 1,644,157 of OZ037743.1, forward strand.
ATTTGTAAAATTTATAATATTATTGGTGTAGATTACATTATCTTAATCCAATAATTTGTCACCTAACACTTCAAGCATATACTCTTAGCTTAGGACCCGAATCTGGGCATGGACTTGGCTTCCCCAATACAAACCAAATGACTGCCTCAAGTAGCGGCGAAGAACAAATGTCTACTCTCTTACATCAGCTCTTCTTTTTTCAACATTCAGGTTTTGAATCTCATTATTATATGCTTTCAAAATTACACATAACTCTCAAAAAGTCACTCTCTTATTTCGTTGTACACAGGCACAAAAAATCTAGTAATCATAACCCGACTTGAACACTCCGATTTAAAAAAAAAAAAAAAGAGTATATGATGGCTACATTTTTTTCCTATAAAACCCAAAGTCAACAAAAAAAAATTGTTACGTTATAGACAAATTTATCAAGATTTTTAAAATATTTTTATGTGGAAAATTTGTTTCTCCGTGATATCTTCTCTCTCATTTGTTTTTAAAAAGTGGATGTTAAATCCAACTAGATAAGATTGTTAATTGAGATTGCCATCCGTCCTCCACAGCAAAGATTATTAACATTGGAAGCATTAACTTGGACCAATTTTACTGGTTTACTGATTTTGCACGAGTTAAGTCTAATTTTATTAATTTTTGAGTTTAATTTGATTTAGTAAATAAATAAATATTGGCTTGTAAAATCATAAAATTATAAAAGTCAACTCACAATTTCAAATACCTTGACCAAGATTGTTATTATCTGATTTATTGAAGTTAGAGGCATCAACTTGGACCGAGACCACTAACTTGGGGACCTGTTTAATTTTCCAACAAGCAGCCAAAATCGGTAGATGGGAGAGAAGAGGACGGTACTAATATTCACATTTTCTGGGGACGGCATAGTCATTTAGTGCCCGTTTGGACGGCGTTTTAAACACTGTTCTTAAAAAAATTCAATTTTTTTTATATTTTAAATAAATATATTTTGATGTTTTTAGATTATTTTGATGTGTTGATATCAAAAATAATTTTTAAAAAATAAAAAAAATATCATTTTGATGTATTTCAGCACGAAAGCACTTTGAAAAACTACCGCAACAGCTCTCCCAGACAGACCCTTAGTCATTGAGCAGTGGAGAGCAAGCAAACCCATGATGTTATAAATAGGGGCACGCACACAGACTTTGTTCATCACATTCACAAGCCACACACATAAATATATAAAAATTATAAATTTGTGTAATCGCCATGCCAGTTGCTGCTGATCACCTGGCGTCATTATCTGCAGGGGCCAAAAAAACTCCACAAACCTGCACCGATCCATTTCCCGGCGTCCAGACTGATCTCTGTGGGCTTGAGTTTTGGGAGAACTCCGTCCCCATCATCGATCTGGGAGCCCTTCATGGTCCTCGTCGCTCTGATATTATCAAACACCTTGCCCATGCATGCCAGCAATACGGTTTCTTCATGGTAGTCATCTTTATATATAAATAAATCTCTATATATTGTTTGGTGATATGAAACTCGATCGATTCTTTTGGAAAATGACTTGGTTTTGTAACGAAAAATGTCTAATACAGCTATTGATTTATCAGGTGAAGAACCATGGAATTTCAGAGAAAATATTGAGTAACGTAATGGGCACAGCAAGAGAGTTCTTCCATTTGCCAGAAGAAGAAAAGATGCAGTTACACTCTCCTGGTGACTTTACCAGTCCAATCAGGTTTGCTCCCGGCATCAAGGACGATGATCAGATTATCGTCGTCTCAAGGGAGTCCCTGAAATTTCTTAGCGATCCTCTCGAAAATTACTTGAATCTATGGCCTACAAACCCTTCATCCTTCAGGTAAGAAACAGATATATCATATAAGAATACAATAATTCTGTGTTTTTCAACTGCGCGCTGGGATGAATTTATAAAGTTTTGTGGTATCTCATTAATTGTTCACAGGGAGGCTGTGGCTGAGTATTGTGTGGCTGCTAAAATGGCAGAGATAACACTAACTGAGGCCATATTTGAGAGTTTAGGCATGGAGAGGGCATCGATGGACCAGATACTGGTCAAACTTGAACAAAACGTGTCTTTCAACTACTATCCAACTTGTGAAAAGTCAAATCTGGAGCACACTGTTGGACTTCGTGGCCACACTGACCCTTCTATAATCACAATGCTACTGTCTGATGAGGTTCCTGGACTGGAAATTTTTCAAAATGGCGAGTGGATACTTTTCAAGCCGCTGCCTAACACCTTGAGTGTCAATGTTGGTGACATCTTACAGGTCATTTTCTGCCCTGTTAGAGAATAATATAAATTATATTTTGGGACCTCACCTATAAGTTTAAACTTTCAGGTGAGATGGTTCCTTAACATGGTATTAGAGCCTTATTGACCCAGCGGTCACGAGTTCGAATCTCACCACCCCTATTCTATTTGATAAAAATCAAGCACAAGATAGAGTTGACATTTGTGCAAGTTTCAAAGCTAAAGGGCTTTTACTTGAGGGGGTGTGTTAGAGAATAATATAAATTATATTCTAGAACCTCACCTATCAGCTTAAGCTTTTAGGTGAGATGGTTCCTTAACTCTCCTGTTTACTTTTCATTATACGCTGCAATAATAAGAGATGGTCTGATTTATGTTTTCTTTATCAGGCGCTTAGCAATGGTGGATATAAGAGTTTGCTCCATCGAGTTGCTGCGAGTTCCGACAAAGAGCGTTTATCGATTGTTTCGAATTGCTATCCATCAAAAGATACTCAAATAGGACCTCCTAAGGAATTGATCGATGATGATCACCCGGCAATTTATAAGGATTTCAACTATAAGGAACTCTACGACTCGATGTTCAAACAAAGACCTCATGATTCCACCCGCTTGGACCCATTCAAAGTTTGTGCTGATTAAAAATAAAAATAAAATTCTCTGAGGAGATTTATCCCTCTTACGTTGCTGTAATAATATTATGTGAGATAAAAATATACGAGCTTTGTGGGGCTGTTTTTGCTCAAATTTATTGCTAATAACGACTAGATATTGAGTAACAAATAATATAAATTATATCTTTAAACTTTATATAATAAATTAAGTATTTAAATTAAAACATTTCTTCAACACATTTGTTTGGGAGTGTAGTTGAGGCTGTTTTTTAAAGTGTTTTCGTTCAAAAAATACATCAAAATGATATTTTTTTATTTTTGGAAAATTAATTTTGGTATCAGCATATCAAAATGATCTAAAAACACAAAAAAATATTACAAAAATATTTTTAAAATAAAGTGTCAAAAAGACACTAATCTAGTGTTCAGATTGCAGGTCCCCTACTTTTTTAACTTTCTAATTTTTTTTAGGGTACTTTTAGAAAATAGTATCATTTGTAAATATGTCGTGCCTACTCTTGTTTTTTTTTTTTTTTGGTATAAACCACGCGGTGTCCTGGACGCTGGCCCAGACTAATCCACGCTCGCACCGGGTCGGCCCATATAGGGGTAAAGTGCTCCCCAAGAGAGTGTCTCTATACACAAGCAGGGGTCGAACCCCGGACTTGCTTAAGGGAGGAGAGCGCCAAACCACTCACCCCGTGCCCTCTTGTTTAAATGGCTTGTGTGGACCAAGTTTGGCTAGCTAAATATTTGTAAGAAACTTAATCTTATTTTTTCATCTTGTCATTGTAAAGGTGATGCACTCCTTGCTCCAAATTGTGGAAGCAAATTATCAATCTACAAAGAAAACATTATGCCTAATAACACGAAAAAAGAAAATTCAAGATGTAGGATAAATGAAAGGTTGAATTATTTGTGTAGTCGATATCAAAATTAATTTTGACTTTTCTTTTTTTTGAAAATGATTTATATAGCACGATAGTGAGAGCGACATTGGAATTTTTTTTAATTTCTTAGAAGAAGCTAAAATAAAAACTAGAAATTAATAAGAAAACTTAAGAAAAATAAAATTTTACAAAGAAAACATAAAAGATAATTCAATTTTTATATGCTCAATTCAAAGAGATTGTCCATTCAATAGATTAAAGAGGATTAAATTGACCATCAAAGTAAAAGAATTATTTTTTAAATTCATGAAAATACTTAAACCCCATTAAGCAAGGAAAATAAAAAAAAGATAAAAGTAATTAGAAAATTCCCTAATTAACTCCTATGTCAATCAATTTAAAGATTGAAAATCATTTTTTTATATATTTGGTGACAAAATCTATAAGAGCGAAAAACAATCAAGTATTCCAAGCTATCTTTAAAAAATTTAATGATTTTTACTTGTCTTATTTTTTTAACCTAAAAGTTCAATCAATCAATTTATTTATTTCGATTTCTTCTTGATCCAAATCAACAATTACAGATTCAAAATTCACACACAAAAAAAGAGTTCAAAAAGCTTAAATGAAAACAATAGTTTACACATCCAATTCAAGCAAAATAAGTACTTAAATGCCAATAAATAAAGTTGTAAATATATTTTATAATAATGTAAAACAATATTGGAAGAAAACTCCTCTGAATTGAAAGCAAAATATAGTTCATAGTTGCTGGACAATTAAAAAAAAAAGAAAAAAAACATTACAGGGATGTTGTTTCAGTCGTGTTTTGTTCTATTTATTCTTTCCATTAGCTATCGAGTTTCTTTAGGATTCTTAGGATAATTATGAGTTTTTATGCTACTTATTTCTTCCTTACTTATTTGATCTTTAAAATTAGTTAAATTTTTAATAATTTATATTAAAAATGAATATTATTGCATTTGACCATCCTTACTTTATATTTCCATTCATGTCAAGCTAGAATTCAATGAGGAGATGAGATGAGCAAATTGTAGAAGCAAGTTAAATATCTAGAATTCAAATGTTTGTTTGGTACGTTGATTAACAAATCAAGCGACCCGTCAAACCACCCCAAATAAAATATTGCAATTGGACTTTTCTAATCTTGGACTTCTTACTTTCTTAGAGCAATGCAAAGGTATAGATTTGTTTACTAGTAAAAATCAGAGCCAGAACTTCCATAGATGAACAAATGGCAACCTCAAGCGATGAAGAAGACTATCATCTCCAGTATGCCTTGCAACTTGCAAGTGCATCAACTCTGCCCATGGTTTTCAAAGCAGTAATTGAGCTAGGTGTTCTTGAGATCATAGAAAAAGCTGGCCCTGCCGCCATGCTCTCCGCCTCACAGATCTCCTCTCAACTTCCCACTCAAAACAACCCAGATGCCCCTATTGTATTAGACCGTATCCTGTGCCTTCTGGCTAGCCATTCTATTCTGACTTGCTCTCTGGCCACCGAGAATCAAGATAGTGATCAGGTTCAAAGGTTATATGGATTGGCACCAGTAGCCAAATACTTCATCAGGAAGGAAGATGGAGGATCCTTGAGTCCCTATTTTCGTGTTATTCACGATAAAGTCATCATGGATCTCTGGTAATGTTGGGTCGTCTCCAAAACTATATATATTCATTTCCGATTCTTTTTTATGAAGAGAAACATTAAACGGTGTCGTTTATAACAAGCAGGTACCACTTGAAAGATGTTGTTCTGCAAGGAGGGGTCCTGTTTCAGAAGGCTTATGGGATGAGTTCGATGGAGTATGTGAAAAAGGATCCAAGATTTGGTGAAGTATTCGGTGGATTTGTTAGAGGTTTCAACCCTTTATTTATGAAGAGGATTTTGGACATATATGATGGATTTGAAGGTCTAACATCTTTGGTGGATGTTGGCGGCGGCGATGGTTCTGTCCTTAATATGATCGTCTCAAAGTATCCTGCCATTAAGGGCATCAACTTTGATTTGGCTTCAGTTATAGAAAATTCACCGTCCTATCCAGGTTCTGATCTTATAATTGATTTTTCTTTGCCTTGATCTGTACTGAGAATGTTGACCTTGCTGACTAGTTGCAGAGACAGATGAACTGAGCTGTGTTAGGAATTGTTAAATTTCTATTGCAGGCATTGAGCATGTTGCAGGAGATGCATTCTTAACCATTCCTGAAGGAGAAGCCATTTTCATGAAGGTGAGGTTTGATGGTACTCTGTTGAAATTAAGCTTCAGAATATATATATATTGTACTGACAATCACAAAATATTTTTGAACGAAACAGTGGGTATCCCATTTCTTTAGCGATGACAACTTCCTGAAAGTACTGAAGAATTGCTATGGAGCTCTACCAGACAATGGGAAGCTGATAGTGGTGGAAATGGTGATTCCGGAAATCCCTGGTACCAGTGCTGCAGATAGAAGCTTGATGCAGAACTATTTATTCGTGACAAGCATGAATCCGAAGAGAAATGAGAGGACAGAAAAAGATTTTGAACGTTTGGCCAAAGTTGCAGGGTTTTCTCATTTTCGAGTTGCCTGTTCCGCCTGTACTTTCTCAGTTGTTGAGTTCGTAAAAAATAAGGCAACTGCTGGTGCTGTTGCCATAGCAGCGAAGTGAATTGCTTATGTTGTTCCAGATATATATATAGGACGTGTGTCAATAAGCCCAGTCGCCACTTTCCTAAATTAGATCCAAAGATTATTCAGATTATGAATAATAATGTCAAATTATGAATGATAATCCCAGCAGGGTTTTTCTTCTTGTTTTCAAATTTCTTTCGTTTGAGATTTTTAATAATAATGTCAAATAAATAATCACTGTTCCAAGTACTATCGGATCCAGGAAAGTCTTCGGAAATGGGCTACCAGCGTCTCAGTCGATGCGCCTCCTCGTGGTCTTCCTCCAGGTGCGGCGCGCTGCATCATCCGATGTCTGTGTATGCGTCAGTGGCCGGTAAAAGCCATTCGTTCTGTTTCTCTCTCTCCTGCATACAAATGTACAGTCGAGGCCCTCAGGTTTGTTGACTTTTCACTTCAGTCCCTGGACTTTTAATTTTCTGTTTGGTACAGAAGAGGCCCCCAGTTTGGACTTTCACTTCGGTCCCTGCATTTTTAATTGAGTCCTTCGATTGAAATTAATTAAATGTTAATGTTTCACTTCAGTCCTCCTTCTTTTAATTTCCGGATTGAGTTAAAAAACCTTAATATATTCGGTACGGAAGTTGTGATTTTTTCAATTTTGTCCTTTGATTAAAATTGATTATATATTTGATTTTTATTTTGGCCCTTATACTTTTAATTTTAGATTTTAATCCCTATATTTTATTTTTTAATTTTAGGGCTTTTTAAATCTTTCATTTTTTTTCTTTCATTATTAGCACAAATACAATAATAATAATAATAATAATAATAATAATAATAATAAATGTTTTTCTTGCTTACTCTTTTGTTAATTTTTTTTAGTGTTTTTTCCTCTGGATAAATTGATAATTTTTATTGCCTTGACAGTAATAACAATGATAATTTTTATTTTTATTTGTTTTTTTTTTATGATCTTCTATTAAAGTTTTTCGGATTTTTGTAGTCCTTCATTTATTTATTTGTTCTTTAATAATAATAATAATAATAATAATGATAATAATAATAATAATAATAATAATTTAATTGTTTTTCTTGCTTACTCTTTTATTAATGTTTTTGAGGGTTTTTTTCCCTCAGAACAATTTGATAATTTTTATTGTGTTAACAATGATAACAATGATAATTTTTAGGTTTTATGGTTTTTTTAGTCTATCATTTATTTTATTTTTTTCATTAGTAACACAATAACAATAATAATAATAATAATAATAATTTAATTGTTTTTCTTGCTTACTCTTTTGTTAATGTTTTTTAGTTTCTTCTTTCTCGGGATAATTTGATAATTTTTATTGTTTTGGCAGTGATAACAACAATAGTTTTTGTTTTTGTTTTATTCTTTTGTTTGATCTTTTGTTCAAGTTTTTAGGATTTTTTTTTCTTCTATTTTTTCCCTTTCATTATTAACACACACAAATAATAATAATAATAATAATAATTCAATTGTTTTTCTTGCTCACTCTTTTGTTAATGTTTTTGAGGGTTTTTTTTCCCTCGGAACAATTTGATAATTTTTATTGTGTTCACAATAATAACAATGATAATTTTTAGTTTTCATTGTAGTTTTTTTGTTTGATCTTTTTTTGTAGTTTTTACAATTTTTTTAATCTTTCATTCATTCATTTATTCTTTCATGATGATAATGATAATAATAATAATAATAATAATAATAATTTAATTGTTTTTCTTGCTTGCTATTTTGTTCATGCTTTTTATTTTTTTTCCTCAGTATAATTTGATAATTTTTATTATTTTGATAGTAACAACAATAATAATTTTAGATGTTAAGACTCCGATGTTGCTATTGTTATAATATTTTAAATTATAATTGCTTCCTTTTCCCCATTATTTTTTTCATTATTATTATTTTTATTTGCTCTTTGTATTAAATGATTTTTATAATTTTACTATCTACACAATAATGACGATGATTTTAGTGATTACTTTTTTATTTTTTTCTTATAAAAATATTTTGCTCTTTTTTTTAATATTGGCTCGCACTCTTTTTTGATCTTTTATGACACATTACCTACATTCTAAAAGATGTATTCTATGCTTGCGCAACAAACTATACTTAAAAATTTATATATTTTATCTCCTAATCTATAACTTTTATGTAGTTATATCACATAAATTTATCGTTGTGGATATATTTATGTTAAATTATATACATAAGAATGTCCGCGGCACCGCGCGGGCAATATAGCTAGTATATATATATAGGATGTGTGTGTCAGTATGTCCAGTCGCCACTTTCCTAAATTAGATCCAAAGATTATTCAAATTATGAATAATAATGTCAAATTATGAATGATAATCCCAGCAGGGTTTTTCTTCTTGTTTTCAAATTTCTTTCGTTTGAGATTTTTAATAATAATGTCAAATAAATAATCACTGTACCAAGTACTATCGGATCCAGGAAAGTCTTCGGTCGAAAGTCTTAAAGGTTGTTCATTTTGAAAAGAAAAACAAGTGAACAGACACCAAAAAACAGCCTTAAAATGTTAACAAATCCATGATAACAACTCCGAAACAGCCTCTCTAACCTCTTAAAATCATGAAATTAAACAAATCCAAGAGAAAATAATTTATTTGATCTATTTTTCCTAGCCTTATAAAGATGAAAACCACTTTCATTGAATATTTCTCTTAAGAGATGAATTCACAGACACTAAAATCAAAGTTACTGGTGGTTGGAGCTGATCACCCGATAGTTTCCTCCCACCTCAAATTTCCCTTCGACTTTCTCGATGCTCTCTTAAAATTCATGAAGTGAGATGTAAAACAAATAAAATCTAAAACTCCGTTTGTTTGCAGGAAAGTGGTTTCCTTTTAAAAAGTGAATTATGAGGAAAGTGAATTCCTGGAAAGTGAATTCCGATGTTTGGCAGTGTTATGGAAAATGAACTGGAAAACACTTTCCAGTGTTTGTTTGTGTTATGAAAAATGAACTGGAAAATAATTTATTAATAAATTAATTTTTTTTTCAAGTTTATCTAATATATATAAAATATTTAATCACTTAAAATAAAAAAATGAAATCTAAAAAGTATAATGTCATATACATACATATTAGTTCAAATTACAAACATAAATATGCTAGACCGAATTAAACAAGTAAACATACTTGTCAAATAACAAACATACTAGTAATTCAGTATCCAAACTCTATTTTAAATTTATCATAGGATCGAGCATGATAACCATGACTCCCATGTATTTATCATAGGATCGTGGTGCACATGTATTTATAATTATATTTTAAAATAAAAATTATTTATATTATAAACTAAAAACAATTTTTTTAATATAAAAAAACTGTTCTAACCATAACCATGTTTGTGCTCTTAATGTCTGTTTGAAAATGTGGTTAACGTTATTTTTTAAAATAATTTTTATTTAGAAATACATTAAAATAATATTTAAAAAACTAAATTATTTTTGACATCAATACATGAAAATAATCTAAAAATACCAAAATTTTAATTTAAAATAATAAATAAATTATTTATTTATTTATTTTTAAAAACACTTTTGAAATGTAATGACAAACAAGATATTAAATATGTACTTGGATAAGATAATTTTATCAATCCACCACATAATATAAGAAAATACACTTCTAAACACGTGAATAGTTATTGAATAATTATTCAAACATTTTATATGTATATACTATCTAGCATCTACCTTTAAAAGTTTGATTAAGGTGATAAATGGCTTTGTTATTTTATATCTCACATTCGCTCGAGATGAGATGAAAAAATTGGACGAAAGATATTCATAATTTTTTTAAAATATTAATAATACCCAAATAATTTTTTTTCATGCTAAAAAAAATCTCATTTGCAACGTGATGCAAGTGGGATAAATTATCTAATTAATTATGTAATTATCAAGTGCCATGTATAAAAGGAGCTGCCTTTACTCCCTAGCATTCTCGCTGTATTTAGCTGCACACAAACACGCACAATGAATACACCGAAGCTATATATGATGGTTTAATTGCAGGCACAAAAAAAAAGGCCAGGAAAGGAAGGAAGAAAGGAAGGAGTTAGATGTGTTTTATCAATAAAGGAAAGTGTTTTCCTTTCCATGTTTTCCTTTTGATAAGGAAAGGAAAACACTTTCCTGCGAATGGATGTAATTTCCTTGTTGACCGGAAAGTTAAGGAATTAACTTTATTTTGACTAACTTTCCGGATGATTGTCAAACATTAGAAAATGAGTGGAATTCAGTTTTCTTGAAACAAACAAGGCCTTAAGACTTCAGAGATCGTGTCTCCACTTCGGACTCAAAACAACCCGGATGCCCATATTGTGCGAGACCGTATCCTATGCCTACTCTCTAGCCATTCTATTCTAACCTGCAATTTGTCCACCAAGAATCAGGATGGTAATTTCCAAAGGTCATATGGATTAGCGCCTGCGGCCAAATACTTCACCAAGAACAAAGATGGAGGGTCCTTGAGTCCAAATTTAGCTGCGACTCAGGACTGAGTCATTGTGGAAATGTGGTAAGAATCTTCCTTGGTGTTCATAATTTATTTTGTTGTTGAGTTGAGGGTTGCTTTAGTGTTTTATGACGTTCCTTACTATTTTACAATGAAATAACAACAGGTGCCACCTAAAAGATGCAGTTCTGGAAGGAGGGATTCCATTTGACAAGACGCGCGGGATCAATACTGCAGGGTATTTAAAAAAAATAAAATGTCTGGCGGTGGCAATGGTTCGATCCTTAACATGATCACTTCTAAGTATTCTACTGCTAAGGGTATCAGCTATGATTTGGCATTAGATGTGGAAAGCTCGCCATCGTATCAAGGCATTGGTTTTTATGTTGAAATTTGATTTTTTACAGAGGGAAAGGCTGCTTCCCTATTCTTTACCCCTGAAACCAGTGTTGCAGCAAAAAGCATTCAAAAGACGTATTTGTAGATGACAGGCATGAATCCACAGGGAAGGAAAGGACAGAAAAAGAATTTGAATGATTAACTAAACAAGCTGGATTTTCTCATATTCAAGTTGCTTTCCATGATTGAGATTTTTCTGTTGCCGAGTTCTATAAAAATAAGTGAAATGGTATTGTGGTTGCGGTTCAGTATCTGATGAGCGAATCTCTTGTGGTTAGCACAAAGAGCCCTTTAAAGGTGTGTGAGTGTGAGTCTAGGTCTTGGATTTTGATGAAGCAGTAGTCCTGCATGAGTTAGGTCTCAAGTATTGAAACATTTTCAAAGTATGATGAAAGTATTACAAAATTAATGAATGTTGAAATTATCAGCAGATTAGCAAGATTCATTAGCAAGCTAATAGCTTAACTTATCTCCTAGTCTCCTCAAACTGGAATTGGCGGCCGATAAAGAATAATATAAACCATATTCTAGGGTCTCACCTAATAGCTTAAGCTTTTAAATGAGATAGTTCCTTATCAGCAACAAATTGTGTTAGTGAATAATATAAATTATAATCTGGGACCTTACCTAACAGTTTAAGTTTTTAGGTGAGATGGTTCCTTGACATGGTACCAAAGCCTTGTTGATCCAACAATCATGAGTTTGAATCTCACCACCCTCATTCTTTTTTATAAAAATCAAGCACAAGGTAGTGTGAGTTTGTGCAATTTTTAATCACAAAGAGCTTTTATTTGAGGTTTAAGATTTTAGATGAGATGATTCTTTAACAGCAACTAGTTGATGTACACAAAAAGGAGGCTCAAACCAGTTCTAGCTTTTCTGTAGATGATTCTAAACCTGATCAGCAAGTGCCAAGCCAAATAGTAATATCAAGCAGGACAGATTCAATTTTTCCTCCCAGCACCATCGATCGACTTGTCGTAAGAGATGATTGTAAACAAAGATCATCAGGTAATCCTATAAGAAAAACAAGCACATAAAATACTTCCGGTTTTGTAACTTCAAATTATAAAAAGATAAAGAAAATGCAGAAAACGTAACCCTACAGTATATCTTGATATGATGCTTCCTGGATGCCTTTTTGAATGCCTATCGAAAACGTGTTGACATAATTGTCTCTGGATTCTCTTGTTGATTGGAAGAGCAACTTATTAAATTGCTTGTAACCATTTTAGCCATATATTCCAAACCAGAGGCAGTAGCAAACAATCTAGCAAGGAAAACCTAATGGAAACCTCTGTAAAGAATATGAGGAAGAATTGTTAAGAAATCATCTCACTTAAAAGTTTAAGTTGTTAGGTAAGGTCTATGATTTATATTATTCTCTAACATACCCCCTCAAGTGAAAGTTCTTTGGGCTTGAAACTTGCACAGGCTCACACTACCTTGTGCTTGGTTTTTCGTCATACAGAATGAGGATGGTGAGATTCGAACTCGTGACCGCTGAGTCGACAAGCCTCTAATACCGCCTTGAACCGGCGGTCATGAGTTCGAATCTGACCATCTTCATTCTATATGACAAAAAACAAGTACAAGGTAGTGTAAGTTTATACAAGTTTTAAGCCTAAAAAGCTATCACTTAAAAGGGGTGTTAAATAATAATATAAATTATATTCTAGAGTTTCACTTAACAGTTTAAACTTTTAGGGAGATTGGTTATTTGACATGAACGAGGGCTATCATCTTGAGTATGCTTTACAACTTGCAAGCGCATCAGTGATGCCTAGGCTTTTGAAAGCTGCAATAGAGTTAGGTGTGCTTGGCATCATAGAAAAATCCGGTCCTTCTGCCCTCCTCTGAGCTACTCATCAGACACTAAGAGTGAAAACAGTCAGTTTCATAGGTTAGATGGATTAGCACCTGTGACCAAAAACATTTTGAAGAAACAAAATGGAGGGTCATTAAGTCTCGTTTTGGCTATAATTCAGGATGAATTCATCGTAAATGTGGTAATATATCTTCATCAATACATTATTTTTTATCATTCTTATTGCTGTAGGTGTTCATAATGTTCTGTAATATCCTACAATGAAATAAAAACAGATACCACTTGAAAGATGCAGTTCTGGAAGGAGTGATCCCATTTGACAAGGCACACGGCAATGTTACAGAGACAACTCTGGAGATATAATTGGTGGATGCAGGTGGCGGTGATGGTTCCATCCTTGACATGATTATTTCTAAGTATCGGGCATCAACTTTGATCTGGCTCAAGTTATAGAAAACTCACCATCATACCCAGGTTTTAATTTTGGTTCTGTTATGATCCTTCAATGGATTACTTACAACGGAAATTATTAGCTTTTGTTCTCAAATGACAAGATTTTATCAGGTTTTTGGTTAATTTTTTGTTGCAGGTATTGAACATTTTGCAGGAAATATGTTTTGAGTATCCCAAAAGGGGAAGCCATTTTCATGAAGGTGAGGTTTGACACGAGAAACACTTTGTAAGAAATAAGGTCCAGATTGTACTCAAGGTAGCATCATAATTTTGAACAAAACAGTGGGGATGGTCGTGGAGGATTCCAATCTGACAAGGCGCAAAAGATCAAACCTGTGGGCTACTTGAAAAAGGTTGAGCACATGTTATGGTGAACTATTCAGCGTCTCCACGAGAGCTCTCAGCCCAAGATTATGGAGAGAATTCTGGGCACATGTAATGGTTTTGAAGGTCTAGAAAACATGGTGTCAAGACCATAAATGAGTACGGCTTTCTATGAGGGATTATTAGATGGGAATTTGTAAGCAAGTTAGGAGAAGTCATGACCCAGCCAAAATTCATAAAACCAGTTATTAATCAATGACAAAGAATTCAAAAGTTCAAAGCTGAAGCAAAGCCACTCCAATACAACTTGCACTTACCCTGTCTGAAGGTTTACTGTCGTTCAATCTGAATGGTAACATGAGTGATATTGTGTTCTCTCCGAATGTAATCTACAACCTTGTCTAGCACCATGTCGGCATCAGCATCAGGCTTGATCATAACATGGCAAGCCAACAAAAACTTCCCAACAGTTATTGCCCAAATGTGCAGTTCATGAATGGCAACCACCTCATCCATCTCGCAAAGACCCTGCTCAAGCTTAGTTGCATCAATCTCCCTCGGTGTACTTTCCATTAGAACCTCTAGAATATTACGTATCATGCCGATTGTTGTGCCCAGCACAATTACTGAAAACACGAGGGTGCATATCAGATCAATAATCTTCCACTCTGGCTTATACCATATAATTGCCCCACCAATCATCACCCCAACACTCTGAATTGAATCTCCCAATACATGAAGATAAGCCCCCTGAATATTGACATTTCGCTGCTTCTTTTGTTTAAGCCCTTCTTTTGTTTTATTGTCAACTTCTGTGTGAGTACTAAGCAGAGGCTCAGCAAGATCTTCTCCATGTGTATGATGATGCTCATCATTGTTTTCAGGGCTCCCCTGATGAGTGGCTGCACTCAACCTGAGGTTATGTGTATGATCATGATCCTCATTGCTGTGGTTATGTGTATGATCATGATCCTCATGGCTGTGGTTATGTGTATCCTCATGGCTGTGGTTATGTGTATCCTCATCATCACTGTGGTCATGATTGTGCCCACCATGCTCATGACCATGCTCGTGACCATGCTCGTGACCATGCCCATGACCATGCCCGTGACCATGCCCGTGACCATGGTCATGACCCAACATGAATGCCATGCCAATATTAACCAGTAAGCCAACAGTAGCAACAGCAAACATGAGTGCGCCTTCAACCTCACCTGTTTCATGAATAAGTCTAACGATAGCTTCATATACAAGGATTCCTGCAAGAAGCCATATCATCTGGATGGAAATAAGAGCACCCAGTATCTCAATCCTAAAATATCCATAAGTGCGACGTGGAGTTGCCTCCCATCCAGATGCCCAGATTGAAAACAAAGAGATTGCAAAAGCTGCAACATCTGATAAAAGATGAGCTGCATCGGTCAAAATCGCAAGACTGTTGGCTTTTATGCCTCCAGCAATTTCAACACCCATGAAGAGAAGACAGAGCCCAACTGCCCACCCAAGTTTCTTCATGGATGTCCCTCGCTCCTTTGCATCTTTAGAAACGGTTTGCGCATCTGAAAAACCACACGATGCTCCTGCACAAATCCTACTCCCACCCAGGCTATTCTCCCCAGCTGGAACATCTATGTTTACTTCAATTACACGTCCATGTTCTGAATGCCGCACATCCATCTGAATTTAACTGACAGCAATAACAAAAAATAAATGAATATTAATCTAGAAATGCATTCAAGCACAAACATATCTCTAGCAATTATGACTTCCTGCATCTAATATTATTTTTTTGGTGGCTCTATTCCATTAAGGAATACTCAAAGACACACAGGGCTTATAAAAAGATGCTAGAAAGACATTATATAATAACTAGCAATAAGCATCGAGATTAGGAACTAATTGGTAACGTCAAACAAAAACATAAATGCATCTGTAGAACCAAACCTAATGACCATTGACCAACCAATAATTAAACTTGCATGTTAGTAGACACACCATACAGCAGAAGTCATATAAATGAACTCAATCATTAACAAAGAGCAAACTAGTTATCATATATATTTAACTTAACAGGTCTTTACCTTCACACAGAATTCTTTCTTCAATCACTACAGACCTTAAAACATAATCATTGATCAACCAAGACACCAAAAAAAGAACTAACCTAAACACAAGCACATAACAGAATCAGCCCTTGAAAATCCAAGATAACAAACCAAATCCACCATCGAACATACATGCTTGGAATGAACACAAGATCATCCCATCCCAAACCCAAAACCAACTAAAAACAAAATACTTTTTTGTTCAGAGAAAACAAGACCTCAAAAACCCATGATCCAATCCAGACAATGAACACAAAACAAGCCCAAAAGTGGAATGAACAGAAAAAATGCACGAACCCATTTACGAATAGCACCCCAAAAGTAATAAATTACTAAACTTTAATCCAGAAGATAAATTCTATTTAAAGATCCAGAAGAAAATCCATGAAAAAAAAATAGATTCCATATCAATAACTAATTCCAGTAAATAAACAAAAAGAAAGACAGACAAAGTACCTTTGGGTATGCTTAAATTCTGAAGGTTTTGGTTTTGGCAGAGATGGCTTTTCAGCTTCGTATGATTGCTCTATCTCTTAAAGATGGATAGAGGCATAGAGCATGCCACCACAGAAGGTGCTTTTTTTTAATGTTTTGAGTATTTTTGTTCTTAGTATTTTAAATAAATAAAAAGACCACACCATCCCTATGCTGACTCCGTGATGTTTTTTTTCCTTTTTTTCTTTTCGATCCATTGAATATGCTCATTCCATCACTAAATAATGTATTTTTGTTTTCTTTGTTGGTGATTGATTTTCAATTAAGGATTGTTCCCTTATACTCTCTTCCACACTTTTGGTAGTATACCACTAATTTATTTTTTTCAAATAATATAAAAAATATTAGTATATTGGTATGATCTATTTAAAGAAATATTCGTTTTAAGATTTTAAAATTTGAATATAAATGTAAGAAACAAAAGAAATATTTTTAATATTTAAGAATAATATAAAAAAATACATGCTTCACTGTCAATATTAATTATGCAAGCAGGTCATTCACTTCGAATCTTTCTATATTTTTAGTAATTAAATACCTAGCTATTAGTTGGCAATATTGGAAATCTGAAAACCAACCACCATAAAAGCCAATAAAATTAATCATTAAAATTATTAAATTACCCAAAACACTTGGCTGTGAGATCTACCTATTTTTGTAAATGATAATTATGATTTGGAAAAACATTTACTCTTCAGATGCACAAAATTCTCAAATAATTTCTATTAAACCAAAAATTAATTTGAAAATATATTAAATTAAATCATTTGAAACCACATATTTTTCACCAATAATTGTTGATAAATAAAAGTGAAAGTCTGCTGTGGTCAAGAAAATCTGAGCCACAAAACTAGACTCTAACAAATTTCCCATTTCAGCCGACAGTCAAACCTACTTTCTCAATTACTTTTTTTTTTTTTTTTATATTATCATAATAAAAATATTAACTTTATATTTTCTGCAAGAATGTAGCAGAATAAAGTGGCTGACAACTTTGATTTCCACTCCAACATTGCCTTTATGATAAGGTTTCTTATTGCTTCCTGAGAATGCTGGGCGTCATGTGGTCACTGTCAAAATTTATTTGCTAATTATTTGGAGAAAAAAGTTATATATTTTTTAAATTAATAAAAAAATCTTAAATTAATAAAAAAATCTCTGTATGTTTATTTATTTTATCTATCTTTTTCGTATTACCGTTCTGTTTTACATAATTGAAAAGAAACAAAAATGTCATGTCAGTTTCAAAGAGTGGGCCATTGCACTGACACAGACCTCTTTCGATGTTACTGTACCAGCCCCCCAGTGTGGCTCTGCTAGATGCAATAAAATAAAAAAATAAAATAAAATTGTGGTTTGCTTTCTCAAGACTATACTTTCAAACCTTATGACATGCAAAAATCCTGATTGCCCGGACCATCTCTAGATTTTAATGACTTTAACATATTTTACTGAGTTTTTTTAAGACTGGGAAACTATTATTTTATTTATATATATATATAATTTTTTTTTTTGAATGCAAGGAAATTAATTATACCCTGAAAAATATACTTTGTAAGTTTAGGTTAAAAAATAAAATCCCGACTATCTTATAAAAAATATTCATCCTAACTCAAATTTAAGGCCTATTGTATAGCTTATAAGCCCTTTGTCTTTTCATACCACACACCGTTAGTGAATATAAAAGCATTCATACGAAGAATGAAACAATTATATTTGAAACATCTTCTCAAAGCTGACCCTTACCAACCCAATTAAATTCCTTGATATTAAACCAGCATGACAACGACCAAGACCCTCTATTGAGCTAGGTCAATAATAAAGGTTGCCCTGAAGTTATTTCAGGGCATCCAGTAATATCTCCATGGCAATTCCATTTCAGTAGAGTATTCATCTGCTAGAATTTCAGTAGAGTAATCAAAACATGGTGGACAAATTGTAATCAAAAGTTAAAATAGAATTCGAATTCCACTTGTGGAAGCAAACTATCATAATTCATGAAAAGATTGTTTCCTTCTCCAGTCTTCATCACTGCTTGACTTCTGTCACTCCATTAAGACTTCCAACAAATCTTTAAGCACAAGGTTCCCAACCATCAAATGGAGATGACTGGACATGAAACAAACCTCATTTAACAAAAAAAAAAAAAAAAAAATACATGTTAAAACCAATTCCAGCAATATGAAACAGTCTGATCATCTCCTTCGAAATACAAACTTCGGACATGCTTAGATTTTCGAATGAAGCTCTAGCCATCCACTAGATTGTAAAATGTATAGCCAAAAGGATCAAGATGGAAGATACAAAACATGAATATAGGACTTTCCATAAATTGCTGCTACAAATGATTATGAATACAGATACAACAAAACCAAGGCAAAAGTAACTAAGTGAACTACAACACAACTTTCTTTTTAGGTTCAAGAATAGGAGGATCTACATCGATCCCCATGTTAGCTGCAGTGCCTGCTATGATTCTCATTGCTGATTCAATGGTTGTGCAATTCAAGTCTGGAAGCTTTTCAGTAGCTATGGTGCGTAATTGGTCAATCGTAACCTTGCCCACTTTCTCCATCTGTGGATCTTTAGAGCCTTTCTCCACTCCTAATTAAGAACAATCTATATTACAGCAATGAAAATTGAATGGCAGTCGATATAACATCCACAATCATCTTGCAAAACTAGTACTCTACAATAACAAATTTGTCCATGAATTAAATGAAAATACCCTACACTCACTTTATGCAACACCTATTTGAAGGAACCAGTCAATGTATAATTCTTGTTCTTTCAAACTATGAGATTCTTAATATATTCAAAAATCTAACCCAACGCTACCCCCCGTGGCGGACCCCAACCGAAGCGACTCTTAATATATTCAATAACTATGTTGAAGCCCTAAGCATGAAACCTGCATATTTCCTGACATAATGCTAGTATTTCCTCAACAGATATATGGCAACACAGGTCTGAGTTTTAAAGCCTAATAGGGAGTCTAATTGTTTATTAAAACAACAACTAGGATTAGTAGTCAGAATTCTATTCTAACCAGGATAAAGAAAAAAACAACAGTAAATATTATGCACATCAATTGGCCACAAATTATATACATGTGTCCATTTTCAGAGTCAGGCATTTGTTACTCGAGTCAGAGAGAGAGAGAGAGAGAGAGAGAGAGAAGTGGCTTCATAATACAAAGAAACACAAATTTTGGTTTCACTTCAGCAAGGACTGGTTGAACACAAGAAGAGTTTCAGTTAAATTCTTCTCTGAGTGAACACCTAATGATAAACATTGAAGCACAACAAAGACAACTCTGGCATCAGCAGCAGTTATATAGAAGTTACATGGGTTAAGGATGAAAAAGAATTGCTATGGATCAGATAGGATGAATGGTGAAGTGAAATTTCGTTTATTGTTATAAACACTGAGAATCATGTATTACTAGTCACCTAAAGGGGGAAAACATGGAGTCTTTTATGTAACAATTTTAGGATTTCCCTTCCAAAGCTCACTTTACTACAAAATAATTGATCAAAAAAATCATTTAAGCTCTGATTGTTATGAGTCTCTTTACAATAGCTTCCAAAATAGACTCGGGCAGTTCGGTCAAATATACAATCCCTCCATCAAATACCTAATAGAGCATAACAAGGGGGGTCCAAAACAAGGGAGGAATTCATGGCCCTGATATTTGAAACAGCTTCACAAAGAGTTAAGCACTCTTGCGCTGCAAAATGATAGACGTTTTCTAGCTCTAGAGTCCCAAACCCAAAATCATCAAATTTCACAAGTATTAATACTGGAAGTCTGGAACTCCTTTTGGTATTAAGTAATCAAAGAGAAACACAACACTGTCAAATATGAAAGACTTCACTCAAGTGCACAGAGAATGAGTCACAACATCACAAAATATTAACCTAAAACCAAGAAGCTTATAATGAGAATATTAGCAAGTGTATTTTCTGCACAAGGCTGCCACCAACTCTCACATAGTTATTACAGCCTTATGTGTGCATGCTACACCCATTCCTGTTTCTCTTTCAATGGTTTGATCATTTAACTATCTGCATACAACTTGTCCATTCTACTATTCACATTATATAATTTGTTTTAAAGAATCATAAATGACTCTCACCATATAAAACTTGTAAAGACATTGTTGGTAATTCAATAATTACTGTTAATCATTCATATTTTAGCACACAATTAAAATATTCTAGATTCTATCTAAGCATCATGCACAAGACCCATGATTAGAGGAGAAGAAAAAACCAAACAGCTGGTCCATAGAATCATATGCAAGTATACCTGCAGCCTTAAGCAACAAAACTGAAGCAGGAGGTGTCTTCAAAATAAATGTAAAGCTTTTATCCTGAAAAATACACCATATCAAAAATCAAAACAAGAATATCATAAAACCCTCAAAATCTCAACCCCAACTAACAATTTTTTTTAATTCTCACATCATAAACAGTAATCTCAACAGGAATGACATATCCAGCTTTATCTGCAGTTCTGGCATTATAATCCTTACAAAAAGCCATAATATTTACACCCTTTGAACCAAGTGCTGGTCCTACAGGTGGAGCAGGAGTTGCCTTCCCTGCCTCTAAAGCCAACTTTATCAATCCAATCACTGCAGCCACGCAAAAAAAAAAAAATCATCACAAAACAGCGCAAAAATTGAAACTTTTCAAATTAAAACACAAAGGGATATTTTTTTTACCTTTCTTGGCCTTTCCACCAGGCTTTGGAGGGGCCATTGCAATAACCGAGAGCCTTCTTGGAGCTGTTGAAAGAAGTGGGGAGTGTTTCTTGTCAAAGAATTGAAGAGAAATATTGGGGTTTGAAGATAAGCTAATAGGAGAGGCAAAAAGAGAAGAAGAAAGCTTGATGTTAGCATTGTTCTTTGAAGAAGGAGAAAGATGAGAAGTGAAGTGATAATGGGTTGTGAGAGAGAGAGAAGAAGAACAAGAAGCCATTGTTGAAGAGAGAGCAGGGTTGAAGGAGCTAATGTTTTGGATAAAACTTGTCATGTCCTCCTTTCTATCTTCAACTTCTGTTTGGGCCGAGCTTCTTGTTTCCTGTCTTCAACTTCTGGCTAGACTGATCTTCATTGGGTCCAAAAACTGTAAACAAAGGCCTTTAGTAATGGAATGTTGCTTGAAAATAATTAATATATATATATACACACACTGGACACTGCCCCCATCGTGGTCGTGTTCAGAATCATATTTTTTTAATATAAAAAAATATTAATTATATGATATTTTTATTATTATAATATAAATTTGAGCAAAATAATAAATTTGTACAGAATTCTTGTAAAGTGCAACTTTCTCATAAAATACATGAATTTTAAATCGATATAAATTTATCTGTTTAGTAAGTTTCAACGAAATAACCTGTATAAAATTATAATCATCATTAAAAAAACAAGAAGATTTAGTTATCTGAATTATTGAATTCACTTTATTAAAATTAGTTCATTTTATAATTCCCTAAAATTAAACACAACAAATAAAATATAAATTGTGAAAACACCTGCAATAATCAAATAATAAAAATAAGCAGTTAATTTTTTATCTCCAAAAAGAAGAAAACATAAATTGAAAATTCATCCCTACGTTACTGTCATTTCATTACTATAACAGCTAAAACTATTATCATCATTACTGCCTAAACAATTACTGTTATTAAATTGTCCTGAAAAAAAAACATTTTTACAAAAACAATAAAAAAATAATCACTAAAATTATCATTATTATTGCGCAAAAAATAAAATCATAAAATCATCTTATCCGAAGAACAGATAAAAATAACAGAAAATATAAAAAAAGAACAAAGGAAAAATGGAGCAATATTAATTTTAAAATAATCACCAACATAAATTACAATTTCAGGACTAAATCGAATTAAATAAAACCCCAATAAAAAATACAACGACAAAAATTAAAAACAAAAACTACAAGCATAGATGCATAAACACGGATAAAAAATAAACATTGTCCAAGAAATACCGAAAAAAACAAAGGAATTAATATCAAATAAAGAATTCAAAGAATAAGGACCAAAATAAAAAATAAAATATATAATTAATTTCAATTGAAGGACAAAATTGAAACAAATAAAAAGCTTGGGACCAAAACAAATAAAAATATTTAAAAAAAAATGCAATGTATTTTTGTTAAAAAATTAAAAGAATAAGGATCGAAATGAAAAGTAGCATATATGACTGATTTCAATTTAATTATACAATTAAAACAAATCAAAACAAAATATATAATTAATTTCAATTGAATGAAAAAATTGAAACAAATAAAAACCCTAGGACAGAAATAAATAAAGGTATTTAAAAAAAATTTACAGTGTAATTTTGTTAAAATATTAAAAGAATAACGACCGAAATGAAACGTAGCATATATGACTAATTTCAATTGGAGGACACAATTAAAATAAATTAAAACAAAATATATAATTAATTTCAATTGAAGGACACAATGGAAACAAATAAAAACCTTGGGACCGAAACAAATAAAGGTATTTTTAAAAAAATGCAATGTAATTTTGTTAAAAAATTATAAGAATAATGACCGAAATGAAAAGTAGCATATATGACAAATTTCAATTGGAGATCACAATTAAAATAAATTAAAATCTGCATATCGAAATAATTAAAGAAACCAAAAGTAAATCAAAAGGCAAAAGAATAAAAATTAAATTGAAAACCAATATATATAATCGGTTACAATTGAAGGACACAATCTTCCTGCAATTGTCCTAGCCCCAGCAATTGAAATGGTTCTCCTGCAACCAAAAAAAAAACTCAAACACATGCAGGAAAAAAAACATGAAAAACCATGAAAACCCCCCCAACCAAAAACATGCGGGTTTGAATTCATTAAGAGTAAAATTGGTAATACACTGCCACAATCCACAGTAAAATCATCTATAGCAAAATCCCAACACGTTTTATATATATAGTCAAGTAACGAGTATGCTTGCCCGCGTGTTGCGTTGGGCTTTTTTCTATATAGAAAACTAATTGATTTTTTACATGTTGTAATTAGTTATTTTAATATTTAATTAATAAAATTATAATAGATAAAATATGTCATAGATAAAAAAAAAATTCCTCCTAAAAGGAATAGTGTAATCGAAATGTGAAGTGGCTCACATCTTTTTTAATTATAGATAACCTAGGCGGTAATATTAGATTTGATACATTATAAAAAAAAAATATTGTAATTTTTTTAAGAAATAAATTTAATTTTTTGCATGCTATAATTAGTTATTTTAATGTTTAATTAGTAAAATTGCAATAGATAAAATATGTTAAAAATGAGTTTTTTGCGTGCTATAATTAGCATGCTTGCTCACGCGTTGCGCTAGACTTTTTTCTATGTAGAAAACTAATCGATTTTTTACATGCTGTAATTAGTTTACATGCTGTAATTAGTTATTTTAATATTTAATTAGTAACATTATAGTAGATAACATATGTTATTAATAATTTTTTTCCCGTCTAAAAGGAATAGTATAGTCGAAATAGGAAGGGGTTCGTATATATTTTAATTGTAGATAACCTAGGTAAATTTGTATACTTTTTTTTATGAGTTGCCTTATTACCCTAGTAATATTAGATCTGACACATTATAAATAAAAATTATTGTAATTTTTTCAAGAAATCAACTTAATTTTTTTGCGTGCTATAATTAGTTATTTGTCGTCTAAAAGGAATAGTGTAATCGAAATGGGAAGTGACTTGCATCTTTTTTAATTATAGATAACCTAGGTATTTTTTTTTTTTGAGCTGTCTTTTTTCCCTAGTAATATTAGATCTGAAATATTAAAAATAAAAACATTGTAATTTTTTTTTAAGAAATAAACTTAAACAAAAGAACAAAAAATTAACATCCAAAGCCATTTTTTTATAAGATTTATTCATCATATTATTATATTAAATGTATTTAAGAATACTGATATTAATTTTTTTTCTTCAAGAAATCCTAGGTTATTTTCTCTCTCTATATATATATATATTTCTAGGCGATAATATTTAATAAATATTAAAACATATAATTAGTCTCACATACTTTAATTTGACATAAATATACAAATATATAATTAATTTGACATACTTTAAATAATATATTTAATTTAAAGGATAAAATTGAAGTAAATCCAAACATTGAAATTAAATAATTTAAAACCAAACCGGAAATTAAAAGAATTGGGACCGAAATGAAACTGGAATCCATAATTAACTTGCATAGAAGGATAAAATTGAAAGCAATCAAACTTTGATACTGAAAATATTAAGGATTTATAATAAATTTGCATGGAAGGATGAAATTGCAATCAATCAGAACTTTGATACCAAAAATATTTTGGATTTCAGAGCAATCCGCAAAATTAAAAGACTGGGGACGTAATTGAAACTACAATAGATACTCAATTTCAATTAAAGGATGAAATTGAAACAAATCAAAACCTATATAATAGCAATAAGGGCTAGAAAAACAAATCTAATGTTCAGGGAATGAATTGAAATTTGAGAAAAAACATATGCACTAACGTCAGCTTGCGCAGGAGGAGAGAGAAATGGGGGGGGGGGGGGGGGGAATTCAAACGACCATTGACACGTTTCTGGACATCATATCGTCACACGCGCCACACCAGGTGGAAGAGAACATGCCTGAAAATCATTGTAGACGGTGGATGGATATTTTTGGATGCTATATCAAGCCGCATGCGCCGTCCGAAACACGCGTGAGCGTGGAAACAGACGACATGTCCAGCGACGCGCCAACAATAAAATGAAAAAACAAATAATAAAAAAATAGCTAATTACCGGAACGCCCCTTACTCCCAGGCCTGATTTTTGTCCTTTTCGAGGGTCAAAATAGTTAATGCACTTTTCAATGAAATATTGAAAACAAAAAGAAACAGCCAGACGAACAGGGCCGAAAACGATCAATGATCGCTGAGCCCTTGAAAGCGGCGGTGTTTTTTTCTTTTTCAATGGGTTTTTTCGTTAATACACTATTCATTTGCGGGGGGTGGAAAGGCAAACATCCGCGCGCGAAGCACCGGAGCAGATATATAGTCCACAGTGACAATAAGTCACAGTGAACAGGAACAAACCATTTTGTTTTAGCTTATTTGTAATAGTAATGTGTGTGTGTGTGTGTGTGTGTGTAGAGAGAGAGAGAACTTGATTATTTTCTCATAAAAAAAAATTATAAAGGTACAATTTTTTTTAGTTAAAGATATAAAATAAATATATTTTTAAGATAATTTCTGAGTAAATTTATGTATATCTAAAACAATCTTTTGATATATTTTTGTTTCCGATTCTCAAAAGCCATCATATTTTTGTTTCCCCTAGTATAAGAAAATTTTGAGTGAAAGATTCAATTGCCAATAATTTGAGACACATATTAAATTGAATTATTTGAAACGTAAAGTAACCTGTATACAATAGTTTTAAAAAAAGAAATTGCTAGGGGAGGTTGCTGCTCCCCTATCTCTGAACTAGCATCCACCACTATCAACGGAAAATTGTTTAGCTCAATGAGAATTTATAGGTAAATCTTATTTATCATTTGATACTGCGAATCAACTAATTGGGTAAACGCAAATCATCTTATTTGATCACATTGTTATCTTTAAAATAAAAAATAATAACTATAGTCAAAAAAAGATTAGAGAAAAATAATTATCTTTTCTTAGAAAACTAAATAAGATAGCAATGTACATAAAGTCATAAACCTTCTCTAGTTATTTGTCAAATTATTTTTATTATAGATAAGACCATTAGGCCGGCAACTCGCCATCTTTATTATAATATTGATCGATTGATTTTTCTCCTCTCTTTTTTTATGAAAAATGAAAAGTCATACATATTCCATTGTGTTACACGAACAACAATACATCTTCATGATATAATTATTACTAATGTTGGCCAGGATATGGAGGTAAAATATATTTTGTTTTATGTTTTTTTATTAATATAGATATCCAAGTTAACTTGTATACGACTCGACTAATTTTATAGATTTTAAAATTAATAATAATTATTATATTAGTAATTACATGACTTGAATCTAAATTTTAAAAAAAAAAAACTTTTAATTTCAAGTTTTTATCATTCAATCGGTTCGGGTTAGATTTTGTTTTTTCTTATACCTTCTGTTGCGAAAATTCAATTTGTTTGGAATTTCTAGTAAAGACTTTTAAATTGAGTAGCTAACAATAAACCAATAAATAAATTCTAAATGGCCATCGCTACTTCTCCTTCCCTCTCCAATTGAGAAGGTTGCTTTATTCGCTGATATTTTAAACTCCACCATGGTTTCTCGTGTTATTACTTACTAAGCATCGCTTTTGTCACATCAAACGTCAATTTGAAGTGATATTAGCGTTTAAAATATGTGTCAAAGTTGCAAAGAGAGAGAGAAAAGGTTATGGACACTTCAATTAAGAACACAAACATTTTTTTTATTAATATTTTCATTAATCAATATAATGAACTTTGAAAAAGAATTGATATTACCTATAATATAAAAAGTGTGGGAAAAACACTATAGTAATTTACAGTGTTTTCCCCACACCATAACAAAAGAAAATGGATATATATATATATATATATATATATATATATATGTTTTTCCTGCGACATGACAGAAGGAAATGGGTTGATATTTCCTGCGCCATGACAACAGGATATATATATATATATATATATATATATATATATATATATATGCTTTTGGTGTTTTTGTTCTTTTTTGGACAAAAAATGTCTTTATTTTATGTATTTATGCTTTTAGATTTTGTTTTTATTTTTTATTATTTTATTTTTTATATGTACTGTTCTAAAATTTTAATTTATGTCGGTTACACTGTATTTTATTTTTAAAAAATTCTATATTATTTTTCGATCCCAAGGTTTTGATTTATTGCAGTTTTGTCATTTAATTGGAATTAATTATATATATTGATTTTTATTTTGGCACTTATTCTTTTAATTTTTTATTTAGTATTGATTCTTTTCTTTTTTTCTATCTTTTTTGAAGAGTGTTTATTTTTGGTCCATATGCATTCATTTTAAACTTTTGATTTTTGTTTTGAATTTTTGTCTTTATATTTTTTATTGGCATTTTATTTTTATTCAGTTCAATTATGAAATTTTAATTTATATTGGTGATCATTTTAAAATTAATATGCTCTATTTTTCTCTTTGTTCTTTTTTTTTTTGGTTTTCTATTATTTTTATCTGATTTTTGGATCAGATGATTTTATGATTTTATTGTTTGCACAATAATAATGATAATTTTAGTGATTATTTTTTTTATTGTTTTTTGACAAAATATTCTACTTTTTTTTAATTATTCGGGTCAATTTAATGATTTCCATTCTTTGGGCAGTGATATTGATAATAATTTTAACTGTTATAGTGATGATAATGACAGTAATGTGAGAATGAATTTTCAATTTATATTTTCTTCTTTTTGGAGATAGAAAATTAACTACTTATTTTTGTTTTTTGATTAATGCAGGTTCTTTCACAATTTATATTTTGTTTGTTGTTTTTAATTTAAATTGAATTATAAAATGAATTAATCTTAATACAATGTATTCAATAATTCAGATATCTGATTTTTCTTGATTTTTTAATGATAATGATAATTTTATACTGGTTATTTCATTGAAACCTACCAAACAGATAAATTTATATTCATTTAAAATTCATATATTTTATAAAAAAAACCTGCACTTCATAAGATTTCTGCACAGATTTATTATTTTATCTAAATTTATATTATAATATAATTTCGGCCGCGATGAGGCGCGGGTGCCATGGCTAGCTAGTTGATGTATAAAAATCGTTCTAAACTTGTCATTATTGACATGACATTTAGCATATCAACATGCAATTGTTTTACTTGAATCGTTGTTCCCCAGGTAATTCACTCAACTAACAATTGAAGTTGCCCTCGATTATCAACCCTACCCTAGGTAGTGGCTTCCACCACTTCTTCAGCTTAAAACCTCCCTCTACCTCCTCTCTCTTTGGCGCGCGCATACACAAACACAGAGAAAATAATGGGGATTCCATTTGTTGCCGTGAATATGCCAAAAATTTTCTGTTTCAAATTCCTGGTAGGGTTTCTCACTTTCATCAAGCTGGTGTTTCTACTGATTCTCAGCAATCTACGAATTTCCAGGCCACCTCGACTGCTTTACAGTTCCGATCAGGATCAAGATTCCACACAGGGTTATGTTCTTCTAATCGATGAACTTTGTTCATCACCAATTCCAGTCCCACTTTCGACTCTAGCGAGACTGATCAAGAACAAGCTTCAAGCGATAGCATACAGCAGTTTACTTGAAAGAACAGGGAAGCTCGAAGATGATCAAGACAACGTGTGTCCTGTTTGCTTGGACTGTATAAATGGAAGAGACGAAGTCAGAAAACTCTGCAACTGCTCCCATGTGTTTCATCTAAAATGTCTGGATAGTTGGGTGGATCAAGCTCATGTCACCTGCCCTACCTGTAGATCCATGCTGTTTCCAGAGAAGATGGGAGGTGCTGCAATGTATTTACTAGCTTTTCAAGATTCTCTTGTGGATGAACAAGGTAGCTGAAGCAGCAGAACCATATGTGGGACTAGCTATCCCAGAATTTCTCTCCATCTGTAAATTAATTCTTTTCGTTGATCGAGTTTATGCATCTTGGATGTTTCTCTCTTTGTTTCTCAGCCTGTCGGATTTTCAAATTTTTATTTCCGTCTCCTCACTAAATTATACACAAAGGTCAACTATATCACAGATCAAATGAACTGGCATGAATATCCCTTACCATGTCTAAGAACTTCAGCACTTTTGAAATCATCCAAGGTTCCAGATTGAGTTCTATTACTGTCTGTTGTTAGTGAAAAAGTGTTGTCCAGGAATTTGCACAGCATAAAAACATAGTTTGCAGATACGTAAACGTAAAAGAACACGATAAATAAATTTATAATCATTACTAAAATACTACCATACATACTAAATAAATATTTAAATCATAAGAAAAAAACTGAAACTGTCTTCTAGAATGCATATCAAAATCTCCCAAAATTCAAACACTATAATATTTCTTTATTTGACAGGGTTGAATGAGCACAAAGAAATATAGACTTAAAATATCTTCTTACAAGAACCTATCTTAATCTCTAGATTAAGAAGAAAATAAAAAAAAAGGAAACTAGAGTTTAAAATAGAGGGTGAAAAAGACTAATTGTTTTTGCATAGTTGGTGTAGAAAAACTAACCAAAAATATTTATTAGTCAACCCTCATTTATAAAGAATTTTAGGAAATAAAACATATAAAATTCATTTCATTTGTAGTTTTAATTACCTTCTATAAAATCAGAATTAAACCTCACAATATTTGGTTGTAAAGAGCTGCAAAAACTGTCTAGTATGAGAGTCAATTTTGGAGAAAAAAAAACTAAAGAAGTTGATCTATAAGTTAGACAAAACAATGAATTGAAGAAAATAATTTTTCATGGTCCAGGCCAGAAATTAAGTTAGAAAAACTATTTTTTTATAATGTAAAAAGTTATTTGACAACAAACCTGAAAAAGGCTTGTTTCTTTTCTATTTGGAATAGAGCTTTAAAGGGTATTGGATTCGCCTAAGATATGTCAACCAATGGTTCTTTGAGATCATTTATTCATTCACTCATAATTAATTTACATCATATTAATGCTCCATGTAAAAAATCTTATATTATAGATTAAGTTTCAAAAAAAAAAAAAATTAACCCAAAAAATGAGTGGACATTATTTTAAATTTGGTATCAAATATGTTTATTAACCATGTTTAAAAAGCATTCAAACAATCTCCTATATGATTAGAAATTATCTAACTAGTTTAAAAATAACTCAAAAATTCATAGACAGATATTGGTTTAGCGGATCACTACATTAGAATAGTTGACTTTGATTTTAAAATGACTCAAAAATTCATAGATAGATATTGATTTAGTGGATCACTACATTAGAATAATTAACTTTGATTTTAAACTTTTTTAATGAAATACTATTGGATTTATTGACTATCTAATAAACATAATGTCCTAAACTACTCAAGATTTTATGTAAACAAAGATGATAGTACTCACATAACTTTCCACCTAGAGATTTCCTTTAGTTCTCACAGTTGTGATTATTTTTTATCTGAACAACTCTTAATTTCATGAGTGGTTTAGAGAATTTAGTCATTTTTTAGAATTCTAAAAACAAAAACCATATTTATTGCTCATATAGGTGATCTTCATCAAGAGTATTTTGTTATACTCTACTTGGTATATAAAGATATGAAAATCATTAAGAGTATTGTTTATCTTTTTATAACACTACAACTAACATCATTTTAATCATAATAATAGGTAAGAAATAATAATTTATAGGTGCTACTAAGATGTTATATAACTTAGTTTTCTATTGGAACCTAGATCTTATGATCTTCAATCAACTAGGTATGATTATCATCATTACATTCTTTTATTTTTAAATGATTTAAGCCTATTTTTCTCGATTAACTAAATATAATATCTCTCAA
Organism: Salix caprea; assembly: GCA_964035475.1. NCBI lineage: Eukaryota > Viridiplantae > Streptophyta > Magnoliopsida > Malpighiales > Salicaceae > Salix > Salix caprea. Next base: position 1,675,288 of record OZ037743.1, read on the forward strand.
TAAATCTTTGGTTAGTGAATCCATAATACTTTCCTTTGAATTTACATAGTCAAAGAGAAATAATACTATTTAAGAGTAAATATTTAACTCCACTTAACAATATTATATCTAAATGATTAGACTTACCATTATACATATTGCTTTGTGTCCTTTTAATTATAGATTGATTATCAAAATGAAAATAAATTATTGACCCTAGTTTTGAACAATATTGGATTGCTCTAAGAAATTCCAAAATCATTTGGCTTCCTCTCCAACTTTACCAAAAGTAAACACTTTAACTCCATCATAGATCTTGTGATACATATTTGTTTAAAGGATTTCTATAATACAACTCTTATATCAAGTGTGAAGACATATACACTGGGGATTTTGAATTCTTAATGTTGGATATACAATTGGCATCAATACATCTTTATAGTAATGTTATGTATAATAGTATAAGGTATATTTCAAATATCTGAGTATCTTTTTTAATTGTTTTTAAATGATCTATACTTGAATTACTAATAAATCTACTCAGTTTACTAATCAAGTAAGCAATATAAAGTCTTGTTCTGTATTTGTCAATAATTTTATTAACTTTCATCTTTTTTTTAAACTTCATTTATGGTACAATAATTTATTTATAGGTGGAAAATCCACTTATTCATAATGGATTCATTATTACTATTGACTATCTCTTTCTAATATAAAATCTTGGATTATGTCTATTTTAATATGCCTCCAAGGACTAAACAAATGAATTTTGAGTGCATGAATACTTACAAGGATAAGTCAAAAAATAAATCACGTGTATACACACACACACATGATTAATTAACAAGTTTTGCAGGCAGCGACAATGTTATTTTAACAATTATTTCCTTTAATATTTTTGTATACTGACATTGTCAAAAGGGATTTCCTTTTTTCTAATATAACTATAGCCAAGCAAGACAAATCAGTAGGTGGGATATTTTATTTTTTCCTTAAAAATATTGCAATTGCACCCGCAAACTATCAATAACGAGTCAATTTGGTCCTCAATCCTTATTGCACCTGTTTGGGAGGGCAGCACGTTTGCCAAACGCCATTCCAAATGAAGGTTTAGGGCCGTTAGTCTGTTTGGTAAGTGCAAAATGCCATTTAAAATGGGTGGGACCCACAGTATTTTAAGTCCCAAACGGCGTTTTTTGAAAAGCACCTGGGAGGTGCTTTTCAAACGCCGGTTGGGACTCGGTTTTGAGAAAAAAAACATCAGGCCATCGTCTTCTCCTCTCATCTGACCATCGTCTTCTCCTCTCATCTCATCTGACCATCGTCTTCTCCTCTCATCTGGAAAAATCCCTCCATCTCTGCACGCCTCTCCCTTCTTCTCTCTCTCGTCTCTCGTCTCTCCCTCTGCACGTCTCTCTCTTCGGGAAGAGCTAAACGAGGAGCCAAAATGGCTTCTTCAGTTTCGGGAGGCAAAAAAAATGAAACCGTTAAAATGTTACCGTTGTTGCATTGTCCAGATTTAAAACACCCACAACACAGCAACCCAACCAAAAGCACAGCAACCGAACAAATTATACAATTCAACACCCATCAACACACCAACCCAACAAATCCACAGCGAAGAACACCCATCAACACAGCAACCCAACGAATTCAACAATTGCAAAAACACAGAATATTTTCCAAGCAAACCAAACAAGAAAAATCACAGAAAATATTCTTCATCAAAATAAGGGGAGAAAGGGAGAGGGAGCAGAGAGGGAATGACTGAAGAAAGGGACGGAGGCAAAATAGCCATGGGAGAGGGACAGCAGCGAGAGGTAGCTGAGAGGTGAGTGACGGAGGTGAGATCGCAGAGTGAAGAGAGGGACGGAGGCGAGAGCTGATGAGATTGAAAAAAATGGAATTAGGGTCATTGCTAAAGTGGAAGTAGGGTTTCGGGTGGGGTATTAATAATGTGTAGGAAAATAAATAAATAATTAATAATTATTTTAAGTAAAAATAATAATTAGTAATATTGATAAATTGCGAATATTAATAATATTTAGTGAAAAAAATAATTATGCGAAATTGAAAAATGACAATTTTTTTGATCAATTAGTTTAATTACATGTTTTAAATTTATTGTTGGATATAAAAACTGTGTAAATTTTGTGTATTGAACTGTTGTGGAGGTAATTAATAATAATAATAATTAGCCAAAATTTGTTGGGTTTGTTACCCAAATTGAAAATCGTCAATATGGATGGATGTATGGATGTATGTGTGTGTATATTTCCATGCCCTTTTAAGTAATTTTACTTTTAAAAAGCAGTTTGTAAAGTTTGGAAACCAAACACCAAAACTCCTTTTTCTTCAACCTTCAACTCAACCACAGTTTTAACCAAACACTTTCCATTTTTAAAAACTCCATTTTCAAAACTCCATTTTCAAAACTCCATTTTTCCAACCACAACCGCAACCGCTACCGCTCTCCCAAACAGGCCCATTCTACATTCTTTTTGCAAACTTAAAACTTACATGTCTTTTAACTCTTTTTCGAAATGGGCTTTGAAGTTCACAAACTTTCAATTGTACCAGCAAACTATCAACAATGAATCAATTTGGTTCTCAATCCTTATTTCACATTCTTTTAGCAACCTTTATGTGTAACTTCGGCATGCTTTTTTTCGGCATTATATATATATTGTAAATAATAAATATATCATTATTAAAAAAATACAGAAACGAATATCATTTCAATGTCTTGACCTAGGAGATTTGTTAATGATAGTGAAGAAGATCTTGTTTTCCTCTAATGACATCATTGAATAAAACAAATTAAATTACTTTTATATATATATATATATATATATATATATATATATATATATATATATAAAACTATTAAAATATGCATCAACATTCATAAACCAAACCACATGACAATACGACTAGAATGTGGGGATGCACACATGAGTTGTCCAGGATTGTAGTAGCATTTATTTCCTAAAATATTTTTATTTTTAATATTAAAACTTTATTATTTTTTATGATAAATATATTTTAGAAATTTATCAAAATCAGATAGTAAAAGTTGCATGTTTTGTTCATCCATGAGTATGAAATAAAAATCTAAAAATTATTTTTATTTAATTGAAACTTTTTTCTGTGAGATTTTGTAGAAAGTGGACGCCTCAATGTCAATATAAAATCAATGAATGCCTATTCAAATTTCTTAAGAAATCATATATACTAAATAGATCGTTTCTTATTAGAAAGAAATCACATTGTTTTGAAGATTGCTTGGAACTTTTGTGGTCAAATACTTTCAGGACATAATTGAGCCCAGAAAGTTATGTTGAGTCACGGACTTTACAGGTTAAACCAAGTCTCTTTTTTTATGAGATTGTGCGTATCTAATAATTTATATTATAAGTTTGACGGATTAATATAAATCATTTTTTATATTATTTTTTAATTTAATTTTTTAATATTAAATTGATTGAGAATTGAATTTTAGAACTTGTTTTTGTTAGTTTTCTATGGGTATCTTAGTTTTATGATCTTAGTCGCAAATTTGACAAGTTTTCTCGATTTTCTTTCTTAGATCTTTTTTTTTATACTTCAATATTTGATTGATTAGAAATTAGGTTTTTATATTTTATTTTTGGTTTATTTTCTATAAAGTTATCAGAGTTTCATGATCAAGATTTTAATTTATTAACTCAAGTTGATCAAAATCAATCAATATAGTGTTATCTTAATATTAAAAAAAGAAGATGTCTAAGTTAAAAAAAATTTTGAGTTGTCTAGATTATTTTTAAGCTTGCAAAGTCAACTGAATCATATCGGATCAATCTCACAAAATTTATTTTTTTCTATAGAAAAAATTTAAAACATTAGAAGCATTTCAATATTTTTTTTAATTCAACGAAAATTATAAACCAAGGGCCAATAGTCTAAGTACGTATCTATAGCACGTACAGATATTGGACTCCCAACAAAATGCTCACACTACTAAAAAAAGGGAGTTTTGCAACGGAAGCATCCGTTGCAAATAAGTAAGGTTGCCGTTGCAAATTTGCATTTGCAACGGATTTTGCAACGGATGCATTCCGTTGCAAAACGGTGACTGCAAATTGATTTGCAACGGATTAGCCGTTGCAAAGTTGCAACGGCTAATCCGTTGCAAAGTTGCAACGGCTTATCCGTTGCAAATTGACAACGGATTAGCCGTTGCAAGCTTGCAACGGAAAATCCGTTGCAAGCTTGCAATTAATTTTTTTAATCAATTTCGAATTTATTTATTTTTTAATTAATTATGAATAAATATTTTCATAAATATTATTGATATATTATTAATATTGAGAACTACATAAATATAGTTGAAATAAAAATTTCATAAATTAAAATTTATAATACAAAAAAGATTCAGTTACAATTACGTGTATAAGTAAATCAACATGGAATAAAAAAATACATATTTTGAAGTATTGGCTACTGATCCATTTATGGAATCAAAACCATAAGCTAAAAGAACTCGCATAAGATCAATAGTCTGTGCCTCATTCGCTTTGTTTGTTAGTAGATATCCACTTTCACATGAGCTCCTCAAACGGCAGTTACTACAAACCTGAAAAACAAAAAAGAAGTCATGTTTAAAATGGCCATTACCAGGCAATCATAAATTTATCCACCGTCAAAGACAATTGTATTGATAGATGAGAATCCAAAGGATTTTGACAATGAATGTTGAATTATTTCAAAACAGATAGGAAACACCCAGAAATCCTATAAATCATGGATGTCACTTCTAAACTATTGCAAAACTATCAGACCACACTATATTCTAAACTATAGCTAATCAAATTTAGGCAATTCAAAACCGTTTTACTCCTAAAGTTTTGAAAGTAGGCCCGCTACTGCAGCTATCAAATATGAAGATACTACATTAACAAATCTACTGTCCATAACATAAAACCATCATACCTTCAGCTTATTTTTCTCGTAGCCTGCTTTCTTCGGATGAAAATTCATCCATTTCAAAAACACCTTTTCAGGGGCCAATCCCATAAGCTCCTCAACATCCTGAAAGTTTATCATACTTTCATCTATTATCCCTGGCACAACAATACTGATGAGCTTACTGCATCAAAAGCCACAAGATAAAATCAACCACCACCACCAAATATTGCATGGACATAAAGAGCAGAGCAGCTCAATCAAAACTGGTTTCATTACCAAAATGTTTCAAAGGAGAGGAGACTTGAGATAAAACACATAAACCTGAAAAAAAATTACAAAAGGCCTCGGGAACAGTGCCATATGCCAGGAACAGTGGTAGCGGCAGAGGAGGAATGGTGGCGGCGGGTATGCCCACGCGCCACCACCACTGGCGGATCTGTTTCTTCTTCTTCGAGGGGTAGCTGAGCTGATGCGGCTGCTGTGGAGGAGGTGGAACTGAAAAAAGGCTGCCTCAGGTCGAAAGATGATGGTGGCTGCTGGGGGCTGCGCCGATCTTCCCTTCTCAGCCTGTTCTTCGATTCTCCTCTTCTTTCTCTCGCGAGCAAGGGCGTTTCACCACGACCTGCATACACACAGCAAACACAGAGACACAAAAGGCACAAAATCAATTTGTTCTCGGGTCTGTTATTCTCCTTCTCGGCTTGTCTTTTCAAATGGCAACGGGACTGCTCACGGTAGGGGGCTGACTGTGAGAAGGAGAGGGAGATGGAAGTGGAGAACGGTTGTGGGTTACGGGGCTGCTGTGTAGGAGAGGAAATGGTGGCTGACGAGGAAGAGAGTGGGTCTGTTGTGGGGCTGAGGGTAAATGGCTGGAAGGTCGATGGCTATAGAGAAAATGGCCATGGTTGCCGGCACAAAAATGATTTGGGTCTGTTGGTTTAATTTTTTATAACTTTGAGAGGAGAGGAGACTTGAGAGTGCAGAAATTAATTAAAGGAGAAGGGGAGAGAGTGACGAAGATAACAGGAAAACTAAGTAGTTTCTATTAGAGCAAGTCCAATGGTAGAAGGCATTTTTAAGAGGCAAATGATAGAAATGGCTCTTTGAATAGTGTATAAATGGCTCTTGAGCTGATGTGGTCTCCAATGGTAAGAGCTATTTTTAAAAGCCATTTTTAAGAGTTATTTTTTTTAAACTTATTTTAAATAAAATTTAATTATTTTGTATATAGTGTAATTATAGATTCATTATACAATTAATATGAGTAAGTTATATAATTAAATAATTGTTTTTGAGAAACCCGCCAACAATAAAAATATTATTTTTAATTATATTTAAATTAAAAAAATGAATTTAAATATAATTAAAAGACCCACAATATTTAAAATTTAAAATTTAAGATACTCATATGTTTTTCAAGTAATTTGTATATTTTTTTATGGTTATTGTATTTAAAGTTAATTAATATTACTTACTATCTTTGAGTGTTAGAAAAACTTAAAAAAACAAAATGAACACATTAACAAATAACCAATAAGTTCAAACATAATTAATTAAAATACATTCCATTACAAATAATTCAATCAAATTAATTACAAATTAATACCTTTATTTTTTATGCTAATAATTATAATAATAATAATGATTATTATTATTATTATTATTATTATTATTATTATTAATGATAAAAATTATTATAATTAATATAAAACCCACCCCCCCACCCCGTTCCCCTTCATTTATCACTCTCAAAAACCCTAAACTTATCTTCCTTTTCTCTCCCTCTATTTTGCGCCGCTAGCCAGCCAAATCCATCCCTCACCCACATCATTTTTTCTCAGCAACAATTTGTCCGTCCGTTCGTCCAAAAATACTCCTCGTCCTTCCTTCCATTACTCCACTCTATCTTCCCTCAATTACTCAGTATTTTTTCTTCAAAATCACAATAAAAGAGGAAGAAGATGGCGATGCGGGAGCTTGTAACGGGAGGATCAACTGGTGCGGTGGGCAATGGGTTTGTTTTTACTCAGTATTTTTTATGCTAATTTTCTGTGTTTTTTCTTGTTCGGATTGGCTGGAAAATGTATTGTGTTTTTTCAATTGTTTCAGTTGTGAATTCATTGTGTTGTTGCGTGTTTCAATTTAGACAATGCAACGGTTAAAAAATTGGCAACGGTCGGATTTTGGGTTTTGGCTCCCCGGCCAAAACCTGTGGGAATGCCTCCCGAAAATGGAAGAGGCATTTTGTCTCTTCATTTGGCTCTCCCCGTTGGAGTGACAAATTTAACAAAAAAAGCCATTTTTTAAAAAAATTTGCCTTTGCCTCCTCTGATGGCTCCTCCGTTGGACTTGCCCTTAAGTTTGAAAAGGAAGCACGCAAATCAATTTTATCTATTAATTTATATTAATTTTGCATTTTGAAATTTGCAACGGATAATCCGTTGCATTTTCATTTTTCATTTGCAACGGATTATCCGTTGCAAATGGTTTGAGATTGCAACGGAAATTCCGTTGCAAACTTGAAATGAAATTGCAACGGATAAGCCGTTGCAAATTATTTTCACTTGCAACGGAAAATCCGTTGCAATATCAGTTCAATTTGCAACGGATTTTCCATTGCAAATGGTTTTTTGTTGCAACGGAAAATCCGTTGCAAAGTAATTTAATTTGCAACGGATAATCCGTTGCAAATGGTTTCAAATTGCAACGGAATTTCCGTTGCAAATTAAATTTGCAACGGAAAATCCGTTGCAAATGGTTTTAAATTGTAACGGATTTTCCGTTGCAACCCCATGTTTTTTTTTTTTATTTCCGGAATCAACTTTGCAACGGATAATCCGTTGCAAAATAATTTTCAATTGCAACGGAAAATCCGTTGCAAATGGTTTTAAATTGCAACGGATTTTCCGTTGCAACCCATGTTTTTTTTTTTTTATTTCCGGAATCAACTTTGCAACGGATAATCCGTTGCAAAGTAATTTTCAATTGCAACGGAAAATCCGTTGCAAATTATTTTAAATTGCAACGGATTTTCCGTTGCAAATTTATATTGCAACGGAAAATCCGTTGCAAAGTAATTTTCATTTGCAACGGAAAATCCGTTGCAAATGGTTTTAAATTGCAACGGATTTTCCGTTGCAACCCCATGTTTTTTTTTTTTTCCGGAATTTGTTTAGCAACGGAAAATCCGTTGCTAAACAAAATTCCGTTGCAAAGTTTGCAACGGATTTTTGCCGTTGCAAAAATCCGTTGCAAACACCCCCCTTTTTTAGTAGTGTCACCATCAGTTCATGTTAGGCTCCCAAATCTATACTCTCCCCGAACTTTCTGACTCGACAAGAAGGTAACTCTGAAGGACAGAATTTTATTGATCCTGTTGAAACTTAACATTCCAATAGGTGTTTGGTATTATATTTTAAAAATATTTTTTAAAAAATATATTTTTATTTTTTATTTTAAATTAAAAAAATAGTATGTTTAGATCTTTTTCATGTGATAATGTTAAAAATAATATTTTTTAAAAAATATCATTTTGATACATTTCTGAATTTTATGCGAAATGATATTGATACCAAAGAATTCCCAACTTCTGTGTAGTGTGAAGCTTGTGAATCCCATTTGGAAATACTTGAACAACACCAGGAAACTCTGCAATTTAAAGTAAACAATCTCTTAATGAATGGAAATATTTTAAGTGACTAATAGAGTTTTGAGCAATTATCGTGCCAGCAATTATGTAGCTGGTGCTGAAGTAAAATGATATTTAAGATCAGAAGAAGTGATTTTTGCTTGACCCTCTCCACTCTGATTTTTGATATTCTAGAGGCATTTTATTTATTGTTTAAGTTAATGAACATTTGTGGTTTTGTCTATGGCTAGGTTGATGATGCCACCGAGTGGCAGTAGCAGAAACACTAATGATACAGAAAATGTCATCTACTCTGAATTTTTATGTGATTTTTCAAACATAATATGAAAATCGTTGAGAATTATCCAAATTCTTTGTTGAAAACAATGCATTGTTTCTCAGCACACAATCTCCATGTTTCTCTTTAGCTTTCGATATATTGTTTTTTCAATTGAGTGAGACTTTTCTTTAGCAGGCATGGCGTTAAGGAAAGTGTTTCTGATAAGGAATTATATAATGATTGGAAAAAAGATGAAAAATAATTCCTCGCAGCATGCATAAGGTAAACTCCTAGACAAACTAAAAAAAAAAAAAGATGAAAACAAAAAAGAATAATCTTTGATCAACTCAACCAGTTCGGTCCTGGCCTTTTAATTTCATTTCTTTTCATGATTTTTTCAATAGAAATTAATCATATATATTATTTTTTATTTGAGCTCTTATTCTTTTGATTTTTGATTCCTTTAATTTATTCAGTCTGCATATTTTAATTTGTTCAACTTTGTCCTCCGATTGAAATTGGTCATACATGCTACTTTTCATTTCGATCTTTATTCTTTTAATGTTTTTTAAAAATTACACTGCTAGTTTTTTTAAAAAAAATCTTTTTTTTTCTGTCCTAAGGTTTTGATTTGTTGCAGTTTTGTCCTTCAATAGAAATTAATTATATATTTTATTTTTCATTTCAACACACATTCTTTTAATTTTTTATTTAGTATTAACTATGCACCTAATATTTATTTTAGTTTTATCTTTTTTTGATGTTGTTTTTGTTTGCTCTTTTGTTAAAGTGTTTTTTTTATAATTTTATTGTTTGCACAATAATAATAATAATTTTAGTGATTTTTTTATTGTTTTCTTGCTTGCATTTTTTGTAAAAATGTTTTGCTTTTTTTATTCTTCAGAGAAATTTAATGATTTTAATTGTTTGGGCAGTAATTGTGATAATAATTTTAACTGTTATAGTTTTGATAATGATGGTAATGTAGTGATGGATTTTCAATGATGTTTTTTTTATAGGTAGGAAATTGATGCTTTATTTTTTTTTGGTTAGTTATTATAGGTGTTTCCACAATTAAAATTTTGTTGTGGTGTTTAATTTAAATTAGATTATAAAATAAAATTAATTTAGATACAGTGAATTTGATACTTCAAGTATCCGAATCTTGTTGTTTTTTTAATAGTGATGATAGTTTTATAAGCAGATTAATTTATATTGATTTAAATTTATATATTTTATTGAAAATTTGCACTCCGCAGAAATTCTGCACAAATTTATTATTTTATCTAAATTTATAGTATAATAAAAAAAATCTCGGACTCTTGATATTTTTTGTGGATTTCAATAGTATAATTGTTATTTTAATTAGGGGTGTTTATGACTTTTCTAAGAGACCAGTTGGCATTAACTATTAATTAAATACCTTATAAAATACCATACAATAGCACCATTAATGCACTTTGCTGGAACTTGCTTTTGCCATGTCCCACTGATGAGATTTGATTAAGAAAAAAGTTGGATTAGCTCGGTGTTTCACTGTACACACAGACTAAAATATATTGTGGATTGGAACAGTAAAATGATAGTTTTACCCCTCGGTGTGCCTCAGCTATGGCCTTCAAATTAGGGGTAATCTTGATTTTTCATCTTTTCATGCACAGTAAAATAACTGATCTAGCCTCTAATAAGACAAAAAGAAGATTTTGCATGCAGGGGTATCACGGTCTTTACACATGCTTTATAAACAGTGCAAGCATTGAGTAACTACCGATCTGCCCCCCGTAAACGCAAAAACAATGAATTGGTGGCATGGGTTAGACGATAATTAACATTTTTGTAAATACTATTTTATTCAGGGGTGAACAGAGTAAATGGCTAGCAAGATCTATCCGGTTCCTCACTTGGTGGTTTAAACGAATAATACTTTTATCGCATCTTAGGACACATAGGTGTGCAAAAAAACTTTGAAGGTTTTAATCTCAAGCTCATTAACCTCTTTTTCTAAACAAGATCAATTTTTCGTTCCCAATATTTCAATATTGAGTTTGGCTTCCATATATTTTTCCACTAATAACTTGCTAATATATATGTGGATTGTTTAAAAATATACAGTACCATCAATAATGAATTTAACAAAAGTAAAGCTTCTTTTCTTTTTAGCTCACATTAGCTTGGTCACTGCAACGTGTAAACAAAGTTTGTGTTAAGAAATCAACTCATCTAAAAGTTTAAGCTGTTAGGTAAGATTCCAGAATATGATTTATATTATTCTCTAACACACACTCTCAAGTGAAAGCCCTTTAGGCTTGAAACTTGCACATAGGTCCACACTATCTTGTGCTTGATTTTTATCAAATAGAATGAGGGTGGTGAGATTCGAACTCGTGACTACTGGATCAACAAGGCTCTGATACCATGTTAAGGAACCAACTCACCTAAAAACTTAAGCTGTTAAGTGAGATCCTAAAATATGATTTATATTATTCTCTTACAGTTTGTCAACTTAGATTGTTACACTGATTTTTCAGCAAACATCTTCGACCGACTTTTCTTGTTTCATTTTTCTCAGCAAAATCTGTGTTTGGCAAACTTGAAAAACCGTTATGGGAGCACTTTCTGAAGATGGTTAAATTGCTTTAGTCTAAAACCAGATATCAACCGGGGCCTGAATCTCTAAGACCTGAAAATAATTCAAAAGATAAAGGGCTTGGATTTTTTTGGATTGAAGCAGTCGTAGAAAAAGCAAGCCTTCACCCTTATCCATTACCATTTTTGTTTATAAGATTTAACATTATAATAATTGATTTAATGTTCAAAAGCAATTTTAAAACTTAATGTCAAACAAGCCCTATAGTGGAGATAAAATATGTGTATGGTTGTTAGATAGAGAACATTGTTAAACATTTTATCCATGTTAAAATATTTAAGTCCCTACGCGCGCGAGATGTAATGGAATAAGACATGCAATCTGCACAGCAGGCCTGCATTTCGAGTCAGGGCATGTATTTTTTATAAGAGACTGAGACAATCAGGGTTTTACTCACTCAATTGGACCCATAAAAATACGCTTTCTATGAGGTGAGATTTCCTCGCATAAAAAATATATAGAATTGATTTAAGACTTTTATTATGCATTGCTTATATAAATTATTTTCTTTTTATAATTAGATATATATAAATAATTTTTGCACGTGAGCTAGTTACATCTAAGGGAGAGCAGCGACGAACCCTAAAAATCTTTGTTAGATCAAGAGCATGCAGAATGTTTTTGGCAAGGTATAGTTGTCTTGGGGAGTGTTTCGAGAAACCAATCCCTCGCACGAAAAATCAAACTAGTTCCTTGCAACATCCCTGATCATTGTAAAATACGCAAATGCTATTTCATCGTCTTGAACAAGTCTTGAAGATTCTCCATCAGAAGGTAGGAGAGAACCCCATTATATGGTGCCTCAGTCCGCTCATTTTAAAGACATTAGTTCCTGGTCGATCATTTGGCTGAACGATCAAGCGCTTGGCGCCGATAGAAGAATGCAAACATATCAAATTAATCTATATTTGACAGAACAACTTCCTTGATCTCGATCGAGCAAATGGATTTAAATGTGGAAATCCTCTTGATAAATAACAGAATATAGTCATCTATACGCTGTAGAAGCATATCAGAAGTCAGGATCGAGCCATTACTGAAAGTTTGCCGAAATTCGATCTGGGAATTAGTTAGCATCTAGTGTTTGGAATTTATCTGCTTGAAGAGGCGACATTGCTCTGATTCTTTCGGACAGTCATATTATGCTATGACGCTCATAATACTTGTATAGTATGTTATGCTAAGGAATGTGTTGCTGAAAATTGAACAATCAATAGAATTCATCAGTGGAATTCAGGATGCGCGCGCGATGTCCTAGCTACTCTGAAGACCATGGCAAAATACAAAATAAAGGAAACTTTGAATGAACAGAAATAAGAAACTGTTACTTTATTTAGTATAGATGGAATGATGAATCTCATTGGAAACAAGTATTTCTTAGTTTACAGAAGTATAAGGTTGTAAGAATTCTGTTCTGACAGACAAGGGACTTCTCACAGAATGCACTCCATCAGTCCATGTTATGCTCCCAAAAAAGTAGCCTGTGTTCACCTGGTGGGCTGTAGTGACTGTCACAGAGAAGGTGAGCTTTTTAGTTTTACGATCGAAGACTAACACATAAGGTTCTACTGACACACTGGTTCCAAATGGAACCTCAATCACAGCTCTGTAAATGGAGTTGGAGGCTCCTACATTGGTAACAGTTCTGGTGAGGGTGGTAGAATTTCTAAGGTTTGGTATGGTTATGGAAGGCAGGTTAACGCCCGAAATGGATGATTCTTCACCGGGGCAGACTGTCGATTGTCCGGTGAGACTAGATATAGCAGTGCTGTTATAGTCCATGGCACAAAGGTAGTTAATGTAGTCAGCAGCACCCATGTCGTAAACAAGACCTGGGTCTGCTGCACCATTTGGATTTGCAATGCCTCCTCCAAAGTCAAATGGATTGGCCAACTTTCGAGGAGATCCCTCAGCAAATATAGGAAAACCTGATGGATGATTCCTCCACGCTGAAACAAGATTTTTGAAGATATACAGTCAGTGAAGACTGCATATATGGTCTTTAAATTGCATCAAATTGAAAAGGATAGCAGACTAATAATACCAGTTGTGACAAGTGCAGATCTAATGGCTGCCGGTGACCAATCAGGGTGTATAGTTTTGAGAAGAGCCACTATGCCTGCAACATGGGGAGCTGCCATAGATGTACCGGAAATCATTACATATCCATCATCCTGGAATCGATAAAGAGGCGAAGTAGCAGCCAAAATGCTCACCCCAGGAGCAGCTATATCAGGCTGTGCCATGAGAAATAATGATATTATTCAGCATAATGCTATGCACGTTTGATATATATATATATATATATATATATATATATATATATATATATATAGGATTTGTCACAAGTTCATTATAGTAAATTTCCAGCACAGCTCAGTTCAGAACGGAAAATATTATGCTGGATGATCTTTATACCCCTACCAGCACAAACACACGCCCCTGCACTTTGCACTCGTACCAACAAGTTAAGAAGTGCAGTTTACCTTCAGAATTGCAGGAGCTTTTGAGTTGGGCCCTCTAGATGAGAAAAACGCCACCATTGCCGACACAGACTTGCCCACAATTGTTTTAGAAGCGCTCAACTTCACTATAGGGAACCTTTGTAGTACAAATCAAGCAGTCATGGTTTAAGGATCAATGGCAATCAATCATGGAGGTAGGGCAATGGTGATCATGATTTTACCTGGTAGAACGAATGTAATAGAGTATCCGAGTTCCAATCTCAAAGTCGACTTCGATGCAAGGGAATGCATCATCAGCACAGGGATAGAAGTCATTACTGGGATTCTTGGCCACAATCAACCCCACTCCACCAGCCTCCTTCACAACTTCTGCAGCACTTATTACAGCACTAAGAGTCATTGAGGTGAAGCAGAGAACCACCTTTCCAGATACCATGGAAGGATTAACTGAGAGCGATTGACAGACACTGCAAGCAAGACAAATCAGACAATTAATTCCTACTGCAACGCATATTCTGAAATCACTGCAAGTTCATGTTTTTTAATCCCATAGCTTAACTACCCTGCAGAGTTGGGGTCCAGTCCCTTGGCCTCCGGGTAAATCAAGCTTCTAAAACCAATTTCCTTTCCTGCAAATGTGGCCTCACCCTGCAAGATTTTTGTGGGGAAAAAAAAATTGTATCTGATCTGATCTGAAATCAATGGTTCTATAGTTCAAAATCCAAAATGCAAGCTTTCACAATGTTGAAGGTATACCAGGAACGTTTTATTATTCCCTAGTGTTATGGGAGTAAGAAATGCTCGATCAATGGTGCTTGCTGCAACATTTAAGATCCAAGGTGAAGTATTCAGCACTGTCTGAGAAGAAGGACCGCCATTTCCAGCTGAACATACAACAGTGATTCCTTTCGTGACAGCATGAAAGGAACCAATAGCTATGCCATCACGCTCATCAGTATCGGAGAATAGAGGAGGAGGATACCCAAGTGACAGCGACAACACATCAACCCCATCATGTATGGCTTCATCGAAAGCTTTCAATATATCAGCAGCCGAGCACCATCCTCCAAGAACATTCCAGCAAACCTTGTATATTGCCAACCGAGCACGGGGTGCACCACCTCTTACTGTTCCAAGTCCAAGGCCTTTGTGTTGAAAATTGAAGATTGCTTCCAAGACTATCTTAGTGTTTAGGATTAGATTAAATCTCTATTATTGTTTTTATCTTTTCTAATCAGATCATGTTGATCAATTTCAGTTTCAGTATTCTAGTTTAAGTATAAGTCTTAGTATTTTAGCTTGAGTAGGAAGTGTAATAGATAGAGTTCTATTTCTATTGTAACACTTCAATTTTGCTATAAATAAAGGGAAGGGATAGCAGTAACCTAATACACAAATTCTGCTCAGTTTGTTGTTCTTTGTGTTCTTGCTTTGTTCTTCACTCGGCTGTCTTCCCAGAATTGAATCCAAACAGTAGCTGTTTGTATTCAAGAAGAACAGTAGCTTTTGTTGACTTTTTGTTGACTTTTGAATCTTTGTTTTTTCCAACATTTGGTATCAGAGCCTGGTTGGATCTTTGAAGGGAAAAGTGTGAAACACGAGAGATTGTGAGTTTTTTTTTTCAAAGCATTGCTTTGAAGGGTGGTGAGTGAAACACAAGAGAGAAAAATCAGTTTTTTTTTTCGATGGAATCTGCCTCTTTTTCATCCAAAACTCCAGTATTTTCTGGACTCAATTATGGTGTATGGGCAGTAAAGATGAGAACTTATCTCAAGGCTTTTGACTTGTGGGAAGTTGTGGAGAATAATAGGGATCCAACTCCCTTGAACAATAATCCCACAATGGCTCAAATCAAGTTCTTCAATGAAGAGAAGGCAAAGAGATTCAAAGCACTTACCTGCATCCATAATGCAGTAAGTGAAGAGATATTCACAAGAATAATGACTTGTGAAACTGCTAAAGAGGCTTGGGATAAGCTTAAAGCAGAATTTCAAGGGGACGAAAAGTCTAGAAGGATGCAAGTGATGAACCTAAGGAGACAATTTGAAGGGCTGAAAATGAAAGACAATGAATCAGTCAAAGATTTCTCTTCTCATGTATCGAAATTGGTGAATCAAATGAGGCTGTTGGGTGAGGATTTTCAAGACTCAAGAATTGTAGAGAAGATTCTGGTATGCTTACCAGAAAAATTTGAGCATAAAATTAGTTCTTTAGAAGATTCTAAAGATCTTTCTGAAGTGAATCTTCAAGAACTAATCAATGCTTTGCAAGCAGTAGAACAAAGGCAAGCATATCGACAAGAAGGAACACATGAAGATGCTTTCATGACAGGATTCAAAGAGAAAAATCAAACTAAAGTTTTTCACAGAATCAATCATGAAGGCAGAGGTGAAAGAGGTAAAATTTGGCAGCCAAATAACAGAATTTTTACCAACAGAGGAAAGGAGAAAAGGAATAACTTTCCTGCCTGCAAGTTTTGTAAAAAAACTAATCATCTTGAAGCTTGGTGTTGGGCAAAGAACACTCAATGCAGAAATTGCAAACAGTTTGGCCACATCCAGAAGTATTGCAGAGTCAAAACTGATGCAGATAAGCAAGCATGTATAGCAGAATCCTCAGAAAATCCTGAAGAACATTTGTTCATGGTTTCGACAGAATCAAAGTGCAATGCAACAGAGGTAAAACACTCATCTTGGCTTATTGATAGTGGTTGTACTAATCACATGACTGCAGATGTGAAGTTGTTCAAGAAATTGGACAGAAATTATGAATCCAGGGTAAGAATTGCTAATGGAGAGTATGTGGAGATTGAAGGCAAAGGGGAAATCGAAGTGGAAACTATGGCAGGTACACAAATCCTAAAAGATATGTTGTATGTACCTAAAATTACTCTGAATTTAGTAAGTGTGGGTCAGTTGCTTGAATCTGGCTACTCCTTATCGTTTAAAAGGGGATTATGCAAAATCAAAGATAGCCAAGGTACATTACTACTTTCTGTTAAGATGATGAATAGGAGTTTCAATCTTGACTGGAATGACTCCTATATGAGTGTTAACATGTGTGTAAATGCTGAGTCTTCTCTTTGGCATAAGAGGATGGGACATTTTAATCAAATTGCCTTGAAAAAGATGGCTGATTTGCAGATGGTTTTAGGACTGCCAACAATAAAAGATAATGAGGATGTTTGTGAAGCATGTCAACTAGGAAAACAAACTAAGCTTTCCTTTCCTAGTAACAATTATAGAGCATCAATGAAATTGCAGCTTGTTCATACAGATATTTGTGGTCCCATGCAAAATGAATCAGTGAATGGTTCGAAGTATTTTTTGCTGTTTATTGATGATTACAGCAGGTTTTGTTGGGTGTATTTTCTCAAAACTAAAGGTGATGTGTTTGATGAGTTTGTGAGATTCAAAGCAGCAACTGAAAGAGAAACAGGATGCAATTTAAAAGCACTAAGATCTGACAATGGGGGAGAGTTTACCTCTCGGAAATTTGAGGACTTCTTGGCAAAGGAAGGGATTAAGCACCAGCTGACTGTACCCTACACTCCACAGCAAAATGGGGTTAGTGAAAGAAGAAACAGAACATTAATGGAAATGGCAAGATGCTTGTTGTATGAGAAAAGCATGCCACTGAAATTTTGGGCAGAAGCTGTAAATACAGCAGCCTACCTCTTGAATCGCATGGTCACAAAAAGTCTGATTGATAAGACTCCTTATGAACTCTGGTATGGCTTCAAACCCAATATTAGTCATTTGAGAATATTTGGTAGCCCTTGTTATGTTCTGAAACCTGAAGACAAAAGAAGAAAACTTGATCAGAAGGTTGATGTAGGGATTTTTATTGGTTACAGTATTAAATCTAAAGCTTACAAAGTTTTTGATTTAAAAACTAATAAAGTTGTGATTGCAAGAGATGTTAAAGTAGCAGAAAACAGCAAATGGAATTGGGAAGCTACTGAAGTTGAAGGAACAACACTGGATTTTCAAACAGAGACAGATGCTGCCATGGATGATGAACTCATTGATGATATTCCAGTAAGAGGAACAAGACTCTTAACTGATGTGTATAACAGATGCAATGCTGCTGAAACCGAACCCATAGATTTTGAAGAAGCTATCAACTCACAAGTGTGGATAGCAGCTATGAAAGAAGAACTTATGATGATCGAAAAGAATGGAACTTGGCTGCTGGTTGACAGACCTTCACACAAGAAGGTAATTGGTGTTAAGTGGATTTTTAAGACAAAATTTAATGCAGATGGGAGTATCAACAAGCATAAAGCAAGACTTGTAGCAAAAGGGTACTCACAAGAACCAGGTACTGATTTTACAGACACCTTTGCTCCTGTATCTAGATTGGATACAATCAAATTAGTGCTAGCTGTGGCAGCACAATGTGGTTGGCTAATTTATCAACTAGATGTCAAATCTGCCTTTCTAAATGGAGTGCTAAAAGAGGAGATTTATGTTGAACAACCTGATGGCTTTGAGAAGGAACTCAATGCAAACAAAGTGTATGTGCTGAAAAAAGCTTTGTATGGCCTAAAACAGGCTCCTAGAGCCTGGTATAGCCGGCTGGATGAGTACCTCTTGAGCTTGGGGTTTGAGAGAAGTATAAATGAAGTGACTTTATATGTTAAAAATACTGACAAACATATTCTGATCATATCAGTATATGTAGATGATTTATTGATTGCAGGAAATAAAGAGGAGCTGGTGACAGAGTTCAAAAACAACATGAAGGAGATGTTTGAGATGAATGAACTTGGCTTGTTGACATACTTTCTGGGCATGGAAATAAATCAGTTCAAGCAGGGATACTTCCTATGTCAAAAGAGCTTTATTATCAAGTTGCTAAACAAGTTTGCCATGGAGAAATGCAACTCAGTCAGTACTCCCATGATTCTGGGACAAAAACTGACTAAAGAAGATGAATCTCCTAGAACTGATGGGAGAATCTACAGAAGTTTGATTGGAAGTTTACTCTATCTAACAGCTACACGTCCAGACATAGTGTTTGCTGTAAACTACCTCTCTAGGTTCATGCAAAACCCAAGTCAACTTCATTTTGCTGCAGCTAAAAGGGTCCTGAGGTACCTAAAGGGAACCTTAGAGTATGGGATACATTTTGAAAGGTCCAGCTCACTTAAGCTAACTGGATTTACAGACAGTGACTGGGGGGGTAGTGATGAAGGCATGATGAGCACCTCAGGGTATTGTTTCTCTATGGGGGGAAGCATTTTTTGTTGGAATTCAAAGAAGCAATCAGTGGTTGCTCATTCCACTGCTGAGGCTGAGTATATAGCAGCCTATGTAGCAGCAAAGCAACTTGTTTGGCTAAGGAAAATTCTGTGTGACCTAGGGATCAATCAGCAAGAGCCTACGGAATTGATGTGTGATAATACTTCAGCTATTGCAATTTCAAAGAATTCTGTTTTTCATGACAGAACCAAACACATGAAAATTAAATTTCATGCAATTAGACAATTTCAGCAAGAGGGAGAGCTGGAAATGAAGTTCTGCACTTCAAAGGAACAATTGGCTGACCTATTTACTAAGCCCTTAGCCAAAGAGAGGTTTGAAGATTTAAGGGAGAAGCTTGGTATGCGTAGCCTTGGAACCAAGGGGGAGTGTTGAAAATTGAAGATTGCTTCCAAGACTATCTTAGTGTTTAGGATTAGATTAAATCTCTATTATTGTTTTTATCTTTTCTAATCAGATCATGTTGATCAATTTCAGTTTCAGTATTCTAGTTTAAGTATAAGTCTTAGTATTTTAGCTTGAGTAGGAAGTGTAATAGATAGAGTTCTATTTCTATTGTAACACTTCAATTTTGCTATAAATAAAGGGAAGGGATAGCAGTAACCTAATACACAAATTCTGCTCAGTTTGTTGTTCTTTGTGTTCTTGCTTTGTTCTTCACTCGGCTGTCTTCCCAGAATTGAATCCAAACAGTAGCTGTTTGTATTCAAGAAGAACAGTAGCTTTTGTTGACTTTTTGTTGACTTTTGAATCTTTGTTTTTTCCAACACTTTGTAGCTAACATTTTCAACAAAACCGCCTGCTGCAGTACTGGCTGTGTGAGTCCCATGTCCATTTGCATCTCTCGGGGATAAGAATTCCTGGTTGGCAGATGTGTTCAATGGCTGATCATAATCTGCAACAAATCCATCAACAAACCAACGGGCTCCAATGATTTTCCTGTTACAATGGATTCTAGGCTTAAATCGCTTCCCAGATTCACAAAAACCTTTCCAACGTGATGGGATTGGTCCAAGTCCTTCATCACTGAAAGATTTAGACTCGGGCCATATTCCTGCTTCATCAGATTACTTATTCAGAATTCATTTTATTCATAAGCAAGAACAGAGAGGAGCAGGAGAGAGAATGAACCTGTATCAAAGACCCCTATGATAACTCCATCACCCATGCTGCTATTGTGGAGAGCATTAACACGAGAATGTGAAGAGAGCCCTAGGAAATCCCAACTCCTTGTGGTTTGTAACTTGTGGAAACTGTTTGGTATTACTCGAACAACTCCAGGCAGTTCTAAAAATTTGCAGTGTATCAGAATATAGGCAGGCTTGCTAAAACTAGAACATGATCATATCAGCAGTGAGCTACTGATTGAATTGAATTAGAGAGGAAAACAAGAATGGGACTTGAAGAAATTATGTTTGCATACGTACGGGCAACTTTTTGAACCTGACTCTCTGTAAGCTTGGCTGCAAACCCAGAGAAGCCATGTTTGTAGCTGTGCACCATCAATTCTGAGGCCATTTCCTTACTGAATAATAAAAATGACTTGTAAAAAACAAGCAATTAAATATTATTTTGTCTCTCAGTTATCTTACACGAACATGCTTTGCGAAAACTACAGAGAAACATGGACAAGTAACTTGACAGTAGAATTCCAAGTATTGTTTTTATAAAAATATAATAATATTGTTTTTTGGTAAGGGAAAAGATTTTCTAATCTAATTATAACATTGGGAGGCCATACCTCTCCACTACACTAGCAAGCATATCATGATGTGAATTTGTAGTTAGAATAGGATCATCATGCTGCTTCTCTCCAAGATAAACAATATGAACCTGTTTGATAGACAAACAAATTCATGGACACCAAAGTAATATGATCTGCTTCAGTATGGACAAGGATAGATTTCTTGCTGATTCTTGAAAATTACATACCTTGCTTGAGAGTTGTCATTGATGCTGCTTTTTGAATGGATCTTTTGTTATATGCATGTGTAAAAAGCATTTATGTTCCTTTTAAAGTAAATGGAAATGGGAACTTGAAAACGATTGATCCACAACCAATGCTGCCTTCTTTAAATAGAAATTTCAAAAGGGATGTCCATGGTTAGCTGTGATGACTTTTTTAGATCTGATACCAAAATTAATTATCAAACAGGAAATGAGAGTGTTGGATTTCTTCTAGTTTATATCCCATATATATCTTGGAGTTGATAGCTACTGTAGGCTTTTTGGTAAAATATCATTGGTGGATGTTTCAAGTCGTCTGACCACCCATCACTGTTCTAGTCAAGTTATATTGGTGGCACAGGAAAATTAG
The DNA here is from genome assembly GCA_964035475.1 of Salix caprea. Taxonomy (NCBI): domain Eukaryota; kingdom Viridiplantae; phylum Streptophyta; class Magnoliopsida; order Malpighiales; family Salicaceae; genus Salix; species Salix caprea. The sequence continues at coordinate 1,696,818 of OZ037743.1, forward strand.
CTTTGGGAGATAACTTGTTTGGTCTATTATCATACCTATAGTTTTAATTTCCAGGGATGATATTGTTGGTTTGTTTGCAAAGGCACAGATGCAGATTTGATCTGTATATATTTCAATGAATTGCAGATTACATGGCATCCAAAAACACTACCAGTGGTAATAGACTTGATGTGCGATGGCAGCATGGTATAGATATTGAAAATAATTCAAGAAAAGCTCAATGCAAGTATTGTCAGAAAATTTTCAGCGGAGGCATTTATCGTTTTAAACATCATTTGGCTTGCACTCGAAAGGATGTTGAGTCATGCCAACAAGTACCAGCAGATGTGAAGCAGATGATTTTGAATGTTTTGGTGAAAAATCAAGAAGCATCTGAGAAGAAAAGAAAGGTTTTTTAGTTTTTTAGAAGTGACGAAGATGCAGACGAAGATAATGAAATCAGCTTAGTTAACAAGGGAAAGAAACCAATAAGTGGAAGTGGAAGTGGAAGTACTCAAATGACCATCAATCAAATGCTAAAGAAGGATATTAAAGAAGAAGCATGTCAACAAATTGCAAGGTTTTTATACACTAGTGCGTGAAAAATCAAGAAGCATCTGAGAAGAAAAGAAAGGTTTTTTAGTTTTTTAGAAGTGACGAAGATGCAGACGAAGATAATGAAATCAGCTTAGTTAACAAGGGAAAGAAACCAATAAGTGGAAGTGGAAGTGGAAGTGGAAGTGGAAGTGGAAGTACTCAAATGACCATCAATCAAATGCTAAAGAAGGATATTAAAGAAGAAGCATGTCAACAAATTGCAAGGTTTTTTTACACTAGTGCAATTCCATTTAATTGTGTGAAAAACCTGAGTTTGTTAAAGCGCTTGAATTAGTTGCAAAGCATGGGCCAGGATTTAAGCCTCCATCTTACCATGATATTAGAGATAAGTACTTAGAGCAAGAAGTAGATAACACAATGCATTTGCTTGATGACTATAAGCTGGAATGGAAAAAAATAGGTTGCTCAATAATGTCTGATGGATGGACTGATAAGAAAAGACGCTCTAATTGTAACTTTTTGGTTAATAGTCCTAAAGGAACTCTTTTTTTATCATCTGTAGACACATCTAATATATCCAAAACAGCTAATAAAGTATTTAAGATGTTAGATGCTGTTGTGGAAAGGATTGGAGAGGAAAATGTGGTGCAGGTAATTACTGATAATGCTGTGAATTATAAGGCAGCGGGGCATTTATTAATGGAAAAAAGAAAATACTTGTATTGGAAACCATGTGTTGCTCATTGTATTGATTTGATTTTGGAAGATTTTGAGAAGAAACTAGAGGTGCATCAAGTAACTATTGGTAAGGGGAGGAGAATCACCACATACATATATTCAAGAACTATTCTTATTTCCATGCTGAGACACTTCACAAAAAGAAAAGATTTAATCATGCCTGTTGCCACTCGATTTGCCACAGCATGCTTGACTCTTGGATGTTTGAACGATTATAAGATTCAATTAATGACAATGTTCACTTTCGTCCAATGGAGGTCAAGTAGGTATTCAAAAAGTGAAGGGTAGCAGATTCAAAATTGTGTTTTGGACAACAAGTTTTGGCATGATGTCTCTGATTGCATTAAGACAGCATATCCTCTTATAAAAGTTCTTCTATTAGTTGATTCAGATGAGACACCGGCCATGGGTTTTATATATAGAGCAATGATTCAAGCGAAAGAGAAGATACAAGTGAATTTTGGTTGTGTACAAAAAAGGTGCAAATTATATTTTATGCCAATTATTTATTTAATATAACTATTTTTTTTATCTTATGCTATTTAATGTTGATGTTAATATCCTTATTTTTTATTTTGTTTTGTAGTTATATACCTATATGGGATATTATTGATGCAAGATGGGAACTTCATCTTCACAGACCTTTGCATGCATTTGCTTATTTTTTGAATCCTCATTATCACTATACTACTGATTATAGATAGTACGACAACATTAAATATGGAGTATATGACTGCTTAAATCGGATGGTGCCTAATAAAGAAGAAAGGACTAAAGTTGATCTACAACTTGATATATTCGCGGAAGCAAAGGGGTTATTTGGTATTGAGGCTGCCGTAATAGCAAGGGATAAAAAAAACTCCAGCTAGATAGTGGGCTTCTTATGGGGATGAATGTCCAGAGCTATAAAATCTTGCAATTCGAGTTCTAAGCTTGACTTGTAGTTCATCTGGATGTGAGCGTAACTGGAGTGCATTTGAGATGGTAAGTTTTTTTTTAAAAAAAAATTATTGTTTTCATATTTGATAAGAATCTTATATGTTATCAATTGTGAATTTTTTTATAGGTTCATACGAAACGAAGAAATCGTCTACAACAGAAAAAAAAAAAATGAATGACTTGGTTTTTGTGATGTGTAATTTGAAAATGAATGATAAGGACAAAAGGCAAGTTATTGATTTTGATGAAGGTTTAGATGATCTCCCATCTGATGATGAATGGGTGACTGAAAGAGAAGGACATGGTGGTTCATCGAACATTAATTTACTTCAGGCTATTGATAGTGTAACACGAAGAAAAAATGGAAAAGAAGACGATAGTGATAAAGAAACTTTTAATGGTGTTGAGATGAGTACTCCAGCCACTGAAGTTGATTTTGAAACTTCTAATTCAAGGAGTTTAGGGTTAAATATTGTTGGAGTTCGATATAGTACTAGCAATATCGGTGTTAGCACCAGTGGTAGTACTAATAATCCTTTCAATAGTGATGCTATTGATGCAAGTCTTGGACATAGTGAGGGGGATGAAACTGAGGGTGGTTTTAGTTTACATTGCACGCCAGTTGAAGATTTGTTTTAAATTTGTTAGTTTTTACCTTATGAAATTTTATGGACATAATTGTTTTGTAATGTATTTTGAAGTTATTTCAAATCATGTATGAACCTTAACTAATGAAGTTTTATGTCCATAATTATGATGTATTGTATTCAGAAATATTTTACTTACGATTTTATGATTTTTTCTGCTTACACGATTTTAGCTGTGATTTTACGATTTTTGTACGGAAAAATTCAGGTACGATCTTATGATTTTACAATCCGAGTTTCAAAAACCCTTTCCTTGTCGTGTCAAAATCACGATTTTGACAACCATGCTAAAAACCTAGTCGGGTCAAACCAGGTTTCACCCATGTCTTTTTGTGCTCAACTTGAAACTCAGTCTAGGTCCCGCTTTGGGGAGAGGTTTCCAATGATCAACTCGCTGAGCCAGCTGGTTTAATAACTATTGAAGGGATGGAATTAATGCAACTCATCTTGACAGCTCTGTTCACTGTCCATTGCTAAACCTTTGTGCTGAAAATTGGACCATTAACAGGGTAAATCAGAGGGATACAGGTAGAGGGTGTATAAAACCCTAACTTTGTGACCAAGGGAGCACAAAGAATGTGGAAACATTGAATGGATGGAGAAAAAAAAAGAAAACTGTTATTTAAATTGACTTTGTTTCATGAAATAATGAGCCACATGATAACAAGTACTTCTTAGTTTTCATCAATGTAAGGTTGTGAGATTTCCGTTCTGACAGACAAGGGAGTTCTCACAGAATGCACTCCATCAATCCATGTGATGCTCCCAAAAAAGTAGCCTGTGTTCACCTGGTGGGCTGTGTTGACCGTCACAGAGAAGGTGAGCTTTTTAGTTTTACGATCGAAGACTAGCTCATAAGGTTCTACTGACACACTGGTTCCAAATGGAGGCTCAATCACAGCTCTGTAAATGGAGGTGGAGGCTCCAACATTGGTTACAGTTCTGGTGAGGGTCGTAGAATTTCTAAGATTTGGTATGGTTATGGATGGCAGGTTGATGTTCAAAATGGATGGTCCTTCAGTGGGGCATGCTGTGGGATTTCCTGTGAGCCTGGAGATAGCAGTGTTGTTGTAGTGCATGGCACAGAGGTAATTCACGTAGTCATCTGTTGCCATGTCATAAACCAGGCCTGGCTGTGCTGCGCCATTTGGATTTGTAATGCCTCCTCCATAGTCAAATGGATCGGCCAACTTTTGTGGAGATCCCTCGGCAAATACTGGAAAACCTGACGGGTTATTTCTCCATGCTGCATCAAGATTCTGAATGTTAAATACAGTCGTCGGAGAAACCTGCGTAGATAGTGTCGTAATTGTGATCAGGTTGCTAAGACAATTCAGATACCAGTTGTGACAATTGCAGATTTAATGGCTCCTGGCGACCAATCAGGATGCATTGCTTTAAGAAGAGCCGCAATGCCTGAGACATGAGGAGTTGCCATTGATGTTCCTGAATGCATGGCATATCCACCATCCTGGAATCGATCAAGTGGCGAAGTAGCAGCTAAAATGTTCACCCCGGGTGCAGCTATATCAGGCTTGCCACACAGAAATTATCAGATTATGCAACACAATGCTTTGAAAGTAATGAGTTCTTATTAAACTTCTTCCCCAATGATTAGTAATTATCATTAAGCTCAGTTAAGTTAAAATGCAAAACATTCTGCAGGTCTTTGATTGAAGTAATGTTACCTTCAGAATCGCAGGAGCAATGGAATTAGGCCCTCTAGATGAGAAATGTGCCACCTTTGCCAGCACAGGCTCGCCCACAATTGTTTTAGAAGGGCTCAACTTTACAACAGGGGACCTGCAATGAAACGGCCAAGGTCCAGGGATCAGAAGAGATCCTGGTACTGGCAATCATGAATGATGGCGATGTTACCTTGTAGATCGGATGTAAAACAGAATCCGTGTTCCAATCTCATAGTCGACTTCAACGCACGGGAAACCATCAGTGCAGGGGTACAAGGCTTCGCCGGGATTCTTAGCGACAATCAACCCCACTCCACCTGCTTCCTTCACAACTTCTGCAGCACTTCTTACCGCACCAAGATTCATTGTGGTGAAGCAGAGAACCACCTTTCCAGCTACCATAGAATTATCAACTGAGAGAGATTGACAGACACTGAAAGCGAACCAGGTTAGACAGAGAAATTATTTCTGTCAAAAAAGACAGCATTTTGTTGAGAGAGCCAATGAATCAAGCTACCCTGCAGAGTTGGGGTTCAGTCCCTTTGTCTCTGGATAAATTAAGCTACTGAAACCAATTTCCTTTCCAGTATATATGGCTTGGCCCTGCAAGATTTGTGTGAAAATTCAATGTTGTAGCCTGTGCAGAAATCATCGGTTCTACAGTTAGCATTACAACTTTCAATGTAACGGTTTTAAGCTCGATCCATGCTGATGGTTGAAATGGTTAAAATCTCTTAGAGAATAATATAAATCATATTCTAGGACCTCACTTAACAACTTAAGCTTTTAGGTGATAGTTTCTTAACATAGTATCAGAGCCTTGTTGACCTAACAGTCATGAGTTCGAATCTCACCATCCTCTTTCTATTTGATAAAAATCAAGCACAAGATAGTATGGATCTATTCAAGTTTCAAGCCCAGAAAAGTTTGAGAGTGTGTATTAGAAAATAATATAAATCATATTCTAGAGTCTCACCTAACAGCTTAGGTGAGACGGTTTCTTAACAAAATGCAAGAAGTAGGAAGAGTTCTATACCAGGAAAGTTTTATTGTTCCCAAGTGTTATAGGAGTAGGAAAGGCTCGATCCATGCTGGTGGCTGCGACGGTTAAAATCCACGGAGCTGAGTTCTGCACTGTCTGAGCAAAAGGTCCATCATTTGCAGCTCCACATACTACAGTGATTCCCTTGGCCACAGCATGAAAGGAACCAGTAGCTATGCCATCACGTTCATCAATGTCTGAAAATAAAGGAATTGAAGAACCAATGGACAGCGACAACACATCAACTCCATCATGTATGGCTTCGTCGAAAGCTTTCAATATATCTGCAGAAGAGCACTGTCCTCCAAGAACATTCCAGCAAACCTTGTATATTGCCAACCGAGCTCGAGGTGCGCCACCTCTTATAGTTCCATGTCCAAGCCCTCTGTAGCTAACATTGTGTACAAAAGCACCAGCTGCAGTGCTGGCTGTGTGAGTCCCGTGTCCATTTGCATCTCTTGGGGAGAAGAATTCCCTGTTCCCAGATATGTTCAATGGCTGACCATACTCAGCAACAAGTCCTTCAACAAACCAACGGGCTCCAATAATTTTCCTGTTACAGTGGCTTTTAGCCTTAAAGCGCTTTCCAGATTCACAAACACCTTTCCAGTGGGATGGGATTGGTCCAAGTCCTTTATCACTGAACGATTTGGCCTCCGGCCATATTCCTGTTCGCAGCAGATTACTTACTTCTTCAGAATATACCTTTGATGAACATGTGAGAGACGGATTAAAAACATCAGAGAGAATTACCTGTGTCAAGAACACCTATGATAACTCCATCACCCATGCTGCTGTTATGAAGAGTATTGACAGGAGAATGAGCAGATAGGCCTAGGAAATCCCAACTCCTAGTTGTCTGTATCCTGTGAAGACTGTTTGGTATAACTCGAACGACGCCGGGCAATTCTGAAAAGATTCAGTGTATCAAAACATAGGCTTAAATTAACAAATGACAATCTAATGGTTTGCTAAATCAAAGTGGGGAAACATAAATGAGACAAAAGGAAATGTTTATTTGTGAAGATACCGGCAACTTTTTGAGCCTGGGACTCTGTAAACTTGGCTGCAAACCCAGAGAAACCATGTTTGTAGCTGTACACCATCAATTCTGAGGCGATTTCCTTGCTGCAGAATAACATTGACTAGTAAGAAAAACAAGCAGTTGGCTATGATTTCGATCACTTCTATCATAATAGAGATTACAATACCTCCCCACAACACTAGCAAGCATATCATGATGTGAATTTGTTGTTAGCATAGGATCATCGTGCTGCGTTTCTCCTAGATAAACAATACGAACCTGCTTGATGAACACAAGAATTTATGGATTAACTTCTTCTTTTTCTTTGAAAATCAAATTCAACAGGGAGAAACAGAAATTTCTTTCAGATTCTTGAAGGGCATACTTACATTGCTAGTGGCCTCCACCTTCGTGATATTCAAGATGACTTGGCCACAGGGAAAGAGAAGAAGACAAAGCAGAGCACATAATGGTATTGGTTTTCCCATATTTTCCTGTCAAAGTTTCTGATAGAGGAAGATTCAAGCTGCTAAAATATATAGAGCTTGGAACTAGAAAAAAATGAAATTTCTTGCATTGCACCCTAAGCTAAAGACCAAAAATTTTGAAACGTCAATGCAGTTTTGCAAGAAATGGAATCGTCTATGAGCAGAAGTTAACATCAAAGTTGCCAATACCGTTTCGGTTTTGGAGTGTTTTGGCGCGTCGTTTCGTAGTTGTATTATGTGTGTATTAATTCAAAAAAAATAGTTCAAATCCAAAAATAAAACTATTTAGAATTGTGCAATTTAATCTAAAAAAAACACAATAAAATAATTTTTCTGAACAAAATTATGAACATGTATAATATTACGAGAATGTCATCACCAATCTCGCAGGGTCATTATATTTGTTGATTGCTCTGAAATTTTAATATAATATATATAAATATGTCAAGATACTCCTCATAAAATTTTATCTCAATCTAACGGTCAGATTAAAAGATATGATTGATATTGTAAATTTTTTATTATTTAAAAAAAAACTATTTAGCCGAAACGGAACGAGCGAAATGAAACCGGTACATTTCGGCCAGTATTTGGCTGAAAAAACCAGAATAGGCCGGAATTTAAACCAAGATAAAAACGATGTTATTTTATCTCGTTTTTTTAACTAATACAAAACATTTCAATCTAAATAAAACGAATCTGACAACTATATAGTTAACATCACTTACCTTTTATGCCCTGCTAGTGGGGGAGCAGCAAGCTTTAATATGGGGTAAAAAGCAAAACGAGTGCACACCACTCACTTTTATTTAACTTGAAGCCAACCACTTCTTATGTTGTTAATTAAGGAATTTGAAGCAGTATTTACTTATAGTATAGTTTATCTTGCACATACCAAAAAAAAAAGTCTTCCACACCCATACAAAGGCAAAAAAAAAAAAAAAAAAAAAAAAAACATGTATGATATAAACTCAGTCTATGTCGATGATTGATCCAGAACCCCGGACCTGATTTTTAAAAGAAGAAAAAGAAAAAAACAGAGGAATCGGAAGAGGTAAGCCTGACAAAGTAGTTGACTTCTTAAAGCTTGACAATTTATTAGCCTCTTGGGTTAGCTTTTTCTTAAAGAAATGCAATTATAGCAGGAAACCCTTTTCTTTCTTTCTTTTTTTTATTAACTAGGGTGTTGGGTCAGTTTATGTGTATTTTAAATAATTTTACACTGTCGAGTCAATTTGTATGTATCTTAAATAATTTTATAGACCCTAAAATTAATAATTATATAAATCTTTAGTGATCATCATATTAACAATTACAAAGATTAAACCTGAGACTATATTAAAAACAAACTCCTAAGTCTCAAGTTTCAACGCCACTTACTGGTTAGGAAACCCTTTTCTTTCTCGACTTGTGAATGGTCATGCTCAGAACAGGAAGACGTGTGAAAGCTTAGGAGATACAACTAAAAACAGCACATATTGGTGTTCCCATATAGCTCATGGTTTTGTTTTCTGTGATGGATTGAGAAGGGAAATTCTTGGAGATAGTTGTGAACATCCAACGTGATACTTTGAATTCATCACATACTTCTTAAAAACTCTGGGGTAAAAGTACATGTTAATCCTCCAATTATTATCCGATTCTCTGTTAGGTCCCCAAACAACAACAATTTCCAATCAAGCCCTTCATAACCTCGACTTGGGTTTTTCTCCTCTTTTTTTAAGGTCAAAACTAGTAAAATTTAAATTTTAGTCCTCCTGGAAAGAATATTATAATCCCCCCACCCCCTAAAAAGATATTCCTATTCTACCAGGGGGGCAGGCTCGCTATGCCAAATCAGGTCGAGAAGACCGTCAGGAAATGTCTGGAATATTATATTTTTGAAAGTTTTATTATTTTCTCGTTTAATTTTGAATTTTTCGTTTTTAATTTTATATTCTATTTAATTTCTCCAGAGATTATGATTTTATATATATAGCGCTCCAAGATTACAAAAAGTTCGGTAATCCCATGATTCATCTCCGTTCTTGTAAGAAGTAATGAAATCATATCCGTCCCTAGAAAACTTTCAGTGGATCACAGCATATCCCAGTCGGGTTAAGGGTTTAAAGACAAACAAGTTCATGAACTCTTGTGTCAGTATTACAGTCGTAACATGGAAGAGTAGAGATGGAAGGATAGGGTTCGTGACATGGATGAGTATGCTTTTACCAAGATGTTACGAGCCACTAATCCACTCTTAATGTGACCCAATATGATGAACGACGACGTTTACCTTGATCTCTTTGAGATTCTCCATGCTAGACTTTTCTGAGGTGCAGATCCAACGAACAAGGGCACTAACTACTGCATGAAGATGATGAATTGCTGCATTTTTTGTGTTGTTTCTGTTTGTATTGGTAAGAAATCCTTAATAGCGAGAGGAGTTGCCCTAAATAATCAGATAGAAGCCTTTGATGGATGCCAGGAAACATAGAGACAGCACTTTCATCAGTCAATCTATAAAAGATTAACACAAGAGAGTTATTTAATTTCACTTTTTCATTCAGTTCATCACTATACGTGTATTCAATCTTTGAAACAAAGATCATGGGGAAGCAAAAGATGAATTATCTGAGACCACATTGCAATCTCAATATATAATACTAGTTCAGTTTTGATCACCCTAGGCTGAAGAGTTTCATCACCGAACACCAGAAGTGGCCTCCTTTGTCACGAACCCTAAGTTCCAAATTAGTAAGCAGAGCTTGCCTCAAAATAAATTTATTTGATAAAAATCAAGCACAATATAGTATATGATTGTGTGCAGGTTTCAAGTCCAATAAGATTCCAGCGTGGCCTTGCCTGGACTCAAGCATGAGGAGTGAATGATGACAAGGGTTATCAGTTTTGTTCTAATTCGGCCGAAACGTTTCAAACCAGTTAAATTCAGGTTCTTTCCGGATTTTTCAGCCAAATACCGGCCGAAACATTCCAGTTTCATTCCGCCTGTTCCGTTTCGGCCAAAAAGTGTTTTATTTAAATAATGAATAATTTTACATTATTAATCATATCGCTTAATCCGACTGGTAGATTAAAATGCAATTTTAAGAGAAGTCTCTTGACATATTTAAATATATTATGTTAAAATTTCAGAGCAACCAGAGAATGTAATGACCTTGCAAGATTGATAATGATATTCTTGTAATATTATACATGTTCATAATTTTATTCATAAAATCATTTTATTGTGTTTTTTATATTAAATTACATAATTCTAAATAATTTTATTTTTGGATTTGATCTATTTTTAAAAAAAATATTTAATTATATATACACACATAAACAGTACAACCAAAAACCGAAACATTACATGGAAAAATGAATCAATAATCAAAACGGAATTTACAGCATGGATGCTTACTGTCATCCACAGAATTCATGGGGAACCCCATGTCCAGAAGCTGAACTATCGAAGGCAAGTTGCCAACACGTGCCGCAAAGCGCAAAGCTCTAGATTACCATCGAGCAATATCTCTTCAAATCGATTCCTCAATCTGGAGCAGATCGGCATGATTCTGCTAAAGAGACACCACCGCCTGACCACCCCTGCTCCTCTCACTGATGTCAGCTAGCTAAAGGATCCCCAGCTTTTGCCAAGACCACCATGTTTACCTGTATCTTCCGTTGAATATTGAAGGATCATCTGTAAAAGCTCTGTTTTCCCGATCCCAGCAATAAAGTGCAGCAAACAAGTTTATATTTGATCTAATCATTCTGTTTCAATATGTTTAATTCTTTTAAATTAAACAAAACATCAATATTTTTATTATTGTTGTTGTAATTAATTATATTATGCTCATCTCAATGAGTGACTCACCAATCAATTCAATGACTTGGGTTGATTTTTATTTTTTTTTATAACCGTACTATCCGGGTCAGCTTGCATGTACCATAACTAATTCCTGAACTCACGGAATAGTAAGTAGATAAAATATCATGGAAATAACAAGCGTGCATGGCAGAGCTTAAATCTGGGAAGAGAGGAAAGAACAAGTCTCTTCTTGACCGTTAGGCCAAGAATTACCTTAGGTTAAGTTTTAAATTAGACTAAGTAAGAGTTAATTACCAATTAACTCAGGTTACTTTACTTTTAAAAAAAGTAAAGTGGCTATAAAAATTTTCTTTTCTTAAGAAAACGATGTTTTTTTAATTAACTTATATTAATTCATTCAAAATATAACTCTAGTCTTAAATAAAATATAAGCTTTAAAATTAAAGAGAGGATAAAATTAAATAACATGATGCAACTTAAAATCGAATAAAATGATATCAAATCATACAATAATTGGGGGACATAGCTCAAAATATGAGATCGCCATAGAAATAGTGAGTTCACTATTTGCTGATTGGGTGTTGACATAAATGGAAAGAGAAAAGGAAACAAAAAGGAAGGTGGGTTGAAACAATGTGCCTTGAGTTATGTCCTTTTGTTCATGATTCTTAAATACGATGGATCTTTACAAAAGTTAAAACAAGTGGGATATTCATTATTGTTTATTTATTTTTGTTTATTGTGTTAATTGCATATTGTAAAAGTAAATTAATGATTTTGTACTTGATAAACTTTTTAGATTGTGCTTTTTTAAAGCTAAAATAATATTTTAAGAACTCTTTGTTTTTTCATTATGTTTTTCATAATAAAATAACTTTATTATCTTTTTTAAAAAAGATATTTAGCTCTAACAAAGGGGGGTTTTACAAATTTTATTTTTTTAATATGTAGTAAAATTATGAATTTAGCCTTCAGGTTATAAAATAAGTCATTAACACAGGGGTGTTGGTATCTTTTTATATCGGGTTTTTTTTTGTAATTGTTACTTTAATAAAGTTTGGTAAATAATTTATTATTTAATTATTATTTTTAAATTAAAAAGTTTATTGGCATGTAATGCATGTCGCGGCACGTGGAAGGCATCTTGTATTGTAAACGGCTTGTGCAGCAACTTTTCATAATTAAAAATATAATTTCAATATTTATCTTTTTATCTGAATTTCATAGCACAAAAAAATCATTGTACTTTTAATATTTAATTTTAGATTTAGAAAAAAAATAGTTCACCCACTACAGAGCATGGCCAATGAACTAGTAAACACTGAAAGGGTCAAAATGCACGAGGAAAGCTACGACAAACAAGTATAAAAATAACATAAGAGCTTAGAACTAAGAGTTTTGTTTTTTTATATAATTTTAAGTTTGAATTTTATAATTATTAATATGATAGCCACAAAAAAATTATATAGTTATTAATTTTAAGACCAATAAAAATAATTAAAATATATATAAATTGAGTGGAACATTCATGTTAATAAAAAATATTACATTACCGGGGAATTTCTAATAATTATTTTGTAAAAATGTGTTTTTTATTTATTATTCGGGAAATTTAATAATTTTAATTGTTTGAACAGTAATTATAATAATAATTTTAACTGTTATAGTCATGATAATGATAATAACGTAGCAATGGATTTTCATTCTTTTTTATATAGATAGAAAAATTAATACTTTATTTTTGTTATATAGTTATTGTAGGTGTTTCTATAATTTATATTTTATTATCTTGTTTTATTTAAATTAGATTATAAAATGAACTAATTCTAATAGTGAATTTGATGATTTATGTATCGGGATCTTCTTATTTTTTTAATGACAATGATAATTTTATGTTGTTGATTTCCTTAAAACATGTTAAATAGATATATTCATATCAATTTAAAATTAATATATTTTATTGAAAACTTACACTCTGCGAGAATTCTATATATATTTATTATTTTATTTATAAAATACATGCCCCATTGCTAATGGAATCATGCAAGGAGAAAATGGATCATAAATCAGATTATTAAAGATGAGATTCACCATGATAAATATTCTTGAACTTTTTTTTATATCTGTATGAATGAAAAATAGATTATTTTAACTATTATAAAATTAAAATTCAAAACACAATTATATGTTTCAATAAAAAAAAAAGTATTTCATTAACTAAATAGTTTTTCCATTTAAAGTAAAAGCTACCGCAACAGGAATATTCTCTGATTACTGTACACGTGCCAGCCTTACCCTCGTGGACAGAAGCGTGGATAAAATTATAAAAATTGAAGAAGAGAGGCTGGTGGGGTCCATATGCCCAAATAAAATCAGATCCCGTGGAAGATTGGTGTGTACGTGTACGCGTATCCGTAATAAATGAAGGTCGGCCGAATCCCATCAGAAGTGGTCTTCTTGATTTCTTCACATCTCCTTGTCTCAAGTTAGGACACACCAATCGTCAGCATATTAATAAAAGTTTTGGCAAAATAATATATGCTAAAAAATATTAAGAAAATAGTACAATTTGAGTAGAGCTATTATGATTGTTTCAAATTTTATGTTTTTTTTAAATAATTAACAAGTAAAAAAACAATATGAAATTTTATGAAGATTTAATAGTTAAAAGATAATTTGGCATATCAAAAAAAGAGAAAAATAAAAGGAAAAGGTGGGTACAATTACAAATATTTTAACAAAATAATTTCAACAAATTCTTGGAAACTATTTCTTGAAAAATCATAAAAAAAAAACCATAATTGGTTAGAAATTCTACTCGGGTTAATATATGGTTGATCATAACTTTGTGTGATGGTATTTCAAAGTGTAGTTATAATTGAATGTTTTTTTTAATGACTCATTCTTTTTTTCTATTTCCCCCTCATGTTTCTCTTTCTTTAATCTTATATTTTGGTCATTAAATCTTCATAAAAAATTTAAGTAATTTTTATTAAGATTGATTAGTTTGCAAAAATCATGTTTTTTGAAACATGACTAATGGTACTACCAATAGTATATTGTGTGATTTTCCTAATATTTTTAGTAATATATTAGTTTTTAAATATTAAGAAAATAGTACAATTTGAGTAAAATATTTTTCATGCTTAGATGAAGGGTCTTGGTACTATTAGAAAGATTTTAACAAAATAATTTCAATAACTTCTTGGAAAATCATAAAACAAAATCATAATTAGTTAGAAATTCAACTCGGGGTTAATTTATGATTAATTATAACTTCGTGTGATGGTATTTCAGAGTATAGTTATAATTATCTTGTCACGATTGTTTTAACCGTGAATGTATTTTAATGATTCATTCATCTTTTCTATTTTTTCCTCATGTTTCTCTTCCTACCACATTATTTTATTTTTTTCTTGACCATTGGATTTTTAATCTTATATTTTGGTCATTAAATCTTCATAAAAAAATTAAAATATTTTTTATTAAGATTAATTAATTTGCAAAAATCATGTATTTTGAAACATGCCTAATGGTAATAGCAATCATAAATTGTGTGATTATTTAAAATATTTGATCAAATATTAAACATGTTTATCCAATTGAATTGAAGTTTATTAACACTTATTCCAATTTTTATCCAATTAAACGTGCATCACAATCCTCCCAATGGGCCCTGCAATTTCTCTGCTAAATGCCAATCGGCTTCCTCCTCCAGTTTTTGAAATTTTGGCAAACAAAGGTACGATGAGAACCTAGCCAGCTTCACTTTTCGAAACCAGACAAGTTCCTCTAGGGTTTTTTTTTTCAAACGTTTGAATCCAGCTAGCCACTTCATCATTATTAATAAAGTTTTGTTCATTTAAATTCAAATTTAATATTGATTCGAGCTAACATTTGTAATGGGAATCTCTCTTTTTTTACTTTTCTTCTTTGCACTTTTCTTTTTCTTAATCATGCAAAGACCTTTTTTTAGCTGTTTTATTTTATATTTTTTTAGTCTCAGTAGGTTGCTTTTAAAATTAATTTTTATTAGAAATATTTAATTTAAAATAATAAAAAAAAAATCACTTTTTTTAAAAAAAATATTTTGAAACATAGTGACAGACAAAGCCTAAGTTTAGATACATTGTTTCAACTTTAAGTTATTGAACTGGCCTCACTTACATTAAGATCATGAGTTGAATTATTGATGATGAATTAAATTATATTTTAACTGGATTACAGATTGATTTGTCATATCATTTTTAATATAATTTTTATTTTATTTTAGCTCAAATTATAAATTCAATTGACTAGGTATTAAGTTGACCTATTTAGCCTTAAATATTAAATTGTCAATAATAATTTTTTTTATCTTACGAATGAATAATAATATGAAAAAACAGAAGTAATTACCATTTGAGTTAAGCTCCAAAAGTAAAAAAGAAGATATGGGCGATTGGGGAATAAGCTTTGCCAATTTTGGCTACTAATGCCCCATTTTGAAAAAAAATAAAAATAAAAAAATGAAATGCCCATGTTTAGTATTATCAATAGACTAATTAAATCCCACAACTTTACACCGAAAGAGTCCAGTTATCGGACAGAATGTGAGCCCCATGTGAGCATATTCTTTTATTTAGTGATTCTCCTTGTTTAAAAATAATATTTAATATTTTTTTAAAAATTATTTTTAATATCAACATATAATACATCATGTAGTAAAGATATTAGAAAAAATAATTTAAAATAAAATTAAAACACAGTGTTAAGCATACAGTAAACCAAAAAAAACTACATCGTTTAGGTGATTAGATTATGTTGAACTTTGCTAAAATACAAATTATTTTACTAATGTTTAGGTGATTAGATTATGTTGCTTCGATTGCTAGCAGCATATATGATTGAAATTATTTTTGAAAATATTTTTTATTTATAAATATATTAAAATAATATTTTATTATTTTTAAAAAAATTATTTTTGATATCTGGATATCAATATAATTTAAAAATAAAAAATTAATTAAAAGTAAAAAACACAAAAATTTCAATTTTTTTCAAATAAATTTTTTAAACACAATGACGAAGATCCCAAAAAGTAGCTGGGTGCACACAAAATATTTACTTGTCAAAACCAACAAAACAAATGGTTAAAGCAACAATTTTTTTTTTTCATATCATAAGATTTCGATCATAGTGAGCCGATCGAGCCCCTGGATTTGAAAAGGATCAAGTTGACACAACAATAAGGAAATAATTTGCTCATAATATGATTTACTTAGAAGATGTAATAATTCACATAACTACATTTTTTAGTATTTCTCTATTTTAATATTTTTATATGATAATATTAAAAATAAAAATAAAAATAAAATATTTCAAGATATTTTTATCTAAAAATAATAATTTTCAAAACAGTTGTATCATCATTTCCTTTTGATCAATTAGTGCACGTTATGAGACAAATCATTCTCTCTCAGGAACAGCGGGAAGAGGAAGATTCTGCATCGATGTTAAATGATTCTTCGTCTTTTTTTCTTCTGGATGTCAACGCATTTAGACGGTGTATAAAGTGAGTGATTGTTTTTAATTTAAAAATATATTAAAATTTATTTATTTTTAATAGATTGCACAGCAATGCCAAACTCATATCAAATTTAATAAGAGAAATAGAAGTCCATTAATTATATTACAAAATCCATATCAAATTTAAAAATATAAACTATGGATCCATACACATAGCAAACCAACCCATGTTACTTGTTGACAAAAAAACATATTGTGAAAAGGAAAAGAAAAAAAAAAGAAAAAAGAAAGCGTTTTCATGTTTTGGAGATTATGGCAAACTGACTGAGAAATATGCAAAGAATTAGAAAAAGGTTTTTTTACTAAACCACTTTTCAATTCAACAACTTATCCATAAAAGAAAACTCAAGGAAAGGGAGGGGCAGGCACCTAAATCATATTCATGTTTGGACAGTGACAAACAAGAATACAAGATGGGTTAGAGTAGTTACATCACATGACATCTGATAGCAAGAGACATGAACACGAAATCTACACATAATCTCACATGAATTACATATTTCACCAAAATCATTGATTCTTTAAACCTTAAGCTTCTTTAAGGTTTATTGATTGTAGGTTGTGTAACAAAGGAATTGGCTAGTGGTCCATGCATGACTCCGAGTAGAAAAGCAATGAAAAAACTCAAAAGCACACAGGCTAGGAAGCCACCCCGAGGACAGTTTTAGGTAGCTGTGACTTTTGTCATTGCATTATTTTATATAGAATATTTTTCTGTGACGGAACAGTGAAAGCAAGCATAAATTATTAGTTATTACAGCTTGTGTTCGTTATTACTTTCTTGTTTAAGAAAAATGAAAGAAAGCATCAAAGAAATATAGTTCTTCAGTTTCCTATTGTTTACGACAACAATTAAGTTCAGGGATTGGTTTTGTTGTGCTCTCTTATCTTTCTCGGTCTTTGTAGGAAATGGGGTCTCTTGTTTTGTCCTTGTAGCGTAGAATCATTCCCCAAAGGTTTTAAAGAAGAAAGAAGGAAGCTTTCTTAAAGCTGAAGCTTGTTAGATTGAAATGGGTATAGGCAGGCCTCAAAAGTCCAGTAATGGAGTTCCCACCAGATGGGTTTCTCTCTTCTGCATTGCCAGTTTCTTCTTGGGGATTCTCGTTGTTAACAGGTTCTGTTTTTCTCCCTTTTTCTCGTGTGGGATTTTTAAAGATCTTGTTTTTTTTGAAGTGATCAGCTTTTAGATTTGTTGCCTAACTTAATAGGATTTGAAAAGCTTATCTTTGGTGGTGGTTCTGTTTTTGTGCTTTTGTTGCTTTATTTATAGGATGGAGAATCTTACATGGTCTCTTATGAAATCATATGCAAAATGTAATCTTTTGTGTAGATTTTGACTGTTATTTTATGAAATTTAGGTTTTTCATCTTCTTGGAATTCATGTAAAAGATTGGGACTTTTTGCTGTTCTGGCCTTCTGGGTCTACAGAATCTCAAGTTGTAGGTTGAGTGGTGGATACTATACTCTTGCTCTTTTCGTATGGTAACGAATAATGAATCCATAAAGATGTTTCCTTGTAAGATTAAGGCGTCTGTTAACTAGATTTAGAGGATTCATGTGTTTTCTTCATTGGCTTACCTCATCTGCAATACCATTGAATGATTTTGAAATGCTTGGAGTGAAGGGTGAGCTTGTGTCTCACCGCGGAGATGAGTTCCCAGTAAGGAGAATATGTTAGAATTGATTTGGATGGTTAATTATGAGTTTCAAATTGAAGGTCATTGGGTTGGTGAATAGGCTAATGCCAAGTTGCTGGAGAGGTATCGATTGCATATTGGTGGTGGAAATCAGTAGAGATGCTTCCAAGTTGTCTTTTGAGAGAAATCGACAATAATATTTGAATACCAGATTTTGGGTTTATTTATTAAATATCAATTAAACGATGAGAATTGGCGTGTAAAGCCAAAAAGGTGAATCAAGTTATGTTGTGGAAAAAGGGCAAGACTTGCTAGGTGATTTTACTTTGAATGAACCGGTGAAATGGAGTCCAACTTGTTCTGCCATTTTACTAGCACTTCATCAACAGCCAGAATTTGTGTTGAGAACACATCATTTAACACCGTATCTCTAGCAGCTGGCCATAATGTAGTATGATAGTTTAATCCGGTGCATTCTATTGATTATACATTGGATGGCTTGTAAGCTATCACTGTTTTTCATTTTTTCATCTGTCTTCTTCATCTTTAAGCCCTCCAGCAACTTTGCTCAAGTCTGATGTGCCACTCGCATGTATTTTATAGATTTTGGGATTTTCCTGATCCAGCGAAAATGGATGAGGAAGCTTCATCTGTGAAGAAGGATCAATTAAATGTAGATCATCCCACAGTTAATTGTGAGAAGCAGGCAAGTCTAGTTACTAAAATAGTGTTTCATAAGATCTGTTTCTTGCAGTAACCTGTGTAGATGATAATGTTTATGATATTGCAGGAAACTGCTGTTCGGGCAGGAGACATCCTTTCTCAGGTTTCTCAAACTCATGATGTGATCATGTGAGGTTCTAAAGCCCGGTGTATAATGCCTAAAAAAAGAACTCTGGATCACTTATGTAATTTCAATAAATATGTATTGTTTTATCAAAAAAAAGGCTATATACTTTAATAGGTTTTGTAACTTTGGAATGGAACCTTCAAGGGAATCATTGAAGTATCATTTCATGTAATACCCTCACTATGATGATTACAGGACACTGGACAAAACAATTTCCTCATTGGAGATGCAGCTAGCTTCAGCAAGAGCTGCAAAAGTTATCAACGAGGATGGATCTCCGATGGTTACAAAATCAGAAACTGAGCATTTGAAGGAGCGACCAAAGTTTTTATTTGTTATGGGAATAATGACTGCATTCAGCAGCAGGAAGAGAAGGGACTCGATTAGACAAACCTGGATGCCCAAAGGTTAAATCCAAATCCTACCAATCATTCTCTGAAATAAACCATCAGTAGCTGTTACGAGTCAGTAGATGCTTACACTTAATTGATTATTTTTTACTCTAGGAGAGGAGTTAAAAAAGTTGGAAACAGAGAAGGGTATTATAATACGGTTTGTTATAGGACACAGGTATGTTTTTTCAAAGGGCATGTAGTTACTTAGTAGCTCAATTTTAACAGTTTGACAATATATATGTCTGATAAGTTTTTTTTTTATTTTTTTGTACTTGGCAGTGCATCTCCAGGTGGTGTTTTGGACCGTGCTATTGAAGCAGAAGATGATCAACACAAGGATTTCCTGAGACTGGTATGTCATGGTTAGAACTTTGGGACTGTTTGATAACCAGGCACTATGCAGGATAATATGTTTTGTAACCAGCTACCAAGTAAAGGGCTATGAAACTATTTGCAAAATCATTTTGTTAATTGCCTTTTTTGCCTAACCTATCTCGAGCACCAAGCAGAAACCTCTGCCTAGTCGTTCAGTTCTTGTCCCATTTATGGATTAAAACTCTTTCTACCCTTGAATCGAAAAAAAGGACATTATTGAAGAAGCTGATCCCTTCCAATAGCCAGAGCTACTGGTTTGGGAGAGAGAAGCTTCCGAAATGTATTTGGAGGTGCTGTATGAAAATCACAAGTTTCAATCGCGTTACTGTGATCTTTGTTGCAGAATCATGTTGAAGGTTACCATGAATTATCATCGAAAACACAAATATATTTTTCAACAGCGGTTTCCAAGTGGGATGCTGACTTCTATATTAAAGTTGATGATGACGTGCACATAAATCTTGGTTAGTTTACTTGAATGCCTTGCACCTCTCAAAAAATGGAGCACATAGGATGTCTTTTGGCATATTCATCTGATTTTAATATCTGGCAGGCATGGTCGGATCTACCTTGGCCCGTCATAGATCAAAGCCTCGTGTTTATATGGGCTGTATGAAGTCTGGACCTGTACTAGCGCAGTCGTAAGCATTCAAATGGAAACAAACTGTCTTACTGTATGATGTTTACCTTTGTTAGCTCTTTTACTTCTGCATTCTATTTGCAGTGGGGTTAAGTACCATGAGCCAGAATATTGGAAATTTGGTGAGGAGGGGAACAAGTATTTTCGGCATGCAACTGGGCAAATATACGCAATTTCTAAAGATTTAGCCACCTATATCTCAGTAAATCGGTAAGCCTGAGTTTTGCGCCGTCAATTCTATCTAGATAATATCATCCTTGTATATTGCCGATGTGCGAGTTCTTAATCTGCAGGCACGTACTTCATAGATATGCAAATGAAGATGTTTCTCTAGGCTCTTGGTTTATTGGTCTTGACGTTGAGCATGTTGACGATCGCAGCCTCTGCTGTGGGACTGCACCTGGTAAAGATTAATGCAAACATGTGTTTCTTCGTCCCCCTCATTCATGGCATGCGTTTAATATTTTGATAGCCTCAGTTCTGGCACATTAACTGAAGCAAACTGTTATACCAAGCATGGTTTTTATACAAAAAACTCTTGCATGCTTCACAAAATCATGTCTCTTCGAAGTTGAATAAAAGATTTTTCACTAATGTTGTTGAAATATTGTGATAGATTGCGAGTGGAAAGCCCAAGCAGGTAATCCTTGTGCGGCATCGTTTGACTGGAGCTGCAGTGGCATTTGCAAGTCAGTGGAAAGAATGGAGGAAGTACACCAGCGATGTGGGGAAGGTGATGAAGCAATCTGGCACACTAGTTTCTGAAACTTTCCCAGTTGTAATATAGTTTTTGTCTGTGTGATTTAAGCTGTTGGTTTAGACAACACCATCTGCCCGATTTTTGTTGTCGATGCCTCGGACATTTGGTGCCTGATTAAATTAATTAATTCACTTACAGATTATCAATCCAGGAAAAGAAATATGATGTTTCCAAAGATTGACTACTTGCTTCTAACCCAGACATGAAGAAAATTACTTACAATAGCCAAATTCTTCAAAAAACATCTAGAAATACATGAGCTTGATCCCAGTAAGTGGATCTCTCCTATCTTATGTCCCAGATTTCATGCAACACTGAATGAATTATTAGGTTTAAAATCTAGTACGGGTGATGTGACCTCTCTCTGTGTGTAATGAATAAAGCATAATATAGTAAAATCTGACCTACAGTGGGTCTGTAGTAATTTTTGTGTATATATATATATATATTATTCAATGAGAAATGAATAACATATTCATATTATTAAATAATGAATTTACAAAAGAAGGTTTTTTTTTTTTTTGCTTTCCACCGAGAAGAAGCTCCAGATCTTTGGTAAGGCACTCACATGTATATGACATTTGGAACTTAAGAGAGGAGAAGTGTCGAATACATCCACGTTTAAAACTTGTCTCCCTTTTTAAGGAATTGATTTTTATAGCACGGTAGTGAAAGCTAGGTTGAACCCAGGAAAGATTATTCTAATTCTTCAAACAAAAAATTAAAATATGGATCGTGGAAAAACTAAAGAGAATTAACATTATAAAAAGAAAACATAAAAGATAATTTAGTGTGTGTATGCTAAGTTCAAAAAGATTGTCCATTAAACTGATCAATTAAATAAAATAAGTATTCTTTTAATTCAAGCAAATACTTAAACCCCATTACGCAAAAGATTAAATTAATTAGAAAGATCCACTACGTAACAATTTTTATATGTCTTATTCTCTTAATGTGAAAGTTAAATCAACCAAAACTATTTATTTTGCTTCTTTCTTGATCCAAATCAATAATTACGAATTGAAACATTCACACACACACACACACACAAAAAAGAAAAAAAAAAGCATGCCCTATCGCAGGAATGAAAACAATATGTATTGATGTTAAAAAGAAAAAGAAAATAAAAATTAAAAAAAATATCATACTAAACATAGACTTAATCATGTCCTCTACCTCAATTAATTTCATTGTCATCTAGGTTCTTCTTTATCATATTTCTTGTCCATTTCCTGAAAATCTAAATGATTATAAATACATGGTCAATTTCTCAGTGGAGGCTAAGGACCATGCACATACACTATGGTATTATTTGCTTACATCTTGTAGGGACTGTGAGCACTAAATGTCAGCTCAATTTTCATCGGTTGATCAAGAATTTATATTATTTTTAAAAAAAATTATTTTAAAATATATTAAAATACACATCAAAATAATTTAAAACTAATATAAAAAAACTAAAATACAAAAACAAATAAAACCTTGAAAAAGACTTATTTCCATTACACATACCAAAATCGATTAGCATGGTAGGCTAAGGGACCATTCACACACTCGCCCTTTTCTTTTTGGGACCCAATTTCCATTAGCAACGCATGAAGAACAAGCATGTGGTATTTCTCAAACATGGACAAAAACTATGTTGCTGGAATAACAGTTTCGAACTCCACTCAGAGAAAAAAGTTTTTCTAGATTGCAGCCTTTTTGAAGGAGCACTATGACTTCATCATCACAAAACACATAAATTTAATTGCATGATGAACACATGTATGGAGTCTGCCCCGTTCCTTTTTTCTTTTATATATATATATATATATATATATATATATATATATATGAAAAACATACTTTATAAGCATAGATTAATGAGTAAAACTTCGAGTGTCATAAACGTTTACAAGAGATGCACATCTTGACTCTAACTTGAGACCTATTATACAATTCGTAAGATTTCTGTCATCAGGCTGCAACTCTTAATGACTATATATGTGTGCGCGCGCGTGTCGTGCTATCATAAGATTTACTTATTAAATTTGATCGACTCTTATCTAGTTTGCTAACTCAAAAACTAGTTTATATTGAATTTTTAAACGATATAGAAGTTGATTTTATAAGTTAATCGAAAACCCGATAAAACTCAAGTTGATTTAAAAAAAAATAACAAAATTTTCTTTTTAAAAAAAATTATATCATTTTAATTGACTTTGATTAATTTTGATTAACTTGCACAACGTGGAACTTGGATTTAGTAAACGATCAGGTTGCGTTTATGGAATTTTATTTTTATTCCATATTTGCCATCTTTCTTTCTTTTTTGAAGAATCTCACAGCAAGCTTGGCAGAGAACCATGTCACGGAACTAGCTCTTTCAATATACGTCTTTTACTATATGGGTTGAAACCAATATTTCTTGTAGATGTTGATCAGTTGTTTAATTTGGAAAAATAAATTGAAAATATTTAATTCACATAATAAGATAATAATATACGTATACTCAATCTTTAGGTAATTAACACCCCCCAAGAATTCAAATTACGATAGTTGGATTTGAATCCAAGTTATGGACTTCATTTTCTCTTACCACGCAACTTCCTCGCTTGAGACAATTCTAATCCAAATTTTCAAACAAATTATTCAATTCAACTATATATATATATGGTCATCTCGACTATAGCCTATGTGATATCTACCAAGAACATAATTAGTCAACTAGGGTTTACCTCGCAGTTTGCTCAGAGAACTCGTTAGTTGGAATTTAATATAGATCGAGTTTAACGAGGTTGTTTCATGATTCAACCACGTCTAACACCAATTTTTTTTTTGATTAA
Organism: Salix caprea; assembly: GCA_964035475.1. Classification (NCBI taxonomy): domain Eukaryota; kingdom Viridiplantae; phylum Streptophyta; class Magnoliopsida; order Malpighiales; family Salicaceae; genus Salix; species Salix caprea. The sequence continues at coordinate 1,720,788 of OZ037743.1, forward strand.
AAATAAATAATTAATTTAATAACTTCATAACCCAAAGTTTTTTTTCCTTCAAAATCTTGTCAATTTTAAGTTGGATTTGATAAAGTTTTGTATCTTTTAAGGTACTTTTGAAAATATAGCTGAAATTATTTTTTAAAGTGTTTTTTATTTATAAATACATCAAAATAATATTTTGTATTTTTAAAAACTTATTTTAATGTCAACATATCAAAATAATCTGAATATACCAAAAAATAATTTAAAATAAAATATTTTTTAAAAAAATACAGTGTCAAACGAACACTTAGTATGAAAATCTCTTGGATCAACTTATCTCATAAACCATAATTTTGACTATATTTTCAGTGAATAATATAATGATGGAATGTCGGTTTGAAAACAATGGCGGTATTGACCCATGGATCAAGAATCGGTCGGTCGAATGAAGAAGCCATAGATTGCTTTGAACAAGAAAAAAGGTTGGGGGGTTCATATTAACAAAAAAAGACTTGCATGAGAGCCACAGCTTGTCACGATGAAGTTGAGCCCGGACAATGACTGGAAAATAATTAAAATAAAAAATCTCTCACAACAAATATTAAATAAGCTTGCACTAAAGTACAAAAACGCACCATGATTTGGTTAGGGAACATTTCCATATTTTTTAACTTTATAATAATAATAATAATAATAATAATAATAATGCAGACAAGAAATTCTTTATTTTACATGAAAGAATATTAGGTGGGCTTATGGTGGAGAGATGTCCCCATCATCCATAACATCGCATCAAAACTTAGGCTGATGCCTTTATTCAGAAGAACTTAAGCCTGTGTCGTAAGAAAATAATGGAAGAGTTGAATGAAATTTAGGGACGAGGAGGAAACAGCTATCCCTATTGTATTCATCAAAACTCTTGTTAATTTTTTTTATTTTTTATTTTTGCTTTTTTTAACCTCAAGGGATCGGTGTAGCAAATATCAACGGGAATTTCCATTTATAAAAAAATGGGACTACCTAACTTGTTGGTTCGTGGTTATTAATATGATGTTCACTAAAAATTTATTTATTTAATTATTAATTTTTAGATCTGTAAAATTAGTTAAAATACACGCAAACTGATAGTACATAATAACAAAAATCAACTGGGGCTTGGGAGTTTGCTGTCTCCAAATCTCAAGGCAGAATTCTCCTGTCAAAAAACAAATATATATATATATATATATATATATATTGTGTAAAGGCTAATTGTAGAATGCATGAAGATGAGGATACCTGAAAAATGAAAGAAGAAGAAGAAGTCATGTTCCTCAGCAATCCTTTTGGAATTTTCCAGTCAAAATCGATGAGCAGTATTGCCACCATGACCAAGAACAATTCATTACCGAGAAAGCTTACTGCTTCGATCTCTTATGACTATCAAGATTAGTCAACAAGACATTCTAACAAGTAACATTCATTTAACCATCTAATATGTGATCAGGTGATAATAATTTAACATAAAAATATTTACTTTTCCTGTGGTCTTCGAATCCTGTAGTTGGTAATATAATTATTACTTGAGGCTTACATAATCATTAATTTTAGGACTCGTAAGATTAGTCGAGATGTGCGCAAGCTAACTCGAACACCCATGTTAATCAAATATAAAAATTCTTTTACAGATTGATGGCAACAGGTGCTACTGTATTTAGCACAAAATTATCAGTAGTTTTATTGGGTATTTATTTGTGTGATTGTTTGGAAATATATTTTTTAACATTTTCTTAAATGTTTGTAGAGATTATGATTATTCGGGACATGGTTGAGTATGTTTTTTCAAATCAAGTTTTTGAAATCACATCACTGGATTGGATAATGGATGGTTATTCAAAAATATAATTAGGAAGTTATTTGGTTTTAAAATAAATTTATTTGAATTTAATAGTTAAGAATATGTGAAATTTCATTCAACTTGGACATAACTAGTTTTTACACACTTATGCCTCAAAACCATGTTCAAATACTATTTTTTATTTAAATTTGCATTAATTAAAAAATATCTGTAAGATTTTAATGACTCAAATTCAAAAACAAAAAAGACCACACTCGGTGTCCACCCATCCACCATATATATGTGAAAATTGACAACACGCCAATTCATAAAGGCAATTCTACTAGTGGAAAAAGTGGAATTTGAATTTCTGGATCCCATAACCATATTTGAATTTGGTTTTCACGTGAATATATATATATATATATATATATATATATATAAAAGAGTTTATAGGAACCTTAATAAACTCATTTAATCTAAAAACACCATTTAAAATCTTAATAAACTTTTTTTTCCAAGACGTGTCTATTAATACCAAGATTAGTTTTTTGTGATCATTATAAAAGGACTGAAACATGGGACTAAAACATAAACATATAAACTAAATGGACCAAATTATGTAAAAATAAAAAAAATTGAAAGACCTAACTATACTCTTTTTTAAAACCTTAGATTGCGATTTCAGTGGAATAATCAATCTATTTTCTTTTAATGTACGCATCCAAAACAAACACATCATAAAGCAAAACCATACCATGCCGAACTTAGTTTCTTAACATCAAATCATGTTTTTAAATATTTTTATTTTGAATTATTTTTTATATTATTTTAATATACTCATATTAAAAATAAATTATTAAAAAAAACACTATATAAGAGGTGGGCACACCACATTATTAAACCTTGTTAGGCCGTATTGACAAAGCCCCTCAACATAGAGGGTTAAATCTCTAAGGGTGTATTTGACATTTTATATTTTGTTTTAAGAGTATTTAAAAAAAATAAATTGGTGTTTTTAAATTATTTTTAAAAATATATATTTTTAAAAAATATCATATTAATATATTTTTGAACAGAAAATATTTTTAAAAACAATGTCAACAATACTCTCAAACAATCACTACAATCACTAAGTGATTGTTTGAGAGTACGGTTGAAGTTGTTTTTGAAAATATTTTTGCTCAAAAATACATTAAAATAATATATATATTTTTTTAAATTTATTATTGATATTAACATATTAAAATGATCTAAAAATAATAAAAAAAATTAATTTAAAATATTTTTTTTTCCTACAAAATTTCCCCAACTCACAAAACCGAACCCTAAAACGTGATAAATGAGATGTAGAAAAAACAGACGCGGATGGCAGCAGCGTTACCGCAGACCACTGACCTCGTCTCCACATTATAAAAATGACAACCACTTCGCAAATCCTCTCCCATCAAACAAAGCACAGAGCTCATTGGCCTTCCCATAGAAACTCTTCACACATCACAACAACATAGAAGACAAAGATCCTCATTTTCTTTCTCTAGCATAGTAATAAAAGCCTTGAGAATTTTATTCACTGTGTTTGCCCATTTTCTCTCTCAACATTAACTTGTTCTAAAAGAAGAGAGGTAAACCCTGCTATCTTGCAAGTTGGAAGTACTAGTATTTTATTACAACAGCGCAGTTTGTGTGGTGCAAGGAAGAAAAAAACAAGGGAAAAGAAAATCATGCTGGCCCTACAGTAATCTAAACAGCACGTCTCTCTACCGCTTATCTTTGAATCCTTATCCTTCTTCCAGCAACAAGAACTGAGTTATAACCTGTTTTTCCACTTCTCTGACATTTTCTCTGCAAACCCATATCTTCTTTAGGGTTGTGGACGTTGTTTTTTTGGGGAGGTTTGTGCGTTTTTTTTTTATAAAAAAAAACCCTTGAATAATCCTGTGCTTTAAAGGTTTACTCTTTTGGATTAAATCGAGGGTTTTTGTTATTTGCTTTTTATTTCGAAGGGTTTAATTTATCTGGGTTGTTTGTACTTTGCTGTTTAAAGATGGCTTTAGGTTCAGTTTTATTAGAGATTTTGCAAAGACCTACAATTGGGGAAGTACTGAGTGAGATTTTGATTTTTGTGATTCCTTTGTGGGTTGCTGTTGCTATTGGGGTAATTGTTGGGTGGGCATGGAGGCCTAAATGGGCTAGTAATCTGAGTAGAGAAATGTTGTTGGATTCTAAGGTTTCAAAGGAGGCTGAAAAGGGAGGATTTTCAGCAACAACGACAAGTTCTGTGATTCCAAGTTTCAATATTTTGAAGTTTCAGTTGCCAAGTTGTGTTTCTTGGGTTGCTGATGATGGTGGGATTCAAAAGGATTCTCTCTCTGTGCCATCTTCCCTCAATTCTGAACGCAGGTCAGTTGGCTTCGCTTCAAAGTAGATTTCTTTGTGACTTTTGCTTGCAATTACTTGCATTTTAAGCCTGCGTGTTTAGTATGATGCTCTTAGCTATGGATTAGGATTAGAATTCGCGGGATTTGGTTGAATTGAAAAAAGAGAGGAAGAAACTGATATGGTTGTCTTTAATTGGGCAGTTCATCAAAAATCGAAAAGGAAAGATCAGATCTTGTGATGGAAGATGATTTGAAGCATTTGAGTAAGCTGGTGGAAGTGACAGATGGAGGTCCTGCTTGGATTCAGGTTATGGATCGTTCAACACCTAATATGAACTATCAAGCTTGGCGCAGAGATCCTGAGGTAGGTTTCCTTTTGTCAAATTGGTGTTGTTTTATGAATTAGCGTAACGGGACTAGCTAATGCTGTCTTGGTAATGAACCTGTAGTTACCAATGCTAGTTCTTGCTTTACAATGTTGCTGTCTGGTAGACTTGCGCAACCCTTGTGATTGATACGAATTATATTTCAACGAATTTTCTAGACTGGCCCTCCACAATATCGTAGCAGAACTGTTTACGAGGACGTCACACCTGATTTGATGAGGGACTTCTTTTGGGATGATGAATTTCGAGCAGAGTGGGACGACATGCTTTTACATGCTGAAACTTTGGAGGAGTGCCCTACCAAAGGAACCATGGTGGTCCACTGGGTGCGCAAGGTGGGAAGAGCATCCTCTTTATCATTTGTTTCTATGAAGTGTTCTGTTTGTGCTGGCTTGTTTTGCTGAATTTATGTTTTTTTTCTGGCACAGTTTCCTTTCTTTTGCAGTGACAGAGAATATATCATAGGCCGTCGAATTTGGGAGTCTGATCAAATGTACTACTGTGTTACAAAGGTATGAAAAAAAGATAAAACCGGTTGCTCTCCAATCTAATTGCTCCTATTCATTTTAGAAACTTAATAGCATTTCTCTTCATGTTCCAGGGAATTCCTTGCTCCTCCGTGCCCAGGAGGAACAAACCAAGGCGTGTTGATTTGTACTATTCAAGCTGGTGCATTCGTGCAGGTAACTTATCCTCAGTTTTCCTAATTATACATGTTTGTACATCTCTCTTTATATGAGTCGCCTTGCATGTTCCTTGTATGATTGAGATTTCTCTGCTGGATGTGAACCAGTTGAATCAAAAAGAAGGGATGGCCAGCTGACTGCGTGCGAGGTGATGCTGTTCCACCATGAAGACATGGGTATTCCTTGGGAAATCGCAAAGCTTGGAGTCCGGCAGGGTATGTGGGGAGCTGTGAAGAAGATTGAAGCTGGTCTACGTGCATATCAGAAACATAGAGCTTCTGCAGAACCACTTTCGCATAGTGCTTTAATGGCTCAGATCAACACCAAAGTGAGCGCAGACCACCTGAGATCTTTGGAGAGCAGGACTAGTGACATGTTAGAGATTGAATCTCAGGAAACACCTGAGAAACGTGCTGGGAATAATATACCCAAGTTTTTAGTGATTGGTGGGGCTATTGCTCTTGCTTGTACTCTTGACCGGGGTCTCGCAACTAAGGCGCTTATTTTCGGAGTCGCTAGACGGTTTGCAACTGGAAGGAGGTTGTGATACATATTTTTTTTCTAATTCATTCCGAAAGCACTGGACATGGATGATTGCTGAATCTGTGAAGTGAGAAATAGTCCATTGCTGATCTCCCTTACCATTTTAGAAGGAATATAAACCTCCATTCTTTTCCCCCTATTTGAGCTATGCGCAGCTTCAGAACGGAAAAGGAGAAGAGTTCTTTCTAACTGTTGTATTCACTAAATTTAGCAAGTCAATGTCATCAAAGAATCTCAAGCTTCAGAAATAACAAGATTCAAGGTTCTTTTCTTGTTCATCAAATAAAATGCCATGATTCATTCAGTAATTCTGTTTTTATCTCTTCTTTTCTGGTTCCATTTTGCCGCATGTAGGGGGCCAAAACAAATTGACCCGACATGTTATTTTATGTTTGGAAACTGAGTTTATTTTATATGTCAGTATATAAACTATTATTTTGTAAAAAAAGATAACCAGCATGGTTGTCATTGCATGCATGGCGTTCTGGAGGAGTTTCTCTTGTTGATCATTGCTATAATTCTCTCCTTCGCCCAGAATTCTACAATTTTCTGAAATAGTCAAGGCAGAACAGAGCATATTTCTACAATACAGAATTCAACAAAATCCTGCCAACAACTGCCTTTGACTTTTTAATATTGGACCCAAATGAGTTCACACATCCGTCCATGTTGTTTTTGAAGAGTCAGGCATTTTGATCAATGCCCTTTCGTTCAAATAAAAAGAGATTACAGAGAAAGTCGATGGTAATCCTCTGCTTACGAGAGCAAGGATTGAGATTACCTTTTGAGGGCATAAAAGACATAATCGGATTCCTAAAGGAATAATATCAGGCAAAGAGTTCTGTAATTCTGTGATATCTTTTCCAGACAAGAGGTGCAGGCCACTCGAAATTCCTCATCAAAGAATCTGTGAGAATTTTGCATGTCAAGCTTGGATTACTTTGTTTGATTGAGATTGTTTATTTATTTTTAAAAATTATTAAAAACACCAATTTCTTTAAATTTTATATAAAATAAAAATAAAAAATTTAATATTTTTTAAAAACCTCATTTAAACTGGTCCTCAGTCTTCACTGCCCATGTGCTGTTCTTCTGGCCCTGGAAATGATCATTCTCCTCTCGGTAGGTGGAGCCGTGGAGGAAGTGCTCTTTGAACTATGCGTGTTTGATCCTACCGGTAATGTATATTAATAAATACACTTGCACTGAGTCAACAATTCCACAATGACTCTGTCTGATTAGTTGAGGCATTATTTTCTTGAGTTTCTGCCGCCGCTGCCCGAGTTTGACAGTTTTCCATTTGTCAAAAAGAAGAAGAAGCATTTACTACTACTCGCTTTCCTCATGGAGAAGGAATCTATACGTGGCATTGATAAAAGTTGTGCTTCTACACCCAACGAAAATAATTTAATCTGAATTTGAAAGATATATGAATAATGTTTTTTACAGGATTTATAACTTATTTATTTCTAAACTACTGTTTATTCACCATATTAAAAAAATAAATTATCAAATATTTAAAAAATAATATAAAATAAATTAAGATGAAAATTGAAGAATAAAATCAAGCAATTTATTTCTCAACCAATATAAAAAGCATATTAATATATATTATCAATTTTAAAATAAACACATAATATAAGGACCAAATTTTAAAAAGAAATAATTAAAAAGGGGTTAAAATTAAAAAAATATAATGTAACCCACGATGCTAATGAGGGTGGAGAAACAATATTTCCCCTACATGTTTTAACTTTAAGTATTAAATGTACTTTTCAAATAAATTATAAGGAATCACCTAAGCCATCTTAGTTTTTCAATTTAGTCCTTTATCTTTCAATTCAAAGTTCCCTAAAACAATATGAAATTGAGTGTTTCCAAGTGCTTGATTGTTAAAGAAAAACAATTGATGATCAAAACAAAAAATTATATATATAAAAAAAAAAACACTATTATAATTCACGGTTAATTGTGAAAGGGTGCAGTAAAAGACTTTATAGTCAAAGAATCATGTCGTTTATATGATAGTGTTTAGGCTCCTGACCTGACCCATTTAAATTGGGCCAAGCAACCCCTGACCTGACCCATTTAAATTGGGTCCATGCGGGATTGCCAAGGAGGCCAGCATGTTTAGGCTCTTTATTATTATACTTAGAGTGAATGACATTTTGTTCAGCTTATTTTTTTGTGAAAAAAAAATCAGACGACGTGTAGTCTATTTTACTTAGATTCCGGCCACCACAGTGGTGTAAAAATTTTCAACCTATTTTTTTACCCAAAAAGCCATTATTAGAAAACACGATACCTATTAATGGTGAAAAAATACCAAAAAAAAACTCATCAAAAAACAAAATCAACACAAAACCAAAAATAATCCTGAGCTCATATCTGTTTTTTGACAAACTCTAAAGATAAAAAAAAATAAAACATAATATGAACTCCCTTATCTAATGGAACATTTTGACATAAATTTCATTTGTTTTCGTGACCTAAATTGGTGTCAACAATATGTTTTTCTCTTTTCCACCAGAGTCCAACAATATTTGTCTCTCCTCTCTCAACTAGGGACTAAAAATAACAAAAATAATTTTTTTTTACCAAAAAATGAACTTGAACTATTAAGGTACAAAAATCATGTAATGTCCATGATTTTTAAAGTTGAAGGACTAAATTGCATTTAGTTATAAACTCATGGCGCACCATTCATATTTGATGCTCTCTCTTCTTTCAATTTCACCCTTTCTTAAGAAATCAAAATCAATTACACCTCAATTAAGATGAAATTGATGGACAGGAAAAGATTGCGGACCAAATTAAAAAAATAGATATTTGTGCAAGGGGTGAACGGTGTAAAATTTACATGTTTTAGTTTTTTACTTAATATTTTAAATATATAATAAATGAAGACATTAAATAAATTAATCTAAACAAAAAATATATTATAAGTACGTGATAAAAAACATCTGAAAAATGAAAAAAGTTGATGAGACTTAACTAACCCAACATAAATGAATTAATTAAATAAATAACCTGAATGAGTATGCTAAATTATAAGACATTGGGGAGGTTGAATCTGGCAATTAGAGAAGGTCATGTATCGTCAAGTGTTACATGCTTCCTCACTTTTTAGCACATGCGTTACACGAGCCAACCAAACTACGAGCCAACCAAACTTATTTCATCCGTTAACTAAAACCTCTCATTTTTTCAAGAATCCAATTTGGTTCTCAAATTTCTAATTGTTCTCAATCAAAAAATTCAATTATATTTTTATAAATCGAGCATCAAGCACTAGATTTTTTTCTAAGACATTATGAAACCCCTATATCTAGAAAACCAAAATAAACAATTAAGTCAATTTCTAGGAAAATCAAATATAAAAAAAGATAAAAAGATAACATGTGCTGCATGACAAATAATAAGTTTATTTGAAAACTACATAGTTTTCAAGGAAAACATGGGATGAACAATAAATTATGTGTAGAAAGCGTTATTATCATAATGATTATTTTTAAAAAAATTATTTATCATTTAAAAATATATAAAAATAAGATTTTTATTTTTTTTTAAATTCATTTTTAATATTAATATATCAAAATAATTAAAAAAATAATTTAAAGTAAATAAAAATATAAAAATAAACAGGGTATACAAATACGGGGCTCTAGACATGAGCTGTTCATTCCCTAGTTTTGAATCCCCAAATGTTGTACCTTCCAATTCCAAAGCCCATAGGGTTTAGAGAAAGCCTAGACACAGCTGGTTATAGCTGCATAAATCCTTTCGATAACGATAAATTTATTATATCAAGACTCAATAAAATCCTTCAATCGAGAGGTATCATTTCATAGTTTTTTCATGTTAAAATTTTGATTCACTCGAGTCAATCTTTTCAAGTTAAAGTTTGGGTTGACCTGAAGAAATTTACCCTATTCATGACCCAGGTTGTGTACAAGTTTATGATCATCATGTTTCATTTTTTTATGCCAAAGCTGAAGTTTTTGTGTTGGGTGATACAAAATATGGGCTAACTATCCACTTGGCCTTTAATTGCGATGATCTCACTATGGTTTTGGCACAGCATGATGATCTTGATTCTTGTTTATAGCATAGCTTTGAGAATTCAATCCATCAATTAAGAAGAAAAACTCAAAATAATATGACAAAAGAGAGAATATTAGTGATATAAAAGTATATTGGAATGAGATTTTAACATTACCATCACCACTTCAGATGGATCAATCAAAGAATAATTAATTCCTAAGTACCCTTTTCTTTCTCTACAAATCCCTATAACTAAGAACACAAATTCTTTGCGTCTTGCCATGAAATCTCAGTAGTTAACAATGGTCTCAAAACAGTTGAGTCCGTCAAACTCTGGTGCAAACCTTGGCACCTTCTTCTCTTGTTTCCCAGCTGACGATCTGGAGGAGCTTCCTTCTCCATTCTTCTTCATCAGCTTATCTTCTTCCACCTTACTGTCATCACCAACAGTCGAAACCCTCTTGGTATTGCAGTCATTCGTTGCAATCGGAAATGAAGAACTCAGTTTTTGACCCAGTAACTCAGCACAGAAAGCATCGAAAGAACTGAACATAGAATTCATGGTCTCTTCAAGAAAATCTTGATTGCCCCAGATTTGAAATAGCAGAAGACCCTTTGATCAAAGCTAGAGATTAAGATTCTGGTTTGGTTTTCTTGCTGTGTTGAGGTATTTGACAAGGAACCATTTCAAGAAAACTATATATAAGGAGGGAACCTGGTGATATTCGGAGAGCGGGGAACCTTCTAACTTCCAAGTTGGGGCTCGAAAGCGTGTGAGAGAGAGGTGAGGACGGATGCATGTTCAACGATCGACGGCATTGCCTAGTCAAAGTCGTTGACTAGTGGGAATTGGAGATGCTTATCTACGACTTGGTCCCAATTAATCTCGTTCTCAATTTTTCTTTTGATTGGAAAATATAATTGTTTATTATATTATTTTTATTGTTTTGCTAGTAAATGTATATTTTACTTAATACAATAATATGCATGCCAGCATCATATATTAATATATTAGAAAAGAGGCGTGTCAAATTAAATTTTTTATAATATAAAAAACATTCAAGTGATGATAATATTTTAAAAGAAAAAATCAGAATTTTGATCACTATTTGAATAAGTTGATTAAGCTTAATTAATTAAATAATATAATTATATATAAAAAAAATCAATGACAATACTAATCAACGGAGATAAAACAGTAACATGTGTTTCTATTATTATTATTATTATTATTATTATTATTATTATTCATATTAGCTATGTAACCAATCCTCTTTCACGAGTTAGTAAAAAAAAAATGTTTAGCCATCAAAAATTAATATCAAAGAAAGAAAAATACTTGAAACTCAATTTTCAACCAATCAAATATTGAAGTATTAAATTGAAGATAAAACAAAATCAAACATGCAAAAGGAAAGTAAATAGGAATTGTATGTAAGAAAAACTTGAGGTTGCTCGGGCCAACCCTCCCGGTCTACAAATTAGGTTATGAGACCAAGAATAACCCAACAAAAAACAAAAACAAAGAAAATATCAAAACCAAATGTTTTTTTTTTTAATTTTGAATCATGCGATGAAAAGGAATAGAAAAATAACAATTATGAGGGAAAAAAAACTCTTGAGCCCACTATAGTTAACTCGCCAAATACACAAGTAAGGTCATGAGATTGAGATGATCTTATAACAAAAGAAAAATGAAGAAAATCACAAAACATGATTTTTTTTTTAAAAAAGCAAATGTCGAATTATGATATAGGACAAAAATAAGTAAATGAAAACAATGCTAACCCTTATTAACTAATAAAATCCATCCCTAACCATTCAATCAGAAGCATTAAATAAGAAAAAACCACCAGGTTTAATTCTCAATAAATTGAATATAGAAAGTTCAAATATGAAAAATCAGTAATACGAAAGGGTAAAAAAAAAGTTATTAAAAGGCAAAAACCACCTAGGTAACGCCTATTAAATATATGGGTCAGGCAATAAGATCAAGATAACTTTATAAGAAAAACCTAATTTCTTAAAAAACCAATATCAAATGATAAGATTAAAAAATCTAAAATAAATATAGAAACTCATGCCAACTTATAAAATCATTTACTCGGGCCATTTGATTGGAGGCACCAAATCTTGAAAAACCACAATTCCCAAGTTTTTCTTAAAAACAAAAACCACAATTATTAAACAATGAAATTGAAAAAAAAAATAATCACAAAAAAATTCAAAAAAATAAGGATAAAATTTAATAGAAAAAACATTAAGAGGGTGGATAATTTTGGATTCAAGGGATAAATAAAAAATAAATAAAAAATCAACAGTAAAATATATTAATTAAAGTATATATTTTTTTTAAAAAAATGAAAGTTTACAAAAAAAAAGACGAGAAAAAATAACTAGAATCAAATTTAAAAAATTAAATTTGAAGGATGTAATTGAAGAAAATAAAAAAAAACCCACAAATGGCCAAGGATAAAAAATAAAAAATAAAAAGAATGAGGACTGATATACAAAGATACCCAACCAAAAAGACTACACTAAGATTTTAAATGTTTGGTTTGATTCTATAGGGAGGAGAGAGAAAAGAGAGGGAAAAAATAAAGTATCTCTAACTACAATCAATTGATCAAAAGCTAACACGCTCAACCTAGGATGGAAGAGGACGGCGTGAAAAATCCAATGACATGGATGAAGAAGCGCATACACTATTAAAGCATAATGACCTTTTTTACGTGTCTGACACCTTCTATATTTTTAATCATTTTAAAATGATAAATTTACCTCTTAATTAACCTTTTATATATATATATATATATATATATATATATATGCTCCTAAATCAATCCTTAATAAATTCCAAGATAAATATTAATTTTGTTGTTTCACTATGCTAAGAATTATAAAAATATACAAATACCCCAAAACAATGCTTATTTAATTATGAAATAAAGGATTAAATAGTAATTAAACGACTTAAAAAAACATGAAATCTCAAGAAAGCTCATGACAACTAAATATGTGAGTATTTTCTCTTAAAGGTCATGAAGTTTTTTCATTGTAAAATAAAATGAGAATAAAAAATGAATTATATGAAGAAAAAAAAATCTATTTCACCTCTCAACTTCGTCTTTTGACATGATTTAAAAAAAATATCATTTTACTATTACAATCCATATATATATATATATATATATATATATATATATATATTTATTACTCATCAAATAAAATATTCATTAAAAAAAACACGTATCCAGGTAAGTTCGTGGGGGGATGCTAGAGGACACCAACTGGCCATGTGAATATAAAAGATCAAAGGATGTTTACTTGCTTGGGAATTGGATGACTTGGTCTCGATCTCCCTTCTAAAAAATCTTTTTGACATGGAAAATATAAAAGATGAAATGTGCCCTTGATTATGCCACCGACTCTCTGGTGGTATACAATTGGATTTGGAGGTGTATCTGCTACTAGAATGGTATTTAATATTGTATTTTTAAAAAAAAATAATTTTTTTACTTTAATTTTTTTAGTGTTTTTAGATTATTTCATGCACTGATATCAAAAATAATTTTTAAAAATAATAAAAAAAAAAATTGATGTATTTTTAATCAAAAAAACATTTAAAAAAAATCTCAATCATATTCCCAAACAATCCACAAGAAAACAAAAAATATTAATATTACAAGCCTGTTTTTTGAAGTATGTTTTACATTATCAAAATAATATTTTTTTTAGATTTTTTTTTTATAATTTTGATGTAGTGATATCAAAAATAAAAATAAAAAATTATTTCAAGATATTTTCAATTAAAATAATAATTTTTTTAGATTTTTTTATAATTTTGATGTAGTGATATCAAAAATAAAAATAAAAAATTATTTCAAGATATTTTCAATTAAAAAGACTTTTAATTTGATGTATCATACTAAGAATCTTTGTATATTTTAAGGGTTTTATATCATTTAAAATGAGCAATCACTTAATTCAGAACTTGGGAGGATAAGTGAATGACGCAGCTTCACTGGATTTCAATTGCTTAAGTTTAATTTTGAACCCTTAAAAAAATGATTATCTCTTTCTTGAAACGTGCTTAATGACCTTAGCACCTTCCTGTATCTTATCCCATTTTTATTTATTTATTTTGGCAGGACTTAGGGTTTTTTTTCTTGCATTTTTACCTTTTACCTTTTGGGCTGACAGAAATTTTAAAAACAACCTAGTAGTTGCAAATTATCCCTCATGAGAGTTTTAGAATCGTTTTAAGATCTGACATGATTTAGAATTTAAATCACTAAATTATTGGTTTAAATCACTAAATTATTATTTTTAAAATGACAACTTTCTAATTTTTTAATAATTCTGCACTCCTTTAGAAATTTCATCGAGTGGGTGTTTGGCTATGCGGTGGCTTATGCGGTTGAGGCTCACCACAGAGCCAAACCATTTGACAAATTTTCAGATACTGTGGGTCCTATCAAAAACTGCGGTTGAACAGTAGTTTTTGAAAAGCATTTTTTTGATGCTTTTCACCCGAACGCAAACGAACACGATAACAATAACCACCCTCAATGTTTTTCAACATTTTTCATTATAGTTACACACACAGTAGCAGAGAGGAAGATGAAGACAATGATTTTGGTAAAAAAAGAACATAACAGAGAAAAAAACGATGCCAGATACTGAAGGCCGAAGCAAGTTCATGTGGAATCAACGGTTGTGATAAAGGAGTGAGCTCATCAGGTGTAGATAATCCCATCTCCCACATTGCAATTCTTTCATCGTCTCCATTGATGTTATCTTCACCATCGTTGATTTCATATTCACTCATTTCACTTCTTCTCCCATTGTAACTTGAATTTTGTAGAATTGTGAAAGAAATGGAAAGAGAACCGGATACGAGTCAGAGAAGAAATTGGAGATAATTAAGGGGAGTGGTGGATCGTGATTGTTTGGTTTGCAAGAAAGGAAAGGATAGGATAATAATGTTAAAGGTGTTTTCTAGAGAGAGAGAGAGACAAATATCTAATGGGTAAAAAAAAAATTATCCCCATAATATTATTAATCTTAAATATAGTCCTTTTAATCTTATTTTTATTTTGTATCACATTCTTAATTTAATACAATTTTCATTAAAAGATTAAAATAATATTAGGAAATTAAGAGATCTAATTGAAATAAAGTAAAATCACAATTTTAATGATGGGTAACTATCAACTCTTCAATTTTTTTAATTGAAAAAAATATATATATAAATCATATTTAAAAATAAAAAATATATAGATAGAAATCAACCCTGATGATCTATATGTGTGTGTGTGTTCTTTAAATTAATTTTACAAGTTGACAGCAATATGAAAAGCATGGTAACCAAACACACAAAACTGCTTTTCATTAAACTCAACCTCAGCCATAATTTTAACCAAACACTTAAATTTCAGTTATGAATTACAACTAAAAGTACTTTTCATGAAATTGTTTTTTTTTTCAACCTCAATCAGAACAACAACAACTGTGCCAAACAGGCCTGAATGACTTCACAGGGAAAGGTATGTACCCTAGCTCCTGCACTAAATTTTGTAGTGGAAAGAGATAGGTGTATCCTAAATTTTATGTTTAAGTTATGCTGATTTGCCCGTCTCGGGAAGATACTATGTTACTGTTATAAGACTCGTTGGTCTTGGCTCTGATAAAAGTATATCCTAATTTTATTTTTTCTTGTTATAAGCTGAAATATACGGGGGATCTTGGCTCTGAAAAAAGTAGCTGAATAACATGATTGCCATCATTACCTAGCACCTCCCAAAACCATAATATGGTTTTGAGAATTCAATCCATCAATTAAGAAGAAAAAAGAGAGAATATTAGTCATTTAAAAGAATGTTCGAATGAGATTTTAACAGTACCATCACATTTCAGATGGATAATCAAAGAATAATTCCCAAGTACCCTTTTCTTTCTCTACAAATCCCTATAACTAAGAACACAAATTCTCAGTAGTTAACAATGGTCTCAAAGCAGTTGAGTCCATCAAGCTCTGGTGCAAATCTTGGCACCTTCTTCTCTTGTTTCCCAGCTGACGATCTGGAGGAGCTTCCTTCTCGATTCTTCTTCATCAGCTTATCTTCTTCCACCTTACTGTCATCACCAACAGTCGAAACCCTCTTCGTGTTGCAGTCATTCGTTGCAATCGGAAACGAAGACCTCAGTTTCTGACCCACTAATTCAGCACAGAAAGCGTCGAACGAACTGAACATAGAATTCATGGTCTCTTCAGGAAAATCTTGATCGCCCCAGATTTGAAGTAGCAGAAGACCCTTTGATCAAAGCAAGAGATTAAGATTCTGGTGTGCTTTTCTTGCTGTGTTTAGGTATTTGACAAGGAACCATTTCAAGAAAAACTATATATAAGGATAGGGTTGGGGCTCAAAAGCGTGTAAGAGAGAGAGGTGAGGACGGATGCATGTTCAACGATCGACGGCATTGCCTAGTCAAAGTCGTTGACTAGATTGGGAATTGGAGAAGCTTATCTACGACTTGGTCCCAATTAATCTCCATTCTCATTTTTTCTTTTGACTTGGAAAATATAAACGATGAAAATGTGCCCTTGCAACCTATACTGGAAGAGGACAATTTTGTTTATTATATTATTTTTATTGTTTTGCTAGTGATGCTGGGTGGACGTTAGTAAATTTATATTTTACTTAATACAACAATATGCATGCCAGCATGATATATTAATATATTAGAAAAGAGGCGTGTCAAATTAATTTTTTTATAATATAAAAAACATTCAAGTGATGATAATATTTTAAAAGAAAAAATCAGAAATTTGATCACTATTTGAATAAGTTGATTAAGCTTAATTAATTAAATAATATAATTATATATAAAAAAATCAATGACAATACTAATCAACGAAGATAAAAGAGTAACATGTGTTTCTATTATTATTATTATTTATACTAGCTATGTAACCAATCCTCTGTCACGACTTAGGACAAAAAAAAAAATGAAAAATGAATGAAAATCACAAAACATGATTTTTTTTTACAAAGAAAAGCCAATGTCGAATTATGATATGGGACAAAAATAAGTAAAAAACAACAACACTAACCCTTATTAACTAATAAAATCCATCCCCCATCATTCAATCAGAAGCATTAAATAAGAAAATACCACGAGGATCAATTCTCAATAAATTAAATATTGATAGTTAAAATATGAAAAATCAATAACACAAAAAGGTAAAAAAAAAGTTATTAAAAGGCAAAACAAAAAATGCACAAACCACCTAGGTTAATCTATTAAATTAATGGGTCAGACAATAAGTTCAAGATAACTTTATAATAAAAATCTTAATTTCTTAAAAAACAAATATCAAATGATAAGATTAAAAAATCTAAAATAAATTTAGAAACTCATGCTAACTTATAAAACCAGTGACTCAGGCCATTTGATTGGAAGTACCAAATCTTGAAAAACAACAATTCCCAAGTTTTTTTTAAAAAAAAACACAATTATTGAAGAATGAAATTGAAAAATATCAATCACAAAAAAAAAATCAAAAAAAATAGGATAAAATTTAACAGAAAAACATTAAGAGGGTGGATAATTTTGGATTGAAGGGATAATAAATACGAAATAAATTGAACAAAATAATTAAAAGGAAAAACCACAAAAACAATGAGGACAATATTTTTTAAAAAAATTAACAAATAAAATATATTAATTAAAAGTATTAAATTTAAAAAAACTCAAAGTTTACAAAAAAAAGACAAGATAAAAAAAAAATAGAATCAAATTTAAAAAATTAAATTTGAAGGATGCAATTGAAGAAAAAAAACTTACAAATGGCCAAGGATAAAAATTAACAAATAAAATGAATGAGGACTGATATACAAATATACCCAACCAAAAGGACTATACTAAGATTTAAAATGTTAGGTGTGATTCTAGAGGGACGAGAGAGAAAAGAGAGGGGAAAAAAGAAAGTATCTTTAGCTACAATCAATTTATCAAAAGCTAACAAGTTCCACCTGGGATGGAAGAGGACGACGTGAAAAATCTAATGACATGGATAAGAAGCGCATAAACTATTACGATCTCTTTTACGAGTCTAACACCTTCTGTATTTTTAATCATTTTAAAATGATAAATGTACCTCTTTTATATATATACTAGCAAATTGCCCGCGCGTTGCCGCGGGTATTTTTTTTGTATATAATTTACAATTTTGAGTTGAGTTTGTCACGTAAGCATAGATTACATCTTTTATAATATAGGTATTGCGTCATAAACGATCACAAAAGAGCGCACACTAACATTAGAAAAAAGAGCAAAATATTTGAATAAGAAAAAAAAAACTTACTTAAATCGTTATTGTGCAGATAATAAAAGTATAAAAATCAATTAATAGAAAGAGCAAAAAAAAAAAAAAAAGGAAAAGGAAGCAATATTAATTTAAAATATTATAACAACAGGAACATCGGAGTCTTAACATTTAAAATTATTATTGCTGCTAGAATAAAAACAACAAAAATTATTAAATTATACCGAGGGAAAAAAATAAAAAGCATGAACAAAACAGCAAGCAAAAAAAACCAATTAAAAAATTATTATTATTATCATTATTATTATTATTATTATTATTATTATGAAAGAATAAATAATCACTATTATTATAATAATAGAATACATAATCACTATTATTATAATATTAATAATAATCACTATTATTATTATTATTATAATTATAATTATTATGTTAATAATGAAAGAAACAAAAATAAATGAAAGACTAAAAACATCCTATAAACTTTAACAAAAGATTTAAAAAAAAACAATTATTGCTATTACTGTAAAAAAAAAATTATGAAATTATCCGGAGGGAAAAAGAACATTAAAGAAAGAGCAAGCACGCAAAACAATTTAATTATTATTATTATTATTATTATTATTATTATTATTATGTTAATAATGAAAGGAAAAAAACAATGAAAGACTAAAAACATGCAAGAAATTTTAACAAAAGATAAAAAAAACAAAAATTATTATTATTGCTATAACCGGCAAAAAAAAAATTATTATCAAATTATCGGGAGAAAGGAAACAAACAGAGAAGCGTAAGAACAAAAAATAATTAAGTCATTATTATTATTATTATTATTATTATTATTACTATTATTATTATTACTACTATTACTATTATTATTATTATTATTATTAGTATTATTATTATTATTATTATTATTATCATTATTATTATTATTGTGTTAAATACACTTTTATATATACATGGACAAAAGTAGGGATTATTTTAGAAATATAAAAAAATAAAAGTATAAGGACTTAAATGAAAATCAAATATAAAGGGCTGAAATTAAAACATTAAAAGTCAAATGGCTGAAATGCAAATTACATTTATTCTAAATTGAAATCAGAGGACAAAATTGCAAAAATCGGAACTTTTGTACCGAATTGATTGAGTTATATACAGCCAATCCGGAAATTAAAAGTAGAAGGACCGAAGTGAAACTTTGACATTCAATCAATTGAAATCGGAGGACCCAATCGAAGAAATTTAAAACTTATATAACAGAAATTAGGACCAAAAACGAAATTAAAAGTCGAGGGACCGAAGTGCAAAGTCAAAATAAATGGGGGACTCTCCTGCACATTGACGTGCAGGAGAGAGAGAAAACGTGGCCGGCGGCTTCAACCGGCCTCCGCCACGTCCACGAACATCTGGTGGTTACACGCACCACCGCGGGAGGAAGACCACGCGGCGGCGCATCGTTCTGTCCTCCGGTAGACAATTTCCGGCCACCGGAGGAGGCCGCACGCGCCACCTGAACAGGGCGTGAGGGGGAAAACCGTCTGGCGTGTGCGCCTCACGCCCTGACAGACGCCGATTAAATAATTCGAAAAATAGGGCCAATTACCGTTCCACCCCTGCACCCAATTCATGGTTTTTGTCTTATTAGGGGCTATAATCGTATTTAGCCATTTAAGAAAATATTAAAAAAAGAAAAAGTTGCGGCGGACCGGACCGGACCGGGCCGGTCCGACCGCGCGCAATTATGTCGGTGCCCCTCAGCCGGATGCCTGTTTTTGTCCTATTACTGGGGACGAAACCGTCAATACACTGTTCACAAATGAATATTTAAAAAAAAAGAAAATCAACTGGAAAAACCGAGAATAGCCCCGCCTGCCAGCCCCTCTTCGCCGCGCGCCAGAGGGCCATTTTCGGGCGCGCACTGTCGCAATCCACAGTGTTTACTGAGAGGGTGTACAGTGCAAAAACCTACGCTGTTTATATGTTTTGTAATATATATATATAATCATGGAAAATACGTAGTTGTTCCTCTATCAATCCTTAATAAATTCCAAGATAAATATTAATTTTGTTGTTTCACTATGCTAAGAATAATAAAAATACACAAATATGCCCAAACAATGCTTATGTTATTATGATATAAAGGATAAGGTACTACTTAAACGACACAGAAAAAAAAAACATGAAATCTCAAGAAAGCTCATGACAACTAAGTATGTGAGTATTTTCTCTTAAAGTTCATGAAGTTTTTTCATTGTAAAAAACAATAAAAACATGTTTGTGCCCCCAATAAAAATGAGAAAAAAAAATGAATTATATGAAGAATTCACTATCAAGATTAATTCATTTTATAATTTAATTTAAATTAAACACAACAAACAAAATATAAATTGTGAAAACATCTGCAATAATCAAATAACTAAAATAAGTGGTTAATTTTTTATCTACAAAAAGAAGAGAACATCATTGAAAATTCATCCATGTATTACCATTATTATCATGACTATAACAGTTAAAATTAATATCAACATTATTGTCCAAACAATTAAAATCATTAAATTGCCCTAAAGAATAAAAAAAAGATAAAATTTTTTACAAAAAAACAATAAAAAAATAATCACCAAATTATTATTATTATTGTGCAAATAATGAAACAGTAAAATCATCAGATCCAAAAAATAGAAAAAAATAACAGAAAACACTAAAAAAGGAATAAACAAAAAAAGATGAAATACTAATTTTAAAATGATCACCAACATAAATTAAAATTTCAGGACTGAACCTAATAAAAATAAAATCTTAATAAAATATAAAAAAAAAATAAAAAACAAAAATGAAAAGCATGGATGCATAAATACGGGTAAAAAATAAACAGTCTCCAAGAATGATCGAAAAAACCAAAGGAATTAATAAAAAATAAAAAATTCAAAGAATAAGGACCGAAATGAAAAAAAAAATATAATTAATTTCAATCAAAAGATAAAATTAAAACAAATAAAAATCTTGGGACCGAAACAAACAAAGATATTTTTTAAGATAACAATTGCAATGTAATTGTGATAAAAAATTAAAAAAATTAAGACTGAAATGAAAAGTAAAATATACGTCCAATTTAAATTGGAGGACAAAATTAAAACCTGCATACCGAAAAAAAATAAAATAATAAAAAACAAACCAAAATTAAAAGATTAAATACTGAAACGAAAACCAATATATATTTTTTTTGAAGTATGTTTTACATTATCACAATAATATTTTTTAGATTTTTTTTATAATTTTGATGTTTTTATATGAGCAATCACTTAATTAGCATCCATCAAAACCTAGAACTTGATAGGAGAATGACGCAACTTCACTGGATTTCAATTGCTTAAGTTTAATTTTGAACCCTTAAAAAAATGATTATCTCTTTCTTGAAACGTGCTTAATGACCTTAGCACCTTCCTGTATCTTATCCCATTTTTATTTATTTATTTTTGTCAAGACTTGGGTTTTTTTTTTTCTTACATGTTTACCTTTGGGGGCTGACAGAAATTTTAAAAACAACCTAGTAGTAGTAAATTATCCCTCATGAGACGGCCAGTTTTAGAACTGTTTTAAGATCTGGCATGATTTAGAACTTAAATCACTAAATTATTGGATTATCTCACTGCTACAAGACTCATTGATCTTGGCTCTGATAAAAGTATATCCTAATTTTAATTTTTCTTGCTCTAAGCGGAAATATACGGGGGATTTTGAGAATTCAATCCATCAATTAAGAAGAAAAACTCATAATAAGATGAAAAAAGAGAGAATATTAGTGATATAAAAGAATATTAGAATAATGAGATTTTAACAGTACCATCACCACTTCAGATGGATCAATCAAAGAATAATTCCCAAGTACCCTTTTCTTTCTCTACAAATCCCTATAACTAAGAGCACAAATTCTTTGCGTCATGCCATCAAATCTCAGTAGTTAACAATTGTCTCAAAACAGTTGAGTCCGTCAAGCTCCGGTGCAAACCTTGGCACCTTCTTCTCTTGTTTCCCAGCTGACGATCTGGAGGAGCTTCCTTCTCGATTCTTCTTCACCAGCTTATCTTCTTCCACCTTACTGTCATCACCAACAGTCGAAACCCTCTTCGTATTGCAGTCATTCGTTGCCATCGGAAATGAAGACCTCAGTTTCTGACCCAGTAACTCAGCACAGAAAGCATCGAAAGAACTGAACATAGAATTCATGGTCTCTTCAGGGAAATCTTGATCGCCCCAAATTTCAAGTAGCAGAAGACCCTTTGAAAGCTAGAGAGCAAGATTCTGGTTTGCTTTTCTTGCTGTGTTTTGGTATTTGACGAGGAGCCATTTCTAGAAAACTATATATAAGGAAGGAAGCTTGGTGTTCTTTGGAGAGCGGGGAAGCTTTTAGCTTCCAAGTTGTTTCGTTTGCGTGTTGATTGGGTTGGGGTTGGGGTTGGGCTTGGGGGCTGGAGAGAGGTGAGGACGGATGCATGCTCAACGATCGACAGCATTGACTAGTCAAAGTCGTTGATTAGATTGGGAATTGGAGATGCTTATCGACGACTTGGTCCCTATTAATCTCCATTCGCTTTTGACTTGGAAAATAATAAAAAACGGGACAAACTAAAAAATATAGAAAATAAATAAAAATAATTGAAAAAAAAAAGTAAAAAGGGGCCGAGCACAACCTAACTAGGCCTATTTAAGTTGAGTCGATGCGAGAAAGCCCAATAGGCCCACCTGTTTGGGCTCTTTTTATTATACTTAGAGTGGATGACAGGTTGTTCATCTTAATTTTTTTGTGGAAAAAAAATCATTAGACAATATTAACAAAAGAGCTAAAAGAGCTCGGGTTTGGTACTGTAGCCCGTTACTCATTTGCAATGTGGACTGGTCTTTTGTCCTCAGTGCGTCGCGCGAGTTCGTCCACCCTTTTTTTTTTTCGGTTAGGAACAGTGTAGAGGCGAATTTAGCCCTGGTAATAGGATAAAATAGCGTTTCGGCTGAGGGGTAAATAACGTTTAGGCTCAGGGGTGCCGGCGTAATTGCACGCGTACGGACCGGTCCGGTCCGGTCCGCCGCAACCCTTTATTTATTTTTAATTTTTTTGAAATGGCTAAAGACGGTTCTAACCCCCAATAAGATAAAATCGATTATTTAAGGGCAGGGACATAACGATAACTGACCATTATTATTTATATATTTTTCGAAATCTGTCAGGCGCGTGCGGTTCACGCGGCCGACGGTGTCCCCCCTGACGCCCCTTTCAAGTGGCGCGTGCGGTATGCTAAGGTGGATGGAAATGGGCTACCGGCGTCCCATACGGTGCGCCTCCGCTTGGTCTTCCTCCCGGTGCGGCGCGTTTTTCCACACGGTGTCCGTGGACGAGGCGGAGGCCGGTTGAAGACGGCGGCAACGTTTCTCTCTCTCCCCTGCACGTAAAAGTGCAGGAGAGGCCCCCGTGTTTTTACCTTTTGCACTTCGGTCCCTCAACTTGCAATTTCCTTTCCTGCACCTTTCACTTCTGTTACATTAGTTTTAATTTGCTTCGATTTGGTCCTTCCGATTGAAATTAATTAAATGTGCACCTTGCACTTCGGTCCTGCAACTTTTTATTTCCGGATTGGGTCCAAATTGGTCAATAAATTCGGTACACAGGTTTGAATTTGTGCAATTTTGTCCTTGGATTGAAATTGATAATAAATGTGATTTTCATTCCAGCCCTTCAACTTTTGATTTATGATTTAAATCCCTGTTGAAATTTTTAATGCTTATCAAATAATTGCTACATTTTTCCTAATAATTTTATTTTCCATGGATTTTTTTTTCTTTGATTTATTTCTGCCACTTTCATTAATTAGAATAATAATAATAATAATAATAATAATAATAATAATAATAATAATAATATTTTTTTTGTCTTGCTTACTCTTTTGTTAATGTTTTTGAGTGTTTTTTCTTCCGTGAAAATTTTATAATTTTCATTGTTTTTGAAATAATAGCAATAGTCATTTTATATCTAATATTACTGGGGATAAAAGACAACTCTATAACAAAAAATGGATAAATTTACCTAGGTTACCTACAATTAAAAAACGATATATGTCACTTTTGTCTCAATTACACTGTTCCTTTTAAACGGCAAATAAGTCATTATTATATGTTTTAATATTTATTGCATATTATCGCCTAAAAATATATAAAGAGATAAAAAAAAAATGACCTCAGATTTTTTGCAAGAAAAAAATTAATATCAGCATTCTTAAATACATTTAATATAATAATATGAAGAATAAATCTTATAAAATAAAATAAAAATTGGCTTCGAATTTTAATTTTGTGCTCTTTTGTTCAAGTGTATTTCAGGAAAAAAAAATTGGATTTTTAATATTTAAGATCTAATATTACCCGGGAAAAAATACAGCTCAGAAAAACAAAAGGTAAACAAATTTGCCTAGATCATATACAATTAAAAAATATATGAGGCACTTTCTGTTTCGACTGCACTGTTCTTTTTAGACAGCAAATAAGTAATTATAGCACGAAAAAATATATATTCCTTTTTTGAAAAATATTGCAATGTTTTTATTTATTTCGATCACACTATATAATATGTGAGACTAAGTATATGTGTGTGATATTTATTTAATATTATCGCCTAAAAATATATAAAGAGAGAAAAAAAAAGACCTACGATTTCTTGAAAAAAAAATTAACATCGGCATTCTTAAAGATATTTAATATAATAATATGATGAATAAATCTTATAAAAAAAACTTTGGCTTCAAATTTAAATTTATATGTTAGATCCTTTGTTTGTTTCTTTTAAGAAACGGTGACCTTTTTTTCACATGTATTTTTGATTTTTGACTGTCCAACTCAGTTGTTCTTTTTTAACCGGGTTTCTTTTGTTGTTTTGTTTTTTTAACCAGAGTATCCGTGACAACAAATTTTTATAAATCATTTCACCTTCTTAACAAATTTTATCAAAAGTTTTTTAGCAATAGCAATATTCAATCACATTTTGGTTCAAAAAAACCATTTTTAGCATATTTTATCAATTACAATTATATTAATTAAATAGTAAAATAACAAAATTCAACATTTATAAAATCAATTCATTTTCTACATAGATAAAAATGTCCAGCGAAGCGGGCTAATCAACTCGTATAGTCTATTTTGCTTAGATTCCGGCCACCACAGTGGTGGAAAAATCGAAGTTTAAAGAAAAAAAAACATTTTCAATATATTTTTTACCCAAAAAAACATTATTATATAACATGGTAAACTTATTAATGATGTAAAAATACCAAAGAAACCTCATAAAAAAAATAAAATCAACACGAAACCAAAAATATTCTCGAACTCATATATGTTTTTTTGACAAACTCTATAGATTAAAAAAATACCTAATGTGAACTCTCTCATCTAATGGATTGATTGACACAAATTACATTTATTTTGGTGACTTAAATTGGTATCAACAATATGTTTCTCTCTCTTCCACCAGTGTCCAGCAAGATTTCTCTCTCCTCTCTCGGCTATGAACTAAAAAATAACAAAAATAAAATTTTGTACCAAAAAAATTAAATTTGAAAACTATTAAGGTATAAAAATAATATAATATGCGTGATTTTTATAGTTGATTGACTAAATTGCATTTAATTATAAACTTATGGCGCACCGTTCTTATTTGATGCTCTCTCTTCTTTCAATATCACCCTTTCTTAAGAAATCAAAATCAATTAGGCCGCAAGTGAGGTCTTGGCCTAGCGGTTGAAGGGACTTGTTTCTTTCCTCTGCACCAGGGGTTAAGTCCCACCATGCACGCTTGTCACCCCCGCGGTGCCTTACATACTCATTCGGTTTGCAGGATGTTCAGTGAGTCCGGGGATTAGTTATGGTACGCGTAAGCTGGCCCGGACACCTCGGTTATAAAAAAAATTCAATTAGGCCTCAATTAAAATGAAATTGATGGATAAGAAAAGATTTGGGACCAGATAAAAAACTGATATTTGTGCACAATGGATGTACACTGAAAAACTTACGCGTTTTAATTTTTTACTTAATATTTACATAACAATAGAAGAACAAATTAAATTAATCAATCTAAACAGAAAATATATTATAAGAACATAAAAAACACCTAAAAATGAAAAGGTTGATGTGACTCAAATCTTAAGTAATCCAACATAAATGAAATTATTAAATAAATAACTTGAGTGAGTATCTAAATTTATAACCCGAGTCAAAATAATAAGTAATAAATAAATAAATACATGATGAAACTAATTCCAAACAAATTCAATGTAAGATGATAAACTAAAATAAAAACAAAAATGATAAAAAAAACAAGAAAAATAAACACCAAAAAACTAGACAAACACATTGAACCTTGTTCTAATCATGCTAATAAGATAACTCAATGGAAAACAAACCAGAAAAGATCACAAAGTTCAATTATAAAACAACTCAATATTAAATGATGAAAATGAAAGAAAAAAAATAAGAAAACAATTTGATAAAAAAAAAAAGAGAGACTTTAGTCACTCAAGTTAACCCACCAAACCTGCAACATATGTGATGAGATCATGATAATCAAATAAAATATATTATGATTCCTGGCTTTTTTTATTTTTTAAAAAATAGTGAAATGATTAGATTGAAAAAAAATCAATTAAAAAAACCTTAAAAACAAATAGAACAACATTAACTTGGGCTAAGTGTTCAAGTCTATAACTTTGGTCATAGAACTAGAAAAGCTCATTGAGAAAAAACGAGTTTAATTTCCAACGGAACTTGTGTTGAAAGATAAAATAAAATAAAAATATAAAAGCATCTAAAACAAAAAAGAAAAAGAAAAAGAAAAATGGGAATCAAACTGAAAATAAAAACAAATGAGAGGGCATATTACATCTTTGGATTAAACACTTAAGATGGAAAATATATCATCAGGGAAATTTACCCTCAAGCCTGTGTCTCCCCTGGACGTGGCTTCGACAATTACTTGTTTGTGCATGCAACTGCCTTGAATGAATATTATGACATGAAATTTTGTAATTCATTAATTTTCTGTTTGTTATATATTGAATACTATGAATTTTTTTTCCTTTATATTGAATATTATGGATTTTTTTAATTACATTTTTTAAATTAATTTATCTTGAATTAGAATTATGTTTATTAAATTTTTCATTAATTTTTTGGTCGTTATATATTGAATACTATGAATTTTTTCTTTTATATTGAATATTATGGATTTTTTTAATAATACTTTTAAAATTAATATATCTTGAATTAGAATTATATATATATATATATATATATATATATATATATATATATATATATATATATATAGTACAATCTCGAAATGATGTGTCAAAATATTCTAAAACTAAAATATTTTT
Source organism: Salix caprea (assembly GCA_964035475.1). NCBI lineage: Eukaryota > Viridiplantae > Streptophyta > Magnoliopsida > Malpighiales > Salicaceae > Salix > Salix caprea. The sequence goes on from OZ037743.1 coordinate 1,748,371, forward strand.
TTCTAATTAAAAAAATAGAATACAAACTGAAATAAAATTGATGAAGTTGTTCATTCTCTAGTTTTTAATCCACAAATGTTGTCCCTTCCATGATGGCCAATTCCAAAGCCCATAAGGTTTAGAGAAAGCCTAGACACAGCTAGTTATAGGTGGACGTAGCCCTGCCTTGGCAATTCCATGGAAGCAAGCAATGGAGGAGAGAATCTATGGAAAACTGGTTTGAGTTGACTGGTGCATAAATCCTTTCGATGACGATAAATTTATTATATCAAGACTCAATAAAGTCCTTCAATCGAGAGGTATCATTTCAAAGTTTTTTCATGTTAAAATTTTGATTCACTCGAGTCAATCTTTTCAAGTTATAGTCTGGGTTGACCCGAATAAATCTACCCTATTCATGACCCAGGTTGTGTACAAGTCTACGATCATCATGTTTGATTTTTTTTAAGCCCAAGCTGAAGTTATTGTGTTGGTTGATACAAAATATGGGCTAACTATCCACTTGGCCTTTAATTGCGATGATCTCACTATGGTTTTGGCACAGCATGATGATCTTGATTATTGTTTAATCCATCAATTAAAAAGAAAAACTCAAAATTATTTCAAGAAGATGAAAAAAAGAGAATATTAATCATATAAAAGAATATTAGAATGAGATTTTAACGTTACCATCACCACTTCAGATGGATCAATCAAAGAATAATTAATTCCTAAGTACCCTCTTCTTTCTCTTCAAATCCCTATAACTAAGAACACAAATTCTTTGCGTCGTGCCATCAAATCTCAGTAGTTAACAATGGTCTCAAAACAGTTGAGCCCGTCAAACTCTGGTGCAAACCTTGGCACCTTCTTCTCTTGTTTCCCAGCTGACGATCTGGAGGAGCTTCCTTCTCCATTCTTCTTCATCAGCTTATCTTCTTCCACCTTACTGTCATCACCAACAGTCGAAACCCTCTTCGTATTGCAGTCATTCGTTGCAATCGGAAACGAAGAACTCAGTTTTTGACCCAGTAACTCAGCACAGAAAGCATCGAAAGAACTGAACATAGAATTCATGGTCTCTTCAGGAAAATCTTGATCGCCCCAGATTTCAAGTAGCAGAAGACCCTTTGATCAAAGCTAGGGAGCAAGATTCTAGTCTGATTTTCTTGCTGTGTTTAGGTATTTGACGAGGAGCCATTTCAAGAAAAACAATATATAAGGAAGGAAGCTTGGTGTTCTTTGGAGAGCGGGGAACCTTTCTAACTTCCAAGTTGTTTCGTTTGCGTGTAGGATTGGGTCGGGGCTCGAAAGCGTGTGAGAGAGAGGTGTGGACAGCTTCTTGTGGAGACCAACTGGCCATGTTTGCCGATCAAAGGCACATACGTGACTTGTCAAACTATGTTTACTTGCGTTGGAATTGGAAATGCTTAGCGCACTCTATCTCATTTCTCATTTTTTCTTTTGACATGGAAAATATAAAAGATGAAAATATCTCCTTGCCACAATAAAAAAAATTATTATTGTTGCTGTTTTAAGGACACCATTGCTTACAAGTCACCATAATTTTCAGGTTTCCTTCGGGACAAGTCTAGGTTATACACCAGGGAAGTTGACTTGGACTAACTTTTGTTTTATAATTTTTTTGTTTTATAAAACAATGAATTAATAATATATTATTTAAAAAATTAATACAAAGAAAAGTTAATTGGTTTTAATTAGATTTTGACCCTTTTTTAGGTTCATCAGGTCTTGGATTAACTTAGATTTTTCACCAAAATAATTTTTTTGTTAAAACTTGGCATCATTGGTGAGACTAAAACTATGACCTATCTTTCTCGATGGATCGTTAATTGATGGATCGTTGTCACCATTCTTGGTCTTGCTTGCATGGTGACCTATCTTTCTTGAGTTCCGACTCCTTTTCTACGTGACCTCCTGTTTCCTTTTTTATTACCGAAGATGCTTAGTGTCAATTTGTGTGTAATTTAACTAATTTCACGGGTTTTTAAGTTGTTGATTATATAAATTTTCAGTGATTGTCATATTAATAACTACAAGACTTGAACTTGAGACTAAAAAAATAACAAATTTCTTAATCCTAAATTCTTAACACTAGTTAGATGATTAACTCTTGTCTCTTTGATCGTGGAAGAGAGAAGAGGCACCCCATATTCATGAGTACAAATTGCACTAACTGAACCAAAAAAAAAGACGACATTATGTCACAAAAGGCTACAATTTCTAAACTTCTTGAAACAAAACTCAATGTGTGACAAAAGATTGGAATTATGGGATCTTATATAGGGAATGTTTGGTATTGTTTTTGCTTTTATGGTTAAGGTTTAAAAAAAATAGTTTCATGAAAAGCATTTTAGTTGCGGTTCAAAATAAGTTTTGAAGTGTTTGGTTAAAACTGTGGTTGAGTTTGAGATCGATAAAAAGCAGTTTCGTGTGTTTTGTTAACATATTTTTTATATTACTGTCAACTTGTAAAATTACTTTAAAGTATATATATTATTTTTTAATACTTAATAATTATAATAATAATATAATTAATAATTCATATAAATTAGACACTTGTTTTTATTCGTCCATCAAACTACTTGTAATTTCATCACGAACTAAATCCATACGTGAAGGCCTCTACGATCCCAGAACAAAAAATAGTAAAATATCATCTGAAACAAAATTATATTGTAATCTCCTTTTAATATATTTATTTATATTTTAATTAATAATATATTTATTTATATTTTAAATTATTTTAACATTAAAAATATATTACCCCTCCCTTCCCTCCCTGCACCCCGAAATTCCACTCTCCTCTGTCTCACTCAAGTGAATTGGTTTCAAGCGAAAAGCAAGAAAAGAAACTAATAGCTGTTTTTCTTGCACCAATTTTGTATGTGGGACCCATGCCTTGTATCCTGCTTTTTACACTAACCAAACACTACATTAGGATATTTTTTTACAACGTCCGACTGTACCACAATCTGAAGCACTCTCATAGAAGGTACCTTGTCCGAAAGAAATAAGATTTGTTAGAGTACTTAAAATTGAGGTCAGTCGTCATGTACTTTAGCTGTCCTCTATTTAATTTCTTACCAAACACTCTTTCTTACAATATTCCTGAATCACTGAGGAAATTTCCTTGAATGAACTCCCTGGCATGGCAAGCACATGTTTGCCTACTCCCGTACCTAATCAGATCAACCTACGTTTACTTTTATTCTTTTAGGGTTTAAAAAAATTCCCACTTGGATATAATCAAGCGTGATTTAACTAGAAGAAACTACGAAAAATTGCTGATAATCTGCTGTGTTTTTGTAGCTTAAAAAGCATTTTTTCTTTCAAAATTTCTCTCAAACTAACACGGTTCTTCAGATGCTTCATTCAATCCCAAACAAAGATGCAGTTTTTTAGAGTCATCTAAGAGAGTTGGCGAAGGAGCTGCGGCCCTGATGAAGCAAAAGGAAGCCTTGAAAATGGCTATATCGTGTGGGTCATGCTTGTTATTCATTCCATGGATATCACGAAAGATATTTTCTTGAAAACGGTATCTAATTGATAAGATTTATAAGTTTTTGGCCACATTACTTTTTTTTTTTTTTCAATTTGATTTTTTATATTATATTAATAAAGAGTTGGGCTTGGCGATTTGTTTTAATGGTTGTTTGAAAGTGTGGTAGAAGTTACTATTAAAAGTGCTTTTCATTTAAAAATATATTAAAATAATAATTTTTTTAATTTTTAAAAATTATTTTGACATCAACACATCAAAATAATATAAAGAAACAAAAAAAATTAATTTAAAATAAAATAAATCATTTTTTTTCCAAAAACATTTCTGATGGCAATCCCAAACATCCCTTAGTTGGCTTGGTATGAGATCAAAAAACATATGTGACGCTCAATCGATGTTTGATTTGGCAAAACCAAGTTTATTTTTAATGTTTTTTTTTTCCAATCAAACCCTTTCGTGGTCAATTTAATGAGTTATTGATAAAAATTGTAATAGAAAAACTCGAAGAAAAAGGACCGAAATAGAAAAGGAAGGAAAAATCACTTTTTCATTCTAAAATTCACGTAAAAGTTCATTCAAGTTCAAAAACTTATTTTATTTATTTTTTAAATCTTTAGATCGAGAGATGAGAGAGAATTTTAGTAAAAAAAATAGCAAAAAGAATAATATATTATTAACATATAAAGTTCTTGTTTTTTTTAAAAAAAAATTGAAGTTAATATTGTTTTTAATAGTAATAAAAAAAAAAAAAAAAAGGTGCATCATCCCGCTCGGAGAGTCAAACTAATTAACTTATTAAAGTATAAACATGAAAGAGAAAGAGGCACACCAAGCATGTTTATATAATAAAACATACAAATAATATACTTTTTTTTTTTTTTACCATAATGCATCATCGTAGCCATTATTATATTTATAGCTCTCTTTCCAATTAATAAAAGAAAAAAACAATTATAGGCCCTAAATTTATATGACATAAACGCGGCCTCGAGCTCAAGCAAAACCATCACGCTTCCCAACTGCCAGCATGTCAACAACCGAGCCACCCTCCCCTTATATCATTGAAATCCACGTGCGACGGATCTGAAAGCAAAATTAAATTCCATTAACTTTGGAAACCCCCCACCGCTATATAAAGAGCCCGAAAACTTTGAAAAACGAGGGTAACAAAACTCAAGAAACAGAAATTCTTTACACGTCTGGTAGAGGTAGAGATCCGGCGAGAACGACTCGTCGGATTTCGCCAATTTGAAGCCTCAATTCTCATCTTTATTCGAATCCCACATATAAAAAGAAAAACCCATCAAGGAAACATGAAGGGCTCGTGCACTCTTGTTGCTTCGGTACTTACTGCCTCCACTGTGGCTTTATCGTCATCAGCCCCCCCATCTTCTCCTATTGTTGAGGTTGTTCTTCCATCTTTTTTGTGTATAAAATAGCGTAACATTTGATGGTTAACTTGAAGTGGCTGATTTTTTTTGTTGTTTTGAAGGGTTCATCGAGTTCATCTTCAATGGAGAAAAATGGTGTGTCAGATAAGGAGAAATTTGCGCCAAGATTTGATGGGTTAAGGTTTATCGAGACCCTTGTCACGGCTCACAGATAATCACTGAGTTAGCCATTAATCATCGCTGCTAGTTCTTATTTTGAGGGATCAAGATGTGATTAAAGAGAAGGATTTTAGTTTTTGGAATGGTATTTACCTGGTGATTTCGTGTTTTCTCTTTAATGTGAATGTACTCTTGTTGTTTTGGATTTTATATTTATTTTGTAATATGACTTTTAACGATTCTGATTTTGTGTAAGAAGAATCAATCGGTGGATCTTTGCGTGATTTAATGATGTTATTATTGCCGTCGTCGTTGTTTTTGGGTCAATAGGATGTTACCTGGCATTGATTTGCTGTGCATGGGAAACAGCTACCTGTGGGTTGGGTTTTGCACTGTGTGCTTTAAAGAGAGTTGGTTGTTAGATTTTATTTTTGTTTATGAGCTGTAAGTGAAATGACCTTTAAAGGTGAAGGAAGGTTAGATTAATTGACTGTTTGCGCTTGAATTAGATGATTTTTTTAAAATGATTTTTTTTTTTGGTTTAGAAATATGATGTTTTTTTTTTTAAATTATTTTTAATATTAGAATATTAAAATGATAACATTGCTGTACTACTACTGTGTTCCCAGGTGTGACGTTGCTGTTTTCAAGTTGCTGTTCATTGTGTTGGGAAGTGTTTTAAAAATTTATTATGTTGAAAAATATATTAAATTGATGTTTCTTTTAATAATTTTAATATTTTAAATAAAAATGAAGGGGATCAAGAGTAGTGGGATAAAAGGATTTGCATGATGAAGGAATGAATGTGTAGACAAGTCTCTCTATTATTATAGATCTTGAGTTGGAGTTAACAAAAATTGTAGATCTTGAGTTTAAATTAATATATATTTAAAATTATAGATCTTGAGTTAATAAATAATATAGATCGTGAGTTTAAGTCAAAATATTTTTAAAATTATAGATCTTGAATTTAAATCAAGATATTATTTTAAAGAATATTTGGAATTTTCTCGAATTAAAGAAAAGACAAAAAGACAAGAATAGGAACATGCTAAGCTGAAATCAAACAGTCTGGTGATGGGTTCATGGTTGTGCTTAGCCCATCACTGTTAATATTTCTTCCTTCCTACACAAACCTTAACAAAATGGTTAAGTGTTGGCCACGAATGGTAGATCCTATAATTGTTTGGTTAGAAAGAAGGTAATTGATGGTTAGGTACAACTTGTTGTCTGCCTTCTTCAGGAGTCATATATATAGTGTGTGAATGAGGTTAGTATATTTTTGTTTAACTATGTATTTATTTTTTATTTTTAAAAAATTATATTTATCATCAAAATTTTAAAACCATGAAAATGCCAAAATAAAAATAATTTAAAATAAAAATAAAGTAAAAAATATTTCAAATATTTTTGAAATGCAATATCAAACAGATACTAAATCTAAATTTAACAGCTAGTCAACTATTTCTTGGTTGGGCCAAATAAAAACTGATTTAGAGTTGATTAAATTTGATTCAATTATATCACGATCAAAACTTATATATCATAAATCAATAAATTATATCATAACTTATATACCATAAATCAATAAATTATTGGTATTAAATTTAACACCGAGTCAACTATTTCTTGGTCGACCGAGTGAAAAAAAGAGAGTCAATTTAGAGTTGATTCTATTTCATGAATTTGACTTCCTTGGGATGATATTTTAAAAATTAAATAAAACAAAGCTATTTTGATTATTTTTCTTTTTTTTTAAAAAAAGAATGCTTGCAATTTGAATGAACAAACATAACCTCTGCTATGGTGCAAGTGTATTCCATACAACAACATCCGATGCAGCTCACCGGGATTGAACCCATTTTCTTAAAAATCAGCCGCACGTTTAGCCCCGTGGCCCATGAAAGATTCAGGCCGTTGCTGATGTAGCCTCACAAGTTTGTGGTCTCTATTAAAATCAAAGTTTTCATATCATTCCGGTCGGTGATTTGTTTTTTTTTAATCGGAATAGAATATTTTGATTTGGAGTATTTTGACACACTATTTTGAAGTTATATTTTATATATATATATTACTTCAAAAAAAATTAGTTCAAATAAAAAACAATTATTTAAAATTGTGCAATTTAATCTAAAAAAAGATACAATAAAATGGTTTTTCTGAACAGAATTATGAACATTACCTTATATTACGAGAATATCATCATTAATCTCGCAAGGTCATTACATTCTCTGATTGCTCTGAAATTTTAATATAATATATATAAATATGTCAGGAGACTCTTAGTAAAATTTCATCGTAATCTAACAGTCGGATTAAGAGATATGATTGATTTTGTAAAATTATTCATTATTTAAAAACAACACTATTTGCCCAAAACAGAACGGGCGGAACGAAACAGGTACGTTTCGGTCAGTATTTAGTTGAAAAATACGGAATATACCGGAATTTAAACTGAGATAAAAACAACATTGTTTTGTCTTTTTTTTAACTGATACAAAATATTTTAACCAAAATAGAAAAAAATTGACAACTATAATTAAAATAATTGATCTGCCAGTTCGGCAAGTTGACTATAGAATTTTGGGATTTAGAGTTTTTAGTTAAAACATAGAATGATGATACCCGATTGATTTTGTTAGATTTTTACAGCATGTTTAATGTTTTAATAATGATTGTTTTTAAAGTGTTTTTCTAATTAAAAATATATCAAAATATTTTTATTTTTAAAATTTATTTTTGACATTAACACATTAAAATAATTTAAAAATAAAAATAAATAGACTTCTAATTATTTAATTAGCCCTATTTATACATGGTTGATCAACAAATGTTTTTTTTATGATAATTAACTAAAAACTTAAAAGACATCGGTGTTTTACTGTAGATTCACTGTGCCTCTACACTCATTGGCACTATTCACTCGCAATTTGCTCCCGTCCGTCGCGCGCGCACGTCCACCTTTTTTTTCGGTTTTGAACAGTGTATTAACGAAAAAACCCCTCGAAAAAGACAAAAAAACGCCGCCGGTTTCAAGGGCTCAATGGTAAATGACCATTTTCAGTCCGGTCCGGCCCAGTTCATCTGACCGGTTTTTTATTTTTTAATATTTCATTGCACAGTGTATTGACCATTTTGTCCCTCGAAAATGACAAAAATCACAGCTCGGATTGAGGGGTGTTCCGATAATTATCCTCTTTTTTTCGGCGGATTACTGTTGGCGCGTCGCCGGACGCGCTGTCCGTTTCCGCGATCATGCATGTTTCGGACGGCGTGTACGGTGTACTTCGGCGTCCAAAAATGCCCGACCAGCGTCTAGAATTATTTTCGGGCATGTTCTCTTACACCTGGTGCGGCGCGTGTGCCACTATGATGTCCGGAGGCATGTCAATGGTCGTTGGAATTTCCCCCCCATTTCTCTCTCCCGCCTGCGCCAGATGACGTCAGCTAAGCTGTTTTATGTCACATTTCAGTTCAGTCCTTGAACTTTGTAATTGGATTTTCTGGCCCTTATTGCTATTATATAGGTTTTGATTTGTTTCAATTTCGTCCTTCAATTGAAATTGATTACATATTGGAGTTCCAATTAGGTCCTCATTCTTTGAATTTTACGGATTGGGCTGGAATTCAGAATATTTTTGGTATTAAAGTTTTGATTGATTTCAATTTCATCATTCCATTCAAATTTATTATAAATCCTTAATGTTTTCAGTATCAAAGTTTGATTTCTTTCAATTTTATCCTTCTATGCAAGTTTTAATTTCAGGTTTTATTTCGATCCTAATTTTTTTTAATTCGAGGTTTTGTTTTAAATTATATAATTTCAATGTTTGGATTTATTTCAATTTTGTCCTTTAAATTAAATATATTATTTAAAGTATGTCAAATTAGTTATATTTTTGTATATTTATGTCAAATTAAAGTATATGAAACTAATTATATGTTTTAATTAAGTTTAATTACACCAAGCCTGCAGAAAAATTAAGTTTATTTTTAAAAACAAATTGCAATATTTTATTTATAATGCGTCAAAACTAATATTACTGGGGAAAAAAAACTCATAATTTTTTTTGACAAATTCACCCAGGTTATATACAATTAAAAAATATAAGAGTCACTTCCCATTCCAATCACACTATAAAGTATGTGAGACTAATTATATGTTTTAATATTTATTGAATATTATTGCCTAAAAATATATATAGAGAGAGATAAAAAATGACCTACAATTTTTTGAAAAAAATAAATTAATATCAGTATTCTTAAATACATTTAATAGAATAATATGATTAATAAATCTTATAAAATAAATATAAAATGGCTTTCAATTTAAATTTTATATTCTTTTGTTTAGATTTATTTCTTAAAAAAATTTACAATATTTTCATTTTTAATATTTAAAATCTAATATTACTGGGGAAAAAGACAACTAAATTTTTTTTGGACAAATTTACCTAGGTTATCTACAATTAAAAAATTATGCGAGTCACTTCCCGTTTCAATTACACTATGTTTCTGACAAATTTTTGTTTTATTTTTTGTTTAATCTTTTGTTAAAGTTATTTAGATTTTTTTAATCTTTCAATTTTTTTTCATTATTAACATAATAATAATAATAACAATAACAATAATAATAATAATAATAATAATAATAATAATAATAATAATAATAATAATAATAATAATAATAATAAGAAAAAGAAGAAGAATTATTTCAATTATTTTTCTTGCTTACTTTTTTTAATTGTTTTTCAGCTTTTTTTCTCGAGATAATTTGATAATTTTTATTATTTTGACAGTAATAGCAATGATAGTTTTAAATGTTAATGCTTCGATGTTGCTATTTTTATAATAGGGTTTGGTAATCTGTTTTATTATATTTATTTTTGCATATATAGATATTATATTTTAATTTTGGATTGACAAATCCTATTGATATCTTTAATCCAAACAATTATAAAAATTGTTTACTCAGCCCTCAGCATAATGCGGTATATTTTTTAAATGTTCAAGTCAAATGATTTTCTTAAAAAATTGCTTTCCCCTTGCATTTTTTTTAATAACTAGCTTCCTTTTTTTTTCTTTTAATAAACAGGGACCTTTTTTTCATATTTTTTTAATTTTTTTTATAACCGGGGTGTCCAACTAAGCTTTTTTTTTTTTACCAGGTTTCTTTTTTTGTGTTTTTTTAACCAAAGTATCCGTGACAACAAATTTGTGATAAATCATTTCATCTTCTTACCAAATTTTCTAACAAATTTTATCAAAAATATTTTAGCAATAGCAACATTCAATCACTTGACTTGAAAATTTGACACAAATAAATACATAGGTAATAGTTTTTAATTATGGTCTCACCAATTTTTATTATTTCCACTGTTAGCAAGGTTTTTTTTTTTTTTTTTTTCATGTTTACATTTAAAGTTCTGTTCATTATCATTTCAAAAATAATTCTTTTTTTCATTCTTAAAATTCCTTATTATTATATATAAGATATTGAAAAAAATTATAATTATTATTTGCAATATTTTTTTCCTTATCAATATTTGAAACTAATTATATATTTTGATATTTATTTAATACCAACACTTTCATATATATATATATATATATATATATATATATATATATATATATATATATATATAGCAACATTCAATCACTTTCTGATGGGAAAAAAATTCATTTCTAACCGATTTTATCAATTATAATTTAACTAATTCAATCTTAAAATAACAAAATACAATACATATAAAAGCAATTAATTTTTTATATAGATAAAAAATTCTGGCGCATCGCGCGGGCATATCGCTCATATATACTATTATAGTGATAAAACAAACAGTTGATTATATGACTCACGAACTAACTTAATAATTTAGTGTTGGCAGTTTCTTTATGCCTTAGCTTGCAATTATTTTCTTCTTGTTTTTTATTTAATGGATTTGCACTGCTAAGCTGATATTGACTGCTTGCAATTATTTTCTTCAATTTTTTTAATGGATTTGCACTGCTAAACTGATATTGACTGCTTGCCATTGATCCTTTTCTTAGATCAAATGGTAATTTATTTAAGAATGAGAAAATATTTTCATAATTATATAGCTCATTACCCGATCAATTAGGGCATCGAATGTGGTTTGAGATTTAGTTTGTGAAAGTTGACTCGTGATTTGATGTATACAATATACATAAGGATTTATGTTTGTGAGTGTGATTGTTGTTGTTTTTAAAATATTTTTTTATTTAAATATTTTTTTTAATTTTATCCCATTAAAAATATTTAAAAACATTAAAAAAATAATTTAAAGCAATTTTCTTAAAACATTTAGTAAAAAAAAGATGCACCAAACACCCCTGTTTGCTTACTCTTCAACTTTGATATCTATGTCCAAATATTTTTCATTTATTTTTTTGTTATTTTTGAAATAGAAAAAACATCAAAGTCAAATCAAAGAGAAAAATTAATGATTTTGAAAATGACACATTAAAAACTGAACATGTTGAAAAACATTTAAAATTTAAATCTTTTTAAGATGATTTTGAAAAATACTAAAAATATTGCAAATACATCAAAAACATATTTATTTTGGTGTTTTGTTTTTTCAAAATACTTCAGAAATAGGTTCAGAATTGAATAACAACATAGGGTTATCATCTTTTTATTTAATTTTTTCTTCATTATCAAGTAATATCATAAAGATCTTTGAAGAATACTGGGAGGATATTTGTTTTAGTTGTATCAGTAAACATTTATTTTTTGAGTTGATCATTGTCAATGAAATTATGTTTTATTTATTTATTTTTATTGTATTTTTTATATATGTTATTAAATTAATCAGTTTATTGAACTCAATCGAGTTAATGATCCGAGTTTTATATTGTTTTTTTTTTGTTTATTTAAAAATACTTGTATCCTCAAGATTTTCTTTTATACTATAAAAACTTTAGCTTGGTCGAGGAGTAACTTAAACCACCAATCTAGTATTTTCTAAAAGAAAAGGTTTTCAAAAATAAAAATAAATGTGTAATTATTTCCTTGACATTTTTTGGTGATAGCTTTTTTAATGCCTTGGTTTATAATCATCATAGCTTGATCAACCAATTGAATTTTTAATCACATGGTTAATTTGATAAACTCAATCCATTCTTAATCGAGTCAACAAGAAAAAAAAATGTTTTTATTTTTATAAGAATGATTGATTTGGTAACCCACTGACTTATATCTTTTCTAAATTAATCAATCTCTAAATTGGTCCAACAGCTATGATTAACATGGTTAAACTGAATAAACTGAAACAAAAGTTTTTTTTTTTTTTATTTTTTTATATATATATATATATATATATCAAATTGTGATTTATTTCAGAATTATAAAAGATTATCCTAATAATATAGTTCAAAATCCACTAAATCTTGTAAGGAATCACTCCATAATCAGAGGTAAATCAAAGACTAATTAGAATAACATCCACTCAATTATTTTTTAGCAATCAATTTTGTCGGTCACAGGAGTGGAAGGTGTCAACTCTATACTTCCAAAAGTATTAACTGGAGTCTTGCAATTTGCCTAAGAAAACAGTGGATTTTTGCTTAGAACTAGAAAAAAAAGTTTTAAAAAATAATATAGCAGCATCCATAAATTCATGGATGGCAGTTTGCTAGATTATTTATTATTTGTTTAATATAAAAAATATTTAAAGAAGGTTAATGTTTTTAGTAGAAAAAAATTTAAAACTATATGGGGATTAATTTGTTATGACTTGGTCTATTTGACAGGTCAAAAAAACAATCCAGTCGATAAGTAAAAATATAATTTGACTTGCATTTTTTTTAATAACTAGCTTCTTTTTTTTTTCTTGTAATAAACGGGGACTTTTTTTCATATTTTTTAAATTGTTTTATAACCGGGGTGTCCAACTAAGTTTTTTTTTTACCAGGTTTCGTTTTTTGTGTTTTTTTAACCAAAATATCCGTGGCAACAAATTTATGATAAATTATTTCATCTTCTTACCAAATTTTCTAACAAATTTTATCAAAAATATTTTAGCAATAGCAACATTCAATCACTTGACTTGAAAATTTGACACAAATAAATAAATAGGTAATTGTTTTTAATTATGGTCTCACTAATTTTTATTATTTCCACTGTTAGCAAGGTTATTTTTTTTTCATGTTTACATTTAAAGTTCTGTTCATTATCATTTCAAAAATAAATTTTTTTCATTCTTAAAATTCCTTATTATTATATATAAGATATTCAAAAAAATTATAATTATTATTTGCAATATTTTTTTCCTTATCAATATTTGAAACTAATTATATATTTTGATATTTATTTAATACCACCACTTTCATATATCTATCTATCTATCTATCTATCTATCTATCTATCTATATATATATATATATATATATATATAATATGAGCAATAAATTTTACAGTTAATTTTCTACATAGGAAATTTTTTTTAACAGATTTTATCAAAAATGTTTTGGCAATAGCAACATTCAATCACTTTTTGATGGGAAAAAATCCATTTCTAACAGATTTTATCAATTATAATTTAACTAATTCAATCTTAAAATAATAAAATACAATACATATAAAAACATTCAATTTTTTACATAGATAAAAAACTCTGGCACATCGCGCGGGCATATCGCTCATATATACTATTATATTGATAAAACAAACAGTTGATTATATGACTCACGAACTAACTTAATAATTTAGTGTTGGCAGTTTCTTTATGCCTTAGCTTGCAATTATTTTCTTCTTGTTTTTTATTTAATGGATTTGCACTGCTAAGCTGATATTGACTGCTTGCAATTATTTTCTTCATTTTTTTTAATGGATTTGCACTGCTAAACTGATATTGACTGCTTGCCATTGATCCTTTTCTTAGATCAAATGGTAATTTATTTAAGAATGAGAAAATATTTTCATAATTATATAGTTCATTACCCGATCAATTAGGGCATCGAATGTGGTTTGAGATTTAGTTTGTGAAAGTTGACTCGTGATTTGATGTATACAATATACATAAGGATTTATGTTTGTGAGTGTGATTGTTGTTGTTTTTAAAATATTTTTTTATTTAAATATTTTTTTTAATTTTATCCCATTAAAAATATTTAAAAACATTAAAAAAATAATTTAAAGCAATTTTCTTAAAACATTTAGTAAAAAAAAGATGCACCAAACACCCCTGTTTGCTTACTCTTCAACTTTGATATCTATGTCCAAATATTTTTCATTTATTTTTTTGTTATTTTTGAAATAGAAAAAACATCAAAGTCAAATCAAAGAGAAAAATTAATGATTTTGAAAATGACACATTAAAAACTGAACATGTTGAAAAACATTTAAAATTTAAATCTTTTTAAGATGATTTTGAAAAATACTAAAAATATTGCAAATACATCAAAAACATATTTATTTTGGTTTTTTGTTTTTTCAAAATACTTCAGAAATAGGTTCAAAATTGAATAACAACATTGGGTTATCATCTTTTTATTTAATTTTTTCTTCATTATCAAGTAATATCATAAAGATCTTTGAAGAATACTGGGAGGATATTTGTTTTAGTTGTATCAGTAAACAATTATTTTTTGAGTTGATCATTGTCAATGAAATTATGTTTTATTTATTTATTTTTATTGTATTTTTTATATATGTTATTAAATTAATCAGTGTATTGAACTCAATCGAGTTAATGATCCGAGTTTTATATTGTTTTTTTTTGTTTATTTAAAAATACTTGTATCCTCAAGATTTTCTTTTATACTATAAAAACTTTAGCTTGGTCGAGGAGTAACTTAAACCACCAATCTAGTATTTTCTAAAAGAAAAGGTTTTCAAAAATAAAAATAAATGTGTAATTATTTCCTTGACATTTTTTGGTGATAGCTTTTTTAATGCCTTGGTTTATAATCATCATAGCTTGATCAACCAATTGAATTTTTAATCACATGGTTAATTTGATAAACTCAATCCATTCTTAATCGAGTCAACAAGAAAAAAAAATGTTTTTATTTTTATAAGAATGATTGATTTGGTAACCCACTGACTTATATCTTTTCTAAATTAATCAATCTCTAAATTGGTCCAACAGCTATGATTAACATGGTTAAACTGAATAAACTGAAACAAAAGTTTTTTTTTTTTTTTTTTATATATATATATATATCAAATTGTGATTTATTTCAGAATTATAAAAGATTATCCTAATAATATAGTTCAAAATCCACTAAATCTTGTAAGGAATCACTCCATAATCAGAGGTAAATCAAAGACTAATTAGAATAACATCCACTCAATTATTTTTTAGCAATCAATGTTGTCGGTCACAGGAGTGGAAGGTGTCAACTTTATACTTCCAAACTATTAACTTGAATCTTGCAAGTTGTCTAGGAAAACAGTGGATTTTTGCTTAGAACTAGAAAAAAAAATTTTTAAATAATAATATAGCAGCATCCATAAATTCATGGATGGCAGTTTGGCTAGATTATTTATAATTTGTTTAATATAAAAAATATTTAAAGAAGGTTAATGTTTTTAGTAGAAAAAAATTTAAAACTATATGGGGATTAATTTGTTATGACTTGGTCTATTTGACAGGTCCAAAAAAACAATCCAGTCGATAAGTAAAAATATAATTTGACTTAAAGTACATATTTAAAATGATATTTTATATAAACATTGAGACAATTATATATTATATTGATTAAGTTTAATCTAAGTTAACCTGATAATTTGCATTTCAGGTGATGAGACCATAATAATCTTGAATCAAAACAAATTATAAAATTTAATCTCCAAAAAATTTAATGTTGAAAAACAAATTTTTTTAAAAATTAATAAAAAAATAACCCGAGATAACCTATAAAAACTTGCGACCTAAGTCATGAAATCATAATCATCTAAAGTAAATTGAATCAAATTATAAAGTTTAATTATTAATAAACTTGATGTTGAATTATTCAATTGAAATTAAAAATTGATTACAAATTAAAAAAAACAGGTTAACTTGCATAACTCTTGACTTGAGTCACGTGATGAAGATAACTTCATAAAAACATACCAAAACAAATCAAGAAACCTATTTCTCAATTAACCTAATACAAAACAATAAATGAAAAAAAAAATCAACTAAAAAAAAACTTGAATCAATAAGTTAAACTCGTGGTCCAGAATAAAAATTTAAAATAATCAGTTAAAAATTATAAATTTAATTTTTAATAAATTTAAGTATAATATTATTATTAAATTGAAATTAAATAGAAATACTCGCAATAATTGTGTTTCTGTGGAGGAGTGTCCAATAAAAATCTCCTCCTCCTATAGTTTTTTTTATATTTAATCGCCCCCTCCATTTCTCCACCGTCAGTTTCATATTTTCCTATACAATAAAATGTGACTGAAAGCAATAGGCTTGTTGCTTTCCAAAATGTGGACAGTTGCAGGCAAAACCTGTGAGACCCACAAGCCAAAAGATGACACTCTTCGATGTCGTTTCTGCCACTTGATTCAACCCCTCGAAAATATCTATCACTCTAATAATTAAGGACCTCAAATTCGTAGCATATTCTTCTTGAATCAAAATAATCATGCATCCATGGTGGGTCCAAATTTTCATGTCAATTGCAGACCGTGAAACCAATCTCAAGGTGTCTGGTGATGTGGAAGTGACCGTAGCCAGTACCATGATGCCATGTGGCATGGCACGTGTCACTATGCAAGTGCTGCAAATGCTACAAATGCCCCTGTCAATGGTCACTGAATATTCAGTGAATCACTCCTCCATTTCTAAACTTAGCAGACCTTAGACCACTCTTATCATTCTAGTAACAAACTTCTCTTGTTGATCTTGTAAGTTGTTGATTTGCTTACGTTTGCATATGTTTCTGATTTTGCTAACAGATTTTTGAGATTTTTAATGAATTGGTTTTCTTACGGTTTCACAACAAAATCAAAGTCCAGAGATTTTGTTGCTAGTTGGTTATTGTTTGATTCACTAAGGCTGTAACTTGTATGGTGGCTAGTACTATATATTTTGATCATTCTCTGGCCATAGTGTCACCATTTTTTACTTCTTTGTCATTCTTTCAGGTTTAAATTTCTTAGCTTGATCAATTTGCAGCATTTTTTCCGAGCACCCTTCCCCAGAATTGTTTTCCCTTCTGGGATGATCAGCATGTCGTGTTTAAAGAATTTGACAGGAATTTGGTTTTTGTTTTTTGGTTTGGATTAGCAGAGCAAGAGAGGAGAACCATGACAAGCGTGACTGCTTCACACTTTCTGTCAAGGAGCTCATATGCGGGCAGTCAAGGATCAGAAACAACGGCAAATTTTGGTCAAATAGGGTTGAAGAGCCAAAGCATGACTCACAATGGTTTAAGGTCACTGAACATGGTGGACAAGCTGCAATTTAGGACTCAATCATTTGCAAAGAAGTCTGTCAAAAAGGCCCACGATACTGGGAGTGACACTTGTGGAAAAATTGTTTGTCAACAAGGAGGAATGGATTTGGTCTTTGTTGCCACTGAGGTTGCTCCTTGGAGCAAAACTGGTGGTCTTGGTGATGTTCTTGGTGGACTTCCCCCAGCAATGGCTGTGAGTAGAGGGTTTCTGATACTTAGTTTCATCTTTGAAAAATGTCAGGCACCGCTTGTGTTTGATAAATTTTTACTGTGGTATTGTTGTGCAGGCAAGAGGCCACCGGGTTATGACAATCTCTCCACGATTTGACCAGTACAAAGATGCTTGGGACACTAGTGTAGTGGTGCAGGTAATTTGTCATAGTTTTACTGTGTTTAAGAGTGTTCATCATTACTTTCTGTGATTTCTTTCCTTGCCTGTGAAGATGGTAATTTTTGAGGTTGTTTACTAAAATGATGAGCTTCTTATGGGCAGATTCAAGTTGGGAACAGGGTTGAAACTGTTCGGTACTACCACTGCTACAAGCGTGGAGTTGATCGCGTGTTTGTGGATCATCCCATGTTCCTAGAGAAGGTTTAAATTTCTGCTGATTGCTGATTCTTGTGTCTAAAGGCTATAGTTCTTGCAAATTCAGATATTTGGTTGTGTTTTTTCTTGTTTGCTGTTTCTGATTCTAAATTAACTGGATGTTTAAGGTATGGGGCAAAACTGGTTCCAAAATCTATGGTCCTGCAGCTGGAGAGGATTACCAGGATAATCCACTGCGGTTCAGCTTGTTCTGCCTGGTAATTTTCCATTCCTTTTCATTTCATGTGCTTTAATGTAACTTGAAACGTTGCATCTTGAGAAAGTATCAGAAGTTTAAAAGATGGTGAAAACATAAAATGTTTTTCGTCTGAATCCTCTAGTTCATATGCCGCATGGTTACAATGTTTCACAACTTGCATTATAAACATAAACTAGCTCCATATCTTTCATATTTAGTCTTGTTAAGCTGTGTAGAAGCTGCATAATGTGTTTTCTAGTACAAACCTTCACCCGAGTAGACTTGGCTATGTGCAAGGTTCCTTACACTACGAAGTGATTAACGGTGAGTTAAGTGAATCGCAGAACAAAATTCCCAGTAAATGGTAGTTGATCAGCATAGTTACTCTGATAATTTTTGTTTTAATGGATAGGTAAGCATATCGTAAATGAATTCATTTGATTGTTTTTTAGGCTGCTCTAGAAGCACCAAGGGTTCTGAGCTTGGACAGCAGCAAACATTTCTCTGGACCATATGGTGCGTAACTCTTTACGAAGTTGTGAGAGTTAATTTTCCTATGTAGAAACTTCTCCAATTCATGCTCTTGTCTCACATAATGCAGGAGAGGATGTTGTCTTTGTTGCCAATGATTGGCACACTGGTATCCTCCCATGTTACCTGAAATCAATGTACCAATCCAAGGGAGTTTACATGAATGCAAAGGTATGGCCATTGGATTGAGACATTTAGAGTTCTGCTTGGCTTGGATTTCCGAAAGTACAGTAGCTGACATGGTGGTTGTCTATTCAATCATGACAGGTTGTCTTTTGCATCCATAACATTGCTTACCAGGGCAGATTTGCCTTCTCAGATTTCTCATTCCTAAACTTGCCGGATGAGTACAAGAGCTCTTTTGACTTCAAGGATGGGTGAGGATTCTCAGGAGTTGAAGCTTTCAGATGAATCGAAATGTAGTTTTATACAGGTTTTGTGCGTCACTCCCCTTTCCAAACACTAACGATTATTTTACGTTGGCAGGTATAACAAGCCTGTGAAAGGAAGGAAAATCAATTGGTTGAAGGCTGGTGTATTGGAAGCACACAGGGTCATGACTGTAAGCCCTTACTATGCCCAGGAACTTGTTTCTGGAGAAGAAAAGGGTGTAGAATTGGATAACTACCTCCGTATAAGTGGCATTACTGGGATAGTGAATGGTATGGATGTTCAAGAATGGAATCCTGCAACAGATAAATACCTAAGCGTCAAATATGAGATCACAACTGTAAGTGCTTTATAATAAGTAGTACCAAAGAATGCAAATCTGAAAGATAAAGTGGGTGATTATCGGGATTTTCTTGTTCAGGTCCTCGCTGCGAAACCATTATTGAAGGAAGAACTTCAAGCAGAAGTTGGATTGCCTGTTGACAGAGATATTCCTGTAATAGGCTTTATTGGTAGACTGGAAGAGCAAAAAGGTTCAGATATTCTTGCTGCTGCCATTCCAATGCTGGCTAAATACGATATGCAGATAGTAGTCCTTGTAAGTTTCAAAATTCAACATCCTTTTCTCCTAAGTTATGATGCTGTGATTGCCTACAATGTTTGAGTTTAATGATGAGATCTGTTGTTTCTTTCAGGGTACTGGCAAAAAATACATGGAAAAGCAGATTGCCGAGCTTGAGAAAAAGTATCCTGATAAGGTCAGAGGAGTGGCAAAGTTCAATGTCCCCCTGGCCCATATGATCATTGCTGGTGCTGACTTTATGTTGATCCCCAGTAGATTTGAACCATGTGGTCTCATCCAGTTGCATGCCATGCGATACGGAACAGTAATTCCCTTGAACATCTGCTTCTCTTTATGGAGCTACTGTCTTAAAAACTTCTGGCCAACTTGTATTCGTGAAATATGACGGCATATAACTGATAACTTTGCTCCAGGTATGCATTGTTTCCTCCACTGGTGGACTTGTTGACACTGTCAAGGAAGGTTACACAGGATTCCATATGGGACCCTTCAATGTTGAGGTAAAAGCACAGTGGCAATTACTCTTTTTGATCTATTCGTTTCCTGTATCCTTGATTCTAAAACAAGATATTTTTATTTTTCAGTGTGATGTAGTTGATCAAGCAGATGTGGCTGCAATTGTTAAGACTGTCAGCAAAGCTCTTGCAGTCTATGGAACTGCTGCCTTCAAAGAAATGATCAAGAATTGCATGTCCCAAGATCTTTCATGGAAGGTTAGTGACTAATGAGAATACAAGAGCCTCACTCGCCCGCAACAGTAATATTTTTTAGTTCCTGGGATCAAAATAATGAAAAAATGAATTTCGGTATGATATTTGCAGGGACCAGCCAGACTCTGGGAGAAGATGCTGTTGAGCCTAAATGTAATTGGCAACGAAGCTGGAGACGAAGGAGAGGAGATTGCTCCACTTGCCAAGGAGAATGTCGCCACTCCTTGATCAACGTGGATAATACTTAATGGTGTCGGTTTGACTACGTAAATGCATATCGATGAATTCCTACAATCTACTAGACAGTGACAGCCAGACCCGTTGAGAACTTGCTGGGATTCGAGGTAGTTTGGCAGTCGATGGTTTTTGTAAAGGCCAGATGGTGTTCGAGTCTGTATAAAGAGAATTCGTAACTAACATATGTAATTGTAATGCTAGTTTGAGAAACCAGAAAAGGTTTCTCAGATTGCTATGCTTTATGGGGTAGATAAAGATTTATCTTCTGATGAAGGTGCTTGTGTTTCGGGGATAATTTGATAATGTGCACTCATATATATATATATATAAGCTTGTAGATCTTTACAAAGTCTGGGAATTAAGTGCTTCTCGACAGAAATCTTCTTTCTGAATGTATTGCAGAAATCTAGATGAGCAAACGAAATCCCTGGACATGGCATGTGAATGCAACGAACCCTACGGATAAATCGGCCAGTAACTCAACACAAGAACATGGTCTCTCAGCAACAAGCCACACTCAGCTCAGCCTGGAAACTTTGGGTCTTGTAGTCTAAGCTAATATAATGTCATATCAACTGAGTAAATGGAATTTTGTCAGCCATGTTTGATGGATAAATCACGTAATCAAGTGCTTTTTGAATGAAAAACGAATGTCTTCATTCACTTTCTTCTGAGTTAATCACCTTAATTTCAAGTAATTCTACATAATTCCTGTCTATTTCCATGATTTTCTAATGAATGCTTGCAAAACTCATTAGGAACCCACCATACTTATATTACAGATGGAGAATGCAACTATGCCAGCCTATGATTGAGAGGTTTAGAGCTAGTTCTGTTGCTTCAATATATCAACAGCTATGCCAATCAAGTTAAGGGTGATAACTGTGATTGGTGGTATCATCAGAAATGACCATTTGATAGTGTAGAGATCGGCGAAACCACCATCTTCATCACTGGCTGATTTTGATGTCAAAGTAAAAGTGATCTCAATTCCTGCAATGACCTTTAGCAGTCATTGAAGCACATCAACTATGTGGGAGCTTGTGCCACCGGTCAACCAAAACTGCTCATTTCGCCACCAGTCTTGGGAGTTTGATGCCTGCCCGCTTGATTTCAAGCCAAGCAAGCATGTTATGTGTAATGGCAATGACTAGGAGGTACAGTAGGAATTGTATGTTGATAGTCTTAACAATGAAGTGACGGTTGGAAATTCTTGAATTTGTACGGTTACTGTTTTGAACAGTTACTATTTAGATTAAAATCTGGACTTGACAGAAATTGAACAACTAGAGAAAAATAAATTTGAGGCAAAATACACCACCTTTATTGAATCCGAGATGCCTTAATAAAGGCTTACAAGAGTTTGAATTTGAAAGGAAACAAAACTCTCAACAATTGAAAGATTATTGGAGATAAACAGATTTGGATAAAATCTGTTATGAATAGTAAAATAAAACTGAAATTCTAATACTAACTTAAACCGAAACTCTATCATCGACTAAACTGAAATTATTCAATGCAAATATCATTAATTCTGACACTCCTCCTTGAGATTTGCCTTGAATAAACTGAGCTGCATCTTCAAAAATTCCAGTCTTGCTTTTGGAAGTGCCTTGGTAATTGGATTTTCAGCAATTGCAATGACAGACTTATTGTCACAATAGAGCATAGTTGGTGAACTCTGTTTTTGTCCTAAATCAACATTAGAATATCCTTCAAATTTTGCTTCTCCTGTCTTCGTGTACCATATTCCAAGGCTAGCAGTACAAATATGAGTTTGAGCTTCCTCTCTTGCTTCATGCAAGCAATTCTCCAAGTGAACACAATTCATCGAGGAGCTTTCTACTCATCTCTAACTCCCTTGTGAGCACAACGACCTCCTCCATGGCAACTTTGAGCTTTGCAATAGTGTCACTCGATTGGTTTGAATTTTCTGCAAGTGTTGCAGGCTTAACAATGTCATGATCACTACTGACTTTAGGCTTAGGATCTGCATCAGATGGTGCAAAATCGAGAGGGTCAAGCATGCTTTCAGCTGTGGAATTGTTTGTTAGTGACATGCTCAAATGTGTTAGATTTTAATGAGATTAGCTTTGAAGATAAGAAGATTTAGTTGTAGTCTTTTAATTTAGTTGAAATTACTATTCATAATAGGTTTTATCAACAAACCTATTATTTATCCAATAACCTCTCCTAGTCTATTGAGAGTTCTAGTTTATTTCAATTTCTAGTTCTTGTAACCCTATAAATAGTCAAGCTTCATTCAATTGAATAAATACCCCATTTCAAAACAGGAACACAATTTACTATATAAAAAACAGTCTGATCTCATGAACATCAAGGATAGTTACAAACTACACCAACATTCATATTTTTTTTAAAAAAATAAAGATAAAAGTGAAGTGTAATAATGGAATGGTGACGATCATTGACAGCAGAAATCATTGAATTCTTGCTATAAAATCAATCTCCACTTTGATTGTGTTTACTGGACAATGCGTCACCTTACTTTGTTTGAATTACAAGCATTGTGTGGAAAGGATAAAAAAAAAAGAGCCGAGACGGTCAGGCCAAGTGATGAGGATGGATGGACAACAAAAGGTAATATATTTTCAATTAAAGCAAGAAAAAAGTGCTAAATAAAGTAAACAAAGTAAAAGAAAAAATAATTATTCTAATGGGCTTGGATTCTTAATGAAGCAGCAATTTCAAATCCTTTAGATCCCCACCAGACAATTCCCAGCATTAGAATGTGGCGTGATAAAAACAATTTACAAGAAAAAAAAATCAAAACAAGAAAAAATTGTAGAAATCAAACCTGAAATCTCTTAACGTATAGGAGTGAAAAAAATATATGTTACTAGTTCTTGTTAATACTTTTAAAATAAAATAATTAAATCAGTAAACTACATTAACTCTCATATCAAATTATACATTTTTTATATTCTTTCTTTTAATCTTTAAACTTTTTAAATCTAATCTCTTAAATAATCAAGGGTATTTTTTATTTTAAATAGAGATTTCAACCAAATATTTAAATTTTTGAATGATATTCATAATTTAAGATCTAATAAATTTTAAACTGGAATAACAAGTTAATTCGAGATTTGACCAACCATGTAACAAGATGTTTATTTGGAAATAACATGGAGGATGTCTGAGAGTGTGATAATGATTGTTTTTTAAAGTGTTTTTTTTTTTTTTTTTGGTTTTAACCATCCGGTAATCCGGCCACAGCCGACTAATCCGGATTCGAGCCGGAAGAGACCCGTAAGGGTGACAAAGTTCTCCCACAAAGCGTCACTGCATACCCAAGGACAAGCCCAATCTCGAATTCGTGACCTTGGTTAAGCCAGGACTGCCCTCTAGCCAGCTGACCTGAACGCTCGGTGGTTAAAGTGTTTATTCTTAATATCAGTACATTAAAACAATCTGAAAATACTAAAAAAGTTAAAAACAAGAAAAAAAACTTTTTTTTCCAGCGAACTTTGTGAAAGTAGAGGAGGAGGTACTCCAAGATAGCAGGCGTTATTCCAATAGTTAACGTGAAGATACACAGCTGCTGCTGCTGCAAATCGATAAAGAAAGCAGGCCATTGAAGATTCTTGTCAATGAATACAACAAATGACAATGATCCATACGCCATCTTATAAATAATTTAGTCAAGTTTACTTGATTGATTGCTCCTACCATTAGCATGTACATTACTTCATGCCTACGCTTTTGTCTTCACTCCTATCATAAAATTCTTCGATTAAATTAGGATTGGAATTGTAACTTATAAATAACCTATGGTACTAATAAAAAATTATATGTATATATGAAAACGAAAAGAACTTCAACGTAAACAAAATAATTAACCACAATTCACGTGATATATCTAACAACTATGGACATAGTACTGACATGGAAAACGTTCGGTGTTTATTTGAGAGTATAATTGAGGTTATTTTTAAAAGTATTTTTCATTCAGAAATATATTAAAATAATATATTTTAATTTTTTAAAAATTATTTTTGACATGAGCATATAAAAATTATCTAAAAACACTATTTTTTTAATTTAAAGTAAAAATTAAAAATAATTTTTTTTTTAAAACTTTTCAAAAATACTTCTGAAATACAATTTAAAACATGATATAATAGTGTGTGGTATGGCATGCAACATGTTAGGAAGAACGGTCGGTGAGTAACCGAAAGGCACTAAAGAATACTTTCCGATTGCTTTTGCATGCATGCCAGCAAGGCATCTTCCTCTTCTTCTTCTTCTTCTTCCATTGTGTCTTTCTCTTTTTGTGAAGAACAAAAACTAGCGATGAAATTGAAGAAAAAGGCTCACCAATGGAGAATGGTTTGCATGTGAAGCCTGTCGGACAAACACTCGTTGGGCCCCACGCAAAGCATCAAACCACCACTCCCTTCTTAACCAGTCCACAAATTTTCTTTCAATCATCAATTAGGTACTGCAACTTTCTTAATTGCATCTCTGCAACTTTAATATTTCCAATATACCCAATAACCACACGAACGAGATCTTCAACTTTGTTTGTGTTCCACTTTAAACTTGGCTTCTTCTTTTTGAATTGAATCAAGGTTTTATTATGTGGTAATTTCAATTAAAAAAATCAAGTTAATGTTTTTACTCGTAGTATTTATTAGATTTTTAAATGTTGAATAGAATAAGATAGGAATTCAACACCATTGAGTTTAGTCAAATAATCAGCTAAGATATATATGGATTTGATGAGCTATCAAACTTATCATTTCTGAACCTATTGAACCACCGAGCTTCATAACAAGTCAAAAAATATTTTACTCTATGATAAATTAAAGATATTTTGCTTATACTTTAACTTATTTTCTTCTTTAAAAGATATTTTTTTCCCGAAAAGATATTCATTTAAGCATTAGAGATTTCTCAATTCATAAGATGGGATCTTTTACAAGTATCAAATATCCATTATTCATCTTATTTAGAAAGAATGATTCAAATCAATAAAACCAAGAAATTAATTTATTATCCAAGATATTAAACCATTCTTCACACATTGAGAAAACCCTTCCTCTGTCGAGTCCTGAGCAAATTACTAACATTAAAAATAGTATAATAGTGCTTAGAATCGGTAGCTCAAAAATGGCTTTCATGAAATCAGACATCGTCGAATCCTTCCGTTAGGATAAAAGAAAAAGAATTTGCAAGTGTGCAATAAACAATTTTTTAAGTAATTGTAGTAAAAGCTAACATGCTGATCTTTTTAGTACGATACGAATTTATAAAAATAAAATAAAATAATCTTCCGTTTAGTATTGCTTGTGAACATGTTTTTAAAGACAAAAAACACATATTGAAAAATATTTATATAAAAAAATATTTCTCAATTTGCTTTTTTCTAAAGAATGGATTGATAAACAACACCAAACAAACACGACCTAGTATTCAAACTTCTATAATAAATACCACCAGCATATCCCCACTCATCATCTAGGTTAAACCTTACTCATTTATCATTCAAATTAAGACTTCAAGGGTCTAATTAATGCACATATTTATACAATAAAACAAGAATATTAAAGAGTTTTTACTAGGTTAATTGAGGGAAAGTTTTGTTTGGGTGTTATATTAAATGATTATTTGATAGATACTGTGGTGAAAAATACTTTTAAAAAATATGTTAAAATATATTTTTTTCAAATTCTTTTAGGATGTACCTCGGCTCCTAAATTGCCTCCTATATAACAAGCTGCTCGAACGCTAACTCTTTTATCGATCTTAAGCCGGGGTTGCACACTCATTCTCCACACAAAAAACCGAAAGCTAAAGGTCCAGTCTTTCGGCCATTCCTGTCTCACCAAGCCCATTGCTTTCACCGTTGAGTGCCACCCTGACCTCTGTCTCTTTCACTCACTGATTAGGCCTCAAATCTCTAGATATTTTTGTGGTTTACCCTTAAAAACAGCTTTGAACAAGCTTCTTGCATCAAGATTTCATGCCCTTCTGAGCTCACTTGACGACTCTAGCGAAGTATGGAGCACAGTAGATTCTACTACTATGTTTCAGTTATCCTTTTCATTTCAGGTACTCTCTCTTAGATCCCATGTTTCTTTAAGGTTTCAATGTCTTCTTGTTTTTGAAATGAGAACTAAAGCTTGCTTTTTTATACGCAGGTTTGTTTTTTCCTGACATGGTGGGTTCTATTGGGATAAATTATGGTCAGATTGCAAACAACCTTCCAACACCAGACAATGTAATCCCTTTAGTGAAATCAATTGGGGCAACAAAAGTGAAACTTTATGATGCAGATCCAAGAGTGCTTAAAGCATTTGCTAATACAGGAGTGGAATTCATAGTTGGTCTTGGAAACGAGTATTTGTCAAAGATGAGAGATCCAGATAAAGCACAAGTTTGGGTAAAAGCAAATGTTCAAGCATATTTACCAGCTACAAAAATCACTTGCATCACAATTGGTAATGAAATCTTGTCCTTTAATGACTCAAGTCTAACAGACAATCTCCTTCCTGCAATGCAAGGCATTCACACAGCTTTAGTGAATTTGGGACTTGATAAGCAGGTCTCGGTTACTACGGCTCATTCTTTGTCAGTTCTTGAAGTGTCATATCCACCTTCAGCTGGATCTTTTCGAAAAGATCTAGTGGGATGCATCACTCCCATATTGAATTTCCATGCCAAGACTAATTCACCATTTTTAATCAATGCATATCCCTTTTTCGCATTCAAGTCTAACCCCAAACAAGTTTCTTTAGATTTTGTGTTGTTTCAGCCAAATCAAGGGGTTGTTGATCCGAAAAGCAACTTCCATTATGATAATATGCTGTTTGCTCAAATTGATGCTGTGTATTCTGCATTAGCAAGTTTAGGATACAGTAAATTGCCAGTTCACATATCAGAAACTGGCTGGCCATCAAAAGGGGATGAAGATGAAGTAGGAGCAACCCTCGAAAATGCTAAGAAATATAATGGGAACTTGCTTAAGACAATTTGTCAAAGGAAGGGAACTCCAATGAGGCCGAATACAGATTTGAACATTTATGTTTTTGCTTTGTTTAATGAAAACATGAAGCCTGGACCAACTTCTGAGAGGAATTATGGGTTGTTTAAGCCTGATGGATCACCAGCTTATTCGCTTGGAATTAATGGAACTGGTCTTATTAGCACTAACTCCACCGCCGCCACCACCACCACCACCACCATCACCACTCCTGCACCGCAGTCGCAGCAGAGTTCTTCAACTGGGTATTTGTCAATTTCTGTTGCTGTGAAGGTAATGTTCTTGACATCTTGATGCTGCTTTTACTTTCGGTTCTTTTCTTCTTCTTGTTGTTCTGTGTACCTAACTTGGGAATATGTTGTCGTTTGTGGCGTGATAAGATTAATGCATGAAGACAGAATGATGAATTGTGGATCAATTTGATTGGTTACTGTTGTTTTCATTTACTCTTGATAAGGTTTTAGTTTATTAAAATTAATTTGGTAGCAAACTCCTTTATTATACAAGTAGCACTAGTAGTTAAGTTTTGTTACCAATTAGGCTGTCATTGATTAGGACTGGAGACTAATCTGAAGCCAGCGTGAATTAAGCACTGATGGTGACGGTCAGTTGAAAATCTTGTCTTCTCACAGGTGTAGATTAGATGAGAAATATGCTGTAGATAGCTTCAGCTACTTTTCACATGCTTAGAGTAGGTTTTTTGGCGTTAGTTGCAATTGAAGCATTCGGATCCGTGAACTTCTTGCATGCTAAGTTACATGAATAAGAACATGCACAGTCCAGATGCAGAAACTGGTTCTGACATCTTGTGTGAAATGTTAAGCAAGACATTCAATCTAATTTGCTTTCAATTTTGATGAACTAGCAGTGATGGATGGCCAAGAAATGTAATTTCAGAAACTAAGAGGCTATTGATATATCAAATATAAGATTGTTTAAGGGTTTTCCATAAAGTGGAATAAGAACACTCGTTGATTAGCATCTTGCTGTTGTCTTTTGTTTCAGGGAAGATTTTGTAGTGGCCTGTATCAACTACTGTTTCCATTGCTGTTGTTGAGCTGCTTTTCTTCTAGACTAGCATTTTGAATCGTGTTTTGCTTTCCAAGCCCATGAAAAAAAAAAAAAAAAAAGAATCAGCCGTTAAAGCAAGAATTCATGGAAAGCATGGATTTGGAGAGAATAAGAGGCAACTTCGTAGCCAGGGAAAGGTGAAGTTCTGTTCCTTTGCTTGTACTCTGCAAAATGCAAAGCATCCTTCTTTATAATTAGTTGACTACAACAAGCGCACAAAGTGCTAATCTTGTTGGGATAAATTCCATTCCCAATGAGCCCTAATAGCTTCTCAGTTGGGCCCTCACTACCCACTTTTATTTCTATTTTCTTTATTTATCACTGCCACAAAGTGCTATATCTTGCTGGGTAGAAATTTCCCATGGGCCATCGTATCTGACCGGTCGGGCCCATCCCTAACTTTTTTTTTATTGATCATCGGTGCATTTGTTTGTGCTGATAATTAGGGTTACTATCTACTCTTTTTAGTTGGCAATGAATTTTTCTTCTCTCTTTTTAACCTTTTGCTCTTGTCTTTTACAGGGGATGATGATTCTATGTCTAAATAATTTTAGTTTGCTAGGTTTGCTGGTGGAGAGTTTGGTAGAACAGAGACAGAAAGAGTGGACTGCATTTGTTGCTGCTTCAGATAGATTACTGATGATTAATTTCCTGTAGTTGTATTCCATCTCCTTTATTTAGTGTGAATTGGTATTTATTAAAACAAATTATGTCCAAAAGACGCTGTTTCTAGTCTTAATATATTCAGCATCCTTGATTGTTTAACACCCACAAATAATGTTTTTTTTCTTCTTGATATCAACCTAATCAAGTTTGAACCGGGTAGATCAATCAGATCATAAAAACCCTAACAGAATCAACTGGATCATCCTCTAATTTGGTTCGGACCCGAGGTTTCCTAGATCAACCTGTGCTAGCTTAATAGTAAAAAGAGATCATGTTCCTCGTATGCTAATACGAGATATTTAAGGAAGCGGATATTTAAGGTCTTTTAAAGGTACCAAAAAAAAAGACAACTGTTTAAGAATGACAAATACACGAGGGTATTCTTATTTCAAATTCAATCCCCTTGATCTAATTTTACAGCACTAAGAATCTACACCGTTGATTGATGTATCCCATGTTGATAGAAACCAAAAGGCATGCCGAGTCTTTCTCAATTTTGTAATCCAATCACTAGGGAAGTCGTCAGGTTATAAGAAAAAAAGCAAGAAAAAACGGCTGCGACCGACTAGCACTGATGAGGAGAACCAAAATCTTTCCCCGAAAATTAAAAAAATAATATATGGTTAATCAATTGCCTGCTACATTATGCAAATTCTTTTCCTTGAAGGCGATCCATGAGTAGAGCTTCCTCTAATGGTAACTTGCAGGACTGCTAGGCGGAATTGTATCCCATGGAATTGGCCAATGAGTATACAGCACCCAGTTTAATCTTGAAAGCATAATGATCCAAACCCCAGTGTGATCGCATAGCATTTTAAGAACCTGCTTGAACTTGTGACGTCTCTCCCGATTCGGCCTTTGATCTAGTCCCGACTCTTTTGTAGAACAAGACATAAGCCGCTGATGTCTTGATGTCGGCTTCATTAACAGGAGAAACTCGACTGTCATCGAAATTGTACCATCTGTTCTCGTCGATCAACTGCGAAGTATGTGAAAAACTTAAGACCTCGGAGATAATCAGTGTCTAAAATTTCATATAAAGCATGCTATGATTATGCATGATGAGCCTTCTGGGTATTATATAAAATTCTAGAGTAGTTTGATAGGATCTAAAATGAATGATTTACCTTGGCAAATGCAGTGTAGTGCCCTCCACCTAGACCACCATAATGGTTGCTGATGGCAAATAGCTCATACGTGTAAGATTGTCCATCCTTTTTCAAATATTTACTTAAATCAAGATTGTAAATGGGGAAATCCACAAAAGTATCCAGTTTGTTCTTCAGGTATCTGCTGTATGAGAACCGTTTCAAGTGAAAAACAAGAACATCTGGCAACATCCACAAGTCAAGTTTCTTGGTGGCTTGTCTATGTTCTTTACAGCTAGGACAATACCTGCACCAAAATGAAGTGCATTGTCACAAATATAGTTAAATCTGTAATGCTTTTTCCTGGATATCCAAAGAATATCCTCACATGAAATGTAAGAAAAATATTGTTCTTTTTTTTTGTAAAAAAAAAACCCATCATACCACATGTCATCAGGCCCAAGAGGTTCTTCTGTCAAGAATGCCTCCAGGCATGAAAATAAAGAGACAACTTCCTGTCGGGTTTTCTTTGCTGTATACCCAGTCTTGTTATAAACCTCGGGAAGATCCTTCAGATAGCTGGAATCGTATAATTTCTGTTCTTTCTCAGTCCACTCAAAGACAACCTTTATATGATTTCCAAAGTTTATGACAGAATCCTTAAACATTGGCTTGCAGCTTGAATACCGATCATCGGTCAAAAAGAGCTGGAATGGTAGTTCCCAGCCAGATGAGTCCTCTAGTTCAGTGTCACCCATGGACTGGTCTCTATGCTCACATTCACCATTGCAGCTACTTGATGTTTCACCATTAGCCCCATTGCAGCTACTTGATGTTTCACCATTAGTGTCTGAAAGAAAACCATTCTCCTTGCCACTATGAGCCACAGTAGAGGAACATGCTCTTTTCAAAGGTGAGAGCACTTTACACGCAGCTGAATAGATATCAGCTCCAGTTGGTGAGTCATCATCCATGTAAGTTATCAGAGGAGTGCCAAAATACTTCCCAACATTTCCCTTCAGTAATTCAAGAGCGGACCTGCGAAACCAGTGCATAAAACTTCATTTCAAATAAGCGAAAGAAAAGAAGAATAGGCAGAATTAGAGAAAAATATCTATAAACAACAGCCAAGCAGAGCATCCAGCTTCTCCCTCTGTCTATGCACTGTTGGGGAGAACACATCCTTATTAGTTCAAAACTATAATTTAAGACATTACTTTCCGGTGATGACCCCCACTTAGAAAAATGAATGATCACTATCATTGCAAAGAAACATATTCATGACTAACCCCATGGCATAACTACTAACAAGTAACAATAATTATTTATCAGTTCTCCAATAAAAAATACAGAAAAAAAAAACACTAAAAGCAAGAGCTCTGAGGAAGTATTACTTCTCCTGATGAATAATTTCCAATTTCTTTCTTCCAGCTCCCTTTCCAGAAAATCTGTAGGCCACGATGCGATCTTCATCCTTTATAGAGACCAATGGTTCAAAAGGATTTTCCAACAGACGATAAATCTTGTGATCAAATACCTGATAAGAAAAGGTCTGACACTTTAGCCACTTAACAGTGTAACTCGAAAAAACAAAGTTAAAGAGAGAAATTCTCACTTCTGCCAGTAGAAGGCTTTCTCCACCTTTCAAACAGCATGCAGTTCCCAGTGCCTGGCTAAGATCTCTACAGTTACCATGTTTTAGCAATGAAATGGTGTATGGCATTGGAAGACCACTTCCATCCCCATAAAACACTGTTACTGTCATTGACCGAGTAACAGTTGAAGGCAGTGGCAATGACAAATACATGAAGGGGTCAAAAGTAATTGAAATTTTGCTGCAAATTGGGCAAACCAGCGTTGACTTATATTGGCCCTGAGAGTTATTTTCCAACATAGCCAAAAGGTCAGTAACTGAAACCAATAATTCAGACTAGATCTTGAGAGCTAAACTTTGAAACGCCAAACTGATTTACTTCTAAATAACAATATTAGGAGCCAATTTCTAATCACTAGTTAAAGGAAACATGTATAAAACTAAAAGATATTAAATATTCATAAGAAATGATTTGCATTCTTAAACAGTTTTGGAAATCTTACTAAGCACTTACTAATCTGGATATTGGCATGCAAGCTGGTACTTCTAGTTCTAAAGTTGAGGCATACATAAGCATAAAACAAAGACAGTGAACCAGGTTGAAGTGACTAGGATAACTGTGTAAGGACCTCATAATTAGATGTTATGAACAGAGCTCAACAACAACAACCAACACTCAGTCCCAAACAAGCTGGGGAAATTACAAAATGAGTTCATTCATGAGAATTCTATTGACACTTGCTATGTCATAGAAATAGATAAAAATATAGCACTTCCTTACTTGGCAGACATCCACAATAACTGAGTCATTCCGAGCCTTGTGATTTCTCCAGCACTCGTCTGCAATTTCCTCGTCTGGTTCACCACCCCAATCCTTCATTTCAATGTAAGGCTTCTGCTTGACACGATTCAAATCTTCATGCAACCCATCCAACAAAAAGGCAAGAAGTTCCTAAAAAAGAAAGGATTCCATCAGCAACAGAAATTGTGACAACATCACCTATCATCATTCAAGACAACGAGAATTAACAATTAAAAAAAAAAAAAAAACAAGAGCCAAGGCACAGTCTATCGTACCAAAATATTTATTACTAAACACATGTTCAAAATAGGAAGAAAGACACTTGAAAACTTAGCATGCATTGCATCATATGTCAACTGTCATCACTAGTCCATGTATCTAAATTATTGTACAAGTCGCTTAACACGTCATATAATTAAGAACCCAGAGTTCTGAATACATGAGTGAAAAATGGAGGATGTCAATCTTTTCTCATTCATAGTTTTGAAAAACAAAAGGACATCCAAACACTTGGGCCAGAAATATTTGGAGTTGCTACAACACATTTTTTAATGAGTGCTATCCAACTTTTGTTGAAGCTGAATTGTGAAAGGAGGGATTAAAACTTGAGACCTCATTCCTCTTGCTTATGCAAGAGTACTACTGAGCTATGCCTACAAGCTCATCGGTAACATAAAGAGCATTTAAAATTTGAATTATGCTGTTAATATTATTGCAGTAAAGTAAGAAAGTACAGAGAACTAACTTGAGAATCATGTTGATTATAACCACTGAATTGAGGAGCAAATAGTGCTAGTTTTCCCTTAAATACACGCGGTGCAACAGCAGTCCGGCCTGAGGACCACAGTTTCCTTAGCAAGTCACCAAATGCAAGTGCAAGTTCACCCTACACAGCTAAACATAAGTTAGCAATAGTGCAAGAATAAAGCTAGTGCCCTTCAAAAATCAATGTTAAATAGCCAGCAGATGACAGTAAATACGCAAAGCCACCTACATGCATTCCTAAAGGATTCTGTGTGTTGATTTCTTCAGAGTAATCTTGCAAGAAATATTCAACAAGCTGGGGTGTGTGGACCAAGCACTGCAAAGCACTGTTCATAAAGCAAGTATTTCCCATATTCTGCAGTCCTGCCAAACCTCCCTTCTCTACTCTCCTAACAGAGGTATGCGCACTAAATCCATCATCCATATCTTTGAATGATGAGTTTGGGGCACTTCCTGGCCGTAAGTTCAAGCTATAACTACTCAAGTGACCATTTGACATGACTGGCCCCCCTGCAATTGACATGGGGGACCTTGGAGGTTCCAAGGCTACCACTGCTAACTCATTCCCTGTTGAATCCTTTCTGGATGGAGAAGGAGAACTATCATCTTTCAGCTCCAAAAGAATCTGTGAAAAAGGAGAGGATGCATCAACCATTGTAATCAATCAACTCCCACGGACCATGGGAAGCTAACAACAACAACAACAACAACAACAACAACAACAACAACAACAATAATAAAACACTAAATCACAAAAGAATTATGCATCCATGCACAGCATTACAAATGTCTATTTAGATTAACAAAAGCTTATGAAATAGAACTGATATAACAAGATAACATAAAAAGTCATTAGGTTCTGGCCATGATATAAGGTTCATTTTTTCTTGAAAAAAAAAGCTTGTGGGAAATTGCAAATTATTGATATATAAAACCAAAAATGAGTACCAGAATTGAAACCAGTTATCCACCATTGAAACCAGACTACACACCTCTTGATCCATCTGCAAGTGTAATTCCTCCAAGGTTTGGTTTGAATCGCTCAACTGTGAACTCTTTTGTTTATTGTAGTAGTCCCATATAGAGGCCTGTTAACATGCATTACAATCAGAAAAATAAAGGGGGGAAGGTAAAAAAGAATTTGGCCTTAAGCATCCAAAAAGAAGTAAAAAGTAAAAAGAGAAAAAACCAAAACATAAAACAAACCTTTTCACGCTCTACTCTTCTAACTGAGCAAACCCTCTCATAGAGCTCTTGCAGAGAAGCCTAAAAAAGGAAAGCAAGTTAGAACCTGGATATTCTACAACAGGTAACTTGAATAAAAGGACTTCATGCAACATAAAGATAACCTAAAATCAATTAATCAAAAACTGGAAAACCACACTCTCAGGGTCATTTCTGCAAATATTACAGAAACTCAAGCAAATAGATCATCTATAATCAATTATTCAATAGAACTGCATCCAACATAAAGATGACCTTAACTCAATTATTGAAAAACTGCAAAACCACACTCTCCTATGCATAGAAACAATAAATTGAATTCCCACTGCAAAAATCAATTATCAGAAATTCTGGAAAATAAAATTCAAATTTGATAAACCCAGTTTTCTCTAGTCAGCATCATGGTAGATCCTTACAAAACCAAGAGTCACTCAAATATCTCCTATGCATAGAAACAATAAATTGAATTCCCACTTTGATGCAATGCAAGTGTTGCACTAACTTCATGTCTGTGCACCTATTATATATGTCCTGCATGATGCACTTAAACAGTTAGCATGCACCAACTTCATTGTCATTGGAAGAAGTCAAAAAGTGATACTAGAAGCATGGAAAATTGATGAGGTAATCACAGTGATGTTGCAGTATGTAATATCTGAGAAGTTACTCAAATAATAAGAAATTTGGCAATCCAGTAAACCAATGAGCCAAAGACTCACCCACCCAAAGCCAAGATCCAATAAACATTAATTAAACACATAAGAACTTTATATATGACAAAAATGATATTTCATGCAAATAGCAACGTATTGAGCATAACCAGCTTAAATTTTGAGATGACAGAGTAAAGAGAAATCAAAAGAAAATGACATTACCTTTTTGCTAATCTGTATAGTTGATTCACTATCATCTCTGGAGTCAATTAACTTGAGGCGAAGAGGATAGACCTCCACATTGAACTGCATTTTGTTAAAAACACCCTGAGAGATCATCTTTCTTGGCAACGTTGGTCCTCCTTTATACCTAAACAACAGAATAAAAAAATACGACTAGCTCACAAAGATAGATAGTAGTTTAAAAGTACAGCCAAAAGAGTGTGTGTGTGTGATAGAGTGGGAGGGAAGGAAGGAAGGAGAGATCCAAGTTAAAATTTTAAATAATTAAGCTCATTCAAAGATTCTGCATCCATTCAAAATTCAATGGCTAAGATACTTAGAGATTAGTGCAGAGTGTTTCCAGATAAATTAGATAAGAGTGAAGCAGCACTGTCTATGTTCACTACAATGATTTGAGGACAAACTTCCAAATCACCTGTGAGCCTGCAACTAAAAATCTCAATACCAGATATTAACGTAGACTAAGCCAGCACAGCATTTTGAGGAAAAAGGATTACAATATAACGTCATCATAAATTTCCAAATGTCGAATTCCAAGCCTTCAGGTGGTAAGATCATAAAACACATATACCTTATCAAATGTTTGATTCAATCACTGACAATAAAAAGCCCAATCCATTGGGCAGCAAGCCCATAACACATATAAATTCATAACAAGAATTAAGATCCCTACCTCACCAATGTGGAGTTCAACCACTAACAGAAACAATCAATCCAAGTCAGCATACTTGTATAACACTCAACAATTACTACCAAGCTGTATACATCACTTTTTTCTACATATTTTATCACATCCAAATTAATGAATTGCTGTTTTCATTTTGTCAAGTGGAACAGTCAATTCAACAAGAAGAAAAAGAAAAATTCCTTACCACTGGACAAGCTTCTCCCAAACTTTCTTAGGAACTAATACATAGTCCTTTCCTTCCAGCAGCATTCTAACAAGCTCCGGTTCATCACCCTCATTACCACTGCCACTCTCAATTATATCAGAGTTATCAATTGGCCCAGGTCTTTCAACATCCAAATCTTGAGACTCCAAAGATTTCCCATTATCCAAGTTGTCAACAAGGCCTTGACCAACATATCTCTCCCATTTCAAGAACCACCTAAACACACAATCATGTAAGTACTTAATTGAAAAATATAACTTCAATTATTAAGAAGTGAAAAAGAATTACATTGTTATATGGTAAGCATACATCAAATCCCTCAGGCAATAACAATGCACCCTTATCATATTTAGGTTGCCTGACTAGACTAATTGTTGCTAAAACAGTTGTTTGGTAAGAAAGTAACAGTGAAAAAATGAAAGACTTCAATAAAATTGATCAACCTCCACACGTAAACAATCAGCAAACTTAAATTACAGCACATGCCTTTCGGGCAGTAACACAGCATACACACCATATCTGTCCCTTAAAAACACTTGCCTTCCCCATCAAGCACCACTGCAGTACCTTTCCGCAAAATTTTCACAATCATTGCACTTGCCTTTTGGGCAGCAACACAAGACAGTCACCTTATCTAGCATGCCTAACTAGCCTAAAATAGCTGAACGGATTGACATTGTAAAATTAAAAAATTAGTTTCTGTTTTAACCTAACCATTCAAAGAATCCCTTAAAATGCGTGCCTTACTTGCGCAATCAGCATAACTGCAATACCTTTCCGTAAAATTTCACATTTTTTGCAAAAAAGATTCTCTATTGCAAGAATAACCTCACTATTCAAAGAATCGATAAAAATACATGTATTATTAACCTAATCAACCATTATCAGCAAGATTTGCATGAAACTTATCAAGCACAGCACGTGCACAAATCTCATTGAAATTAAAATTAAAAAATACTTAACTCACCAAGCTGAGTTCGAAAGAAACAAACACATGCAGATACATAACGCACAAATGCATCTAGAACCGATTTAATCATTGCATAAGGGTTTTTTTTTGTGGATGACCCAGTTATTCAAAGAATCTATTAAAACACATTCGTTACCTCCCCAATCAAGCATAATTGTAAGAAAATCGACAGCTGCACAAAAATCTCATCCCAATCAAATTAAATTAAGAAACAAAATCCTTGCAACCATGATTAGCAAAAAACAATCCACAAAATTCATCAATCATAACACATGCACAAAATCTCATCCAAATTAAGCTAAACAAAAGATAAAATAAACATATATTTTTTATAAAAAAAAAATACAGCGATTAAATCATTCAACTCAAAATCCAATAAGAATTACTTACCAATCAACAAAAGATACAAAAAAAAAGGAAGTTCAAAATTACCTAGAAGAAACAACAAAATACAAATTCCCTTCTTTCAAGTCACGTTCAGCTTCACGATTCAACTCCTCAACTATCTGTTTCTCTTCTTCGGGCGTACATGGCAAACAACTTCCTCCTCCTCCTCCTCCTCCATTCTCCATTAAACACCTCGAATCAATCATCGTCATTATTTCTCTCTTAATCTTCTTAACCACTCTCTACATTCCAATAATCAAACAGTAATTAGTAATCATTTACATCTCAAGAAAAAAGAAACGAATTCGGATTTGGAATTTACGTACATTGAATTTCAATTTCGTGGAGATCCAAAAGCGGATTTGAGAGACTGCAATTTTCTCTTTTTTGGGGGTGAATTTGAAATTTCGAGAGAAGGAAACCCTAGATTTACGGGTTTGATTTGCTATTATGAGGAGATTATGGTAACATTTATTAATAGCAGGAACTTAGAAAGATGAATTGGAGAGGGGGGGTTTGTCATCTTACAGCTTCGGGCTGCCACGAACCATTTTATAAAGGGGGGAAATAATTAATTAGTTAATTCGGGTAAAATATACTTTGGTCTATATAGATTTACCGTTTTTACAATTTAGTCCTCATATATTAACATTGTTCAATGTTAACCCTAGAGCTTTTGGTGAATGGCTAATTGAAGCTTTCAATGAATGCTTGTTTTTTCAAGTTTTTTATTTATTTAGTTTAAATACTTTTTTTTCTTTTTATTATGACAGATTCTTCTTGAAAATAAATCATGTATATGATGATATTGTACATAAAATGATGGCAATTGACATGGATTTCAAGGTACTACAATGATACTATAAGATACATTGTTATTACAAATATTAATTAAGTTTTGATGCTTCTAATAATATGAGTCATGTTCTATCATATAAACCTTAAAAATTTAGACAGCCTTAATTATTTTATAAAAAACGTAGGCTAACTTTGGTTGCAGAGGATAAACTATAGTGACCAAAGTGGAATATTGCAAAGTGTAAAGGGATTGGAATAGTTTATCATGTGATTTAGTTTTATTAAAAAAAACTAAATATTATTTGTTTTGGACTTCGGGTGGGTCATTTATTAATCATAAATATTATTGACCATGAATTGTATTTTCCCTAAATATTTTTATTAAGATCTTAAACACGCTAAATGACCCTTAGATTGATGTGGTGATTTGGGATTGATGATCTTGATTTCTAAAGTTTATATTATGGATTTATTTTATTTTTGTAATTTATGGAAGGTACAAAAATAGCTTTATTAAAAAATATTAAAACTAAAAAATAACTCATTTAATTTGTGACACAACACGTGTATCATCTAATAACTATATATGTAGTTTATCACTGTGGTTTTAGAAAACTATGGAAAGGGTCATTTTCTTGTCTTAAAATATTCATGAAATCTTGGTTGAATTGAAGCAGCCAGGGCCCGATTAAACTGTTAAACATTGAGGAGATCAAATATTTGTCAAAATTCAAATTTGGAAAGCCTCCTCCATGGTCTTTGCGGGAAAAAAGTAGTGGTTGCCATTTCCCATCACTGTATGACACAAGTTGAAGAAAATTTTTATTTTTTTTATTTTGCATGGAATTTGTTTCATCCAAGTAAAAATATTTGGATTTGTTTAGCTGACTGAATCCCAGTTGACACATTTAAAATCCCACATTAGTCAAAGAACTGAATAAAAATATAAGAAAATCCCATCACAATCATATCAAAAAAGAATAAAAATCAAGGTTGATCATTGAAATTGAAGTTTTCTCATTAAACCTCTGAAATTCGAACCATTTCTTTGCGGTAAGACCAGTTCCAGGTTGAAAAGGAAGAGTGGGGCAAATTGCCCGCCAAGGAATACTGGACAAGAAAGGAATCCGGAGACCAGAGAGTTCACATCAAGAACAAAATGATTCGCAGCTTCGCACATCAAGCAAATCTCCACGTTACTTGTGGTTTCTGATACATGAAATCCAACGGATTCTTAGCACCTAAGTAAACCTACTGATTCTAAAGAAGCTTACAAACGAGCAGCTTCTTTCCTAAATTTTGCTGAATCTACTCTAATACAATGGCTGTTACGCGTAAAAGATGGCCTCTTTTTAACATATTGCTACAAAAGCTACACCAATTCATATGTACACTAGCATTACAAGTTTGGCTCCAGCCCTCATCTTGCACCTGCAAATTGGTGGCCAGGACAATGTTAACTCCATGTGATGGATGTGGGACTTGGCTGAAACCAAGAAGCAGCTTCTGTAAGAGGTCACTGTTATGAGGTCTCTGTATCATCTGAGCTAGCTGTGGCCTCACTTCCACCCACACCTGCTCCATTGTCTCGACTCTCGTCCTCACTAAACAATGTCTCATTACTAGAATTAGAAAGTAGGCCACTATCATCATCAGAGAGCATGTCTGCCTTCCGCCGTTTCCTGGAATCCTTTATACCTCTTCCTTGCAGTGCCAGTCGCCTTCGTTTCCTTGCTTTTCGCTTTCCCTTGGGAACCTCTTCTCTTTGTGACTCAAGCCTTTTGCTTTCTCCTTTGAAAGTTCTTATCTTGCCATAGTCATTATCTTCTGATTCATCAGGATCAAACTTGCGCCGTTTTCTACTTGAACTTGTCTGGTACAGAATGATCAAAAGCCAGATTTATTGATAATTAGGAAGTACAGCTGATCCAAGGGCACTAAGTATTAAGAAAAATCAAGGTGAAGACAGTCCACAATTCCTACTTGGAATACACAAATGATTTGCGAATGAATGTCCGAACCAGTATTACAATCTAACACCACCAGCATTACTTAAAGACCAGAGTCGGCCAAATCAAAAGGTCAAATAAATGCCTTCCCAATGCTCTTTGGGCACCAGTATTGAAAAACATGCATTGATTGTAAACAGGAATGTGTCACTTAATATCCCCACTTACAGTTTATCAAAGCATGTGATGCAATTGAATATTATCTAATTTTGTCAAAGATCATCTGTAAGTATGGGTTGATGGCATACTTTATTGGCAACTATCATCTGTTACTTGCGCTGTAAAACACCATTTCATGTGATTTAATAACAACAAAAACACATCAGTTTGTGTACCTTGGGACCACGATCCACCAATTGAGCCCATTCATGCCGATTCCTCAGGCAATCAAGAACAGCCTGAGAAGGACTTGAATATGCATACCGTTCTCCATTATGCTTCCTCAAGTTATGCCAGTGCTGCAAATGGAATCACAGTGAGTGAGGGAGATCTGCTTTGTTTTACTCATTATCAAAGTTTCACAAAACAAGCATGCAGAAAATAACAAGCACATAATTAAATAAAAGTAACCATACCGGTAAGACAGCATTACAGAGTTCCTCATATGTCATGCGCCTGCCTTTACTCATGATCTCATTGATTAAGCCTATGGATGATGCAAAGAAAAATGAATAATAAGCTAATAGCTGAGCAATTAAAAAGACACAGCCTCGTTTGTTGTTATCATATCCCTTTGACCCTAAACTAACACAGAATTTAAATTCCAGAGAGGTAGCTACCTGGTAGAGTGCGATGAACAGGAGCCCGAACAGTGCCTGTCTCCTCATCAGAAATATTCCTGGGTGAATTACGTCTAGATGATAAATGATGGTCATTAACCTCAGTAGAGGAAGATGGGCCACTGTTAGCAGTTGAGGTGGAGGCAGGAGGGATGTTGTTCTTGACAGAATGTACTGCTGTTGGAGATCCATTATCCCCTCTCTTTGACACTGAGTTAGCTTTATATCCTTTATCTTGCCTCCTCTGATCAGAAGAAGATGGTTTGTCAGTCTTTTTAGCCTCATCATCAGGCTCCTGATTACGGCGAAACCCATCTTTTGATGTATCCTTACCTTTTCTTCTAGAAGCCTGAACAATGATGAATTACATGTCATTTTCAAGTACTACTGCATAACCTTGTTAATAAGGAAATACTACAAGAAAATAATCTTGTTGTGGAAATACATCTTACCAAGCTATTATCTTTTGCTCCAGAACTAGATGTCCGCTTCATCAGCACATTTGTTGCAGTTGGAGAAGCTGAATGTGGTAAACCACCAGCATGGCGAACCCGTGGAACACGAGGTACTCTAGGAGAGCTATTGAGTTCTTGATGTAAAAGCAAAGCAAGCTGTCACAAAAAGAAAAGAAAACAAAAATGTGAACAAAGTCTACCATATATAGAAAAACTTGCAATTTGTTTTCACCTCTTCATCACTTAAAGCCGCAGGAGAATTGATAGGTGCGGAAGGATTCATTGACAATGCATGACTTGTCTTGGAAGATGACTGGCCATTAGACTGATTAAGCTTTTCAGCTCTTAGGGGTAATCCAGATGCTGTTGCCTTATTTTGTGCAAGTGAAGCGGTCTCAATTTGCAGTGGTCCAACAGTATCACCAGAATTCTGTGCCAAAGATGCTTTAGGGGACAAGTAATGCATGGAATCTTTGGAATCTGAATTGGTTCTCTTAGGAAAAGATGTATGTGAAATCTTGCTTGAGGGCAACAATTTTGACGCAGAATTCATAGAGGATTTTGGACACTCTTTTACTGTTTTTGTTGACAAGTCGAGCCTTTCTCCATCTGTCACTATCTCGCTTGTAGCTCGATCTTTCTTAATACTAGTATTGCTGCCAGGTATAACTTGTTGCTTAGTACTAGAACTAAAATTCAAAGTATCTGGAGATCTAATATTGTCAGATGCGGCCATTTTGGAGTTCATCACAGTGGATGAAGTAGAAGATGATTTTCCAACACAGACAACCATTTTAGAGTGGTTGGGTAGTGTCGGGGTGCTTGAGATAGTTTCACCTGATTTTGACAGTTCTTCAGCTACCTCAGTACCATTTTTGGGTACTGGAGGACATTGTTGCGTTTCCATTGAGCCTTCAGATCTTTCCAATTCTCGTTTATGCTGACAAGGATCATCAGATAACTCATCAGCTTTATCCATGTGACAAAGAAGAACTGCTTCCATATTTCTGTCAACCTCTTGAACCTTATGGTCATTTGATAAACCACCTAATGTGGCATCATTCATTTTTGAATTTTCAGATATGTTTTCATAAGATATCCTTGCACCTTTTGCATCACCATGAGGAGACTGAAAATTCAAGACCGCCTTAGAGTTGTCATTATCTACTTCTTCTTGAACACTAGGTTCTGCAGAACTTGGAATTGCATCACTGTTACCATTAACCTGAATGCCTTTAACTTCTGGTGAAGCCCTAGCTGGGTCACCAACTGCAGGCACGTCTCTTCCAGTGGAACCCTCCACTTTATCATCTAAATTCCCACTTAGAATGTTATTGCCCTATAGCAAGCACAGGCAAATTCATTCAAACACAGCAAGTGAAATCTAAAAGCAGAGAAGTGAACATACAATTACATCCAAGAAAAGAGCTTTGTTAAAGGTAAGATGTAAAAGTCGATCAATAAGGCACAAGGAGGAACCACCATTGAAAGAGAAACTACTAATGCCCACCATATTGAAGAACAAGAGAAACTACTAATGTGCACATCTAACAGAAGAAGTAACCTGTCAAATTTAAAAGCTCAAAAACTAGGCAAGGTGTCAAAATGCATGGTTTAAATCCGGGTTTGCTGGGGTAGGGACCAGTTGCATGATGCTAGTGGGACTAGGAATGGGGGGATTTCCACTGAAGCTAGGTTGGTGCACAGCTATAAGAGCTGAAATGTCAGCAATTCATGTGGATTTGCAGGGGGCTTGTTATAAGAGCTATCATTGCATTGTGTTGGTCTTGGATTCAATGATAAGTGTTTGGTTATCTTCAAACTCAATGGTGCAACTCAGTCATAATCGCCAATTAATGGATATGCTGTTAAGAGAATGGATTGGAAACTAAGGTATGTTATGGTTAGAGGAATAGGTGTGCTGCTCCTTTAGTAACATTGGGGTTGAGGCAGATGTAATTCCTTTTTGGTTTGAGGATCTGCCAGAAAGAACAAGGCCTCTGTTGTTTGATGATTCAAATAAGCAAGGCTGTTCCCCTAGTTTAGTTTTCATGTTTTTGTCCTCTTACCCAATTTTCATACAGAAACATAATAAAGCAAAGAGCCCAAAAGGTTATTCAAGAGAGACATTATAACTTCCTTCTAGCATAATG
Source organism: Salix caprea (assembly GCA_964035475.1). Lineage (NCBI taxonomy): Eukaryota > Viridiplantae > Streptophyta > Magnoliopsida > Malpighiales > Salicaceae > Salix > Salix caprea. The sequence goes on from OZ037743.1 coordinate 1,792,644, forward strand.
ATTGATCGCTGCATATCTAGAAAGACAACACGAATTTAAACAGTATTTCAAATCACTAGCTTTGTATGCTCTGGTCAGAACTCAGCTTTTGCCATATTCCACATATTGTCATTTCTCATTCCATGTCAAATGATTCTAATCTATTATCATCATTTCAAATGTCATTCTTGGCTTTATTCTAGTAGTCTTGTTTGTTTTCTGGATTAGTAATCTACTTCCAATAACAATCATCAAGAGACAAAACACAGTACTATCCCATGTAAAACCAAAAAAGGAGAGAGGCCAAGGCATACCTCTTGTTTTACAGGCACTCTCCCACAATCATCGTGTTCTGGTGCTGATGCCAACACTTTGGGGGAACTCTGAACTGTAACCAGAACTTCATGGCTAGACTTCTCTTCCTTCAATCCAGCTCCAGTCAAATAATCAGGTCTAGATATGTTAGGTGACAGTGCATCCAAGGGCAGCTCAACCACTGCCAAGTTATTCTTGAGCTTCTCAACAACATTTTCTACTGCTATATAACTATCTGACTTCTGTTCTTGAATATCAGTATCCTTTAAATTCTTGTTCTTATCACTTTGAGGTTCACTCTTGAAGGACTTCAGAGCTCTTTCTTCATAAAACTCCAACGGTTTTGCATCACTGGTGGATGTAAATGCTAGTAATATGAATAAAAACAAGAAAGAATTGGAGTCAACAAGTGTGTGTCTACTGCTACAAGATGTGACCTAATGCCTAAACTTCATGCTATTAATATGAAATAAGTGTACTTGGACAGGTAGAAAAAGAAGAGACAGACAATACAATTAGGAAATAAAGCAAAGCAGGTTATATCCAATCACCTGATTTAAAAGCATGAAAAACCCTCTTCTTTGCCTCCATCTCCTTCTCTGCAGTTCGAGCCTTCTTCTTTACACTCCAATCTTTGGACATGCCAAGGTCTTCTTTCCTCCTCTTACCTGAATTTGCAACAACCGGCTTGAGTGCACTTCTCTCCCTTCTCACTGCAAAATTAGCACCCCCAACTTCTCCATTCTCACCCTCCCACTTCTTCATCTCTCTCGAATACACCTTCCTTTCACACCTGCCACCCTCATCTCTCTCTCTCACGCCACCTAACTCTGCCACCGGAATCCCAAACACGCTCTCCTTCGACAAAGAAAACAAAACCCCTGCACCTTTATCAACCATGTTCTCATTCTCCTCCTCACTCCTCTTGTTCTCCACCTTCCTCTCCTTCTCATCCCAACACGGGAACTCCCTGTACTGAAAACTAAATTTCTTCGGAACATATCCGGTACACTTCCACAACTCTGGCGTGAAAACCTTCGAAAACCCACTAAACAAAGCAGGATCCCCACCCGGAATCCCCTGCACATGAACTCTTTCCTCCATCGGAATCTCAGTCCACAATCTCAACCCTTTCTTCGGCGGACACACATTCCCCCCACCACCACCACCATTTTCTAACCTAATCGTTTTCGTCGGCAATTCGACTAATAACTGCGCAACCTCAGTCTCATCACTATCATCATTAGTACTACTATTACCCCTCTTCTTTCTCCTTTTACATTTATCACAAGTAAACAATTCTTCCCCCTTGACATATTTTGAGCATCGCGTGTGTACCCACACGCCACAATCATCACAATTCACCATTTCCTCTCCATCATCGAAGTTTACACCACACACACAATCTACTGTCCATGACCCATCCACCCAGTCTTCATGTGGGTCATTCTGGTAGTGGGTCTGAAGCCGGTGCGATCGCCCCCCCTTCATTTTTTTATGCCTAACCACCCCAGGAGAAAACAAAAACCTGACCCTGCTCTTAAAAAACCTAATCACATGATAAATTTAAGAACTTGCCTGGGGAACTCCTCGGGCGTTGAATTTCTCCGATGAAGCTGGATTTTTTAGGATGTTTTGGAAAGAAATTGGGAAATTTAAGGATTTATTTCTGTAATGAGGTATCTGTCTGGGTGAGCACGAGGAAATAAAAGGTTTTATGGGCGGAACTGTGAAAGAGAGAGAGTTGAATTTAAGGATTTATAATTTGATTGTTTGGCGTCCGGTTTTTTATTATTTATTTATTTTTCAGACAAGACTTGAGGCTTGACATAATATCCCCGTTTTTACATTACGTTTTTTTAAAAAAAAAACAAATATATATATATATATATATATATATTATTAATTAATTAATTAATTATTTTTAGATTATTTTATATTAAAAAAATTAAAAAAATATATAATTTTAATTTATTTTTCAATGAAAAACAATTTCAAAAATAACATTTATCACACTCATTTAGAGAGTGTGATTGGAGTTGCTTTCACTTAGAAATCTATTAAAATATAAAAAATTACACCCCAAAAATTATTTTTAATATCAACACATCAAAATAATCTAAAACTACTAAAAAAATCATTCAAAGGAAAACAAACATTTTTTTTTTTTTTTGAAAAAACAGGTTTAAAGGCTTCTCACCTACTCCTAAAAGTGGATAATGATAAAAGGTTCTTCCACGGCATGCAATGATTTTTTTTTAAATGATTTTTTTAATATTTTTAGATTATTTATATGTTAATGTCAAAAATATTATTTTAATATATTTTCAATTAAAAAATATTTTAAAAACAATCATATCAAACACTTGTTTAATTTTCTAATTGATTTATTTGGAATTTTATAAGATTTTTGGAAAAATTAAAGTTCATATACAATTATTTTTGGTTGTTGTTATTGGTTTAAAATTGAATAAAGAAAATATAAAAATTATTTTATTATAATTTTAAAAGATTATGACAGGTTGAAAGGTTGGAATAAATAAAATTTATAAGCATTGTTTAGTAAGGTCAGCGAATTCTATTGAATTTTAACATGTTGTCTTGTGTTTTTATATATAAATTTATTTTATGTGGATGTGTTTTCTTAAAAAAAATTAGAAACTAGTTTTGTATACCTATCTAATGTTTTATTAAAGTTCAATTATATAATAAGTTGTGTGGTTGTAATATTTTGTAGTTGGACTACCTAGTTTAATTTCAATTTGTTTAATGATGTGATATTGTGATATTACAAAGTTTTTTTTATCTATGATGGTCTTCCATCATTTTATGTATGGAGATATCTAAACATCTCTCCAAATATTTCAAAATAGATATTTTTTATAAGACTATCTCAATTATTTTCTTAATATTTTTCAAATTAATTTTTGATAGTGTGTATTAGAGGTGGAAAATGCATTCTAATTTCCTGTGGAATAATAATTATAATTATGTTAAAATATAAAAGGTTTAAATGTGTGGTGTCGTTGTAATTTTTAATCATTCCAATTTATAGATAGATAAATAATTAAAGTTGTAAATCACAATGTAAATATAAAACTTATAATACTAAGACCTTGAAGAGTGATTTAATCATGATAAAAAAGAATAAATAAATAATGATAGTAAAGATAATTGTGATGTATAATTTAAGGGATGACCTTAGTAAAATAAATTTTAACTTAAAATTCATTACAATAAAAAGATTGATAACACATTGTGATAGATAAAATAATAAAGAAAATGAGAAAATGTTTTTAAGGAATAAGAGAGATAATAATAAAATTATAAGAAAAGATAGTGGAATGAAAAGGCAGGATTAAAGATGCAAACGCCGATTAAAAATTAGTGACGTTATCTCAAAATTATAATAAGCTTGATAAATAAATAATGATGGGAAATTTTAAAATGAACATATTTCAAAATAGTAAAATGACCCTAAGGGTTTATAAGGATAATTAATATTATTTATGTTAGAATCTAACAAGAAAATTTTTATTGTTGATGAAAATTCATGAACAACCAATTTTACGTTAAAGAGAAAAGCTCTCAATCCAATTACCGGGCCAATAAATAATATAGCATGGAGTTTATTGATAAGTTTTTCCTACCTTGGTTTAAGATCTCAGCTCAATTAGAGTTTGATAAGGATTAATGACTTAAGTAGGAGAAAATTGAACAATTTACATGAAAAATAGAACAAAATGCATAAAAGGCATAAATAAGAGGGGGAAATGTAATTAATAGAAACTTTGTCTTTAAAACATAAAAAAGTTGATCATTTTAAAAAAAAAGGAGTGTGAAACAAGGGAGAAAACTCAATTAAAGAGAGAGAAATGTAGAATTTAAAAGAGTTAACCCATAAAAGGCAGTATGTTCTAGTAGTTATATCCCCACACCATGAAGTGGCAGCAAATGCATATACTCCAAGTAGGTGCCCCACACATGTTTTTTTAATCATTTTGAATTGTTAGGCATGTTAGTACTTTGAATTTGGTAGTTTATATATATGATGTTAATAAATAAAAAATGAAAGAGAATCAATAGGAATATAGGTTAAGATGATATTGATTAATTATTCTAGAAATAGGGATAACTAGTGGTATCAATGGGATTCTATTGGTACTGACATTTTAGATGACATTAATTATCTATTCAAATTTGAATAGTTAATGGTATCAATGAAGCTTCATTGGTGTTAACATTCTTTCATTTGATTAGTCAATTCGGATAATTGAGTGATTGATGTATTAGCAAAGATTACTAACATTGACATGGTTACTTCCGGGAAGGGGAAAAAGATAAGTTGATTAACTATTTTTGAATTGTGAATATTTAATGATATCAATGGATCATATTAGTATCAACAACCATTTTTAGTGTAATTTGTTACTCTATGTAACGAGGCTAATAATGTCAAAGGTTTTTGACATCAGAAGCTTTGATAGTAAACTAGATATTAATAAGAATTGATTACCTATTTCAGGATATAAATAATTAATGATATCAATTAGTTGTACTTTATCAATAATTGAATGAAATTGATTAGTTGAGCTCAATATTGGGTGACTAATGATACTAATAAGATTAATTAGTATCAACAATTATCTTTTGGAGAATGTGAGAGAAATTATTGATAAGTTATCTAAAAAAAATGAAATAAGTTAATGATGCCAAAAGAGAAATATCTTGATATTAAGTGAAAATTAATTCATAAAAAGATGGCATTCAAAATCATTGAGCTGTGTTGAGATTTCCAGGATGAAATTATTCTCGACAATAAGTTAGGAAATTAGGTAGATAACGGTAATAAATGAAAAATGTATGTTGTAAAATAGGTATATGCCTAATTTTGAATATCAAAAGAAATGTCATGAAAAGTATTACATGTCATTATTATTATATGTTATGACCTTTTTATATTTATATGTGTTATTTGTTGTTTTCAAGCCAATCGGGTCTACATCATGAGTAATCTTAATTTAGTTACCTTTTACAATAATGGTAACCATAAGAGTATTATTCAACATAAAAGTACAAGAATGTGGCTACGTTATAGATTTATGTGGGAAGAATTCACTCCAACATGAGAATATCAAGAGAATACAATGATATTACAATCATGTGATGCAAATAGATCACCAAGATGAAAGATGAAATAAACCTTAAGTATTTTTAACTCGGCGTGCAAGGGGTGAAAATATGTTAACAATGGGGTAATTGTGTTGATATAATGTGGATAAGAAAAAATGGTGATAAGACTACTAAATTAACCATCATAAAATAAATCCCATCGACAATAATAGTAACCATAAAAGTATTATTCAACATAAAAGTACAAGAATGTGGCTACGTTATAGATTTATTTGGGAAGAATTCACTCCAACATGAGAATATCAAGAGAATACAATGATATTACAATCATGTGATGCAAATAGATCACCAAGATGAAAGATGAAATAAACCTTAAGTATTTTTAACTCGGCGTGCAAAGGGTGAAAATATGTTAACAATGGGGTAATTGTGTTGATATAATGTGGATAAGAAAAAATGGTGATAAGACTACTAAATTAACCATCATAAAATAAATCAACACTACTTGACCAAGGATATAATGTATGAGAATTTTAAATTGTTAAGTGTAAAAGTCGAATTAAAAAAAAAATTATGATGCCATTTCTGTTTGTATAGGAAAAGGAGTCTCTGTAATGTTTCTTTTTATATGGATATTGTTGCTTATTAACTTATGGGAAGAATTGTTTTTTTTTTTGAATAAGATGACAAGGTTATGAAAATATATTTATAGAAATTCGGTGTTAAGGGTTCAAATGAGAGACTGAACGTAAACAATGCAGTTGAGAATAATTAAGTTCATGAGTGTGACCTCTGTATATGTTAATATGAAAAAGATATGAAAAATAAGTTTTGATTATCAAATTATAATTGATTTTGAATATTATGTATATATTGACTCCCTAAGGACTAAAAAGTAAAATTGTTTATAAATATTTTGTTTGCAGAATGTTCAATTCCTTGCACTCTAGCTTAATGAAAAGAGATCAAAGTGTAAGAACTATACCATAATAATTTTGTATCAAATTGTTCATTTTTAAGAGAGAAGTTAATATTAGATTTTTTTAACTTTAAAACTCATGAAAAAACAAATCTAAACTTAGATTTTTTTTCTTATTTCGGGTTTATTTTGGTTTTAAGATGAGTTTTCTTAGACCATGAATGATTTATCATGGTTCTTAAAGTGTTTTATAAGTGTTTTGATCAAAATAGATTGAAAATAAGCTTTTAAATAAAAAAAACTTAAACTCAAATTTTCTAGCTGTCATAATGGACAAAACCTAGGTTAGTTTAGACAATGCATCATCTAATTTATGGGATAGACCACCCTAGGTGCATTCCAAGAAAATAAAAGTTTGTTTCACATGTCTTAGCAAAATAGGTGAGACCCAACACATAAACTTTATTTATTTATTTTCCTATTTTTTCTTTAATTAATGTTTTTTATGTTTTTTTTTTCAGAAAATATATTTAAATTTAGATTAATACTTAACTTTTATTTATTTACTTTTACAATTATTCAATTGTGATGCAAAATTTTATTTATTTTTATTTTTCAAATTGGTCTGAGAGAGAAGAGAATATGTGTGACATTATGGTGAAAATAGAGAAATTTTTGATTGACAATTATTTTAGCCATGAAAAGATGAATTCTAGTGTCTAACTAAAATTATTGATGATGTTTTTATAATAGAATATAATTTAATTTTCAATTACTTTACTACTTAAATCTCATTAATTATTTTCTTTTATCATGAGGTATTTTTCTTTGTGCAGCTCTACTTATATACTTTTTCCCTTAAAATTTTATGTAATCGCTTTCCATTACATTTTTATTTTATTTTATTAAATAAAAAGTTAGTTTCAAGAAATAATGTTATTAGATACAAGTCTATGATCTATTTCTCAACCTTTTAATTTAATTTTTGGTTTATTTAGTTTAATTTTTATTTGATTTTCATATAAAAGTATAATATTTTTTTTAATATAATAAGTGCAACTTACAAGATATTTGATTCTTTTTCATTTTCTCAATAGTTTTTTAATTTTAAAAAATAATATTATCAAACACAATCGAAGATATATCCCATACTATGACATATAACTGGATCTCTTAATTTTTTAATTTAACAAGTCTCTTAATTTTTTTCTATTTAATCTTTAACTACCATTAATGTTTTTTTCATGAATAATCCTTGATTTATTTAATTAAATTCATGTATTATATATTTATATATTCAAAACGTGCTGAAAAAATTCCGGTAGGTGTGTGTGTGTGTGTGTGTGTGTGTTTATAGGCTGACGGCTTAGGTGTGCAAAACAAATCAAAGAAGGAAGGAAAGACCAATCTTCAACAATCAAATTCTCTGTTTCACTCACCATTTCAAGATCAAAATGTGAAGAAAACCAGATCTAAGAAACGGAAAAATCCAAATACAACACAACAAGAAAAGACAGACAACATCGAACACCACTGCAAGGAATTATAAAGTTTGGTTCTTTATTATTATTTTTTGTGTAGTCTTAATTTTTATTACACTTTGTTGTTGTCTCTACGATTTTTTTTTCTTCTTGTTTTATGTTTTCCCCGTAGTGATTTTGAGGTGGGTTTTGTTTCTTTCAGCCTAGTCTTGAGTTCTTGTATTTTTATAGAACTAAAAATGGTTTCTTTGTTGTGTTTTTCTCGTGTTCTATAGTTGATTTGGAGGTTTGTTAGAGAGCAGATATCATGGCTGTTGAAGAGAAAGCTAGTGTTGATTTGGGGAATATTAGGGTGGAATCAAGTGTATCATTATCATCAAATGATCAGGATCATCATATCCACAACAACAATGTTCTGAGTCAGCCTCTGTTCATGAAGGTTTCCCAGGTGGCCCATCATCAGGCTCCTCCCTATAATCATCATCATCAACAGAGATCCAATGGTGGGGAGAGCTATAAGAGGGAGATTAGAGAGTTGCAGGAGTTATTCTCTAAGTTAAACCCCATGGCTGCTGAGTTTGTGCCTCCTTCACTTTCCAACAGCAATAGTTTCGGTACAGTGAATGGGCTCAGTGGAATTAATGGGGGGTTTTATGGCAACAGCAACAACAACAACTTGGTTGTGAATGGAAATGGCATCAACAGAAATGGACAAGTTAATGAAAATGCTGCTAGAAGAGTAAAAAACAACTCTGCCTTTTTAGCTGATTAAATAAGTATTTTTATCATAAACTTCAAGAAAGAAAAAAAGGAGTGGAATTTTGAATGCTTTTTTGGTGGTGTTTTTTTGGGTTGCAAGGTTTAGCTGAACTAGGACAGGACCTAGATTTTTAAAAGATGAAACTACGTGGTCAAACGCTTGTTTTATGTTGGTTTTTATTTGTTTAGATAGTTTTTCTGGCTGCCTGAATTGGATATTTTGAACATGAAATATGGAAATGGAATCTTGTGTTTTGCGGTGTTGGGATTATTCGAAGAACAAAGCAAACAGAACTAGCTTTATTATCTGTCTGGTTTAGTTGAGTGAAAGGTTATTGTTTAAGTGTGTCTAAAATGGTTAGATTAAAAATAAGAACTTTAATGAGAGGTTTTATTTGATTTAAAAGAGCTTTTATTATCCCTTATGGTTAATGAACTTTAAAGGGCTTAATTTAATGCCTATGAATTCTAGAATTTGTTGATTGGTATCTTTGCTCGTTTCAGAAGAAAAATTATGGTCAAGTGAAACGTAGAATCAGTAGCAGGACAAGTATGGCTCAACGGGAGGATACAGTTCGCAGGACTGTATATGTATCTGACATTGATCAACAGGTATTTGCTTCTTTGTGATTGCTACTCTTCTTTTGATCTCTACGTTAGTTTCTGACTGCATCGTCTACTTGCACTAACTACTGATGGCTTCTCTCCTGGAATTAGGTCACTGAAGAGCAACTAGCAGCTCTATTTATTAATTGTGGACAGGTAATGGTAATCTAGCTGTTTATCTAGACAGCGTTCATAGAACTGTACTTTTGAACAAGTTCCTTTCTCATGTGCAGGTTGTGGACTGCCGTATCTGTGGTGATCCCAATTCCGTACTTCACTTCGCCTTTATTGAGTTCACTGATGAGGGTAATGCTAATCATGTGTGGTGCAATGATTCAATGCCTACCTTAGGAACCCATTGTGTGTGTGTGTGTGTGTGTGTGTGTGTGATGGTTATTTGCTCATGTATACTTTGGTGGTTGGCTATACAGAAGGTGCACGGGCTGCCTTGAGCCTGTCCGGGACGATGCTTGGATACTACCCTGTTAAAGTGCTGCCCTCCAAAACAGCTATTGCACCGGTTAATCACACCTTTTTGCCCAGGGTGAGAGTGCTTTGACATATGGCCATTGAATCATTCTGAATTTTTGACAATAGACATTTGCGTGTTGATTTGATTCTATATACCCTGCTGATCAATTGTTACTCTGAATCTTAGAATGATGATGAGCGTGAAATGTGTGCAAGAACTATCTACTGTACCAATATTGATAGGAATGTGAGTATCTGGATTGCTCATCACAAAAATAATCCCTTTTTTTTCATGACGAGTATTGTAATTGATGTTAATCTCAGCACAGCTAATACGCATAATATTCTGCAGTTTACTCAATCAGATATCAAACTCTTCTTTGAATCAATCTGTGGAGAGGTTTGTTATTACACCTGGTGAACTTGAAAGCTCCTTTTCTTCTGGATGTTACAACACTGTTAGTGTGATTTCTTTTTGGTTTGGCTTGTTTGATGCAGGTTTATCGCTTGAGGCTGCTAGGAGATCATCATCATCCAACTCGTATTGCTTTTGTGGAGTTTGTGATGGTAATTGTTTCACTCTTTATATCTTATGCTGAACTTTCACTCTCTTTCAACATCAAACAGATGTATGTGGAGTTTAGGCAAGCACTTGGCAAAGGATTTTAGGCGACAAGGTTGTTTTGAGGCAGAACTCTGTGCACTTGCAGATCCTAAAATGACCATAGGACTATTTATAAGTGATGAAGTGATATCAAGTTTCAACCTTTGGTGGCAGACGGGTTTAGAATTTTCTTTAGTATTTTTCCTTGGAACAAACCTTTTTTCAAGTGCCAGAGAGTTAAAAATGAGTCTTAAGGCTGTTCCTTTGACTTTGACACTTGTATAGCATACAATGGGAGATCAAAGTTCTTATTGCTATTAGTGTTCTAATCCCTCCGAAAGATCAGAAGTTCTGAGCACAAAAAGAACTGACAAAGCTGTTGAAGTTTCTAGATATATCTAATGGAGCTTCATCATTAAGAAGCATATCTGACACAATAACAGTTGCTCACAAGGATTGATATTTTATATTATTTTTTGGTCTTCATAATTGCCAAGAGTGGTATGAATGGAAGTGAAATTACATAAATTTGCCTATATCATGTGTTTTATACTTAGGCTATGCTATGGTATTTACTTTATCAGTGACAGTTGATGATTTTCATATATTTATCTATTGCAGATTGCTTTAAAATCATAATTATGAGTTGTAAGATGAAGGGATCTTTAGGTTAACTGTTTAAGTAGTAATTTGGATGGTCATTACGATGGAGAAAAGGCATCGTGTTGGATAAACTATATAACGCATGCCAGGAAGTGAGTTCTTTATAGTAAATCAAGAGAAGTTACAGATTTAGGAATGACTTGGAAACTCTAAATGAAAACTGAAAAACAAAATATAGGCCTTCAAATGAATGATATCACCATTGACCCATTTATTTTTTAATTTAGTGGTTGCCTTGTCTCATGTAGGTGGTGGTGATTAGTAGAGACTGAATTACCATTTCAAAGAATATTTTAATATATACTATTGAAAAGCAAAGCAAAGAAATATTGTTTCTTTCCAAACCCTGAAAAAATTGTTGCCCTCAAATTAATTTCTAATTTTTTGATATTCCTACTGAAATTGGTCTCTCCCTCATGGCCACTCCGTTGCCCCAGTGATATTTTTTGCACTGTTTCTGTTATTTGTCTGCCTCTTTATGCTTGCTAGCTAAGATACTATCCGGTATCAGAAGGGTTTCATTATTAGTTTAGAGATATGCGGACTCATTTTGTGCTTCTGTAAATTGAATCTGTAAGATCGAATCTGTAATTTAATTACTTTTACTCCTCTGCAGGCTGAAAGTGCAATAGCTGCTCTCAACTGTAGTGGTGTGGTTCTAGGTTCATTGCCGATAAGGTCAGATAGCAAGCTGTTCCTCTTCCCTCGAGAATTCTGAATCTTTATGACAGAAGAACTGATAAATGCTTTGGTTGATCTCTGGTGTTTCTATTTTCAGGGTGAGCCCATCAAAAACACCGGTGCGGCCCCGTGGTCCTCGTGTTTCGGTGATTTGAAGTGCTTGGTGCTCCAATCGACTTTAAAGCCAGCTTTTATATATTTAAGAAACGTACACCTGACCAATGTAAAGATGAACCCTTGTTTATATACTTCATGGCTCCATCCTTGCCTCCTTTGCCCTTGATCGTTATTATCATATGAGTTTTTTTTTGGGTTATTCTAGCAATATATAGAGTTGGATGGAACTTCAAGGCTCTAGGACGATTTAATGTATCATTCCTCGCTAATGTGGATTGGAATAGCCCTGAAAGCTGAACTTCTTCGAGCAGTTTCTGAAACTTACAAGACCTATTCTTATGAACAATGGAATTGTTCTTGTAAAGGGTCGGGCTCTTAACTAAGTTCCAATTTCACGTTTTGTTGATCTTTGAAATGACTCTTTTCAGTTGATTGGGTTTATGAGGTATTTGTGCTTGAATGTTTTTTCGTTTTTTGCTTTCAAATTATTCTTCTGCCTTGAGTTCTCTATAACAGTTGAAGGAATGTTTATGGAACCTCAGGATACTGGCTGTATTTGTTCATATCGAACCTCGATTTCTATGGACATTGCCGTATTTATCCAATAGTCATTGTAGAGGGTGGCAATGATTATGGAAATTGTAGTTTTGTATCCCAAACATAGAATCACAATGCAAACGGTGATATTATTGTCTGAAACTGGTAGATGAATTACAATTTAGTTCTGTCTCTATACACATAACAAATCAGCAAGAAAACTATCTCCCATTGCTTCCCTGTGAGACCTCAAACGTGCAGAAGACATCTCAATGCCTTGCCATCACTGAGCAGCTCGAACTCTTCGTTTATCTTCTCGAACAGAAGTTCATGCGTGATGAACCCATCTAGATTCACAACCTGCAAGGATGAAATTCCATGATTTTGGTATCTTCTATGTACAAACTATATGATTGCTAATGAGCATAGATATGATGTATTGAACTGACCCCATTCATGCAGGCTTTGGCAAGCTCAGGCTGTTGGCTCTTCCCCTTGAAGTCTCCAGAGGTTGTACCAATGATGCCCCGACCATCAAACAATTCCATTGGATGGAGAGGCGACACCAATATTGATTGTATCTGACCATGATCCAAGGTTCACATCTAGATCATGACCTAGTTTACAGCGGACTTTAAGAACAAAGTTAAATCTAAGCATAACATTTCATCCACAGATGCACGGGCAACCGGAGAGGACTGTTCAAACTCTTGAGACCTTTTAAGATCTTGTGTATTGGAATTTAGTGGAAATTAGGAGGATCACTTGCCATTGGTAGAATTTATTTATAATAATAATTATCTATATAAAGCGTTGCATTGGTGTAAGTGTTGTACCCTAATTTGTTGGGATAAAATAGGGGAGAAGAAACTCTTGGGACCTGTAATGGTACAACAAACAACTGAGAAGGTACATATAATTAGAGAGAGGATGAAAGAAGCTCAAGATAGGAAAAAGAGTTATGCTAATAACTGAAGAAGGCCATTGGAATTCCAAGTGGGAGATAAAGTGTTTTTGAAAATGGCTCCTTGGAAAGGCATCATTTGATTTGGAGTAAAGGGGAAATTAGCCCTGTAATATATTGACCCTTTTGAGATCTTGGAAAGAATCAGACCAGTTGCTTATTGATTGGAATTGCTTGCACATTTGGATAAAATTTACAATGTGTTCCATATATCCTTCTTGCATAAGGCCAAAATAGACCCCTCACGAGTACTACCACAGGTTCCCATGAAGGTTAAAGAGGATTTAACATTGGAAGCTATAAAAACATAAAAAAAATAATTTCAAATAAAAAAAAATATATTTTTTTTAAAAACACTTTATAGCCACAAATTATAACAATTTTTTTTGGATTCGAGGAAATCCCATCCTGTTTTAAGAATTCTTTGTGAGTCCGAGTTAAGAGAGTAAAACCATGACTTTTCCAAACTCTTAAAAAATGAACACGCTTTGACTCGAACCTAAGATCTTCTCGAACTCTTTCCACCACGCCACATCTATGCTCTTGGGAAAACAAATTATAGCAACGTGGAACTTCATTGAACAAGGCATGATCATGTTAATATGGAGGGATGTGGGAATGAGCAAAGCCAAAAGATGCACCTTCCTCGAACCATCGCTTGCGTTGCATCCCCCCATTTTATACAACCATTTTCTATAGTCCCATGCTTCCGTTACGCTATTAATTTCCGGTTTGTCTATCCAAATTAACACCCTTTCGTAACATCCCCCCTCACATATCCTTACCAAATTAACAACCTTTTCATCCACAAAACGTCAACATAGTTCACTTGTCCCCTTAAAACTTCTCCTTCTCTACCCCATCTCACAATGTCTCCAACCCTAACTTCTTCACTTGTGTCCTCTCCATCTCTGAGCAACAATGGGAAACTGCTTTGCATCGCCCCAACTCATCAAGAGAAAGTCTTCTTCTCATTCTCCTACTTTAGCAAGCATGGATAACACAAGTGGTTCAAAGAGAGTTAAAATGATTATAACAATGCAACAGCTTCAAGAATTGCTATCCAAGAAGATATCAGTTGAAGAGATATGGTTATTGGGCATGCAAGATGTTGCTCTGTGTGGAGTCAACTCTTCGTCAAGGTGGCAGCCAGGGCTTGAAACCATCCTTGAAGAAAGTGAGTAGTATTTTGTTGAGCGTAGGAAAGTAATAAACGCATATCATATCACATTAATAAGATAGAATTGTAGATTATTAATTGCTTGACATGGAAATATGGGACTAATTTTCCAGCTCAAAAGGTGATTATTTGTGAGAAATCCTACAGGAAATCTTTTGTTTGTGCTTTTTCTATTCCAATCACAGGCCACAAGGGACATCTTTGTCTTGAATTGAAAGAGAGGGCAAGCAGGAGTGAACCTTCTCTGTTCAAAAAGTTCCAAAATTTCCAGTATCTTTTGTGCTTCAATCACGTCCTACTTAGTGCTGTACAGGCTCTATCGATTCGTTGAAGCTAAAACCATCTGTATGGATGGTCTTCCTCTACGTTCTTATATCACTTTTTTTTTTTGGATTCTAGAAAACTCTATTTTCTATAAAGTATATTTTGTGGGTCCAGGTGAGCGAGTAAAATCCTGGCTGTCTCAGGCTCTTACAAGAGGTGCATGCTCTGACTTGAACTCGAGACCTGCTGTGCAGATCTCAAACCCTTTGACATCACACTACGCCCCTTGAGGACCTTATATCGCATTGATAATCAAGAAAAATAAAATGAAAGGTTTTAGATGATTTCTTGTGTAATTTTTTTAAAAAAGAACAGCTACTAAATTATGATTAAATTAATTTAATGAATTGAACTTCTAGCAGTCAATTTAAATAGAATATCTATTTTTTTTCTGGACTTTTTTTTGACGTGATCCAATAATTAAATTATTGTTATATTTTCGAAGGACATCCATGAACTGGATCTTATAAAACATATTTTGAGCCTAAAATTACTTCATAAAATATTTTTTTTCGATTCCCTTATTGTTTTTGTATCAATATTAGAGGATGATTACTCTTCTTTCCATGTAATTTTCCAGGCCTAGTGATTATATAAAGATCAAGAGCTTCTTTGATATATATATATATAAAAGGGCTCTCTTTAACGCATTGAAATTGTTTCTGCAAAGTGCAATTCGATCCATCTTTAACAGCTGCGTGGAAACAAATGATAAGGACTTGCAAAAATTGCGAGAGCCAACTCATAGTAAGTTACTTTCTTCCTGGAATATATCATGCCTAGCAAAAGGGTTGCTTTAATTTTATAGAGAATCGCAGCTATTTGGACCCATCATCAAATAGAGGCATTTTTTGAGAGATATAGAGAGGGAACTATCCAAGATATAATTGGCCTTGTCATCTATTGAGTGTCCACTAAACACTTGTTAAGGATTATTAATTATGCTTCATAAATTCAAATTAATCATGTCTTAAGAAAATGAAAAATGTATATGTAATGTTCTCTTATTAATTTTGGTTGTGTAACGATCATGAATGGACAAACAATTATTAAAATAGTAGATTCTAACCATATGTCGAATGCTAATTTACCATATTAGTTATTTAATAAAGAGTGTTCCTGATACTACCAAGCTTAACCCCATAAGAAAATATTTAAGAATTCCTTACTTACAAACTCAAAAATTTCTAAAATAATTAATGGAAAAGTGAAGCTCTTTCTGAGTTTCGACTTTCCTGGATTTCAGTAGTGTTTCACTTATATATATATATATCTTTTATTTTGATTACCTTACCAGACACTAATGTTTTCCTTTAATTAAAACCTCCTTTTGTGTTATGTCAGTACACTAATTTCCACTAAATTGATCAGACAACAGAATTTGAAGACACCGTTCCTAATGTCCTGGTAAAAGTGTCTGGTGTGCTTTGCTCGCTATCCAAACCTCACTGTTTGTGCGAGAGTGTGCGCGATGATGGATGTCCCTCATCGAAGCTGATGCATCCCTTCACTTTGATGACAAAAATTTCTCTTATGGGACCAAGATTTGATAAAGAGAAAGTACAAAAGAAGATAGTTCCCTTGGCTTTCCTCCATTGACCCTTTATGAACGTTGACTGAAATCTTTAATGAAATTACTGTGATATATTCTCTCCGGCTACAAGGCCCCCCATAGGATCAAAAGGAAATTGTCACATTGCTAGTAATGCGAGCATGGCTTACAATACAATACTGTTAAAGTATAATATAAATTATATTTTAGAATATTATCTAATAACTTAAATTTTTAGGTGAAATGATTTTTTGGCATGATATTAGAACTTTATTGACCCAGCGGTCACGAGTTTAAATCTTACCATTCTATTTTATTTGATAAAAATAAAGCACAAAGTAATGTGGGTCTGTGCAAGTTTGAAACCTAAATTACTTTCACTTGACGGGATATGTTAGAGTATAATATAAATCATATTCTGAGATATCATTTGATAACTTCAATTTTTAGATATAATGGTTTTCTATAAATACATCAAATCAAACTTAATAAAAGTAATTTCTTTCTGTGTATGAACACATATAGTTGAAGTAAAAAAAACACGTCAATAAATGACTAATAGTAATGCCGGTGATGGTGGTCACATTTTCTCTTTCTTTTTCACTTTGTTTGTCTAGTGGGATTGATTCAGGACCTTCCTCAGAGTAATCCCACCGACGATTTATGTCTTTCTCTTTGCCTTCACACTTTCCCTCCTTTAGGCTTCAATTCCTTCCAAGCTAGAACTATAAGAGAAGGGTCATGTTTTCTTTCAACTATCTTTTCTTGTTCAAATAGAATAATTTTTTCCCATCAAACCATAGAGGTTTGATCATTAATTCACCTTGAAACCAAATCCATTTCGAAAAGCTATTTGTTTTTTCTACTTCTTGTTTTTTTAGGCATGGGAAATTGTATATTTGGAGGCCTAGGAGAGGCGGACGGAGTGATAAAGGTGATAACATCTAATGGTGGGATCTTAGAGTTTACCACACCTATAACAGCAGGATCCATCACCAACGAGTTTCCAGGCCATGCTATTTTTCCAAGCCAAGATCTTTTTTGGAGACCACTTTCTCTACAAGAAGAGCTTCATGGAGGTCAGTCTTACTTCTTACTCCCACTCAAAACCTCCAAAAATGGTGGCCAGATAGTAAGAGAAGGCCATGTTAGGTCAAAAAGTATACCAGCTGCTGCTGCTGCTGCTAAATCAAATATTGTCGCACCTTATAGGATGTCCTTAGATTATCAAGGCACGTTAAAGAGGTCATACACTGAGGTTTTCTCCAGGTCTAACAACACCAGCAAGAACAAAGATAATTACTACAAAAGTAATAATGGGTTTTGGAAAGTGAAGCTTGCGATTAGTCCAGAGCAGCTAGTGGAGATTTTGTCCCAAGAGGCTAGCACTGAAGAGTTGATTGAGAATGTCAGAGCTGTAGCCAAATGTGGAAATGGTTTCTCATCATCAGCATCCTCTGTCGATTTTTCAGATTCCTGGAGTCTCTCCAGCATCAGGCCTGCTACTTGTATGGAAGAAGATAGTTTAGTTGATATTTAGTGTGAATTATTACAGTGTTCTTGAAATCTCCCTCTTATGTTATAACTAAAGTTTCAGTCTGAGAAAAGATTAGCATATTCTGTCATATATATATATATATATATATATATATATATATATATATATATATATATATTTATGTTGCCATTGTCCACTGATTATTACAGTGTAGATTCTCAAGAAAAATATTAAACAAGTCTTGTTAAACATGATTACTCCCAGATGAAAAATTGGAAGTTAGAATTGAGAATTTCTTTTTGTCAACTCATACTTGGATTGACAGTGATGGGCCAACAACTGGAAGGAGAAGAGAGAATTCAGTGCAATCAGGCTCGGAAAAGATGCTATTGTTGACATTCTGGCAGTGTGGTTGAATTGTAGAATCAAGCAACCAGAAATCTTACAAGGTGTGGGATGAAAGTGTGTGATCAGAAAAGAAAAGTGGGATTTTGGGCTCTGTGGGCTGAATATGAGCTTCCAAGTCAAAATCTCTTGGGCTCAACAATTTCTTGGAACAGCCCAAATTGAGTTCTTTTTATTTTGAATTTATAATAAGTACAAATATAATTAGAAAAAACTAAAAGGCAATACATGGTTTCTACCCAGTGTTTTTTATTTTATTTTACTCATCAATTTCTCTCTCTCTCTCTCTTTGAATTGATTTTTTGTGGCCAAATTGATAGCCAATTGCTTAAAGTTTATTAAAAAAGAGTCAAATTAAAAGATCGAGGATCAAAATGAAAATAAAGAATAAAAATAGATGGCAATTTCATAGGTGGTGGGAAATATTCACTTTGATCCTTATACTTCTCAAATTATAACTTTTCAGTCTCTAAAAATCTTAAAAACTCAATTTTAATACAAAGCTTTATTTTCCGTATATTTCAATCCCTAATTGATAGACAAGAGAGACACTTGCTTAATTTCAATGGTATAGAGGGTAAAGTCCACGATGTAATTTATAGGTTCGACATATTACACAACAAATTATGTTATTTTAAATTTTTTATTTAAAGTTAGACCATTTTCTACTTGTTACCAATAAACTTATTAAGTATATTATCTCAATAGCAAGATAACTTTGGATTTGAAACACTGGCTACCAACCATACAGCTTAGAAGTTTCAAGAATTTACCTACCATCAATGAAAAAACTTCCCCACAATCATGACATTCGTTTTTTTTTTTTGAGATATTATTTTTCTAGTGTGGCCAACTCTTCAGTAATGAAACTATACCCTATACCCGGGTCCAACAAGAAGACTTTTTTGCGAGTGTGGTTGACGTTGTTTTTGAAAATATTTTTCGTTTAAAAATGCATTATAATGATATTTTTTTATTTTTTAAAAATTATTTTTGACATTAGCATATCAAAATGATCAAAAATACTATTTTTTTCTTAATTTAAAATAAAAAATAAAAAATAAAAATTTCAGTTTTTTTTAAAAACATTTTTAAAACGCAATGCCAAACAGAACCGAAACGAGCAAGAATGCAGTGATTCATCAAGAAAACCAGGCTGATATGGGAACTTTATCAGTAAACATGAAAAGGGTGTTGGATTATTAATCCAACGTTGGGCTTATATGAGAATAATAATCTGGAAGACCATCCGTACGACTCTATATAGCGACTTCCGTACACTTCCGTTTTATAGTTTATGCAGTTTATACGTTCTTGATAATTCAACATGAACACAATTTCTATATGATATGAAATGCTTAGATTTAACAAAGGGAGCAGCGAAGCCCTCTGAGGATGGATCTGATTCTGAAAGCTGGAGCGAGCAGTGATCTCTGCTGAATCTTGCAAGAACACAGGCTTGCATCACGGGTTAAATCCGTGTGCTTGTGCTCCATTTTCACAACGGGCCGGCCTAGAATTGTTTAACGCTCACCACACCCGTTTTCCTTTTCTTTTACGAGGACTCGAAATTCTGGGTTGTCTGATAAAAAAATACGCACCCAGAACTCCATCCCACTGATCAAAAAGCTTAGATTCCAGTCTTATCATTGCAGGTCATCTGTTCCGACAACTTCAATGCTTGTGATCTTTGTTTCAGATACGAGATAAGTACTGTGATGTGGATCTTTTCATATGTATACAAGTGTTCAAGCAGCCACAATATATAAGAAATATGGATTTCAGGTTCTTAATTTTGTCTGATTAAACTCATGGTGGTCCTAATACATGTTCTAGATTTTGCAGGCGATGATTTGACCTGATGGACTTGTGAACGATAAACATGAACAAAATGAATCGGTAAAAATGACGACTTTGAAAATTCAATTTGTTATCGGTAGATGGTGATGTATGTGGTCATCGTTTTCATAACTAAAAGCAAAACCCTGCTATATGTGCTTCTTTATAGTCAACAAAAATCCAGCAACCCTATGATAATGCTCAGAAAACCTATGAATTGAACCATCAAATTCTGTTTGTTTGTTTTGAATGGAAGGAATACCATGACAGAAACTTGAGGACATGTCGCTGGTCATGCCAGAACCCTAGCTCAACGACACCAATCACATTCAAATTCGTTATTGCAGAAATTAAGTGGGATTTATATATAGCATGATTTGATATTCTATTCATATAGGAAACGAAAAAGCAATTTTTTTTTAACAATGACTAAACACAGGCAGACACTTGCATCTTGGTAAAGAAAATATTATCTTATTTTTTTCCCAACGTCATTGCTCTATCATTCATGACACCTATTAAGAGATTTTCTCACCTAAATACTTGTTTAGGAGTGTAGTTGAAATTGTTCTTTTTTTTTGTTCAGAAATATATTAAAATTATGTTTTTTTTTGAAATATTTTTGACATCAGTACATGAAAATGATTTAAAAATACCAAATTGTTTTAATTTCAAATTTTTTCAAAAGCGTTTTCTTAATGCATTTCCAAACACCCCCTAAAAATTTAAGCTTTTAAGTTTTTAGATGAGATGATTCCTTTACATGATATCAAAATGTTGTTGATCTAGAGGTCACGAGTTTTAATTTTACCATCCTCATTCTATATGATAAAAAATAAACATAAGGTATTGTAGATCTATGTGCAATTTCAAGTTCAAAAGACTTTCACTTGAAGATGTGTGTTAAAGAATAATATAAATCATATCTCGTAATCTCACCTAATAATTTAAAATTTTAGGTGAGATAGTTCATGAAATCACCAACAAAATTATTTACTTGGAATCTTGCGGGTGCAATTAACCAACCATGATTTCTTCAATGTTAACGATTTGAGCTCAGCAATGCCTCCCAGTAGAAAGTTGCATGTAACCACAGACATGCAACAGATCTTCATAATAGATAATACTAACACATGCAATTCACTAGCTCTTCAGCATTAATTAATTTCAATGTATCAATATATCTTAAGTTTCTATTCTAACACAAATACAATAAAATATACAATTAATAGATTTAAAATTTATTATATGAGTATAAAAAGAGTATATTTTCTGATCGGTTTATCTATATATACTTTCGTAATATATAAAAAAACATTTCTATTTATCAAAATAAAAAATGTCCATGAAAGGCAACCATATGAAAGAAAAGGGGTGTATTCCTCTCTATGATGTTGTCTCTAGTATTCTAGTGCATGATACTTTTTAAAAACATTTTTTATTTAATTTTGTCATTATTACAGTAATAATATTGATGATTTGTAAAGCAAAACATATTTTTAAAATATATTAAAAAACCAAAAAAAACTATCGCACTCTCAATCACTATTACAGAAAATACATCATTATCATTTCACAGAATCTCTTTGGCTATGTATATGGCTGCTAGCTAGCTACTCTCTTTGATCAAAATATTCTGTTACGAAAAGACTTGGTAATCCTAATTTCTTATATATTTGGTGGTGAAAAAAGGAACTCCATGAAAGCTACTTTACAAGAAAAGTACCCGTGAAATATGAGCAATGATAGTTTTTTTCCAACAAAATCAAGTTGGCATATGGAGATGATTGCATAAAAGTAAAATGATATTTTTATTTTACTGGGGGTGTTTGAAAGTGTTTTTAGAAAACAATTATGAAAAATATTGAAATTTCTTTATTTTCATTTTTTATTTTAAATTAAAATTTTTTGGGTGTTTTTAGATCATTTTAATGTGCTGATGTTAAAAATAATTTAAAAAAAAAACATCATTTTAATATATCTTTAAATAAAAATCACTTTTAAAAACAACTCTAATCATTAAAAAATCTAGTTGCTTCATGTTCAGACGAACACAAGCATACACATTTATCTTGATCTTCTAGATATGTATATCAAGTTGAAATAGTGTTGTCAATTAGCTTGAGGATATCATTTTCTTTCCTACAAATATGTAGGTACCCACACCTATATATAATATATAGGGCATGAAAAATAAATATTATAGCACTAGAGAGATTATTTTTAGATTCTAATAAAGAATTGATAATTTTACCCTTTACTTAATCAACTTAGAAAACTAAACTCAGAGGTAAAATGATATTTTTATTAGAGTCTTGAAGTCTTTTAATTTTTTAGAAAAATGAAATACAAAGAAAATATAATCATATAATTGGTTACCAAGTGCTTTTTTGAGATTTCATATTTTTTGGCACAATAAAATTACCAACTCACTCTTAGTATCATAATTAATTTAGGCTTGTTTTTAGGGCATTTTTGGGTCTTCATGTGGGATTATTTTGCTATAACATGATTAATTGAGGGGTAAATTGGTATTTTACATTAATTAAAAAATATTCCTAGTTTTAATTGTTAATTTAAGATAATAATGAAATATTGAAACTAGTTCAAGTGCCCATATATATATATGTTCTAGCCGAAAATGAAAATAAATAAATAAAAAGAAAGTGAAGCACTCCATTGATTGTCACACCTCACATAGTACGGTGACAATTATTATTTCTTGCTCTCTTTAATTCAAGATCGTGATTAAAGATTAGAAACGTGTTCTTCATATTTATTTTCTGTAAAGCTCAAAAAGTGTGGACTGGACAAGAAAAAGGTAAAAATAAAAAAAAAATACAACCAACATACATTATAAATCTATTTCTCAGCAATACTTGAATATATTCACTAGGATTCATGAGCATGGAAGTAAACATGAGAGCCTTCTTGTCAAGTTCTTCATCATCTTTAATTAGGGTCCCTATATTATCTTCCTAAGAAAACAAATCATTGAATAATAATTACCTGATGATCATGGCCTCTTTTAAAAAGCTGCTTTATCAGGATATGGCTTACGAGAACTGTACTGCTTCTCTTCTTTAATAATAGAACCTTCATGAATTAATTCGGTGGTTACTGATTTTAATCATCTTCAATCCAACTCCTCAGCTGTCAAAATGGGGCCTTCCACCCTTGCCTGCGACACCTATGAGTTTCATTAATTGACAAGAAAGATATGAACTGGCCATGTTCTAGACTTCTTAAATAAAATTTATTTATTTGATTATAACGAGTGAAGACTCATCAATACAAAAACAAATAATCACAAAGTTATATAATATGAAAATGATGTGAAAATAATTCGTTAATGTAGTGAGATTTTCTCACATAATTTTCTGGTTTGATTTTTGAATTGAAGGTACTAGAATAAATGGAATTAATATTAAGAATTCTAGCTAACTTCTAGAATTTTATTTATTATATGAAATATTTCTTGGGTATATAAACACTAATTCTATTCGAAATATATATATATATATATATAAGAGAAAAAGCTATGAAGAGAATAAAATTCTTAAAGAGCAGAAGAAAACATATATATTACTATATATATAAACCGCTTTGTGTTTTTACTGTACGAATGCACAGTAACACTTAGTATAAATATATGTTGTTGAGAAAAATAAACGGATGTTAAGGTAGCCGAGTTGGTCCAAGGAGAGAGATTAAAGCTGTATACTGAAAGGGCGTGGGTTCGAATCCCACTCTCAACTGATTTTAACCCCTGTCGATTTGCATTCTTCTTTGGAACCCTGACCTTTTTCTTCCTAGCAATTATCTAATTTTCTTGCCAGATAATTTCCGCAGGCCCTTCTTCTATGTATTCCCAGTCATCATCCTCATGGCACCCATTCTCCTTTCCATCCTGTCACATTTGACATTTAAATTCATATATAAAGCAAACAATTTGTTTCCCAGTTCCTAATTTACCGCTTCAATTTCCTTTTTCATTTTCTCAGCAACCAAACAGAGTACTAAAGATATGGGATTTAGCATCACTTCTAAAACAACAATTTTCAATTCACAAATTCAAATTAAAAAAAACTAAATGTTTTGATTTCTTGCAGTTTTGTCATTCAATTGGAATTAATTATATATTTTGTTTTTCATTTGGCATTTATTATTTTAAATTTTTAGTTAGTGTTCATTCATTTTTTTTTGCCGGTCTTTCTTGGACAGTGTTTGTTTTTTTGTCTATATTTATTCATTTATACTTTTAGATTATTATTTTTTTCGGTTCATTTTTTATCGGGGGTTTATTTTTATTAGGTTCCGTTCTGAAATTTTAATTTATGTTGGTGATAATTTTAAAATTAATATTGCTCATTTTTTTCTCTTTGTTCTTTTTTTGTGTGTTTTTTGTTATTTTATCTGTTTTTTGAATCAGATAATTTTATTATTTGCACAATAATAATAATAATTTTAGTGATTATTTTTTTATTGTTTTTTTGTTAAAATATTTTAATTTTTATTTTATTTTTCGGGGAAATTTAATGATTTTAATTGTTTGAGCAGTAATGTTGATAATGATTTTAACTGTTATAGTAATGAAAATAATGGTAACGTGAGGATGAATTTTCAATTTATGTTTTCATCTTTTTATGAATAGAAAATTAACTATTTATTTTTTTATTTGATTATTACAGGTCTTTTCATAATTTATGTTTTGTTTTTAAATGTGATTTAAATTGAATTATAAAATAAACTAATCTTAATACAATGAACTCAATAATTTAGATATCTGAATCTTCTTGCTTTTTTAATGATGGTGATAATTTTATGCTGATTATTTCGTTGAAACCTACTAAATAGATACATTTATATCAATTTAAAGTTCATATATTTTATAGAAAACTTGCACTTTACAGGAATTCTATACAGATTTATTATTTTAACTAAATTTATATCATAACAAAAATACACATATACAATTAATATTTTTTTACGTTGAAAAAAATATGATGCCACCCGCGACGAGGCGCGGGGGGCATATATATATATATATATATATATATATATATATTGGAGAGAGAGAGAGAATAGAGGAAGAGAGAAGAAAACAATGATTGTCAAGAAAGTTAGGGATTTTGCTATTTTAGATAAAAAAAATTATCTACAAATTACCAATAAACAATTAAAAAATTATTAAAATCAACTGACAAAATTTCAATTCATTGATGATTCTATGTCTAATGGTCAGTGACATGGTAACGTAAATTTTACCCAAATCTCTAGAACTTTTTGACAGATTTATTTTATTAGTAATTCTATTTGTAATGGTAAATGATATGGTCATGTAATATTTATCCAAATCTCTTGAACTTTTTGATGGACTTATTATGTTGGCGATCCTATTTGTAATGGTTAATGGCATGATCATGAATTTTTTATCCAACTCTCTAAGACTTTTGATGGAGTTATTATATTAATGATATTGTCTTTAATGGCTTGTTGTATGGTCTTGTCCAACTCTTTGGAACTTTCTGATGGACTAATATCGTCGATGATTCCATTGGTATAAGGTAATTTTTTTCCTTGTATTATTATGTTCCATTTCTATCTATCCTACAAATATAGTAAAATCACAATACAATAACATCATTTCTGTTTATAATAATAAAATAAAAAAGTAAACATTTCAATGTCATGTAATAATAAATTAATGTCATTGTAAAGAAGCAATCATAAATATTACATTAAAGTAAATTTCAATGGCATTTATATTTTACAAATTAATCTTAATTATCTTCTGCTTTTTATCTTCAATTTCATCATCTTTATGTCCACCATAATCTTCTACATTGAATTTTTTCTTGTCAATATCATCATTTTCATTGATATTTGAATGTTAACTACTTCTTAATATATCATTTAAATCCTCAGCATCAATATCAATAAAAATATTCTTAGTGATATGAAAAGTTTATTTTTCTTTTAAGCAGTAGACAAAGAAACTTGATATGGATAAACTAACTCATCAAGTTTAAAAAAATATAATCTCTTGCAATTACTTCATTTTTACTATTCTAAACAACTTAAATACAACTTATAGGTTAGATTTTCACAATGGATAATCAATCAATCCTTTCTAAAAGAAGGAGTGTACATGTAATTGCAATATTAGGTTTTCACAATGTAATACACTTATTGGCATTGCTTGCGAAAATAAAAGCATCATCAATGTTATGAAGTTTAACCTTTGTATTAATTTTAACCAAATTATGATGGAAATCTGATTTGATTCTTTTTATAATGGTATCATACCAATAAAATTTGAATAAAAACACTTTATTTTACTTGTTATAATATTGCAATTCAGTCACCTCTTCTAATGTTTTATAATACTCAATTTCAAACTCATTAGAAGTTAATCCTTTAACATAAACTTCATTATTATATATACAAATGAAGGTTGTAATCTCAAAATGACCTGGGTAGAGCCTAGGTTTGCTGGCTAATACATTAGCCTCATTATGCATTGAATTATGTACTTTTCTAGTTGAAGCCGAGTAACAAATTATATCACTGTAATACACAGACTACTAGAGATATTTTCTTCAAAGGTTTGATGAGTTAACCCTCTTATCTCTTGAGATTTCTTGGTAGTAATAAAAGAAGGATCCTATGAGAAGCATTGCTCCCACCATATCATAGATGGATTCTAGTGTGCCACCCCTTTTTCTTCTAGGACATAGTCAAATAAACCCATATCGTTAATTGATTTTTTCAGTATTAGGTTGGAACTTGAAATCCTTTTCAAGGGCAATGACGTTTCTCTTATGGGACACAAAACTGATTTCTTAGGTCCATGTTTTTATTTAAAGGCTAGAAAAGGAAAAAAAATAATGGTGAAAAATATCTGAAATAGGTTTTATCCTTTTGGATTGATTAAAGACTTTTATATGAAGTAGTTTCCGGGAAATCAAAAGAAAAAAGTGAAAAAAAGAACAAAACTAAGAACAACTAAGGTTATAGTGAAATTTTCATTTCCCTCATGCTAGCAAGTGAATGACCTTTCATGTCATTTGAAATCTCTAAAAATCCACTCAATTATTGCATTAAATATAAAGCCACCGTTTTACTTTTTAAGGGAGACTTGCCCCCAATAAGAACAAGTCACTTAGCTCTAAAAATCTCAATAGTTTCACATGGGACAAACAATATCTTATATAAGATAAAATCTTTCATCAATATTTTTTACCTTTAAAAATCTTTGCATATTGAATACATAAAAACTTAGGGGATAACTAATGAATTAATATTTTTCATATATTATTTTTACCTAGATCCTTGTTGAGAAGAGCTAAGGTCGGGTGAATGGTCCAAACAATCTTTGGGCACAACTAAAACCTAAGGCCAAACTTGTATGGGTTTGAAAATGCTACCAAACCCATCATTTTTAGGCTTAACCAGACATTAAACCCTATTATTCACAAGTCTAGAAAGACTACTATACTTAGTATATGTGGTTTCAGCAAAGCGCCGAGCTTAATCATATATAGGTCTTGCAAGACCACTAAACCCAACATTCCTAAGCTCAACTAAGTGCTGAGTTTAATCATATATGGATCTAGCAAGGTTACCAGACCCAATATTTCTAGGCTTGACCAAGTGTTGAGCCTAATTTTACATGAGTCTAACAAAGTTAACATACCCAATATATTTTGGCACTGTCAAATGATGACTTTTCTTTTGGTAAATTCAAAGATATTTTTCTCTGATTAAGTTAGAGATATTTTCCTTTAATAAAATTAAAAATATTTTTCTTCATTAAAACAATGAAGGAGATTTTATACGTTTGTCCCTTCTCTATGAAAAAACTCATAAATACATAAGTAACCTTTCTAACTTGGGGTTCCAAATCTCAATTCTTCTTTTCATATATATTTTAAAAAATTTCTCTCTAAGATATCATGAGTCCCTCTCAAAAATATATTTACTTAAGCCTTATAGAGCCCTTAAATCTAACAAAGAGAAACTTTTGCAAATATTAGAGCATTAATTACTTGTTACCTCGATTAGATCAAATTTTCAATATTAAAAGATTAACCAATAATCTAAGATATAAGTTTTGACCCAAGCTACTTGGATTTTTTAGGATATCATCACACTATGTAAAATTGAATGTTTTATTTTGAAAATCTTGTACAAGATGAAGTGAAATTTAGTGATGAAGGGGAATATCAATTCTATAACCAAAGCTAATAAAAAACATTCATGGATGTTTATTAAAAAGAAAAACTATACCTATATTAATAGTAAATCAAGATATCTATCTATCTATCTATCTATCTATCTATCTATCTATATATATTTATGATTTTTATAATTTTTAAAAAATCAAATTCAAACATATTATTTATAAATAAAAAATTATATATATATATATATATATTAAAAGAATAAATACCAATTAGGATGAATAATGGAGCGGATCATAGTTTAATGGAGTGCTATGAAATTAATTAATAACTCCAAATAAGAGAGCGGGAAAACAATAAGATTGCATTTTTTATGAAAGATTTGATTCTCTTTATATAAATCATGCTCTTTTCACTATTGTCAGATGCTAATTTGTCAGCACTTGCCATTCGTTGGTTATAATTTATAAGACCCACATCTATTTAACTTTTATGCATATTTTATTTTATTTTTCCTATGAGAGGCCTCCATCATTACCTACCTAGCTAGTTGTCTAGTTGAGTTTTAGGGTGGGTTGTAACGTTGTTTAACCTGTTTTTTTATTTTAAAAATATTAAATTGATGTATTTTAAATATAATTTTTATATTTTTAATGGACTTATGTCAAAATCAAAAATAAATAATATTATTTCAATATATTTTTAAAAAGCAACATATCACCAAATCCACAATTAAATTTGTATCCACAATTAAATTTGTATTTTTCTTTCCAGCTTACATTATCATCCCTTTTTCTTTTTCTCAGATCAAACACTGTAATCCCTTTGATCTCCAAACTAGCCACTTGAATTCACAAGGCTCAAGTGCTCTCGAATTCCTATAAAACTTACCACAGCAGATCACATCTTGACTAACAAGTGCTCTCGAAAGAAGGCAAAAATTGGCAGACTACAAAACTTATGCTAAAATTGGGAGTCGGCTGAAAAACTTTGGCAAGTTTAAGAAACGTTTCAAGAAAACAACAGCAACTCGAAACGGGGAATGCCATTTTAGAAGCTTAAAGGTTGAACGGATGATTTTATTGGATGACAAAGGCTGCCCTTTAAGTGTCTGTTGACTATAAATATACAATTTTTTTATGCGAAAAAATTCAAGTCCTTGAAAAATTTACTTTATAGGTATAGATGAATAAGTAAAACTTTGATTGTTCTAGACTTTTATAACGGGTTTACGTTCTGACTCAAATTCGAGACCAGCTGTATAGATTTCAAGTCCTCTACTTTCACGCTACTTTCCTTGAAGACTTTTTTTTTTCTACTGTTCTTGCCTAAGTTACTTTTTTTTCAAGCAATAAGATATAATATTAAATTAACTTTTATCTAATTAGAGATTAAGTTCTTATTCAAAGAATAAATAGCTCTTAATGATGGTCTCAAAGACTCTATTTTTTTTTTAAAAAAAAAATATTAAAGAGAAAAGTATTTTTTATCACCTAACCTATCCTTGAGATTTCGTATACTATGATAGATTTTTCAAGAGATATTGTTCTACTAGAACTATATAATGAGTTTTTTTTTTTTTTTTTGTATTTTACAAAAATATCTCTTAAAAAGGTTTTTTTTTTTTTGTGTGTGTTTATATAGAATTGATGTCATCTTTAATATCAATAATTAATAATTGCATTAATGAATTTAATCTTTATTGGTGGAGAATACCACTCACTACTTTTTAATAAAGAAATAATTAAAAAAAATGGAAGTAAGTAGCACCTACAAAAATGATTGGCGAAAAGGAATTTCTTGAAGAATCATAGAAAAAATCGACAATGAATCAGGCAAATTTTAAATATTTAAAGGAAGTGAAGTGATAAGATGGATCGAAGCAATTGCTCTATGATGTCCATGCACTTGGTAATTAAGATGCATAGTAAAACTATATATGTATGCAACCACCTTTAAGTTGCTTAGTAAAACTACAACTAATCCATGGAGCAAAGAATATTAAATGATTATATTGTTTTTAGAATAAATATAATTTGTTTTTTGAAATATAGCAAAATGATTATATTTCTTTTAAAATAAATAAATAAATAAAAATTTAACTAGTGCTGCATGGGTTATGTTTGGTTATTAAGTTAAATTAGAACACTTTTGTAATTAAATAAATATAAATATTATTTTAAAGGTGGTTTAACATATGTAAGACACGTGTTAGAGTTGGGTTAAAGACGTGTCGTTTGAGTAATGCATGCGAGGTGATGTGACTAAATGATGGCTTACAAGATGTATTTTGAAATTTGAATTGTTTCAATGACCTCTCTATCTCTGAGAGGCGTGTGTAGCACACGGTTCTCAGGTTTGGTGTTGACGAAGTTTTTATTTTTTTTTCTTTCCTCCTATGCTCTATCCTTTTCAATTTTCTTACCTGAATTTTAAATTTTCAAAGTAGTCACTATTTGTTTTGTTTAAAATAATTTATAATTTTATTTTCAATTAAATCCTATAATTATTTTTCATATTTCAGATTTGATCCTTATTTGCTATTTATTTTACTTCAAGAACTGAGCTTTGTAGTTGAGCGAGAGTCAAGAATTTCATCCCTCAACCAAATTTTAAGAGATTCGCCTGTGTTTTCTTTTATTTCTTAAATCTCATCTCTAATTCTTTTATAATTCTTTAATCTAGTTCTAGATTTAATCAAACCCAATATAAATTAATACCCAATCAAAGCCTAACCAGGAAGAGAATAAAAAAAGAAAAAAAGAAAGGCATAGATCATTGTTTTGCGTCCATTGTCTAGGTCATAGATTTTGCGTATTAACTTGGATCAATACAATACATTATTATCTTTTCATTTTAATCTCTATTTTTTTTTGAAATTTTATTCCTTTAACAATATGTTATTTCACATTTGAATTGAGATTAAGTTATCATTTATGATTTTTTATTTATTTTCATGACGATAAAATATTTTTCATATCAAAATCAATTTTTTTAGTTAAGTTTAATTAGAAAATTATCCAAGATTAGCATATTATTAAAAAACAATTTCTCAACGTAAAATTTTCTTTCAATAAAAAATTATTTATAGTTTGTATAATTTATATGAATTTAATAAATAAGATTCCATACAAAGAGTCATCTACGCGTTCCCAAATACGTATATTTCATCACAAGTCACACCAAGACCTTTTTTTTTTGACAAAAGAAATGTTTCCTTACATTGCATCTCATGCAAACATCAGAATCATATACCTAATTCGTACCATGCAGATTTGGTAGTACTTTCTTGTATACATTCTTTATTTTATTTGACATTCGTGCACCATCGGTGTTTTTTTTCTAGAATTGAATTGGAGTGTGTTCGTCACAACCCACGTCATTTCAAAGAAGATAAATTTGTTTTCAACATTGTTTTTTAAAGAGAAATAAATGCGGGAGAATTAGTTTATTGTTGTATCGTGTAACAAAACAATATAAAAAAATATTTCATCTAAAAAATTAAATTATTTGATGAAAATATTTTGAGTTTGAAACTTGCATAAATATAAACTACCTTATACTTTATTTTTATCAAATAGAATAAGACTGATGAAATTTGAACTCCTGACCGCTGGGTCAACAAGCTCTAATACCATATCTAGAAATCATTTCATCTAGAAACTTAAGTTATTAAATAAGGTCTCAGAATATGATTTATATTATTCTTTAACAAATAAAAACTATATATTTATACTGGAATAGTAAAATACATTAGTTGCCTACAATTACTTCTACAAAACAAATAAGTAAATAACTAGTATTAACTCACGATATTTACTGCTTATTTTGTGCACATTAAAGCAATAATAATAGAGAAATGGAAAGTAAATTCATGTTTATATATATATATATAGAGAGAGAGAGAGAGAGAGAGAGAGAGAGAGATTCTCCCCCGAACCAGCATACAAGTTGACGGAGGATATAAAGGGTAGTGCTGATAAGTAAAAGAAGTGGTTGTTCCGTCAATTGCTGGCCAAAATCATGATTAGGGATAGAATTTAGAGGGATAACGATCATGATTAGAAATGAGAAGCACAAGGACCTTCTAACAGAATATTTTTGATGTAGTGCTTGCTAGTATAGTGGTACCGTTATATGAGAGACCACTAATGTAGTGTTTGCAAGTGGCTAAAGTGTGTATTTGTTGGTGAATAAAATAAGAATTGTTTGTCTCTTTGCCTGCTCAATTCATGCCATCATCAATCGTAATATTTATAAGGGATTACTACTAGGGTTTGTCATATATAAAATTAATTAAATCAAACGTGGGATTGACTTGATCGTTGATTTCAATTATTTAACACTAAACTTTATATCTTTTGAACTTTTTCTAGAGAGATTCTCTTGATTAGATTATTCTTAAATTAGTTTTGGTATTTATAAAGTTTGTGATGCTAATGGGGTTGTTTTTGGCTATTTGCATATAAAATTTAAGAGTTTAATGAATTACCTGTTTGGGAGTGCGATTACGGTTGTTTTTGAAAGTGTTTTTTTGTTTAGAAATGTATCAAAATAATTTTTTTTTATTTTTTTAAAATTATTTTTGACATCAGCATATCAAAATAATCTAAAAATACTAAATTTTTTTAATTTATAAATAAAAATACAAAATTTTCAATTTTTTTCATAATCACTCTCCGATCGCAATGACAAACAGCCCCGAAATAAGATAATTGTAAAACATTTTGATAAAATAATACAATTTATTTTTATTGTAATTTTAAAGCACGACATGTAAAGAAATCATGATTGAGAACCTCACACAAAATACAACATTAAAATGGGTTTAATTTTGTGATGTCACTTTTTCAAATCATGACAAGTTATTGTGATTTGGAATTGTGACCGTTGAAATTAAGTTATTTTATATATAAAAAAATAATTGTTTTTTTTTTTTTTAATTCAGCTAATACTTCTGGGTAGCTAAGAGGAGTGAGATAAGTTGTTGAAAAATCGTTGTTCAAATTTCTATTTTCATAGGTCACTAGCCACTTGGATGAATTTCATTGTAATTGACATTTGAGCCAAACCAGCTCTGTGCTTTTGTAGAATTGATCCGACCTGCTACAACGTAAACCTAAATTTCTGGCCTTCAAAATATAAACACGCAAAGTGATTTTGACTATATTGAACCATCAATTGTGTTGGTGCAAAATTTATATTTTAATAAACAAGTTATGTAATATTTATATTGTATTATCCTGTTTAGTTCTGCTCTTTAATATGTTCGGCCCAATACACTTTGACTGTAAGAAAATAAAATAAGAAACATTTCTGGAATCTTAATAAATGATCTAACTTTTTAGGTTAATTAATTCTATAACTTGATTATAACTAGTTATTAAGATGATATTTGAGTAGTAAACATTCTTCTACAAATATTTTCTAATAACTTCCTTTTTATGCACGAAATAGTTCTTTATATATTAAATTAATATTTTTAACACTGAAAAATATATTGAAAAAATCTGTATATATAATTTTTTTTATAAAAAATAAAAATATATAATGCACGGGTCACATAACTAGCATGCGTCTATTCGAGAGAAACACATTGTCTGCTGTCAAAAAAAGAGTGAACCAGCCGCCCAAATTGCGTGGGGGAAGGCTTCCAGTCGATAATTTTCCTCCTTTTTTATTTGTCTGTTGAATGATGTAGATCTTATCTCTAGGTTTATTGTGGCAGTTTGATGTCCTTCTAGAAGGAATGTCAAGTTCACAATACCAGTACCGTCTTTATCGTGATTTTTTTGGATAAGCCTGAGCTTTGCGTAAGGATCTTTGCCATGGGCCAGTAGTAGCTTTTTATATTTTTACGACATGGATTTAACTAGCAATTAATTCTCAACTATTTAGATTGTAGGGGAGATTAGCAATGGAACATTATTTTTTCTGTATTTTTGGAAGGAATTAAATTATTTATATATATAATCATATGAATATCTAATATATGTAAAAGAAGGTAACTTTTTCCTTATAAATTATTTCACTTTTTTTAAAAGGTTAATTTAGTTTCAAATAAATATTATGATATTTGATTTATGTTTAATTTTATGAGTGTTTATTCTTGTTATTGTATATAACTAAGTAAACATAGTTAAAAAATAAAATTTTAAACCAAGTGGAATTCATCACCTGGATTGTGAATTTGACGAGTTATGCCATTTTACTTGGATAAATCCAATATATTGATGTCTCATTATCAAAATAAAAGGTCATCTTGAATTTATTATTTTTAAAGCTAAACTATTTTTTTACTAGTCGTCTAGATGGTCTTTAGATTTACCAAGTTGACTGGATTATGAATAAAAAGAACATGTTTTAAACATCACCCATGAAAATAGAACATGAAAAGGAAGAGAACAAGGTGCATTAAGAGCAGGGCGAGGTAGAGGAAAAGGGAGAAAATCCTTCAACAAAGTTGTTACTGAGTGTTTCAAGTTAGGGCACTATCAATACGATTGTCCTGATTGGGAGACAAACGCCAACCATGCTGAAGAAGAAGAAGAAGAAGAAGAAGAAGAAGAAGAAGAAGAGTTATTGTTGATGTCCTACATTAAACTCAAACAAACCAAGAGGGAAAATATGTGGTTCCTTGACTTCGGATACAACAACTACACTAATCCCACCTAGATAATGTGTTGTTCAAAGTTAATGAAAAGAAGATGAATGATATGTTGTTTGGTGACCTTACATATTTTTATTCAACAGTTTGGCTCATCAAGTTAGCAACTTCAAATGCATGAATATGGAGCTACATACTTTGAAATTGAACATGATTGATTTTCTCATATATGCATCACATGTACCAATATTTGGTGGTTTCAAGTGATAATAACATCATAATTTCTTCAATGAAGCCTTTAAAATGACACTAAACCTTAATAAAACTAATGGATTTGTTAAGGAACCATCTCACCTAAAAGCTTAAGCTATTAGGTGAGATCCCAGAATATGATTTATATTATTCTCTAACACTCCCCTTCAAGTGAAAGCCCTTTGGGCTTAAAACTTGTACAGACCCACATTACCTTGTGCTTGATTTTTATTAAATAGAATGAGGGTGGTAAGATTCGAACACGTGACCGCTGGGTCAACAAAGTTCTGATACCATGTTAAAGAATCATCTCACCTAAAAGTTTAAGCTATTAGGTAAGGCCCCATAATATGATTTATATTATTCTCTAATAGTATTCTTCATATTTTTACACTCAAAGACTCTCAAAGGGTTCCTATCAAGGATCTATAACATGTCTCTTAAGATCAAGAGGTCATAAATGGATTGAGAACCTACCCAAACCCTATAAAATCCATATACCCCCCCCCCCCCCCCCCCCCCAAAAGGAGGGGGAAAATGGGAAAGAAACTAAAATCCTGTCATGAACTAATTTTAGGCTAAGTAATCAAGCATAACTTAAAAACTAATAAATAACATCAAAAAGTTTTAAAATAATGAGTTAAGGTAATTAGGATGGCCACATGGACTTCACCTCTAATGATTAAGAGTATATCTTCTCAACTTTGCTGCTTTCTTTTTCTTCTATCACTAACTTTCAATCCTTCTGCATCCATTTGTTCCTCCATATTGCTTTGTTATTGACTTTCAATTCTCTATAAATGTTTTTTTTTTTTGGCAATTTAGGCCCTCAATTGATTTTTTATAGATAACAACAAGAGAAAAAAAAAAAAAAAAAACTAGAAACTAAAGTAAAATTTGCAATATAGAAATCGAAGAATTGAACAAAACCTTAGCACGTAAAGCACAAGTTGGTATAATTTTGGAAATTGATGGTGCTTTTGTTGGAAAGAAAAACAGGAAAAATAGAGAGAGAGAGAGAGAGAGAGAGAGAGAGAGAGAGATTGGGTTTTAAATTGAGTTGGTCTTGTTTTTCTTTTAAAATCACCAATGGAATTTTCATCTGTATTTGTATTTTTATCGGTTACTTTATAAGAAAAGTAAAGTAACCGATAAGATTTTTTTTTTAATCACCAATTATATCTGAAATTACATATCAAAAGTTTGCATTGTATTTTTCATCATTAAACCGAGATGGAATATTTTTTGGTTCATGTTTTCAAAACAAAAATCCAATTTTCTAGTAGTGCACCAACTACACAATGTTATATATCTCTTCCCTAAACGATTTTTAATGCTAAATTCACTAGTGAAGCATCAAATTAATGTATATGCAAGAATTAATAAAGTAGTATTTTTTTAGTTTTGTTGGGTTTATGCTAAAATTACAAGTATCACATAGAAAGGTGGTGCTAAACTT
Organism: Salix caprea; assembly: GCA_964035475.1. Classification (NCBI taxonomy): domain Eukaryota; kingdom Viridiplantae; phylum Streptophyta; class Magnoliopsida; order Malpighiales; family Salicaceae; genus Salix; species Salix caprea. The sequence goes on from OZ037743.1 coordinate 1,829,175, forward strand.
GTGCTAGCTAGAATCATTTAGAGCTTGTTTGCAAGTATTTAATTAAAAATACATCAAAATATTTTTTTTTTAAATAAAAATATAATTTAGCTGTGCCAAACAGTCACTTAAAGGACAGTACCACATGAGTTCAGTAGACAATTTTTACCTTCCCCATTCCATAAAAAACTTTAGAAAATTAAGGAAGAAACAAAATGAGAAAGCATTATGAGATGCCTTTCTCACCACTTATTTCTTAGTGGATGCCATCTTGACTCTAGAGGAGGCGTTTTCTTTATTCAATGAAAGATTCAGCAGTTGTCATGTAAAATCATGGAAAGGGAAAATATAATAAGCTCAAGAAAGGAAAATGCAGGTCTACGAGAGAGTCCTCTCTCACCAATTCGTAGCTTCATGACCATTCTGTAGGACTCCCCCCTTGGACTCTAGTAGCCGTCGATCCATCTTAGGGTTTTGAAAATTATATTAATATACCAAAATTCTTGAAATATATAGTAGAATTTGCCCTACTCAGTGAATTTTTTAAGACACTATTAATTTTGGATATTGATTTTGCTCCACCCCACGAGCAGTGATCACTCTCATATTAACCTTGCGCTGCTGCCATGATGTACATAGTTGGTGACTGCAATGATAAAATGTGAAATAAAAAGTGAAAGGTAGGGGAAGAAATATAGAAATTAAGTTGCTGAGTCTCCACAAAGCACATCATGTCTTTCAGGGACCATGCATGAAAGCTATGTGCCTCCCTACCCCATTAGCTCTCACTTGCCTTCTTGTCGTTGAGGTGGTTGCTCAAGCAAAACGAGGGATCGATGTTTAGAGTGAGAAAAAAAAATCATTACTTTTTGGGATTTTATTTAAAAAATAATATAAATTATATTTTGAGACTTTACTTAATAGGTTAAGCAGTTAAGTGAGATGATTTATTGACAGCTACCGTATCCATTTGGTTCTTGCTTCTATTCAAGTATACTTTATATAAATACTGCTGTATTGCATAATAAAATAAAGGTGTACTGATATTTTCAAGGGCAGCAACTCTTTTTGATTTGCTGGTTCTTATTACTTTTTTCTCAGGCTTTCCTCATTCTACTTTTTTTTGTTTTGTTTATTTATTTATTTAATTATTTTGATGGACCCAAGTGTTAGTACCTATATTGTGGGGCTAAAAAAACCCTACCCTCTTTCTCTCTTTAGCTTCAACTTATAGGTTAGCTCTCCCCAAGGCTTAGAACCCACACTAAGTACATTAATAGCATTGATTTCAAAACTTTTCATGCATTTTTGGACCCTTCCCTCACATGCCCTACAAACCATTATAAATTATCATGACTGCATTACCCTTTACGCACCCTCTCTCCTCAACATTGTCTCTCTCATCCTCTTCTCCCGCTCCTCTGCTTCTCTCATTACATGTACAGTGATCATATATTTTCATCAAGCCTCGCTACCTAGCTTTATAAAATCATCAATTGCCCTAGCTATAATGCCTGAGGATATGATGAATCTATCTATAAATGGTCAGTCTCAGGTCCCTCCAGGCTTTAGATTTCACCCGACAGAAGAAGAGCTTCTTCACTACTACCTCAGGAAGAAAGTTGCGAACGAGAAGATAGACCTCGATGTGATTCGTGAGGTTGATCTTAACAAGCTTGAGCCATGGGACATCCAGGGTAATAATTAAGCTGTTTTGATCTCCGTTTGTATCCTTCTTCTCTGCATAACTTGTTTCCTGTTTTCCAAACCTGTTGGCTAACGAAATTTTCCTTTCTTGGGACTGCAGAGAAGTGCAAAATAGGATCTACGCCTCAGAATGATTGGTATTTCTTTAGTCACAAAGACAAGAAATACCCCACAGGGACTAGAACAAATCGAGCTACGGCTGCTGGGTTTTGGAAAGCCACTGGCCGTGATAAGATCATCTATAGCGGGTTTAAGAGAATTGGATTGAGAAAGACCCTTGTGTTTTACAGAGGAAGAGCTCCACATGGACAGAAATCCGACTGGATCATGCATGAATATAGGCTTGATGACAACACCCACGACACTAATGTAAGCCATATACTTAATTTTAATTCACATGTTTGAATATCCTATACTCTTGCCTTTTCTTGTCTTGTCTCTGTTTTTTTCTTTTTCTTTTTTCTACTAAAAAGGTACCTGGACCATTCTTTATAATTAAAGTGAAGCTGATTTCAAAGCTCAAAACTAAACAAATGAAAATTATATACACTCTTTTATTTGTTATAAAAACAGGATTCAAATTTGAGATCTCATACAGTATTTACACTCTTCTATTGGTATATATTTCTTCTATGTTCGGTTCTAGGCTTCTAGCTCACATGGTCTTGATTTGTTCACTCTCTTAATCCGGCAGGTTTCAAACCTTATAGGAGAGGGAATCCCTGAAGAAGGGTGGGTGGTTTGCCGGGTATTTAGAAAGAAGAACTATCAAAAGACCCTGGAGAGTCCCAAAAGCTCATCAAGCTCCTTGGATTCAAAGGCTCAGCAGATTCTTGGTTCCGGGAATGATGGAGTTCTTGATCAAATACTACTCTATATGGGAAGGACTTGCAAGATGGAGAATGAAACATTTAGCAACATGAATATCTCCAACAACAACAGTAGTTTAAGGTTTCTCTCATCAAACAACAGCATCAGTGAAGGGCTCCATGAAAGATTCATGCACCTTCCTCGGCTCGATAGCCCACCACTCCCTTCTATTCCAATGTGCAGTCCATCTTTCGATCAAGATCGAAGTTTCAAATCTTGTTATCAGCAATCGTACGATGAGATGCTGACAGAGAATGAACCTTCCTCCTCAAACCAAATTGGCAACTGCGCTTTCGAAATGATCTCATCATCCGTGATTCATGACTCCAAGTCCGGGCAACTTAACGATTGGGTAACTCTTGATCGTCTGGTGGCATCGCAGCTTAATGGACAGGAAGCGGAGACATCCAAGCATTTATCCATCTTTAGTACTGACCCAGAAAACATCCAAGCAAATACTTCTAATGTGTATGCCAACGAGAATGACCTGTGGGGGTTCGCTAAATCACCGTCTCCATCATCATCGTCGGACCCATTATGCCACTTGTCGGTATAACAAAAGTGCTCAATATTGTACACCCTATAGAATAATATAGAAACCCTCAAAGTCTAGGTACGTATACGTTATATAGTAGTCTTTATGTATCTAGTGCATGCATGTATTGCATAAATAAGCTTAAATTTGGGTGATATATATAGTTTTTAGAAATATTTGAGATGGGATGGCATAGTCAATCCACACCATTTTGTAAATTTCCTAAACAACGATATATGTCATCAACTTTATTCCAACTTTCTGAGTGATTTGCTCTTCCTACTTGTAATCATATCCAAAGGTGATTGAGGTCTTACCTAAATTCGTTAAAACATATTGAAAAAGCTTGACAAGCCAATTATAGCACAAATTAAGCTGACTTTAATGTGGTATTGGGGTCGGCACATACTCACACAAATGATATTACCCACATGGCATGCTGATATTGTAAAGATGCCAATGATCCAGAATTGATCGATTGGTTATTGTTTTGTCGAAGAATAGTGAGAGGTCATGGGGTCTCAAAACCTATTCTACGTACCAATAAAGATGACAAGTATCAAAGAAAGATGAGTTATCTTTATGCTATAGTTGATAAAATCATTAGCAATAGGGAGCAAAGTGTAGTGGGAGCAAAGTGTAGTGCAGTGGTCCTGTCCTAGACATAGAACTTCTAAGTTCATGTGTTTTGTAAATAGAAATCTATACTTTGCTGGTTTATATTTTTGGAAATTACTTAATCCCTCATTTTAGGCTTCTAATTAATCGTTGAATAATGATTTCTTTAGTTACATAGCGATGTACAAGAAAAGAACAAATACGAATCCAAGGTTTAATTTATGATCCATCTTGGGACCTATATATATAAAATATATATGAAAGGATCGAAGTGATAGAACGTTATTTGGCATTCCACAAACTCGGCAATTATAACCATGGTGTCGAAAAATATCAGTCAATTATACGTGTAATTACTATAAATTTTTAAGTGTTGTACGTCCTCCTCCATAAATATTTATGGTGAATATGTTTGCGATTATTTTTTTAAATATTTTTCGTTCATAAATATATTAAAATAATATTTTTTTTATTTTAAAAAAATTAATTTTGATATTAACACATAAAAATGATGCAAAAAAATATTTAAAAAATAATAATTTAAAAAAAAATCAAATACACTTTAAAAATATAATGACAAAAATCACTTTAATATTTAAATTTCAAAGTAAGATGAGCAAAGCCTAACGATTTCCCTTATCTCTAACATCCCTGGATGAACGGGGACTGTCCATTATTCTCTGACAGTGCCATCAATCTACATCTATCGTTCATTTCTTAGGAATCTGTCGGGAAACCAATTTCGAAAAGACATTTTTGTATAGATTACTGATAGCATGACCACGTAGGTACACCTAAAAGTACAATAAATTATAGAGAAACACCTGTTATGTCATACACTACTATATTTCCATATTAATCAGCATATACGATGATTCATATGTGAATTTGTGAGGCACTGATAGCATGATCATTTTGCTTTGTTTGCTTACTTTTCTCTTGCACTATCTTTTTATTTTCCACCTGTCACTCAGTGCTGGTTCTTTTGCAATATTAATGATGGAAATCTATTTTAATGAAAAAATATATATGATGGATAAATTTAATTTAAGATCTTAAGTGTATGAAGACACTGGGAATCTTAAGCTGCATTTTTATGTTATTTTTGTTTGGGAATAATATAAAATATATTTTGAGGTCTCACCTAACAGTTTAAATTTTTAGGTGGGATGGTTTCTTAACATGATATCACAGCCTTGTTAACCCAAACTCGGCAATTATAACCGTGATGTTGAAAAATATCAGTCAATTATATGTGTAATTGCTACAAATTTTTAAGTGTTGTACGTCCTCCTCCAATATTTATGGTCCTTTGGAAGTATGTTTATGATTATTTTTAAAAATATTTTTCATACAGAAATATATTAAAATATTTAAAAAAAAATTATTTTTGATATTAGTACATGAAAATGATTTATAGACATAAAAAAATTTAATTTAAAATAAAAAAAATAAGAAATTCAAATACACTTTAATAACACAATGACAAAAATACTTTAATATTTAAATTTCAAAGTAAGATGAGCAAAGCCTAACGATTTCCCTTATCTCTAACATCCTTGGATGAACGGGGACTGTCCACAGGCGTTTGGTATTGTGGTTGAAACGCCGATTTAACCAAAGACAAGTTCACAGGCGTTTGGTAACAACAAATAGCAGTTTAATTTGTTGTGGGACCCACCACAAATATCGATCGAATTTGCTTGTTTGAAGAAGCAGAAAACTCATACTTTTACTGCTTCTCAAACTGTTAATACTACGCCTCCTGTCTTTGCCATTCTCATGCATCCTCGCAAAAACCCATTGTAGAGAAGCAAAATTAATTATTGACCAGAGAGAAGAGAAGCAGAGGAAAAAAAACCCATTAAAAAGAAGCAAAATTAAACGCGCATGCTCATCTCTCTCTCTCCCCCCAAGCTATTGGAGAAGTTTAGAGAGGGGAACGAGGGGTCTGGAAAGGGGGAGGAGTGGATGGAGAAGTCGAGAGAGAGGGGATAGGGGAGGGGCAGGGGGGAGTCGATGGAGACATCAAGAGAGGGGAGGGGTGGTCTGCGGGTCTGGAGAGAGGGGGGGAGGGGAGGGTCTGGTCGGAGGAGGGTTATATTTTTTAAATATTAAAATAATGTAATAATCTAAAAACTTAATTAAAACATAAATAAATATATTAAAGTTATCACTATATAACTTTTAACTCGTAATCCTAATTTTATTTCAGATGATATTTTACCAGATGTTGTTCCTCGATCAACTAGTCAGGGATTGCAGAAGCCTTCACGTATGGATTTAGTTCGTGATGGAATTACAAATAATTTGATGAAGTACTTAAATTATGAAATTATTTATTACATTATGAAATTATGATTATTAATACAATATATATATATATATATATATATATATATATATATATATATATATATATAAATTGTGTATTTGTTTATGCTCTTTAAAGTAATTTCAATTTCACAAGTTGAAAGCAATATGAAAAACTTGGTAACCAAACACATGAAACTGTTTTGCATTAAGTTCAAACTCAACCACAGTTTTAACCAAACACTTCAAAATTATTATGAACCGCGGCTAAAAGTGTTTTTCATAAAAAAAAAAAATTTAAAACCTCAACCACAAAAGCAAAAGCAATACCAAACAAGGACTGGGAATCTTAAGCTGCATTTTTATGTTATTTTTTGTTGTAGGAAATTATAATTTTATTCATTACAATTTTCACACGAATCAAATTGAGATTTGGAAATCGGTTTTAATTAAGTAAACAAGGACTTGCTTAATATAGCAGAAATCATTTACCTTATGAGTAGCATCTCCTCCTCTTCATTCTTATTTTTTTCAGACTGTTCATAGAATGATTTTTTTCCATGCATCTCAAACTCGGAAATATCTTACCATCACTTATTAATGAGGTAACAAGCCACACTTCTAAGATCTATTAAAAGAAGTAAGTGTGTAATAAGTTTCTGAAATCTCCTTTCATCGATATATCCAACAACTACACCACTTAAAATCCATTTAAAATTCGTAAATTTATCCGATTAGTCATAGGTTTATGAACTAACCTTCAGCTGATGCAAATAAATAAAAAGAAAAACATTATATGTATAGTGAGAACAAAAAACCAAATAAAACCATAGATTTTAGATCATATAGATTTGAATCTATAATTATTTGAACCATTGAAAACATCATATCTAATAATTTGATATGAAATTATTAAGAAGAAGAAAAGAGGGAAATAATGAAGAAGAAAAAAAGGGTTGTCGCCAATGATTATTTGATCAACGAAATCAAATAGCCACGGTTGCATGGCCTGAATTTTCACTCTTTTTTTTTTCTGGGTTTGTTAGGTGATCCTCTCTCATGCATCACCTAATAATCAAATAGACCTAATCTACTACAACCAGTTGAGCAGTTCTCACTAAATATTGAAAGTTTTTATGATGACATATCAGTCAAATACACAAAATGGTAATAAAGCCTTGCACTCCTGTCCTCAAACTTGCTTTTGATGAGGAAATCGTGGATTGATTTTGTCAAAAGTTATTGGAAATTTGAAATCCCTTTTGGCTTCCCATGACAAGATAGACCATTACCTCTTGGGAATGATCAAAATATTAATTATCTAAATTGAAAAAGAAAAAAGAAAAACAGAGAGTGCGCTCGCTCTAATATGCACGCATACATGATGCATATGTGACGATTGATCAGGGCAAGACACATTTGCTTCGTAGCAGCTTCCTGGAGAATATTTTTTAGCCTTTAAACAAGTTCTCATTCACTGAACTTTACCTTGTTACGTACCATCCGATAATGACTAATCATTATTTGGCTCTAATTGCAGATGTTAAGCTTCATCAATAATTTCTTTCGTATGGCCCAACTTTTTATTCGTACGTGTTCTTTTCTTTTATAACTAATTAAGCTAGCCTGTAAGGACCCAACAACTACTTTTTCGGTGCAAGTAATTGACCTAGCGATTGATTTCCATCAGTGATCTCTCGTCCATCAATTTTATACAAAAAAGATAGAAATACTGATGTGAAGAAGCTTTGATTAAGATTGACAATATAGCCAAACAAGTCTTTGTATATTGGTAGGGTTAATCTATCATGTAGGACTTAATTTATGCTCGGTATCATGCATCTAACCCCATTAAATCGCAATTTTCGTAGCGCGCTCATTGGCAATTGGACTGTAACTTCAGCACAGTACAATTAGAGTGTGTGTTTGTCTACAGATTAGAGATCTTTAATCCTGATTTAGTTGATCCAATAGCGTCAAGGAGTTATTGGAGGATAAGGTTCGCACAGTGGGGAAAACACTAATGTTTTGTAATGATGGTTTTGTTAGATGTGATCAAAACTTATTGGCACAGAGATGTTGCCAAAAAGAGAGAGGCTGAGACGTGCCCATCGGCAACTAATTAAATCTGTGCATGTAGAGGGTGATATTTACGTGGATGATGCTGTTGTTACTCCATTTTCAAGCGATGGAATGGCAACAAGCCCTCGTCCGTGTCTGCCCAACATTCCTTATATATATATATATATATATATATATATAGCCCCGTAATTTAACTGAAAAGAGTGGGAAATATGTAAATAAATGAGATAAAGAATATATATATATATATAGCCCCGTAATTGAACTGAAAAGAGTGGGAAATATGTAAATATATGAGATAAAGAAGGGAAATATACAGCTAGCATTTTTTTTTTATGGGATTTAAATAATTCGAATTAAACATTGCAATGGTCAATTAAGGATTAATGTTTAATTTGCAAGTTCAGAATTCTAATTTAAGGAATTCTACGTTTTTTCTTCTTCTTTTCTTGTCAATTAGACATTTTCCTTTCGTGCGTATACCCTCTCTTTCGTTTCCAAGGAATGTGACGTGATGGTAGAGGGCTTGTGATTAGCATAGCAGTTCTCGAGTTCGAGTCAGGACGTGCACTCCTTGTAAAAGTCTGAAACAACCTGAGTTTTACTCGCTCATCTAAAACTATAAAATACGCTTTATGACGATACGATGAAGTTTCTACCTTAAAAAAAGAAGTATACTCTCTCTTTCGTTCAAAAAAATTTGAAGTGTATGAACAGAAAGGAAATGAAACGAATAAAGGACTACCAAAGTGAAGTTACATCAATGGTTGGTGGCTAAACAAACAAAAAATTTTTTATTAATTTGTGTACTAGAATGACCAAAGAAAATCGAAAATAAACATCCTATAAATATGTCATAAATACACTACAACCTAGCTTTCCCTGCATGAACCAATTAGAATAAATGGCAACATATAAATGAGGTAACATCAGTTGTTGGTGGCTGATGCCTGATTGATCAAGTTACAGAGATATGCGTGTCACAAAATAGTAATTAACATAGAAATTTGACAATAATTAGATAAAAAAAAGAAAATAATTCTGTATTTTTTTGCACAAACACTCTCTAAACATATATTCTTATAGGCATTTTATATTCTACACGAGCTCAACTTTCTTGGACTGCGTTGGAATCGCCACAGCATTCTCTCCCAAGCCGGCATTTGTTTCCGGTGTATCGATTACCTTTTTTCCTTTCCCTTTTCTCTTGATTTCTGTGCATCACCTGGAAAATAATCGCAGCCGTCCACAGTGTTATATGAGAAGTCACAAAGTCGCTTTTAACCTTGCGTCGTAGATTTTGAGTTCGAGTCAGAACATGTGTGTTTTATAAAAACTTAAAATAAACAAAATTTTACTAGATTTTCGAGACCACAAAGCGTTCTTTGATGATGGGGTTTTCTCATATAAAATAAAATATTATGTGAGATGGAATCAACAACATAATTAGTTTTTTATGTGGTGGTGGTGAATAGATTTTAGTAACTCTCCTACCACCGAGTGGTGGATCTTGTCTTGTATTTCTAACAAATGATCTTTATTTCTGTTAGGACTGAACTATCAAAGAATTTGAATGGAGCATAACATAATCCCATTTTGAAATGGTAAGAGCTCTTTGTCGTCTAATTCAAGTATATGTCCAATTGTACTTAACATTTGGTCACTGATAATTTAGTGCTTGATAATTTAGGTTGAGAAGGTATTATTCCCCCGTTGAATATTGAAAAAATGTGGTTGAAAATTTTAAAAAATCAATTCAATACGCCTCTAAATTAATTAATTATACACTTGCAATATTCATAGTCAGATTGCATTACCACCTAGGGCACATAGCATGCAAATAGTGGGCCCTAATACCCACTTGTGATTTACCTACTGCCCCCACAAAAAGGGTCTTGATGGGTTAATAGAGAGCTCCATTCTACCTTGTAGGCCCAAATCTTTACGTTGATTGTTTTTCTTCTTCCATCCTCAACTTCTGTTTTGGGGTGCAGTGATTCCAGATATTTTTAGAGAATATTTCTTTCAAAAAATATTTAATTAATATTTTTTAATATGTTGATATCAAATATATATAATTATTTTGATGTATTTTCCCACAATTCCAAACATATCTTATGATAAAAAATAAAAAATGCAGAGCAGAAGTAGATCAATAGCTAGCTGATGATGCAATGGTGTTGGTGTTTCTAGCTTCAATATTGTCCGTTGTTATCCCACCAAATGTTTGTTATGCTAAGTAGAAAAATAATTTAGTAGCTGTGATCATGATCACAAGGACAATTATCTACATACTTAGTTCAGAATATATTAAATTCACCTAATTAATCATGGCCATATGGAAATTCACTTTCATAAATGGACTCAAATTGGCATAGCATGATCGTTCTATCTTCCAATTGAATCATGCCGATTTCCAATGGTCTTTTCTCAAGATCACGACACAAATATTATGTTTTGTCATATGTGCAGGTAAGTGGATTGCTCAATCGTATACACAATCACTATTTGTGTAGCATAAAATCGTATTTAGGGGGTGTTTGGTAATATATTTGGAAAGTGTTTTTGAAAAAAATTGAATTTTTTTAATTTTTATTTTTCACTTTAAATTTAAAAAATTTGGTATTTTTAGATCATTTTGATGTGCAAATATCAAAAATGATTTTAAAAAAAATCATTTTAATGTATTTTTAAACGAAAAATATTTTCAAAAACAATTTCAACCACACTCCTAAATAGTTATTTACTTTCTTAACCTTACCTCCTTCTAGGCCAGGGCTGGTCTTAGTGACTGTTTGAGAGTGTGGTTGATGTTGTTTTTAAAGTGTTTTTCATTCAGAAATACATCAAAATAATGATTTTTTTTATTTTTTAAAATTATTTTTGATATCATCACATCAAAATGATCGCAATACACAATTTTTTTATTTTTTTTTGAAAAAATTCAAATTTCTTCAAAAGTGTTTTTCAAACGAACTCCCAAACACCCCTTTACTGATCAAGCCTTGTCCCTAACTTTTTATGGGAATTAGAGGATTTCCTTCGTGGATGGAGAAAATCATCAAACAATCTTAAAATGAATCGTATGCGTGATGTAATTTCAATTCAAAAACACAAATGATATCCAACAAAAACATGTGGGTTTGATGGCTGTGGGGGTGAAGATTGTAAGGAGAGAGCTCAAAAGGAAGTAATTGTTAGGTGTGTAGGGTCAGATAACATGGCGAAAGGCAACATCTACGAGCTTGAAATGAAGACGGCATGCTATAATTCTAGATAAATAATTCAAGTTCTGAGTCCTGTAGCTTAATCATCGTGGAAAAGCAAGACAATTGGAATAGATTCTTCATTGGTTTGTTGATGGGACTTTTTCCATCTTCTCATGCTCGACTAGCTAGTGCTGATGCAAACACACAAATGGGGGCTAGATGGTGATATTTGCGCATCAAAGCTAACAAGATTATAAAATGTATACCAATTTCTATGCAAACAAGAGAAATGGAAACCATTTGGTGTCAAATCATGCTATTTTACCTAACAATTGGACTTACCATATGCAGGGATTGACACTGCTTCTCAGTCAGGATGACACAAGATAAACAGATCCGCAATGTATAAACTCTACCGAAATCAATGTATCAATCATTTATTTATTTTGATTTAAATGATCTTTTTTCCAGCTAGAAAATGAAACCCAACATGTAAAAATGATTGATTCTTGAATTTCTTAAGTAAATCTATGAAATGGACCGGGTTTAGCACTGGTCTCGGAGGAGAAAACAATGGTATCTCTCAACATATAGTAGAGGTCCAATACTAAAGAGGAGGCCGAAGACACAATTATTATTATCATATTTAACCACCCTCTCACTGGAAATGAAAATGGGCTGCCTGCTTAAGACCACTAGATCAGGAAGCCATGTAGTGAGAGCAGCCCAACTCTTAAGTCATAACATGAAGGTAAGCTTTGCTTTTAAAAATCTATTAAGGATGAAATTGAATATAATTGCTTTTATATATAAAAATTATTTCAAATAAAATAAATACTAATTAAAAGAATACGGGTCAAATCTAAAAAGAAAATCAATTCAGGAGTTGCAACAAGCTTTTCTAGAACGAAAGGAAAAAAGAAAACGAAAAAAGAAATGTCTATTGATGACAAATCAAAGATGGAGAAGAAACATATTTCCGCCTTGGAAACAACTATCCGGCCATATATCTTAGTCCCACGCGCCACCAAAAATTGTTTGGAGCCCCACGTGCTTCCAATTTAATAATTTAAATAATATTATATAACTAGCAAAAGACGCAAGAATTACTCTCTCAATTCATTTTCATTTTTATGAATATGTTTGTGAATTCACTGTAAATTTTGAAATATTAAAAATACCCTTAAGTAATAAGTATATATTTTTTTACTTTTAAAGATAAAAAGGTCATTATATCATGCCATAAAGTTATATGAAGACCCATCCACCCCTAATAAATTCAACAATATCAATTAAAACCCCTTGAAAATACAAAATCACCCTAAAAAGCAACATTTTTCAGTTCCGTAAAGAATGGCTTAAATGTTATAATAGAAATGAATATGCAACATTAAAAGACCTATTTCCTTTTAGTTTTTTTATTTAATGTAAATGTAATTGCAATTAATGATGCAACTATATTACTCGATAATTATACTCATATTTATATAGTGTTTTGTCTATGTTTTATATATAAAATGTTTTGATATTTTTTGTTTTATGTTTTGAAAGTGTTTTTATAAAAAAAAAAAGGAGTAAATTAGAAGAAATTGACATATTTAATCTTCAGTTGATATTTTGTACAGAAATTAAGCTATAGAAGTGATTCTAATGGTATTAGAAAGCTAATATCCATACATTTCTAAAAATCTATGACAAGGAAATAAATAAAATAGAACATTAATATCATAGCCTTCGAAATCAAATCTTGCATTTTGTTAGTGTTGATCTTAAGCTATCAAAATCAATTTGATGCAAACTCAATTTTGTTGCATTCCTGATTCAAAGACCTATCAGCATATTCAATTTCAGCAGAAAACATGAATTCTGAACTCTGCCAACAAACAAATTTTGTGAAGAAACAAATCCAACTTAAATCCCAAAGCATCCAAACTGACATCAAAATCTTTATTTCAGCAATTTAGTTCATTTAAGTCAAAGATTGAAGATTTCATGCAAGGTTATTTCTTCTTTTTAGAAAAATAATTATTAAAGTATTTAAATGTAAATTTGTCCACTTAAAAGAGAATTGTTTTGTAAAGTAGGAATTAAAGTTTTCTAGGCTATAAAAAGAAAGAGAGAAAGGAAAGAATAAAAGAGAGAGAGGAGCAACCAATATAAAAAAAAAAAACACAAATACTCTCTTCCAAAAACCTTAGTTCAAGCATTCTTCTATTTTTGAGTAGTTGTTCAATAGATATGTAAAGCTAAACTATTTTTTTTTTGTTACAAGGACACAAATCTTCAGATTTGAAAAATTGTGAGATTTATTCTTTTATTTTTTAAAATTTTATATGATGAATGAATATGTTTATTTTTCTATGCATATTTCCTATTGTTTATCTTAATTACTAGAGCAATCTCTAAGTTGTTATAGTGAACAATTTATTACTAAGTTTGCTATCAAAACTAGATTTGTGATATATAAACTTGTAAAGCGACTAAACTTAATAATTGTAATGGATCTATGTTATTAATATTAAAAAAAACATTTGAATAAATAAACATGAATTATAGACAATTCTGTTATATAGGTTAATGGATTTATCTAGTTCAGAAGGTTGTTAATGAACTAAATCATTAATGCGAATATTATGATTGTTGATTGATTATAGTTAGCTATACAACAAATTTGTTAGCCAAGTAACATTAAAAAAAGATAAAAATTCAAAATTTATATTGGAGTTTCGTTTCAAAAATCAGTTCTATTTTTCGTAGATGAATGTTTACTTGTGATCAAGGTTTGTTTTCTTAATAAATTTCAGTTTTATTTAATTTTACTTAATTATTTAATTTTGTTTTAGTCTAGATAATCATCAACCAAACCTCTCAATTGCATGAAAATCTAAACTAATCTTTCTTCGTAGATCCCTTGTTTGCTTTATATTATCTTGTGTGTTTTAAGGTAAAGTAATTAATTTGTGCTTACAATTAGCTACTCAAGTCACACTCATATTATATGATGGTTAAATTTTGATGTGCTTTGTTAAAAATAAGTTTTTTTTAAAAAAAATAATAATTTAATATATTTATTAACGAAAACACTTTAAAAAACAACATCTTTCCTACTCTAAAATGGACACTAAAACGTGCAAAGAACATTGTGCCGTAGAAAGCCAAATACATACATAAATATGTTTGCATTCGTAGTACTTTTAATAAAATGAAGAGAAGGAAAGTTTTACGATGCAAGACTTTGTTGCCATTGCCGCCAAGATGTAAATCATTATGTTCGAAATCGCACCTAGCTCAGTATCAGCTAAGTCCTCTGGGAAAGTTCTCCAGAAATAAAATCAAAGCCATGAAAAAAAAGCTACCGCGGTTAAGTGTCGAATTTCGTAAATTTAACACTTTCCTAGTTTGAGGCATTTATCCCTTGACTCTGCACATATTGAATAGCAACAAAAAGAACATAAATCAATTTGAGACTACAAATTCAGCACATGATTGCAGCAGTCGCAAACATTTGGCACAAGTTAATGGAGTTCCTAGAGTGTAATCAATCATCGCCGCGGCAATGCTTGTTTGGGAATGTAGTTGTCTATTTGGGAATGTAGTTGTAATTGTTTTAAAAATATTTTTCATTTAAAAATGCATTAAAATCAATTTTTTTTAAAAATGCTTTTGAAACGTAGTGTCAAACACCCACTAATTCTACACTAGATCAACCTGGATTTTCATGTCTGTTTGAGAGTGTGATTGAAGTTGTTTTTTAAAGTGCTTTTCGTTCAGAAATGCATTAATATGATTATTTTTTATTGTTTTAAAATAATTTTGATATCAACACATCGAAATGATCTAAAAACATCAAAAAAATTAATTTAAAATAAAAAATAAAAATTTTCAAAATTTTTCAAAAACATTTTCATAACACATTCTCAAACACCCCTTTAATCTTTAGCATGATTAATTGCAACATAAAAAAATAATCTTGGGGCTCTCTCTATAACGATAGTCCAGATTGTGTGTAAGAGGCAAAGTATATATCATGCTCAAGATCTAACATAGGCAATCTATATACCATCGAAAAGAATATTTAACAACAAAAATTTCAACGCTACAAAAACTAATCAATTTAGTTCTTCCCCATGTTCTGAAGTTTTACATCTTTGTTTTAGAGTCGATCATTTCAATTCATCAGCCCCCATGTCCCAAATGTAACAGAAGAAATATGATGATCACATTTCCACAATTTATCGCTTGTATGAATCATCTAAAACAATTGAATCTTAGCAAAGTAAATCGATCATGTATCGGCTCATAGACCACATCAACAGGATTAGCACCAATTCAACACAGAACATTATCATTTCAGCTCAAATTCAAAAAAAGTAAATTGAGATAACTTACTTATGATGATACAACATAGGACTTCAGGATACAAGAGACTGTAACTTGGATCATCAGCTACAAATGGGACAAAGAACCAAACCATTCTCATTACAATCTGGGCATCTAAGCACAACAGTCCTCCCATGTTTCTGCCCCAGCTCTTCCTTGATCACCATCACCATCTTACAACTCCCATTACAAGAAAAACAGGGCAAAAACCTCACATCTCCGCACCCTTCACACACACCCTTTACTCCCTTCTTAGGCAACCCTTCTAAAACATCTCCCATTATCCCTTCCTCAACTAGTCTCATCACTTCGTCAGCCCCACCCACGTACCTTCCTTTAACAAAAACCCTAGGTGGCACCATCGCCTCTCTCTCTTTCCCTCTCATTAGCTCCATTAACTCCTCCTTAAACCCTTTATCCATGGAGACATCTCTCTCACAAATCAACACACCAAACCCTTCAAGTGCTGCACGTACCACATTACAGGCTTCAAAAGTCTTTCTTATGCCTCTCAAAGTCGTTGTGTAGATCACAACTCTGTTTTCTCCACTGGGTGGACATAGTCTCTCAAGTTTATCAATCAAACCTGTGCTTCCCTTCAAAAGAATATTTGGGTTCTTGTTTTCTTGGCTAGATAAAGGGCTTTCTTGGCACTTCTTGATAACTAAGGAGCTATCCTTCGAAAGAAGATTTGGGTTGGTATTTTCTTTGCTAAATGAAGGGGTTTCTTGATGTTTCTTGAAAAAGGATGAAAAATGGGAGCTTGCTTGGTCTTTCTTGATAATGGGAGAGAAACGAAAGCTATCGGTGTCAAGACCAGACATAAGTTCCCAAGAATCAATGATTTCTGGTTTCGACTTAGGTTCTGTAAGAGGGGTAGGGAAGATGGAGCCAAGAGTGAACCGAGGCGATGGTGTTGGAGGAGTTGTGGTGGTTTGTGGTGGTGGTGTTGGTGGTGGTAGCGGATCAAGATTGAGGAGGCCATAAGTGGTTGAAGTGAGTGAAACTATGTGGTGACTTAGCGCTGAGCTGCCTAGTTGAGCGAACTCATCCTCATTGTTAAGTAGATTAGAAGATACACAGCCCATGGTGATGGAGGTAGCTGAAGAGTGTTGTTGATGGCTGTTTTGGTGTTTGAAATTTGAAGAAGACTGAGAGGGAAAGCAAGAGTGGTCGCAGAGAGTGAAGACAAAGGATTAGATACAGGGATGACTTTTTTAGGAAGGAAATTTTAAATGAATTTGTCAGATCTCATCCACTATATTTTATTATTATTATTATTTATGAGAGTAATTTGCTTTTATTGAAAAACTTGAACTTTAAATTAATAAATTCAGTGATTAATTAATTATAATGGAATAAAGCATCATTAACATGTTTGTAAGGAAAAAATGAGATTAATCAAAGTTTTTTTTAAATAAAAAATAACAATTTATTAAAAAAAACAATAATGAGATTTTCACTTAGCATGTTTTATCCAAGTTTTAGGATTATCAAATTGACATGATAGACTATAAGGGGTGTTTGGAAATGTATTTGTAAAGTATTTTAAAAAAAAATAAAAAATATATTTTTAATTTTTACTTTAAATTAATTTTTTTGTGTTTTTAGATTATTTTCATGTGCTAATATTAAAAATTATTTTTAAAAAATAAAAAAATATTATTTTAATGCAATTTTGAACAAAACACTTTCAAAAACAAACTCAACCACACTCTCAACC
This sequence comes from Salix caprea, assembly GCA_964035475.1. Taxonomy (NCBI): domain Eukaryota; kingdom Viridiplantae; phylum Streptophyta; class Magnoliopsida; order Malpighiales; family Salicaceae; genus Salix; species Salix caprea. Next base: position 1,846,591 of record OZ037743.1, read on the forward strand.
AAACACTAAATAAGCCTATAACTATGCCCAAAATTACTTCAATTATGTAGGATCTAGTTGGAGATGCTACATATTACCACTTTTATATCCTATAGTTTAACAAAATAGTAAATTTATAACATAAAGAACATTATTTCTATAAAAAAAAAACATTTTTGTTATGGGGTATCTTAAAAGAAATCACATGGATGTTAAATGTGAGGCAATTGCAAAAAGAGAAGTGCAATTATTATTTAGGCTTTTCAAGTCACTCAAATTTGAAATTTTGTAGGGAGTAAGGCCGTTGGGCGCTAAATTTATAATTCAAAATGAAGGGGACTCGGTCTCAAGGAGTATTTAATTCGGCTCACGCTTTCTTCCCTGCGTCACCCATTCCAAGGTCAATTCACATGTCTCCGCTCCGTATTTGTAAACAAACACCACCAGGCCAAGCCCGTTTACAGAGGATACATGTCAAGATCAATCTGCTGTTCAAGATCAAAATATTGATGGTGTCGAAGTTTTTTTTTCTTCCATCCCAGCCTAAAATCAAGAATATTTACTGATTAGTTTGAGTGTTTTAAATTTTTTTATTGTTTTTAAATTATTTTCATGTTTTAATTTCAAAAATAATATTTAAAAAATAAAAAATATCATATTAATGTATTTTTAGACGATTTTTTTAAAAACATATTCAACCACACTTTCAAACAGACACTCTCTATATATATATATTTTACAAAGTACCTTCACAATAATTTTAATATATTAAAAAAATGTAGCTTCATAGTTCATACTAAGTTTTTTTTTTTTTAAATGTCCTTAAAATTGTATTAAAGTTTTGTTAATAAATTGTGTTAAAAAAAATACTATGGCCTTAGGATCTAAAGGCACAACTTGCTTTTACTTGGCCCATGCGAGCAAAATCACGTCTAGGTCCTGCTCGAGCAAGGCACCCATGGGATGGGGAAAAAAATAATTTTCATTAAATGAATGAAATAGGGAATATAATGATTATTTATTTAATGTTGCGTACTTTGTAAGAAGGATCATATATTAAGACTGAGTTAATAGATGGCAGATCCTATTGATTAATGGTCATTCTCTTCTTCTTTGTTAATTTTCTATATTATATTTTGGATTTTTTAGATTTAAATGTATCTTTACACTAATTTCGATTACTATTATGGTACATAATGTTTAGGATCACTATATTTATAAATCTTGATCCGAATAATTTGAGAGATGAGAGTCGATTAGGTCTCAAGCCACCGGATTAATTAATGCGTGGTGTCTATAACTCGTAAGTGACTACGTAACCTCATTAATAATTGAATTATCTCAATATAAATCCTATTAATTTATATAAATACATATCAGAATAATGACTACAAATTGACAGTTTTATACGGAAAACAATTATATTATATTGTAATCAAACATTTTATTTAATATATACTAAAACTAATTCGGTAATATCCATCATTGTAAAAACAAGAAATAAATTGATAACCAACAATTGATCGCTATAAAATATTTTTTATATTTTTTTCATAGAACATTTTATAGAAAGTTAATCATGAAAAATATTTTCAGCACATGAAATTCTGTAAAATGTTATACAAATAATAATTTATTTACAATATTATTCAACCATTTTAATTACTTGTCTTCATTGTCACCACCTCCCTCCTCTTTCACCACTACCACAACTATTTTACGACCATCTCCTTAATCATTATTGTAATTTTATTACTACATTCTTTACCCTCTCATCATTCCCTCATCTTTCATTACTACAAATACAAAAATATTTTAAATATAAAATATTTTGTTGGCCACATATTTTGTTATTTTTAGATGCTTGCTTTCATTTATCTTAAGTGGTGAGTAGGCTAATTTTATTGAGACACGGTGTCAAACAAACTCTTAAATTAATATGGTATAATCATTTTTTTTATTTATTTCATCAACTCAAGCCATAGAAAAGTTTAATTTCTTCTTCACAATTCCATACCAATCCGTCTTGTGTAATGGGTGAGAAGAGTAAGCAGCTCTCCTTCAAACTTAAATTCTAAGTTTTTCTGTTGGAACTTCAAATTTTTGTAGTAATTAAGCCTTTTGCCTTTCTAAGAATATCACTTTTTTTTATAGGTCCCTCTAATTTAATCATTTTAAATTTATCCCGATATTTTTTAAAACTTTGCCTAAAGGAAAACTCCTGTTCATGGGACATCAACAAGTAACAGCACCCCAATCTTCTTTCCAAAATAAATAATTTTATTTGAAAACAATTTTGACATTTATTTATTTACCGGCAAACAAATTCAAAACCAACAGAAAAGAGCAGTCTGAAATAAGAATTATTGGGGGGCAAATAGTCAGGGCCAGCACCTCATCTAAAATAATGCCATGCCACTTTTTCAGACTGACCACCACCCCCTCGATGCTGGGAAAGCCGCCTGATACTCGTGGACCTACTGGCCACTAAATGCAATAATAGACGGTACCATATGCTCATAGTATGTGCTTGGAGCTCTTCGAAAATTGAACGCCAGCTAGGAGGATCGATTTTTTTAATTGAATTTCAATTTCCGCATGTCATATTTTTATTTATTTTGCAAACATGGATCATTACTATTAAAATATCTGTTTGGAAGTGTGATTGGTATTAATTTTAAAAATATTTTTATTTCAAAATACATTAAAATGATATATTTTTTTATTTTTAAAAAATTATTTTTGATCAGCATATGAAAATGATCTAAAAACATCAAAAGTATTTAATTTAAAATATAAAATAAATGTATTTTTTAATTTGTTTTCAAAAACACATTTTAAACGAAGTGTCAATCACGGCTAGATCATTAAGGAATATGTTTCATTATATGTAATTATATAATAACCAAATAATAATCAAATTATTTTCATTCAAAATTCATTTGCAAACGCAATAACAAACAACAAACAGTTTGCCCGTTTGGTTTTGTGGTGTTAACCACGTTCCAAAAAAAGCTAACACATGACCGTTTGGTAATGCAGGAAACATGCACCAAACCATGTAAATAGTTCCTATGGCTTACCATGAAACGTGTTCCAACCACCGTTTTGTTTGAAGCAGCTTCAAGTAGCTTTTTTTCATTCCACCGACAAAAAGCCAGCCACGAATTCTTTTTTCAACTTCTACGCCCCTGTGACTTCTCAAACCCATCTTCCCCAAATTGCAAACCCATCTACTCCCTTGCAAACCCGATAAAAATACCCAAATCCCTCAGCGTCCTGGCTCCCCTCTTCTCCCCTCTGCTCCCTCACTTCTCCTCATTGTCGTTTGGCCAAAACCCATCTGCTCCAAAAATTGCAAAGCCAAAAGACCCGATTTTCAAAGGTGGAAAATTTGGAGTATGGAAGCAAAGATGGAAAATTTTACAAAGCATGCCACCTTATCAATACAAAACGCAAGTTCAAATTGTTGTTGCGTCGATGGCACTACATAACTTTATTAGAAAGAGATCGCAACATGACGTTGATTTTGTTCAATATGATTGTAATCCCAATTATATACCAGATGATTTTTTACCAGATATTATAGCGCGAGAAAGTAGTTTGGGATTGCAAAAGCCCTTATCTATGGATATTGTTCGTGATAACATTGCAAATAATTTGATGAACAAATAAAAAGAAGTGTCAATTTTACTTGACCTATTCCTTACATTATAAAAATATATTTATTAATACAAAATATGTATATATATATATATATATATATATATATATATATATGTGTGTGTGTGTGTGTGTGTGTGTGTGTGTGTGTGTCCTTCACAGTAATTTTACAAGTAAAAAGCTACATATAAAGTTTGGTAACCAAACACACAAAACTACTTTTTTTTCAACCTTAAACTCAACCACAATTTTAACCAAATATTCACTGCTTATTTTAAACCGTAATAAAAACATTTTTTTTGAAATTGTTTTTTTTTATCATAACAACAATCACAATACTAAACACACCCTAAGAGTGCGTTTCAAAATCAACTCCAGTTTTTCTTCCTTGTGCCCAAGCCCCGCAACCTGCCAAGATACTCCTCTCATTAGCCATTCGTTGCATCATCTTTTTAACTCGGACACGAGGGGGGTTAATATAACCCGGTTTTATTTGCTCTCTTATTAATTATCAGGACAAGACGCAACAGATCTGCATGCCATGTACTGTTATTTGTCTTTATTTGTTCAAATTCAGACAAGAAACATTTTTGGAAAGTAGACCTCGGAGTCAGAAGTGTTGACCAGTGTAATGAAAATGAAGCAAACTCTTCCCACTAACCCAAAAACATATCGATTCCTTTTCTATTGTTTAATAGATGGCTGGCTAGCTAACTCAGTCATTCATTCGTTGGTGGTTTCCAAGGTGTGTTTCCATTCTCTCGTCCTCTAGCTGCTCATGACATGCATGCTAGCTCCATAAAACTTGACAAATGGCATGCATTGCTCTTCAGTCCTTAACCCCATTTGTTCTGATTTCAGGTTTCAATATACATAAATCAGTAAATACATATAAAATTCTTGATGATTGTTTTGTTTTCTTTTCCATCGATAAATATCAACAAAATTACAGTCAGAAAAAAAATACAAGTACGGTGACATTGGATCAAATTATTACTAGATAATAAGGTGTAATGGACGACGTCATTCATATTTCATAAGAATTCTACAAACCAAAAGTCAGATTTCTTACTTAAACCATCGAAGGTCAGTTGTTGAACAAGGGGATATTTCTTCACCAATGCCCTCATTATAACATGAAAAATACTTTGATTGCTCCCCCATTCCAAAGTGGCAACCATGCACACTCTTGAAGCTAGGGCTCCTTAAATTCTGACTGAAACTACGATTACTACTGTCGCCAATATTGCCAAAACCATTTCCACTGGGCCCATGATCAGGAACTGGGAATGACAGACGTTTCTTTGCAGGTAGTTCTGATCCACAACGTTCTCTCTCAGGTGTTGCTGGTCTCTGCCTTGGTGCACTCTGTGACCTAACACGAGCCTTTGCTGACTCAGTTGCTGCCATGTAGTTTGGCAATATTGTAGCACCACCCCCACCATATCGACCAGGACCATTGTTATTGTAATATGAAGAGCTCAATCTTGGTGTATGTGCTGCTGAGTAGCATTTTATTTCTTCTTTCAGGCATCTCGGGCTTGCAGAACGTACTTGAAGGTGCCTGGGTTTGCAAGGAGAGGGTGTGATAGGTGATTGGTGGTGAGCAGAAAGGCTGGAGTATGATCTATGGAGAGGAGAAGTAGTAGAATGTCTGGTGGGTTGTTTATGTTGGTGATTTTGGCTTTGTGATCTTTGACATGTTGGAGTTGTACTGGAACATGAATATGGTCTAGATGTGTCCATTTCTACAGTCCTTATGTTGTTGTCTTTTCTATCTGTGGATGCCCTACTACTTATCTCCCATTGCTTTGTTGCCATCCATCGATCGAGCCACCTTGTTCTGTCTTCTAGTTCCTCTTCATCCCCTGCCGATGGGTTCCTTCTACACCTCCATTTCTTGATTTTGGGTTGCATGTAGATATTCGAGAAGTTAAATAATTAGGATATACATATTATATAGTTTTTTAAAGTACAAATCAAACACGTAGGGAGTGAGAAGACCAACCTGGCTAGAGGAAGCATAAGCCAAGGCCTTTTCGCGTTTTAAAGTAGCTTCCTCCTTACTTTGCACCATGGTTTCAATTTCTTCATTTGTGCATCGACGATCATCCCAATCATCTAGAAGAGAGCTTACATCTCTCGACTGCAACACAAAAGCCATTAACTTACTATCAAGAAGACCCACACTACCATGGTAGTAAATATTATTTCATTCCTCGAATTATGAATTATAAATGCATTTGTCTCTCACTTTTCATAGAGATTGTTGAAAATTGATAAATATATAGTAAGACGTTTGTGATCTATATTTGCACTTGTGTTGTGTGTGTTCACTTGTTTGTTGATAAAAAAATAAGAAGCTATATATTAATATTTGCTATGGTATGATAGATTCATTTCACCAATATAGTATTGCCCTTGGAAACGAAGGAGCAATATCTAGTTTTGATACACGAAAGTAACTAACATAAGAATACCACTTAACATGTATAAACATAAGGAAAATAGCGTGGGTCTATTGATCTCAATGAGGGGTTTTAATCAATTAAATGGGTCTAATAATCTCAGAAATAATTATAGTTTGGCTGATGATGGGCTCATAGTGTTAATTACAAGTACTTACCGTGGACTTTCTCTCACGAATGTCTTGAAGATATCTAGACTCCCACAAGCTATTAGTCTCAGAAAACGTGGACCTTCTGCTCCATTCATGTGAAAGCCTTGCTCGTTGCTCACGAACTCGATCTTGTACTCGAACTAAAGCTTTCATGCATTGAAGTGTTAACTTTGCTTGCTTTCTTACATTACGTCCTCGTACTAAAGCTTGTAACTTCACCAGCCCTTTTAGTGCATGCAGAGCTCTCCTTGCCTTCAATTCTCAATCAAGACAACCAAATTATCGACGAAGAAAGACATGAAAATATTGAACTGTGCAATATTTAGCAAGTTATGACTTACCAGGTAGCCTCTAAAGGCTGTTTGAATTACAATAGTAGCCCATATTTCTCTTGCGAGTCTAGCAATATTTACTGCTTCAGCTTCAGCAGCCGCAGCTTCTGCTGCAATTGCATGTCTTTTCTCGGCATCCATTGTAGGACTCACGGGTGCAGCAATAGTACTCGTAATTGTGTCTGTTATTGCAATTTTTTCTTCACATTGTTGAGCTGGAACATGGTTATTGGACTTCCTAAAAAGCCATCTTCTTTTCTCTCTCTTCTGCAAACAATCAAACCCAGAAATCCATGCACCAAGAAATCAATTCTTTGTTATACACATTAAGTACAAGTTAGTCGTTGTTCATGATAAGAGAATCATGAATTACCTTTCCTTCCTCTTCTTGGTAATGTTCTTCTCTCCTTCTGCTCTTCCTTTTCTCGTTCTCTTTACTTGGAAACCTGAATGCTCTTTTCACTATGGTCAACAATGAGGTGCCACTCTTCTTTCCCATTCAGAGAGGTAGCCAGAAAGAAAGAAAGAGATTTTACATTACAATAAAAACTAGCAAGGGCATAAAAAGAGAGCTGGAGAGGGTGGTGCTAGATATAGGTGCATGGTATTCCAGTGACATTGATTCCTTCAACAATTAATATAACTGTAAAGATGTGAAATCTGTAAGAGATAGAGCTAGATATTTATTACAAGTCTGTGAATGTGATGTTTATTTTGTGCAGAATCTAACAGAGAACGAGCTCCAATATATCCGCCATGTCTTATGTTGTCGTGTAGTGGCATGAGCTAAAAAAATTTAAAGGAGGTGTGTCAGGCATTGTAAATGATGATAAAGTGGTAGAAGAGGGCATGAGAGAGAGAGTTTTAATAGTACACAAGAATCCAAAGTCACATTAATAAGGCCTTGTTTGTTTGCTGGAAACAACTTTCCTGGAAAGTTGTTTCCGGTGTTACCAAACACCGGAAACAACTTTCCAGGAAAGTTGTTTCCAGCCAAGGAAAACACAACCCTTGACAAAAGGAAAGTGTATTCCTCTTTTAAGAACCGGAATACACTTTCCGCGAGCTAGCTAGTAAACCAACCCTTGGTTTTTGGTTTTTGTATGGTTGACTAATAAATTGTTGGACCGGTAATAGTTATTGTTTTTTTTTTAAAAAAAAATAGAAACATGTTAAAGTATTATTTTTTATAAAAAAAAAATAATAATTCTGATATTAACAATTAAAAAACACAAAAACTAATAATTTAAATCTTAAAAATTCTATTTTTTTTTAATCACCCTAAATTAAAATTTTGCATTGAGATTTTGATTTAAAATTAAAAAAAACTTATTTTAAGCTTTTAAAATTGGAAAAAATATATATTAATAATAAGTTTTACTTAAAAAATATTTCACAAGCTTATTTCTCTATAATATGATATGACATATATTGTTATATTTTATAAAATAAGCTATGTATGAATATAGGATATAATAAAAAAATTCATCATTATACTTTTTAGATTTCATTTTTTTATTTTAAGTGATTAAATATTTTATATATATTAGATAAACTTGAAAAAAAAAATAATTTATTAATAAATTATTTTCCAATTCCTTTTCCATAACACAAACAAACACTGGAAAGTGTTTTTCAGTTCATTTTCCATAACACTGCCAAACATCGGAATTCACTTTTCAGGAATTCACTTTCCAGGAAACCACTTTCCAGGAATTCACTTTTCAGGAAACCACTTTCCAGGAATTCACTTTCCAAGATTCACTTTCCAGGAAACCACTTTCCAGCAAACAAACGGGGCCTAAGATATGCTAGGTGAATAATGTGTCTGGTCCCTCAGGTCTCGAGTCTTGACTATTCCCAACTCCTCACCACAATTTTGGGCACATTAAAAAGCATTTTTTTTTGTTATATTAAACAATGGATCTATAAAAAAATTCATCATACATTTCATAGAAAATATTACTTCTTTCATCTTCGCGCGCGCACACACACAAACACATATAATATATATGCTTGTTAAGTTAATCAGATTGAATATACTCTCACATTGAAGAGAGTTAATGACGAGACGACAAATGGTCACCTTGACCCTTTATAAGAACATGTCTATTACATGGTTTTCATATGCGTTGACAACATTATCAAAATTAACAGTTTTATTAATAGAAACATTTTATTGATGGTATTTAAATTTATTTTTCATTGATAATTATCTTACCAATATCCGCTTTAGAAGAAAATCTTTCATTAGTAAAACCCTCATCGGTTGTCGCGATGATAATTTTTTTTCATGCTTCGCACGCAATCATTCTTGGAGACTGGGGAGATGTGCGCAAAGAGGTTTTATTTAATCATAAAATTATGATTACAATTTTTAGGAATCCTCACCTAGTATTAAGGTCATTAGGAAATCTAATAGTATGCGGGAGTCTGGGTAAGGGGACTTGTTGTACAAGAGAAGACTTATCATCCTAGTGCGCCATATCTAAGTCTCAATGTAGATCTCCCTCATTAAGTTGAAAACCTAATCATTCTAAGGTCTAAATTGTAACACTACATTTATTATCTTTTTAATATCTATGAGTGTACTTTGCAATGTAATTTTACACCCCAATGATTAAAGTTTGCAAAAAAAAGAACAAAATGATTATAGATTTTTGATATTTTGGCCAAAGTCTAATAGATAATCATATACTAGTTACAATATCCTATTTTCATTTTAAAATATGAGAAAAGATGCGATTTTTTATTTTTATAAAAAATATGCTTAGGAAATTTTTAGAATTCGGCCGTATGCATGAAAACAAAACATTTTTGTTTTTTTATATATATTTTGAGATGTAATTTTTTTCTTAAAATATATATTAAGACTGGGCCTGGTAGTTGGGCCATTTCGGCCCAACAACCCTTTTCGATGTTAGCATTTCTTAATAAAAAAAAAAAAAGAATATGAAGGAAAAAAGAGAAAAAAAAAACAAAAATACATTGCATGATTTAACATTTCTTAAAAGTACCAAAATTATTGAAAAAATATATTTTATAATTTACATGCATTATGAATTTAATAACAAGTTTATTAAACCCATGGTAGTCTTGATCCTAAATTTAAAAAATATACAAAAAAAAACAATTTATTTATTTTTAATATCAAGAATTACAAACTTAATTATACGTAAAATATATTCTGAATATTAAAAGAAAAAAAATATTTTAGCTTTAGAATTGCTAAGTTTGATCCATAAAGTCATGGTCCACTTTACTGAAGTGGATTTGTTTTAACCAATAGACAAGCTAATAATTAGAAAGACACAAAAAAATCTTAATAATAATAATAATAAAATAATAATATAGTTTACCTTAGATATGATATATTATGACTATCTTTTTTATATATAACTAATTCTTTTATCTAAATTCTCTAAATTAGTTAAAAATTTTAATAATAAAAATACTAGACAGCAACTACAAGTTTTTATAAACGAAAAAAAAAAATATTTATTGTTTTCACAATCCAAAAGAATAATCATCTCTCATACGCTGCAAAGCTCTGTACACTTAAAGTAAGGACGTGATGGTAAAGTGAAGACTTGCAAGGCCTTTGATTCCATAACGCTGAAGACCTTCCTTTTGTGAAATTTCCACGAACCTTCTTACATTTGAAACCAAGAAAAAAGTTTTACTGGATCGGAGGAGGAGGCCTGTTCAAACTCACCAGTGATCAGTTCACTTTTCTTGTTTTTATTCACTTGTGTTCGTACCTCTTCAATTATGAGATTGCTTTCCCTGCAAGGCTAAGCCCAAATGAGGTTCAGTTTCTAGCAATTTATGGTCGGAGAAGCAGATCAGGTGAAGAATATCCGATTAATAGTCCTTTCTTGTCTTTCAGCTCATATGATCTAGAAAATTTCACCCTACAGCCTTGTGTAATTTTTTGATCTCATGGCGTCTTCTTCTTCTTCTTCTTCTACATCAACCATCAACCTTCCAAAAAAACATCATGTCTTCCTTAGCTTTAGAGGGGAAGACACCCGTGTTGGTTTTACCAGCCACCTTCATGCAGCTTTGGAACGGAAAAACATCCTAACTTTCATAGATAATGACCTTAGGCGAGGAGAAGAAATTTCTCCATCACTTGTAGAAGCAATTGAAGACTCCATGCTCTCTGTGATCATTTTTTCCCAGAACTATGCATCTTCCAAATGGTGCTTAGATGAGCTATTGAAGATTCTTGAAAGCAGAAAAGTTAGAGGGCAGATTGCTATTCCAGTATTCTACGAGGTTGATCCTTCTGATATAAGAAAGCAAAGTGGAAGCTTTGGAGATTTATTTGCGCAACTTGTAAAGAGGAAAGCTTTGAAGATGGAGGAGGAGCAATGTTTCAGAGCTGCTTTGAACGAAGCTGCCAACATATCTGGCCATGACTCAAGGAAGATCGAGTAAGCTTTCTTTAATGTATAATATTGGTAGATTCATTTATATATAGAGGGTTTTGATTGCATGTAGCTTTTGATTTTCATACATCTATTGATTTGATAATTTGATGTTTAACTAACTTTTTTTTTTATTTCAATGATCTGAAAATGAGATTGTTTGTATCCAAAATAAACATCTTCAAAACAATTATGAATAAATGGACTAAATTGAAAGACTTTTATCATTAAGAACTCAATCAGATGCTTCAAGCAATTCAAGGAAAATCCAATTAAAATGGTAGGCTTCGACATATTATGTGAAGACAAGCAAAATTCAATTCAAATATTTTGTTTTTTCATTAAGAAACAAGGCTAAAGCCCAAAATTACATGAAAGAATAGTTATATGATTTAACTTGCTGGTAGATTTGGTTCAAGATCTAGGAGCGGGATAATAGGTCAAAATTAATTTATGATGTTTTTTTTTTTTTTAAGAAAGAACTTGATTTTTTTTTTTGTTTTGAGTTTTTTTTCAAAAAAATCAATTTAAAATAAAACTCATATCATGTGATCTTACAAAATAGATTAAGCTTTTAAACTGAAATGGTTATTTGACATGGTATTAAAGCATTACTGACCAAATTACTATCAGTTTAAATTTTATCACTTTCATTCTCGCTTCTAATTAAAATTAATTAATAATACAAATTAGTGTTGGCCTGTATAAATTTTAAGTTTAAAAAAAAAATATTAATGAATAATATAAATTATATGTTGAAACAACATTTAATAGCTTTAGTTTCTGGGCTTAACAATCTTATTGTGTACACATATATAAATTTATAACGTGCATGCATTAAATTGTCATTTTCTATCTTTCATTATGTCCATTCCAATTCACAAATGTATGTTCTTTAAATTTGTAGGTCCGAGTCTAAATTTATCGAGGTAATTGTCGAAGATATTCTGAATAAACTGTGCAAAATCTTCCCCGTCCACCCCACGAATCTTGTTGGAATTGATGAACACGTGAGGAAAATTGAATCTTTGTTGGATATGGAGAAGCAGGATGTTCGGATTGTAGGAATATGGGGAATGGGTGGTATAGGCAAAACAACTATCGCTCGAGCTGTATATAACAAAATTTGCACCAAATTTGAAGGGTTTTCCTTTATGGCGAACGTCAGGGAAGAATTAAAAAGACGCACAGTGTTTGATTTGCAGAGAAGATTTTTCTCGCGAATACTGGACCAGAAAATTTGGGAGACGAGCCCTTTCATAAAAGATAGGCTTCGCCGAAAGAAGGTGCTCATTGTTTTTGATGATGTAGATAGTTCAATGGTTTTGCAAGAATTGCTACTCGAGCAACGTGATGCATTTGGTCCTGGAAGTAGAATTCTGGTAACAAGTAGGGATCAGCAAGTGCTAAACCAAGAGGTTGACGAAACATATGAGGTCAAGGCATTGAATCACATGGATGCTCTTCTGCTCTTTAAAACGAAAGCTTTCAAGAAAACCTGTCCCACAATTGATCATATACATTTGTTGGGCAGGATGGTGACCTATACAAAAGGCAATCCACTGGCTCTTGTAGTTTTGGGCTCAGCTCTCTGCGACAAAAGCGAAGAGGATTGGTACAGTGCATCGAATGGGTTAGGCCAGATTCAAAATGTTGAAATTCTAAATGTGTTGAGGGTCAGTTTTGATGGGCTGAATACGGAGCAAAGAAGTATTTTTCTTCACATTGCATGTTTCTTCAAAGGAATCAACCGGCTCCATTTTACAAGAATATTAGAGAATAAGTGTCCTTCTGTGCATTACTACATAAGTGTTCTTATTGATAAATCTCTGGTATTGGCTTCGGACAACATACTAGGGATGCATGATTTACTACAAGAAATGGCTTATAGTATTGTTCATGAAGAATCTGAGGATCCCGGTGAACGTAGCAGGCTGTTTGATCCTGAAGATATATATAAAGTGTTGAAGGAAAACAAGGTTAAAGTTAAACTCAGGAGCTTTGTTTCCCTCTTTTTGATAGATATTTTATCTTGCTTCCACATGTTTTATGAATAATTTATTCTTTTTATTATATTTCAGGGGACAAAAAGAGTTAAAGGCATATGCCTTGACATGTCCAAATCAAGGAAAATGAGGTTGAAAACTGATTCCTTTGCAGGGATGAACTGTCTTGAATTTCTCATATTCCATAATCCCTCTTACTTCGAGGTCGAAAAAAACAAAGTGCACCTTCCTCACTCTGGCCTTGAATATCTTTCCAGTGAGCTTAGATATTTCCACTGGGATGGATTCCCTTCCAAATCTTTGCCACAGGGTTTTAGTGCTGAAAACCTCGTCCAGTTTGAGTTTTCTGAGAGCAAGGCAGAGAAACTTTGGAGTGGAAAACAGGTATGCTGCTAACATTTCTATCTATGAATTATAGAGTACCAAATTCTAATCTTCTCAGTTTCTTGCAACAGAATCTTCTGAATTTAAAAGGAATCAACCTCAGTTCCTCTCGGTGTTTGACTGAATTGCCAGATTTATCAAAAGCTAACAATTTAGAGTATATAAATCTTAGTGGCTGTGAAAGTTTAAAAAGGGTTCCATCGTCCTTTCAACATCTGGAGAAACTGAAACGCCTTGATCTTACCGACTGCCATAATCTATTAACTCTTCCTAGAAGGATTGATTCAAAATGTCTCGAACAACTTTTATAACAGGTTGCTCAAATATCAGGAATTGTCCAGATACTTGTGCGGATATAGGATATTTGGACTTAAGTGGGACTTCTGTAGAAAAGGTGCCCTTGTCAATCAAGTTGAGACAAATTTCTCTGATTGGTTGCAAAAATATTACCAAGTTTCCAGTGATTTCAGAAAAAATAAGAGTGTTGCTTTTGGATCGAACTGCTATAGAAGAGGTGCCTTCATCAATTGAGCTTCTTACGAATCTTGTGTCTTTACATATGTTCGACTGTAAAAGGCTATCTAAACTCCCAAGCAGCATCTGTAAATTGAAATTTCTTGAAAATTTCTATTTATCTGGTTGCTCAAGACTCGAGACCTTCCCAGAAATCAAGAGGCCTATGAAATCTTTGAGAACACTTTACTTGGGTAGAACAGCAATTAAGAAGCTACCATCATCAATAAGGCATCAGAAATCTTTGATATTTCTTGAGTTAGATGGAGCATCTATCAAAGAGCTACCGGAGCTTCCACCTTCATTGTGTATTTTATCAGCAAGGGATTGTGAATCATTAGAAACCATATCAAGCAGCACTTTAAGCCAATCGATACGTTTGAATCTTGCAAATTGCTTCAGATTTGATCAGAATGCAATAATGGAAGACATGCAATTGAAAATTCAGGTATCTCTACATTCCCTCTCTCTCACACACACATAGTCGATTAGATTTACTTATTCTAATAATATAATTTCTGTCATACAGTCTGGAAATATTGGAGACATGTTTCAGATTCTTTCACCAGGAAGTGAAATTCCACATTGGTTCATTAATCGAAGTTGGGGATCTTCAGTTGCCATTCAGTTGCCCTCAGACTGTCATAAGCTCAAGGCAATTGCTTTCTGCCTGATTGTTCACCATACAGTTCCATTAAATGATTTGCTTCAGGAAGATAAAGCCATAAACATTAAATGGCAATGCCATGCCAGAAGTAATAATTGTGAGCATGATGATATCATTTTCAAGACAGAATGTGAGATATATAACTTCCAGGATTCAAAGATGCGTGACTCGGATCACATGTTATTGTGGCACGAGAACTGGAAAGAAGATTCTTTCAGTAAATACTCTGACAAAGAAATTACATTTGAATTCTACCCGAAAGCAAAAGCGAAATCTTTCGATCGGAACACCTCAGAGATGGAGTTGCGTGAGATTGAAGAGCATTGCAAGGTGAAAAGCTGTGGGGTCTATCTTCTATTTGATGAGAATCCACATCTATTCAGCTTTTCTGATGAGGATTTGAGTGACCAAGAAGATGATTACTATTCTCTTTGTTCCAGCAGTTCTTCTGCTGATGAAATTGATCATGAAAATGGTGATTCAAAATCCTGCAAGACTAGCCCAGCAACGTCTTTTTTCTCCCACCGAAAGGGCTATCTCCTTCTTCTATGCTTCTTGACATTTGCTTATTTGTTTCTCTCATGGACATCCCACTTTTGTTTTGCACCTCAATTCATTCGTAAGTTGCCTTTTCTACCTTTACTACTCTTACTTCTTCTAAAAAATGTTTAGCATAAAATTATGAACAATAACTGTCTGGTCCGGAAAGTGTTTTTAGGTTCTTGTTTTTGTGGGATCATTTCTTTTGCAGTTTTAGGAGAAATAATCAAATGTTAAGTACTCATCAAGATTATCTTTGTTTTCTTCTCTCCCATTTTCTGTGCAGCTCCACCACCAACTTGAGCTTGGAAACAGAGTGATTTCATATTTCCTCTACTTCCAGATCTCGAATTTCAGGTAATAATCTAACACTCAATTCACCACTTTCATCATTTTACACACACACAAACATATGGTTGGGAATTGGTGATATTTAGTTGCTATTTTTTGTATGTTGAGTCTTTGAAATTTGAAGTTTTGGACAGGTCCTATTCAGGTTTATTCAGAGAGCAAAGCAATGAGTGAAGCTAAAAGTTTGGCAACAGAACTTACTATCATCAGATGGATTTACTTTGTCAACACCAACTGATAGACCTGTTAAAACTACTGATTGTGCTCTTTTGGTTTACGAAGGTCCCCTTTTTGTGATCAATTTATTTGGTCTGCAATATTTCAACATGTGCTCGGTGACTCTGACAAGAGTGCTGTTATAGTTATCTTCCTTGTTGCTGATTGTTTCTTATACCTATCAATGGCTATTAGTAATTTTGCATCTACTTTTTTTTTTTGTTCTGATTTATGAGTTTATTCATAGTCATACACTGCAATCTTGTCTTGTAACAGTGATCAATCCTTTTCTGAAGGAGTTTCGAGTAGATATTGAAAATTGACAAAGTTGGATTAGGAGGTGTTTAGCATTACGGGGAAGGTTATTTTTTTAAATGTTTTTTATTTGAAAATATATTAAAATAATATTGTTTTATTATTTTTAAAATTTTATTTTTGATATTAATACATAAAAACAATCCAAAAAATACTAAAACAATTGACTTGGAGCAAAAAAAAAAAAATTTAAGTGTCTTGGAAATCACGGTCATGCCATGATTATGAACAAGCTCCAAACCTGTGCTTGATCGCAATCATAGGGTGTTTATATGCTGAAGATTCAAGAATCAGCCATGACTTGTCGAGAACCTGTACATATCTGTTAGATAAAATCCTAATCAATGTAGGAATCCTTAATGAAAGAGAATGTGTTAGATTTTTTTTATTAGAATCGTTATTGAATTAGTTAGAATTCTTGTTAGATTAAAATTTTCTTTGAGTATTTTAATTCATTCATGGTCTAAGATTTAATGTCTATAAATAGACTTATAATCAAAAGTATAATTCATAAGTTTAGATAATTATGAAGAAGAGCTCATAGTTTGTATCTTCATGAGAAAACATTTAATGAAAAATATCCTTCCTCTCAATCTTTCTTTGTGTTTTTAGCTTTGTTCTTTAAGTTTAGTTTTTACCACAAGTGGTATTAGAGCTTGTGTTTAATTATTTGAGATGGTCATTCCAAACTTCTCATTTCACTATCCTTGTTTGAAAAAGGATAATTATGAGACTTGATGTATTTGAGTAAGATCTCGGCTAGGTTCCTAGAATATATGAGAAACAGTTGAAAAAGGCTTTGAGGAGCCTATAAAAGGAGTAATGTTGACTTAAGCCCAAAGGGAGGTCAAGATCGAGAATTTTTTTTATTTTTATACCTCTTATATGGACATCTAATACTCCTTTCATTGATATTTCTTGGATTAAATAGTACATAATTAATAAACTCTTACTCCAATACAATAATTCATCATCCGCAATCCCTGGGATGAAGACCTATATATCTATGAACGATCATTCATTACTTATATCAAACATGTATAAAAGAATAATGAAAACATGTATTATTTAACTATGTTAATTAAATAATTTGTAAAAATATTGATTTAGCTCAAATTTATTCAATCTATTTTAATAGTATTATTAATTTATTATCAATTATCTACATAAACTCAAATTTCTACACAATTACCAAAAACTTCAACTTGACAATAAATTTAACAAAATATAAAACAAAACCGTTAAATAAGTAATTATTTATTTTATCACAGAACACCTAAGTCACAAATTCAACATAAATTTCATCAATTTACAAATAAATATAATTTTACAAAATCTTAAACAAACCCTAACATGTACAAGTGATAAATTCATACAACAAATTTGTATGAGAAAAAACTATAAAACAAATAAACACCAATCAAAATACATATACTACAAAAAAATTGCAAAAAAAAAAAATCAACATTTTAAAATTGAGTTCAAACAAAAAAAAGACAGATTTGCTTAATTAAAGTACAAAATCCTTAAAAAAAATTGAGTCAGAACTCGAATGCTGATAAACTCAGTGTTGTGGTGGTCGAATTTGTTGCGGGGGTTGAATTGTGTTGAGATGAGAGGGAAGGGCTATTTGTTGCAGAAAAAAATGCATAAGAAAAAAGAGAAATGGAGGAGTAAGAGAAGAGGGTCAATCGTCAGGTCATAAATTAAATATCATTGAACCAACATAATTATTTCGTCGGTCATTCTGTTAGTAAAAACATCACATCACCATATGATTTTTCTTTTTGAATCCCACTATAATTCCCTTCTTAATTCCTTGGTATATATCAAAGAAATTTTTTTGCCAACATATTTATGAACATACTTTATTGTTAGGTTAATTCATTTAGTAATACTGTTTCTAAAAAATACACGTTATCATATTGTTTGATTTTATTTTCATTATTTATTTTCTTGTTGTGATTCTCTCAGTATACACTAAGAGAATTTTTCTATTATTATTTACTGATAAATATAAAGATAAAAAATTATATCAATAAAACCATCCCAATATACCAATAAAAAGATTTTCGATCTCAATTGCTTGCTGAAGAAGCCACTTTTGAGCAAACTTAGTCTGCATCCCCATTTGTTTCTGTAATGTTGGTCCAAAATCAGACATTTCAAGGCAAGGCTCTTGTTCTTGATGAAGGTACTTCTACTTCTAATTCTAATTTTCAACCTCAAGGATACTCTTGAAGCTCGAAGTCCTTCCCATCTTCTCATCTTTCATCTGGCTTCAGTGGGGTTTTTAATGGTCATCATGGAGTTTTCCATGGTTCCACGGGTGGTTTCAATGGTCCTAATGCCATGTTCACCAGTGGTGGCCATTCCAACAATAGAGGCTCTTATTTTAAAGGTCGTGGAAGAAGCCATGGTCGTTATCAACCTAGTCCACACCCTTATCAAGGTCAGCCTTATTCTAGTCCTAGTATTCTTGTTCTTGGCATTGACATTCCCATCTGTCAAATCTATAGCAAGAAAGGCCATGTAGCTGCTGATTGCTATCAACGACATAATCAATCATCTTCTTCTACCTCTTCAGTCCAATGTCAGATTTGTTGGAAATTTGGGCATTCTGTTATTCAGTGTTATCATAGAGGCAACTTCTCTTATCAAGGTAGACCTCCTTCCACTAATCTTAGCGCAATGCATGCAAATTTTCCTTCTTCCACATCTACTGAGCAATTTTGGGTTGCTGACATTGGAGCAATAACTCATATGACCTTTGACTTAGCTCAACTCAACCTAGCTACTCCTTTCTCAGGATCAGATACTATTGCCACTGCAGGAGGTTAAGGTTAATTTGAGCATTTCTAATGTTGGTTCTTCTATTCTGGCTGTTCCACAGTGCTCTTTACAATTAACACAAGTTCTGCATGTGCCTAAGCTGTCACAACACGTTCTATCAATTCGTAGGTTATGTAAAGATAACAATTGCAGATTTATTTATGATGCATTTGGCTTTTGCATTCAGGACAAGATCACAGGGAGGGTTCTTCTCTAGGGACTGTGTAGAGATGGCTTGTATTCTATTCCTTTCTCCATTTTCTCCATCCCACAATGCTCTACTTCTTTATCCACCCTGAGCACTGCTACCTTTTTGGATACATTGCCTTCCCCTACCATCTCTCAGACTCTGTCAGGTTTGGATTCTGCTACATAGTCTCCTCTCCCTGTGGATCCTGACTTTCATCCTGAGAATCTTTGTGTAGTTTTGCCTCTATCACCTATGAATCTTCACTCATTGACAACCAGGTCTAAGAATGTATTTCAAAAAAGAGGGCTTATTCTACTTCTATCTAGTCTATTGATTTCTCTCATGTTGAACCTAGTTCGTTCAAGACTGCTTCTAAAATTGATGAATGGCAATCTGCTATGCGAGAGGAAATTGATGTTCTTCATGCACAAGACACTTGAGACTTGGTTCCCCTACCACATGCCAAAAATCTTGTCAGTTGTAAATGGGTCTATAGAATGAAGAAAAATATAGATGGATTAATTGCTAGATATAAGGCTCGCCTCGTTGCCAAGGGCTTCAGTCAAGAAGAAGACATTGATTATAATGAAACTTTCAGTCTTGTGGTGAAACCCACCATTGTTCAGTTGGTACTTGCTCGTGCAGCTCAGTTTCATTGGCCTTTAAAGAAACTTGATGTTAAAAATGCATTTCTGCATGGTATTCTTCAAGAGGAGGTTTATATGACTCAACAACAAGGCTTTACAAGCAAGCTTTATCCTGACTTTGTTTGCAGACTACGCAAGTCCTTGTATGGGTTAAAACAGGCTCCTTGTGCCTGGAATTACAGATTTACAAGTTTCTTACCTAGCTTGGGGTTTCAAGCATCGTTTGTCGATCCTTCTTTATTTGTTCAAAACTCCTCTCATGGCACTATGATTTTACTTCTCTATATAGACAATATTCTTCTCATAAACAATCATTCCTCTCTACTTACATCAATTATTAATGCCTTAACTTAGGAATTTGATATGAAGGATTTAGGCAAGTTGACGTATTTTATGGGACTGCAAATTTCTTATTCTTCCTTTGGCTTGTTTGTGTCTCAAGCCAAATATATCAAGGAATTACTTGATCAGGTTAATTTACAAAATTCAAAGTCATGTGCCACTCCTTGTCTTCCTTATCATCACCTGCTCAAGGATGATGGTAAGCCTTATTCTCGTCCACAACAGTATAGGAGTATTGTTGGAGCTCTGCAGTATCCCATCTTCACACGTCCTGACATTGCCTTCTCTGTGAATCAAGCTTGTCAATTCATGCATAATCCTATGAAATCTCATGTTGTTGCAGTGAAAAGAATCTTGTGATACCTCAAAGGTACTCTTGACTATGGCATTCACTTTCAGCCTGACACTCTTAATCTATAAGCTTACAGTGATGCTGACTGGGCTTGTGATCCCAATGACCGACAATCTGTTTCTGGCTTTGTTGTTTACTTAGGATCAAGTCCTATTTCATGGGCTTCTAAGAAACACCATACTGTCTCTCATTCATCTGTTGTGGCTGAATATAGAGCTAAAGCTATTGCTGCTGCAGAGCTTACATGGATTCGTCAACTATTCTGTGATATTCATGTCCCTCTGCTTATTCCTCATTTAATTCATTGTGATAATATCTCTGCTATTTCTCTATATATAAACTATTCATATAAAGATTTAATTGCATTTATATAGTTGAATTTTTCTTTTCTTTTTTTTCTCTCACTGTTTTGTTTAGCTCTACTCTATGGAGTGTTTTTCTTTTGAATTAATTTCTGTTTTGCAAACTGTTATACTCAACCTCACTAGTATTGACGTTTTTTTCCCCTCTTTTTTGCCTCTCTAAAATTCAAAAACCTTCCAGTTTTCAAAAATTGTTATACAAAATAATGTTGGTTTTATTTTAAAATAAAAATAAATCTTAATTTTAATATGATTTGATTGAGTGAACTGAATTACAAGCTAGCCAATTGAGTAAAACTCATTATTTTATAATAGCCATGTATTTTGTAGAAGGCGAGAGAGAGAAGAAATTTTATTCAGTCCTGCATTTATCTTGACACCTAAGCCCGCTCATGCTCTGTGTGGGCCTCCAGTCATATGGGTTTTCATTGAAACAAAAGCCTTCTACGTATAGTTCAAGTAGCCCAAGGACTCGACCATATAGGCTTAGATTTTGATTTGGGCCTGTCTCCTATGTCCAGACTTGCAGAATTGTGTGCTTCGGATGATTCCGTAGCTAAGACTTAACCTTAACCAAATTTCAATTAAAGCTATTAAAATTGATTAGTCAACTCAGTAAAAGATCTGCAAGGACTTGTCTCTTCCAAAAACTCCTCACCGCTTTTGCTTTTTTTTCTTTAATCTTTATAGCAGTTTGATGTCCTTACAACCAAATCATTCCCAATTAGAATGTTACATTAATAATAATAATAATAAATGCTGTAACATTCTCTAATATTCATATCTAAATGCCTTACGAATATACCAATTTTGGTCACACATAGTTTCTTAAAATTTTATTTATAACGATTTATTAAAGAAATTATATCAAATATACACTCCAAATGCAAGTTTATCTAATTAAATATATAATTATTACAACTTACTCTAGTACATATCAATTTGAAGCCTTATCTAAGCTATTTTGTACATAACTAAACTAGTTGGTTAACTCATACGTTAAATTCATGAGTTTTGATTTAGATTCTGGATTTAAAAAACCTTTTATTCATCAGATTTTACTTATTTTTAATTATTATTTATTTCTTATTTAAAATAATTTATACGATAATTGTTTTTAATTTCATTTTATCTCAACCTTTTTCTTAACAATGCTTATCCTTATTTGTTTTATAACATTTTTAAAAAATATTTATTTTAATTTATTTTTCAAATGTAGTTAAACACTAAAACATATTTTATAATATTATCAAATATCAAAATTAATTTTTGTTTCTCAAGTTTAAAGTTTGTTTAGAAATGCGATTGAAGTTTTTTTTTAAATATTTTTTATTTAGAAATATATCAAAAAAATAAAAAAATAATTAAAAAAAATTAAAAAAAAATGATCTTTTAAAAATATATTTTAAAAGGAGTTACAAACCTCCACTTAATTTAAAATATAAACACAACATGAAAACTAAATCATTGATCTGTCAGAATTGTCATTAAATTTGACAATTATGAGTAAATGATCATTAATGCCGGCAATGATGAAATCCCTAACTCCATGTGAAATATCTCGCTTATTACTAAAATCTCTAATCAATAGGTGGCCAGAGATGTGTCCATTTTCGTAAAATCCTTATACCATCTAACTACTCGTGTGTTTCACGATTGCAGATTTTTTAAAATAAGATAAAGAATTATGCGTTCCGAGCTTGCGTGATAAAGGAATCTATTACATGCATATTTTTTGTTATTTCTGCTTTATTTTAGACAATTTCATTTGATTTGTAGCAAGTTGTTTAGAGTTTTAAGTGTTTTTGAGAATTATTTATTTCTTGAAAATTCAATGTATTTTCAGGTATTTAACTATTGAAATATGTTGAATTTGAGATCATATAAAGAAGCAAACAAGAAGTTGAGCTTAGAGTTCAAATACTAGTTGGTTTGTCCAAACAAGCCTGAGCACTGATTGGTTTCAGTGCGTTATAACGGGAGTTATACAACTCCGTTTCATGCGTTATGAAAAGGTGATGCACAAGCCTACAACTCTTATGAATAAAGAAGAACCCAGTTTGCTGCTTTGAAGGCTAAAAATTGAGTCGAAATGAAAAGTCTGAATCAAACCATGAATTCATGTGACCTAAACATCTCGGATTTCGACCCATTTATAGAGTTCTAGATGCCTAAAAAGTGTGAGAAGAAGTTAAGCGAAAAGAAAATAGTATTTTCTACAATTTTCCTAGAATAGGAGAGTCTTAATTCACACATTTTCTACCCCGAGATTAGCCCACAATACCAGGAAGGGCAAGAATCCATGTCAGAGAAGAAAATTAGCTTTCTTTTCATGGGAGGTTAAAGCGAGAATATGAATATCTCTTTAGGCATCAACTAATTTCTTGGGAGAATACCCTAAACACATTGTCATAACCTATTTTTGGATTATTTGCTAAAAAATAAAAAATAACAAAAATAAAATAAAAGAGGGTGATGTTGTGAAAAGAAAAAATCAACTTGGAAATTTTAAACATATTTGAGAGCTTGATTATACCTCTATTATGCCAAAACAATAAAGAAAAATACAGATTCAAGGCTAAAATAATTTATTATTTCATAAATCTGCATAAAATTAGGTTGAAAGGCATAAATATATTTTTTATAGGCAAATTTCATTCAATCGTGGGGCAATTTAAAGTATAATTATGTTTAAGAATTAATTTAGGGTCCAATTGAAAGATTTAATTAAGTGGAATGACTTAATTATATTTTAAATTGGTAAATAAATTTTATTAAGGGCTTAATTGATGAAAAATCAATTTCTGAAGCCTAATTGGAGTTTAATTGAGAAGATTGTATTTTTCGGAGATCAAATTGAATTTTTGCCAAGTCAATTGGATGAGATTAGGGATGAAATTGAAGAAACTTGATCAAATGAGGGTCAAATTGCATAAATCCAAAATTAAGGATCAAAGTAAAAAAAGACACGTAAATTTAAGGCTTCTATTGAAATTTTAGTTAGGATAAATTGCATAATATAAGAGTTTAAGGTAAATTAAGAGAACAATTAAAATAATTATAAATTAAAGGACCAAAGTGCACTTGTGCTATTCTGCAAGATTTGCAGGCGTGACTGCACTGTTCTTGGTTAAACAGTGCACACGTGCACACATGCCATCTTCTTCACACAATGAGAATCGGAAGTGGAAGAGACAATTTGTATTTGCACGCAAGGAGCATTTGAAAGGTCATTCTTCTTCCTATAAATACATGCAAATGAACGATACAAGAGGGAGAAAATAGGGAAAAAACACACAAAGGAAGAAGGAACAGAAAGCAATGCAGATATTGAAAACAAAGATTGCGACTTCTCCCTCTCTACTATTGGCAAAAAAAACTCTCTATCTCTTCATCGTCGACACTACCAGCCACAACCTCTAGCTCATAATCGATGACAACTTCTTCTTTTTACGACTGTAGATGATAGTTTCTATTGCACCTCAATAAAAACATATATAATTTCATCATTTGTTATCAATTATGTACTTTTACTATCTAAGCACTGTATTCCTATCACAACAGCCTTGCAGTCCACTTGGACCCTGCCCTAGCACATAGGTACAATCATGGCAAGTAGGACTTAGTGGGTGTTTGTGTAGTTGAGCTTAACTGTAGAGCTAAAGTGTTTGGTGAAAGGAAAATCACAATTTATATAATTGTGGGACCCATGAAAAACTAAGGTTTAACCTCAATTTATGAAAAGCACAAAAAACATGCTTTTATCGACTGGTAGGAGAAAATCATAAATTCCAAGCAAAACCTGTTGTCATGCCATTATTTATGTCATCACCCAATTTCTTGGTTACTCCCCAAAATCAACCCAAAAATAACAAAAATAAAATAAAAGGGGGTTTACGTAGGTAGAAAAATCAATGTGGAATTTTTGGTTGTTTCCGTGAGTCCGATCGTATCTCTTTTGTCCCTAAAAATAGAGGAAAATACAGATTCAATGCAAAAATAATTTATCATCGGATAAATCTGTGTAAAAATTATGTCGAGAGATATAATTATATTTTTATGGGCCAATTTGATTTAATCGTCGGCCAATTTAAAAATATAATTATGTTCGGGAATTAATTTAGGGCTCAATTAAAGGATTTAATTAAGTGCAAGGACTTAATTATACTTTAAGTTGGTCAAATTAATTTTATTAAGGGTTTAATCAGTGAAAAATCAAGTTAGAGAGCTTAATTTGGGTTCAATTAAGAAGCTGAGAATTTTCGGAGACTGAATTGAATTTTTTCAATCCAATTGTGCGAAATCAGGGGTCCAATTGAAAACAATTGAGAGTTTAATAGTCAATTGAGGGTCAAATATCATAAATTGGAAGCCAGGGACGAAAATAAAAAGAGCGTGCAAATTTAAGGCTAACATGAAATTTTTCACGGGGACACAATCGCAAAAAATTATAAGTTTAAAAAGAATTAGAAATGCGATTGAATCAATTAAAAGTTGAGGGACCAAATTGAAATTTTTTCACCCTTCCCACAATCATCGCAGGCGTGACTGCACTGTTCAGTCACCTGAACAGAGCAGGCATGCCACCTGCGAGCACAGGCGGCAACCCATCGCTGCACGCAATGGGCAGCCGAAGCGTTGCCATCCTCTGCTATAAATTTGCATGCATGCACTGGACGAAAGGGGGGAGAAAACGGGAGGAAAAATCAACAGAAATTTGGGCAAAGAAAAGCAAGAAAAAAACAGAGAGAAAGACCATAAAAACAGAGAAGATTGACGAGAAAAATCACGTAGATTGCACAGAAAAAAACAGAGATTATAGAGGAAAATTCACGTGAAAAATTGGTTAATCTTCATCCCCTCGTTTCTGGGCTCTCTCTCTCTCCCTCCTTCATCTCTCTCGGTCTGTTCTCTCCCTCTCTCTCCTCCAGTGACCACCCAAGACCTCCCTTATCATTACCGTAAGTTTCCCCTCCACGTCAGCGACCCATACACACTCTCCGGCGACGCAACAGAGTTGGTTGTAGTAGCTGCAACGTAAGCCTGACGGCTTTGAGAGCTTCCTCCGGCCACCACAGACCACCATTGCCGACGCCATCACCACTGGGACAACCACCTCGACCTCCTCTACCCAACAGTGCTAACAGGTACACGTTTCTTCACACTTGAAAAAGTATTGTTCCTTCATCTTCTTTCTTCGGCCGGCTGCATGCAGCGGGACGCAAATTGCGTCCTGCTGTTCACGCGGGCCAGGGCCTGAGGGAGACGGACCGGGCTTTGTGCCCGGCCCAAATGGCTTTTCCAGGTGGGCTTCCAGCCCACATGGACTGGAGGCCCAGTCCGCAAGGTTTGGACCGGAAGCCCACCTAGTTTTAGCCTGACCCATATACATTGGGCTGCTAGTCTGGCCCATCAGGGCTTGACTGTCAGCCCATCCCATATAAGAATGGGCTATCGGTCCGGCCCATCAGGGCTGGACTGACAGCCCACAGATTTTCCTTTTCCATTATTTTATTTTATTTTTTACTTTATTTTATTAAAAAATATATATAAAAATACAAAAATAAAAAGCATAAAAAGGTTTTGTTTTCGTGCAAACGGTCAGATTCCAAGATTTTTTCCATCATATTTTTCATAAAAAAAATATTTTGCATCTTCCTCATGTTTTAAAATAAAAATTGGATATCGTAACCGGTTTATGATTATCCATTGGAATTTGGCCAAAATATCAAAAATAATTTTAAATATTTTTGTGTACGGTGTAAAAGGATTTTTGATATAAAAAAAGATTTTTCAGATACGGTGTAAATTTGCATGGTAAAATACAGCCGTAAATAAAAAAAGGGTTTGTAGCTGCGGTGTAAATTTACTTTGTAAAGTACACCCGCAGACAAAAAAAAAAGGTTTTTGAAAATGCAGTGCAAAGTTTTTAACTTAGAAAAACAATCAAACAACAATGCAACTTACTTTAAGTAGGGTGCAATGGGGGTGATGCGTCTTCCCCTTGCACAACAAGTCTCCTTATCCTAGACTCTCGCAGACCAATAGGTTCCTAGTGACCTTAATACTAGGTGGCGACTCCTAATAATTATAGATGTAAGTTTTTATGGCTATATATCACCCAATTTTCACCGCGCGCCGTTGTCTCTCCAGAGAGGGATGGCGGGGCGCGAAGCGCGTAAAAAATCATCATCACGACAATTTATTTCGGTTAAGGAGTCATTTTCACTCTTTAAAAATAATAACGCCATTATACCCGCTTCCACACACAAAAAAAAACCCACCGACAAAGAGAACTCGAAGACAACCTAGAAACTTACAGGCTAAAACTGAAGAAGAGGGTGAAGCGAAACAATGTATCCTTGTATTCAAATGTTGGAGCTTGAATTTAGAAACAACTGCATCTTCTTTAGAAAGACTTCAAGCTTCCTCTCCTCTCTGTGGATCCAAGTGGAAGGAATGTACAAAGATAAATAAGTAAATTTTTTTTAGAGAAAATAGGAGATTTACTTTCTCCTTTTGTGTACAAAAATGTTTGCTAGGAAGCAATCGTGTAACGTTAGCATATACCGACAAGTGGCAAACCTTTCTGCTTTAAGATTTTGCTTTTTAGGTAATTTTTATTCAAAAATATATAAAATAATATTTTTTATTTTTAAAAATTTATTTTTGATACTAATATATTAAAATAATTCAAAAACAATTTAAAATATCTCTTTTTCAAAAACGCTTTTAAAACAGAGTATCAAATAAGTTATTTGGCCTAATAACATGGTTTTTTGATATTTTCTAGAATAAAACTATTTTATCTACCAATTGGCCCAAAACAAAAGCATTAAATATTAATGTTTATATTACTTTGTTAACAAATTAGGCATGGATTCATGAAAAAAATTATGGCAATCAAATTCTAATGTAATTCATTTTTCTTAAGAAAAATAAATATAAACAAATAAAATAAAACAAGTAACTAATATTATATTACTAGTTATAGCTTGAGCACTATAAAAATTCACATGATTGATTTTTCTTATAAAGAAAGAGATGAAAGGATTGCAAAGACCTTTACATATGAATTTTGTTCATGATGGAATTGCAAGTAGTTTGATGGGAGAATAAAAACAAGTGTCTAATTTACTTGAATTATTAATTACATTATATTATTATAATTATTAAATCTACAATATTTAAAAAACAACACTTTAATTTTAGTTATGAACCAAAATTTATTATAAATCAAAACTCTTAAATACAAAGAACATCAACTATGGAAAAAAAAACTAAAACAATTCTAGTAATATTGAATAATAAAATATAATAAAATATATACTTTCAAATACAAAAACATAATAAAAGAAATTCATAAAAAAATAACTAAAATAATAATCATTTTTTATATAAAAAAAATCTTACATCATTATATATATATATATATATATATATATATATATATATATATATATATATATATATATGATTTGATTATGCTGATAAAAAACATGACTTTATAAACCATGAGATATTTTCATATGAATTAGCCAATATCCTGAAAGTTCAAGTCAAGAAATTTATTCTAAAGTTCTATAATTGTAATGTTTTGGAAATGTCTAAGAATTACTAAATTAATTTCTTTCTCCATCTCAAGTCAAAAAATTAATTACAAATTTAGATTTATAAACAATCTATGTGTCCTTTGAACCTGTCCAAGAAATAGCCTTGCAGTAAGAAAACAAGAAAGAATCAAATAGCCATTGTTGACCCAAAAAAAAGAGAGTATACAATTCAAGGGAAGCAACAATGAAGATGATATCATGATAACAAATTTAAAGAAAATTATACAGCACTGATAAGAACAAGCAATTTATAAACAATTGGAAACCCTACAGAAGACATTCACTCTCCAACAACTCTTGTAACTTACTTTCATGACAAGTAATCCCTCTTCAATCAACCATGTATCAGAAAGCAACAAGACTTGTAGTAATTATTTAACCACAATTTTTTATTTTAAAAAAGCAGATGATTATCCAATCTTGTTGCACGACTGCTGAAATTAAGTTCAAGCCCTGGATGCCAACTCGGAAGCCAATATCGAAACAATCAAGTTTCACCAACAATTTCAAGTGGGAAATATATCAAAGCTTGTGTCTTATAGGGAGAGTCATGTGTTGTTGTGCTGGGCCACAATCTGGATGGTGCTTGGTCAATTCCTCGAATAGCAATGCAAATCTTTCCATAACTGGTGCACGTAAGGAAATCAGAACCATTATCCCACGCTCTCCTTCCTTGTTTCTATAGGGTAAGTAATAGGTTCCAGAATTATTAATGTCATCAGGCATAGCCTTAGATGGCCCGGTATAAACTGGCTTACCCCAACCATAATCCACCTGATCAAACCCAACACTTGTTAAATCTGACACAACATATGACTGTAACCCTTTAGGCAGACCCTTGGTAATCTCTATGAAATCTGCCAACGATCTTATGTACTCCTCGGTGATCTTATTCTTGGCATGCCTTATCAGCTCCAGAGCATACCCTAATGAGTTCAAACAAAGCTTCCTAGCATTGGTTATAGCTGCTGGCAATGCCAGCACGTTACCATAATAACCTTCTGGTACCGGCGGGTTGAATTTGGAACGAGCGTTGACGAGCATACAAATTCGCATCTCCTCGTTAGGGTTTGCTTGAGATGCTATGGCATAGCATCTCCATAAGCTTGCGGTTATTATTTCAAACTTGGAACATGGGAGTAAATGAGGAGGAACCCATTTACGAATGTTGGATAATTCCTTAGGGCCGATGATGAAACAACGGTGGGCTGCACCGTCAGTGCAGCCGCGAAATTCAGGAACGTTGAGCTCGCTAGGATCCAGAACAAGTTCATGATGATCACCATATTCGTTGTGTGTGCAGGTTACACGAGGTGGATTCCTAGCACAAAGGAACTCTCTTTGCCACACGGGTAGAATTGAAGGGGCTTGAGCACCTCGTGAGATCTCACCTATGGCACTCAATAGCTGAACTAGGCCAATAGCATCACTCATTGGGTGATTAAGACGGAAGCCAAGTATAAAACCACCACACTCCAAGCGTGTTATCTATCAAAATACAATTAAAAAAAAAATATCATTACTATTTTACTCTAGTGTGATCAGTGGAGTGTAATATAGCACAATGAGCAAACAATAAACAATTTATTTTATGTTAAATTACATATATATATACGAATACTAGCTGAGTTTTGTCAAAGAGTCAATTTTTTTGTTGGGGAGCGGCCGGGGACAATGATGTGTAATAATATAAAATGAATTTATATATTTGAATCCAAAAGCTAAGAAAATAGATTGGTAGTCATTTTCTTCGATGTGAGAGCATGCCAAATAATTAGTGGATATATCTTAGGACATGTATCAAATTGAACCATTCAAGAAAACACCGGGAAAAGGAGGAAAATAAGGAGAAAAAAGAACAGGAAAGAAAGAGCTGACAAGAAAAGAAGAAAACGTACATGATGCTGTTGACAAAAGATAAAAACAGAGAGGATGATTGCATGCGAAGCCATCGATAATTGGATTGTTGAAATTAGAAGTCTTTCTATGGTCACTCTTCCCCACCACAAGTCTCTCATCAATCATACGAAGCCATCGATAATTAGATTATTGCAATGAACCAGGATTTTTGAAGCCTTAAAATTATTCTACAAAGCTATTTATCTTTAATACCTATCATAGAATCATTTTACCTAAAAGCTCAATCTATCAGGTAAGATCTCAAGATATAATTTATATTATTCTTTAACACACCTCCTCAAGCGAAAGCCCTTTGGACTTGAAACTTGCACACAAACTCACACTACCTTGTGCTTGATTTTTATCACATAGAATGAGGGTGGTGAGATTCGAACTCGTGACCGTTGGATCAACAAGATTTTTATACCATATCATGGAACCATCTCACCTCAAGCTGTTATGTGAGGTCCCAAAATATAATTTATTATTAAGAATACAGCTGCAGATAACAGGTTACTGTTATTTCCTTTCCTGTGTAACAAGTTCTGTAAATTAGAAAAGCAGATTGTACAATAGGCTTATTTTTCATGTATATATTCTACTGCTGTAACACTTGAATATCAATCCAATATACTGAAATTAATCGCATTTCAAATTCTTACATTTATATTATTTTCTAACAATACCTACAATAAAATATTGAATGCTAAAAGAACCCAAGTACCAAAAAAGTAAATAGAAAGTTTCTTTAAAAATAAATTAGAAAGGGAAATATAGTGTAGGTTCAATCCTCCCGACTATTTACTTGTGATATCTACTATAAACTAGGCATTTTTTAAGGGAGAAAAAAAGAGAGCCAATACCACCTTGTTCATAATAATCGACAAGTACCTGAAAGATCAACAATGGGGTATTGATGATTCCTTCTGACCCTGGGATATTGTAAAGAAGTTCCTCGGCACAAGGGAACGGAGGCTGAATTGGATCACCAAACTGCTCAAGTGTAACATCAGCATCAGCTTCAATGAACAAGACACCCTCTCCTGTACAATCTACCACGAGCTTATTTTCTGGCTCTTGTCTAATCCTCCCAGCATAAGGGTAATAATACACAAGTGCTTGTGCAATTGCCTTTCTTATTACCGTCACAGGATCTGTCCCTCGCATGGACGGATTGTGTGCATAAAAAATGTAATGTGGTGATTGGAATTGCAGATATAGTTGGCGATGAATATCAGAAAGTGGTTTAAATTCATGAGGTGTGGCTTTAGCTGGCGCAACCAATTCTGGCTCACACCTTCGCACAGTGAATACAAAGGAAGTAGGAGTTGACATTGCACAAAAATAGCTAGGAATGATGCTGTAAATTGTGATCAATGGTGGCTATGGTACCACAGCAGGAGACTCGAGAATATATGGGCTTAAAATGGGATGCGTGTTCTTCCATACTCCTTGCAAATTTATATTAAGATTTGTTTTCGAAAGTGGGTGAGCAAAAGCAATACTTACGCGTTGTTAATTAAGTGATTAGGATACATAATGCTATGTCTTGACTTTTCCAGTCATTCAAGTGCTAACTTATCTATGTTATTGCTACGACGATTTTTCGCGCTTCGCGCCCAGCCATCCCTCTCTGGAGAGACAACGGCGCGCGGTGAAAATGGGGTGATATATAGCCGTAAAATTTACGACTATAATTATTAGGAGTCGCCACCTAGTATTAAGGTTACTAAGAACCTATTGGTCTGCGAAAGTCTAGGGTAAGGAGACTTGTTGTGCAAGGGGAAGACGCATCACCCTCATTACCCTACTTAAAGTAAGCTGCTTTGTTGTTTGATCGTTTTTCTAAGCTTAAAATTTCTTACATTGCATTTTCAAAAAGAACATTTTTTTTTATTATTTACCGATGTACTTTACAATGTAAATTTACATCATAGTAAAAAAAAATCTTTTTTATTATCTACGGATGTACTTTACAATGTAAATTTACACCGTAGGTAAAACCTTTTATTATTTACAGGTGTACTTTACAATATAAATATACACCGTAGTTAAAATCTTTTTTTATCTACGGGGGTACTTACAATGTAAATTTACACCGTAGTTAAAAAACCCTTTTTTATCCATGGATGTACTTTACAATGTAAATTTACACCCTAATAGATAAAACAAAAATATTTATAATTATTTTTGATATTTTGGCATAACTCCAACGGATAATCATAAACCGATTACGATATCCAATTTTTGTTTTAAAACATGAGGAAGATGCAAAATATTTTTTTTATGAAAAATATGATGGAAAAAGATCTTGGAATCCGACCGTATGCACGAAAACAACACATTTTTTTCTTTTTTTTTATTTTTGTATTTTTATATATTTTTTAATAAAATAAAGTAAAAATAAATAAATAAATAATATATAAAATAAAATCAGTGGGCTTACAGCCCACCCTGATGGGCTGGACTGACAGCCCACTCCTGCGTGGGTTGGGCTGACAGCCTAGGTGGGCTGTTAGCCCACCTTTTCATGCATTTTGGGCTGGGCACAAAGCCCGACCCACCTCACACCAGCCCGGCCTGCATGAACAATGGGACGTGAATTACCTCCCACTGCATGCAGCGCCGAGAGGAAGAAGATGATGTACAGTAATTTTTCAAGTGTGACGAAAGGTGTACCTGTTAGCACCGTTGGGTAGAGAAGGTCGAGGTGATGATTCCTGTGGTGGTGGTGGCGTCAACGGTGGCCTGTGGTGGCCGGGGGGAGCTTCCAAAGTCGTCGGGTTTGTGTTGCAGTCGCTGCGACCGTCTCTTTTGCCTTGCCGGAGACTTCGAATGAGTTACTGGCGTCGAGGGGAAGCTTACAGTGGTGATGAGGGTGGTTTTGGGTGGTTAGGAAACCGAAACTGGTGGAGAGAGAGGAGGCTCGGCCGGACTGGTTTTAGAGAGAGAGAGAGTGCTGTCGGGGAGAGAGAAAGGAGCTGCAACGGGGAAGATGGAGGAGCTGCGACGGGGACGAGAGGTGGTATTGCTGTGTGATATTTCCTTGTTTTTTTATTGTTGTTCTTTGTCTAAAAATTCTCTGCAAACTCCCTCAGAATTTCTCGTTCCTCTCCCCTGCTTTTCTCTCTATTTCCCCTGTTCTTCCTTCTTTTTTTCTCTGTAAAATCTTCCTCACTCTCTTTGTGTAAAACTCTTCTTTTTTCCTTCGTTTCCCTGTTTTCTCCCCTCTGCATGCATTTTCATGCATGTATTTATAGGCAAGAGGCAACCCTTCGGTTGCCCATTGCGTGCACCGATGAGTTGCCTCTTCACCTGAAAATGAAGAGGCAGAGGCAGAGGCGTGTCTGCACTTGTTCAGGTGACTGAACAGTGCAGTCACGCGTGATGATTTTAGGAGAGTGTAAAATGCAATTTGGTCCCTCAAGTTTTAATTGGTTCAATCGCACCCCTAATTGTTTTTAAACTTTTAACTTTCAAATGTTAGCCTTAAATTTGCGCGCCTTTTTTATTTTGGTCCCTGGCTTCCAATTTATGCTATTTGACCCTCAATTGACCATTAAACTCTCAATTGGACCCCTGATTTCGCACAATTGGCTTGGAAAAATTCAGTTCAGTCTCTGAAAATTCCCAACTTCTCATTTGAACCCGAATTAAGCTCCCTAACTTGATTTTTCACTGTGTAAGTTCTTAATAAAATTAATTTGACCAACTTATAATTAAGTCCTTGCACTTAATTAAATCCTTTAATTGGACCCTAAATTAAATCCCAAACATAATTATACTTTTAAATTGGCCGACGATTAAATGAAATTGGCCCATAAAAATATAATTATATCTCTCGTCTTAATTTTTACACATATTTATCTGATGATAAATTATTTTTGCCTTAAATCTGTAATTACCTCTACTTTTGGGGACAAAAGGGATACGATCGGACTCGCGGAAACAACCAAAAATTCCACATTGATTTTTCTACCAACGTCGACCCCCTTTTATTTTATTTTTGTTATTTTTGGATTGAATTTGGGGAGTAACCCAGAAATTGGGTTATGACATATGTCATTCACATAATCTTTGAAATAACTTGATTAAAAAAACACAAAAAATAATTCAAGTGAAACAAAGTTAATTTACTTTAATCAAACTATTGGAAACAAGATATTGATCTCATTATTGAATATGGAAGTGATAGCACACTAAACAATTGAGAATAATTAGGAGACTTAACCTAATAGTTAGCCAACCCTTTCTATATATATGAGTAGGGCAATATACAATAGTAATGGTGGAGATTACAACACAAGAATATGACTACAATATTCCCTATATAATTACATTCTATAATACGCCCCCTCAAGCTGAGGGTGGAGGATCAACCCGAAGCTTGAATCTAAAAGCATTAAGCGAAGAAGCAGGGAGTCGCTTAGTGAAGACATCGACAAGTTGATCCTGAGAGGAAATAAA
The DNA here is from genome assembly GCA_964035475.1 of Salix caprea. Taxonomy (NCBI): domain Eukaryota; kingdom Viridiplantae; phylum Streptophyta; class Magnoliopsida; order Malpighiales; family Salicaceae; genus Salix; species Salix caprea. The sequence goes on from OZ037743.1 coordinate 1,881,314, forward strand.
ACGAATCTGAATCTCTTTCTTCACAACTCTATCTCGGACGAAATGATAATCAATTTCAATATGTTTTGTGCGAGCATAAAATACAGGATTTCCAGACAAATACGTGGCACCAAGGTTGTCACACCAAATGATAGGAGCAGAAACAATCAGAATCTATAGATCTGTTAATAAGTACTGAAGCTAGATAACTTCAGCAGTGCCATCAGCTAATGCTTTGTACTGAGCTTCAGTCGAAGAACGACCAACAATGCGTTGCTTACCAGATTTCCATGAAATCAGCGTCTGACCAAAGAACACAAGGTAACCACCTGTAGATTTTCTATCCTCAATACTACCTGCCCAATATGCATATGTAAAACCATGTAAAGCAAAAGAAGAGTTGCGAGTAATATGTAAGCCATGTGATGTCGTACCACGAAGATAACACAAGATGCGTTTCACGGAAGCCCAATGAGACTCTGTAGGAGCATGCATAAACTAACATACTCGGTTAACAGCAAAGCAAATATCTAGGCGTGTGAAGGTGAGATATTGTAGAGCACCCACAATTTGCCAAAACGAGTAGCATCAGAAAACAATGTATCAGGCATAATGGTGGCTTGCATAAGACCCAGACCAGTAGACTGAACCTCAATTCTCAACAAATAATGAACATTACCCAAATCCCGAAGCTTAAATTCTGAGCTCCGTAGCTGAATGAGGCGTTGGAGCATAATAGAGTTATTACCCCTAAGTAGAATATCATCAACGTAAACCAAAAGATAACAAATATCGCTACCAACCAAGAAGATAAACAATGAGGTATCCACCTTAGAAGCACGAAAACCAATGGATAATAGAAAATCATTCAGACGAGTGTACCAAGCCCGCGGAGCCTGTTTTAACCCATATAGAGATTTATGCAATCGACACACATGAGATGGGAGAGCAGAATCAACAAAACCTGGAGGTTGTTTCATGTAAACCTCTTCATCAAGGACTCCATTTAGAAAGGCATTATAGATGTCAAGCTGATGAATTTTCTAACCACTCGAGACTGCAATGGAGAATACTAATCTAACGGTCGCCTGTTTGGTAACAGGACTAAAAGTTTTAGAGTAATCAATACCTTCTTGCTGAGTGAAGCCCCTAGCAACCAGACACGCCTTATACCTGTCAATGCTACCATCAGATCCGTGCTTAATCTTGTAAACCCACCGACTACCAACAACATTCACGGATGGATGAAATGGAACTAAAGTCCATGTTCTGTTTGCGCGTAAGGCCTGAATTTTCTCACGCATAGCATTATGCCACACCTCATATTTGTTAGCATCATGAAAAATAAGTGGCTCATGCGAGGGAGGAGAAGCTACCCGACTGAAGGGGGCAGCAGATGTTGTTGCCGTGGTGGTGGACAGCGTTGTCTTGGGCTGTCTCGGACAAAGAACCATGGGGTGTCTAGGGGCAGCTCGACATGGAGTAGTTGACAATTGAAAATGACATAGTTGTGTGCAATTTTCATTTCTTCCTGCAATAACTGCCTTTTATAAAATTTCTTGGACAATTTTCTCCCTGGATAGGAAAAAATAGAAAGTTGTCCACATTGACTTTTAGATCCACCATCGTCATTTTGTGGAACTCGATTCCATATTGTTTGAACGTCATCACCGAAAGAGTAAAACGCAAAATTTGTAATTCATCAATCAAGTATGCTTCACATATAGAACCCTCAACTTGAGCTTTATTGGTTACTTTCTTCTTCAAATAAAACATATACCTACATCATTTATGTTAATTAGTTTGAAAGATAAAAAAAAATATGAAATGAAAGTGAATAAAAATTACATTGTATGAAAGCATACTGTTCAAATGGATACACCCATCGATATTGAATGGGTCCACCAACTTGTGCCTCATAAGATAGATGTATCGTTTAGTGTTACATGGAGTCAAAGAAAAATAAGCAATTAGTCAAATGCCTTGTACTTTGTCGGCAATTAGAAAAATATTTTTTAAAATATAAAAGAAATTATTGGCCGCCCCCCAGCTAGCCCCCCCCCCCCCCCCCCCCCCCCCCCCCCCCCTCCTCATGTGTGTGTGTGTGTGTGTATCGAGAGGCTGGAAGCCTAGAATCACTTATGATCAACTTTAAAATTTATATTTAATTTTTTTAAATATATATATATATATATATATATATATATTTTACTTTAAATTAAATTTTTTTAATGTTTTTAAATCATTTTCATGTGTTGATGTCGAAATAATTTGTTGGAGTTGAAGCTAGTACTAGCAATATCGGTGTTGGTACCAGTATTAGTACTGATAATCCTTTCAATAGTAATGTTTTTGATGAATATATTATAAATAGCAAGGAAAATGACAGTCATGAGGCTGATTTTAGTTTATATAACACACCAGCAAAATATTTGTCTTAAATTTGTTAGTTTTTACATAATGATATTTATGAACATAATTGTTTTGTAATGTATTTTTAACTTATTTTGAATCATGTATAGTTATTTTGAATCATGTATGAGCCTTAACTAATGAAGTTTTATGGCCATAATTATGTTGTATTGTATTCGGAAATATTTTACTTACGATTTTACAATTTTTCTACCGACACGATTTTAGCTGCGATTTTACAATTTTTGTACGAAAAATTTTCAGATACGATTTTATGATTCGATCTTATGATCCGAGTTTCAAAAGTGTCTTCCATGTCATGTCAAAATCACGATTTTGACAACCTTGAGTGAGACAATATTTTTTCATTTTTAGCCGCCCTATGTAGCTTTATAGACCGTTTATACGGCACGGATGGTTCAAAATCGTTGACGTGTCTAACATATACTTTAGCAACTTTATTAGATTAAAAGTATTTAAAAATACCTCTTGAAGTCCATTCTAACAATGAAAAAACCTATAAGGTTTGCTCTTTGATTTTTTCGTTTTAAGGTAAATGGATCATTTTAATGTTTATAAAAATGAAAACATAAAAATGTTAATAACATTTTTTATGCTGTCTCTCCCAAGGGTAAATTCATTATTGTATTGCTCTTAAGAAACAGATATGCATAGAATACCTTTGTCTAGTAAACGATTTGTTTCTAATTTCAAGAGAAAAAAAATATTTTCACTGTTATAAAAATTGGAAAAAACACATACAAACAATTATTTAATGACAAAATATAAAAATAAAAGGACTAAAATACCCCATAAAAAATATTTTTTATAAACTAAAGAGCATAATACTAATTAAACTGTAACCATTCACAATAAACTGTATCTATAATTACAATGAATTATTGACGTAGTTTAACTTTATTTTTAATAACAAAAACAAGTTGAGTTTTAATATATAATCTTTGTATCTTCCAGCCATAATGATTTGATAGCAGTCAACTAAAAACACTAGAAATCGTTAGGATTCTAATATTAATAACGCAACTGAAAAAGAATAATAACAAAATTTATTATAAATCAAAACTCTTAAATACAAAGAACATCAACTATGGAAAAAAAAACTAAAACAATTCTAGTAATATTGAATAATAAAATAAAATAAAATATATACTTTCAAATAGAAAAACATAATAAAAGAAATTCATAAACAAAAAAATAACTAAAATAATAATCATTTTTTATATAAAAAAATCTTACATCATTATATATATGATTTGATTATGTTGATAAAAACATGACTTTATCAACCATGAGATATTTTCATATGAATTAGCCAATATCCTGATAGTTCAAGTCAAGGAATTTATTCTAATGTTCTATAATTGTAATATTTTGGAAATGTCTAAGAATTACTTATAATTAATTTCTTTCGCCATCTCAAGCCAAAAAATTAATTAAAAATTTAGATTTATAAACAATCTATGTGTCCTTTGAACCTGTCCAAGAAATAGCCTTGCTGTAAGAAAACAAGAAAGAATCAAATAGCCATTGTTGACCCAAAAAAAAAGTATACAATTCAAGGGAAGCAACAATGAAGATGATATCATGATAACAAATTTAAAGAAAATTATAGAGCACTGATAAGAACATGCAATTTATAAACAATTCGTAACCCTACAGAAGACATTCACTCTCCAACAACTCTTGTAACTTACTTTAATGACAAGTAATCCCTCTTCAATCAACCATGTATCAGAAAGGAACAAGACTTGTAGTAATTATTTAACCACAATTTTTTATTTTAAAAAACCAGATGATTATCCAATCTTGTTGCACGACTGCTGAAATTAAGTTCAAGCCCTGGATGCCAACTCGGAAGCCAATATTGAAACAATCAAGTTTCACCAACAATTTCAAGTGGGAAATATATCAAAGCTTGTGTCTTATAGGGAGAGTCATGTGTTGTTGTCCTGGGCCACAATCTGGATGGTGCTTGGTCAATTCCTCGAATAGCAATGCAAATCTTTCCATAACTGGTGCACGTAAGGAAATCAGAACCATTATCCCACGCTCTCCTTCCTTGTTTCTATAGGGTAAGTAATAGGTTCCAGAATTATTAATGTCATCAGGCATAGCCTTAGATGGCCCGGTATAAACTGGCTTACCCCAACCATAATCCACCTGATCAAACCCAACACTTGTTAAATCTGACACAACATATGACTGTAACCCTTTAGGCAGACCCTGGGTAATCTCTATGAAATCTGCCAACGATCTTATGTACTCCTCGGTGATCTTATTCTTGGCATGCCTTATCAGCTCCAGAGCATACCCTAATGAGTTCAAACAAAGCTTCCTAGCATTGGTTATAGCTGCTGGCAATGCCAGCACGTTACCATAATAACCTTCTGGTACCGGCGGGTTGAATTTGGAACGAGCGTTGACGAGCATACAAATTCGCATCTCCTCGTTAGGGTTTGCTTGAGATGCTATGGCATAGCATCTCCATAAGCTTGCGGTTATTATTTCAAACTTGGAACATGGGAGTAAATGAGGAGGAACCCATTTACGAATGTTGGATAATTCCTTAGGGCCGATGATGAAACAACGGTGGGCTGCACCGTCAGTGCAGCCGCGAAATTCAGGAACGTTGATCTCGCTAGGATCCAGAACAAGTTCATGATGATCACCATATTCGTTGTGTATGCAGGTTACACGAGGCGGATTCCTAGCACAAAGGAACTCTCTTTGCCACACAGGTAGAATTGAAGGGGCTTGAGCACCTCGTGAGATCTCACCAATGGCACTCAATAGCTGAACTAGGCCAATAGCATCACTCATTGGGTGATTAAGACGGAAGCCAAGTATAAAACCACCACACTCCAAGCGTGTTATCTATCAAAATACAATTAAAAAAATATAATTACTATTTTACTCTAGTGTGATCAGTGGAGTGTGATGTAGCACAATGAGCAAACAATAAACAATTTATTTTATGTTAAATTACATATATATTATAAATACTAGCTGAGTTTTGTCAAAGAGTCAATTTTTTTGTTGGGGAGCGGCCGGGGACAATGATGTGTAATAATATAAAATGAATTTATATATTGAATCCAGAAGCTAAGAAAATAGATTGGTAGTCATTTTCTTCGATGTGAGAGCATGCCAAATAATTAGTGGATATATCTGAGGACATGATCAAATTGAACCATTCAAGAAAATACACCGGGAAAAGGAGGAAAATAAGGAGAGAGAAAAAACAGAAAAGAAAGAGCTGACAAGGAAAGAAGAAAACATGATGCTATTGAGAAAACATAAAAACAGAGAGGATGATTGCATGCGAAGCCATCGATAATTGGATTGTTGAAATTAGAAGTCTTTCTATGGTCACTCTTCCCCACCACAAGTCTCTCATCAATCATACGAAGCCATCGATAATTAGATTATTGCAATGAACCAGGATTTTATGAAGCCTTAAAATTATTCTACAAAGCTATTTATCTTTAATACCTATCATAGAATCATTTTACCTAAAAGCTCAATCTATCAGGTAAGATCTCAAGATATAATTTATATTATTCTTTAACACACCTCCTCAAGCGAAAGCCCTTTGGACTTGAAACTTGCACACAAACTCACACTACCTTGTGGTTGATTTTTATCAAATAGAATGAGGGTGATGAGATTCGAACTCGTGACCGTTGGATCAACAAGATTTTTATACCATATCATGGAACTATCTCACCTCAAGCTGTTATGTGAGGTCCCAAAATATAATTTATTATTAAGAATACAGCTGCAGATAACAAGTTACTGTTATTTCCTTTCCTGTGTAACAAGTTCTGTAAATTAGAAAAGCAGATTGTACAATAGGCTTATTTTTCATGTATATATTCTACTGCTGTAACACTTGAATATCAATCGAATATACTGAAATTAATCGCATTTCAAATTCTTACATTTATATTATTTTCTAACAATACCTACAATAAAATATTGAATGCTAAAAGAACCCAAGTACCAAAAAAGTAAATAGAAAGTTTCTTTAAAAAAAAATTAGAAAGGGAAATATAATGTAGGTTCAATCCTCCCGACTATTTACTTGTGATATCTACTATAAACTAGGCATTTTTTAAGGGAGAAAAAAAAAGAGCCAATACCACCTTGTTCATAATAATCGACAAGTACCTGAAAGATCAACAATGGGGTATTGATGATTCCTTCTGACCCTGGGATATTGTAAAGAAGTTCCTCGGCACAAGGGAACGGAGGCTGAATTGGATCACCAAACTGCTCAAGTGTAACATCAGCATCAGCTTCAATGAACAAGACACCCTCTCCTGTACAATCCACCACGAGCTTATTTTCTGGCTCTTGTCTAATCCTCCCAGCATAAGGGTAATAATACACAAGTGCTTGTGCAATTGCCTTTCTTATTACCGTCACAGGATCTGTCCCTCGCATGGACGGATTGTGTGCATAAAAATTGTAATGTGGTGATTGGAATTGCAGATATAGTTGGCGATCAATATCAGAAAGTGGTTTAAATTCATGAGGTGTGGCTTTAGCTGGCGCAACCAATTCTGGCTCACACCTTCGCACAGTGAATACAAAGGAAGTAGGAGTTGACATTGCACAAAAATAGCTAGGAATGATGCTGTAAATTGTGATCAATGGTGGCTATGGTACCACAGCAGGAGACTCGAGAATATATGGGCTTAATGCGTGTTCTTCCATACTCCTTGCAAATTTATATTAAGATTTGTTTTCGAAAGTGGGTGAGCAAAAGCAAGACTTACGCGTTGTTAATTAAGTGATTAGGATACATACTGCTATGTCTTGACTTTTCCAGTCATTCAAGTGCTAACTTATCTATGTTATCGCGACGACAATTTTTCACGCTTCGCGCCTAGCCATCCCTCTCTAGAGAGACAACGGCGCATGGTGAAAATGGGGTGATATATAGCCGTAAAATTTACGACTATAATTATTAGGAGTCGCCTCCTAGTATTAAGGGTACTAGGAACCTATTGGTCTGCAAAAGTCTAGGGTAAGGAGACTTGTTGTGCAAGGGCAAGACGCATCACCCCCATTGCACCCTACTTAAAGTAAGCTGCATTGTTGTTTGATCGTTTTTCTAAGCTTAAAATTTCTTACATTGCATTTTCAAAAAGAACATTTTTTTTTATTATTTACCGATGTACCTTACAATGTAAATTTATATCTTAGTAAAAAAAAAATCTTTTTTATTATCTACCGATGTACTTTACAATGTAAATTTACACCATAGGTAAAACCTTTTATTATCTACTGGTGTACTTTACAATATAAATTTACATCGTAGTTAAAAAAACACTTTTTTATCCATGTATGTACTTTACAATGTAAATTTACACCCTAATAGATAAAACAAAAATATTTATAATTATTTTTGATATTTTGGCCAAACTCCAACGGATAATCATAAACCGGTTACGATATCCAATTTTTGTTTTAAAACATGAGGAAGATGCAAAATATTTCTTTTATGAAAAATATGATGGAAAAAAATCTTGGAATCCGACCGTATGCACGAAAACAACACATTTTTTTGCTTTTTTTATTTTTGTATTTTTATATATTTTTTTAATAAAATAAAGTAAAAATAAATAAATAATATATATATATATATATATATATATATATATATATATATATATATATATATATATAAAATAAAATAAGTGGGCTTACAACCCAGCCCTGATGGGCTGGACTGACAGCCCACTCCTGCGTGGGCTGGGCTGACAGCCTAGGTGGGCTGTCAGCCCACCTCTTTATGCGTTTTGGGCCGGGCACAAAGCCCCGGCCCACCTCACACCAGCTCGGCCTGCATGAACAGTGGGACGTGAATTACGTCCCACTACATGCAGCGCCGAGAGGAAGAAGATGATGTACAGTAATTTTTCAAGTGTGACGAAAGGTGTACCAGTTAGCACCGTTGGGTAGAGGAGGTCGAGGTGATGATTCCTGTGGTGGTGGCGTCGTAAACGGTGGCCTGTGGTGACCGGAGGGAGCTTCCAAAGTCGCCGGGTTTGTGCTGCAGTCGCTGGGACCGTCTCTTTTGCCTTGCCGGAGATTTCGGATGAGTTGCTGGCGTCGAGGGGAAGCTTATAGTGGTGATGAGGGTGGTTTTGGGTGGTCAAGAAACCGTAACTGGTGGAGAGAGAGGAGGCTCGGCCGGACTGGTTTTAGAGAGAGAGAGAGTGCTATCAGGGAGAGAGAAAGGAGCTGCAACGGGGAAGATGGAGGAGCTGCGACGGGGTCGAGAGGTGGTATTGCTGTGTGACATTTCCTTGTTTTTGATTGTTGTTCTTCGTCTAAAAATTCTCTGCAAACTCCCTCAGAATTTCGCATTCCTCTCCCCTGTTTTTCTCTCTATTTCCCCTGTTCTTCCTTCTTTTTTTCTCTGTAAAATCTTCCTCACTCTCTCTGCGTAAAACTCTTCTTTTTTCCTTCGTTTCCCCGTTTTCTCCCCTCTGCATGCATTTTCATGCATGTATTTATAGGCAAGAGGCAACCCTTCGGTTGCCCATTGCGTGCATCGATGGGTTGCCTCTTCACCTGAAAATGAAGAGGCAGAGGCAGAGGCGTGTCTGCACTTGTTCAAGTGACTGAACAGTGCAGTTACGCGTGATGATTTTGGGAAAGAGTGTAAAATGCAATTTGGTCCCTCAAGTTTTAATTGGTTCAATCGCACCCCTAATTGTTTTTAAACTTTTAATTTTGTGCGATTGTGTCCCCGTGAAAAATTCAAATGTTAGCCTTAAATTTGCGCATCTTTTTTATTTCGGTCCCTGGCTTCCAATTTATGCTATTTGACCCTCAATTGATCATTAAACTCTCAATTGGACCCCTGATTTCGCACAATTGGCTTGGAAAAATTCAGTTCAGTCTCTGAAAATTCCCAACTTCTAAATTGAACCCGAATTAAGCTCCCTAACTTGATTTTTCACTATGTAAGCCCTTAATAAAATTAATTTGACCAACTTAAAGAATAATTATGTCCCTGCACTTAATTAAATCCTTTAATTGGACCCTAAATTAAATCCCAAACATAATTATACTTTTAAATTGGCCGACGATTAAATCAAATTGGCCCATAAAAATATAATTATATCTCTCGACTTAATTTTTACACATATTTATCCGATGATAAATTATTTTTGCCTTGAATATGTATTTTCCTCTATCTTTGGGGACAAAAGAGATACGATCGGACTCGCGAAAACAACCAAAAATTTCACATTGATTTTTCTACCAACGCCGACCCCCTTTTATTTTATTTTCGTTATTTTTGGGTTGAATTTGTGGAGTAACCCAGAAATTGGGTTATGACATATGTCATCCACATAATCTTTGAAAAAACTTGATTAAAAAAACACAAAAAATAATTCAAGTGAAACAAAGTTATTTTACTTGACTTGCGATTCAAGTCATGAGATGGAGATAACCTCATTAAAATTAAACTAAAGAAATCATGAAGTCTGTGATGGGTGTGTGTTTTATAGTCGTGAAATTTACAACTATAATTGTCAAGAGTCGCCACCTAGTAATAAGGTCACTAGGAACCTAGTGGTCTGCGAGAGTCTAGCAAGGGGAAGACGCATCACAAAGTATATTAAAAGTTTATTCTTTATATAGATTTGATGGAGATTAACTCGTCAATGGAGATTAACATATTTTTTTATATTTTAAAGAAGAAAAAAGGTTTAGCAAAAGTAAAAGAAGAGAAAACCATTGTTGACATCAAAGAAAGATAAATAACACCTCATTCACATTCGTAACTCTAGGAAAACCAAAGACCTGAAATATTTATTGTGCATTGTTGACTGATATTTCTAAAAAATATTAAAAAAAATCCATGGAATGAGAATTTTAGTTAAGAATTTTATACTTATAATTTTGTGGAAAAGAAAAAGAAGATCCAGCAAACATGTTAAATCCAAAACATTTGAAGTTGATGGTCAGTTAAGCTTATGATAATACAAGTTTGGAAAACATGGTAAACTCAAAAGCCTTGAACTTGGTAGTCAGCTAAGTCTAAAATAATGTGAACTTAGCAAGTACACCGAACCCAAGGAGCTTAAACTCGGCATTCAATTAAGTCAAAGGTGTAATATGGGTCTAGCAAGCTGACTCAAGAAACTTAAGCTCAACAATTAGTGGAATTCAATATAATATAAGTCTTATAAGCAAGTGAAGTCTGACAAGCATATGAGACTGAAATAACTTGAACTCAATCATTATCAAGTTCGAAGACTATATATACCTGGTCCTAGATAATCTCCTGAAATAAAAATGGTTGATAGTTGAATTTGTTGGAGCTCATTCAAGGCGCAACACATAAATCCCCAGTCTGTTTTATCTTGAAACAGAAAACAGCATAATCCTTTTTAATAAACCATTACAAATCTACCCACTATATCAATCATGTCCTCTGTTGTCAAAATCGTGAGTCAACTCATCAAATCGTGTTAACTCGGGGAGAAAAATCGTTTTGGATCAAACTCGGTCAAACTTGGTCAAACTCGTACGGAATCGTAAAATCGGACTGGATCGGTCCAATTTTACGATCCAGGTGTTCGGACATCAGTTCGAAGTTAATTACGTAAGTTTTCCCCAAATTGATTTTACGCTTTCATTTTCCCCAAACCTGAAACCTTGACTGTACTCTTCTCTTCTCATCCCCAAATCAGCCGATCGTCTTCGTCAGTTCATCATGATCTTAACAGGAAATCACTAGGTGATCTTCTCCTTGACTGTTCTCAACTTCTCATCCTTCTCTTCACCAAATCGGTAGTTCATCAGTTTGTCAGTTCGTCCCTTTTATCTTCATCGTTGTCGATTGTCGTCGTCTTCGTCTCCAACTCTCCATCATCATCGTCGTCTACATCTTCATCGTCGTCGCCTCTCAACTCTCAAGGTTAGTGATTTCCTGTTAAGTCCAAGCATTATTAGCTTTATTCTCTGATTTCCACCTCTTCCCCGAGTGCCATGATGCAGAGGCTGACCCCGTTAAACTGTGTTTGTTATTAGTATACTATGATCGACCAAATCTTGAACAAAATGTGGATGATAGTGTAGCTGTGTTTCGTGGATGTTTGAGTGCTTGCATTTGTGCAGCTGTGTTTGATATGTGTTGTGTGTATGCTGAGGTGAAAGTGCTTATCTAGTTACTAACTTTGGTGGAAAACCTGGAAACTAACACAGGGTTCTCTGCATTTTTTTTCTGTGATTGTTATGTGTTGTGTGTATGATGTTTGAGTGCCTGCATTTCAATCTTGAACAAATTTAGGTAACAAAAAAAGAGATGTTTTTCTGTGTTTGAGTGCCTGCATTTCAATCTTAAATAGATGAACCAACACTGATGCATCTGCTATAGAGCCGTTAATACATTTGTTCCTTGTTTAAGCTTTATGATTCACATGCCACGGTTTGAATGCACTTCAGGGAGGGCTTTCCTACTGCTAAAAAAAATGCATTTTGAGGGGAGTGAAATGGCTAAGAACTTTATTGGTTACTTTGAAAAGAATATGCTTTTAACAACTCACTTATTTGGACTTAAATGTTCAAATTGAGTTGTCCATATTAAATAATTGGCTAGCAGCTTGTTGAAGGTAAAAAGGCATTCTTGATATTACTATGAGCTGCTGATCCTTGAAATGTGAAAATATATATATATATGCTTCGGCAAAAGGCAACTTATTGATTTCGATGAAGGTATAGATGAACTCCCATATGATGATGAATGGGTGATTGAAAGAGAAGGACATGGTAGTTCATCGAACATTAATTTACTTCAGGCTATTGATAGTGCAACACAAAGAAAAAATGGAAAAGAAGACGATAGTGATGAAGAAACTTTTTATGGTGTTGAGATGAGTACTCCAGCCACTTAAGTTGATTTTGAAACTTCTAATTCAAGGAGTTTAGGGTTAAATATTGTTGGAGTTTGATCTAGTACTAGCAATATCGGTGGTAGCACCAGTGGTAGTACTAATAATCTTTTTGATAGAGATGCTATTGATGCAAGTCTTGGACATAGTGAGGGGGATGAAACTGAGGCTGGTTTTAGTTTACATTGCACGCCAGCTAAAGATTTGTTTTAAATTTGTTAGTTTTTATTTTATGAAATTTAATGGACATAATTGTTTTATAATGTATTTTGAAGTTATTTTAAATCATGAATGAATTAACTAATAAAGTTTTATGTCCATAATTATGATGTATTGTATTCAGAAATATTTTACTTACAATTTTATGATTTTTCTGCTTACATGATTTTAGCTGTGATTTTACGATTTTTGTACGGACAAATTCAGATACGATCCGATCTTACGATCCGAGTTTCAGAAACCCTTTCCGTGTCATGTCAAAATCGCGATTTTAACAACCTTGATCATGTCCCTCTTTATTGAGAAAAAAAAACAATTGGATGAGGAGTTTTACTCACATGATATTGTTAAATGCAATTATATTTTTTTATTCTATATTTAAAAAAAAATAACTCCATCAATTAATATTCAATTTATTAAGGGTTGAGTTTCATTGAAAAAAATCAATATTTTTTTAGGTTATTATAGATTCATAACTTATATCGCGAGTTTGAAAAGTTAACTCCGTTGACTGAAGTTTTTTTCCCCTTTTCTAAATGATTTTTTTATTTATATTTATTAGTTTTGAGTTAATTGAAAATCAGACTTCATGATTTTCTTAGTTTAATTTTAATGAGGTTATCTCCATCTCATGACTTGAGTCCCAAGTAAAGTAAAATAACTTTGTTTCACTTGAATTATTTTTTGTGTTTTTTTAATCAAGTTTTTTCAAAGATGATGTGGATGACATAGATAAGTTAGCACTTGAATGACTGGAAAAGTCAAGACATAGCAGTATGTATCCTAATCACTCAATTAACAACGCGTAAGTATTGCTTTTGCTCACCCACTTTCGAAAACAAATCTTAATATAAATTGGCAAGGAGTATGGAAGAACACGCATCCCATTTTAAGCCCATATAAGACTCTCCTGCTGTGGTACCATAGCCACCATTGATCACAATATACAGCATCATTCCTAGCTATTTTTGTGCCATGTCAACTCCTACTTCCTTAGCATTCACTGTTCAAATCCTAGCTTACTGTCATTTTTTTCTCTTCTTTTAGAATATTAAAAATTCCTAAATTAGTAAATACTTTAAAGAAGAAAAAAAGTTTAGCAAAAGTAAAAGAGAAAACCATTGTTTACATGAAAGAAAGATAAATAACACCTCATTCTCATTCGTAACTCTACGAAAACCAAAAGACCTGCAATATTTATTGTGCAATGTTGACTGGTATTCCTAAAAAAAATATATAAAATCCATGGAAATTAAAATCTTTTATTGATAACGCTCTTCTTGAATAAACACCGGACATGTATTGAACTTTTATCTTCATATTTTCTAAGCCTTTAATGCAAGATTATGCATTACAAAAATCTATATTTTTAGTTAAGAATTTTATACTTGCAATTTTTTTTAAAAAAATATATCTAACAAACATGTCATACCCAAAACACTTGAACTTGATGGTCAATCAAGCTTAAGATAATGCAAGTTTGAAAGCATGTTAAACCCGAGAGCCTTGAAGTTGGAAGTTAACTAAGTCTAAAGTAATGTGGACGTAGCAAGCACACCAAACCCAAGGAGCTTAGACCCAGCGTTCAGTTAAGTCAAAGGTAACATGGGTCTGGTAAGCACGCGAGATTCAAGAAACATAAGGTCAACAATTAGTGGAATCCAATGTAATATGAGTGTTGTAAGCAAGTCAAGTCTAAGGTAAGTTGAGTCTGGCAAGCATATCAGACCGAAATGACTTGAACTCAATCATTATCAAGTTCTAAGGCTATATATAGTTGGTCCTAGACAATCTCTTGAAATAAAAATATTGAAGGCATAATAAACCATGATTTTTTTCTATCTAGAATAACTATTCATATTGATATAATGATTTTTCTATATTATCATATGTATACAGGCTCTCTTAAGGAAGTTATTATATTTAATATTTCATTAATGATATGTAAGTGATATTTGTCTCCAAATAATATTGTCAAAGGCATATGACTTTCTAGTCTTGCTTTTCTCTGGAAATAATAACGTTCAGGAGGTACAAGTATCTTATAAACCTATCTTTTAAAATAAACTTGTATAGATTCTAGAACATTAATAAACTTAAATTCAAAAACAAATCCTTTGTTCCTTGAGAGTGATATTGGGACATCATCAGTAACTCTGTCTTCCCAGGCAGGAGTGATATTATCATTATCCTTGCGACATAGTCGTGTTTGTTCATTGAACCCAACCTAACAAAGCAATCGGTAAAAGCGAATAAAACAATTCACACTTGTACAAGTAAAGTATTAAACCTGGTATATATGACAACCCGATCAAATTATTGGGCCATTAAGTTATTAGTTCAGCTAGTAGGTGTTATTGAATGGACCGTTGAAGCACAAATAAAAAAATATGATTTGGTAAGTGCACAAGGTTTTAAGAACAAGTTCAAGCCTCTATGTTATAGTTTTTTTTAAGGTAGATTTGTTTAAATTTTTCGTTCACAACTTCCTCTCTATCTTTCTCACTCTAATAAACTTTTGAGTCAAAATCCATCTAAAAGAAAATAAGAAAATTCTTGAATATTACATTGAAAAAAAAAAACATTTAATTTAAAAGCAACTTAAAAACTTGACTCAAACAAAATAGTTCGACGTAGCTTTCCTAATTTGTTATGGTGACTCGGCCAAAAAAAAATAGTAGTAATCAATGGTTGTTGTCCTAAGGATTTCCAATTATTCTAGTTCAACAGAATGGCATATGTTGATCAAAACACTAATTTATTTGTTATAAAAAAATCAAAACCATAATAAACTCACGAAACAAGGATTAATCAAACTATTGGAAACAAGATATTGATCTCATTATTGAATATGGAAGTGATAGCACACTAAACAGTTGAGAATAATTAGGAGACTTAACCTAATAGTTAGCCAACCCTTTCTATAGATATGAGTAGGACAATATACAATAGTAATGGTGGAGATTACAACACAAGAATATGACTACAATATTACCTATATAATTACATTCTATAATACGCCCCCTCAAGCTGAGGGTGGAGGATCAACCCGAAGCTTGAATCTAAAAGCATTAAGAGAAGAAGCAGGGAGTCGCTTAGTGAAGACATCGGCAAGTTGATCCTGAGAGGAAATAAAACGAATCTGAATCTCTTTCTTCACAACTCTATCTCGGACAAAATGATAATCAATTTCAATATGTTTTGTGCGAGCATAAAATACAGGATTTGCAGACAAATACATGGCACCAAGGTTGTCACACCAAATGATAGGAGCAGAAACAATCAGAATCTATAGATCTGTTAATAAGTACTGAAGCTAGATAACTTCAGCAGTGCCATCGACTAATGCTTTGTACTGAGCTTCAGTCGAAGAACGAGCAACAATGCGTTGCTTACCAGATTTCCATGAAATCAGCGTCTGACCAAAGAACACAAGGTAACCACCTGTAGATTTTCTATCCTCAATACTACCTGCCCAATATGCATCTGTAAAACCATGTAAAGCAAAAGAAGAGTTGCGAGTAATATGTAAGCCATGTGATGTCGTACCACGAAGATAACGCAAGATGCGTTTCACGGAAGCCCAATGAGACTCTGTAGGAGCATGCATAAACTGACATACCCGGTTAACAGCAAAGCACATAATTTGCCAAAACGAGTAGCATCAGAAAACAATGTATCAGGCATAATGGTGGCTTGCATAAGACCCAGACCAGTAGACTGAACCTCAATTCTCAAAAAATAATGAACATTACCCAAATCTCGAAGCTTAAATTCTGAGCTCCGTAGCTGAATGAGGCGTTGGAGCATAATAGAGTTATTACCCCTAAGTAGAATATCATCAACGTAAACCAAAAGATAACAAATATCGCTACCAACCAAGAAGATAAACAATGAGGTATCCACCTTAGAAGCACAAAAACCAATGGATAATAGAAAATCATTCAGATGAGTGTACCAAGCCCCCGGAGCCTGTTTTAACCCATATAGAGATTTATGCAATCGACACATATGAGATGGGAGAGCAGAATCAACAAAACCTGGAGGTTGTTTCATGTAAATCTCTTTGTCAAGGACTCCATTTAGAAAGGCATTATGGATGTCAAGCTGATGAATTTTCCAACCACTCAAGACTGCAATGGAGAATACTAATCTAACGATCGCCTGTTTGATAACAGGACTACAAGTTTTAGAGTAATCAATACCTTCGTGCTGAGTGAAGCCCCTAGCAACCAGACACGCCTTATACCTTTCAATGCTACCATCAGATCCGTGCTTAATGTTGTAAACCCACCGACTACCAATAACATTCATGGACGGATGAAATGGCACTAAAGTCCATATTCTGTTTGCGTGTAAGGCATGAATTTCCTCACGCATAGCATTATGCCACGCTTCATATTTGTTAGCATCATGAAAAATAAGTGGCTCATGCGAGGGAGGAGAAGCTACCCGACTGAAAGGGGCAGGAGATGTTGTTGCCGTGATGGTGGATAGCGTTGTCTTGGGCTGTCTCGGACAAAGAACCATGGGGTATTTAGGGGCAGCTTGACATGGAGTAGTTGACAATTGAAAATGACATAGCTGTGTGCAATTTTCATTTCTTCCTGCGATAACTGCCTTTTATAAAATTTCTTGGACAATTTTCTCCCTGGATAGGAAAAAACAGAAAGTTGTCCTGGCCGATTTAAAAGTGTAATTATGTTGAGAATTAGTTTAGGGTCCAATCGAAAGATTTAATTAAGTGCAAGGACTTGATTATATTTTATTAAGGGCTTAATCGATGAGAAATCAAGTCCTTGAATTTAATTCGGGTTCAATCGATGAGATTGGAATTTTCAGAGACCGATTTGAATTTTTCTAAGCCAATTATGCGAAATCGGGGGCCAAATTGAATGAATTGAGAGTCTAATGGTTAATTGGGGGTTAAATCGTGCAAATCAGAAACCAAGGACCAGAATAAAAAGGTCCCGCAAAGCTAAGGTTGAGATTGAATTTTTGATGGGATATAATTGCATAAAATCACAAGTTTAAATCCAATTGGGTGCAATTAAAGAAATTAAAAATTGGGGGACCAAATCATATTTTTACCTTCTTAAATATTTTGAAACTTGCACTAGTCAGGGGCCGCCACTAAACTTTGAATGCAAAAAAAGAAACAGAGGGGAAGGAGGAAAAAAAGAAGAAGAGAAAGTGAGCATGGAGAAGGGAAAATTTGGGAAAGGCTGAGAGCGAAAAAAAGAAAAGGAGCAGAGTGCAGAGAGATACATAGGGGAGGAGAGAAGAAGATGAACAGAGACAGAGGAGAGAAGAGAGGAGAAGAAATTTACGTGAATGAAAACACAGAAAAATAGAGACCTACAGAGCCAGCTTTATGTAAAAACTTGAGTTAATCTTCCTCCCGCTCGCCTCAGGCTTCAGCTCCCTCGTCCACTTTGATTTCTCTCGGTTAACAGCCTCTTCCTCTCTCCAAAACTAGTTGACCGGCGTGTCTCTCTCTCCCTCTTGGTTCAGCAACTTCGTCCACCAGCTTCAGCCACCAAGAGCAACCTTGTCATCACCAGCAGCCACCCCTCAACTCCAGCAACCCAGCTGTGGTCTCCGGTGAAGCAAAGGCAGAATAGCCCCAGCAACTGCAACGCCACCGTCCACTTTCCGACGCCTTTTCCAGCCATCACAGGCCATCATTTCCGACGCCACCATGACCAGAAG
Source organism: Salix caprea (assembly GCA_964035475.1). Taxonomy (NCBI): domain Eukaryota; kingdom Viridiplantae; phylum Streptophyta; class Magnoliopsida; order Malpighiales; family Salicaceae; genus Salix; species Salix caprea. The sequence goes on from OZ037743.1 coordinate 1,899,577, forward strand.
AACCACCTCGACCTCCTCTACCCAAGGGTGTTAACAGGTACGCCATTCATCACACTCCAAAATCTACTGTTCATCATCTTCATTCTTTGTATTTTGCATGCGGGGGGCGCCACTGTCCCTGCACGTGGACAGTGGGCTGGTCGGGCCGGGCTTGGTGCCCTGCCTGACCCCTTTTAGGTAATCTGGGCTGAGAGCCCAGCCCAGATGGATTTTAGGCTTCTAGTCATCTGGACTGGAAGCCCAGCCCGTGGTAGCGTGGCTGCTGCTAGCCCAGCCCGATTTTAGGTGGACTGACAGCCAGCCCACGAAAATAATAATAATAATAAATAATAAAAATAAAAAATAAAGAAAAAATACAAAAAATATAAAATTTGCATAAAAATATTATTATTAAAGACAAAAAAAAATATGTTGTTTTCTTGCATACGGCCAATACCCTAGCATATTTAAAAAAAAAATCTTTCAAAAAAAAATATATTATCTTGGAGTTTGAAGATAAAATGTGTTTTAGCATGGATTTCGCAAAGAAAAATCATTTTTGCATTTTGAGATTTTACATGTTTGTAAAAATCCAAAGGGTACTGACCAATATTTCAAAAATATTAAAATCTTATTTTTGGAAATTTATTAATCACTGTCGGTATTCGGATAAATAAATCCTAAGGGGTCAATATCCAAAATATTCGGCGGGGATAGTATGCTATTATTCACTGTCGGTGTTTAGATAAATAAATCCTAAGGGGTCAATATCCAAAATATTCGGCGGGGATAGTATGCTATTATTCACTGTAGGTGTTTGGATAAATAAATCCTAAGGGGTCAATATCCAAAATATTCGGCGGGGATAATATGTTGTTATTCACTGTCGATGTTTGGATAAATAAATCCTAAGGGGTCAATATCTAAAATATTCGGCGAGGATAGTATGCTATTATTCATTGTCGGTGTTTGGATAAATAAATCCTTAGGGGTCGATATCCAAAATATTCGGCGGGGATAATATGTATCCAAAATATTCGACGGGGATAATATGTTGTTATTCACTGTCGGTGTTTGGATAAATAAATCCTAAGGGGTCAATATCCAAAATATTCGGTTGGGATAATATGCTGTTATTCACTGTAGGTGTTTGGATAAATAAATCCTAAGGGTTAATATCCAAAATATTCGCGGGGATAATACACCATCATCATTTAACCAACATATTCTTTGAAAGATCAAAACCATAACCAATCATAAACAAACCAAAATGTCAAGCAACTTACCTTAGGTAAGGCGTATTAGGGGTGCTAAAACCTTCCCTTTACGCAACCAGTCCCTTACCTTAGAATCTCTTAAAGACTAGTTTTAGGTTTCCTAGTAACCATAATACTAGGTGGCGACTCCCTTTTCCACAGAAATAAAGATAATACCCCTGACATTGAATCCCCCGCACACGGGGAGGGTCGTCACGACGCCGCGCTCTCGCGATGGGGTGCGACAATGTTGATAAAAACATGACTTAATCAACCATGAGATATTTTCATATGAATTAGCCAATATCCTGATAGTTCAAGTCAAGGAATTTATTCTAAAGTTCTATAATTGTAATATTTTGGAAATGTCTAAGAATTACTTATAATTAATAATGCAGTCAACTAAAAACACTAGAAATCGTTAGGTTTCTAATATTAATAATGCAACTGGAAAAGAATAATAACAAAATTTATTATAAATCAAAACTCTTAAATACAAAGAACATCAACTATGGAAAAAAAACTAAAACAATTCTAGTAATATTGAATAATAAAATAAAATAAAATAAAATATATACTTTCAAATAGAAAAACATAATAAAAGAAATTCATAAACAAAAAAATAACTAAAATAATAATCATTTTTTATATAAAAAAATCTTACATCATTATATATATGATTTGATTATGTTGATAAAAACATGACTTTATCAACCATGAGATATTTTCATATGAATTAGCCAATATCCTGAAAGTTCAAGTCAAAGAATTTATTCTAAAGTTCTATAATTGTAATATTTTGAAAATGTCTAAGAATTACTTATAATTAATTTCTTTCGCCATCTCAAGCCAAAAAATTAATTAAAAATTTAGATTTATAAACAATCTGTGTCCTTTGAACCTGTCCAAGAAATAGCCTTGCTGTAAGAAAACAAGAAAGCATCAAATAGCCATTGTTGACCCAAAAAAAAAGTATACAATTCAAGGGAAGCAACAATGAAGATGATATCATGATAACAAATTTAAATAAAATTATAGAGCACTGATAAGAACATGCAATTTATAAACAATTCGAAACCCTACAGAAGACATTCACTCTCCAACAACTCTTGTAACTTACTTTCATGACAAGTAATCCCTCTTCAATGAACCATGTAACATCAGAAAGGAACAAGACTTGTCAGTAATTATTTAACCACAATTTTTTTTATTTTAAAAAAGCAGATGATTATCCAATCTTGTTGCACGACTGCTGAAATTAAGTTCAAGCCCTGGCTGCCAACTCGGAAGCCAATATTGAAACAATCAAGTTTCACCAACAATTTCAAGTGGGAAATATATCAAAGCTTGTGTCTAATAGGGAGAGTCATGTGTTGTTGTGCTGGGCCACAATCTGGATGGTGCTTGGTCAATTCCTCGAATAGCAATGCAAATCTTTCCATAACTGGTGCACGTAAGGAAATCAGAACCATTATCCCACGCTCTCCTTCCTTGTTTCGATAGGGTAAGTAATAGGTTCCAGAATTATTAATGTCATCAGGCATAGCCTTAGATGGCCCGGTATAAACTGGCTTACCCCAACCATAATCCACCTGATCAAACCCAACACTTGTTAAATCTGACACAACATATGACTGTAACCCTTTAGGCAGACCCTTGGTAATCTCTATGAAATCTGCCAACGATCTTATGTACTCCTCGGTGATCTTATTCTTTGCATGCCTTATCAGCTCCAGAGCATACCCTAATGAGTTCAAACAAAGCTTCCTAGCATTGGTTATAGCTGCTGGCAATGCCAGCACGTTACCATAATAACCTTCTGGTACCGGCGGGTTGAATTTGGAACGAGCGTTGACGAGCATACAAATGCGCATCTCCTCATTAGGGTTTGCTTGAGATGCTATGGCATAGCATCTCCATAAGCTTGCGGTTATTATTTCAAACTTGGAACATGGGAGTAAATGAGGAGGAACCCATTTACGAATGTTGGATAATTCTTTAGGGCCGATGATGAAACAACGGTGGGCTGCGCCGTCAGCGCAGCCGCGAAATTCAGGAACGTTGAGCTCGCTAGGATCCAGAACAAGTTCATGATGATCACCATATTCGTTGTGTGTGCAGGTTACACGAGGTGGATTCCTAGCACAAAGGAACTCTCTTTGCCACACAGGTAGAATTGAAGGGGCTTGAGCACCTCGTGAGATCTCACCTATGGCACTCAATAGCTGAACTAGGCCAATAGCATCACTCATTGGGTGATTAAGACGGAAGCCAAGTATAAAACCACCACACTCCAAGCGTGTTATCTATCAAAATACAATAAAAAAAATATCATTACTATTTTACTCTAGTGTGATCAGTGGAGTGTAATATAGCACAATGAGCAAACAATAAACAGTTTATTTTATGTTAAATTACATATATATTATATAAAAATACTAGCTGAGTTTTGTCAAAGAGTCAATTTTTTTGTTGGGGAGCGGCCGGGGACAATGATGTGTAATAATATAAAATGAATTTATATATTGAATCCAGAAGCTAAGAAAATAGATTGGTAGTCATTTTCTTCGATGTGAGAGCATGCCAAATAATTAGTGGATATATCTGAGGACATGATCAAATTGAACCATTCAAGAAAATACACCGGGAAAAGGAGGAAAATAAGGAGAGAGAGAAAACAGAAAAGAAAGAGCTGACAAGGAAAGAAGAAAACATGATGCTATTGAGAAAACATGATGCTATTGAGAAAACAGAGAGGATGATTGCATGCGAAGCCATCGATAATTAGATTGTTGAAATTAGAAGTCTTTCTATGGTCACTCTTCCCCACCACAAGTCTCATCAATCATGTAAAGCCATCGATAATTGGATTCTTGCAATGAACCAAGATTTTATGAAGCTTCGGTGTTTGTTTGGAAGCGTGGTTATAATTGTTTTTAAAAGTATTTTTTTGTTTATAAATATATTAAAATAATTTTTTTAGTCTTAAAAAATATTTTTGACATCAAAACATGAAAATAATTTAAAAAAATCAAAAAAATTAATTTAAAAAAAATCATTTTTTTTCAAAAGCATTTTCAAAGTATAGTGACAAACACCCCTACCTGTTACAAAATATTGAATTCAAAAATTAAGAACCCAGATACCAAAAAAGTAAATAGAAAGTTTCTTTAAAAAAAAATAGAAAAGGAAATATAGTATAGGTTCAATCCTACACGACTATTTACTTGTGATACCTCCTATAAACTAGCCATTTTTTTATGGGAGAAAACAAAAGAAGCCAATACCACCTTGTTCATAATAATCGTCAAGTACCTGAAAGATCAACAATGGGGTATTGATGATTCCTTCTGACCCTGGGACATTGTAAAGAAGTTCATCGGCACAAGGGAACGGAGGCTGAATTGGATCACCAAACTGCTCCAGTGTAACATCAGCATCAGCTTCAATGAACAAGACACCCTCTCCTGTACAATCTACTACGAGCTTATTTTCTGGCTCTTGTCTAATCCTCCCAGCATAAGGGTAATAAAACACAAGTGCTTGTGCAATTGCCTTTCTTATTACCATCACCGGATCTGTCCCTCGCATGGACGGATTGTGTGCATAAAAGTTGTAATGTGGTGATTGGAATTGTAGGTATAGTTGGCGATCAATATCAGAAAGTGGTTTAAATTCATGAGGTGTGGCTTTAGCTGGTGCAACTAATTCTGGCTCGCACCTTCGCACGGCGAATGCTAAGGAAGTAGGAGTTGACATGGCACAGAAATAGCTAGGAATGATGCAGTAAAGTGTGATCAATGGTGGCTATGGTACCTCAGCAGGAGAGTCGAGAATATATGGGCTTAAAATGGGATGCGTGTTCTTCCATACGTCGTGCAAATTTATATTAAGATTTGTTTTCAAAAGTGGGTGAACGAAAGCAATACTTAAGCGTTGTTAATTGAGTGATTAGGATACACACTGCTAACTTATCTATGTCATCCACATAATCTTTGAAAAGAATTTCCTAGGACAAGTAGGTGAAGTTATCCTTCTGTCCCATTTTATTTACTTAATTGCTCAAAGGATCTTAATTATTTCTCTTTAATATGAGAATTAACCCCCTTTGCTTTTAGCTCCAACTCATGGAAGCAAACACCCCCCCCCCCCCCCCCCCCCCCCCCCCCCCCCCCGGCGCCATCGCTAAGTTCGAAAAAAAAAGTAACTGAGTTACGATAAAAAAATACTAGTTAAGCTTAGTTTCTCATGTCTTTTGCTGTATATGTTTTTCTGAAAATTTGGTTTTTCTAGCCAAAAATATCCCCTTTACTGTCATTTTTTTCTCTTCTTGTAGAATATTAAAAATTCCTAAATTAGTAAAAGAAAGATAAATAACAAGTTCTCATTCTCATTCGTAACTCTAGGAAAACCAAAGACCTGCAATATTTATTGTGCATTGTTGACTGGTGACTGGTATAAGATAGAGGTAACAAGTTCAAGCCTCGTAAGTTACAGTTTTTTTTTCAGGTAGATTTGTTTAAACTTCTTGTTCACAACTTCCTCTCTATCTTTCTCACTCTAATTAACTTTTGAGTTAAAATCCATAAGCAAATAATATTACATTGAAAATAAATATTTTCATCTAAAAGCAACTTAAAAACTTGACTCAAACAAAATATTTCTACTCAACTTTCCTAATTTATTATGGTGACTCGGCCAAAAAAAAAATAGTAGTAATCAATGGTAAACAAAGTGATAAAAGAGTGACAAAGTGATGAATAAAAATTATGTATATTGGACTGTGCATCTTTGTATAGATTAGCTAGCTATTATATAGAAGCAGAATAGAGTTATTCTAGGAATGTCAACTATACATTAAAATACGATCCTAAAATCATGCTAGGCTGATCTGGTGCATTATTTTTTATCCATAATTTTCTCCTTATAGGATTCATTACCTTTTAACACTCCACTCAAGTTGGAGTATGAATATCTATGACTCCTAACTTGCTGAGATGTTCACGAAACACTGGCGATCTTAATGGTTTTGTGAATAAATCTTTATTCTGCTTTCCAGTTTGAACACAGGTTGTCTTAACTTCTCCTCTTTGAATTCTTTCTTGAATTTTATGACAATCTAATTCAATATGCTTTGTTCGTTCATGATAGACCAAATTTGCAGCAATGTGTAAAGACACCTGATTATTACAAAACTTTGTTGGTCCAGGGTGTCATACTCCCAAATCTTTCAATGCTATCTGAAGGAAACAATAATCCTTGTCCTAGTGCTGCCTTCAAGTACTGAAAAAGTCGATGAATTGTTTTGAGATGATGTAGTTTTCTAAAGTCAAAAATACAAGTTATTGGCCTCTTTCTAAGGGTTTGTTTGATATTGTGGTTGTTGTTATGGGTGAGAAAAAAAAACAGTTTCATAAAAAGTAATTTTAGTTGAGGTTCATAACTAAAATTGAAGTGTTTGGTTAAAATTGTGAATGAGTTTAAGGTTTAATGAAAAATAGTTTCATGTATTTGATTATTATATTTTTCATATTGATGTCAACTTATGGAATTACTTTAAAGGACATATACGTATACATATATACACACACACGCATATACATATACATATACATACATACATACATATATATATATATATATATATATATATATATATATATATATATATATATATATATATATATATATATTATTTTTTAAATATATTGTTTAGTATACATATAACCATCAGCCCTTCTTTTCTTCGTTGGAAGCAACATAATCAACTTATTTTGAGTGGCTTACTCTCCTCCCTCTTCGTGGATATGTTGCATCTCGTGGTAGATTGTTCTACCTCGCATTGTGTTTGGCGCACTCTTGAGAAAGCGCTTGCCTCTCAGTCTAATTCTCGCATCATGCAATTCCATGGCTTCTTTCAAGACCTTCGGCAAGGTGACTCATTGGTTAGTATATACATGCAGCAAGCAAAATCGTTATTTGACGAATTGGTTGTTGTTTGTCGCCCAATATCTCTTGAAGACTTCAATCTCTATGTGTTTCGTGGCCTTCGTGGCGAGTTCAAAGACTTGGTAACAAGTCTCATAACCAAGGCAGAACCGCTATCATATGCTAATCTTCACAGCCACCTTTTTACCCATGAATTTCTGCACAAGAACTCTTTTCATTATGTCGTAACCCAATTTTTGGGTTACTCCCCAAAATAAAATAAAAATGACAAAAATAAAATAAAAGGGGTTTGGCGTTGTTAGAAAAATCGCGGTGAAAATTTTGAATATTTTCTGAGCTGAATCATATCTCTTTTGTGCCCAAAAAATGAGGGAAAATACAAATTCAAGATAAAAATTAAGTCAAAAATCATAATTATATTTTGAATAGGCCAATTTGATTTAATCATGGGCTAATTTAAAGTATAATTATATTTTGGAGTTAATTTAGGATCCAATTGAAGGATTTAATTAAGTGCAAGGACTTAGTTATACTTTAAATTGGTCAAATCAATTTTATTTAAGGCTTAATTGATAAAAATCAAATTCTTGAATTTAATTCGGACTCAATTGAGAAGATTGGAATTTTTGGAGACCCATTTGAATTTTTCCAAGCTAATTGTGCAAAGTTAGGGGTCAGATTGAAGACAATTGAGAGTTTAATAGTCAATTGAGGGTCAAATTCCATAAATCGGAAGCCAAGGACCAGAATAAAAAAGGCACGCAAATGTTAGGCTAACATTGAATTTCTGACGCAGGTACAATTGCACAAAATTAAAAGTTGGGGGTGTAATTAAAACACTTACAAATAGAAGGACCAAATTGCAATTCTACCTTCCCAAAACTGTCACAGCACACACTCCCACCATAAATTTATCTGCACACCTACCGACCAGCCACCTGCACGCTGCCGACAGCCCCCCTGTGCCGCTGCCAACAGCCACCACGCCGTTGTTGCAGGCGGCCACACCGACGACAGCTACAGTGTTTCAGCCACCGTGGCAGGCCAAATTCTCCTATAAATAGCAGCCATGAACGCTGCATGCAGGGGGGAGAATTTACGAAGGAGAAAGAGAGGAAAAACGCAGAAAAACAGAGGAGGAGAATTACATGACAGAGGAGGGAATTGAACAGAGAAAATTATTTGACAGAGGAGATGAAATAATGCATGAAGAAACACTAAAAAAAGCTGACCCGTAGCAGCCATCTCTTTTGGCCATCTTCCTCATCTCCGGCAAACTTCTCTCTCTTCGAAGGTGCAGCTCTCTCTCCCTGACGGTGCAGTCCTCTCTCCCCAACGGTGGTTCTTTCTCTAAAAAAGTTGCAGCTCCATCTCTGTCCTCCACCAGCAGCCGAAGGCCACCACCTGAAGCTCACCGTGACCACCATCAGGTCCAGCTTCTTCTCCAGCTCCGGCGAGAGCACTAGCAGCAACAGCAAGCACGAACCAGCAACAGAACCGGCAATTTCCAACGCCTCCTTCGGCCACCACATGCCACCATTTTCAATGCCACCACGACAGGGAGAACCACCTCGGCGTCTTCTATCCGGCGGCAGTGCCAGGTGATCCTCTCATCGTGGTCGGTCGACCACAAATCACTGTTCACGTGACAGTGTAGTGAATTAATTCACTGCACTGTGCACGTATTTTGATTTTTTTTATTTTAATTTTTTTTTCTTTTTTTTGCCCTTTCGGGCTGGCCTCTCTCGGCCCAGCCTAGGTGGCTGGGCCGGGCCCAAGTCCAGCAGACTTGGGCCCTCAATAACCTCGGGCCCTCAGCAGCCTCAGGTGGGCCGGGCCATTTAGTTGGGTCAGGCCCAACCTGATTTTTTTTTATTTTTTTTAAATTGCATTTAAAAAAAAAGTTATTTTCGTGCATACGGCCGAATTTCAAGATTTTTCAAGTATACTTTTCGTAAAAAAATATGGTGCATCTTTCTCATATTTTAAAATGAAAATTGGATATCGTAACCAATTTATGATTATCCATCGGAATTTGGCCAAAACATCAAAAATAATTAAATTTATTTTTGTTCTATCTATTAGGATGTAAATTTACACTGTAATATACATCCATAGATAAAAAAAGGGATTTTTAACTACGATGTAAATTTACATTGTAAAGTACATCTGTAGATAATAAAAAGGTTTTTTTTTTACTGCGGTGTAAAATTACATTGTAAAGTACACCCGCAGATAAAAATGGTTTTCGAAAATGTAGTGTAAAAATTTCTAACTAAGAAAAACAATCAAACAACGATGCAGCCTATCTTAGGTAGGGTGCACTGGGGGTGATGCGTCTTCCTCTTGCACAACAAGTTCTCTTACCCAAGACTCCCGCAGACCAATAGATTCCTAGTGACCTTAATACTAGGTGGCAACTCCTGATATTTATAGTCGTAATTTTTATGGCTATAAAACCACCCCCATTTCACTGCGTGTTGTTGTATCCCCTGAATCCAGGAGGATGGCGGGGCGCGAAGCGCGAAAAAATCATCGTCGCAACACATTCCATGGTTGCCGCTCCCTCTCTATTGTCTTCTTTTTCTCTGCCACAGCAGCCGCCACTACTGCCAACACCACAGTTTCTGCTCACCATGCCATGTCTCATCACATACCCAACTTCAGCCTTAACAAGTGTCGCTCTAGAGTTAATTGGCATCCCAACAACAACTGTTACACTCCCCAGAACAGGGGCCAATCTGTTGCAGATTGACAGCCAAACCACTAGCAACAAACCAAGCACAACTCCGGCGCTAGGCAATGGTTTGGACAGCAACATGTACACTGCCAATTGTGCTCCACTTTTGGCCACACAGCTCCTAGTGTTCCCAGTTTCACAACTGCACTCAATAGCCATATGCTCACCTTGCTATTGGGAATGTTTCTGCTGTGACTTCGTTCCCCGACACCGACGTAAATCAATACGTCAGGATCTTGGAACTCTGACCGATTCTGCACCCTATCTTGGTAATGATTTATTACATGTTGGTGACGGTAAGGGCCTTGACATATCCCATATTGGATATACTACATTACTTTCCCCAAAACTCATGTTTACATTATCTAATATTCTCCATGTGCCTCACATTACCAAACTGTTTTTATATGTTCAAAAATTATTTCGTGATAATTATGTGCAGCGTCGGGAGGAAGAAGACGAATGAATAGTAGTTTTTCAAGTGTGATGAAAGGTGTACCTGTTAGTACCGTTGGGTAGAGGAGGCCAAGGTGGTTGTCCTAGTGGTGGTGGCGTCGTAAACGGTGGTTTGTGGTGGCCGGAGGAAGCTTTGGAAGGCGTCGGCTTACGTTGCAGTAGTTGTTGCTGCCTCTATTACCATCGCCTGGGATTGTGGATGGGTCATCGGTGTTGAGGGATAGGTGCTGGTGATGATAAGATAGCTTTAGGTGGTCTAAGATGGAGGCCTGAGGAGGAGGAGAGAGAGATGCAGGGGTGTTTGGTTTGAGTGAGAGAAAAAGCTTTCAAACCGAGAGAGAGATAGCTGGTTTCTGGGGAAGATGAGGGATGATGGTATTCTTTTTGTGTGATATCTCCTTTTTTGCTTTTTTTTCTTTGTCAAATTCTCTGCAAATTTTCCTCAAGTTTCCTCTGCTTTTTTGTTCTGTCTCCAAGCTCCCCAACCTAAAAACTCTCTTCTTTTTTCTTTGTTATGTTCGTGCAAACAAGTATTTATAGGTGGGAGGCAATCCTTCGGCTGCCCATTGTGTGCAACGATGGGTTGCCTCTTCACCTGGACCTGAAGAGGCAACGGCGTGCCTGCACTGTTCAGTCACCTGAAGAGTGCAGTCACGCGTGATGATTTTGGGAGGGAGCGAAAAATACAATTTAGTCCCTCAATTTTTAATTGGTTCAATCGCACCCCCGATTGGTTTTAAACTTTTAATTTTGTGCAATTGTATCCCCGCCAAAAATTCAATGTCAGCCTTAAATTTGCGCGCCCTTTTTATTTTGGTCTCTGGTTTCCAATTTATGTTATTTGACCCTCAATTGACCATGAAACTCTCAATTGTCTTCAATTGGACCCCTGATTTCGCACAATTGGCTTGGAAAAATTCAATTCATTCTCCGAAAATTCCAAACTTCTCAATTGAACCCGAATTAAATTCCATAACTCGATTTTTCACTGATTAAGCCCCTTAATAAAATTAATTCGACCAATTTAAAGTGTAATTAAGTCCTTGCACTTAATTAAATCCTTCAATTGGATCCTAAATTAATTCCCAATCATTATTATACTTTAAATTAGCCCATGATTATATCAAATTGGCCAATAAAAAAAAATAACTATGCTTTTCGACTTAATTTTTACACAGAAATATCTAATGATAAATTATTTTTGCCCTAAAATCTGTATTTTTCTCTATTTTGGGTACAAAAGAGATATGATCGGACTCTCAAAACAACAAAAAAATTTACATTGATTTTTTTACCAACACCAACCTTATTTATTTTATTTTTTTAGCAGTTGTTGAGAGTGATACTGGGACATCTTGAGTAACTCTATGTCTTCCTAGGTAGGAGTGAATAAAACAATTCACACTTGTAAAAGTAATTTATTAAACCCGGCATATATGACGACCCGATCAAGTTATTGGGCCATTAGATTATTGAATGGACCGGTGAAGCACAAATAAAAAATTATGATTTGGTAAGTGCACAAGTTTTTAAGATAGAGGTGACATGGTCAAGCCTCCTAAGCTATAGTTTTCTTTTCTTTTTTAAACCGGACATATTAAGTTAACTTGAAAAGGTTAGGTGATCGTGTCAGCAAATTTTCAATCGGACCAGCTAGCCCTGCCTGGGTTTAAAAACACTTTATAAAAGTTTAGATAAGCTGTATAGATTTGTTTAAATTTCTTGTTCACAACTTCCTCTCTATCTTTCTCACTTTAATTGACTTTCGAGTTAAAATCCATAACCAATGATAAAACTCGGCCAAAAAACTAGTAGTAATCAACGCTTGTTATCCAATGGATTTCCAATTATCTTTGTTCAACAAAATGGCATATGTTGATCAAAACACTAATTTATATTTTTGTAATGATCAAAACCCTAACAAACTCACGAAACAAGGATTAATCAAACTATTGAAAACAAAATATTGATCTCATTATTAGATCTGGAAGTGATAGCACACTAAACAGAATAATAGTCTCGAGACTTCAACTTTATAAATGTAAGGAAATTGAAACCACACGAATCACCAAATTTTCATGACAACTCCAACTCATATCTATGTATACAATCATAACAAGCTCAAAGAGTATGGAATTGTCGGAAATACATAAATTTAAAGACTTACTCAAACTTCACCACCATCTGCTTTACAGTATTTTTTTTGTTACCAAAGGCTTATTATCCTGCCAAGAATAGAATAATTCCATACCCTCCGTCTTACAGGGAGCTTAGTATCATTTCTTGTTGTCCCTGGCTTCTTTCTGGATCATGCCTTGCCAATTCCTCTAATAGTATTGCAAATCTCTCCATAACCGGTGCACGTAAGGAAACCAAAAGCATAACCCCACGCTCTCCGTTCTTGAATTTATAGGGCAGGAAATAGGTTCCTGCAATTGAAATTTCATCAGGCATAGCCTTAGGTGGCCCAGTATAAATTGTGTTGCCCCATCCATAGTCCACCTGATCGAACCCAATACTTGTTAAGTCTGACACAACATATGATTGTAACCCTATAGGTTGCCCCTTGGTTATCTCCATTAGATCAGCCAACGATCGCATGTACTCCTCAGTTATTCTATTCTTCGCATTCCTTATCAACTCCATTGCATACCCTAAAGAGTTTAAGCAAAGCTTCCTAGCATTTGTTACAGCTGCTGGCAAAGCTAGCACGTTACCATAATACCCTTTCGGTAATGGAGGGTTAAATTTGGAACGTGCGTTGACAAGCAATTGCATGCGCATCTCCTCATTAGGGTTAGCTTGAGATGCTATGGCATAGCATCTCCATAAGCATGCACTTATTACCTCAAAATTTGAACATGGGTGTAAATGAGAAGGAATCCATCTACGAATGTTGGATAATTCTTTGCGGTTAAGAACAAAAGTACGGTGGGCTACGACGTGATGAACCTCGCCGAGGGATTCAGGCACCTTGGATGTAGGATCAACAACAACAGGAGCGTCATTACCATATTCATTGTGTCTGCATGTAACTTGTGGCGGGTTCCTAGCACAGAGGAGTTCCCTTTGCCACACAGGTAGAACTGAAGGGGCTTGAGCACCTCGTGCAATCTCACCTATGGCATTCAATAGCTGAACTATGCCGAGTGCGTCCGTCATTGGGTGATGAAGACGGAACCCGAGTACAAAACCACCACACTTCAAGCGTGTCACCTGTTAAAAATAATGTGAAGTTATTAGTAATTTATGAGAAAGTAATTGATGGAATATAACCATCTTCAAAGAACAATTTCAAATCAAAAGATTAAACCATTTAAGGAAATGTTTTAATTATATTTTATCGATGATAATAATAATAATAATGAAAGAATGAATAAACATTAGCCAATAATTATGTCTTATACGTGCCTGAAAAAGCATTAATGGGGTATTGAGGATCCCTTCTGATCCTGGGACGTTGTAAAGAAGTTCCTGAAAGCATGGGAATGGAGATGGAATTGGATCACCAAACTGCTCAACCGTGGCATCAGCATCGGCTTCGATGAACAAAACACCCTCACCAGTACACTCAACTATAAGCTTATTGTCTGGCCCTTGTCTAATCCTACCAGCAAAAGGGTAATAATACACAAGTGCCTGAGCAATTGCCTCCTTTATTACCTTCACAGGATCTTTCCCTTGCATCGAAGGATTGTGTTCATACAGGTTGTAATGTGGTGATTGAAATTGGAGGTATAGTTGGCGATCAATATCAGAAAGCTGTCTGAATTCATGAGGTGTGGGCTTAGCGGGTGCAACAATTTCTGGTTCGCACCTTCGGACAGCGAACGATATGGAAGTTGATGTTGCCATCGCACCAAAAGGGAGTTAATTTGCTGCAAACTCTGATATACTGATCGCTCTGAATATTTGTGTTCGAAATGGAATGCATGGGAAGGGAAACTTGCTACATATTTATACTAATAATGACTGTATGGACATGCAGTAGGTGTGCAAGGTAGGAGCAGGAACAGTAGCACCTAAATTTTTTTAGGTCGATAAAACCATGACAGCGTCAAACGGTGAGGTGCTCATTACCATCCACAACACCTAACTCGTTACCAATTCAATATTATTCTGGTTCATGATTCCCCACAGAAGAATCACTTATTAATTTACCGTTGAAAAATCTGCAAACGAATTAACACTGAAATTAAAATATATGGAAATTAAAATGGCTTCTGAAATTTCATCGGCTTGGAAATGTGATCACACCAACCTTGTAGATTATCCTAAAATTAACACTCCAATATGGTGATCATGCCCACTAACCATGTTGATTTTCCTTTCATAATATTGAGATATCCTCTCCCTTGAATTATCTTTCATAATATATGGGATATAGATTTTGGGAAGCTACGTGCCTAATTGTTAGAGAATAATATAAATCATATACTAGAATTTCACTTTACAGCTTAAGTATTTAGGTGAGATAGTTCTTTAACATGGTATCAGCTTGTGGACCCATTGATCACAAGTTCGAATCTCACCACCCTCATTATATTTGATAAAAATTAAGCACAAGTTAGTGTGTACCTATGTGCAAGTTTTAAATTCAAAAGATTTTCACTTGAGAGGGGGTGTTAAAGAATAATATAAATCATATATTAGGACATCGCCTAACAATTTAAACTTTTAAATGAGATGGTTCTTTGACACTAATAAAAGCTTAATGGAGGGGATTCCTTAGACAATGACAAAGTTAGAATTTGAACCAACTCTAGAGAAATTAGTTCTCTATTAATAATTCGTTGTCAAAGATTTTAATTTAAGATTTTATATTATAGAATAAGATTCTAAGTAAGAATGGTTTTATATACTCTAATAGTCTGCACTTAACCCTAAGGGGTTATGTTTCACCAATTTACTTGCTTACATTCATCTTCAATGAATACCTCCATGACTATGAAGGACAAAATAACATGGAGTTTTCTTCTTCTTTTGGATTTTCTGGGGAGTTCTAATTAGAAGCTATACAAAATGTCCCGGTTGTTGCCTCTCAAGTTTTGAACATAAGATTATATGAAATGAAGTTTCAAATCTTTAATACTATATTGTTTCCTTGGATAGGCGGTGACAAACAATAATAAAGGTGTGGCGTCTTCCGCAATTTCGTTTGGCTCTCTAGTAGTAGCTAAATTATTAGGTTTTTATTATTATTTATTTTTGCTACCAACTTCCCCAGCGTTGACGTTTTTAGGAGCGTCCGCATCGATACATTGACTCCTTACTCTATTCATGCCCTCCTCTACGTCTTTTATAAATTTTATTCGCATAATTAACTCATTAAAAAAACTGAGTCTCGATTTTCTTCTCTGTATAGTTTTTTTCACAGCCAAGAAAATAAATCAAAAGGGTAATTGATTATATGCATAAAAAAAAGAAGGAAATTGAAGGACGAAAGGCTTTGTGATTGGTTTGGATATATAGGCTTCCTCTATCAATTGATAATTGTTAAATATAAAATTTTCAAAAACCCAATAGAAAAAATTTATCTTGTGATTAATTAATGTTACCTCTCATTTCCTGCCACCCGATTAGAAGCAAAGAATATAATTATTTAATGCAGATAGATAAACATCGAATCCTACAAATGAATTGGCTTCTACCTACTATCTTCTTACAAGTGCATAATTAATTATCAAATGTAGGTTTGTCCCGCTAAGTATATTTCTTACAAGCGCATATCAAGTTGACTCCCTCCTCGGGTAGGTTTATGTTCTAACAAAAAAGTTGGTAGGTTTTGACTTTCCTGTGTATTTGTATAGTAGATCGAGTTGTCTTGTATCTATATTTCTTTTAATTATCATTGTAGATCAATGTTTTTGCTTGTATTTATCATAAATTTATTGTAACTGGGATAGCAGACAGGTTTTTGAAATTAAAAAACAAAACACCCAAGTTGTAGCCTTGTAGGATTACAGAGCTAACCGCTTCTTGCCACATCTCACGTTGTTGTTGATTATGACTCTTAGTTGAATTTCCATTAGTTTTTAATCACAGATTTCAATTTAATTAGTCGTTTCCTTATATAAATTTTGCAACGGAAAATCCGTTGCAACCCATGTTTTTTTTTTTTTCCGGAATGTGTTTAGCAACGGAAAATCCGTTGCTAAACAAAATTCCGTTGCAAACACCCCCTTTTTTAGTAGTGAGAGATTTTTTTTTTATTATTATTATTAAGTCTTTTAAATGAATTTATTAAGTCTTTTTGAATACATCAAACTGGTATAATCTGGAAAGATAATTTAATATTAATTGACATGAGGATGCATCTTATCATTCGAATAAAGAAAAATGCATGATGTCATGTGTACATAGACATAGGACATTGAAACTTTCCTACCACCAGCTAGCTTAGTTTTTTTTAATATAACAAAACAAAAGAGAAGAAGTCAATATGCCTGTTCATAGCCATTTCTGAAAGAACTCTCATAGCAAATTAGAAATATGAGAATACTACTTCAATTGTATAATAAACGATGGCATCTCTTACGATGAGGTTATAGAGGGCGACATTTCAACAGCACGAAAACTACGGGCAGCTGGCTCTTACTTTGGCTGGGGAAAGGTTATATATATATATAACCTCATTTATATACATATACATATACATATATACATACATACATATATATATATATATATATATATATATATATATATATAGAGAGAGAGAGAGAGAGAGAGAGAGAGAGAGAGAAAGCAACTTATTTTATTTCTACCAATCTCTTAATGTTTTGTTACACGTTTGAACCATTTAATTACACGAACAATTAAGATAATTTAAGTCTATTATTTTTGTACAAGATAATGTTGTTTTATTTTAAAATAAAAAATAAATATTAGTAGTTTTAATATGATTTTATTGAGTGAATTGAATTACAGGCTAACCAATTAAGTAAGACTGATTATTTTATAATAGCCATGTACTTGGTAGAGAGAGGGAGAGAGAAGAAGAAATTTTATTCAGTCTTGCATTTACCTTGACACCTAAGCCCGCTCATGCTCTGTGTGGGCCACGAGTCATATGGGTACCAAAAGCCTTCTAGGTACAGTTCAAGTAGCCCAAGGACTCGATCATATAGGCGTAGGTCTTACATTTGGGCCTTTATTATACATCCAACTTTTATTACTCTTGGAGAAATGGGCCTGTCTCAATTGTCCACACTTGCAGAAATGTCATGTTATTTTTAAAAATATTTTTTGTTTAGAAATATATTAAAATAATTTTTATTTTATTTTTTAAAAATTATTTTTGATATCAACATATTAAAATAATTTTAAAATATCAAAAAAACTAATTTAAAACAAAAGATAAAAATAAACAATTTTCCATTTTTTCAATAATATTTTTAAACACACTATCAAACAATCACTTTACCTTGACCAAATTTCAATTAAGATTATTAAAATTGATGGAGTCAACTAGTGATGGAATGACTTGCCTCTTCCTGTTCTCCAAAATCTCCTCACTGCTTGTGTGTTTTTTTCTTTAATCTTTATAGCAATTTGATGTTCTTGCAACCACATCTTTCCCATTTAGAACGTTACATTATTAATAATAAATACATAGTTGTTAATTTCGTTCCGTTCCGTTCAAAAAACCGAGACAAAGTTCCTGAAATTTCGTCCAAATTCCGCCCGGAACGCCTCGGTTCTAATTCCGGTCCGTTCCTGAAATTTCGTCCAAATTCCGCCCGGAACGCCTCGGTTCCGCTCCAAGCGTGCCGTTCCGGGTTCAAAATCTATTTTTTTTATTTTTTAAAAATTATTTTTGACATCTATACATCAAAATAATTTAAAAACACCAAAATATTTTAAATAAAAAAGAACTCAAATT
The DNA here is from genome assembly GCA_964035475.1 of Salix caprea. Lineage (NCBI taxonomy): Eukaryota > Viridiplantae > Streptophyta > Magnoliopsida > Malpighiales > Salicaceae > Salix > Salix caprea. Next base: position 1,917,842 of record OZ037743.1, read on the forward strand.
CTAATTATGCTTGTTAAATTAATATTTTATTTTTTTCATATATATATAATTAATTATATATAAACATACGACACCAAAACGGCACGCCGGAACGCTCCGAAACTGGAACGTTCTGTTTCAATCGAAAAACCGGAACAGCGACCGGAACGGTATTGACAACTATGAATAAATAGATAAAATTAAAAAAAAAAAATTGTAACGTTCTCTAATATTCAAATATTAAAACATTCACAAAGATAGCATAAAATAAAATATGGAAAAAGAGCACTTTGCACTTTAATTGATTATGCCATGATAGGAGAACCGAGCATTTTCATTAAACATATTTTGTCTTTTATAAATTTAACTTGAATGATAGATTTTTATTTATTTTTTTACATTTTTATTTTCAATTTAAAATAAAAATTACAAGATAGAATTTTTTACGAAAGTATTGACAATTATCTAAAAGAATTTAACATAAAAACATACATTATCTTGAGGTACGTATTATGTTTTATTCATAATATTTGATTTTTATTTTTTAATTGTTATTTATTTTACATCAAGTCTGATAATTATGAGTAAATGGTCATTAATGCCGGCAATGATGAAATTCCTGACTCCGTGTGAAATATCTAGCCTCTTACTAAAATCTCTAATGAATGTATGGGTGAGCAGAGATGTGTCATCCTTAAATCATCTAACTACTAATGTATCACGCCTCCCGATTTTTGAAAATAAGATAAAGAACCGTGTGTTCCAATCACGCGCATTTTGTGAGAGTGAGACTTAATTCTCCCACTAGTTCCCCATGATAAAGGAAATGGTTATGAACTGAAGAGAACAAAATGCATTAAATGGCTGCCTTTAATGAGAGAGTTCTAAGTTTTCTTCGTTCTTGGGTGTGTTTGATATTATTTTATTTTTGTGGTTGAGGTTTTAAAAAAGTAATTTCATAAAAAAAATATTTTTACTGCAGTTTAAAATAAGTAGTGAAGTGTTTGGTCAAAACTGTTGTTGAATTTGAGGTTAATGAAAAACAATTTTAAGTGTTTAGTTACCAAACTTTTCATATTGCTTTCAACTTGTAAAATTACTTTAAAGTGTGTGTGTGTGTGTTTTTATATATATATATATATATATATATATATATATATATATATTGTTTTTCAAATATTTAATAATTATAATAATAAAATATAATTAATAATTCAAGTAAATTAGACACTTGTTTTTATTCTCTCATCAAACTACTTGTAATTTCATTGCGAACTAAATTCATATGTGAAGGTCTATGCGATCCCGGAACAATATATGGTAAAATATCATCTGAAATAAAATTAGGATTGCGAGATAAAAATTATATTGTGATCTCCTTCTAATATATTTATTTATATTTTAATTAATTTTTATATTATTTTAATATTAAAAATATATTTTTTATATTAATAAACATATATTATGTAAAAATTATTTATATTTTTAATTACTTTTTAGATTATTTTAATATTAAAAATATATTTTTATATTAATAAATATATATTATATAAACATTATTTATATTTTAATTAATTTTTAGATTATTTTAATTACTTTAAAATATATTTTAATATTAAGACCCCGTTTGGGAGTGCGTTGCAACCGGCGTTTCCAAAAAAATTGAATTGTTTTTTTTTCATTTTAAAAACCGGCAGTTTGGTGTTTTTAGATCATTTTGATGTACTGATGTCAAAAATGATTTTAAAAAAAATAAAAAAACATCATTTTGATGTATTTCGGCACGAAAAACACTTTTAAAAACTACCGCAACAACACTCCCAAATAGATCCTAAATTACATTATTTATAAAATAAAACTCCCACCCAGCAACCCCCTGGACCGTCTCCCTCTCATTATTGAAAAGCAAAATGCAAGAAATAACTGCTTTTCTTGCGCCGGAGTTACATGTTATTTTTTAAGTGGACCTGTGCGTTGTATCCTACTTTTTACACTAACCAAATACTAGATGAGAGTGTTTTTTTGCAACCTGAAGTTACACCACAATCCCAAATACCCTCTTCATCTCTCTGGTCACCGAAGACCTTATTAACTACAACCACCACCACCACCACCACCCACTAAATTATTGATATAATGTGCTGGAAAGTCCGTTTTGTCCCTCTTTATTTTGCATTGCCAAGTTAACTTGGGCTAATTTAGTCATTGTAGTCATATTCTATTAGAAGTTTTAATAATTGAATAAAAAAAAATAGAGTTAATTAATAAATCTCATGTAGATTTAAAAGCATTTCTCATTTGTCATCCATCTATATAATCGTGTATATGTTCTTAACATTATTTGAACACAAAACTTGGTTTTTTAGAATGTGAGTATATATAAATATCAAATAAAAAATCAATTAATTATATCAATAATAATAAGAGATTGTATGGTGCTCAATTATAACTACAATACTTATATTACATGTGAAAAGTATAAATAAATAAATAATCAAGTTACTGGAAAGAAATTAAAAAATAATAATTTTTAAATAGACAATAATAATTTATCACTTTTAATAAGTCGATTATAATTTCTTCTTCTTCTATAGAATTAATATTGATACTTAAATATCATAAAAGTTTTGTAGTTATTATCATAGATGATGATTAATATGTCATTTTAAATTATGTTTTTTAAAAAATTAAGTTGTTTTATTTAAAATAATTTTTTTATGCTTATGTATCGTTTTGATTTGTTGATGTTAAAAATATTAAAAAAAAAACAAAAAAGATCTTTTAATATATTTTAAATAAAGAATGATTAAAAAATAACAAATAACACTCTTAAATATAATTTTAAAAATTGTTAAATATAATTTAAAAACTTATTGAAGGTAACATTGCATCTGTTCTGAACAGTAGTAATTCATTGGAAGGACCAAATTAAATGCACCAAAAATAATAATTACCATTTTTAATGGACTTCATTGATTTTTGCTTCTTGCTATTAATTACTACTCCTATCTTGCTTCATTACTCCCTGCCTCTATTATTAATTCCCTCGTATATATTTTACACTCTCTCCCTCCTTTAGATGGGGTCAAAGAAAGAAGGTTAGGCATGACAGCGGATGTGAGTTCAATGGTGAATAGTGTTAGGATAAACTCAATCTGCAAAGTCAAGCATTGCAACCACCGGCTTCCATCAATTAAAGCCCCTGACAGCCACTATGCAAGACCACCGCCTGCATCCACCGCCTCTCTGCAAGCCGCCTCCAACTTGCCCAAAATATCTTATCTTATCTTCAAAAATATCAAGCTTTCATTTTGTGTATAAATAGGAAGCTTAGTTAAGGAGAAAAGAGTAGTGGGAGATATTAGAGAGAAAACACGAGAGAAAAGAGAGAGTTTTGACAGTGTTCAAGCTTTGTGTGTAATTTTTGTTCTTGAAATAAAACAGTTTGTTTTATTCTATTTGAGTGTTTCAAAGCCACCACCAGTGGTCTCTCCCACCAACAATTGGTATCAGAGCCTCGTTCGTCAAAAACAGAGAGGTTTTTGGGGGTACATCCGAATTTTCAAGTTTGTCAAAAACAAATTTTGATCATTTCAGAGTATAGAGATCTTCAATACGAACTCGTAGGTGCAAAAATCAACTCAATCGGAGCTAGGGGTGAGCCACACTCTCCCTCTGAAAATCTGACACTATTCACCACTCTCAGCCACGCGCCCCGAGGAAGAAGACGACTGATCTTCACGCGCGCCATATTTGAGCCGTTACTCCAAGCCGAGCCGAAAAGCCGAGCCGCTACCGACAAGCCGAGCCGTTCATCCGAGCCGAGCCGAGCCACGAAGCCGAGCCGCTACTTCTCAAGCCGAGCCACAAGCCGAGCTGAAAAGAATATTCCCTAGAATATTCCCGGTTCAATCAGACCGAACCAACCAGCGTCCAGAAGTGATTTTTGGACCGGTTCACCCGTTTTTAGCCTCATTTCGAACCAACTCAGACCGGTTCCCTACTATTTGGACCATTCCGGATCCATCCGTGGTGTCCGTTTGGTGAAAAGAGAAGGAAAAGAGGGTGAAATAGTCATTTCAAAATACAATGACTACAGAAAATGCTCAGACGCTCATTCCGAAGCTGACCAGAGATAATTTTGATAATTGGAGCATCCGAATGAAGGCATTTCTTGGCTCACAAGAATGCATAGAGATTGTGGATTATGGTTATGATGAACCAGAGTCCAGAGAAGCAGAGGAAGCTTTAGAAGAAGCGCAGAAGCAAGTTCTTAGAAGCAACAGAAAGAAGGACAACAAAGCCAAGACCATCATTTATCAAGGTCTTGATGAAGCTACGTTTGAGATTATCTCTTCTGCGGAAAAGTCAAAGGATATATGGGAAGCTCTCCAACAAAAATACAAAGGAGTTGACAGAATCAAGAAGATTCGTCTTCAATCTTTGCGAGGTGAATTTGAATCTTTACAAATGAGACCCTCGGAATCTGTTTCTGATTATCACACCAGAATTATGGTGATAATCAATCAGATGAGACGAAATGGAGAAGCTCTTTCAGAAGCTCGGATTACAGAGAAAATTTTGAGATCCCTAGATCCAAAATTTGATTATGTTGTTGTTGCCATTGAAGAATCCAAGGAAGTGGATAAATTGATGGTAGATGAGTTGATGGGTTCTTTACAAGCTCATGAACAAAAGCTTGTCAGAAGAAATGGAGATAAGGCAATAGAGCATGCCTTGCAATCGAAACTGTCTCTGAAGGAAGGCAGATATGAGCAAAGGGGGACTTCAACACATGAATATACCCCTCGAGGAAGAACTCAACAAGGAAGAGGAGGCTTCCAACGATTCCAAGGAAGAGGATCTTGGAATACAAGCTTCAGAGGAAGAGGTGGTAGAAACACCACCAGAGGAGGACGAGGACAACAACCTTTTACTCCCAGAGGAAGAGGAGGCGGTTACAATAACCGTGATAAGAGAAACATTCAGTGTTATAAATGCAATCAATTTGGGCATTATAGCACTGAATGCTGGAAGAAAGCTCCAGTAGAGTTGCATGAGCAAGCTAATTATGCAGACGAAGATGCCATCATCAATGGGTCAGCTGCATTATTTGTCCAACAAGGACTGGGCAAAAATAAGGAGCATATATGGTATCTAGATTCTGGAGCTAGCAACCATATGTGTGGGCAACGGGACCTCTTTAGTGATCTCGATGAGACCATACAAGGACAGGTCACATTTGGAGATACTTCCAAAGTCCCAGTTGAAGGGAAAGGCAACATCTCGATAAAGTTGAAGAATGGAGATGATAGCTACATTGCTGATGTGTACTATATTCCAGCTATTAAGCACAACATGCTGAGTATAGGACAACTTCTGGAGAAAGGGTACACTCTCTTCATGAAGGATTGTCATGTTGCAGTCAAAGACAGCAATGGAAGGTTGATTGCCTTTGTGAAGATGTCTAAGAATAGGATGTTCCCACTAAACATCCAGTATGATACAGCAAAGTGTTTGACTGCCATCACCAACAGTGAAGAATGGCTTTGGCACTTAAGGCTTGGACATCTGAATTTTACAAGCCTGAAGATGCTTGCAAGTAAGCAGATGGTCAAAGGAATGCCTCACATTGATCATCCAGAAGAAGTCTGTGAGAGCTGTGTCCTCAGCAAGCACCACAGAGCTAGCTTTGCCAAGGAGGTCAACTGGAAAGCAAAGAGGCCACTGGAGTTAATTCACACGGATGTGTGTGGACCAATAAAGCCTATGTCAACTGGACATAACAGGTACTTCCTCACTTTTACTGATGATTTTAGTAGGAAGACTTGGATTTACTTTCTGAAGATGAAGTCAGAAGTGTTTAAATGCTTTAAAGATTTTAAAGCAATTGTGGAGAAGCAAAGTGGGTATAATATCAGATCCGTAAGATCTGATCAAGGTGGTGAATTCACATCGAATGATTTTGAAGCATTTTGTACACAACAAGGCATCAAACATCAGACAACACCAGCTTATACACCACAGTTGAATGGGATAGCAGAAAGGAAGAATAGAACTATTCTTGATATGGCAAGAAGTCTTCTTAAAGCTAAGAAGTTGCCCAAACAGTACTGGGCTGAAGCTGTATCTTGTGCAGTATACTTACTGAACCGCTGCCCAACCAAAAGTTTGCAAGCCATCACTCCAGAAGAAGCATGGAGTGGCCACAAACCAAGTGTGACTCATCTTCGAGTCTTTGGTTGTGTGGCGTATGCAAAGATCCCGGATGCAAGAAGAACAAAACTCGATGATAAAAGCGAGAAGTGCATCTTTGTGGGATATGGAGATAGAAGAATGGGATACAAGCTGTATAATCCCATCACAAAGAAAGTGATCAACAGCAGAGATGTTATCTTCGAAGAAGATAAGACCTGGGAATGGAAGGAGGATCAAGAAGAAATCAAATGGATCAATACAGATTTGATCCTTGAAGATGAAGCAGGAGTACCAACAGTACTTGCTGAAGATCCAAGAGTACCAGAAGAGGAGCCACAGTCTCCGGTACACAGTTTTCCTGTATTCAACAGGAGAAACTCTCCAACACCAGGAACATCATCAACATCACCAGAAGCATCCTCATCAGAAGAACCAAGGATGAGAAATCTTGAAGATTTATACGATGCAACTCAGGTAATAGAAGATACAACATTATTTTGTTTCTTCGCAGATAGTGATCCAATTAGCTTTGATGAGGCTATTAAAGAAGAGAAATGGATCACAGCAATGGATGAAGAGATACATGCCATTGAGAAGAATGATACATGGAAGTTAACCAATCTGCCAGAAAGTAAGAAGGCAATTGGTGTGAAATGGGTCTACAAGACCAAGAAGAATGCAAAAGGTGAAGTACAACGACATAAAGCAAGATTGGTGGCAAAAGGCTACAAACAGAGAGAAGGCATAGACTATGGAGAAGTATTTGCTCCTGTAGCCCGTCTAGAGACAATCAGACTGGTTATCTCACTTGCAGCACAACATAGATGGAAGATCTATCAACTTGATGTGAAGTCAGCATTTCTGAATGGCTTCCTAGAAGAAGAGATCTATGTTGAGCAACCACTTGGCTACATTGAAGAAGACAATGAAGGCAAAGTATACAAGTTGAAGAAAGCTCTCTATGGTTTGAAGCAAGCTCCGCGTGCTTGGAATACCAGAATTGACAGGTATTTTCAAGAAAATGGATTTGAAAAATGTCCATATGAACACGCCATATATGTGAAGAAAGAAGATGATGGGAGCACACTATTTGCTTGCTTATATGTTGATGACTTGATATTCACCGGCAACAATCCTACCATGTTTACAGACTTCAAGAAAAACATGGTGCAGGAGTTTGAGATGACAGACATTGGTCTAATGGCACATTTTCTGGGTTTAGAAGTTACTCAAAAAGAAGAAGGGATATTTGTGTCCCAAAGCGGCTACGCCAAAGAAATTCTTGGAAAGTTCAAGATGGAAAGCTGCAATCCAGTTTCAACTCCAGTTGAAAATGGAGTGGAATTGAAGAAAAGTAAAGTAGGAAATGTTGATCCTACTTACTTTAAGAGCTTGGTGGGAAGCTTGAGGTACTTGACATGTACAAGACCGGATATACTCTATGGAGTGGGACTTATCAGCAGATATATGGAGACACCGGATCAGACGCATTTGAGTGCAGCTAAGAGGATTCTCCGCTACATCAAAGGAACAATAAGTGAAGGTATGTTCTATACATCTAGTAAGAACTTTAAACTTATTGGCTACTCAGATAGTGATTGGGGTCGAGATTTGGATGAAAGGAAAAGTACAACAGGGTTTGTATTTTTTATGGGAGACACATCTTTCACATGGTCATCCAAGAAGCAATCGATAGTGACATTATCAAGTTGTGAAGCTGAGTATGTTGCTGCCAACTCAGCTGTATGCCATTTAATATGGTTAAGGAATATGCTGAAGCATCTGGGATTTCCTCAAGAAGATCCGACGGAGATTTATATTGATAATCGATCAGCGATTGCATTAGCAAAGAATCCAGTGTATCATGAAAGAAGCAAACACATCGATACACGTCATCACTTTATCCGGGAGCATGTGAAGAACAAAGAAGTTGAATTGATCTCTTGCAAAACAAATGATCAAGTTGCAGATATCTTCACAAAGCCATTGAAGGGAGATATATTTATCAGATTGAAGTTCATGCTTGGCATGACATCTCCCGATTGAGTTTAAAGGGGGAATTTGTTAGGATAAACTCAATCTGCAAAGTCAAGCATTGCAACCACCGGCTTCCATCAATTAAAGCCCCTGACAGCCACTATGCAAGACCACCGCCTGCATCCACCGCCTCTCTGCAAGCCGCCTCCAACTTGCCCAAAATATCTTATCTTATCTTCAAAAATATCAAGCTTTCATTTTGTGTATAAATAGGAAGCTTAGTTAAGGAGAAAAGAGTAGTGGGAGATATTAGAGAGAAAACACGAGAGAAAAGAGAGAGTTTTGACAGTGTTCAAGCTTTGTGTGTAATTTTTGTTCTTGAAATAAAACAGTTTGTTTTATTCTATTTGAGTGTTTCAAAGCCACCACCAGTGGTCTCTCCCACCAACAAATAGCAGTAGCAATTCAGAGATTATGATCACAAAAGACTTGCTAGGAGGGTTTTCAAGGGTTAGCAACAAAGATTTGGATCTGGATTTGCAAGTCACAAAAACTTGGGACGTGCCTGTTAGTTTAAAGGTATGGTTTTTGTACAGAATTTTTTAGGCTTCTGGTTATAATTTCGGTTAAAAACATATTTTTCAGTAGCCATGAAACATAAATCTTTTATATTTTAGTGTAGAAGAACTGAGAGTTCTTGTTCTGGGAGTAGTCGAATAATATTGTTGATGATGAATTGGGAATTTCTTGCCGTCTACAGGGAAGGTATGCTCGCAGAGATGCAACTCTGTAAGCTCACCATCACCATCCCTTAACAACACGAAACATCACAAACAGAGAACTACCCAAGAATCAGAGGTTCAAGATTCCAAGTTTCCACCATTGAAGTTCTTGGAAGAAAGCTGCTTGGAATTGAAACTTGTACCTTCAAGTCATTGTGAAAGTGTTTGCACTCTTGATAAGGTTAAATCTGCTTTGCAAAGAGCAGAGAAAGAGACCATGACTACTAAGAAGAGATCGCCGCCACCACCACTACCAACGCCAACGCCACCAACCAGTGACATAAATAGAAGAAGAGATTAGCACCAGATTCTCTTCAACAGGAGTATTTGCTGCTGCTTGTCCTGGTTGCTTGCAATATGTGATTACATTGAAGACAAATCTCAAGTGCCCTAGTTGCAACTTCACTGTTCCATCTCCATTAGTTACAAAGAAGCCCAGAATTGACCTCAATGCTTCACTTTGATTTTTGTAACCAATGGCTCAAGATTCCTAAAAGAGAGGAGAACCGATCAAGTCCTATGTACTTGAATTCTTGAAAATCACGATTCTGTGTATGAAAAATAGGTTTTTTTTCCTTTTATAAATGTCTTAGGTCAATGTAGGATAGGTGAAACCCTGATAATTGTCTGAATGTTCGAAAAAATTTATATGAAGGTAATAGAATTAAAGACATGTCCTTTGCCTTGTGGGTTTTTCATGCCTTTCAAAATGTTGATAGATCAATACGATGTCATGAAAATCTTGATACTAGCTTTTGGCATTGAAAATGCGAGCATTCTGCTGCTCTGCTAGTTTAAGGTCCTGAGCTTAGATGGATTGCATGAATCCGACGAAAAAGAGTTTAGTCTTGTTTGTATAAATTGAATCAAGAATACTATTACTGTGTGTGTATAAAATAGAAATCAAACTTGATTTGGCTTGAAATATTAATCCGAGACTGATCAATCTAACTAATGTCTGTTTAGTAGTTTGGTTGAAGTTGTTTTTGTAAATGTTTTTTATTTAAAAATATATCAAAATTGTGTTTTTTATCTTTTAAAATTTATTTTGACATTATCACATGAAAATGATCTAAAAATACCAAAAAAATAAATTAAAAAAGCGTTTTTGAAACAGTGTCAAACATGGACTAAAACTTGCCCATACCTAATATCAAAAGCGTTTTTTTCATTTTCATTTTTTTATGGATTTTACCTATTTTGAAAGTGTTGTAAATAAAATTAACTAGTTTTAAAATTAGTAACTTGCTATATAGTGTAAAGTGTGTTAAAAGTTTATTTTTTATAGTGATTTTTGCTTAGAATACATCAAAAAATATATATTTTTAATTTATTTTTGACATCAAAAAAATTTAAAAACATAAAAAAAAATCTAAAAACATAAAAAATATATTGGACCGTAATGTCAAATAGAACTTTAATAATAAGAATTACTTGGCTTTATATTTCAATTATATTATTTCTTTTATGAAAACTTTTTTTTATTTTACTAAAAAAAACATGGTCCAGTTATTTTTCCCCTTTTCTCATTAGAAATATACATTAAAAGAATTGTTAAATTATCAATATTATCCAGAGATGACTGTTCTTCCATCAAAAACGTAGATTTAATTTTTTATTTAATAATGAATATATTATCAAATAAATTATATATTAATTGGCATTAGATTTATTTTTAAATAATCTTAAAAACACAATTCTCATTTCCACGGCATCATGTATTCAAATTTCAACTATTTAAACCTTTCTTCATATTTAATAGAGGAGCATGGCACATTATCATAATTGACCAAGAAGTTAATCAAATTAGGTATGAGGTTGAAGGTCGATTTCAACTAATTAAGGCAAGGGAAAATCATCTACCCAATAAAAACATCATATACAATATTATGATGTAAAATGTTTTTAAAAATATGTTTATTTAAAAATAATTTTTAATTTTTAATTTTAACATGTTATGATTATAAAAAAATACTTTAAAGACATTTTCACATTTTAGAATGAATTCAAATATAATTTGTTTATTGAGAAAAGAAAAGTAACCTTATACCAATGGTCCTTCCGTGAGAGTCCACTTACTGACTCATATAAAAGAGGCGGTCCAATGCTGACAAGAGTGTGTTCACTTAATGAGCCACGTCAACATCAAGCAATTAAGGCGAGGAAATCTTAACTTAACCTTGGACTAACTATGGCAACGTCCCTGTCATACATGTGTCAATCTTAAGCTAGTGTCCCACATGTCAGACACTTCGGTGGCTGTCATTTAATGTGGTTGTCGTTCTAAGCGATCCCAGACGAAACTAACTGATGAGTTGATGTTTTGACCAAAGATGTAAATTTCTTTCCGTTCCATTCATAAAACCGGGACAAAACGATGTTGTTTTTATCCCAGTTTTAATTCCGGTCCGTTCCAAAAATTCCGGTCCAATTCTGGTCGGAACACCTCGGTTCCGTTCCGGACGTTCTGTTTCGGGTTCATCAAAACAACGCCGTTTAATGTCCCCTAACAAAACACACAAAAACAACCCCCAGTTCCACAATTCCCAAATCAATTTTCTTTCTTAAACCTCAATTCATCGGTAATCCCTCATAAATCAACCCAAATCTCAACTCAACTCTCAAGTTAACCTAATGTTAAAGGACCTAAAAGTTAACCTATTGAACCTGTAACCCTAGTCATAAGATTAAGATAACCCCATAGAGAGCAAATCAAAATAAAGTATGAATCATAATTATTAATCAGTTCAATATCAAATGATGAGATTAAAATAAATTAATTAAATTGGATTATCAAATCGAGATAACCCCATAAAAAATTAAAAAAAATATTTGACTTAACTCAGGTTAACCTATCAAATACATGATGTTGATCATGAGACTGAAATAACCTCGTAGAGAGTAAGTCAAAATAAATTATGAAATTTTATTCTTAATTGTCAACCTAGGTTAACCATTAAGCCCTATTCACATGTCATGAGACCAGGTTAATCTACTATAAGAACAAATTAAAATAAATCATGAGATCTAATTTTTAATAGAACACAATATTAAATGATAAAGAAAAAAAATTGAATCAAATAAGTTAGACTCTAAAACCCATAATCCAGACTATAATAAACAATAAGCAAACATTACGCCCTTAGTTTTGTAAGGTTCAGACACTTGAAAAGAAACACAAATGGGCAAACAAACACATGCCCTTATTTCTCACAATATTTAATGACTAACCATGAAACATTGCATGGGTAGACAACACAAATACCTTTATTTTTTGAAGTTCACACGACAAATGCATAGATAGATAAGCCCATATCGAATTCAATATGTAGCCGAATTGTATCCCATTGCCATAATGATAATCTAAATATAAATTATTATTTTATATTAGTTAAGTTAAAAGCAATCATGAAAGAAATTATACTTAATAACTAGAAAAATAGTTTTTATATTTTATTTATAATAAAAAAAACAAATTATGATATTAACCAAAAAAACACTTTTAATTTTAAGTATTACTAAAACTTCTTGTATGTGTATATAAAATAAATATGATTTGTTCTTGATCTTTTATAATTATTTTTTTCATATGAAAAAGGTGAAAAATTGTAAATGACAAACATGACACATAAATATATGTATATATGTTTTTCAAACTCAATACAAATTTGTTTAGAAACTTTGATAAAATAACCCAATTTCTTTAACTTTTATCATAAATTGAACATCTCAATAATAGATGGAGATCTAATTTTTTTTACTTTCCATTTATTGGCAGCAGAGCCTCAATTTCACTTATCCATTACTTTAGTTTTAGAAATCTAAAGGAATAAATCAGAAATTATCATTATGTATTGAATTTGCCAGTTTAAATTAATCAGTGGAGAAATAGAAAGGACTTACTTGGAGTTGTGCCAACAAATCACCCAATTCTTCGTGTTCTTCAATGTATAACACTTGCAAAGAAGGCAACTGGGCAGTAAAATTCTTTGGGCCAAAAAAGCTGCAACTTGAAAGAGTCAATTTTCTTAGCTGAGGGAAGTTGATGATGCCATCTCTGGTGAGTGCATCTCCTTCTCCACTGTAAAATATCTGCTTTAAATTGGCACCAAATTCAATCTCCATCTCTTCCAGGTTCAGAAGACTTGGAGACACGGAGACAGGGAAGACAAATTCCAGTTCATGACAACATCTTATAGAGAGAGTTTTTAATTTTGGGAAGCCAAGAGAGTCTGGAATTATTTCCCTTTCATCATCCTTTTCTCTGATAAGATGCTTCAATCCACTGCAATATTCGATCCGTAGTGTTTCTAGATGATCAAGACTTTGAGCCAGGGACGGTGTGAAGATAAATGTCAGCTTGTCAAGAAACTGCAACTCCAGATGAATAAGACTTCGGAGGCTGACATGTCTGGTAGGCCCCTTCCATATGCATTTAAGCTCAGGTAACAATTTCAGCTCTAGCCTTGTTAAAGATGACAGCAGCCGCAACTCCTTCACCTCACTGCTTCCTTCACCCAATTCAAATACCTCTTCCAATGATTTGCAGTCTTCAATTTCCACACTTGTTAGATTATTCAAAGCTTGCCGCCATCTTGCTGGAAACAGAGTGCGAGTATCCCTACAACAACCGTAACTCCTTGAGCTCCCCAATTTCATCAGGTAATTCCTGAACGGAAATCAACCCTATAAAACCAAGAATCTTAAGTCTTTGCAGCTTTCTCAATGAAATGAGGTCAATGCATTTACAGCGGATCAATAGCAACGATTGAAGGTTCGTTGAGAATTCAAGTGATTGCAATGACAAACACCCTCCCTTTAGAGACAAAACTTCAATTTCTTTCATCCCTTCAAAAAACCTCTCTGGAACATTCAAGTCATCATCCAGTTCTAGTAATAGAACTTTGAGCTGTGGATACACCAATCCTTCAGGAAGCTCTGTTAGTTTATTGCCCATTAATGAAATTGTTGTACAACCTTCAAAACTTTTATTGCCCATTGGCCACTCCTTCAACCCAACGCCAGCCTTTACCATGAAACCATGTTCTTTAGATGATATCTGAATAGCAAAATCACGAACCAAGTCATTCATTTTCACATGCTTTTCAGCTTTAGTGCCTAACAACATGCAACAATCTTTGAGGGTTTTTATCTCCACATAAACTTGTTTCCTTGCATCTTCAATGGACTCCACATCTTGATATAACCCGTAGCCAACTGCGTATCTCGTCAAGTCCTCAATTGGAATGTTGTAATGTTTTGGAAATAAACAGCATAGCAAGATTTTGAATAAAGCCCATGCTTCATTTTCTGACAAGATACTTAACAACACTATTGGCTTGCACTCCATATAAGAACATATGTCTCTAGGACGTGCTGTTAGAAGAACTTTACAACCCTTGTGAGCATCACCAAATGGGATCCCTATCTCTTTCAAGTCAACATGTTGCCAAACATCATCCAGGATTACAAGCAACTTCTTTTCTGTCTTCAGTCTGTTCCATAATAGATCTGCTCTCCCTTCTTTGGTCTTTTCATCAAACTTTAGACGTAGACGATCTGCCATTCGATCCTGAATGTACATCACATTTGGATTCTGGGACACTGTAGCCAATAAAACCTCATCAAATAGCTGCGACTCTTTGGCTCTCCTGCCTACTTCTTTCACCAGGGTGGTTTTACCCACCCCTCCCATGCCGTACAGTCCGATCATATTGACGTTGTCATCTTTGAGAGCTTTCATAATCTGTTCAAAAGCTTCTTTTGATGATTCTGAGGTTGTGAATTCCTTCGATGGAAGAAATTCTATGTCTTGAAGAGGTGCTTTGTGAGACACCAAGAGTGCTGCTATCTTAGATACAAGGGATCTACCAACACTTTCGATAGCCATTTTCCACCAGTCTGAAAAATCAGAGAAATAAGAATTCTGACGGTGAGATTGAGTCATTACAAGTAAAATAGGCATGGAAAGGATGAGAATAAGAATTTCATTACCTTAGTTTGTGAAAATATACGCGAAAAGCACAGTACTAATTGCTCAGCGACGAACAAAACGAGGAGGCCTTTTGCTCTGTATGGAATCCAACTTCAAATAGTTAATAGGCACAGATTGAATGTTTTTTAAAGTTTTGTAGAGACATGAAATTTTCTATGATTTATTGTAAGATTCCTTGCAAATATATATTTTTAAATAGGGTTGACATCATATTTAATTTTAGCTAATGGTGACTTGCAAACACACTCATTTTCTATGTAAAGTAGATACTCATTTCTTTCCAATTCTTATTTCTCAATTTGTGGCCGTTAATAAGAAATGACAAAGTCAATGATATACAAGGCAGAGGCCATCGAATTTGCAGAAAACATTACTCTAAATGAGAACATGCTTCTTCAGTCATGAACAGACATTTGACTAACTTTATTATTGGATGGCTCTCTACTAATCACAAGGAACTTAATTATTTGACTAACTTATCGTGGAGTAGATTAATATGTCTGGTTTTCTAGAGTTGACTTATTTGCTGCATGACATGGCCATGTTGGACATTGTAGCAAATTACGTAATCAAGTACCTCAAGCTCCTTACTCTTTTGTCTTCTTCTATTCTATATTATATACAGTATTGTGGATCTTTCCATGGAGATGCTAGTAGTGGACTTTGTGAAAGTTTGGGTAATTAAGTTCATTGGACTTTGAATATTTTAGTGTTTTTGGCCTAGTAATCCTATTTTTAATATATATATATATATATAATGATTTAAGATAAAAAAACATTAAATCTAAAAACATCGAATCAACTTAATTTAGATTAGATTATAATAAAGATTTTTTTAACCATTAATATATTGGTAATTATTAGTAACAACTTTGGCAAGAAATAACAATTGGAAAGAAATGAGTATCTACTATACATAGAAAATGAGTGTGTTTGCAAGTCACCATTAGCTAAAATTAAATATGATGTCAACCCTATTTAAAAATAGGGTTGACATCGTATATTGATATTGATCTAATATATTGTTGTTTTAATATTTTTTTTTAAATATTTTTTTAGTGAAATTATATTTTTATTGGTCAACTTGGTTGTCTTTCAATATGCAAAGTCAATCAGGTTATATTAGATCAATTTTCATACAATGTTTTCATCTAAATAACACATTAATAACACTTAAATATTTTTTAAAATAAAATAAAAATAATTTTACTCACAACGAATCACTGGCAATGATACACTCTAGAAGTTGATTTTCCTTGTCAATCAATATCAAGTCTTCAAATATATTAAAGATGTCAAGATTTCAGGAAGAAAAATAAATCTATCCCATATGTGTGTGTGTGTGTGTGTGTGTCTAAGAATATGAATTTATTATTTGATAAAATATAATAGCATGATGATGATGTCCCAAAAAATTATATGTTTACGAAACAAATTGTTTGATGTTTGGATACTGGTTAATTAAATGTTCATGTCATTAATTTTCTTCTCCTTAGCCCTGAAAGTACAAAATTAACTATGATAGTCTTAGTAGTTGCAAAAATAATTCATATTGAAGGGGTTTAAAGACTCTCTAATGATAAAGTCAATAACTTAAAATAGAAAAGGAAAAGAATGAAAAAAGTGCTTTAAATTCCAAGAATAAATGTGTTTGTTCTTGTCTTTAGATATGATTCATGCTTTCAAATATATAAGTTTTCAGAGTAGAAAAAATCATGAAACTTTTACCTAAATGGTTCAAGAGGTATTTATAAACCCTAAATCTTATTATCTGTAGGGGAAAAAAAGACTAGGAAGTATTTTTTTTTAATGGTATTAATGAGAGATAAATATCATTTACACATCATTAATAAGGAACAAATATCTATTACACGTTAGTAATAAAAAAACAAATATTTTTTATACATCATTGATGAGATGAAAAATATAATGGGTCATTTGAGAGATCTTTTATATATCTTTAAATGTAGAGAAATGATTATCTCTTATAAGAACAATTCATGTAAATAAAACCATATGGTCTTAACATAGGTGTCTAAGTTTAATTGGGTTTGGCGTGTAGCGAAATCTATAGAAAATAGATATGGTTTTTTGTCAGACCTACAGTGACTTGAGCTCAACTCATGGTTAAATCCAAGTATATTAGATGTGATATCTTACAAGATCCATGATGACTTGGGCTAAGATCATGATTGAATTCAAATATATTGGATGAGCTGAGTTTAAGTCATCATGGATATGATATTTTTCTAGATCTATATTCAATTGAGTTAATATCCTATCTATGTGAACTCTTGTAAAGCACAAAAATATTGAATAAAAAATACTGACGCATCACATAGAATAAAATTATAATCATATTTTTACTTAAATCATATGTAGGTTGACAAATTAACCACTAACTATAAATGATACTTTCTTGTCATTCTTTAGATTGGAACTTGTAAATTTAATTTATAATGGATTGGCCCTGGAATTGAAAACATTGAATTAATGGATATAATATTGGGCTCATAAAAAGTTCATATCCTTACACGAGAACCTCAAGCCAACTCTTTCTACTCAATAAGTCCATGAACACTTTTTGCTCGATCAACACAGGGAAGATTGTGCATAAGTCGTTTCGAGGAGCTTATCTAACCTGTGTGCAAATTTCTAGATGATACTTCCCAAGCCTAATCCTCTATATCTTAGGGTCGGGATTTTTACATTGGAACTCCATTGACCCATCTTGTGAAAAAACTCAACCCTGTTCTTAGTTATCATTTAACATTAGATGTTTGATGACCTCATTGATAGTATACAACTTTGTTTTTCATACACTATGTGATTAGAGAAATTATCTCAAAACGATTAGAGCTAAATTATGTCAATGAGTTTTTTCATTATTTATCCTCCTTCCCATGCAACGAGGAAAAAAATTGAATGAATATATACAGTCCAAAAAAAAAGAGTGTGAAAGGACAAGAACAAGGTAACACAACACCATAACAATAATCATTACAGCCCTAATGAAAGAGAGGGAGGCTTTTAACGAGTGTCGTAAGTGCCATGACACCTCAACACTTGAAATGAAAAACTTAAGAACCTATATATAAGCAATTGATATTTGACACTAACAATAATTTTAATTTTTCTTTTTAAAAATATTAAGCCATCCAACCAGTGTACTTTTCAACTTTTATTTTATAAGCTAGACATACACTGTGTCAGCCCTTTTTCTTTTTTCTCTTCCCTCATCTATGAAATTTAACAACAACACTGACACCAGCCTCCCTAAACTCAATCAAACCCGGTAACTTTTCTTACCCAATTTATATATTTACTAAATTTTACTTCTATATAAACTAGAATTTTTATGTTTATAAACATCTTTAATTTTTAGTTTTTATTAGAATGTAGTAAAATAAGGCTTCTAATCTCACATTCAAAAAGAAATCTTCTTCAACTTTGATATGGATTAGTTTCCAACAAGAAAATATAAAGTTGAAGCAAGCAAGAAAATATAAAGATGAAGCAAGCAAAAGGAAACACTTAT
The DNA here is from genome assembly GCA_964035475.1 of Salix caprea. Lineage (NCBI taxonomy): Eukaryota > Viridiplantae > Streptophyta > Magnoliopsida > Malpighiales > Salicaceae > Salix > Salix caprea. The sequence continues at coordinate 1,936,311 of OZ037743.1, forward strand.
ATGTTTCAGACCTTTAACTAAGAGTGTGTTTGGTATTGTGGTTGCTTGTATGTGTATGTGTTAATAATCACTTTCAAATATTTAGAAGTCAAATTCTTTTATATCTAAATTTGATTTATTATTTATTTTATAAATTATTTATTGGGTTTCAAATATATATATATATATATAAAATTTTCAGTCATAATATTATATTTTGTGTTATGTTTAAGCTGATATTACATAAAGTTTAATAATATTTCTACTTTATTTATTATCCATAAAATAAGATAACTATTAAAAATATATATCTATTCTAATCAGTTGACACAAGTATCCTAGTAGGATCAATCCCACTCCATTAGTGTTCAAGTGAAGTGTTGTTGGTGTTACCTATCCTAAACCTAATCCTTGTCCTCTTCCATTCCTCTCCACTTTGCTGTCACTATGTTGGTTTCCCTCAATTCTCCAAAACAATCAATCAATCATGACCATGGAAAGAGATGCTATTGGGAGTTTTGAAGACTGGGAGCTCTTAGCCAACTCTGACTCGGACCTGGTTAACTCACGCATCTTAATGGCTAATTCTTCCAGGAATTTTGAAGAGATTATGGTTGATACCGAAAGTATGTTCAGGTTAGATTACTTATCTCTCGAAAATGATAATAGGTATGTTAAAACTACCCTCGATGCTATCGATGAAGGTTCTGTCAAGTCTGATAATCCGAGCTGGATAGACCTCGACTAAAAAACTCAGTTCCAGAGGAGGAACTCTAGTGCTCAATGGTGAGACCAGACATCTTAAGGGTTATTTTAGCATAAAGTTTTCAACGATAACTGTTATTTTTTCCTCTGTTAGTGGAGATTGTTTTTGGAGTAATGAGAAGCTAGCAAAACAGCTCGATTATGTTTTTTGCAAGCTGTGGTCTAAACATATTTTTTGGTGGATCCCATAGCAATAGAACATATGGTTGTAAAATAACCAAACGATCATAACACCAAATATCCTTAAACCTCACCCATAACCACAATAACAAACGGCTACTAAAACCACTACAATCTGTTTTTGTCCCTCCATTAAACAAAACCACTTGCTTATATGATGTTTTAATTTTTCAAATTGTTAAGAAAAATAAAAATATGTACAAAACAAGAAGGTCTAACCAATTCAGGAAATATTAACATGTAAAAAAACCCATAAATCAACAGGTCGTTGCCTTACAGGTTATGCCGAGTCATCCGGATTCCAGGTTGACTCATTAGGTCAATCAAATTTCACCAGGTCAATTACAAGCCCAGGTTTTATCCAATTCAAACCCGACCAAGGCTCAAATCACCCTGGTCCTTGGTCAAACTACTGTAGCATTTGGCATAAATGACCTTGGATGTACTTTTCTTTTTTAATGAACAATAGAAACTTCTTAGATGTGATTCATATATGGGATCATTTAACAGAAGCTGATAGGATTCAGGTGAAGGGTTAGAAACCCAGTCACTAGTATAGTATGATCCTCTACTTGCTCTGGCTAACCAATCTGCAACTTTGGTAGCCTCTTTACCAATGGCTAACACAGACATTCGGCTAAACATATGTAATAAAAGAAATTGATTGAAATGCTATGACATTGAAATTACAACATCCAATTATAAGGTATTTCATTTAAAAACAAAAGAAAATTTCAAACAATTACGAATTGCCACCAAAATTCAATTTCGTTGAAGCGAAAGGGAAATACTTAATTTGTATACTCTTTACATGAGCAATGAGACAAACAATCCACCATTTTGTATAACTATTTTTTTCCAAACTTGTTTTCCATTGCGGATGAGAACCGGAATGTTCTTGTAAACTGGATTCACTAAAGAAGCAGGGTACTCTTTTTCTTCAAGTCCTCTTCACTGTTTACATACTTGACACCCTTCTTTGCCAACGCTATTTGACTCTCATGTGGGTTTATCCAAAAACTCAACAGTGTCACTTCATCAGCCATTGTTTAAGTAAAAATCATATCTGAAGATAACTAATATTTCCTTCTTCCCTTATAAAATCTTTTAACAGAAGATAGCCAAATTTTATAGCAGATATGTGGTTGTGATAAATTATGGAAAGAGATACTAAGCTAGAGGGTAAATGATGATATTAATAAATATACATGCAAAGGTTATATTTGGATAGCGTTTTATAGTATGAAAAGAAATTTCAACATTATGCTGGTCAAACAAAAGCATTTGAATGGCTTTTATTGAAGCTTGAAATATTCTTAAACGAGAACATAAGACAAAAAATTTGAGTCCTGTTTCTAACACAAATAGGTTGATGGAATCATAAACTGATGTTGATAAATGTGAAGATAAATGAAGAAGATGAAGACGCAGGCTGCAGAGTATGAAGAACAGAGAGAGAGAGTGGCGAAAATAGAGGGAAAATAAAACTTTGATTTAACTTTACTGTTTCAACAGTAAATCCCACACAATACACTCTCCGTGTGTAGTACTATTTATACACATATTAAAGTGACTAATACTATATTCTAGATTATAATTCTGTTAGTCTAATATATTCTAGACTACACATATTCTAGAATACATACTCTAACATCCCCCCTCAATCTCTTGCTTTGATAATCCAAGCATGAGATTGTTACAATGAAATTGAAATAAAACAGTACCAAGCCCTTTGGTAAAGATATCTGCAAATTGTTCCTTGGATGAAACAAATTGCACAAGAAGTTGATTGTTGGCCACCCTTTTTCGCACAAAGTGAACATCAATTTCTATATGTTTTGTTCGTTGATGCTGAACTGGGTTGAAGGACAGAGCAATGGCCGAAAGGTTATCACATAATAGAAGTGGAGGCAGAACAAAATCAACACGCAGAAACCCCAGGAGTTGCTTGAGCCAATCAATTTCAGCAGCTGTCGAAGAGAGTGCTCTATATTCTGCCTCAGTGGAAGATCGCGAAACTGTTTGTTGTTTCTTGGAAGACCAAGAAATAGGATTGGACCCAAGGAGTCAGTAGTGGACCTTCTATCATTCGGATCACCTGCCCAATCAGCATCGCTGTATGCTGTAAGATCCAAAGAACCACTCATATACCGCATACCATAATCAAGAGTGCCCTTGAGATAACGTAAGATACGTTTAACTGTGATGAAATGGGACACCATTGGTTTTTGCATGAACTGGCAGACTTGATGCACTGCAAAAGAGATGTCTGGACGAGTGAATGTTAGATATTGTAAAGCTCCTACAATGCTTCTGTACAAAGTGGGATTATCGAAGGAGACACCATCATCCTTGGATAATCGTTGATATGGCAGACATGGAGTGAGAGAAGCTTTAGCATCAATCATATCAGTTTTGCAAAGCAAATCAGTGATATACTTGGACTGAGATAAGAGCAAACCATTAGTGATGTGTGAAATTTGAATCCCCAGAAAATAATGCAAGTCTCCCAAATCTGTGATATCAAATTCTGCAATGAGAGAGTCAATAACCCTTTGAATAGTATTCAAATCAGTACCAGTAATAATGATGTCATCGACATAAACGAGTAAGACAATTAAACCATTATCAAGAGGTTTAACAAAGAGAGACGAATCTGCATAAGTATGTGTAAAACCCAGAGATGGCAAGAAAGCAGTGAACCTGTCATTCCAAGCTCGTGGAGCTTGCTTGAGTCCATATAAGGATTTATGCAGCTTACACACCAGTTGTGGATGAACAAAATCAATAAACCCAGGGGGTTGAGCCATATATACATCCTCTTGCAGAACACCATGAAGAAAGGCATTCTTCACATCTAGCTGCCTCAATTTCCAGTTATAATGTGCTGCTAAAGCCAATACAAGACGGACAGTAGTTGGTTTAACTACGGGGCTAAAAGTCTCACCGTAATCCAAGCCAGGTTCTTGGCTAAACCCTTGAGCAACTAGGCGAGCCTTACACCTAGCAATTGTGCCATCTGCATGCTTCTTGAGCTTGAAGATCCACTTACATCCCACTAGGTTTTTCCGAGGTGGCAGCTCAACAAGACTCCATGTATGCTGAGAATTCAAAGCACTGATTTCATCTTCCATAGCAGACAACCACACAGGAATCTTAAGAGCAGACTTGAATGTCAATGGTTCACTCATGGAAGGATCCTCTGTTTGTGCGTGATGAGTAGCTGAGAGACACGTTTTTCTCATCACAGCCCCTGTCTTGCTTCTTGTCTGCATGGGATGAACATTTAACGCAGGTATATGCAGCATAATAGACAAGTTCTCAGGATTAAAACTATCCTCTGGAGATAAGGTTGCAGCAGACTTACCTTCTGTTGTGGATTCAGTAGAAGTCATAAGAGAAGAAGTAACATGCACAGGGGCAGTAGGAGTGATGGCAGGAGACAATGACAGTGAGGAAGAAGAAGGAATGACAGGTTCAATGGAATTGAGAGATCGGGACTGAGTAGCAGAATTTGTGACAATAGACAGTGGCATATTTGGTGGAAGAAATGCAACAGGGGATGGAAAATAATGCATAGGGGATGGTGTTTTGGAATTGGAAAATTGTGTGACTAAATCATTGTATGGGAACACATTTTCATTAAACAAAACATGCCGAGATATATATAATTTTCTGCTAGACACATGATAGCATATATATCCCTTATACTGAGTAGCATAACCCAAAAATATACACATGGTAGTCTTTGGTTCTAATTTGTGGTGAGTATATGGTCTTAACAAGGTGAAGCAAGCACAACCAAAAACCTTAAGATGTGCAACCGAAGGTATTTTACCAAATAGCATTTCAAATGGAGACTTATGGTGCAAACCAACACAAGGCATACGATTAATTAAGAATGATGCAGTTTGAACAGCATAAGTCCAGAAAGTTGTAGGTAATTTGGCATATTGGAGTAGAGTGACCGTAGTCTCAATAAGATGTCTATGTTTGCGCTCAGCCAAACCATTTTGTTCAGGTGTATATGGGCAAGATTTACGATGCTCAATTCCTTTAGTGTCAAGAAAATGTTTCAAGGATTTGTTAATATACTCCCCACCCCCATCACTTTGAAGAATTTGAATACATTATGAAAATTGAGTATGAATGTATTGATAGAAAGTAATGAATATGGAACAAACATCACTTTTATTAATGAGAGGAAACAACCAACAATAACGGGAAAATTCATCCACAAAAATTACATAGTATTTATATCCATCAATGGAAACACTTGGAGAAGGTCCCCATAGGTCACTGTGTATAATGTGAAATGGTGTTACAAATTTGTGAGTACTAGGCTGAAATGGAAGCTTAGAAAACTTTCCTTCTAAACAACTAATACAAACCGCAGGATCAGGATCTAAAGAACACTGAATGTTTGATTTTTGTAACATCAATTTGACTATGTTATTTGCTGGATGACCTAGCCTATGGTGCCAAGTAGAAGATAACACTAACCTACCAATATAAGCTTGAAATTGAGAGCTGAAAGAAGACCGAACAGAAGGGGAAACAATTGGAAGTGGATAGAGGCCATTACTGCACTGCCCTTTGTACATGATCCTCCCGGTGACTTTGTCCTGAATCCAAAAACAAAAGGCATCAAATATCAAATAACAATTATTATCCAAACAAATGCAATGTACTGATAATAAATTCTGAGTAAGTTTGGGAACACACAAAACAGAATTTAACTTGAGAGACTGAGGTTTAGTGGGAATAATAGCTGAACCAACATGCGAAACCAACAGACCTTCACCATTAGCAGTCTGCACCGTATCATTTGCAGGGTAAGGTGTACTCAAAGACAAGTTAGACAAGTCAGCAGTCATGTGATTGGTGACCCCGGAGTCTGTAATCCACACTGGAGGAGACTGACTTGACGATTGAGGTGAAGACAAGTAGCCACTGTGCATAACATTCAAAGCATGCTGCTGTGGGGATGAGGAATCATTCATAGTGCGTCCCATAAAATGAGGACCATTCTCATTGTAGTAGCAAAACCAGGTGGTGTGATTAAACTTCCCACATATGCTGCATTTGAACTTGTCAAAACTCTTAAGGCCACACATTGGAGCCGTGTGTCCTTCACCATTGCATAATTGACACACAGAGATGTTAGGTGCAGTGTATGGAGATGCAGTAAAAGACCCAAATGCATTAGGAACAGAGGGGGAAACTGCCTGAGAGGGAGCCTGGACTGATGCTCTCGGGAAAAATGGTCTCTGCCCAGAATAACTCCTACCTCTGCCTCGGTTTCTAGAAAATGGCTTATAGCCTCCATTGTCATAAGTATGTGAACCAGGGGAGCTACATGGTGGTCTAAATACAGAACCAGGGGGTTTATACAAGTCATGCTCAGGTTGCTTATACCCACCAGTAGAGACAGTGTGCATGGCAGACAAATAATTGGAAGTGTCAGGTAGTATATTTTCAACAATTCGTTCTTCAGCAAGTAGCTGAGATTGAAATTCTTTCAAAGGAATTACACTTTCTCTCCCCCTTACAACACTCCTAAATGTATTATACTCAGCTGGAAGACCATTTAATGCTAAGATTACAATGTCCTCATCAGCAAAATACACCCCAGCAGCCATTAGATAGTCCCTTGCTTCTTTAATTTTCAGAAGATATTGACTAATATTATCTGACCCTTTCCTAATGTTCTGCAAATTTGACTTCAATTGGAAAATTGCTCTTTCAATCTCATCCACAATTCTCTAGAGCTAGTACTACCGATTGCACAAGATAAAGCAATAGGGGACAAAGTAGCAGTAATGAGTTGCATGACAGCCCTATCATGCATCTTCCAAGTTGAGGTAGTTGGAATCATCGAGTTTGACATTCACCGATGTAGAAATTGATGAAATTAGGTTTGTGATTGGAGATTGAAGGATTTGAAGTTGTGCAGCAGTCACCATGTTTGAGGAGGAGAATAAATGAGAGAGGGAAAAATGGGTTGGGTTGGGTTTAATATAAAAAAGAAAGCTGAAAAACAACGGATTGAAGAGGAAAATGGGTTGGGTGGTGATTGTAGAAAATCTATGATGACGAACAGTGATTTTTATTTGGGAAATTTTTCTTCAAGTAGATCGCGGAAGCAAGATGATGAGAACAAGTAATTTTACTGCGTGAGCATTATAAGCTCTGATACCATGATGGAATCATAAACTGATGTTGATAAATGTGAAGATAAATGAAGAAGATGAAGACGCAGGCTGCAGAGTATGAAGAACAGAGAGAGAGAGTGACGAAAATAGAGGGAAAATAAAACTTTGAATTAACTTTACTGTTTCAACAGTAAATCCCACACAATACACACTCTCCGTGTGTAGTACTATTTATACACATATTAAAGTGACTAATACTATATTCTAGATTATAATTCTGTTAGTCTAATATATTCTAGACTACACATATTCTAGAATACATACTCTAACACAGGTCACAACTACGTGCTCACAATATTATTACCGGATAGTAGCTTGTAGGTTTACACTGAGCAGAAAAACAAAAAACAAACAAGCTTGCCTGTGGATCCACATCCTTCCATCTATTCAAGCCCTAACTTCTTTCTCAGCTCCACCACAAACCATAGACTTCTTGTGGATCTACATATCCGAGTTTGTCACCTTCAAAATAAGGCTTGTCTCCTAGCTCTCCTTCCAACAACTTGAGGGACTCAATTAAACCATTCCAACAACTTCACAGTTTGACTAAATGTGACAAAAATGAGATAAAAAATGCACATAATTTATACAAGTTTGCATGCCAGATTGAAGCAAAATGGCTGGCCCCTTCAGCAATAAATAATCTCGGAGTCTAGGAGATAAAAGCAGAAACCAAAACTAAGAATAGAAATCAAAGACAGACACATACATACCTTGTTGTCAACAAAATCAGCCCAGAACCTGGATTGAGCTCTCTGGTATGGATCAGAGGGCAGCAAAGGAGACTTGTTATTGCACACCTCATCAATATATTGAACAGCAATAAGAGACTCACAGATTGGTTTCCCATTGTGAATGAGAACTGGGACCTTCTTGTAAACTGGGTTCATTTCAAGAAGCATAGGGCCCTTGTTCATCAAATCTTGCTCGCTTGTTCTCGTACTTTACACCCTTCTCTTCTAATGCTATTCTCACTCTCATGCCAAATGGGCTTACCCTTGTATCCAACAGTGTTACAGTCATTGTTGAAGTGACAAAAACTTCTTCAGCTAAAGTGAAAGAAAGAGATTCTTCAACTATGCCGTCCAATCCAATTCAATCATTAGTGGTTAAGCTGTTAAGGTTCATGTGGATTGGATTAGGAAACTTAACTGTGACTTTCATTCAGTTAAGGGAACTTCTCCCTAATAACTTTGCGAATGGCTTTGGTTGAGTCATCTTTTTCCAATTATACTATATACTAAAAGAGGTCACAGGTGGGTTACTGTAGCTTGTGAGACAAATCATTGTGGATTACAATAGTATTGCTCAGTTTTCGGGTCGGTTTGGGTCATTTGGTTCGCCGGTTTACTGGTTTTTTTTCTTTTTGTATAGTAAAATAATGCTTTTGTCCTTCGAAAAAGACAATCTACGGCTACTTGATGGAGGGATTCTGCGGTAATTGCACATTTTCGGTCCGGTTAAGTTCGCCGATTTTTTTATTTTTTTATATTTCTTTGCATAGTAAAATAACCATTTTGTCCCTCGAAAAAGACAAAAATCAATGTTGGCTGGGAGGGGTGCCATGGGCATTTCACATTTTTTGAAAATGGAAAAATACGGATATGCCCCCCAATAAGACAAAAATGAAGAGTTGCTTGTAGGGGTGTCCCATTAATAATTATTTATCTCGGGTTGTTGTGGGCGCGTGTGTCACACGCAGGGCATGGTAATCTGCCTCACGCCCTCTTCGGGCGGCGCGTGTGGCGTCTTAAGGAGGCGGAATGTAAAACCTCCGGGCGAAAAATCATAAATTGACTAGTTTTATGTAAAACAAAAAAAACAAAAATTCATAACTCTTGATTTGGTTATCTAAAAATTCTGAAATTTTGTGTGGAGCCTTCTAATATGATACCTTAGCTTGGGTTAAAATTTCAGAATTTTTAGAGAAATTCAAAAATTTGACGAAAAATCACAATTCGACTAGTTTTACGTTATTGGATGTAATTTTCAATCCAAGCATCGGATTGAGCTGAAATTTTTTGAGAAACCTTAAAATATATTGAGTAAAATCTGGTTAAAATTTTAAGATGAATGGATCTCGTTAGTGCTAGCAAAAAAAAAAATCATTAAGGGTATAATAGTAATTTGCCATTGAAAACAAAACATATAAGCTCTCCTTCTCTTCTCTTAACTGCCGAATGGGCAGAAACAAAAAGGTGAAAAGAGAAACAGAGCATAACGTGAGAGAAAGAGAGAAAAGTAAGGAAAAACAATAAGGAAATTGAGAAAATACCTTTATAAGCTTGCAAGTTCAACCTATAAAACACTAAAGCAAGTGAAGGAAGGAGGATTTGAGAAGGGGAATTCAGCTAACTTTTGAAGAGAAGAGAAATTGGAAGAAAAGCAATAGGTAAGCATGAGAAGTTTGGATTTCATGTTTGATTTAGATGTGTTCTTAAGCTTATTTGTTTAAGTTGGGAAGTAATTTCATGGAATTTTACCTTAGTTTCCCTTAAATCCTAGATTTTTGAACTTAGGGTGTGAATTTGGGGGAAATTAGGAGGGGAAGGAAAAATGATGAAATTGAAGTGGAATAGAATGAAAATAAGTTGAAATAACAAGTAAATGAAGAAAAATTTGGGGGAGGAAAAAGAAACACCACATTTGGCCAAATGAAGGAAAAAGTGGGAGAATGAGTTTTGATGTTAATGTTTAGAAACAAACCATGGTTAATCATGATAATTGAAAATGTAAGAAAGACTAAATGAAGATATAGCATTTAAATTGAGAAAATAATAATAATAATAATAATAATAATAATAATAATAATAATAATAATAATAATAATAATAATAATAAGTAAATTCAAATTAAAAGAGAAATAAACTAGTTAAAAGAAAATATGAAGACAAGATGTCTAGATTGTGTTTGAATATAGTATTTAGATAAAATAAATAATATGATGTGAGGGTATAAAGAATAGAAGAATTATTTGATGGAGGAATTATGAACATAGAGTAAGCAAAGAAGTAACTTGAGTTAAATATGAGGTAGTATGTAAAATAATGATGTTATATTTGAGAATGAATTTTCATTAGAACAAATTACAAATAAAAATATTACGTGCTTTGTGTTTCGGCACGTAAGAAAAATATTGATGGACTAATGATATAATGACACTTGATTGATTTAGGAGTTGTGTATGGAGCTGGTTATCAGACAGGAGGAGCTGGGTCATCCCGAGCAGAAGGTAGGTGATTCGTCACCTTATTTTATAATTTTTAGTTTCCCTAATAATCTATGTTGCTTATTTAATTGATATTAAACATTTGGAGCAAATGAATAAATTGAGTTATGATTATGTGAATTACCGGTAAATTATGCAAAATTACCGGTTTTGTTGGTTAACAAAGAGGTTAGCCGGATGTTGGGTAATTCAAATGGAATTACCGGATTGATTGGCTAATAAAAGAGGTTAGCCGGATGCTGGGTAATTCAAATGGAATTACAGGATTGTTTGGCTAATAAAAGAGGTTAGCTGGATGCTGGGTGGAATTACCGGATTGATTGGCTAATAAAAGAGGTTAGCCGAATGCTGGGTAATTCAAATGGAATTACCGGATTGATTGTCTAACAAAAGAGGTTAGTCGGATAATGGGTAATTCGAATGGAAGTGCTGGATCTATTGGTGACTGAGGAAGGAAAACAAATTTCTGAGTAATTATATGGAAGTGTTAGATTTATTTGGTAATTAAGATGAGTTAGCTGGATTTGTAAATTTTGAAAAGATTATGTAAATTAAGGAATAAGTTAGATTGAAGTAGAAGTATTAAATTTCAAAGGTTAAGAGTAATTATTTAATATTAGAATAATATAGTGAGTAAGTTACTTAATATTGTTATTGTTGAAACAGGTACACCGCGAGGTGATGCAGATCGTTAGATGTAGGAATACTCTTGTTTATGAATTACTATTTTGGAATGTAATATTCATGTCTTGACTTTGAGTGTAAATCCTTGTGTGTTGTAAAAATTAAGTAGAAGGTGTAATATGTAGTGGATGTATTATATATATGTATAATTGTTAGTATGACCAAATCATTTTCAAAATGATAAGATAAGATTTATTATAAATATAATATGACTCTTAATCTTAATGTTGTATTTATGTAGTTTAAAGGCTTATATGTAATTAGATAGCATTTATTACATTTAATAATGAATTCTTTTATCTTTTGAGTTGTTTTGGTAGTACATTTATGTTGATTTACTAATTGATATTATGAGAATTGCATATATTGATAAGTATAAATATTGAGTTATTGTTTGATGAATGGAATGTGATCCAGGATGATTGGATCAAGATGGAAGTCGTAATGACATATAATCATATAATAGAAGTGTTGTCGATAACTTGATACCAACAAAAATAGAGGAAACTCTGCCGAAATTTTCAAAAAAAAAAAAAATCCCATAATTTTAGACATATTCCCCAATACTTGACATTGGTAAAGAAATGTTGGGAGATTTCATGATATTATAATTTGAGGGTGTTACATTTGGGTATCAGAGCATGGTTAATGTTCAGGAGACCATTATTAATGAAAAAGAATATTGTTTCAGGATGGTGCGTACACGGCAAGAAGTCAGAGCTGAATCGTCACCCGTGAGGGACGAGCGTCTAGTTGAGACTGGAGATAGAGGATTAGAGAGAGATCCTCTGTTAAATAATAAATTTTGACAATGGGTTAATTTGGTAATGTCTGAAAGATGAGAGATTCAATTTAAACTTAATTGGTACTCGTGTCATAGTTGGGAGACAAATATTGCTGTTTCCTTTTAGTTATCTGTTTATACAAAACTCGGGTTTCATTTATTGATGTTTTCTTTCATTTATTAAATATATCTCGAGTAATTTCTTAAATCTGTTTGATCCTTTAGAAAAAACATCAATCCCTTCAAATTCATTTGATTTAGCTGATGTTTTAATAATTTAGTTATTGACCAAACCTATCAACATCGTTGTCCACCATCCGCCTTCTTGGTGTTCCAGGTGAAACACCTTTCTTTGGGTCTTTGTACTTCCCAGGAGCAGGGCCCTTTCCTGGTTTAGTAGGTGCTAAAACAGCCTGTGCAATTAAAGGATCAACAACTGATTTCTTGCGAGCAAATTTGTCGATCAAAATTGGCTGTCCTTTACTTTGCGCAGCACCTGAGCCTGTTTCATCTTTTATTGGCGACTTTTATTTGATTTAGCTGATTTTTTAATAATTTAGTTATTGACCAAACCATCAACATTCCTGGTGGAGGAGTTGCGGATGGCCTGGCCTGTAACTTTGGTTGTCTTATAGGTGGCCGAGGAGGTTTCAGTGGAACACTTGATTGAGATTCTAGCTTTGCCCCTTCTACTGTTTTAGGTTCATCTTTAATAAACTTGTTACTAGCCTTTGGAACTTCCTTGACAACCCTCTGCACTGAAGACACGGTGTCCCCTTTCCGCCACACACTTCTCAAAGTTTTAGCTTTACCAGCAGTGGCCGTTGAATTAGCATTTCTCGAATCAGTATATGAATCAGATGGTGTCATTTTACTTACATTCCCATTCTCTTTCCTAATACTACTTGGCTTTGTTTTGAAGTTTCAAGCTTTGCAGCCTTCTCCTAGACCTCATCAAGTGAATCGATCACCTTATTCCTCTCTTCTTCCTCATCAGAATCCCCACTACCCCTTGAAGAACCCCATCCAACAGAATTCATACTCAAAAGGGTTTCATCCTTAGATTTTAACACAGGCTTTGGACTAGGTTTAAGTACAACCTCACTATCACCATCATTACCATCACCATTACTTCCTCCTCTGATTGTACTACTACTAGAATCAAGTGATACAGCATTGCCTTGCTGAGCAATGAGATCAGTGGCAGTAACTGAATATTTACACACACAATGCCAACTTTTAGCCATCCTAAGACTCTTTCTTGATAAAGAAACTCTCTTCACAACGGAATACGAAGAAGACTCAACACAACTAGAAGTAGCTGTAGACCCACTCAAGCTTCCTAAACTAACAAGGGAAGCCAAAGATGGCATACTACCTCCTAAAACGACCATGGACCCCATTCACAAAACTCAACAAGAAACCTAAAAACACCTTTTATAATGGAAGGTAAGTTGCTGAGCTGGATTAATGGATGCAGAAGAGTTGATGCTGAGCTGGAAATGCAGTAGTATTAAAGGAAGAAGAAGTAGCATAGATAGTTACATTCTGTTATGAAGCATGTAAAATGCATGTGCAAATTCTGACCTTCTTCTGCAATTATTCTCTGTTCTCTCATTTCTGAAAATAACCTCCTCTGCTCCTCAATCCAGAAAACACAAACCTGCAGAATCAAAGAACAAACACAAAATCAAGAAATTCAACATGGTATCAGAGCTGGCGTGATCAACAAGAAAGGGAGTAAATCAATCTGTGATCATACAAACAGAAATTAAAAGAAGAAGAAGAATGGTGAGCAGTGGTGATTTAAGAACACCTCAGTTCAATGGAGAAAACTATGATTTTTGGTCAGTAAAAATGGAGACAATTCTCATAGCGTACGATCTATGGGATGTGGTTGAGTATGGTATGGAAATAGACACAAAGACAGTTGAATCAAAGAAAGAAGAAGATGAAACTGAAATTGAAGAAGCTACTGGTTCTAAAGGCAAAAAGATTGAATCTGGAGAAGTTGTTGTATCCAAAGAGAATAGGATCAAAAATGCCAAGGCATTGAGCATTCTTCAAGGAGCATTATCAGATGAACTTTTTCCTAGAATCAGAAATGAAAAATCAGCACAAGGAGCATGGAATGTGCTTAAGAGAGAGTATAGAGGAGATTAGAAAGTTAGAGCTATAAAACTATAAGCAGTAAGGGCAGAATTCGAGTACTTAAGAATGATAGAAGGAGAAGGCTTAGAACACTACCTTTCTAAGTTTTTCGAAACAATAAATAGCCTGAAATCACTTGGAGAAGAAGTACCTGAGGTCAGAATTGTGCAGAAGCTGCTGATGAGCTTGAATAGAAAATACAGATCCATAGTTTCAATCATTGAAGAAACTAGGGATCTTGAGGTGCTGAAAGTAGAAGAAGTAATAGCTTCTGTCAAAGTGTTTGACAAGAGAGAAAACCTACATGATGAACAAGAAAGAATTACAAGAACTGAACAAGCATTCAGTAGTCTCAAAATTGGCCACAATCAAGGTGCTGCAAACAGGTTCATGCAGGGAAGACCACCTAGTTCAAGGTGGCAGGGACATGAGCAATGTAACGACCCATTTTTTTTTTTTTTTATGCACATGGAGACGATAATCGGCGGACCGGTTCACTCCACTTCATTAAATACCATTCATACATGGAGCATTTCGTTTAAAGGTGAATCATACATAACACATATTCTTTTGGTTGCATGATTTAAAATTTCATATCAAAATATACAAACATAGGCATGGTTTTCATCCCTATCCTACACATAGTCATTATGAACTTAAACAAAAAGATCTATTAATAGTCAGGCATTCATTACATTGATTTATACAAAATACATTTTGAGTTAAATTTCATCTACATGATTTCTTGCAAAAATAGGTTCCCGTGCATCGGTTCCCTAGACATCTCATGGATGTGGCGTTCCTGCAGCAGTATAAAACATTTAAGAGAAAGAAATTACCTAGTGATAATAATAATATTAATGATCACACAGTCTTGATGAAATTAGCTTGTAATGCTTATAGCTGTACCACCTTTTCTTTTCTAACAACCATAATCTTAGCCCTGGCTATCCCTTAGGTGCCATTAGCCAAAACTAATCAACCATTTGTTCCGATCACCCTTTCGGATGCCATTAGCCGAAGCTAATCATTATTTGTCCCGGCCATCCCTTCGGATGCCATTAGCCGCAGCTAATCAATATTTTGTTCCGACCATCCCTTCGGATGCCATTAGCCGAAGCTAATCAATATTTTGTCCCAGCCATCCCTTCGGATGCCATTAGCCGAAGCTAATCAATATTTTTATTGACATTTTAGTATTTGATCATTTAATATAAACTATAACGCAATAGGACAATGTTCGTATCAGAGTAATACCCTATGCAACGAATGTAAAGGGGATGTAAAAGTCACCTACCTGTTCCACTTGTAGGCTGAGCTTGTCTTGACGATGATCCAATCCCGACCGCACCACCTGCGACATCAACGGTCATAAATCAGTACACTTGCATTTTTGAACTACATCCGTCACTACACTCATTTCATGAGTTCATATGTTCATACACAAGTGTTCCACATTAGAGTTCATATGTTCATACACAAGTGTTCCACATTTTACCCCTTCATATCTTGAAATTGTTAATTTCAGCATGCAAATTCCTTCAACAATTTCAGCTGAAACACTCTTGCAATTCTCAGCAAAATACACATCAATTTCCAGCACATAACAAGCATGAATTTCCAGTTCAACACACACAATTTCCATCATAACTCACAACTGAAATCATTAATTTCGGCATACAAAATCCTTCAACAATTTCAGCCGAAACACTCATGAAATTCTCAGCAAAATACACATCAATTTCCAGCACACAACAAGCATGAATTTCCATTTCAACACACACAATTCGGCAACAAACGCACACCACACATGTTGTAATAACCCCACCGAAACAATTCAATATGCCTTTACATTTGTTATTCTTTTATAACTTTTGACATTAAAAATATCATTATAAACACCCATTTTCAAACATAACTTGTTTCTTTTCCTTTAATGCATCTCACTACATCGTTTCGCAACCTCCCACCTCTTTTCCCCTTTCTTCTCAAAACTGTCAGCAGAGGCCGGATTTCGACCTCTGCCCAGATTTTTCCCAATAACTAGAGTTCTAGAACTCTGTTTTGTACAAAAGTTATCTTGTTAGAAATATAACATATAGGGCTACAACTCTTATGAAGGGAATAGAACCCAGTTCTGTCCCCAAAATTTACGAAATGCATCTCAAATGTGACAGACCTGCTGTTCTGTAGAATCTGAACCCAGTTCTGTCCCCAAAATTTACGAAATGCATCTCAAATGTGACAGACCTGCTGTTCTGCAGAATCTGCCCTGCATAGTCACGTTAGGTGACCCTTAACTAGAGTTATAAAATTCCAAATTAAGTGAAACAAGTTTCCTTGGATAGTAGACATACAGAAGTACAACTCCTATGAAGGAACCAGACCCTAATTCCTTTGTTTTACCACTCAAATTCTCTCTCAAAGTCACGACATGAATCTGTCAAGTTGTTAATTTCTGCAACACATGCATTTGGCCGAAAATTGGCCTTGGGAAACAAGACTTCCCTCATTCTTTTCATGCTCAACCATTCATTACACAACATTCACATCCTATTTCATGCCACATTCATCAATTATACACAATTCCACATTTCCCCCAATTTTTAATTCAAGAACCCTAACCCAAAATGCATCAAGAAAAGTCATGCAATTTAACCATAAAGTAATAAAGAAAAGAATCTTTTAAATGCATATAAGAAACACCATACCAAGAGGGATTCAAGATCCTAATAGCTTATGAAATCAAAATATCCTCCTCTCCTCTCTTTCTTCCTACAAGTGTCGGCCAAACACTTCTTCTTATCTTCCACTTTCTTCTTCCAATAATGCTCCCAATCCTTGGGTTTTTGATGTTTGAAGGTTTTAGTAACCCTTAATCTCACTTTTACTTCGAAATTCTTCTTTAAATGAGCAAGAAAATATCACAATCTCCTTCTCTTTCTCCCTCACATATTGCTGGAAATGAGAGAAAAGAGGGGTATTTATACTCCTCAATTTCTCTTATTGCGCTAAGGCCCCCCATTTCCTTTAAATGTTTTCTTTTTACCTGACGCAGCAGAAAATCACAAAGTAATATGACCAACGTCAATATTCCATAAATCAACAATAACGAGAATAAATCTCAATAAAACTCAGTGTTTATTCAATAAAATGATAGTTGAATCGGCTGTAGGTTTTACATTGATACTTAAAGATAAAACCCTAGCCTAATTCAATACAGAAAAGGAAAGGACATAAAACATTAAATTTGCCATGAATGGAAAATTTGAGATAAATGCATAATGTGAAAGGCCTATGAATTATGAGAGAGTACCAATTGACTAAAGTCAATTCGAACTCTTAATTCAAAAGTTATTGAAAAAACGAAACTTTTCTAAAATAGCAAATATGATGATTTCGGGGCCGAAACGATGGAATTTGGCCAAAATTGGGTCGAGTTCAGCAGCAAATCTGCTGATTTATTCCGCAAACAACGAAACGCATTGACTGGGTGAGTTTCGCGTCATTCCGACTTCGACGGCCCGGTTGCTGAAATTCAGTTGCCTTTGAATTTCGGGTGATCCCTCTTGAGCATGTATGATTCCGCAACCTGTTCTACATCATTACTGACACTCTTGAGCAACCGTGGATCTTTAAGCTGTCAATTCGCCAGAATAACAATCCAAACCCAAGACCAGTATTTACCGGTGAGTGGATCCGATTTGTGAAAGAAAAAGGTCTGAGGGCTGGGGATAGGGTTGTTTTCTCTAGGCAAGAAGTTGAAGGTAATGGCGTGCAATACAGAATCAGAGCTGAGAGAAAAATATTCAAGTGTTGGGTTAATGGTCAGTGAGTGCCTTCTCTGTCCTTGAGTTTGAGTCAACTTTAATTACCGCTCCTTAAAGATCCGTTCCAGTTTCCATGTCGAGGTGATGTGTTTGTGATTATTACTTTGTCATCTTAGTTATGTATGGTCTGCACTCGTGAAAAACACAGTCTGTGATTGTGAGTATTTAGTGTTTGAATTATGTGTGTATGTATGTATGTATGTATGTATGTATGTATGGTTTCTCAGTTTTATAATCTTAAAAGTATGACTATAATTCTTAGGAGTTGTCATCTAGTGTTAAGGTCACTAGGAAACCTAAAGGTCTGCGAGAGTCTAGGTAATGGGACTTGTTGTGCAAGAAAAAGACGTATCAATCCGAGTGCACCCTACCTAAGGTGAGCTGCAATGTTATTTGTATCTTTTTTTTTCTAAGTTAGATTTGATATTTTCTAAGCCTTGAAGTACATCTCTCTTCGTAAAAGAGTTTCTACCTTACAATGGTCAAAAACCTAACCATTCTATAGTTTGAAAAATTTTACTTTGCAATTACAAATCCTTTTTTTTATTATCTTCGGGTGAACTTTACAATGTAATTTTACACCCTGATAGCTAAAAAAAATAATTGTTAAATGTTTTTGATAATTTGGCTGAATTCCAATGGATAATCATAAACCGGTAACAATATCCCATTTTCGTTTCAAAACATGAGAAAGTTGATATATTTTTTTTATGAAAAATATGCTTGGAAAAACTTTGGAATTCAGCCGTATGCACGAAAGCAAAATGGTTTTTATTTTAAAAAAAAAAGAAAACAAAGATACATTTTTGTTTTTTTTTTTTATTTCATGAAGATTTTTGTATTTTTTTTCTAGTTATTATTATTATTTTTTATTGTGTTACTATAATTATGATATCTCAAGGTTTTGTTTTTTAAAATATCATAATTAGAGGAAAAAAGGAAAGCACCTGAAAAGAAGACAATAACAAAATTAAATGAAAAACTCTCTACCACTTCCAAGGATAAAACTAGAGCTATATGATTTGTCCCAATATCCCACTCAAGGAATCTGATTTGCCCTTAAGGAAAAATAAGAGAAAAAGGAAGAAGGCATTCCATACTTCAAATTTGAGTTACTTATAAAGTAAGTCAAAAAAAAATACCATAAGTTTTAGACACTTCAATGAACAATAAAAATATTTTAGTTTTTTCTTTGAATAAATACAAGTATTATAAAGTATGACTCTACTTGATGGATCGATAAAATAACTCAACGACTCAAAAAAATGTTTGTTTCTTACAATATTAATTTAAGATTATTTAAAAAAAACATATAAATATTCTTTTTATGAATACACATGTTTGAGTTTCAATTACATACTCTAAATCCAACAGAAATGACAAAACTACCCCCGAGTTTTATGAGAAATTTGCAAGTCTAATTGCATGCCAATGGATATCTTCATTTGCATGAACTCACATATAAATATGTGTGTGTGTGTGTGTGTGTGTGGCAGGTAAATGTTATGAAATAAGAAAATTATAAGCATACAAATTAATTAGTTCGTATGCACCTGTATTATGGAAGTGAAATAATTTTGACCATTTAACTATTTATAATAATAAATTGTTTGGTAATGTAATTATGTTATCGTAATTGTGGATGCATTGTTAATTATAATTATTTCTGTTTACATTGTCACAATTGGGTTTCACCAAAAATAGTAGTATACTATAAAATATGTAGGTTGAATTAATTTTTTTTTAATGTAAGAAAAAATATTTAAATGTTACTAATATATTTTTCTAGAGAAAAAAAATTAATTGTTAGAGAATTTACCAAATATAACTCGAATGACTTTACAAGTCTAAAAGAAACAATTTCAAGATAATATCTTTTTATTAATACTAAGATAACTACATATTTGATTGAACTTTCCTGGATTAACATGTTAAATCCACGATCCAGTTTATAAGAAATTTATAACCATGTAGGAAACAAATAAAAATAAATTATGAAACCTAATTCCCAATTAATCTAATATTAAAGGACCTAAAAAGTTAACCTATTGAACCTGTAACCCTAGTCATAAGATCAAGATAACCCCATGGAAAGCAAATCAAAATAAAGTATGAATCATAATTCTTAATTAGTTAAATATCAAATGATGAGATTAAAAAATAAATTAATTAACCCGGATTATCAAATCGAGATAACCCCATAAAAAATATAAAAATTGATTTAACTCAGATTAACCTGTCAAAAACATGATTTTGATCATGAGACTGAAATAATCTCATAGAGAGCAAGTCAAAACAAATTATGAAATTTTATTCTCAATTATCAACCTAGGTTAACTATCACTACTAAAAAAAGGGAGTTTTGCAACGGAAGCATCCGTTGCAAATAAGCAAGGTTGCCGTTGCAAATGTGCATTTGCAACGGATTTTGCAACGGATACATTCCGTTGCAAAATGGTGACTGCAAATTTATTTGCAACGGCTAAGCCGTTGCACCTTTGCAACGGCTTAGCCGTTGCCAATTTGCAACGGATATTCCGTTGCACCTTTGCAACGGCTAATCCGTTGCAAAGTGGCAATTTGTTTTTTTTACAATTAATTTTTATATTAAATTGTTTATTTAATTTATGGAACATTTACACACTTTGATTTTATTATTTTTTAGAAGCAAATAAATACATTTCAAATAACATAAAGAAAATATTATACAAATTCATAAAAGATTCAGTTACATTTACTTGTTGAAGTATATACATATTTGTACATCAACATAAAACAAAGAAATAAATAGTTCTATCACTAGCAACATGAAAAAAAAAAAATACATAGTTATGGTGGAAATTATTTACGATGTTGATGAGATGCTGATGGACCAGTATTTGGGGGGTGTGGTCGAGGTCTATTCATTGTGCAAGATGTGGGACCCATATGTGCCATCGTATGTGATGACATCGTGCCAACGGGTGTTGACATATCTTGACTCATAAAGTCAGGCCTCTCATTACTTCCATGCTGGTTCGCAAGATAAGTTGTAATGGAGTCAATCTGACGTTGCATATTCTTAATAACACAATCTTTTACTAGCAATTCGTCCTTCAACTCCTGTATTACAGTGCTCGGATATGTCGAATTCATAGAGTACGAATGTTGAGATGAACTCATACTAACCTTCGATGCTGGCATACGTGGTGCACCGTAAACTCGACCCTTGCTGACCCCCCCTGAAGCTTGACACCAAGCTTCTCCATCAAAAGAAGGATTGACATCTCGGTTTGGTCCATACTTTTCAATCATCTCATTTCTATATTTTTCCTGCAAACAGACAAGTACATGTACAAAAAAATTTGTAAAAAAAATAAGAAATTATATACTAGTAATTAATTAATAAAAATTAATAGTACTTACCACAACTGTTTTGGACCTATTATCCACGAATGTGCCGCTTTGATTTACATTCTTATGCAACATTGAAAATACATCATCCCATGGAAGTTCTTTTCCACCGGCTTGTTGTTGCTATGAACATTTTAAAAATAATTAGCAGCATAAATATTAACCCAATACAACAACAAGTGTTTAATAATCTTAATGCTTACCATACTGGCTCGATATGATGCAAATGACACTGAGCCACCACAATGAGAACTTATTTTTCCATCTGTTTGTTTCAACCGATTCCGTTTTGAAGCGTCAGATCGTCTATGGAATTCTTCGGTTGACCAAACTTCAAGTATCATTTTATTCCAATCTTCCTTTTGTATCCAAATTGGTCCATTGTCAATGCAGTCAGTTATATTTGTGGTGTTCAGTTTAGCCAGAGCTTTAGAGCGTGCTCGGGCCAATAGTTGATTCAAAGAGATTCGAGCTTTAACTTCCCATATATTCCGAACAATCTCTTCATCTTCCACGGGGAAGTCATATTTTTTCTATTAAATACATATGAAAAGTATAATCATTAAAAATACACGATCAAAATTATGAAAATAGTTGCGTGAATTCAAATTAAACAAGGCAATAAAGTCAACAATATTTTTTTTGTCATACCTTGAACTCTTTGAACAATTCATCCTTATACATCAAATCTACTTTGTCCCAACTGTGCCATGGCCCCTTGAAATTACATCGCAATATGTTTCCGATTTCACGCCCACATGATGCGTTATTAAACCTGATATATTATAATAACAATTTTTTCAGGAAACAAATACAGACATAAATATTGAATGTGTTAAAAAACTATAAAACTTACTCTGTTCGTCCATACAAACTCAGTTGTCGTTTTTTTGTTACTGGATTGATTTCGGTGTCAAAACCCATCCGTTTAATGCAAACATTGTTCCCTTCTGAGTTTTGACCACTGCCTGATTGGTGACAATCTTCATTTTGATCGTTATTATCCTCTTCGTTTATTGTTTCGTCAGTTTCGGTCTCCTCATCATCCACATGATCACCATCCACTCCCGGATAATTATCACTCCCCAGCAAATGCTGATACCTGAACATGTAATTATCTTCTATATTTGGAAATGAGCTTGGGACTTCGGACATGTTATTATCATCTACGTCTGTACGGTCAATAGGACGAGAAGTTGTTGCAGGCCTACTCTTCCTGTATGAATTTTTCTTTGATCTGGATGAAAACTTACCAGTCTTCGAATCTACTATAGATCCACGCCGCAACATGATTTCAAAAACTAAAGTGTTGTTATCAATAACTGTTTGCAATAAATAATAATCATGACAATTAAGCAATTTAAGCATAACACTAATCATAATAACAAAAAAACGTCAATATTAAAATAAAATGAACAAATCGTAAGAAATTAATTTAAGTACCAAGGTCATGATCAAACATCATAATACTAATCATCATTATCATCAACATCAATATTTCAATAAAAATAACAAATCATAGCATAACGACAATCATCATTACCATCAACATGAATATTTCAATCGAAGTAACATATCCAAGCATAATACTCATCATCATTACCATCAACATCTAATATTTCAATCAAAATAACTAATGCAAGCATAACGGCAATCATCATTTCCATCAACATCAATATTTCAATCGAAGTAACATATCCAAGCATAATACTCATCATCATTACCATCAACATCACATATTTCATTCAAAATAACAAATCCAAGCATAATACTAATAATCATTACCATCAACATTACACATATTAGGAATCCAAATTAACAATACAAGCATAATGCTTGTCGCACGTCGCCGCGCGGCGTCCCGGGAGGGATCCTGGCTCTCGCAATGGAGTTGAGAAGGAGTCGCCA
Source organism: Salix caprea (assembly GCA_964035475.1). Taxonomy (NCBI): domain Eukaryota; kingdom Viridiplantae; phylum Streptophyta; class Magnoliopsida; order Malpighiales; family Salicaceae; genus Salix; species Salix caprea. Next base: position 1,959,429 of record OZ037743.1, read on the forward strand.
CCTGGCTGTTGAGGGTCGCTAGGAACACCCGATTTGTACTGGTCTGCTCAGAGATTCAAGGGTAAGGGACTGGTTGCGTAAAGGGAAGGTATTAGCACCCCTAATACGCCTTACCTGAGGTAAGCTGCATTGTCTATTTCGATGTGATTTTGAATGCTTCAATAAGTCCTATTCACACAAAAAATGTTTCAATTAAAAAAACCGATCATCACTTAGATTAATCCTGTGAATTTTATTGATTATGATCATTCCCGCCGAATATTTTGGATATTGACCTCTTAGAATTTATTTATCCAAACACCGAAAAGTGAATAATAGCATACTATTCCCGCCGAATATTTTGGATAAGATTTATTTATCCAAACACCGAACAGTGAATAATAGCATACTATTCCCCCGGATGTTTTGGATACTAACCCCTTAAGATTTATTTATCCGAATGCCGACAGTGAATAATAAATTCCCCAAAAGTAAGATTTTATATTTTTGAAACATTAGCCAATACTCTTTTGATTTTAACAAAGAAAACACATTTTTTATTTCATTTTATATTTCTTTTTTTCCTTAACAAAACCACATAAAATGATAACAACACTTTAGTTGCAAATGATTGCAAATGATTTTAATTTGCAACGGAAAATCCGTTGCAACCCATGGTTTTTTTTTTTTTTTCCGGAATGTGTTTAGCAACGGAAAATCCGTTGCTAAACAAAATTCCGTTGCAAAGTTTGCAACGGATTTTTGCCGTTGCAAAAATCCGTTGCAAACAGCCCCCTTTTTTAGTAGTGTATTAAGCCTTATTTACAAGTCATGAGACGAGGTTAATCTACTATAAGAACAAACTAAAACAAATCATAAGGTCTAATTTTCAATAAAACACAATATTAAATAATAAAATAAAAAAAATTAAATCAATTGAGTTAGACCGTAAAACCCACACCTCGGACCATAATAAACAATAAGAAACATTATGCCCTTTGTGTTTTAGGGTTCGGACACTTGAAAAGAAACACAATTGGGCAAACAAGCACGTGCCCTTATTTCCCACAATAATTACATGAGTAGACAACACAGATACCCTTATTTTTTGAAGTTCACAAGACAAACGCATAGATAGATAAGTCCATATCCTACTTGTAGCAGTTTTTTTGGCAAAAAATACTGTTACAATGTGAAGCCGAATTGTATCCCATTGCCAATGAAATACTTGAAATCACTTCCACCAATTAATTTTTTTTTGCAGCCATACAGGTCTCACCATGCCATCTTCACCTCCATCTTCTTCCATGTCTCCGAGCAACCAGTGCTTGAATCGTGAAGATACTTTGAAATAGCTGCAAAACCAATTCAAGCATGACATACACATTATTATTGAGTGAAACAAGAAACAAAAACACTAAAAGAGAAACAGGAAATCAAGTAGAATTAGCAGCACCTTTGATTGAGGACTCATTGAACCATTTGTTTTATTGGCAAATTGTGTGGTCAGCTTTGGACATTTATCCACCATCAACCTCTCCAGACGAGGGAATAAGAAATCATCACTTCCAAGACTGAAGCAGACTATACTTGGTAGATTATATAGAATCAGGGATGACAAATTAGGAAGCACCATCTGCTTCTCAACATTGATATGTTCAGCATAATCATCCTGCCAAAATACTCCCAGTAATTGAGAGGAATCTCTTACATCAAGTGTTTGGAGCTTTGGGAGACCTGAAGCCATGGCTACTGGGAAGAGACTCCTCAACTTGTTGCATCCCTTGATTTCAACTTCACACAAATTAGGGAAGCATAAAGATTGGAGATCACTTCCAGACAATATGTGATCCTTTTCATCATCATTATCCTTAGCTATGATTTGCTCCAATTCCTCATAATCTGATATATCTAGAAATTGCAGTTGAACTAGACTAGCAACCATGCTGCCTGTGAATACATGTGTCAGTTTATGACAATCACGCACTTTCAAAGAAGTCAAATGGCTCAGCACGAGACCCTTCCATATACACCTCATGTCAGGCAAGGACCACAAGCGTAATTCTTCCAAACTCAAGAGTGAAAGTTCATGCCCGGTTCTTCTATCCTGTGCTCCTTTGCAGTCTGTAATACGTATTTCTCTCAAATTTGTATGCCCCTGCATCAAAAGAAAAACAAATAATGATAATCTAAATACAAATTATTATTTTATATTATTTAAGTTAAAAGCAATCATGAAAGAAATTATACTTAATAACTAGAATAATAGTTTTTTATATTTTATTTATAATAAAAAAACAAATTATGACATTAACCAAAAAAACACTTTTAATTTTACGTATTACTAAAACTTCTTGTATGTGTATATAAAATAAAAATGATTTGTTCATATGAAAAAGGTGATAACATAACCCAATTTCTTTAACTTTTATCATAAATTGCAGCACTGAAACAAACAACTAAATAAGAGATGGAGATTTAATTTTTTTTACTTTCCATTAATTGGCGGAAGAGCCTCAATTTCACATATACATTACTTTAGTTTTAGAAATCTGAAGGAAGAAATCAGAAATTATCACTATGTATTGACTTTACCAGTTTAAATTAATCGGGGGGAAATATAAAGGACTTACTTGGAGCTGTGCCAACAAATCACCCAATTCTTCATGTCCGTGAATGGATAACAAATGCAAAGAAGGCAATTGGGCAGTAAAATTCTTTGGACCAAAAAAGTTGCAACAATTTGAAATAGACAATATTCTTAGCTGAGGGAAGTTGATGATGCCATCTCTGGTGAGTGCATCTCCTTCTCCACTGTAAAATATCTGCTTTAAATTGGCACCAAATTCAATCTGCATCACTTCCAGGTTCAGAAGACTTGGAGACACGGAGACAGGGAAGACATATTCCAGTTCATCACAACCTTTTATAAAGAGATTTTTTAATTTGGGGAAGCCAAGACAGTCTGGAATTATTTCCCTTTCTTCATCCTTTTCTCTGATAAGATGCTTCAATCCACTGCAACGATCTATCCGTAGTGTTTCTAGATGAACAAGACTTTGAGCCAGGTGCAGTGTGAAGATAAATGTCAGCTTGTGAAGAGACCATAACTCAAGATGAATAAGACTTCGGAGGCTGATATGTCTGGTAGGCCCCTTCCATATGCATTTCAGCTCAGGTAACCTTACTAGCACTAGCCTTGTTAAAGATGACAACAGCCGTTGCTCCTTCACCTCGTTAATTCCTTCACCAGCCTCACCCAATTCAAATACCTCTTCCAATGATTTGCAGTCTTCAATTTCCACACTTGTTAGATTATTCAAAGCTTGCCGCCATTTTGCTGGAAACAGAGTGCGAATATCCCTACATCCATACACTTTTACATCTTCTAATCTTTGTAAGAAGTCCTTTTGCGACCCATGGCCATGGCTGGTCATCTGATTACCGGACAATGCTATGTTTTCTAAACCCTCAACGTAGCTAAAACCAATTTGAGACACAGTAGGAAACAACTGCTCAAATGTCTTTGCATTTAAGGATGCAGCGCTGATACCATTCAAATATAACCTTGTCGAGGCTGGGTGTTCTGTTCTTGAATACCCATTCCCCAACATTATATCATATCTGAGCAACCTGGGAAAAACAAAATCTCTGGGAATGCATTCAACCCTCGGTATCTTCAATGATAATACAGCTAAATGAGACAACAAATTTAGTTCTGTTAGGCTTGCATTCATTCCTCCAGTGCTGTCACATCCAACAACATCCCATCCCTTGAAGCCGTGATCCCCGATCAGCAGTTCTTCTAACTTCTTCAACCTTCCAATCAAATTCACAGGAATCCTTCTTAGACCAAGACAACCTGTCACATCCAACAACCGTAACTCCTTGAGCTCCTCAATTTCATCAGGTAATTCCTCAAGGGAAGAGCACCATATAAAACCAAGAATCTCAAGTCTTTGCAGCTTTCTCAACCAAATGACATCATTGCATTTACAGTACATCAATAGCAACGATTTAAGGTTCGTTGAGAATTCAAGTGATTGCAATGACAAACACCCTCCCTTTAGAGACAAAACTTCAATTTCTTTCATCCCTTCAAAAAACCTCTCTGGAATATTCAAGTTATCATCCAGTTCTAATAATAGAACTTTGAGCTGTGGACACTCCAATCCTTCAGGAAGTTTTGCTAGTTTATTGCCCATTAACGAAATTGTTTTACAACCTTCAAAGCTTTTATTGCTCATTGGCCACTCCTTCAACCCAATGCCAGCCTTTACCATGAAACCATGTTCTTTAGATGATGCTATCTGAATCGCAACATCACGAACCAAGTCATGCATTTTCACATTCTCTTCAGTTTCAGTGCCTAACAACATGCAACAATCTTTGAGGGACTTTATCTCCACATAAACTTGTTTCCTTGCATCTTCAATGGGCTCCACATCTTGATATAACCCGTAGCCAACTGCGTATCTCGTCAAGTCCTCAATTGGAATGTTGTAATCTTCTGGAAATAAACAGCATAGCAAGAAACATAACTTGGTTTCCTCGTGCTTCAAATAATCATAGCTCAACTTAAGACATGCATATGTATTTTTTTGTTCACCAATTCGTTCCATGTGCTGTAATGGAGAGTTTTTGAACTTTCTAGACGCTACTTCCCACTCAACAGTAGATTTACCTCTTAGAGCCCTTCCCACTGTCACAAGTGCTATTGGCAATCCTTGACATTCTCTCGCAACCTTCTTTGCCACTGTGTTCAAGTTAAAGTCCTCATCATGTAAACCTGCATTGATTTTGAATAAAGCCCATGCTTCATTTTCTGATAAGATACTTAAGAACACTATTGGCTGGCACTCCATATAAGAGCACATGTCTCCACGACGTGTTGTTAGAAGAACTTTACAGCCCCTGTGAGCATCACCAAATGGGATCCCTATCTCTTTCAAGTCAACATTTTGCCAAACATCATCCAGGATTACAAGCAACTTCTTTTCTGTCTTCAGTCTCTGCCATAATCGATTTGCTCTCCCTTCTATGGTCTCTTCGTCAAAATGCAGACCTAGACTCTCTGCCATTCGATCCTGCATGTACATCACATTTGGATTCTGGGACACTGTAGCCAATAAAACCTCATCAAACAGCTGCGTCTCTTTGGCTCTCCTGCCTACTTCTTTCACAAGGGTGGTTTTACCCACCCCTCCCATGCCGTACAGTCCGATCATATTGACGTTGTCATCTTTGAGAGCTTTCATAATCTGTTCAAAAGCTTCTTTTGATGATTCCGAGGGTGTGAATTCCTTTGATGGAAGAAATTCTATGTCTTGAAGAGGTGCTTTATGAGACACTTTTGTTCGAAAATCTCGACTATTTTCTGCAAGTTTTCTCAAAGTCTCCGTCTTCTTTTCCAGTGCCTTGCTTAGCTTGAATAGGCGAATCCATTTTGGACACCAAGTGAAGCATTTCCCATTTTTTCCTTTTTCTTTTTCCAAGCGATTCACACCGTCAATTTCATTTTTTGCATCTTCTAGCCATTTGTTGACATCAATCTCAATTTCTTCAGCATTCCTTTTAGCAACATCGACAGCATCTTGCAGACGATAAAGTGCCAAAGCCAGGGTCATCACTTGCTCATTGAATTCTTGAACAAAATTGTTGAACCAGAACATGTAACGGAACTGTTTTATTACCGGTCCTGCCAAGAGTTCTGCTATCTTAGATACAAGGGATTCCACAACAACACCTTCGATAGCCATTTTCCACGAGTCTGAAAAATCAGAGAAATAAGAATTCTGACGGTGAGAATGAGTCATTACAAGTAAAATAGGCATTGAAAGGATGAGAATAGGAATTTCACTAGAATGTTTGGATGCGGCTAGGCTTGGCATTCTAGAATGTTTTATCCTATCGAGCTTACATTGATGATGTTGATGATGCAATAGTATCTTGATGGAAGCTGAGGGATCAATTAAGGCCTGTCTCGGTTTTCGACAATTTGGAAGAGACTGGTGAATGGGTAATGAGAGAAGTTGGATCTGGTTGTCTGCCACTCAGGACAGATATATATTTTCTTATCGGGAGAAATGATGAATACCAACTGGTAGCTGAGAACGGTTTATTTTCTTATCGGGAGAAATGATGAATACCAACTGCCATTTACAAAAGTTACTTGGGGTGTTATCTTTTTTTCAAGATTATAATATCTTTAAATTAATTTGTTATTTATTTCACATTTGTCTTAATGTTGTTAATAAAATAAAGAATATTAAAATCTTTCATATCTTAGTTCTTTGAGATTTTTTATTCCTTTGATATCTTTATTCAATTCTAAGAGTTTATTTGCTTGGATTCAATTGTAACGACTTCATATTGGAAATAAATTTAATGAATAAAATTTAACTTTATAATAATTTTTAATGTTATTGGAAATTGAAGACGATTAATATTGTTATGGAGTGGAGAATCAAAAGAGTAAAATCAACTTCAAATAAACAAAGTTTGTTTTTTAAAAACAAAAGACCATATAAATGTATGAAATAGCATGGTGAGGATTGCTTGAAAATGAAAAAAAAAAAGTTTGAAGAATTAGAGGAAAAAATGACATCTATAATAGGGAAAGAAGGATAAAATGTATAGAAGTTTGATTCAATTCATTTTCAAATGACACTTTTGAATATTCATCACTTAAATGATGTTTTTTTTTTGTTTTTGTTTTTTTTAATTTTTAATTTCAATTTTTTTTTAAATTTTTTTAACAATAGATTTGTTTATTCTAGTCTCTTGATTCAGGACGCGAGTTTAGCGAATTAACTAAGATTTTTTATTTTTTAATTGATTTTTTTTTTAGTTTCATCATTCAACATTTGATTTGTTTATTCTAGTTTCATGATACATATTGCAAGTTTGACGAATTAGCTCGTTTTTTTTTTTCATTTCTAGTTGATTTTTTATATATATAATTTAATCATTTAATATTTGATTTATAATTAAGTTTCATAATTAACTAGGTTTGATCTAATATATTTATGTCTCAATATTTTTTTTTAAAAAATATCATCTTGATAAATTTTTTAGTCGAGTTAGACTTTCAATGATTGTTTAGGTTGTCTTTAAACTCGTTAGTTTAATCAAGGTTGTATCAGATCAATTCTCACATGATTTAAAAAAAAAATCTACTAGAAAATATATTAGTAATATCTTGACATTATTCTATATTAAAAAAAAAAATTAATCTTAACTCACAACATAGTGCAAACTAATGAACTAAGTGTGCTCTACATGACTGAGATATCATCATTGATTTTAGAAGTGTTTGACACTACAGTCTAACTACCTTTTAAAAATTTTCTCTTGTAAGTTTAATTGATTTTTGTATTTTTAAATAATTTTAATATCAAAAATAAAATAAATTTTAAAACTTTTAGTGTAGATCAAAGCACTCCATCTCCTACTATCAATACATGATTTATTTTGTAAGAAAAGAAATGCCATGTAACAGGAAATAGAGTACGGAGCACAAACCCACTCCCCCTCTTGGCAATGAAACAAGATCTGGTAAGGAAATTTTAAAATATCTTGTTCAAAATTTATAGGCGGATTTTCCAAATCAAATAAGTATGAAAGGTATACTTAAACGGTAGGCTACTTTTTGGCAAAATTCGGACAGTAAAAACTTGAGCAATTATTTCGCATTGTTGTCCATTGACAAATGAGATATTGTGCTTTGATAATGTTGAGTAAACACACCATAACCCCCATTGCAATCAACATTCAAACTTAATTTTGAGTTTTATCCCATTTGATCCTTGTATATTGTTGACTTTGTTTTATTGTAACCACCCAATCCGCAGTGTGATGTTTGTTTTTGCATTTCAAAAATATTTTTAAATTATTTTATTTGTTTCAAATTATTTTGTTAGTATTTCTAGATCATTTTGATGTTCTAATGTTGAAAATAAATTTGTAAAAATAATATTAAAAAAAAATAATTGAAGATGAAATGTATGGTGTATTAATTGGTTTCTGTTAAATAAAGAAGAAAAAGAAAAATACTAGAAGTACACAAGAAAAGAAAAGTTGAAATGTACGGTGTATTAAAAAGTTTTGGGAGGACTTTGTAATTTCCCCATCCTTTGATTTCGATCAAGAAGAGCAATAAGGGTTAAAGTGCCAGTAAGAAAAACATTCGGATCAATATCCTAATTCTCTCTCTCTCTCTGACCTTTACAGAGGTTCTATCAGCTGCTTCTGGATGCGCCTAGGCTTGGCTTTCTAGAATGTTTTTATCCTATCGAGCTTACAATGAAGATGTTGATCATGCAGAACATGTACCAGTACTAGTCTCGGTTTTTGACAATTTGGAAGAGTGGGCCCTATGGTGGATGGGTAATGAGAGAGGTTGGATCTGGTTGTCTGCCACGCAGGGCAGATAATTTCTTATCGGTAGCTGAGAACGGTGACTGGCTTCATTTGTTTTATTGCGTTCACATGACTTTTTTCTTCTTTTATTCTTCCAATAATGAATATATATATATATTTTATTATATGATTTTAAAATAACCTTTGTACTGTTCCATTGTTTATTCGTACTATTCTCCTCTATGATTGATTGGTAATTTCAACTTGCTTTTGCTTTTTAGTACACCAAACGAAATTAGCTAAAGTAACTAGATAAATTTTATAAAATTTGTTAAATTAAATATTGATGTATTGTTATGGATATATTTGGAGTTATAAAATGGAATTTTGATGCTTGTAGATGAGAAAGAAACTAAACATGTTAATATTTTCAAATATATATATATGATAAACTCACTAATTTCCAAAGACAAACTTAATAATTTATTCATATAAGAGATGGTCATGTATTTGAAATCATGACTGAAATTTACTAGAAATTTATGAAAATTAAAAATTTAGACTACATGGAAAGATTCTAGAATAAAGCCTTTGTTTTTATTACCATATTTTATTTATTTATTTATTTAATGTTGAATAATTATTTCTAATTTGTATTTTTTTTGTCAAATTAAACATTCTTTAATAATTAGACTAACGGATAAATCGAGTTTCCTTCTCTATCCGTACACGGAGTCTGATTAAACAAAAATATTACACATCTATCTGAGCCCGTATAAAAAAAAAAGATAATAACAGTAGAAGTTAAAGAGAAGATAAAAAAATCCACTAACTGAGAAGAAGAAAAAAATACTGATTGTCTCTACAATACTTGATGAAGAAGTTTTAACAGCAGAGGAGAAAGCTTACCGGGGTTGAGAGGGGATGGCTGCAGAGAAGAAAATCGTCAGGTTCGGATGCAGTTGCAGAGAGAGGGAGAGGGGACGACTGCCGATGATATATATACCTAAATGATATAATTGTTAATTTCAACTTGCTTTTTTTTTAGTACACCATTATATCATTTAATTTTGTATATAATTTTAATATAAATTGAGTGTTTTATACTTTTTTTTATTTTCCTCTTTCGAAGGGGACTTTTGTCTTTCTTTTGAAAAACTACTGATCAAACCTTGACTGAAAATCTCGCTCCTTGATCTTCTCGTATATTTAGTTTGGGGAGCGCTCATACACTTGGAGAATTAGCAAATGTAATAGTGGGTCACCCCTTCTCCTTGCAATGGCTAAGTTAACATTAAAAGTTGTTTATTACCGATGCTCTTGGTTTTAAAGGGATATTGGTAAAAAATAATTTTTTTACAGGGATGACACTACTGAACATTCTTGGACTCGTTGTATAGGACATGATTCGATGTATTTAATGGCTTCGATCATCAGATGGTGATTCAATGGTTGATTTTGAAGCTCATTTAATTGTGCCTTAATCAAAGTTTTGATGTATCAAACACTTTTTAAAACCTTTGTTAGCTTAGCTGGCACTTCATGCGATATTTTTTAAAATTGTCTTGTCGTTGAAAGAGAGCACTGCTATTTATTTGAAAAATAATAATAATTTTTTTTTAAGACTAACATATCAAAAGAGAAGCCAATAATAACAAAGCAAAAGGAAGGTTGTTGAAAAGAAAAGAAAAATTTAGGGACTTGGAAAGAGTCAATTATGACATATATATAAATATTTATTTTTGTTTATAATTATGAATTTGCTACCTTGATAGATGACTCAAATCCTTTAATTTGATGTCAAAAGTTTTAGGCAATTTGTCCATATCATGATAATTTCTTTGGTGTAAACTAGTTAAAAGATTTCTTATATTTATAATGTTATATTAAATAATTATTTAAGAGTTACTTGTCATCTAGGAACAAAACACAAAACTTATTAAAACAAATCTGTTTTTTTGTTAAATGTGTTGCAAGTAACTTAGATTTTGTCGTGCATAATATTTTTTTTTTAAATATTTTTTAAATATAATATTTTTAATTTTTAAATAAATATTAAAATATAATTGTATTTAAATGACTATTAAAACTTGCAAAAAGTTGAAATAGAGCCATTGTTTATTGATCAACACACACACACACATATGATCAAGATGAAACTAAAATAAAAAGTTAAAAACTAAGAAAAAGATAAAACAAACAACTCAAGTCAATATGATTAACCCACTAAATTCATGACTTAGGTTATGAGACTACGATACTCATATAGAAAGTAAACCTCAACAAATCATGAAATTTAATCTCCAACAAATCAAATATTAAATGATGAAATATATATATATATATATATATATATATATATATATATATTAATAAAAGCAAAAACATATATATTATTGCACTGAATAGTATTTTGTGAGATGGTGCCTAGTAAAAGCACAATATATTTTAGTTTTTGTTAAAATTAATAGATAAAATTTATAAAGTAGTATTTTTTATTTACTTTTAAATGATTTTTTGTAACATATAAAATATATGAAGATATTAATATATCCATCATGTTATGTATCTTAAATTTTCAAGAATTATCGTTTTCATATGATTATGGAGAATTATTGTGTGTTTTCATAGTTGTAAATATATTAGATTATTAAATAATGATATTTAGTTTATCATAATAAGATCATTCAAAGATAAAAAAAATATTTTAAAAAAAAGTATAAAGTGCATATAATTTTAAATCTATAAACTTGCTAAACATGATTTCAACATAATAAAATAATACTAGCAATAATATTAAGAATCAAACTTGCAATTGATATAAAATCAAAGTCCTATAATGCATAATAATATTATTAATTCTTAAATTAAACTAAATGGTGGTTTTTACTTGTTGAATGCACTTTAAAAAAATGAGACTTTTGTTTTTGTCAGTGCTAAATATTTAAACTTCATCACTTCTTACTTGTGCAATTATGATGCTTGTAATATTCCTAGGATCTCAACAATAATATATTGATTTAAATATGATTATAAAAAAGTTCTTTAAACTAGAGATTATGTAACTCAAATATCTTTTAAAAATAAAAACTTGAACTTTAGATTTTAGAGGTATCATCTGTCGTGACAATGTTTTTTTTTGCGCTTCGTGCTTTGCCACATCCCCAGAGGGGGACGGCGCACAGTAATTTCCCCATCCTTTGATTTCGATCGAGAAGAGCAATGAGGGTTAAAGTGCCAGGAAGAAAAACATTCGGATCAATATCCTAATTCCCTCTCCCTCTCCCTCTCCCATCCTTTACAGAGGTTCTATCACCTGCGTCTGGATGCGGCTAGGCTTGGCTTTCTAGAATGTTTTTATCCTATCGAGCTTACAATGATGATGTTGATGATGCAGAACATGGACCAGTACTACGGTGGAGTCGAAAGTAGTATCTTGATGGAAGCTGAAGGATCAATTAAGGCCTGTCATATGAATGGGTAATGAGAGAAGTTGGATCTGGTTGTCTGCCACTCAGGGCAGATATTTTCTAATCGGTAGCTGAGAACGGTGACTGGCTTCATTTGTTTTATTGCGTTCAGATGACTTTTGTCTTCTTTTATTCGTCCAATAATGAATATATATATTTTATTAAATCATTTTAAAATAACCTTGTTTATCTGCTCTCTGCTTTTAGCGATCGGTCATGTTGCTGTCGCGTATAGAACAAGTTGCAGAGAAAGAAGAAAGCTTTTGATGCTCCCTTCTTTGTCTCTCTTACTGGATCATGACGATGTTGATGATGCTCATATTGCAAAATTATAAAAATAAGCGTGATAGCCACTAGCCAGGCTGCCCCAGCTGGTAATTAATTGAGAGTATTAAAAGATCACCAAAACGAACTATGCTTGCAACTGTTCATAGCGTAGAAAGATCAGAATCCTGGGCTGTCACTTTCTCTGTGATTTAATAAACTTCATTAGTGAATTTGCCAGCACCTAACTCAGCTGTAGAAGGGTCACATATTTCAACTCAGCCGATAGATTCATTGGATCCCTCTCGGAAACTCTCTCCCGGGGCACCCATGTGCATTCGAGCCGACTATTGTAAATGAGTTAAAAATGAAACGGGGAAAAGCACGAGCAAATCTAAATGAATTTTTAGGTAGCATGTGATCATAATGTTGACATCCTGTTCTTCACTTGGAAGTTGGATCAAACACTACACCTCGTGTTATGAAGAGAATCAAATTGCTGAAATAATGTGTATTATTCATGCAGTATCGTTACAAATTTATACAGGGATTGTGAATATATAATCCTACTTTGTTGCCTACAACTTTGGCTAATCAAAGATAGAACAGGAAAGTAAATAACTGAGTATCATATTACAATTCTAATTCCTTATTCAGTGCGATCCTCTTTAACACCCCCCCTCAAGTTGGAGTGTATGTTTATGACACCCAACTTGTTGAGCAGTACTTCAAATTGTGTTGAACTTAATGGCTTAGTAAACAAATCAGCCGGTTGATCCATGGTTCGCACATAAGCTGTTTTTATCATCCCCTCTTGAACCTTTTCCCGTACCAAGTGACAGTCAATCTCTATATGCTTTGTTCGCTCATGGAATACTGGATTTGAAGCAATGTGCATGGCAACTTGATTGTCACAAAAGAGTGTGACTGGCTGTGTGTGATTTATTTTCAGATCTTTCAAGACATTTCTCAACCATGTAATCTCACAACAAGTGGTGGCCATAGAACGGTACTCTGCTTCTACACTTGATTGCGATACAGTATTTTGCTTCTTTGTTTTCCAAGAGATTGGTGCTTGGCCGAGTAGTATGCAGTAACCAGTTATCGATCTCTTTGTATCAATACATCGAGCCCAATCAGCATCACAAAATGCTCGTAGTTGTAACGAACCCGTGGAAGGTAACAAGATTCCTTGTCCAGGTGTGTGTTTGATGTATCTAAGTGATATGTGTCGAAGCCATAAGCCAGTAGAACGAGTCAATGTATTAGGAAGTGCATGATATTAGCGGGGACACTGCTTGCACAAATTAGTTTGCACGTTAGTTTGCATGTTGCATATTCAGTCATGGGTAGTTATATATATCAGTTATGGATAATCTGCATTGCATGATCAGTGATGGATCCTTGTTTCCTAGAACTGGGACCAGTTTGCATGTTCAGTTATTAGGAGCACGTTTCATTATTGTAATCTATAAAAGTTGCTAATGAAAGAGAAGGGGATATCTTTTGAGCAACAAACAAACTCTTTACCTTCATCTCTCTTTTTCTCTTCGGTCTGTTCCCTCCCCCATTTCTTTGCACATAACAGTGGTATCAGAGCCAGGTTCTCATGGACACCCGTGGCAAAACCAACACTGAATTTTGCAACGAGGTCAGTGAAATCCTAGCCCGCCATGAATCAAGTCTTGACCATGTGCACACCACCCTTCAAACTGTCCTAACTGAGCTTCAAGCTTTAAGAACCTCTCACAACCAACCCAATGTCCATGATATGAGCAATATCAACCCCTTTGCCGTAGGGGAGTCATCCCAGACATCCCACCAAAAATTACCCATTGACCCAAACCATACCTTGACACACACACACCAACCCGTCATCCAAAATTCCAGCCTCAAGCTCAATTTCCCAAAATTCAACGGTGAAGACCCAACAGGGTGGGTATATCGCGCTGAACAATATTTTGATTTTCAAAGAATTGCTTCACATCAACGAGTTCAGCTTGCATCCTTTCATCTGGAAGGGATTGCCTTACAGTGGCATCGTTGGTTGACCAAATTCAACGCCCCACTGTCATGGGAGGACCTCACCCATGCATTATTACATCGGTTTGGTCCTACCGAATTCAATGATCCATCGGAGGCCCTCACTCGCCTCAAGCAAACAACCACCGTTGAAGTCTATCAAGACGAGTTCAAACGTCTCTCCCAGTTGATTGACAACTTGCCTGACACTTACTTGATTGGGTGTTTCATCGCAAGTTTGAAGGATGAAGTTCGATTAGATGTAAAAATCAAAAAGCCTCGTACCTTGCCTGAAGCCATGGGAGTCGCTCGATTGGTTGAGGAGCGGAATGCCATCCTAAAAAATTTGACCCCTTCCCCTTGCCTTCCCACGACAGCCCCACCAAAAATAGCTGGTATTCTTGGTTCATCACCCACCACTTTAAACACCAAACCAGTGGCCGCTACTCCCAACACCTTAAAAAAATTAACAAGTCAGGAAGCACGAGAACGCCGAGAGAAAGGCCTTTGCTTCTATTGTGATGAAAAATTCATACCGGGTCATCATTGCCAAAGACCTCAACTTTACATGATGGAGGATGTACCCCCAGACAACCCACTATACCAAGACCCTCCAACCTGTTTCAGACACTTCTGCGATCCTCGCTCCCCCCGAGAAGATTTTACAGAGTCGTGTCATTTGCAAGGGAAACTATCGGCCACAAACAGAGGTTTTAGTAAAATGGAAGGGAGCACCAACAGAGGATGCCACGTGGGAGAATAAGTGGCGCTTCTCGAGGACTTATCCAGACTTCATCCTTGCGGACAAGGATATTCTAAGTGGGGGGGGATGATATGTGTCGAAGCCATAAGCCAGTAGAACGAGTCAATGTATTAGGAAGTGCATGATATTAGCGGGGACACTGCTTGCACGAATTAGTTTGCACGTTAGTTTGCATGTTGCATATTCAGTCATGGGTAGTTATATATATCAGTTATGGATAATCTGCATTGCATGATCAGTGATGGATCCTTGTTTCCCAGAACTGGGACCAGTTTGCATATTCAGTTATTAGGAGCACATTTCATTATTGTAATCTATAAAAGGGACAAATTGTGTTCTACTGGAATCAGTGAGAGCTTAGCACCCAAGAAACCAGTGTCATCCAATATTTCCAGTGCATACTTCCGTTGACACAATGTAATACCATGTCTTGATCTTGCAACCTCTATTCCCAGGAAATATTTAAGTTGTCCCAAATCTTTAAGTTTGAATCTTTTGGCAAGAAATTGTTTAGTTTCTTCAATCTCCAGCAAATTGTTGCCTGCCAATATCACATCATCAACATAGACAAGTAAGGCAATGAAATTACCATGGTGGTTTCGGACGAACAATGAGTAATCTGACAGTGATTGGCTAAACCCAGCAGCTTTGAGACAGGTTGACAATTTCAGAAACCATTGTCTGGATGCCTGTTTGAGACCATACAGGGATTTATTCAATTTGCACACAGGAGTCTCCCCCTTTCGGCGAAACCAGGAGGCAAGTTCATGTAAAGTCACCATGCAAAAACGCATTGTTTACATCTTGCTGGTGGAGGTACCATCCCTGTAAGGCTGCAACGCTGAGGAGTAAACGGACGGTCACCAATTTGGCCACAGGGGCAAAAGTTTTCCTGTAATCAATCCCTTCGATTTGGCTGTACCCTTTCGCCACTAAACGAGCTTTGTATCTCTCGACGGTTCCCTCTAGTGTGAGCTTAATTTTTTAAACCCACTTGCAACCGATGGGTCGTTTGTGAGCAGGCAAGGGCATGAGGGTCCATGTGTTATTAGCTTACAGAGCTGCAATTTCATGGCTCATGGCATCATGCCATCGTGGGTCTGTAATTGCTTGGGAAAAACATGTGGGTTCTTTGATAAGTGAGAGGTTGGTAGTGAAATTTTTATAAGAAGAAGAAAGATGAGCATATGACAAAGAATGGGAAAAAGGATGAGCAATACCTGAGGATTGGACGTTGTTCGTGGAAGATGAAGGCACAGGTCTGGAGGTGAGGGCTGCTTCAACATGAAATTCCTGCAAAAATGAAGGTGTTTTGATGGGTCGTGCGCCGTGCCGTAGCAGCGGTGTGGTGACAGGGGTGACTTGGGGAGATGAAGAAATGGTGGTGGGCTAGGCCGATGTATTGTCATGAGATGGGCTCGGTGGGCATGGGATCTGGGCTGTGATGGTTGGGTTTTCTTGTGGATTTGATGGATCGGTGGGTTCATCAAAAAATGTGGGCTGAAGTGTAACATCCCGTAATTTTTTTTTTCTTTTCAGCAGAGTTTCCTCTATTTTTGTTGATACCAAGTTATCGACATCACTTCTATTATATGTCATTACGATTTCCATCTTGATCCAATCATCCTGGATCTCATTCTGTTCATCAAACAATAACTCAATATTCATACTTATCAATACATACATGTCTCAAAATATCAATTAGTAAATTAACATAAGTGTACTACCAAAACAACTCAAAAGGTAAACAAATTCATCATTAAACGTAATAAATGCTAACTAACTACATATAAGCCTTTAAACTACATAAATACAACATTAAACTTAAGAGTCATAATACATTTATAATAAATCTTATCTTATCATTTTGAAAATGATTTGGTCATACTAACAACTATACATAATAATACATCCACTACATATTACACCTTCTACTTAATTTTTACAACACAAAAGGGTTTACACTAAAAGTAAGGACATGAATATTACATTCCAAAATGGTAATTCTTAAACAGGAGTATTCCTACGTCTAACAATCCGCATCACCTCGCGATGTACCTATTTCAACAATAACAATATTAAGTAACTTATTCACTATATTATTCTAATATTAATTAATTACTCTTAAACTTTTGAAATTTAATACTTTTACTTCAATCTACATGGTTCTTTGCAAAGTAGGTTCCTTTGTATTAGGTTCCCTAGCCCTCTCGTGGCTGTGACGTCCCTGCAGCAGTACAAACATTTAATGAACTGCAATTTCTTAACGATGGTATTAAAATAATTTTGACCAAATGATCTATCGATTAAAAGATACACTGGCAAGTTGAAATTTCTGCATATACATAAAGCAATTCGATTGAAGAAATATAGGTACTCCATTTCTCTTTTTCGAGCAACAATATCATTACTCCGAATATTCATTTAAGGCACTCATATCGGAGGTCTACTATTCTTTCCCCCCCCCATGGTCCTTCTTCCTGGACATCGTTAGACGGAACTAACATTCTTTTGTTCCGACCATCCTTTCGGATGTCATTAGCCGGAACTAATCACTTATTTATTCCGGCCATCCTGTCAGATGTCATTAGCCGAAGCTAATCAATCTTTTATCCCGGCCATCCTTTCGGATGCCATTAGCCGAAGCTAATCAATCGTTTATCCCGGCCATCCTTTCGGATGCCATTAGCCGAAGCTAATCAGTCATTTATCCCGGCCATCCTTTCGGATGCCATTAGCCGAAGCTAATCAATCGTTTATCCCGGCCATCCTTTCGGATGCCATTAGTCGAAGCTAATCAATCGTTTATCCACATTCAAGCATTCAACAATCTAATATATATATATATATATATATCCCATCGTATTCGTATAATATTCAATTTAAAATACCTATTACATGTCATATAAAAAGGAGAGGTGTGAATCACCTACCTGCTCCACCTGTGGGCTGTTCCTGTCTTGATAATGGTCCAATCCCGGTCGCACCGCCTGCGACATTAAGGATTATAAATCAGCACATTTTGTATATTCGAATCACATTCGTCACCACACTCATTACAAGAGTTCATGCGTTCACACTCAAGTGTTCCACATTTTACCACATCATACCTTGAAATTATTATTAGCATTTTAGTCATTTCTATCTAGTAGACTTATTGTAGGAATCGGCAGCAAACGCACACCAATTCCAGAAGAAGACTCACATCGATTCTAGCAGAAAACACACATCAATTCTAGCCGAAAACTCACATCAATTTCAGTAGAAAACATACATCAATTTCAGCCGAAAACTCACAACTGAAATCATTTATTTCGGCATACAAAATCCTTCAATAAATTTCAGCCGAAGCACTCATGCAATTCTTAGCAAAATACACATCAATTTGGCAACAAACGCACACCACACATGTTGTAACAACCCCACCGAAACAATTCAATATGCCTTTACATTTGTTATTCTTTTATAACTTTTGACATTAAAATATCATTATAAACACTCATTTTCAAACATAACTTGTTTCTTTTCCTTTAATGCATCTCACTTCATCGTTTTGCGACCTCCCACCTCTTTTCCCCTTTTTTTTTCAAAACTGTCAGCAGAGGTCGGATTTCGACCTCTGCCCAGATTTTTCCCCATAACTGGAGTTATAGGACTCCGTTTTGTACAAACTTTATGTTGTTAGAAAGATAACATATAGGGATACAACTCTTATGAAGGGAATAGAACCCAGTTCTTTCCCCAAAATTTACGAAATGCATCTCAAATGTGACAGACCTGCTGATCCTGCAGAATCCGTCCTGCACAGTCACGTTGGGTGGCCCTTATCTAGAGTTATAAAATTCCAAATTAAGTGAAATAAGTTTCCTTGGATAGTAGACATCCAGAACTACAACTCTTATGAAGGAACCCGACCCTAATTCCTTCGTTTTACCACTCAAATTCTCTCTCAAAGTCACAACATGAATCTGTCAAGTTGTCAATTTCAGCAACACATACATTTGGCCGAAAATTTGCCTTGGGAAACAAGACTTCCCTCATTATTTTTCATGCTCAACCATTCATTATACAACATTCACATCCTATTTCATGCCACATTCATCAATTATACACAATTTCACATTTCCCCCAAATTTTATTCAAGAACCCTAACCCAAAATTCATAAAGAAAAGCCATGCAACTCAACCATAAAGTAATAAGGTAAAGAATCTTTTAAATGCATATAAGAAACACCATACCAAAAGGGGTTCAAGATCCTAATAGCTTGTGGAAATCAAAATATCCTCCTCTCCTCTCTTTCTTCCTTCAAGTGTCGGCCAAACACTCCCTCTTTTCTTCCACTTTCTTCTTCCAATAATGCTTCCAATCCTTGGGTTTCTTGATGTTTAAAGGTTTTAGTAACCCTCAATCTCACTTTATTTCGAAATTCTTCTTTAATTTAGCAAGAAAATCTCACAATTTCCTTCTCTTTCTCCCTCACCATTGCTGGAAATGAGAAAAAGAGGGGTATTTATACTCCTCAATTTCTCTTATTGCACTAAGGCCCCCCAAAATTTTTAAATGTTTTCTTTTTACCCCACCACTTCTCTTCTTATAATATAAATCCTAATCATTTCATTTATTCAATTTCACCCCTCTCCCAACTTGTTTTATTCATCATTTAATTCATTCCTTGAGTGTTTACAATATGAATATCTTTTCTCTTGGGTGTTTACGTTCTCCCCCCCTTTAATATGAATTTCGCCCTTGAAATTTAAGGGTTTCACACTCCGTACCTGGTAGTTTGACGTGATGGAAATGCATGTGGGTTTATTACAATATCAGGAACAACACCTTGAATTGTGAAAAGGAAAGTTCTCCTGAGACTCCAAAAAGCCCAGAACACCCTTTTTGCCCATGCATGCTTAAGAACACTTCTCCAAAACAAGGAGATCGAACCTGCAACAGCAATTGAAGAGCATAACCAACAACAGGAAATGTGAAACACACCCACTAACCCGCATGTACATTTGGTTCAAATGGACCAAGGGCATCTACCCAAGAAAAGCCAGCCCCCGTAGCATCCGCTAACCATACATTCTATAAAACAATCTAGAGGAAGGCAATTTCAAACACCATCAGGAGCTCTTTGCATACTACATGTGTTTCACAGAACCAGACCTTACATTTTTACTAGTGAGACATGCATGTGTGAGCATATAGGTGGCCATTCAGAAGCTGCACGTGCATTCAGACAAACAGAACTGTCTTTATGTTACTATTTAACAATTTTTATTTTTTTTACAAGGCCGCAGTTTTCACCATCTGGAGTAGAGAGAAAGCATACTCTACCTACCTCCCTCAATGAGAAGGGTGCGGTATCTGGCATCTCCAACCCTTTCCGTGTACAGAACTTGCTGCCTTGTTTTCTGCAGATCTATTATTGTTTGCAGTGGATTTGCACGCCTAAGATTTCCCACAACTCCATGAACTCTTTCCGTCCACTAAAAAAGGATGACACCATGTCCCAGTTGAGAATGCTCTCGTCAAACCATTGGTCACTATTGAAACATCTAAATAGTGTTCAATTGGGTGCACATCACGGTCTCCATATAGGTCTCTCTGTAAATCCTTGGTCATACGCCTCAGTGCATGTGAAACATGCACTTTTATCTCTCGTTCAAGCAACTCGCTAGCCAACTCGAACCTCTTGTTTCTAAACTATCCCTATTGTCACATTTCCTACGGCCAGTATAGGCCTCCAACAATCACTTCACCATATATCCAAGAAATCGAGCCTTGTGCCTGCGGCTATTAAGCCTGGGAAACAGATATGCACTAATGGTGTCTTCAATATATTCTTTTGGTGGGAATCTGGTCTTTCTTAACATTTTATCTACAAAGTCAAGTGCTTTGTCCTCCTTACGAAAATGTTCGCATTTCTCATCAGCATCATGAATTGAGGCAAAGAAGATATTCACAATGCTGGTATCATTGCTGGCATAATCAATCAAATCTATCACTTCTTTGTCTGACCTTACACCAAGGGAAAAAACAATATCCATATAGGGATCTCTATCGACAAGAAGTACACACAGAGGCCTTTCTTTTCTCCTTTAATGTATTCCAATTTAGAGAGCTCCACTAGTCTAACAATCAACCTGTTCCTCTTAACTTCAGATTTGTATGAAACAATCCAGCCCTAACTATTTGAAATCCAAAGTCTCTTCATACAATTTTGCTCTTGTGCAATGAACACCTTTTCTGCATCTTTGATCAAAAAAATAACCTCCTTGATCAAAATCACAATCCCCCTTTTCAACTGTTGTCAGCCAGCAAAAGTAAGATTTCACAATAACAGGCATCCTTCTAATAATGATTTCCCTGTTTTCAGTATGTACAACATTCTTTTGAACAACTTTGTCTATCCCTGTTTTGAACTTGTCACTTCTACCAACAGTTTGTGTGTATACCTGAACATTGAAATGAATTTTCATTCTCGTTGAATATGTCATATTCTGAAGCCTGGCATGTCTGGGAAACATATTATGCTCGGCATCTCTTGAAGTACCACCCCAAAAGCTTGGTCGATCAAGGGTGACCTTTCCAAGCCTAACTGATGCACGTCTCCATTCACCATCCTTCTGCTTGGATGTATTGTATCCAGGCTCAACAGCACCCTCACCAAATGAATCAAAGACCCTCTGGAGTCCACTGTTGATGAAAGCATTATATGAGTTGATTTCGTGACTGATGAGACCATACTCGTCAAAAAAAACAAAGACACTGCCTTCTTACAGAAACTTTGCAAAGTTTCTTTCCCCAATTCATTTAAGTTAGTTGTGTCCATCAAATCCTCGTCCATATCCAAGTCATCAACTTCACCCTTACTACTTGGACCCACCTCCTCCATGTAATCTGATGATGCACCTATCTAATTCAAAATATTGAACCCTAAAAACCTTCTTTTCTTGATCCAAGTTTGAACCTTTTGGCCTTGAAATGAGTAAGAATATACCCTTTACACAAGGCCAGTGTTGGAATTTCTAATGGTTTTCGGGTTTTCATCAAGCATGAGTTCACAGAGAAAAATGTTTCCCACTCTTTTTTTTTGTACCTGTCCCAACGACACCACAGCAAAAATTCTTTCCCTCGTCATTAGATGTCAATACCACTTTCTGGACCATGCCCCTTTCTGTGTGCTTCAGCTTTACACTATGATCTGTCCCAGATTCTGCACACTTCCCTATCACAATATCATCACTTTGCATATTAGCACCAATAAAAAGGAAATCTATCATCATCAAGGCTGTCAACCCGTCCAATTTTGCTTTGTATTTTCCCAAAAGTAATAAAATCCTCAGACTTCCGCCTCATTTCAGTTAGCTCCTTGTTGTCCACCTCCGCCTTGTAGCTTCTAATGTGTTCAGAGCGAAAAAAACCACGCTCTAAAGAAGCACGATTCATTACCAATGAATCGTCTTGGTTGTAACCCAGATGAACATTAACTGCCACTATAACATTCTGATCATTAAACAACTCTGGCTTTGGCAGCACTGCATTATGACCAAATGGGTATCCAGGTTTACCGAGCCAATCAGAAATCATTGTCCGAAATAAAGGCCTTTGGGGGTAATGCAATTGGTGAGACAAGGTGTCAACTCTGATGTTGGGATTTGTTGTGGAAAACCCAATAGCCTGTTGAGAATGTTTTTGAGCTTGGTACAGGACCCTTCGTGCATGATCATGATTGGCAAAGGGAATAATTCCACAACTCAAACCTAACAAAAAGGACATGTCAAGTTCACAGTGTGTATACTTCATAGATTGCTTCCCCGCAATATCCTCTAAAAGAAATCTGATGCCCCATGCAGTAAAACAGTCCTCTTCCTCTTCAGTTCCAACAAACTCAATAATCCCCTTGTCCAGAAGAGATGTGAAGATGTAATTTCCCCCCTTAAATGCTTTAATTTTATCCCAGTTCTCAACAACTATCAGAGGGCGTAAGATCCTTCCAGCATCAAAAAATATATGTGCACTTCTCTCTGTTGTTCATCCCTTTTGATTTCCACCTGATAGGGCAATTGTCTCCTGCGTCGCATGCTTCTTAGCTCGCCAACAAACAAACTAGAATCTCCGCAAACTCCAACCCATTAGCCAATTTGAAACACCTTATGCTTCCCATCTAGTTTAGTGTAAGTATCATTTACCAGTTTCTCCATCCCACTATCAAACAATTCATCAACTAGAGACTCTGATATATTGGTACTGACAACTCCAATGACAGCCAAATTTTTTTTTTTTTTAGCTCTACCCAGTGGACAGAAAGCAGAATTCGGGCCTGCTCTGCTGCAACTGGAGGTACTCCCTCTGTCTGATTAGGCCTCCCGCCTTCCCCTATTACCCCAGCTTCCCCCTGTAAGATTTCGTATCATCGGAGCATAAGATGCCATATCATCCAAGGGATCTTCGTCTTGCCAATCTTGGGCACCTTGGTTCCTGCCCCCTCCTTTCAAAGGAGGGCGGTTCCATTCGTGTCCCTTGTTGGTTTCGTACCATCCCGAAATTCACCATAGCAATTTAATCATCATTGATCCTCAGGATCAAGACCAGGGGCTCTGATACCAACTATAACATCCCGTAATTTTTTTTTTTCAGCAGAGTTTCCTCTATTTTTGTTGATACCAAGTTATCGACATCACTTCTATTATATGTCATTACGACTTCCATCTTGATCCAATCATCCTGGATCTCATTCCGTTCATCAAACAATAACTCAATATTCATACTTATCAATACATGCATGTCTCAAAATATCAATTAATAAATTAACATAAGTGTACTACCAAAACAACTCAAAAGGTAAACAAATTCATCATTAAATGTAATAAATGCTAACTAACTACATATAAGCCTTTAAACTACATAAATACAACATTAAACTTAAGAGTCATAATACATTTATAATAAATCTTATCTTATCATTTTGAAAATGATTTGGTCATACTAACAACTATACATAATAATACATCCACTACATATTACACCTTCTACTTAATTTTTACAACACAAAAGGGTTTACACTAAAAGTAAAGACATGAATATTACATTCCAAAATGGTAATTCTTAAACAGGAGTATTCCTACATCTAACAATCTGCATCACCTTGCGATGTACCTATTTCAACAATAACAATATTAAGTAACTTATTCACTATATTATTCTAATATTAATTAATTACTCTTAAACTTTTGAAATTTAATACTTTTACTTCAATCTACATGGTTCTTTGCAAAGTAGGCTCCTTTGTATTAGGTTCCCTAGCCCTCTCGTGGCTGTGACGTCCCTGCAGCAGTACAAACATTTAATGAACTGCAATTTCTTAACGATGGTATTAAAATAATTTTGACCAAATGATCTATCGATTAAAAGATACACTGGCATGTTGAAATTTCTGCATATACATAAAGCAATTCGATTGAAGAAATATAGGTACTCCATTTCTCTTTTTTGAGCAACAATATCATTACTCCGAATATTCATATAAGGCACTCATATCGGAGGTCTACTATTCTTTCCCCCCCCATGGTCCTTCTTCCTGGACATCGTTAGACGGAACTAACATTCTTTTGTTCCGACCATCCTTTCGGATGTCATTAGCCGGAACTAATCACTTATTTATTCCGGCCATCCTGTCAGATGTCATTAGCCGAAGCTAATCAATCTTTTATTCCGGCCATCCTTTCGGATGCCATTAGCCGAAGCTAATCAATCATTTATCCCGGCCATCCTTTCGGATGCCATTAGCCGAAGCTAATCAATCGTTTATCCACATTCAAGCATTCAACAATCTAATATATATATATATATATATATATATATATATATATATATATATATATATATATATATCCCATCGTATTCGTATAATATTCAATTTAAAATACCTATTACATGTCATATAAAAAGGAGAGGTGTGAATCACCTACCTGCTCCACCTGTGGGCTGTTCCTGTCTTGATAATGGTCCAATCCCGGTCGCACCGCCTGCGACATTAAGGATTATAAATCAGCACATTTTGTATATTCGAATCACATTCGTCACCACACTCATTACAAGAGTTCATGCGTTCACACTCAAGTGTTCCACATTTTACCACATCATACCTTGAAATTATTATTAGCATTTTAGTCATTTCTATCTAGTAGACTTATTGTAGGAATCGGCAGCAAACGCACACCAATTCCAGAAGAAGACTCACATCGATTCTAGCAGAAAACACACATCAATTCTAGCCGAAAACTCACATCAATTTCAGTAGAAAACATACATCAATTTCAGCCGAAAACTCACAACTGAAATCATTTATTTCGGCATACAAAATCCTTCAATAAATTTCAGCCGAAGCACTCATGCAATTCTTAGCAAAATACACATCAATTTGGCAACAAACGCACACCACACATGTTGTAACAACCCCACCGAAACAATTCAATATGCCTTTACATTTGTTATTCTTTTATAACTTTTGACATTAAAATATCATTATAAACACTCATTTTCAAACATAACTTGTTTCTTTTCCTTTAATGCATCTCACTTAATCGTTTTGCGACCTCCCACCTCTTTTCCCCTTTTTTTTTCAAAACTGTCAGCAGAGGTCGGATTTCGACCTCTGCCCAGATTTTTCCCCATAACTGGAGTTATAGGACTCCGTTTTGTACAAACTTTATGTTGTTAGAAAGATAACATATAGGGATACAACTCTTATGAAGGGAATAGAACCCAGTTCTTTCCCCAAAATTTACGAAATGCATCTCAAATGTGACAGACCTGCTGATCCTGCAGAATCCGTCCTGCACAGTCACGTTGGGTGGCCCTTATCTAGAGTTATAAAATTCCAAATTAAGTGAAATAAGTTTCCTTGGATAGTAGACATCCAGAACTACAACTCTTATGAAGGAACCCGACCCTAATTCCTTCGTTTTACCACTCAAATTCTCTCTCAAAGTCACAACATGAATCTGTCAAGTTGTCAATTTCAGCAACACATACATTTGGCCGAAAATTTGCCTTGGGAAACAAGACTTCCCTCATTATTTTTCATGCTCAACCATTCATTATACAACATTCACATCCTATTTCATGCCACATTCATCAATTATACACAATTTCACATTTCCCCCAAATTTTATTCAAGAACCCTAACCCAAAATTCATAAAGAAAAGCCATGCAACTCAACCATAAAGTAATAAGGTAAAGAATCTTTTAAATGCATATAAGAAACACCATACCAAAAGGGGTTCAAGATCCTAATAGCTTGTGGAAATCAAAATATCCTCCTCTCCTCTCTTTCTTCCTTCAAGTGTCGGCCAAACACTCCCTCTTTTCTTCCACTTTCTTCTTCCAATAATGCTTCCAATCCTTGGGTTTCTTGATGTTTAAAGGTTTTAGTAACCCTCAATCTCACTTTATTTCGAAATTCTTCTTTAATTTAGCAAGAAAATCTCACAATTTCCTTCTCTTTCTCCCTCACCATTGCTGGAAATGAGAAAAAGAGGGGTATTTATACTCCTCAATTTCTCTTATTGCACTAAGGCCCCCCAAAATTTTTAAATGTTTTCTTTTTACCCTACCACTTCTCTTCTTATAATTTAAATCCTAATCATTTCATTTATTCAATTTCACCCCTTTCCCAACTTGTTTTATTCATCATTTAATTCATTCCTTGAGTGTTTACAATATGAATATCTTTTCTCTTGGGTGTTTACATGAAGTGAGAGGTTCGGAGAAGGAATTAACATCAATTGGTGAAGGAGGGTTATGAGATTGGTGTGCAGCAGAGTGAGGAGAATTTTGAAAAGGAAATTTGTCTTCATAGAAAATAACATGTGTTGAGACAAAAACCTTTTGAAGAATAGGATCGAAAACCCGGTAACCTTTTTGACCATAAAGATATCCAAGAAAGATGCAACGAGTTGCGCGAGGGTCAAACTTTGAAGGTTTTTATGCATGTGTGGAGACAAAACATAAACAACCAAAGACCCTTAAATGAGAAAAATGAGGAATTTGATGAAACAATTTTTCATATGGTGTTTTACCATGAAGAATGAAACTTGGTGTTCTATTTATAAGATATGTTTAGGCAACCTGGCTTGAATGAGTAAAGCTCGTGCCATATTAAACAAATGTCTATGTTTGCGTTCAACGATACCATTTTGTTGTGGTGTGTTGACACAACTAGACTGATGGACAATTCCTTTGAGAGTATAGAAATTTTCAAGTTTGAATTCATGACCATTGTTACTACGCACAATTTTGACTTTTGAATTGAATTGAGTTTCAGCCATGCGAATAAATTTAACAAGAAGTTCCCTTGTGTCAGATTTTTGTTTCATCAAATAGACCCATGTGCAACGAGTAAAATCGTCTACAATAGTGAGAAAATATTTTGCACCAGTAAGAGAAGCAATTTTATAACCACCCCAAATGTCAACATGTATCAAATCAAAGCATGCTTTATTGGAAATAGAACTTAAAAAGAATGATGACCTTGTTTGTTTTGCCAATGGACAAATCAAACACTTGTCTGTATCACAAGATTTATTTTTGGAAAAAGGAAGTAATTGAAAAACTTTGTTTGAGGGGTGTCCAAGGCGTTGATGCCAAAGACTTGAGTCTATAGTTTGGATAGAATTGCATGTTGCTTTCTTGATTTGATCTAGGTAGTAGAGCCCCCCTCGTTCAGATCCCATCCCAATCATCTTCCCCGAGCGTAGGTCCTGTATAACACAAAATTGTCTTAGAAAGATTGTGATGCAAGATGAATCCCAAGCTAATTTACTGATGGAAATTAAATTGAGCTGAAAAAGTGGTACACATAGGACATTATCGAGGATGAAATTGGGAGAGAAAACAATTTGTCCAATATGAGTGACTGAAGCTAATGAACTATTTGGTAGGTCAACCGTATGGTTTTCAACCCTTTTTGACTGTGTGAGCATATTGGGATTACAGACCATGTGATCTGTAGCACCACTATCTAAAATCCATGTGTTCATCTTGCCATTGTAGATGAGGGAAAAAGCTTTACCTGACAGTTCTTCATAATTTGAGGGATTACCGACTTGGTTGGCCATAGAGGTTTTGTTTCTGTTTAACATCTGCAAAATTTGCTTGCATTCTTCCTGCGAGAATGGGAAGCTAGGTGTTGTCATCCTTCTGTCGGGTGCATGTGTTGCAACTTGATTACCCCTTGAGAGATTGCCTTGCTCACCTTCCTGTGACGCTGCTCTCTTGCAACAGTAGTCGAACGTGTGACCTTTCCAGCCACAAAAGGTACACTTAAGATGGGCACGATAATTTTTAGTTCTATGGTTTGTCTTGTTGTAATCTTCTGGAAATAAACAGCATAGCAAGAAACATAACTTGGTTTTCTCGTGCTTCAAATAATCATAGCTAAATTTAAGACATGAATATATATTTTTTTGTTCACCAATTAGTTCCATGTGCTGAATTTGAGAGTTTTTGAGCTGTTTATACGCTACGTCCCACTCAATAGTAGATTTATCTCTTAGAGCCCTTCCTACTGTCACAACTGCTATTGGCAATCCTTGACATTCTCTCGCAACTTTCTTTGCCACTGTGTTCAAGTTAAAGTCCTCATCACGTAAACCTGCATTGATTTTGAATAAAGCCCATGCTTCATTTTCTGATAAGATACTTAAGAACACTATTGGCTGGCACTCCATATAAGAATATATGTCTCTAAGACGTGTTGTTAGAATAACTTTACAACCCCTGTGATCATCTCCAAATGGGATCCCTATCTCTTTCAAGTTAACAACTTTCCAAATATCATCCAGGATTACAAGCAACTTCTTTTCTGTCTTCAATCTTTGCCATAATCGATCTGCTCTCCCTTCTGTGGTCTTTTCGTCAAAAAGCAGACCTAGACTCTCTGCCATTCGATCCTGAATGTACATCACATTTGGATTCTGGGACAGTGTAGCCATTAAAACCTCATCAAACAGCTGCGACTCTTTGGCTCTCCTGCCTACTTCTTTCACCAGGGTGGTTTTACCCACCCCTCCCATGCCATATAGTCCAATCATATTGACGTTGTCAACTTTGAGAGCTTTCATAATCTGATCAAAAGCTTCTTTTGATGATTCTGAGGGTGTGAATTCCTTTGATGGAAGAAATTCTATGTCTTGAAGAGGTGCTTTGTGGGACACTTTTTGAAACTTTTGGCTCTTTTCTTCTAGCTTTCTCAAAGTCTCCGTCTTCTTTTCCAGTGCCTTGCTTAACTTGAATTGGGGAATCCATTTTAGACACTAAGTGAAGCGATTTCCATTTTTTCCTTTTTCATTTTCCAAACCTTCCATTTCATTTTTTGCATCTTCCAGCCATTTGTTGACATCAATCTCAATTTCTTCAGCATTCTTTGTAGCAACGTTGACAGCATCTTGCAGACCATAAAGTGCCAAAGCTTTTTTTGCATCTTCCAGCCATGTGTTGACATAAATCTCAATTTCTTCACCATTCCTTTTAGCATCGTTTACAGCAACTTGCATATCATAAAGTGCCAAAACCAGGCTCCTCACTTGTTCATTGAATTCTTGAACAAAATTGTTGAAACAAAACATGTAATGGAACTGTTTTTTTACCGGTTCTGCCATGAGTTCTGCTATCTTAGATACAAGGGATCCAACAACACTTTCGATAGCCATTTTCCACGATTCTAAAAAATCAGAGAAAATAGAATCTCGATGGTGAGAGTGAGTCATTACAAATAAAATAGGCATTGAAAGGATGAGAATATGAATTTTATTACCTTAGTTTGTGAAAATATGCATGAAAAGCACTGGTACTGATTGCTCAACGAGGAACAACACGAGGACGCCTTTAGCTCTGTATGGAATCCAAAAAAGCAACAAGGCAAGGAAGGTATAAGTGTACCAATGAACTATTAATTCCTTGTCCCCTCATCTATGTATCTATCTATGCCATTTACAAAAGGTACTTGGGGTGCTATCTTTTTTTCAAGATTATAATATCTTTAAATCAATTTGTTATTTATTTTAAATTGTTTTAATCTTGTTAATAAAATATAGAATACTAAAATATTTCATTTCTTAATTCTTTAAGATTTTTTATTCCATTGACATCTCTATTCAATTCTAAGGATTCAATTGCAACGACTTCATATTGGATATAAATTTATTGAATAAAATTTAACTTTATAATAATTTTAATCTTACTAGAAATTAAAGACGATGAATATTGTTATGGAGAGGGGAATCAAAGAGTAAAAACAACTTCAAATAAAAAAAAAAATTGGTTTTTTTTTTAAAAGACCATATAAATGTATGAACTAGAATGGTGAGGATTGCTTGAAAATGAAAAAAAAAAAAAAAGTTTGATGAATTAGAGGAAAAAATCACATATACAATAAGGAAAGAAGGATAACAATTCATTTTCAAATGACACTTTTGAATATTCATAAAAGCTCAAAATAATAATTTGTTATAACATATCCAAATATTTTTTTTTAATTGCTCAATAATCATTTTATGTAGAAATGGAGGAAATTGAAGCAATGATTGTTTATTATATAGCAAAACTTATATATATATATATATATATATATATATATATATATATATATATATATATATATATATATATATATATTAACATCCTGAGATAGAAAATTATTGTCATAGTGATGATATACTTTGTGAATGTTTCGGTAAGAATGATAGAATGGAAATTATTTTGAATTTAAAGAACATTCTTATTTAATATCCTAAAAGAGATAGATAATGGAATAAAGATGAAAAAATGGGTTTTTCACTAAGAATTATATAAAGATGAGAAAATGAATGGTTTCTTTAACATAAAATACTTTACAAATGAATTTAAAAGTGATGAAGATTGTGTACAATTTAAAATTAAAAAAACTATAAAATGATATTTGGTATTTCAATCTTGTGAATGTTAAATACAAACTTTGTAGATAAAACTCACTAGACGTATAAAGCTATTACATAGGTTACCACTAAAGACAATGAATTGGCTTTAATGAAATCTTTTCACTTAGAGTATTGTAACAAGTCATACCTCGACCGGTTTTTGGCCAAATTCCATCGTTTCGGCCCCGAAATCGTCATTTTTGCTATTTTAGGAAAGTTTCATTTTTGCAATAACTTTTGATTTAAGAGTCCGAATTGACTTTAGTCAATTGGTACTCTCTCAGAATTCATAGGCCTTTCACATTCTGCATTTATCTCAAATTTGCCATTTATGGCAAATTTAATGTTTTATGTCCTTTCCTTTTCTGTATTGAATTAGGCTAGGGTTTTTACTTTAAGTATCAATGTAAAACCTGCAGCCGACTCAACTATCATTTTATTGAATAAACACTGAGTTTTATTGAGATTTATTCTCGTTGTTGTGGATTTACGGAATATTGACGTTGGTCATATTCCTTTGTGATTTTCTACTCCGTCAATATCACGAGATGTTGACGAAAGGCTGAAGGGGTGATGGTTTTGGTGATTTGTTGTTATGCCTGCCTTCAATGCATGGAATGAGAGACCAAACAGAGGCAACTAAAAGTAATTGTCTAAGAAACTATCCTTATATCACACACCCTAAAATTATAATTTATCCATAAATTCTAAAAGATATTCCTCATTTCAAATTTGATTTTCCCATGAAGCCTAAAGCCAAAAAATTATTTGCTAGATAGAAATTCCTTATTTCAGGTTTGATTTACCTTCAAAATTATAGTATTAAGAATTTAACATGAAAAATGAGAAAATACAAACAAGCTTAGATTAGAAAATAATTACACAATAGCTTTATCTAATAAAAATGATTTGAGTTAAAATGACTCTAATTTCCGTAATTAGCAAATAATGGGAAGGTCTATTCTCACTAAGTAGTTTGTGAATTTCCGATCTTTGCAAAACACAAAGTAAAAAACAATTATGAGTGATATATATATAATAAAAATGATTTGAGTTAAAATGACTCTAATTTCCGTAATTAGCAAATAATGGGAAGGTCTATTCTCACTAAGTAGTTTGTGAATTTCCGATCTTTGCAAAACACAAAGTAAAAAACAATTATGAGTGATATATATATATATAAGGAATGATGGTGTCAAAATTGAGTTATGGTGTGGCGAAAGCTAGCCATACACTATTATTTAGTTATTTTAAATGTTCTTCTTTTTTTTTTTTGTTTATTATGAAAGATAAGGTTAAAAATTGAAGGGGTTCGAGTTTTTACAATAGTATTATTATTAGTCCATTATTATACTTTAATTCATTAAATACAGAGAAATTTTACTCTTATAAACTTGTAGCTTTTACATTTGTATCAAATTTAAGGTAAAAGTTCAAAATTCTAGCTATCAAGATTAAAGTTTTAATTTAATTGTATTAATTATTAAGAAGATTTTAAAACTAATAAACTGAAATGTCAAAATCTTTTTAATAACGGGTTTTTGATCGGTATTTACAATCATTTAACATTTTAACAAGATAGATTTCCATATAAACTTAGATATAAAGATTGAGTGAGTCTATTAAAAAAATAGGGATTGAATTGAGCGAATATTTCATTTTCTTTTGTCATGGATGCATGCATTTATGAACACATAATATATGCATCATAATATAATATGAAGACAATAACAAATAACATAAAATTTAGTAGAAAAACACACACCTTATAGTAGAGAAAGGAATGGAAGATTCACGATCACTTGGATACCCACAACCTCTCTATCAGTTGATAGCAACCACAAATATAATCCTTAATGTATGTAGTGTTACTATAATTATGATCTCTCAAGGCTTTTAAAAAAAATGATAATTAGGGGGGGAAACGAAAGCACCTGAGAAGAAGACAATAATAAATTAAAGAAGAACCCTCTACCACTTCCAAGGATATAACTATAGCTATATGATTGTCCTTATATCCCACTCAAGGAATATAATTTGCCCATAAAGATGATTGTCCCTATATCCCACTTAAGGAATATGACCATAAACATAAAAATGATTTTCCCTATATCCCACTCAAGGAATATGATTTGCCCATAAAGATGAGGGTTGTGTCTCATTGGTTAGGTTCTGAGTTTACTCTCAAGAGGTCACCAGTTCGAGTCACACATCAGTCAAGGTCACTAAAGGTTTTAATTGGTCATTAACTTCAAGATCTATGGGATTAATCGAGATGCGCATAAATTGACATGGACACCTACTTTCCAAAAAGAAAAGACATACCTTGCTTCAAAATTGATTTACTTATGAAGTAAGCTAAAGCCAACAACATTTATAGGCTAAAGAGAGATTCTCATATCATTTTTTTGGGTGCATGCAAACCATTGGCTTCATGGGTAAGCCAAAGCATAGTGTTGCGTGTACAAAACCGATTTAAGGCTTGTAATCTGTCATACAATTTTTATTTTTTTTATACTATCACGTACGAGTTTTTGATACTTCTATCATATAGTATTTTTTTATTAATAAATAGCAGTATCAGAAAATATAACTTCGCTTGAAAGGTAAATTAGATAACTCATTGACACACAGAAAATGGCTTGTTTCTCATAATATCAATTAATTAGGGATTAAAATTTTAGAAAAAAAACCATATAAAATATATATTTTTTATGAGTACACCTGTTTGGCATACTCTAAATCCAATAGAAAATGACAAAACTATCCCCGAGTTTTGTGAGAAATTTGCAATTCTAATTGCACGCCCATAGGTATTTTCATTTGCTTGAACTCAAATATATATGTGTGTCCGGTAAATGCTCGACCTGAGAGTGTGGTTGAAAATATTTTTGAAACTGTTGTTTTGTTCAAAAATATATCAAAATGATGTTTTAAAAAAAAAATTATTTTTGACATCAGCACATGAAAATGATCAAAAAGTACAATAATTTTTAATTTAAAGTAAAAAATAATTATTTTTTTTCAAAAGCGTTTTTGAAACGGAGTGTCAAACGCCCCCTTTGCATGCAACTTGTGAAGTGTGTTTGAGAAATCATGGTATGGTATAAAATAGAGAGGAAGTAAGAAAATTACAAAACACACATTAATTCTTCATATGCTTATGCATTGTGGAAGTGAACTAATTTTGATTGTTTAACTATTTATATATAGTAAATTGTTTGTAATTTAATTATGTTATTGTAATTGTAGATGTATTGTTAATTATAATTGTTTCTATTTACATTGTCACTTTTGGGTTTAAACAAAGACAGTAATATATTTCATATTCATTAAAATGCCTAACAGTTAGCTTACAAAAAAAGAGTAGGTTTTAGGGTCACCTTAAAGGGTTCATGTTGATAATTAAAAAATATTAATGATAATTAATTATGTATTTGAAAAAATTAAAAGATGGATGTAGATTAAAATATTAATGATAACTAAATATGTATTTCACTCTATACTTATGAAATTCAATTATCTCACTCTCTCTTCTCTTAGATTATAACTCTTGATTATTGATTTCCAAATAATTTTTGAAAAGGTTTTTCAATTTTACCAAGCATTTTTTCACTGTTTTTTTATAAACAAAACACCAAAAGATTTTTTTGAAAAAAATGTCAAAAGTCTTTTTAATAAGAAAATTTAATAAAAAAAATTCTTTTGATATGTTGATATTAGAAATAATTGTAAGCAAAAAACTAATGTATTTTTAGACAAAAAACTATTTTGAAGAAGAATATCTTAAATGGTCAGGTACTTTGTTTGTTTGAGTGTATTCTAAAAATACATTTTGTTTTAAAAGATATCAAATTAATATGTTTTTTTTTTTTTGATATATTGATATTAGAAATAAAAAGATAATTTTATTATATTTTCAAGTAAAGAATATTTTTAAAAGTATCATGTACCAATATATCAAACACTCTTGAACTCGTGATACACACTTGAGAAATCATAGTATTTTGTTTTTGGTATAAAATTTTGAGGAAACAAAACTAAAAAAAATAAAAACATATAAACTATAGATAAATTAGTTGTATGTCTCTTATTATTTTGTTATTTGTATGTACAGTCAATACATGATTTATTTTCTAATTTGCTTTTGCCATATAACACGAAATATAGTACGGACCACAAACCCGCTCCCCCTCTTGGCAAGGAAACAAGATCCGGTAAAGAAATTTTGAAATATTTTGTTCAAAATTTGTAGGCGGATTTTCCAAATCAAATAAGCATGGAAGGTGTACTTAAGTTTTTTTTATCCCATTTGATCCTTGCATGCTGTTGACTTTGTTTTATTATAACCACCCATTTCGTATCGATTTAGTGCTGGTTTGTTTTTTATATTTCAAAAATATTTTAAGTTTTTTTATTTGTTTTGAATTATTTTTTTAGTATTTTTATATCATTTTGATGTTTTAATGTCAAAAATAAATTTGTAAGAATAATAATTTAAAAAATCATTATTTTGATATATTTCTAAGGAAATGAAAAACAATCACTACCACATTACCAAACATCTTCTCAGATGTCTCTTTACTCATTATATTATTTTATAAATATCACCTCATCAAAATTTTATAGATTGTACACCTGCGAGATACTTTTTTGTTTTCAAACTGATGTAATTAAAGAAAGGAAAAATATGTAAAAAATAGTAAATATTAATTAATTAAGTGATGTATGTACTCTTATTTCCTGGTATATGGTAACATTTTTTTAAAAAGATTTGCCTCAATGGTAGAAGATTTTTACATTTGTTTAATATTGTATTTCTAATTGTATTTGAGTGTGTTTTAAAAATATATTTTCTAGAAAAATAATCACCCCTGGGTTTGGGGGAGACAACAGCGCGCGGTGAAAAGGGGTGCGTTTTATAGTCGTAAAGTTACAGCTATAATTATTAGGAGTCGCCACCTAGTATTACGGTCACTAGGAAACTTATTGGTCTGCGAGAGTCTTGGGTAAGGGGACTTGTTGTGCAAGGGGAAGACACATCACCCCCAGTGCACCCTACCTAAGGTAAGCTGCATTGTTGTTTAATTGTTTTTCTAAGTTAAAATTTTTTACACTGCATTTTCAAAAAAACACATTTTTGAGTCGCCACCTAGTATTACGGTCACTAGTAAAAATCTTTTTTTATCTACGAACGTAGTATACAATGTAATTTTACACCGTAGTAAAATTTCTTTTTATCCGCGGGTGTACTTTACAATGTAAATTTACACCGTAATAGATGAAACAAAAATATTTATAATTATTTTTGATATTTTGGCCAAATTCCAACGGATAATCATAAACCGGTTACGATATCCAATTTTCGTTTCAAAATATGAGAAAGATGCAACATAATTTTTATGAAAAATATGTATGGAAAAATCATGGAATTTGGTCGTATGTACAAAAACAAATACATTTTTTTGTATTTTTGATTTTTTTTATAATAATAATAGTAGTAAAAAAAAACATAAAACTTTTTTTTTGTCAATTTGTATTTTTTTAGTTTTTTTTATTTTTATTTTATTTCTAGGCTGGGCTGTCAGCCACAGTGGGCTGACAGCCCAGCCTTAGTGGGCTGGGCTTCCAGTCCTCACGGGCTGGAAGCCCAGACGGGGTGCGGGCTGGGCTTCTAGTCCTCACGGGCTAGAACCCCAAGTGTTTTGGGCTGAGGACTGGAAGCCCAAGTGTTTTGGGGCTGGGCTTCCAGTCCTCACGGGCTGGAAGCCCCAGTGTTTTTGGGCTGGAAGCCCAAGTGTTTTGGGCTGGGCTTCCAGTTCGTGGGCCGGGGCATGAAGCCTGGTCCATCTCAGCCCAGCCCACATGAACAATGGGACACAAATCGCGTCCCGCTGCTCATGCAGGGACGAGGAAGACAACGAACAATGTTTTTCGACTGTGACGAAAGTCGTACCTGTTAGTACCGTTGGGTAGAGGGAGTCGAGGTGATGATTTCTGTCATGGTGGCGTCGTCAACGGTGGCCTGTGGTGGCCGGAGGGAGCTTCCGAAGCTGGTCGGCCTGCGTTGCTGTGAACTGGGCATGCTCCTTTTGCCTTCGCCTGAGTTGCTGCTGGGTTTTTTGGTGTGGAGAGAGGTTTCCGGTGGTGATGAGGGTGGAATGTGGGTGGTTGAATGGCCTTTGTTGGTGGAGAGATAGAGCTCGGCCGCGCTGGTGTTAGAGAGAGAAACAGACGTGAATTTTCTATAAAAATACTCTCTGTTTCTTCACCTCTATCTTTCTCTTTCACCTCTGAACTTCCCTCCTCTGTCTATGGTTCTTCACCTCTATCTTTCTCTTTCACCTCTGAACTTCCCTCCTCTGTCTATGGTTTTTCTCTCTTTTTTTTCTTCTCCTCTCTGCTAGTCTTTTTCTTTTCCTCTGTTCTCTCCTTTTTCTTCCTTTCTTTTCTACGTAAAACTATCCTTTCTTTTCTTTTTTCTCACTTCTGTTTTTTTTCACCCCCCTTCCCTTTTTTCTCTTCGGTTTCCCCTATTTATAGAGGCAGAGGCAGCTCTCATGCATGAGGTTACTGCCTCTGCCTCTGCAAAGAATTTGCAGAGGCTGTGGGTTGCCTCTTCCTCTGCAAATTTGCAGAGGCTGTGGGTTGACTCTGCCTCTGCAAAGAATTTGCAGAGGTCGTGGGTTACCTCTGCCTCTGCAAAGAATTTGCAGTGGCCGTGGGTTGCCACGGCCTCTGCAAATTTGCAGAGTCTGTGGGTGGCAGAGCTGTGCTCTGCACTGTTTTGGCTTTGGGAAAATTGCAATTTGGTCCTTCAATGTTTGATTGGTTCAATCGCACCCCCAATTAGTTTTAAACTTTTAATTTTATGCAATTGTATCCCCGTCAAAATTTCAACAGCAACCTTAAATGTGCGCGCCTTTTTTATTTTGGTCTCTGGTTTCCGATTTGCGCGATTTAACCCTTAATTAACCATTGGATTCTCAATTCGTTCCATTTGGTCCCTGATTTCGCATAATTGACTTAAAAAATCAATCGGTCTCCGAAAATTCCATTCTCATCAATTGAGCCGGAATTAAATTCAAGAACTTGGTTTCTCATTTACTAAACCCTTAATAAAATTAATTTGACCAATTTAAAGTATAATTAAGTCCTTGTACTTAATTAAATCCTTCAATTGGATCCCGATCATAATTAAACTTTAAATTGGTTGATGATTAAATCGAATCAACCTATAAAAATATGATTATGTCGTTCAACTTAATTTTTACACAGATTTATCCACCGATAAATTATTTTTGCCTTAAATATGTATTTTCCTCTATTTTTGGAACAAAAGAGATATGATTGAACTTGCGAAAACAACCAAAATTTCCACATTGATTTTTTTCTACCCACACTAGCTCCTTTTACTTTATTTTTGTCATTTTTATTTTATTTTGCGGAGTAACCCAAAAATTGGGTTACGACAGTTGCCCCCCTCTTTACAATGCTTACGACTAAAGTTGTGGAAAAGACTTTAGATAGTAAGCGTTGTAAAGAAAAAGAAAAGTGGATGTACCAGACCCTGAAATAGTTGATCCATCAAAAAATTTGAATGAGGGCTATAAAGCGCACCCAGAAAGGAATGGTAAGATAGGGCTAGAAAGTGCACTACCTAAGACTTGGGGCCTAAGGAGGACACTTAAAAAGGATGGAGGATGGTGATGTTTGTGAATGACACAGGAAAATGGTCTTATTGTAATGGGTGACCTCCCCAGGTGAAGAATGGTGGAGATGGTCTCATTGTAATGGGTGACCTACCCGGGTGAAAAATGGTGAAGAGTTCATGGGATGGAAGATAGGGCTAGAAAGCGCATTATCTTAATTCATGATCGAGGGTTGGAAAACGCATTCGAAGACGAGGGGAAAATAGGGCTGGAGAGCGCACTATTTTAATTGATGGTCGAGGGTTGGAAAACGCACTCGAAGATGAAGGAAAATATGGTTGGAAAGCACACTATTTTAATTAATGGTCGAGGGTTGGAAAACGCACTCGAAGATGAGGGGGAAAATAGGGTTGGAAAACACACTATTTTAATTGATGGTGGCTAGAAAGCTCACCAAGTTCTGGAAAGAGATAGGACTTAAAAGTGCACTATCTGAGTTAGTTGATGGCTAGAAAGCGCACACAAATAAAGGAAGAGATAGGGTTGAAAAACGCTCTATCTATGGTAAATGAAAGGCTTGTAAGCGCACTCAGGGAAGTGAAAATGATGAGGGCTCAAAGGCGCACACAAAAATGATGAAGGTTTGTAAATTACAATCCCTTCTAAACATCTTATAGATTATCAGTGGGGAGAAATGCATGATGAAACCCAAAATCACAAAAGAGATAGAGTTGAACAACATGCTCAAGTAAATGGAAAAGGTGGGAGCTTGAAAGCGTGCACAAAATGATAAATTAAGGTTCGTAAATTACGGTCCCTCCAAAACATTTCCTAGATTCTTGATGGGGATGTAATGCATGATGATGCATGTATACTTACCTAAAAGATATAGGTCCCCCTTTCTTCTTCCTGGCCTTCCTCTCCTGGGGTTTGGATCTCCGACTTTGACAGCTTCTCGCTTCTGCTTACTCGAGCCACAATTTAAAATTTTGATCACCGGAGATGATATATTTTCCATATCAACATGCCCCCCGAGTTTGATCTAGATTCTTTGAAAAGGAATTATGGAGTCAGCTGCATGATTTTGACTGCTAGAGATGAAAGATTTTTCCATATCACCATGGCCCCCTGAGTTTGATCCAGACTCTTTGAAAAGGAATGATGGAGCCAACTTCAATTGCATTTGTAAATTGCCCCTAGCCTGGTCATGCCCACAAGTGTTTTGGGTTTGTAATGTTTGCATGAAGAGAGGTGGTTATTTGCAAAGGATGTGTTTTCATGTGGGATTTTTGGAATTTCAAAGTCATTCCAAGCACAAAAACCATTTTGATTGCCCCAATCGGGTCATGTCACACTAGTGTTTTAGGCTTCGAGTGTTTGCAGGAAAGGGATGGTTATTTGCAAAAATATTTTCATGTAAAACTTTTGGAATTTCAAAGTCATTCCAAGCACAAAAACCATTTTGATCTTTGTTTAACAAGCTTCTTCTCGAAAGAATTCAAGTGATCTCATTGTCATGTTTTATGTTGACTTTGACAAGAATGCGAAATGATATTTGCAAGTCTCGTACGTCAGGAAGGTTTCGATCAGTTCGTGTGAAACATTTGTAAGGATTGTTTCAAATGGAAAAGCATTGCTTATCGATCCAGATCACTTGTATTTGATCAGAAAGGGCTTTATTAGGCTTGTAATGTAGGCTTAGGTTACTAGCTACGAAAAAAGATATTTGTAGGCTCAGGATCATTTAGTGCTTACTCTTAGAACTCTTTTTAGTCCTCGTAATTGAATTGTATAATGACCTGACATGCACCCAACATTTTTGGCTTTCTATCATGAGTTTTTCAACAGTGCCGTCATGTTGACCTAACATGCCCCCAATGGTTTTTTGTTTTTTTTTTGGCATCAACATCATGTTGACTTGACATGCCCCCAATTATTTTGTTTGGGCTTTTATCATGAAATGCCTCCTAGTATTTTGTTTGGGTTTTCTATGTTGGGTTTTTAGTACTACCAAGATGTTGAATTGATTTGCTATAGTATACTAAAACCATTTTTATGTTTATGCCCCCCAGCTTTGTTTGGGCGTCACTTGTCGTTGAGGATTTTTTTTTACGCAGCGTTGTCCACCAAGATATCAATGTGAGGCAGTGGAAAATCATCTTTCGGGCTTGCTTTGTTCAAATCTCTATAATGTACACACACCCGAATCTTTCCTTCTTTCTTGGGGACCACCACCATATTGGCTACCCACTGGGGATAGTGAACGACCTCTAGGAACCCTGTGTCCCATTGCTTTTGTATCTCTGCTTTAACTTTTAGGAGCATATCTGGCCGCATTCTTCTATTTTTTTGTTTTACTGGCACGCTTCCTTCTATTAAAGGGATTTTATGCACGACTATATCAGTATCTAAACCAGGCATTTCTGCATAAGTCTAGGCAAAAATATCTACATATTCATGCAAAAGAGAGATTAATTTTCCTATTTCTTCAGTCGTAATAAGGGTACCGATTTTCAACTCCTTTTTCTCTTGCTTGATTCCTAAATTGATGGTCTCAAGCTCCTCACTAAAAGGTTTCCAAGTTTTTTCAGACTTTTCCACCAATTTAGCAAACTCTTTTATATCTTCCTCTGCCCATCCCTCGTCATCAAGTACAGTGACATTATTGAAATTTGGCCAATTATTCTTAGTGTGATAGTTTTGTGGGTGGTTGGAACTTTCAACACTCCTGAAAGTGTAAGGTGTGTTCATGTAAGAGTGTGTATTTGTAAATGACATGTCATAGATAAAATGCATGATCTTATATAAAAAAGTGCTCATATGACAAAGCAAAATCTTGCGGCATCGTGAGCTAGATTACCGTCAAGGTCAAAACAGATTAAAACATGGACATGATCAGACAAAAGTAATTACTTTTTAAACACAATAGGAGCAGGCTCCATCTTCCAGTTTTGGTGCATCTTCCCTCCAGCTAATTTTTGCACAAAAGTTATTGCAGGGGGCTCATTGTGGATAGATATCTGTGGAAAATCTACCTTTTCTCCTTGGCATTCAAGAGTGCCAATATACAGTTCAGTTATGCCTGATTTGATCTCCTCAACTGAACTGCGAAAAGATACTTGGAGTGGTGGGAGGACAATCTCTTTTTCTTTTGACTCTCTTTCTTTAATTTTTGTCATCCTTGCTTCTTTCCTAGCTTGGGCAACCCGCTTGTAATCCTCTTTTTTTGGCTTATATCCCAGTCCAAACCTCTGATCCGCACATTTCAATTTTATTATATTGATTCACTCTGGCATTCCGCTTATGGGATCATACTGAAAGGGAATCCCGTTCCTTAAGAAACACTTCGCAGCCATCTTTGTTGTTTCCGGGATTCTAGGTTTCTTTACCATTGCACCCTCAAGAACCCAATCTGCATTTACTATTTCAAAAGCATGAATATTCCCCTCCCTACAGTCCTTTGCTTCTATAAAAGGTATGGCCACATTCTTGATCATTGAAATTGTTTCCTCATCTTTGACAGTAATCAGCATTCCATTTATAATGTATTTCAAGCATTGGTGTAGTGAAGAGGCCACTGCTCCAGCTGCATGTATCCATGGCCTTCCTAGTAACATACTGTAAGATGGATGTATATCCATTACTTGCAATGTCACTAGAAATATATGTGGTCCCACATATAATTCCACTTCCAAAGTCCCTACTATTGGTCTTGGCGATCCGTCAAATGCCCTTGCCATCATGGTACTCAGCTTCATGTGCGAAGCATCAATGGGCATTTCTTGTAACATGTGCCTTGGTAACACATTCAGTGCAGAGCCATTATCGATTAATACTTTCCCAATCAAAACATCCTTACATCTTATTGTGATGTATAATGGCTTATTATGTCCTGTACCATCAGGATCCACTTCATCTTCAGTAAAATACACATAATTTGAAGCCTGTATTCTCCCTACTAAATGCTCCATGGTTTCTGGGTTGATGTCCTGAGGTACATAGGCTTCATTCAACACTTTTTGCAAAGCTTTCCGATGAGATTCGGAACTTAATATTAAGGAAAATAATGATATCTTAGCAGGAGTCTTCTTGAGTTGTTCCACCACACTATACTCACTATGTTTCATCAACTTTAGGAATTCATTGGTTTCCTCTTCTGTTACACGTTTATTTATTTATCCGAACACGTCAACCACTTCCT
This sequence comes from Salix caprea, assembly GCA_964035475.1. Classification (NCBI taxonomy): domain Eukaryota; kingdom Viridiplantae; phylum Streptophyta; class Magnoliopsida; order Malpighiales; family Salicaceae; genus Salix; species Salix caprea. The sequence goes on from OZ037743.1 coordinate 2,002,099, forward strand.
TCCCTTTAATCTTCTTTAACTCCTCTGGGGTAAAACACCTGCCACTTCGGGTCAAGCCTCCAACTTTGGGTAGAAAGATGTGGTTGTCTTTCACCCTGAGAAAATGAATATACATAGTCGTAGGGCATGGCGTTATAGTCTTTTTTGTGTGTGGTGGTGGGCTTGGTCAAAACTAACTTGGGTGGTCCTTCCGGGGTGAGTTGAACCCGACATACTTCTTTACCAGACATTTCTGTCACAAACACTTTATCATCCGCAATTGTCTCTAACCGAAGCAAACCTCTATTTATCATTTTCATCACATTTTCATAGAAGCCTTGACATTGACTAATAGAATGACCTTTCTGGTTATGATATTGGCAACATCTCATGTCATCATATTTCGCCCTTGTCAGCATTTGATAAATTCTTTTCATTGGCACCTTTAAGTTTGTAGGATACTCGACATCTAACATATTCACTGATCCGCTACCCGAAGCATGACTAGGTAATGGATTGGTGCTTATATTTGGGGGCTCTTCAAATGTTATCCATCCAGCCTTAATTAATTGGAGGAGCTTCCTTTTAAAAGCAATGCATGTATGGATGTTGTGTCCTGCGATTCCTGCATGGTATTCGCAAGTGAGATTCGGTTTATACCAATTAGGATAAGGCGGTTGTAAAGGTGTCAAGGGTACGGGAGCTACATGCCCAATACTTAATAACTTCTGGTATATCTCATTCAAGGGCAACGACAATGGGGGTAACTGTTCTCGAAGTTCTTGGTAACTCTTTTTGGGGAAATGTCCGATTTGGTTTTTTGGTAAATTTCCAATGTGGTTCTCAGTTTTTTTTGGTAAAGAATGGAGAGTTGAAGTTAATGTTGGCGATTTGAGATGGTGAGGGGTTGTATTTTGGAAACTGGGTGTTCTTGCCCTTATAACCACCTTCAATATGATCAACCTCTTTTCTCTTTCCACTGAAACCCTTCTTTTCCATAGGTGAAGAGATTCTCCCACTTTTTATTCCTTGCTCTATACGTTCTGCTACGGCCACGGCATCCGTAAATTGTTGTGCCGAACTTCCCATCACATGCTCGTAGTATGGTGCTCTCAGTGTATTGGCGAATAGAGTAACCATCTCTTTATCTAAAAGGGGAGGGTGTACTTGTGCGGCCATGTCTCTCCATCTTTGAGCGTATTCTCTTATGCTCTCTTTTTCCCCTTTTTCCAGGTTAGATAGACTAGTTCTATCAGGGGCAATATCCATATTATACTTGTATTGCTTAACAAAAGCATCTACCAAGTCTTTCCAATTATGAACTCTAGTGTTGTCAAGCCTCATGTACCAACTTAAAGCAGCCCCACTCAAACTATCTTGAAAGAAATGCATTAATAATTTCTCATCATGCACCACTTCCGCCATTTTGTTACAATATGACTTCAGATGTGTGACAGGGCATTGTGTTCCAGTATACTTAATGAACTCAGGAACACGAAACTTTTTTGGTACCATCACATTTGGTACTAAACACATCTCTGCAGCCCTCACCAGATCATATAACTCTGCTCCTTCAATGGCCCTTACCCTAGCTTTCAATGCTGCCATTTTGTGTTGATCAACACCATCAGATGACTGTGTTTTATGAGACTCATTTATAGATATTCCAACAATTGGTGTTGGTATGGGTGTCGGTGCGGTTGCATGTCCAGAAGCGGGATTTTGTTGAGGATCCTGAACCCTTTCTCCGATTATCTCATCAGGGTGGTTTACCGCTTGTGTTTGAGTAGTTGTCGGAGGTCTAGTTGAAGGACCCTCACCAGAGGCATTTCTTAGTGTCTGCTCAAGTAGACTAGCGATGCGAACTACACTATCTTTTAAAGCATTCAACTCTTCTTGAAAGTGAGCGTCTTGATGTGCACGTTCTTCGTCCTCCATATTTCTTTGACGGAGACGAGTGTTGTAAATTCTAGGAGGTGAATTTCTTCGGGGACCTATATTTCAACCTGTTCATGATATGCGTGTCATTTATGATGAATGAATGTATGCATGATGATTTTTATTTTTGAAAAACCAATCCATGACTTCTATGCCGGGTAAGATCCGTAGATATCTTGTAGAAGTTTTGCCCACATACTTGAATCAATTGAATCACACACACTTGACAAAGAAGCAAAAGGTGGAGCTTGTCCATTTCATTCATCAAAATACAAAATATTTACTCAAATACTACTCCTCTATTAGCTACAAACTTAACAAAAGAGGAGAGTTCATCCAAGTACATTTCATATTTGCGGGCACTGCCAATGATTCTAGTAGCTTTTACACATAGTTCATCTACCTTCCTAGCCACTATATTGATCAGTTTATCGGTCTGCTCTATCTTGTGATGGAATACAAGATTATCCTGGCACAACGCTTCATTGTAGGCAGTTAATGAGTCGTTGTTTTTCTCTAATATCAGAACTAAGTTCTCAAACTGTTGGGTCTGATCCTTAGCCTTTTGCAGCCTCGCATTGAGCCTTGGTGTCTCGGAGTTCAACTGAGCTTCAATTTTGGTGGTGCATTCTTGCCATTCACTGCGTTTCTCTTGCGCTATCTTTAATTCTTATTCCCGAGTTTCTAGTTCAGCTTGCAGAGTGGAAACATGATCTCTTAGGCCATTTGTTATGGTTAAGTATCTTTCCATGTCAGACTCGGCTATCCTTCTTGCCTCCAACTCATTTTCCGTCTGAACTCGATACTAGGCTTTCAATTCTTTTTCTTCGTCAAGGACAAGACTGACCACCCTTCCTTTCTCCTTCTCAGCTTCCCATTTCATCTTGTAATGGTCTCTTTCCTTTACTACCGAGGCTACCAATTCTTGGTTCGCATGCTCTCTATTTTCAGACGCTCTCTTCAAGCTGACCACTTCCTTTTCCATCATTTCATATTGTTGCTACCCAAATTTTGACCTACTTATTTTTCAGTTTCGGAAGAAAAAGAAAAAATATTAAAAAAAGACAAAAATCCAAAAATATCTTGTTACAGGGGCAAAATTGAACAAATTGAGAATTTAACAGTCAATGCAGGGTCAAATCGCACAAATTGGAAATCAAAGACCGAATTGAAAAAGGCGCGCAAGCTGAGGGATGGTTTTGGAATTTTGGCTAGAAAAAAACTCTATAAATAGGAAGGTACCAGCCATAAGTAAGAGGACCAAAAAATACATACACCCAAAAAAACCCTAAACCCCCTCAAAGAAAACCTAACCCTAATTTTTCACCATTTGGGGCTGCAACCGCTGCCCCCATCTTGGTAGCAGTTGCAGCCCCCCATTTCCCTTTCACTCTTGCCTCCGACCACCCACCTCAGCCATTACAGCCTCTCCCTCCTTTTCTCTTCTCACTAGCGCCATAGTCAGCCCAAATCCTCACTCTCCCGTCCACTCTCAAAATCCCATTTCAGCCTTGCCTTCAGCCCCATCTTCTCTTTCCCCTCCGACCAGCAGACCACCATCCAGCCTCCATTTTAGCCTCAGCTGCAGCCCTTCCCCTCTTCAATCAGCCACCCATTAGCCATAGTCTGCTCCTCCACGATCTCCCTCCCTTTCCTCACTTTTTTTTATCTCCTCTCAGCCTCGCCAAATCTGAGCTCCACCATCGTCCATGGCAGCAACATCTCCGACCGGCTCTCTCTCCCCTCAATCTTACCTATGGCAGTCCAGCCATCCCAAGAAAAAGATAAAAACAAACCCGAGAACTGAGATCTGAAGAGAATGAACTAATTGTGCTTTGTGTTGTTTGCGTTGCGTGTGTGTTGTTTGTTTATGTCCACAGGTCATCTCGGGATACCCTCGCCGGCCAGAGGAAGAAGAGGAAAACAGAGAAGGAGAAGGAGAAGGAGAACCAGAGGGAGCACAAACCGAAGACCACCCCAAGAGAACAGATCTGAAATTCGAAATTGATTTTTTATGCTTGTGTTTGTGTCTTGTTTGCTGTATTTTCAGGTCGTCATTGAAGTCACCACCGGCGAGAGGAGAAAAGAGAAGAGGCAGACCCGTTTCTCCCCTGCCCTATTGGTCACCTGCGGCGGCACGTGGTTCCACGCGCTGCCAGTGACAGTGGCGCGTGGCCAGACACGCCACCAGTCCTCCTCCTGCGGCCACTATTCCAGAACTGCCTCCTGAGGCCTTTTATGTAATTTTCCTTTTATGTTTTGGTGTTTATTTGAGTTTTTTTACTGTATTTGAATTATTATTTGTGAAATGTAATGAGAAAAATGAAAAAAGATATGTGTGTGTGAGTTGTATTTTATTTGTAAAAGTATGATGAAAAAGAAAGAAAAAGAGAGTGTGTGTGTGTGTGTGTTGTGTTGTGTTTACTCAATTTTATGTTTAATTTGATAAGAAAAAATGATATAAAGTGAAATAAAAAAAAATATGTTTTTATTTGCAACGGCCAAAGCGCTTTCTGGAAATTTATCATAGATTTAATAACAAGTTTGTTAAATCTTGAGAAATTGGCCTAATATTAAAACAAATCATGAAATTAATTCTTCAGAATTAACGGTTGATTTTAGGTAGTAGTTGCCGGATTTACGTGTAGGCTAACATTTACATATTCGGGAATAACCACCAAAATTGTTAGGATTATTCTGAGCGGTGGTCGATTTTTTTTATGGATCGATCAATCATAAAATTAATTCATGAGAATTAATGGTTAATTTAAGGTGGTGAATGAAGAAACTACAAGTAGGCTAGCATTTGCATATCTAGAAATAATCAATAAAATTCACAGGATTATTCTGAGCGGACCGATTCCTTTTTTGATCGGAACATTTTTTATGTGAATAAATACGACCCATTGAAGTATTCAAAATCACATCGAAATAAACAATGCAGCTTACCTCAGGTAAGGCGTACTAGGGGTGCTAATACCTTCCCTTTACGCAACCAGTCTCCTACCCTTGAATCTCTGATCAGACCAGTACAAATCGGGTGTTCCTACGACCCTCAACAGCCAGGTGGCGACTCCTTCTCAACTCCATTGCGAGAGCCAGGATCCCTCCCAGGACGCCGCGCGGCGACGTGCGACATATATTTACTCATCCGGTCATTATATTGAGAACTTATTTCTTCTAGCTACTTCTTCTTTTGGATCAACCTGTTAAGCTGCTCTTCTTTTCCTTGCAACTGACAATCCAAAGAAATCCTCATTTGTTCTTCTTCTAGTAGTTGCTTCTCGAGGAATTTATGAATGCCTTTGTTGTTGCTAAGCTCATTCCTTAACTTATCCAATTCTTCTTGCAGGTCCCCTTCGTCAACCCTTTTTCTTTTAGTTTCAACAAAGACGGGTGCTTTTTCTCGTACCAGTCTTTGTCTTACGGCGTTTTGAGGTATCTCATAGCTCCTCCATACTAGGTAACCAGAGCTAACAAAAGGCTTCTTTAGGTGGGGCTCTCTGCTAACTAAAATAGGTTGCCCCCAATCTCTTTTAATTATTTTGAGCTCGGCCAATGAGTTTTCTTTGAAAGAACCGGTGTACCCGGTTAGCCCTTTAGTTCTCGGTACATACTGTGTTTCTCCAAACTGTCTGGCTACTAGAGAAGGAAAATAACTGACATAACCAGTTATGCCAATTAGCGGGACCCACGCCTTATTACGACAACTCATTAGATAAGCTGAATTATTTACCCAAGGGGCTTTCCACCTAAAATTACTTTTGGGAACTGCCTGGTATTTCTCCACCCAAGCCTTTTCGTCTAAGTCTTTCCAATCTTCATTTAGAACCAAAACGAGAGGCCTCATGTTAAACCACCAAAAATTGTTGAAGACTTCCCTCGGGGTTTCTAGGTGACTAACGATCCACATGAAAAGTAAAGGGATGCAACACCACATTGCACCTTTCCCATGCAACCTGCAATGGTTCAAAGATAGGAATGTTTCTGCCAATATAGCTGAGGCGGGGTTATTCTTTCCCTGTTCATATTCAACAAAAATCACTGGCTGCTTCCATGCTAATAATCCCGACAGCTTCTGAAGGGAATAATACTAAACCAAAAATAACAAAGGCCACCGACCGGTACTTTTCTTCTCCAAGCCTCCCTTTATCTTTACTTGCTTTCAACTTGTTCTCAATTGCCTTCCACTTGAAATCTCCAGAAGAGGTCATGTACTGGCCTACTTGGTCTAAGCATAGAAGCTTAGCGACCTCTTGGACGGTATTCTCCATTTTCTGTCTAAAATAAACTTTGTGAGGGTTGTGGGGGAAATTCAAGATTTGAGCATACTCCTCTATGGTAGGGGTCATGTCAATATCCATAAAGGTAAAGCACCGGTAGTTAGGATCCCAAAAGTGCATAAGGGCTTTGACTGCTGATATCTGAACCAGAATCTTCATTAGGTGAGCGATTCTTCCATATCTTACTTCAAACAATGCCTCATCTACATACCCCATGATGGGCATAAACCTCTTCATATTTTCTGTGGAGCAGTGGATTTTGCTCATGTATGGCAATCCATTGATTTTAGCTCTTGGGCAATCTCCCTTAGTTATCTGTGTCATCTCGGATCTTTCCCCGTATTCCAAAAAGGTCATGGAAGTCATGGTCTTGTTCTGAAAATTTCTGCAATTTATTTTTAAAATGAACAAGTTATTAAAGAGATTGTATCCTAGGTTCTAAGTTATCACATGCAGGGTAAGTTTTTCTATCTGGTCACAAAAGGTCTATGAACTGCCCAGTGACTGCCTTACGTGAAGGTGGTATGGGGGTTTACAAGAAATGGTTGGGGCACAGTGTGACCACCATTATCAAGTAAACACTCATTTCATAGTTGGACGTTTCACGAATCTGAACCCCGACTGAAAGTCATGAGGCAGACCGCTAATCCCCACCTAACTTAAAATTGGGTTTACTCATGAAATTAAAATGCATGATGACATTAATTCAAATTTTATGTTATGCATGAGTTGAATGTAAAATGCATGCTAAAGCAGTAAAAAAGCATGTTAAAGCAGAAAAAACACGTGCAAAAACAAATTGAAAAATAAACAATCAAACAAAACAAATCTCAGTCCAGCAATGTCCCAGCGGAGTCGCCATCTGTCGCGATGGCGATTTTTTACGCGCTTCGCGCCCTGCCATCACCCCTGGGTTTGGGGGAGACAACGGCGCGCGGTGAAAAGGGGTGTGTTTTATAGTCGTAAAGTTACAACTATAATTATTAGGAGTCGCCACCTAGTATTACAGTCACTAGGAAACTTATTGGTCTGCGAGAGTCTTGGGTAAGGGGACTTGTTGTGCAAGGGGAAGACGCATCACCCCCAGTGCACCCTACCTAAGGTAAGTTGGATTGTTGTTTGATTGTTTTTCTAAGTTAAAATTTTTTACACTGCATTTTCAAAAAAAAATATTTTTTTTTGTCTGCGGGTGTACTTTACAATGTAATTTTACACCACAGTTACAAGTTTTTTTTATCTACGGATGTACTTTACAATGTAATTTTACACCATAGTAAAAATCTTTTTTTATCTACGGACGTAGTATACAATGTAATTTTACACTGTAGTAAAATTTCTTTTTATCCACGGATGTACTTTACAATGTAAATTTCCACCCTAATAGATGAAAAAAAATATTTATAATTATTTTTTATATTTTGGCCAAATTCCAACGGAAAATCATAAACCGGTTACGATATCCAATTTTCGTTTCAAAATATGAGAAAGATGCAACATAATTTTTATGAAAAATATGTATGGAAAATCATGGAATTTGGCCGTATGCACAAAAACAAATATATTTTTTTTGTATTTTTGAATTTTTTTTGTAATAATACTAGTAGTAAAAAAAACATAAAAATATTTTTTTGTCAATTTATATTTTTTTATTTTTTATTTTTTATTTTATTTCTAGGCTGGGTTGTCAGCCACAGTGGGCTGACAGCCCAGCCTTAGTGGGCTGGCCTTCCAGTCCTCATGGGCTGGAAGCCGGAGTTTTTTTGGGCTGGGCTTCCAGTTCGTGGGCCGGGGCACGAAGCCCGGGCCATCTTAGCCTAGCCCACATGAATAATGGGACGCAAATCGCGTCCCGCTGCTCATGCAGGGATGAGGAAGACGATGAACAATGTTTTTCGACTATGACAAAAGACGTACCTGTTAGTACCGTTGGGTAGAGGGGGTCGAGGTGATGATTCCTGTCGTGGTGGCGTCATCAACGGTGGCCTGTGGTGGCCGGAGGGAGCTTCTAAAGCTAGTCGGCCTGCGTTGCTGTGAATTGGGGATGATCCTGTTGCCTTCGCCTGAGTTGCTGCTGGGTTTTTTGGCGTGGAGAGAGGTTTCCAGTGGTGATGAGGGTGGAATGTGGGTGGTTGAATTGCCTCTGTTGGTGGAGAGAGAGAGATCGATCGCGCTGGTGTTAGAGAGAGAAACAAATGTGAATTTTCTATAAAAATACTCTTTGTTTCTTCACCTCTGTATTTCTCTTTCACCTCTGTTCTTTTCTCCTTCGAACTTCCCTCCTCTGTCTATGGTTTTTCTCTCTTTTTTTTCTTCTCCTCTCTGCTCGTCTTTTTCTTTTCCTCTGCTCTCTCCTTTTTCTTCCTTTCTTTTCTGTGTAAAACTATCCTTCTTTTCTTTTTTCTCCCTTCTGTTTTTTTTCACCACCCTTCCCTTTTTTCTCTTCGGTTTCCCCTATTTATAGAGGCAGAGGCAGCTCTCATGCATGAGGTTAATGCCTCTGCCTCTGCAAATTCTTTGCAGAGGCTGTGGGTTGCCTCTGCCTCTGCAAATTCTTTGCAGAGGCCGTGGGTTGCCTCTGCCTCTGCAAATTTGCAGAGGCTGTGGGTTGCCTATGCCTCTGCAAAGAATTTGCAGAGGCTGTGGGTTACATCTGCCTCTGCAATTCTTTGCAGAGGCTGTGGGTTGCAGAGTTGTGCTCTGCACTGTTTTGGCTTTGGGAAAATTGCAATTTGGTCCTTCACTGTTTGATTGGTTCAATCGCACCCCCAATTAGTTTTAAACTTTTAATTTTATGCAATTGTATCCCCGTCAAAATTTCAACAGCAACCTTAAATGTGCGTGCCTTTTTTCTTTTGGTCTCTGGTTTCCGATTTGCGCGATTTAACCCTTAATTGACCATTGGATTCTCAATTCGTTCAATTTGGTCCCTGATTTCGCATAATTGACTTAAAAAATCAATCGGCTCATCAATTGAGCCGGAATTAAATTCAAGAACTTGGTTTCTCATTGACTAAACCCTTAATAAAATTAATTTGACCAATTTAAAGTATAATTAAGTCCCTGCACTTAATTAAATCCTTCAATTAGATCCCAGTCATAATTAAACTTTAAATTGGTTGACGATTAAATTGAATCAACCCATAAAAATATGATTATGTCGTTCAACTTAATTTTTACACAGATTTATCCAACGATAAATTATTTTTGCCTTTAATCTGTATTTTCCTCTATTTTTGGAACAAAAGAGATATGATTGAACTTGCGAAAACAACCAAAATTTCCACATTGATTTTTTTTCTACCCAGGCTGGCTCCTTTTACTTTATTTTTGTCATTTTTATTTTACTTTGGGGAGTAACCCAGAAATTGGGTTACGACAAAGGTCATTAGAGGTTTTAATTGGTCATTAACTTCAAGATTTGTGGGATTAATCGAGATGCGCGTAAATTGACATGGACACCTACTTTCCAAAAAGAAAAGACATTATTTGCTTCAAAATTGATTTACTTATGAAGTAAGCTAAAGACAACGACATTTATAGGCTAAAGAGAGATTCTCATATCATTTTTTTGGGTGCATGCAAACCATTGGCTTCATGGGTAAGCCAAAGCATAGTGTTGCGTGTACAAAACCCATTTAAGGCTTGTAATCTGTCATACAACCTTTAATTTTTTTATACTATCACGTACGAGTTTTTGATACTTCTATCATATAGAATTTTTTATTAATAAATAGCAGTATCATAAAATATAACTTCGCTTGAAAGGTAAATTAGATAACTCATTGACACACAGAAAATGGCTTGTTTCTTATAATGTCAATTAATTAGGGATTAAAATTTTAGAAAAAAAAACCATATAAAATATATATTTTTTATGAGTACACCTGTTTGGAATACTCTAAATCCAACAAAAAATGACAAAACTATCCCCGAGTTCTGTGAGAAATTTGCAATTCTAATTGCACGCCCATAGATATTTTCATTTCCGTGAACTCAAATATATATATGTGGGTCCGGTAAATGCACGACCTGAGAGTGTGGTTGAAAATATTTTTGAAACTGTTGTTTTGTTCAGAAATGTATCAAAATGATGTTTTTAAAAAAAAATTATTTCTGATATCAGCACATGAAAATGATCTAAAACTACCATAAATTTTTAATTTAAAGTAAAAAATAATTTTTTTTTTCAAAAGCGTTTTTGAAATGGAGTGTCAAATGCCCTCTTTGCATGTAACTTGTGAGGTGTGTTTGAGAAATCATGGTATGGTATAAAATATAGAGGAAGTAAGAAAATTACAAACACATATTAATTCTTCATATGCTTATGCATTGTGGAAGTGAACTAATTTTGATTGTTTAACTATTTATATAGAGTAAATTGTTTGGTAATTTAATTATGTTATTGTAATTGTAGATGTATTGTTAATTATAATTGTTTTTATTTACATTGTCACTGTCGCGACGGCGATTTTTGTACGCGCTTCGCGCCCCGCCGTTCCCCGCGTATTTGGGGGATACAATGGCGCGCGGTGAAAATGGGGTTGTTTATAGTCATAAAAATTACGACTATAATTATTAGGATTCGCCACCTAATATTAAGGTTATTAGGAAACCTATTGGTCTGCGAGAGTCTAGGGTAAGGGGACTTGTTGTGCAAGGGGAAGACGTATCACCCCCAGTGCACCCTACCTAAGATAGGCTGCATTGTTGTTTGATTGTTTTTTTGTCTAAGTTAAAAAAAATATTTTTACACTGTATTTTCAAAAAAATATTTTTTTTTGTCTGCAGGTGTACTTTACAATGTAATTTTACACCGCAGTTGAAAATCTTTTTTCTTATCTACGGATGTACTTTACAATGTAATTTTACACCGTAGTTAAAATCTTTTTTTTTAATCTACGGATGTATTATACAATGTAATTTTACACCGTAGTAAAAATATTTTTTATCTGCGGGTGTACTTTACAATGTAAATTTACACCGCAAAAGCTAAAACAAAATAATTGTTAAATTATTTTTGACATTTTGGCCGACTTCCAACGGATAATTGTAAACTGGTTACGATATCCAAATTTTCGTTTTAAAATATGAGAAAGATGCAACATATTTTTTTTTACGAAGAATAAAATGAGAAAACTTTAGAATTCAGCCGTATGCATGAAAACAACATATTTTTATATTTTTGAAGATTTGTTTTTTATATATTTTTGCTATGTTTAAAATAATAAAAAAACAAAAATAAAAATAAAAGGGTGGTGGGCTGGCTGGCCAGCCCAGATGGGCCGAGAGGCCCATCATCTTGGTGGTTGGGCCTTCCAGCCCTGATGGGCCGAGAGGCCCATCACCTTTGGTGGCTGGGCCGGGAACAAAATCCAGCCCAGAACAGTGGCAACGCTGGGGAGTGACTAGGTTGCAGCGAAGGAGAAGGTGAATAGTAAGATTTTCGACTGTGACGAAAGGCTTATCTATTAGTACCATTGGGTAGAGGAGATTGAGGTGATGATTCCTGTCGTGGTGGCGTTGGCCACGGTGGCCTGTGGTGGCCGGAGGAGGCGTCGGAGTCCAACGGATTCACGTCGCTGCTACTGCCACCTGGTCTGTTGCTTCGCCGGAGACTGGGGTTGAGTTGCTGGAGACGAGGGGGAGATTATCTTGGTGATGTGAGTGGTGACGGGTGGTTGAGTGGCCTTTAACAGCGGAGAGAGAGAGAGAGAGCTCGAAGAGCTATTTTTTAGAGAGAGAAGAGGCTTGCAGACTGGGAGAGAGTTGAGGCCGAGGAAGACAAGGAAGATGAAGAGATTTTACGTTATGTCGTCTCCCTCTCTTTGCGTAATTTTTTTCGTTCTCTACGTAAATTCTCCCCTCTATTTGTAAAATTTTTGCTCCCTCTGCCCTCTGTGTTTTTCCTCTGTTTTCTGCGGTTTTTTTTTCTCTCCTCCTCTGTCACGTAATTCCCTCCTTTCCTCCTCCTTTCTCTCTTTTTTTCTCTGTGTAAAAAAAAACTCTCCCTTTTTACGTGAAACTATGCTCGTTTTTTTTCAGTTTTTCTCTCCGTAACGTGATTTTCCCCCCGTTTTTTCCTCTCTGTGTAATTCTTCTTCTCTGTTTAATTTCTGCGTAATTCCCTCCTTTTCTTCCTCCTTTGCATGCAGCGTGCATGGCTTTATTTATAGGAGAACTTTGCCTGCCACGGTGGCTGAAACACTGTGGCTGTCGTCGGTGTGGTGGCTTGCTTTCGACTGGTGGCTGCTGGTGATGGGCTGTCGGCGTGGTGGCTGGTCAGCAGGCTGGTCGATAGGCGCAGATAAAGGCAGCGGCGGGTTGTTGTTTTGGAAGGAAATAAAAATGCAATTTGGTCCTTCGATTTGTAATTGTTCTAATTGCACCCCCAATTGGTTTTGAACTTTTAATTTTGTGTAATTGTACCCGTGTCTAAAGTTCAATGTTAGCCTTAAATGTGCACGCCTGTTTTATTCTGGTCCCTGGCTTTTGATTTATGCACTTTGACCCTCAATTGACCATTAAACTTCAATTTGACCCTTAATTTTGCACAATTAGCTTGGAAAAATTCAATTGGGTCTCCAAAAATTTCAATCTTCTCAATTGAGCCCGAATTAAACTCAAGGATTTGATTTTCCATCAATTAAGCCCCTAATAAAATTAATTTGACCAATTTAAAGCATAATTAAGTCCTTGCACTTAATTAAATTCTTCCATTGGATCCTAAATTAATTCTCAAACATAATAATATTTTGAATTAGCCCATGATTAAATCAAATTGGCCTATAAAAATTATAATTATGATTTTTGACTTAATTTTTACCTCGAATTTGTATTTTCTCTCATTTTTGGGCACAAAAGAGATACGATTCGGCTTAGAAAATATTCCAAATTTCCATCGTGATTTTCTACCGACACCAAACCCCTTTTATTTTATTTTTGTTATTTTTATTTTATTTTGGGGAGTAACCCAAAAATTAGATTACGACAGTTGCCCCCCTCTTTACAATGCTTACGACTAAAGTTTTGTAAAAGACTTTAGATAGTAAGCGTTGTAAAGAAAAAGAAAAGTGGATTTATCAGACCGAGAAATGGTCAATCCATCCAAAAATCAGAATGAGGACTATAAAGCGCACTCAGAAAGGAATGATAAGATAGGGCTAGAAAGCGCACTACCTAAGAATTGGGGCTTAAGGAGGACACTCAAAAAGGATGGAAGATGGTGATGTTTGTGAATGACACAGGAAAATGGTCTTATTGTAATGGGTGACCTACCCAGGTGAAAAATGGTGAAGATGGTCTCATTGTAATGGGTGACCTACCCGGGTGAAAAATGGTGAAGACTGTCTCGTTGTAATGGGTGACCTACCCAGGTGAAAAATGGTAGAGATGGTCTTATTGTAATGGGTGACTTACCCAGGGGAAAATGGTGAAGGTGGTCTCATTGTTATGGGTGACCTACCCAGGTGAAAATGGTGAAAATGATCTCATTGTAATGGGTGACCTACCCAGGTGAAAATGGTGAAGGTGGTCTCATTGTAACGGGTGACCTACCCAGGAAATATGATGGAGATGGTAAAAACAAAAAGACGATCTTGTTGTAATGGGCGACCTGCCCCATTGAAAATGGTGAAGATTTCATGGGATGGAAGATAGGGCTAGAAAGCGCACTATCTTAATTCGTGATCGAGGGTTGGAAAACGCACTCGAAGATGAAGAGAAAATAGGGCTAGAAAGCATATTATTTTAATTGATGGTCGAGGGTTAGAAAACGCAACCAAAGATGAGGGGAAAATAGGGCTGGAAAGAGCACTATTTTAATGGATAGTCGAGGGTTGGAAAACGCACTCGAAGATGAAGGAAAATAGGGCTGGAAAGCGCACTATTTTAATTGATGGATCGAGGGTTGGAAAATGCACTCGAAGTTGAGGGGAAAATAGGGCTGGAAAGCACACTATTTGAGTTGGTCGATGGCTAGAAAGCACACTCAATTAAGGAAAAAGATAGGGTTGAAAAACGCTCTATCTGTGCTGATGAAAGGCTCGCAAGTGCACTCAAGGAAGTGAAAGTAGTCAGGGCTCAAAGGCGCACACCAAAATGATGAAGGTTTGTAAGTTACAATCCCTTCAAAACATTTCTTAGATGCCTAGGGAGATGCAATGCATGATGACGCCCAAAATCAGGAAAGAGATAAAGCTGAAAAGCATGCTCAAGGAAATGAAAGAGGTGGGAGCTTGAAAGCGTGCACAAAAATGATGAATAAAGGTTCGTAAATTACGATCCCTCCAAAACATTTCCTAAATTGTCAATGGGGGTACAATGCATGATGATGCATGTATACTTACTTGAGAAATATAGGTCCCCCTTTCTTCTTCCTGGCCTTCCTTTCATGGGGTTTGGATCTTCGACTTTGACGGCTTCTCGCTTCTGCTTACTCAAGCTGCAATTTGTGATTTTGACCACTGGAGATGATAGATTTTCCGTATCAACATGCCCCCCGAGTCTGATCCAAATTCTTTGAAAAGGGATTATGAAGTCAGCTTCATGATTTTGACCACTAGAGATGATAGATCTTTCATATCAACATGCCCCCTGAGTTTGATCCAGATTCTTTGAAAAGGAATGATGGAGCCAACTTCAATTGCATTTTAGATTGCCCCCCAGTTTGGTCATGCCCCAAAAGTGTTTTGGGCTTCAAGTGTTTGCAGGAAAGGGATGGTTATTTGCAAAAAATTATTTTCATGTAAGACTTTTGGAATTTCAAAGTCATTCCAAGCATAAAAAACCATTTTGATGTTTGTTTAACAAATTTGTTCTTGAAAGAATTCAAGTGATCTCATTGTCAGGCTTTATGTTGATTTGACAAGAATATGAAATGATATTTGCATGTCTTGTATGTCAGGAAGGCTTCGATCAAGTCATTTGAAACAGTTGTAAGGATTGTTTCGAATGGAAAAGCATTGCTTATCGATCCAGATCACTCATATTTGATCAGAAAGGGCTTTATCAGGCTTGTAACATAGGCTTAGGTTATTGGCTACGAAAAAAGATATTTGTAGGCTCAAAAAGTGTTTAAGGGTTTTCTAGACTAAGGATAACTTAGTGTTTACTCTTAGAACTCCATTTAGCCCTCATGATTGATTTTCATAGTGACCTAGCATGCCCCCCAGTGTTTGTTTGGGCTTTCATCTTGACATGCCCCCAGTATTTGCTTGGGCTTTCTATCATGGGTTTTTTAGCAGTGCCCTCATGTTGACTTGACATGCCCCCCAATGTTTGGGCTTTTTCATGGGTTTTTGGCACTAACATCATGTTGACTTGACATGTCCCCCAAAGTATTTTGTTTGGGCTTTTATCACGACATGCCCCCCAGTATTTTGTTTGGGCTTTCTATATTGGGTTTAGTACTACCAAAATGTTGAATTGATTTGCTATAGTGTATTAAAACCTTTTTATGTTTATGCCTCTCAGCTTTGTTTTGGGCATCTTTTGTCATTGAGGACTACTTTGTATATTGAATTTTTTTCGCACTTGCCCCCCCAGTGTAGGGTGTGATCCTAGTCAGGGTTAATTATCAAGAAATAATTATTAGGCTCAAATAAGGACTGCAATGGATATTTGAGACTTTGTGAAGGCATATCAAAGATGGTCTTTCCTCATTTCAAAAACATGCATTCTGAATCGATAAGCTTTGCTTTTCCATGCGAATTTTTTTGGAGTTTTGGATTATTTGTTTAGCTAAGAGCTTAGCTTTATTATGTGGGTTTTGGTGGTATGAGATCACCCTTCAATGAAATCCTTTAAATTTCCTGAACATATTTGTTAAGCAAACATCAAATTGGCATTTCTTTTTGTACTAGACTTTGATTTGCCAAAAATCTTTATGAAATCATGGGATCATGTATACTTTGAATGAAAGGGTTTGAAGGTGCATTTGTGTTATTTAAACAATAAGCAAGAACATATCATAAACACAAGAAAATACATGATCATTGAAAAGGAAGGTTTGCTTAACAACAAAAAGGTCTATGGCATTACAAGCAAGATTGCCGACAAGTCAAAATAGGAACATAATGTGCGGACATGACCAAAACAAAAAAAAATCATGGAAGCAGACTTCATCTTCCGATATCGGCACACTCCCTTTTCAAAAGCTTTTGCCGATTTCACTTTAAATGGTGCAGACACTTGGTATCTCATCTTCGTGAAGCTTAATTGGGTGCAGGACCTGGATTTTCTTCGGATGTTATCCACCCTGCTTTGATGAATTGCATAAGCCTCTTCTTGAAGGCACCACAAGTGTGAATGTTATGCCCTGCAGCACCAGCATGGTATTCGCAGGTGAGATCAGGTTTGTACCAATCAGGGTAAGGTGATTGCAAAGGTGTCTGAGGTTCAGGAGCTATTTTCCCAGTGCTTACCAACTTTTGATAAATCTCATTCAAAGGCACTGGTAGCGGAGGTAGTTGTTCTTGGGTTTTCTGGTAATTTCTTTTCGGAAAATTTTTAGTTGGATCCTTGGCTTGAATATTGATGTTGGCAATTTGAGATGAAGGGTTATGGCAGTTTTGGAATTGGTTGTTCCTACCCTTATAGCCGTCTTGAAAATGTTCGGCATCTTTTTCTTGCCTTCAAAGCCCTTTTTCTCCATAGGTGCAGAAATTCTACCACTTCTAATTCCCTGTTCTATTCGCTCTGCCACGGCTACAGCACCCGTGAATTGCTGTGCTGAACTGCCCATCACATGTTCGTAATAGGGCGCTTTTAGCGTGTTGGCGAATAATGTCACCATCTCTTTATCTAGAAGCGGAGGATGTACCTGTGCAGCAAGATCTCTCCATCTCTAAGCATATTCTCTTATGCTTTCTCTGTCCTTCTTCTCCAAGTTGGACAAACTTGTTCTGTCAAGAGCAATGTCCATGTTGTACTTGTATTGCTTGATGAAAGCATCTACCAGATTTTTCCAGCTACGGATCCGGGTGTTGTCTAGTCTCATGTACCAATTCAAGGCTAGCCCACTCAAACTATCTTGGAAAAAATGCATTAGTAGTTTTTCATCATGCACTATTTCTGCCATTTTGTTACAGTATGATTTTAGGTGAGTGACAGGGCATTGTGTCCCAGTGTAATTGATAAATTCGGGGACACGAAACTTCTTTGGTATTACAACATTTGGGACTAGACACATTTCTGCAACTTGTACTGGTCATATAAATTTACCCCTTCAATGGCCCTTATCCTGGCTACTAGCATCGCCGTCTTATCTTGGTCGATACCCTCTGATGCTTCTATAACTGTTGGGGTTGGCGCAGGTGTCGACACTGCTGATTGTACGAAAGCTGGGTTTTGTTGCGGATCCTGAACCATTTCCCCTATCACCTCTTCATGATGGTTCATTGCTTGTGTTTGAGCAGCCGTTGCAGGTCTAGTAGAAGGACCCTCGCCAGAGGTATTTCTCAGTGCTTGCTCGAGTAAGCTGCTAAGACTAGCCACGCTAGCTTTCAGAGAATCCAATTCTTCTTGAAAATGAGCATCGCGGTGTGCACGTTCTTTGTCCTCCATATTTCTCTGTTGGAGTCGAGCGGTAGGAGCTCTTCGGGGACCTATATTTCAATCTGCCGATGATATGTTATGCATAGTGATGGATGCATGTGGATGCAAATGCATGTATATACACATTAGGTAAATTATTGGAGAGTTTATACAGAAAGACAAGTTCTAAGTCGTTATATGAGGGGTAAGCTTTCTATCTGGTCTCAAAAGGTCTATGAACTGCCTAGTGACCGCCTTACGTGCAGGTGGTATGGGGGTTTACAAGAAATGGTTAGGGCACAGTATGACCGCCATTATCAAGTAAACACTCAGTTCATAGTTGGACGTTTCACGAATCTGAACCCCGACTGAAAGTCATGAGGC
This sequence comes from Salix caprea, assembly GCA_964035475.1. Classification (NCBI taxonomy): domain Eukaryota; kingdom Viridiplantae; phylum Streptophyta; class Magnoliopsida; order Malpighiales; family Salicaceae; genus Salix; species Salix caprea. The sequence continues at coordinate 2,020,215 of OZ037743.1, forward strand.
AGATCGCTAATCCCCACCTAACTTAGAATTGGGTTTATTCGAGAAATTAAAATGCATGATGACATTAATTCAAACCCAATGATATGCATGAATTGAAAATAAAATGCATGTTAAAGCAACAAGAATGCGAGTAAAAAAAACTTGAAAATAACAATCAAACAAACAATGCTCAGTCCAGCGATGTCCCCAGTGGAGTCGCCATCTGTCACAACGGCGATTTTTGTACGCGCTTCGCACCCCGCCGTTCCCCGCGTATTTGGGGGAGACAATGGCGCGCGGTGAAAATGGGGTTGCTTATAGTCATAAAAATTACGACTATAATTATTAGGAGTCGCCACCTAATATTAAGGTTATTAGGAAACCTATTGGTCTGCGAGAGTCTAGGGTAAGGGGACTTGTTGTGCAAGGAGAAGATGCATCACCCCCAGTGCACCCTACCTAAGGTAAGCTGCATTGTTGTTTGATTGTTTTTTTTTTCTAAGTTAAAAAAAATATTTTTACACTGTATTTTCAAAAAAACATTTTTTTTGTCTGCGGGTGTACTTTACAATGTAATTTTACACCACAGTTGAAAATCTTTTTTCTTATCTACGGATGTACTTTACAATGTAATTTTACACCGTAGTTAAAATCTTTTTTTTTAATCTACGGATGTATTATACAATGTAATTTTACACCGTAGTAAAAATATTTTTTATCTGCGGGTGTACTTTACAATGTAAATTTACATCGCGAAAGCTAAAACAAAATAATTGTTAAATTATTTTTGACATTTTGGCCGACTTCCAACGGATAATTGTAAACTGGTTACGATATCCAAATTTTCGTTTTAAAATATGAGAAAGATGCAACATATTTTTTTTTACGAAGAATATAATGAGAAAACTTTGGAATTCGGCCGTATGCATGAAAACAACACATTTTTATATTTTTGAAGATTTGTTTTTTTTTTATATTTTTGCTATTTTTAAAATAATAAAAGAAACAAAAATAAAAATAAAAGGGTGGTGGGCTGGCTGCCCAGCCTAGATGGGTCGAGAGGCCCATCATCTTGGTGGTTGGGCCTTCCAGCCCTGATGGGCCGAGAGGCCCATCACCTTTGGTGGCTGGGCCGGGAACAAAATCCGGCCCAGAACAGTGGCAACGCTGGGGAGTGACCAGGTTGCAGCGAAGGAGAAGGTGAATAGTAAGATTTTCGACTGTGACGAAAGGCTTATCTATTAGTACCGTTGGGTAGAGGAGATCGAGGTGATGATTCCTGTCATGGTGGTGTTGGCAACGGTGGCCTGTGGTGGCCGGAGGAGGCGTCGGAGTCCAATGGATTCACGTCGCTGCTACTGCCACCTAGTCTGTTGCTTCGCCGGAGACTGGGGTTGAGTTGCTGGAGACGAGGGGGAAATTATCTTGGTGATGTGAGTGGTGACGGGTGGTTGAGTGGCCTTTAACGGCGTAGAGAGAGAGAGAGCTCGGAGAGCTGTTTTTTAGAGAGAGAAGAGGCTTGCAGACTGGGAGAGAGTTGAGGCCGAGGAAGACAAGGAAGATGAAGAGATTTTACGTTATGTCGTCTCCCTCTCTTTGCGTAATTTTTTTCGTTCTCTACGTAAATTCTCCCCTCTGTTCGTAAAATTTTTGCTCCCTCTGCTCTCTGTGTTTTTCCTCTGTTTTCTGCGTTTTTTTTTCTCTCCTCCTCTGTCACGTAATTCCCTCCTTTCCTCCTCCTTTCTCTCTTTTCTTCTCTGCGTAAAACAAAACTCTCCCTTTTTACGTGAAACTATGCTCGTTTTTTTTCAGTTTTTCTCTTCGTAAAGTGATTTTCCCCCCGTTTTTTCCTCTCTGTGTAATTCTTCTTCTCTGTTTAATTTCTGTGTAATTCCCTCCTTTTCTTCCTCCTTTGCATGCAGCGTGCATGGCTTTATTTATAGGAGAACTTTGCCTGCCACGGTGGCTGAAACACTGTGGCTGTCGTCGGTGGGGTGGCTTGCTTTCGGCTGGTGGCTGCTGGTGGTGGGCTGTCGGCATGGTGGCTGGTCGGCAGGCTGGTCGGTAGGCGCAGATAAAGGCAGCGGCGGGTTATTGTTTTGGAAGGAAATAAAAATGCAATTTGGTGCTTCGATTTGTAATTGTTCTAATTGCACCCCCAATTGGTTTTGAACTTTTAATTTTGTGCAATTGTACCCGTGTCTGAAGTTCAATGTTAGCCTTAAATGTGAGCGCCTGTTTTATTTTGATCCCTGGCTTTTGATTTATGCACTTTGACCCTCAATTGACCATTAAACTTCAATTTGACCCTTAATTTTGCACAATTAGCTTGGAAAAATTCAATTGGGTCTCCAAAAATTTCAATCTTCTCAATTGAGCCCGAATTAAACTCAAGGATTTGATTTTCCATCAATTAAGCCCCTAATAAAATTAATTTGACCAATTTAAAGCATAATTAAGTCCTTGCACTTAATTAAATTCTTCCATTGGATCCTAAATTAATTCTCAAACATAATAATATTTTGAATTAGCCCATGATTAAATCAAATTGGCCTATAAAAATTATAATTATGATTTTTGACTTAATTTTTACCTCGAATTTGTATTTTCTCTCATTTTTGGGCACAAAAGAGATACGATTCGGCTCAGAAAATATTCCAAATTTCCACCGTGATTTTCTACCGACATCAAACCCCTTTTATTTTATTTTTGTTATGTTTATTTTATTTTGGGGAGTAACCCAAAAATTGGGTTACGACAGTCACTATTGGGTTTAAACAAAGACAGTAATATATTTCATAGTCATTAAAATGCCTAACAGTTAGGTTACAAAAAAAGAGTAGGTTTTAGGGTCACCTTAAAGGGTTCATGCTGATAAATAAAAAATATTAATGATAATTAATTATGTATTTGAAAAAATTAAAAGATGGATGTAGATTAAAATATTAATGATAACTAAATATGTATTTCACTCTATACTTATGAAATTCAATTATCTCACTCTCTTCTCTCTTAGATTATAACTCTTGATTATTGATTTCCAAATAATTTTTGAAAAGCTTTTTCAATTTTACCAAGCATTTTTTCACTGTTTTTTCATAAACAAAACACCAAAAGATTTTTTTGAAAAAAATGTCAAAAGTCTTTTTAATAAAAAAAAAAATTAATAAAAAAAATTATTTTGATATGTTGATATTAGAAATAATTGTAAACAAAAAACTAATGTATTTTTAGACAAAAACTATTTTGAAGAAGAATATCTTAAATGGTCAAGTACTTTGTTTGTTTGAGTGTATTCTAAAAATACATTTTGTTTTAAAAGATATCAAATTAATATACTTTTTTTTTATTTTTGATATATTGATATTAGAAATAAAAAGATAATTTTATTATATTTTCAAGTAAAGAATATTTTTAAAGTATCATGTACCAATATATCAAACACTCTTGAACTCGTGATACATACTTGAGAAATCATAGTATTTTGTTTTTGGTATAAAATTTTGAGAAAACAAAATTAAAAAAAATAAAAACATATAAACTATAGATAAATTAGTTGTATGTCTCTTATTATTTTGTTATTTGTATGTACAGTCAATACATGATTTATTTTGTAATTTGTTTTTGCCATATAATACGAAATATAGTACGGACCACAGACCCGCTCCCTCTCTTGGCAAGGAAACAAGATCCGGTAAAGAAATTTTGAAATATTTTGTTCAAGATTTTCCAAATCAAATAAGCATGGAAGGCGTACTTAAGTTTTTTTTATCCCATTTGATCCTTGCATGCTGTTGACTTTGTTTTATTATAACCACCCATTTCGTATCGATTTAGTGCTGGTTTGTTTTTATATTTAAAAAATATTTGAAGTTTTTTTTATTTGTTTCAAATTATTTTTTAAGTATTTTTAGATATTTTGATGTTTTAATGTTAAAAATACATTTGTAAGAATAATAATTAAAAAAATCATTATTTTGATATATTTCTAAGAAAAAAAAAAACAATCACTACCACATTACCAAACATCTTCTTAGATGTCTCTTTACTCATTTTTTATTTTATAAATATCACCTCATCAAAATTTTATAGATTGTACACCTGCGAGATACTTTTTTGTTTTCAAACTGATGTAATTAAAGAAAGGAAAAATAAGTAAAAATTAATTAATATTAATTAATTAGGTGTTGTATATGGTAACATTTTTCTAAAAAGATTTGCCTCGATGGTAGAAGATATTTATATTTGTTTAATATTGTATTTCTAATTTTATTTGAGTGTGTTTTAAAAATATATTTTCTAGAAAAAATAATCAAACTAAAATGTTTTTTCAATAATTTCTAGTGAATTAAGCTGAAAGTTTGTGGTTGATACGTAGAAGTAGTTTAGTTTCATCCATTAACATCTTCAACATTGAGTTAATTAGAAATTATATTTTATTTATGTATCTTGCTTTCTTTCTTACAATGTTATCCTGATCATGATCAGCACAAGCCACTTGGATTTCTTGTTCATGAAGCAGCTATAATCAGACTGCTCTTGATGAGTACGCTAGAGCAAGATGGCCTTCGTGAGGATCTATACTCCTTCGATCGAAGCTGGGTTTCTGTGTTCTGGCAGTTCGCATTTTAATTACATGTTACAGTGGCCGTGCACGTTGAAGACTTGCTCTGCGGGAAGGAAGGTTGGGCCTTCGAAGGGCGATGTTTGGTTTTAGGCTCTGTAATGGGCTCAGGCCCTTTTCGATTGCTGTCTTTTCTAAGGCCTTGTTTTGGGCCAGGCTAGGTTTTTTTGCTCTCAGGATAGGCAGGTTTTTTAGCAGGCCATAGGGCCGGTGCTTGTTTGTTCCAAAGCGGACGACGCTTCCCTGCTTCTTTCAGCCAGAGCCCATGTGCTGGAAGCTAACAGGCCACTGTAAACTTGCCCCTCTTTTAATCCATTATTTAATATTGTTACAAAAAAAAAGTTGTTTAATTTATTTATTTTATATAAACTTATTATGGTCTTATAATTTATGTCATTGGGTTGGTGAATCAAATCGGGTTGACTTGAGTTATTATTAAAGTTGTTAAGATAACCAGATCACATCAGATCAAACAAAGTTTGTCAATACCGTTCTGGTTGCCGTTTCGGTTTTTTATTGGTACGGAATGTTTCGGTTTCAGAGCGTTTCAGCGTGTCGTTTCGGGGTTGTATTGTTCATATATAATAAATTAATTAATTATATATATATATATATATATATATATATGAAAAAAATAAAATATTAATTTAACAAGTATAATTAAAATTCAAGATAAATTAATTTTAAATTATACAATATAAACACAAAGTGAAACAAACATAATCTCAAAATTAGAAAACATCTCTAAAATTCCAAAATATTATGAAAGTTAAATGCTCTGTATGCAACAATTTATCTCGAAACTTCTTCCTCTCACCTTCTACCTCACCATTAAAAAATAATAATAGCAACAACAATAATAATGATAATGATAATGATAATAATTAAGAGAGTAGCAAGTAGAAACCCTATTTGGTGAAATTTTCATTGATTACTTGTAATTTAGACTGGTAATCCTGAACTTGCTTCCCGGCCTTACCCAACGCGTCTATAAAATCCAATTTAACCTAATATTGAATGAACGAGTATATGAGCACATAAAATACACAGAGCTTGTGCGAGAAATGTGTGATTAATAGAGTAGAACCAATTGGCGGATGAGGTAGGCGCCAGGGCTTCTATTAGGCAAGAGCATCCCTTTCTATTTAGATATCTTCGAGTGCTGGATGAGTAAGGGCCCTGGTTCCTAGAAAGAGATTCGTGATTGCATCCTTCTTTCCATTTCTTGTCATCAAAGTAGAGGTTCTACCTTCCACTTGCCCTTTGATCTAGCTGCCCAAGTGCTCTTAATAAATTGTGATGAAAGATCTGTCTTCTTGTCCCATGAGTCCCGTGTTCTAAGGATGGTCTTCTTAAGGAAAGGAGAGGATTAAAGGTTACTTTAATAGAATGAGGGTTAGCGGTACATTACAAACTATTAGGGAGAGGTTAGTCCTTCGTGTGAATGAATGAGGGAATTAACGATGGGAAATTGGGAATAGCACTCTGAGGAGGTCATGAGGTCTATGTCTTTCGATTTCTTGTTTACAACCTTTCTGGCCCTGGTTGTTACGATCCATGATATAATGAGGGTGCCGCTGAGAGCTGTAGGTAGAGAATGTCCCAAGCAAGCAATGTTGTTTTGATTTTGAGACGGAACAACATACCCGGAAAGATACCGATGTCGTTTTGTCTCGGTTTTTTTAATGGCATGGGACGTTCCGGCCAGAACAGAATGGTATTAACAACTTTGGATCAAACCTCACATTATTTATTTATTTTTACAAGAAATCTCTATTATCAATAATTTTTTATGTTAAAAAAATTATTTGATCTACGACACAAAATAAATATCTAAAATTATTAAATGCAATATAATTGAGAGTTGTACAAGAAAAACATATAAATCATGTTATTCATATTACTTTACAAATGAATTCAGATATGGAAGCTAGTGCCGTAAACTGCAGGTTTCAGAATCTCAAAGAAATTCAGTTCAGGCTTGTTGCAAAATCTCTCTACACTTACTGGAATCTCTCCACTAGTAAACTCAAACTGAATTTTATTCAATTGAAAAAATAACAAGAACTGCCTTTGTCTTTTACATTCTTCTCCTTAAATAGCTATGACAACTTACAGTTTCCAATCTTAACTAGGAAAGCAATAAATTAGGAAATTTAAATAAATTCGGACAAATAAAACAATCTCAACAATTAATGAAATTGATTAAATTTAGACTTCTTGAAACGATAGAATTCCAAGACTTCAGCAGCTATGTTGATGTCGCAATCGTATCCATATCTGGCACTTTGTTTATCTCATGATCTGCCTCAATTGCCTCCTGATCTTGCTCTGCCTCCTGATCCTACTCTGTATTTGTCTCCTGATTTGCATCAATTGCAGGCTCTCCCAGAGAACTTGACTCCGGCAAGTTATGACGAAGGTAAGTAGTAAAGAGATGGGGGTGCAGTCGTTGTAGTTTCGAAGTTTGTAACCACACTGATTCTGAATGAGGACGATTTTTCCACTAGACTAAGAATTTGTAATAGCCCCCTCGTGGCGTTGAAACAAATTGGTGGTCAAGGATGGCAACAATCTCATCACGTGGTGTTGTATTTTCAGGAAGTGGAAGAACTGGGTGTACGTCCTGAACTGGTAATGCAGAGTGTTCTCCCTTGAATGCAGTAATGTCCTCGATGTTAAACATATGACTAATGCCAAATTCATATGGCAACCCAACAACATAAGCATTATTGCCCAATTTCTTAATAATTTTAAAGGGTCCAGCTCGGTGTGCATAAAGCTTGGTAAAACTACCTGGTGGAAAATGCTCTGGCTTGAGGCGAACAAGAACCATATCCCCCTCATTAAATTGACGATCCTTACAATGGGAGTTGGCTCCAGCTGCATATGAGTTTGTACTGACCGTCAGGCGCCGTTTGCATTCTTCGTGAAGATGGCGCATGTAGCTGGAAAAATCCAAGGCAGCTTCACTGGGTCGAGGTGGTAATGTTAGGGAGTTCATATCCAGTGGAGTGTTTGGTCTGACACCGTAAACCACTTCAAATGGAGCACAACCTGGTGATCTATTGACAGAATTGTTAAAAGAAAATTCAGCATGTGGTAGGACCAAATCCCAGCTGGTAACATGATCTGCTACCAGGCAGCGTAGTAGATTGCCTAGACTTCGGTTGGTCACCTCTGTTTGGCCATCTGTTTGAGGGTGAAAAGCACTCGAAAACATTAACTTTGTCCCCATTTTCGCCCACAAAGTTTTCCAGAAATAACTTACAAACTTCACATCTCGATCCGAAACTATGGAATGTGGAATACCATGTAAACGGACAATTTCCTTAATGAATGAGCTACTGTCTTGGATGCGTCAAAAGTTTTGTGACACGGGATGAAATGAGATATTTTGGAGAAGCGATCCACTACTACCATAATGGAATCATGTTGACGAAGGGTCCTTGGCAACCCAAGGATAAAATCCATGCTAATATGCTGCCATGGTTTGTCCAGGATGGGCAGTGTTGTGTAAAGACCCGCCTGATGCTTAGTCCCCTTGTTGATATGGCAAATTCTGCATTTGTCCACTACGGTATGCACATCTTTTTATAACCGTGGCCAATAAAATCGATCAGCTACAAGAGCATAAGTCTTGTCATACCCGAAATGTCCAGCTAGTCCACCTTCATGGAGCTCTGAAATGAGGAATTCCCGAAAGGACCCGCATGGAATGCATAGACGTGACCTGAAAAACAAGAACCCCTCACGCAGCATATAATCATTTTGAGTTTGCGTACCAGGACTAGATAAATCATTCCATATCTTGCTGAAATCCTCATCACTCGTATACTCCTTTGTTAAATGCTCAAACCCATTGACTGTCACTAAGGAGATATGTAACAGATAAGGCCTCCTACTTAATGCATCTGTCACCTTATTTTGTGCTCCAGCCTTGTGCTTAATCAAAAACTTGAATTGTTGAATGTAGTCCATCCAACGAGCATGTTGTGCATTCATTTTACTTTGAGAGTGTAAGTGCTTCAATGAGTCATGGTCGGTATAAAGAATAAATTCTTTATGGATTAAATACGGCCGCCAATGTTTCAATGTTTGTATTAATGCATAAAACTTCATGGCATAAACCGAATATCCTTGGCGAGTTTCGTTGAGCTTTTCACTGAAAAAAGCAATAGGGTGCCCTTCTTGGCTCAAAACACCTCCAATCCCTACATGCGAAGCATCACACGCTACCTCAAATACCTTGGAGAAATCAGGTAATTTGAGGACTGTGGCCTGCCCCATTTTCTTCTTGACCATACTGAAAGCTTTGTTTGCTGCGGCGGTCCATAAGAATTTCTTTTCTTTGAGGCATTCAGTAATTGGAGCCATTATAGTGCTGAAATTCCGAATAAATTGTCAATAGAAAGTAGTTAATCCGTGGAAGCTTCTAACATCGAAAAAATTCTATGGTGGTGGCCACATCTGGACTGCCTGCACCTTTGCAGGATCAACCTCCACTCCTCTGCTAGAAATGATAAATCCTAGAAACCGCACACTCTCCTTCATGAACGAACATTGTTCCTTATTGACAAAGAGTTTTTCAGCCCGCAAGATTGACAACACCTACTCAACGTGATTTATGTGCTCCTGCATGTCTTGGCTAAAAATTAGTATATCATCAAAGTAGACAACAACGAATTTTCCTGCATCATAACACGCATGAAAGTGCTGGGGGCATTAGTCAATCCGAAAGGCATAACTAACCATTCAAACAAACCATCCTTTGTTTTGATTGTCATCGCCCAATCGTATTCGAACTTGGTGATATCCACTCTGAAGGTCGAGCTTAGTAAATATAGAAGAACCATTCAATAAATCCAACATGTCATCGAGGCATGGGATGGGAAATCGATACCTCACAGTAATTTTGTTGATTGCGCGGTTGTCCACACACATCCTCTAGCTGTCGTCTTTTTTTGGTGTCAGCAGCACCGTGACAACATAAGGACTACAACTTTCTTGAATGAAACCTCTGTCAAGTAATTCCTGAATTTGGCGACCAAGCTCCTCATTTTTTGCTGGACTCATTCGGTAGTGGGGGATATTAGGCAAAGAGGAATCAGAGACCAAATCAATGGCATGTTGTATGTCCCTCATTGGAGGAAGCTGCCTTGGTACTTCAGCTGGCATGACATCCTGGAATTTCTGCAAAAGCTCCGATAGCTACATTGGGATGGTGTTGTCACTTTGTTTTGACTCTTGTGAAACCAACATGAGTACCATTTTGTCCTCTTGCATGACTCGAGTGAATTGTCTCATCGTCAAGACTGGCCAGGCTTCCTTTTCAGCCTTAAACTCTGAGATATGTAGCGGGTCCAGAACAAATGTTCCGCCTTTAAACTTGAAAGAGTATGTGTTAGTATAACCATCGTAAAACACCTTACGATCATAGAGCCATGATCGTCCCAATAACATGTGGCACACGGTCATTGGAATGATATCGCACCAAGCCTCATCCACGTAATGTTTTCCCAATGAAAACTTAATCAAGCATCGCTGCTTTACCAATACTGAACTAGTGTCATTAACCCAGGTAATTCGGTAGGGATGAGGATGCTTCTCCGTTTTCAAGCCTAAACGTTCGACAGCAGATTCAGCAATTACATTCATCCCACTCCCATTATCGATAATGACGTTTAATGCTCGATTATTATGCTCCATTCGTGTATGGAAAGTATTGGTGTGCAACCTTTCGGGATTAGCCTGGATCTCTCTCTTTTCTCCGGTCAACACCCTTTTATTTACACAACTGGGCAAGGATGGCGCACTCAAATGTTCCCCTTCACTGTCATTGTCCTCGCTAGGTTCTTCTACTTTGGTGTCTTCCTCTTCCATCACAAGCAATTCATTTTCACATATAAAGGCTAGTTTTTTATCCCTTGTTGTACATACCACTGCATAATGTCTATAGCCTTTACACTTATAACATTGGGGACCTTTATTGGTAGGCCTTGTAATCCCCCTTGAATCCCCACTGCCAAAACTTTTAACTGGATCCCTTGGAGCCAATGTCCTTTGGAAACTATTAGCAGCAATATGCTCCTGTTTTGCATCTGTCGTTGTCATTCTCCTCCCTGCTGCAAGCTTTGTTTGTTTTTCAATGCGAAGAGCCAATTGATACGCCTCCTCTACATTGATCAAACGGGTAGTCCACATCTCCTTCCATAGTTCATCTCGTAATCCAGTACGATAACGGGCTAAGGTCTGCTACTCAGTCTCCACGATCTTGCTGCGAACAGTCAGCTCATGGAAACGATCCGTAAATTGATCGACAGTCAGGGACCCTTGTTTGAGCTGTAGCATTTCCTCAAACATCATTTGCTCATAATCAATAGGCAAATATTTTTTTTTGAGTCGTTCTTTCATTTCTTCCCAATTAGCAACTGCAGGACGTCAAGTGCGACGCAACTGCTCTTCCACACTTCCCCACCAAGCTCGTGCATGCCCTCGTAATTTCATCTGGACATAACGTACTTTCCTCTCATCTGAAACAACAAACCAATTGAAGTAATCTTCGATCGCTGTCAACCAATCTTCAAAAGCATGAGGTTCCAATTTTCCACAAAAATCTGGTACGTCAATTTTCATTCTCTTGGTCAGTTCATCAAGAGGTTGATACCCTGCACCATGATTCATATGCACTCCCTGCATGTGTTGTCTAGGACAATGAACTCGAGGCTCATGATCCTCGTACTCCAGATCTTCTTCCTCATTCTCATGAATGTTGTCTGCATCATTAGGGTCTACTCCTGCCTTATGAATTCCTCTGCGTCTACGCCAATTAGAAGGATCATACTCCTCCCGAGCATAACGTTCCTCCATGACATCCAATCGATGAATAACTTGTGCCATAACTGTGGCAATCTGATCCAGCTGATAATGTAGTTGTGGTTGGTTTGAGTCTCGGGTTTTTGGGCTCTGAGTGTTTGGATTTTGTTGGATTGAGTTGGAATGATTTGGTTCTTGGTTGGTAGTGTGTGGGTTATGGTTGGTAGGGCTTGGATGAGTCGGGGTTTGGCTGTTTGGACTGGGGTTGGTTCGGTTCTGAGTGGTGGCCATGGCTTAAGAAGTTCCACTTCGTGTTACTGGCATAGATGAAAGGCTCTGATACCAAATTGGTGCTGTGAACTGCAGGTTTTAGAATCTCAAAGAAATTCAGTTCAGGCTTGTTGCAAAATCTCTCTACACTTACTGGAATCTCTCCACTAGTAAACTCAAACTGAATTTTATTCAATTGAAAAAATAACAAGAACTGCCTTTGTCTTTTACATTCTTCTCCTTAAATAGCTATGACAACTTATAGTTTCCAATCTTAACTAGGAAAGCAATAAATTAGGAAATTTAAATAAATTCGGACAAATAAAATAATCTCAACAATTAATGAAATTAACTAAATTTAGACTTCTTGAAACGATAGAATTCCAAGACTTCAGCAGCTATATTGATGTCGCAATCGTATCCATATCTGGCACTTTGTTTGTCTCATGATCTGCCTCAATTGCCTCCTGATCCTGCTCTGCATTTGTCTCCCGATTTGCATCAGAAGCTTGAATCATTTTAGTAATTATAATTATGATCATAATCGCGAAAGAATTGGAAATAATGTTATTTTTTATCTTTAAATTAATTATTACCACTTATATTTCTTAAAATTGATGTCAAATGTTTTAGGCAATTCGTCTAAATCATGATAAATTTCTTTGGTGTAAACTAGTTAAAAGATATCATATATTTAAAAAATAATCTCAATTTATTATTTTTTTTATTAAATATATTATTTAAGAGTTACTTGTCATCTAGTAACAAAACATTAATTTTTTTTTAAAAAAAAAAACAATCTGATTTTTTGTTAAATATGTTGCTATTTTGTTGTAGTTAATATTATAATGTATAATATTTTTTTAAAAAAATATTTTTTAGATATAATTTTTTTTTAATTTTTAAATAAATATTAAATTATAATTATATTTAAATGACCATTAAAACTTGCAAAAAGTTGAAATAAAGCCATTGTTTATTGATCAGAACATATATATGATTGAGATAAAACTAGATAAAAATATAAAAACTAAAAAAAAAGATAAAACAAACAACTTGAGTCAATCTGATTAAGCCGCTAAATTCATAACTTAGGTTATGAGACTAAAATACCCATATAGAAAGTAAACCACAACAAATCATGAAATTTAATCTCCAATAAATTAAATGTTAAATAATTAAATTAAATTAAATTAAATATATATATATATATATATATATATATATATATATTAAAAAAGCAAAAAAAAAATATTATTGCAATGAATAGTATTTTGTGAGATGGTACTTAGTAAAAGCACAATATATTTTAGTTTTTGTTAAAATTAATCAATAAAATTTATAAAGTAGTATTTTTTATTTATTTTTTAACGATTTTGTGTAGCATATAAAATATATCAAGATATTAATATATCCATCACGTTATGTATCTTAAATTTTCGAGAATTTTCGTTTTCATACGATGATGGAGAATTATTGTGTTTTCATAGTTATAAATATATTAGACTATTGAATAATGGTATTAAGTTTATCATAACAAGATCATTCAAAAGATTAAAAAAAGTTTTTAAAAAAATTCTAAAGTGCATATAATTTTAAATCTATAAACATGCTAAACATGATTTCAACATCAATATAATGAAATAATACTAGCAATCATATCAAGAATCATACTTGCAATTGATATAAAATCAAAGTCCTATAATAATAATAATAATAATATCAATTATGCTTAAATTAAACTAAATGGTGGTTTTTACTTGTTGAATGCACTTAAAAAAAAAATGAGACTTTTGTTTTTGTCAATGCTAAATATTTAGACTTCATCACTTCTCCCTTGCGCAATTTTTTAACATTATTGGGGTCTCTCTTTTAATTAGACAAGGATACTAGCCATATATGAGTCTTATTGTGATACGATAGACAAGTTAATTTGGATTCATAAAAGTAAAGGAACTTCATTATAAAATCTTGTATTGTTATTACATACTTGATTTTACTTCCTAATATCTCTCATGTGCACTCTTATATGTGAAAAGGATTTGCTCCACCTAAAGTAGAAGCATTTGTGTTGCCAATGATACTTGACATATTTGATAGCAAATGCTCATTTTATATGAGAGGTATTATCCAAACAAATGCAAAAATTATGTCTTTATGATTTTTTATTACTAAAATAGTGTCTTGTCTCCTTCTAAATGATTAGGAGGTGTGGAAAATCTAGTGTAAGGTAGTATGATGAGGAGGGACTATTTAGGTGATTCTTGAAAACAATGGATGATCTTTTGAATAATAGAGTTTTTTGGCTATTAACTTATGCAAACAAAAGTAAGGAATATAACACGTTTTGGATGATGTAGCGACCTAGGAATAATAATGTATTCAATGATGTTGCCTAAATGAGATGATCTTTTTCCTTTAATTCTTCACAAGATAGTTAATCGAGTTAAATATTAATAATAATTTTATATACAATAAGAATGATATTTTGCAAAACTCATATAGAATAAAGCTATGGTCTAATCCATATAAAAGCCAACTAGCTATTACAAAAGTATAGTATAAATGGATCATTTACAAAAAAAGTCAGGGATTTCAAGAATAAATGGTGCATTCAAAGACATAAGATTAATTTGCTTTCTTTTTTGTAATTCCTACAAGAATTAAAGAGTCAAATGAGGTTGAGGTGCCTACAATAAAAAAGGTCATGAAGATCATTATTACATCAAGTCCTTCAGGTCTAATAAGAGACTTGTTTTGTAGATGCTTATAATTTTCAGTAATTTCTAAGTTCAATAATTGATCCTTAATATTTCAGCATAATTATTAGTCTTAAAGCCTGTTTGAAAGTATGATAGATGAACACTAAAATTTTCATCTAAAGCTAAAAAGATAAATTTTTCAAAAAAGCAGTTAAATTATAATAATAAACAATGTCTTAGAAAAACCTTAACCTAATGAGAACTTCTTACAACTTCATCACGCTTTAATTATATTTTCTAATTCTTTGAAATCATGGTCTCTTCTCATATCTTTAAAGGCTAATGACTTGGTTAATTGTCTAATAAATAAAAGTTTTACTTGTGATGTGAATTTTGTATTCTAGTTGTGACCTTTAACTTTGTATCTATTATGATAATAAAATAATTTATTATGATATAATAAATGAATAAAAACACCTAATAATTTATAACTTAAAGTTCCTATAATTATAATACCTTTGTTGCGATGTCGCAGTCGCATAAATTAATTACCCTAACTTAAAACAAATCACACAAGATAATATAGAGAAAACAAGAGGTCGATCCCATGAGGATGTTTTGGTTCAGATTTTCATGCTATATTATATGCAATTGTGGGGGGGGGGATTTGTCAAGGCTAGGCTCAAACAAACTAAGCGAAAAATATATAAAACCAAAATTTATCAATGAAGCAAACCTTGGTCGCAAGTCAACATCCACTTACAGAAATCAGAAGTGATCATGAAAACAAAACATCAATTTATATTTTGAATATTTATCTCTTCTTAACATTGGTTAGTTAACAGATCCCCCATATAACTCGAACCATTAAACAACCACAGTATCCGTATTAGTAATTTAATTCAATGACAACCTTAAGAACTAGATAAGTTGATTACTTAAGAAACATAATTGTCTGCAATATATGTTTAATTCGATTGAATGTACCAATGGGGGTTGGTTCAAGTGGCAAGCAGCTTATTCCGCTTAAGCGAGGTCTCGGTTTCGAGTCCCCGTGTATGCAGCAACACCCATTGGTAGCCTCACCTGCCACTGCCAGGCATGCGACCCGGGGCGACCACCAGATTAGTCGGGGCAACCCGGATACTGGAGGCTGGCAACCCAAAAAAAAAAAATTCGATTGAATGTTCTCTCTAAGATTAATAACGTAGATCCGCCACAATTATTAACTTAGTTGCTTCACATGTTCATATACCACAATTGTTAGCTTTTGAATGCCACTAGAATCACTTCATTCTGATATTTATAGCTTTCGCTCTGCACAAAACATCGACTGAAGGTCAAATCTATCAATCAGCTCTAATTACCTATTTTTTGCATCTTTCATCCAAAAATTCCTTCAAAACATAAAACAAAAAATATTAAGACATTTTATACACAAAGCATATACAAAACACTAGGTAAAAATATGAGTGAAACTATCTAATAATATGGTTGCATCAACCTTCAAACAATTAAAGAAAATCTCTAATATATTTAAAATTAGGAGATTCATTTCAACAAACAAAAAAAAAAAAAATGTGAGGGTTACTCCTTCTTTTCATGGTCTCTTTGCTTTTAATGTGAGTTTTGAAGAAAAATAATATTTATTATCTTTTTTCCAACTAAGATGATATTACAATTTTAAAATTATAAAATCTAAGTGTACGTTAGTTAAGCGATATACCATGCTTTGCCATAGTGGAAAATATAGATTTTATATTTTGAATGAGATATATCGTTATAAATATTTTTTTTATATCATGTGACATATCTTATAATCAAACTTTTTTTTTTATTACAATTGCATTTTACAACAACACCCCTTCAAAAATTTATAAATATCACTTTTATTAAAAATAACATATTTCCTCAATCATTGTCTTTAACCAAAAAGAAAGAAAACTTAAAATAAGAAACCATAAAAATACAAAAAATACAACTTAATAAATTTATTTCAAAACCGTTTACTTTCTTTCCATTTCAACAATTTTCCCAAAATCTCTTTTGCTTTCCCCTCTTCCTTTAACCTACCATCCCCTCCTCCCATACAACCGTCGCCCTCCAATCCCCTTCCCTTAACACGTGCATTCAACTCCCCACACCGCGCGTCGAAAATTCTCTCCAAATTCAAAAACGTACATCTCAAAATACTTCTCTCTCTCTTGATTTTTGATTTAGCAACATTAAATAAATAAATAAAAAACTTATCGTACTCTCCTCCTCTCTGATCTACTCTCCTCCTCTCTGATCTATACCCTGATTTTGTCATTTCTCTTCCCAACCTCTCTCGCCGGCGAGAGTAACTTTAAAAGAAAAAGAAGAAAAATATTCAGAAAAATCGCCGCTGTGAAATTGCGAGAGATCTAAAAGAAAGAAAATGTCGGAAGAAGAGAAGTTGTTAAAGGAAGCGAAGAAATTAGCATGGGAAGATCGGTTGTTACACAAGAACTGGAAAGTTAGAAACGAAGCCAATATCGATTTGGCTTCTCTTTGTAATTCCATTTCCGATCCTAAAGACTCCAGACTTCGTGAATTCGGTTAGTTAGGGTTTCATTTTCATTTAGTATAGTTTTTAGGTTTCGGATCTGTTATTTGTGTCGCAAATGTGGATTCATCTTGTTGCGGTTTTTTGTTAGCTCCGCTGTTTAGGAAAACGGTTGTGGATTCGAATGCGCCTGTACAGGAGAAAGCGCTCGATGCTTTGATTGCGTTTTTACGTGCTGCCGATGCGGATGCTGGAAGGTGGTGGAATTTGTTTTTTTCTTCACTTGATTTTTTTGTGTGTTTTTTAATTTATTGTTGTTGTTTCTCTGTGTAGGTATGCGAAAGAAGTGTGTGATGCGATTGTGGCTAAGTGTCTTACTGGGAGGCCAAAGACTGTAGAGAAAGCGCAGGCAGCGTTTATGCTGTGGCTGGAGTTGGAAGCTGTGGAGGTTTTTTTGGTGAGTGATTTTATGGTTTTTGGTAAAGACCGGAAATGCGTCTTGGTCTTTTTTTTTTTTTGAATCTTTTCTATGGTTTAGTGTTGGAATGTTTCTATTGCTTAATTTGTTGATAATGAATGGATGAATTGTTATAATGTTTACTGAAATTTAACCCATTTTTTTTTTAAATTCCTGGTACTAAAATGGTAGTTGTATTTGAGTGCTATTTTACTGTTTTTACTAATTTGTCGACATTCCAGTGTGTAATGTTGGTATTGGATTCTTAATAAGTTGTAGGATTGATGGTAGCTTCGTGTCCATTTTGCATTTCAGTGTAATGGTTATAACCATTCTTCAGTTGTTTCACATTCACTCCAAAGTTTATGATGCTGTGGAGATTTTCAGCTAAAAGTATTCATTTTTATTAGCATTACTAAGTGGATTTTTTTTGCAAATTAACCATGCCAATCTACAGTTGTAAATTAGGTGCTTGATTTAAATTTAGCTGGTAAATAAATTAGAAATGACTGTGCCTAAATATCCAAGGAGCCCTAAGCCTAACAGCATAGGCGTGCTGATTATATAGAGGCTGAGTAAGCTGGTGTGATCTTGTATTTTTATGTTTATTCATAATCAAATGGGGAGTTAGCATAGTCACACAAATTTCTACAGCCACACCTCACAGAGCCGAACCCAACTAGATTGTCACAGAGGCCTTGTTGTTGATGTTCTGAAATAACAGGAGATGATTTTTATTCTAGGATGCCCACTGTGGGCAAAAGTTGTGCTTCTACAACTCTCTATATAAAGTACTTTATATATGTCCTTTAGGAGGTTAGGTGCCCATTTTGGAGGTTGGTGATGTGGCTTGTCAGAGCTTAAGCGTGGTGCCTTTTATCAATTTGTTCACTTTTTTTTTTTTTTTTTTTTTTATAATTTAGGTAAGCTCTATTCCATAGGATCATTTACATGTTGTGATTTGCATTTCTACTTGCATCAATATTCAACTCATCTTACCTTTAGTTGTATATGCTCATGTACACAAAAAATGGAAATGAAAATTGAAGTTCTTAGATGTTAAATTGGGTCTGTACTATATGAACTTTCTTGGGCTACCTGATCTTTTAATTATTAGTTTTATCGATGAAACTTTCTTAAGTAATAATTTAAAATCGTAACTCGCCTCTGCTCTCTAGTTTTTGAATCTCCTTACAGTAGGAAAAAAATGAATTTATGTGCCAAAAAGGCCGTGTGGTGTATCAGCGAGCCTTAATTTCTTGAAATTTAGAATCTTTCTTGTTGATTGTATGATCATGCTTTGATTGGGAAAAATCAACTGCAAGCTTTGTAATCTCATAGTAGTAGTTAGAATTCGTAGAACTTGCACAAGTAGGTAGGCTTTAAGATTCTTTTAATGGACTTGACCACTCTTGGAAAGTGGCACAAAGTTGGTCAGTTTCTTCAACTGTATATTAAAATTCTTGATATTGAGTGTATCTGACTGTCCTGTGCGAACTGGTATTTTTGAATGTGAATAAGCGCTTGCAGCATTTCTTTTTTTTTTTGCTTCAGGATTTTGTAACAATCAGTAGTTTCCTGTCAACTATGTTTGTTTAACTTAGTTTCTAGCTGTTGCTTGTTGTGGAGACCCTTTGCTTACCAAAGGCTAAGAACTTTTAGCTTGAATAAAACTGATTATTATTTTGTGAAGATAGTTAATTGTTTGGTCATTGTAGGATGCAATGGAGAAAGCAATTAAAAACAAAGTTGCCAAAGCTGTGGTGCCCGCTATAGACGTTATGTTTCAAGCCTTAAGGTTTGTAAGCAATATTTCTTTGTTTCAAAGCACTGATTCTTTTATTTGTCTAAGTGCCCATGTTGTTTTGTTCTGTTTGATAATAGTGAATTTGGAGCCAAAGTTGTTCCTCCAAAGAGGATTTTAAAGATGCTTCCAGAATTGTTTGATCACCAGGATCAAAATGTTCGTGCATCATCTAAAGGACTAACTCTTGAGCTTTGTCGGTGGATTGGAAAAGACCCTGTGAAATCAATTCTGTTTGAGAAGATGCGAGATACCATGGTACAAAAAAATTATTCATTAATTTGCATGACATTGTCACTGTCATTTTACCTATACATTATAATGGACATTTTTTCCCCTTTGTTCCCCCATGCTCCTGCTTGAAGAAAAAAGAATTGGAGGCTGAGCTTGTTAATGTTACAGGGACAGCTAAGCCATCCCGCAAGATTAGGTAAATCTAGACAAGAATCATTTTCTACTCTTTCATGCATTTTACCTGAGATGTTTCCTTAGGTTTTGAGCTTATATTCTTCCAAGATTACCATGCTTTGAATTGATCATATGCTTTTAAGTTTCTTTATTGTAATTTACAACATTGGTTTGAAGCTTGTTGTTATGTTTATTGATGTACATAATTGGTTTGAAACTATAATTTTAAGGTTGTAATGTTACAGTTGTTTCTGTCGCCTTTTTCTCATTGATTAATTTGTTATTTCCATTATCAATGGCCTGGTTTGGTGCTGGTGTTGTTTTTATTATAAACCTTTGCAAGTTTCTTATTCTAGATCCACTGCTAGGCAATGCACAGTTTCCCTTCCTTTATTTATTAGTTTAAAAACTAGGATATTTATCTGTTGGAAGTCCATTCTGTTATGCTTTGGTTGGAATGTAGAACTAACATGCTTATTTGATCAGATCTGAGCAAGACAAGGACCCAGAGCCAGAAGGGGTATCAGAAGTTGTGGGTTCTGGTCCATCTGAAGAAGTTGCTGCTGAAGGTATGTGATTTAACTTTCTCCCATAGTATTTTTAATCATTCATTCTCAACTGACTAATATGCCATTACTGGTATGTGTACCACTTGTCAGCTCCTCAAGAAATAGATGAGTATGAACTTATAGACCCGGTTGATATTTTGGGTCCTTTGGAGAAGTCTGGATTTTGGGATGGAGTGGTCAGTGCTCCTGCTTCTTTATTTAGTGTTTTTTAGTTTTCTGGATTTATATAACTTTTTATTATCATCTTCTAAATATTCAAGTTTTATTGGTTACTAATGTTTAACATCTTCTGTTCACCTCTTAGAAAGCCACCAAATGGTCAGAAAGAAAGGAGGCTGTTGCAGAGCTGACGAAGCTTGCATCCACAAGGAGGATAGCACCTGGTGATTTCTCTGAAGTTTGTCGGACTTTGAAGAAGGTGATTTTTTCCCCTTAAAGTTGGAACAATCATTTTAAATTGCCTATAATCATCTCCCTTTTTATTGTTACTATATTTGTGGCTAGAATATCTGTGTTCCTTTCCATTTTTTTTTTGTTTTTGCTTTCTTTCTCCTTTTCTGGTAAATGAAGGTTATTTTTGTAAAAAAAAAAAAACAAATTTAATTAGGTGACAAGTAGTTGACTTTGATTCTGGCAAAGTGCATTTGTTTGGTCAATTTGTGGAAGGGATGAGAACCTACATAACCCAAATATAATTAGGAAAATTATCTTTGAAATTTGGTGCCAAGTCACATACTTGTCATTAGCCTTACATGCAAGTTTATTATGAAGTTACATGATTTGGCTGTTGAAAATCTTATACTTATGCTTTTCTGTCTTTTTTAAGATTTGGTTTGAGCTGAGTGGAGTCATACTAAAAAAGTTCATAATTTTTGTCTAACCATGAGGATCTGATTCTAAGACATTTTATCTGAAGATTGGGGTATGCATTTTCTGTATAGCCATTGAAGAGTATTGAATTTGAATATGGAAACTTGAACCTGGTATAGAGCTTTGAACCTGTAGGATTACAAATGCTTTTGTGTATTATTTATGTTGCTGGTTTATTTTGTCCAGGGTGACTTTCATTATGATGATTTCTTATCCTTCATGATGTTTCTGTAATCTTTTTTACCACCCTAAGTATAATTCTTTCACCCCCCCACTCACTATGTATAATACTATTGAATTTCAATCTGGCAACTTGAACCTGGTATAGAGCTTTCAACATGTAGGATTACAAATGCTTTTCTGTATTATTTATGTTGCTGGATTATTGTGTCCAGGGTGACTTTTATTTTGATGTTTTCTTATTCTTGATTTATTTGTGATCTATTTTACCATCACAATTATAATTCCTTCATGTCCCCTGATGGAAGAGCTTCACTTTGTTTTTGCCTGCAGCTTATTACAGATGTGAACATCGCTGTTGCAGTTGAAGCCATACAAGCTATTGGCAACCTTGCACGTGGTCTAAGAACCCATTTTTCTGGGAGCTCTCGGTTCTTATTACCTGTATTGCTTGTAAGAGCCATTTACACTTTTGATGATGACACACATACCCACACGATAATGCTTTTCAAACCTTGGCTACCTGAGTGTGTTGAACTGGTCCACATGCTCGTTTTGTGTGATAAATTAGTTATAAATTTTTAATACTACCTGTCTAACTCTAACCACAGTGCTGTTTCTATGGGTGCTCTTTAAATAGGAAAAATTGAAAGAGAAAAAACCTACACTGACTGAGGCGCTTGCTCAAACTCTGCAAGCTATGCATAAGGCTGGATGCTTAAATCTTGCTGATATTGTTGAAGGCAAGTTCTGCCATTCATGCTAAATACTTTCATATTCTGATAAGTTTTCTCCCTACCTGTTCTGTTGTTTGAGCCTCAGAGATTGTACTTTTAGTTTTTTGTATTTGGTTTAACCAATACCTGCTCGTTGTCATTTAATCCTTTATATTTCTGTTTGTAATATTTCTGCTTGTTTTGGATTGTCACCACAAGTTTGTCATCATTTATTTAACACGAGCATATGTAAATCATAATTAGGATTCTCGAGGAGAAAATCATGCATTTTCCATCTAATTTTCTTTTGCGGATTCTTTTTATAATTAGCGTTTCTTTTCCCATATATTTATTTATGGAATGTTGTTAATATAATGTCTACTTTCCATTTTTTAGGCGTATAGCGTAAATTGTTTGCTACTATTGGCTCATGTTTTATGGGTTATGCGCGTTTGGTTCTGAATGATTTCTTTTACTGCAGATGTCAAAACAGCAGTGAAAAATAAAGTTCCTCTAGTGCGCTCATTAACTTTAAACTGGGTGACATTTTGCATTGAAACAAGTAACAAGGCTGTTATTCTGAAGGTGCACAAGGACTATGTCCCTATCTGCATGGAGGTTAGTGCATCCATTGCTCTTTATAGTAATGTGTATAATCAAAATCTTTGCATGCTTGATACTGGTGTCCATGTCATTTTCAACTCATGGCATTTCATATTCAATAGCTGGTGTTTATTTCAGAAAATGGAGCTTTGCCCTTTGGTCTATAATAAGATTTTGAAGGAGAATTAGAAAATCAATCTTTACATTGTAAATTGGAACTGGCCTATGGTTCGGACTATTCATGGATCATCATCTATTAATTTTTTGCATATGATGCATGGAGCTATAAAATATGCAGCTGTTGGAATACTCAGATCTTGCTTATCTGCTGCCACTTTTCCTCCTTTTTTTTTTTAGTTTCAAATTAAGTGATTGTATTTTGCAGTGCCTCAATGATGGGACTCCTGATGTGAGGGATTCTGCCTTTTCAGTGTTAGCAGCAGTAGCGAAGGTAGTATTTCCATTCAAGAAAAAGTATTGTAAATTTTTGGCTTCACTTTTTGCTTCTGTTATTGTAACTCTCAAATTCTTGCTTAGTCGGTTGGCATGAGGCCTTTGGAGAGATCACTGGAGAAACTTGATGATGTGAGAAGAAAGAAGCTGTCTGAAATGATAGCAGGTTCAGGAGATGGTATGCCTGCTGTGGCATCCTCAGGTGTGCACACCTTTTTTATGTCCATGATTATATAATCTTTAGCTCTATCGTTTTTGTATTTAATTTAATTTAATTGATCATGTTTGTTGTGCCATGGCCAGGTACAGTCCAAACCATTCGCGGAAGCATGTCATCGGTAGAGGTGGGTTGTGACTTTTATTTTTTGAAACTTATGATTCTTGATTTTGTTATTAGATTTGTCTTTATCATTTGCAACAGTCATTAATTACATTAGAACCAGAACTGTCTTGTTTGTACCATTAGAAACTGTATTGATCAGACTTCTATAAAAATTCTTTTAAGAGGTAGATATGCATGCTCTCAATTGAAAAGATAAAAGGAAAACATGTATAGATTTTTTTTTTAATAATATTGTTATTTTTGGCTGATTTCTATTCTTCCTTGGTAAATTGTTTTCATTTCAATGGTTATTTGTTATTAAAAAAAAGCTGATTTATCCAGCTTTCTACTATATTTCTAGTAGTTTATTTCTGAATTTCTGTAGCGTGTTATTCTCAATTCCCTGAGTGTGTTTTCTTTGCATCTCACTTCGATATTTCTTTAAGAGTTGGCCTTTTAGTTTCATTTGAATCATGATCTTACAAAAGTTTTTTGTTTAATATTCTTTTGCAGACTTCAGAAGGCTCATTTGTTAAAAAGTCGGCGGCAAGCATGCTTTCTGGGAAGAGGCCTGCGCCAGCAGCTGTGAATTTCCTTTACCTTTTCCTTATGTATTTCTTATCATTCATGTTAAATTTTGCACAAATGGACATTATCATTATGTGCTATTGTTCTTTTGTCAGGCTGCTAACAAAAAGGCAGCACCTACTAAATCAGGGGTTAGCAAGAAAGGAGATGGTGCTGGGCGGGCAGAATCTTCAAGAGCACCTGAACCACCTGAGGACGTTGAGGTAGGTGAATGCATTTGTTTTTAGAAGCGCTCTGTTGATTGTCAGTTGCATGCATAGTTTTTGATACATGACTTGTTCTCTGTTTGATATTTGCAGCCAGCAGAGATGAGTCTTGAAGAAATTGAAACCAGATTAGGTTCTCTCATTCAAGCAGACACTGTTTCCCAACTGAAGAGTGCAGTGTGGAAAGAGCGGTTGGAAGGTATGTTATAAGGACCTTTTGCTTGTTTCATGCATGGATTAAAAACTGAAGGTTTATGAAGCTGTTGTTTCTGCTACTCCAATGCCATTGCTTACACTTAATTTCAAAACGGAAGGTGTTTTTTTTTTTTTTTTTTTTTTTTTTTTGTCTATCATAGGATTTAAATGCTCATTTTATTCTCTTACTACAAAAGTGAAAAAGCTGAAACGGGACTATAGAAATCTATTAATTTGATTTCAGAACTCTTTAGTTTCAAGTTGTATGGGACATTTGATTATGCTTTACAGGGTGCTTCACTGTGAACATGATTTCTTCTAACATAAAGATGGTGAAATATGGTGAAAGTTTATATGCTAAAGTAATTGTTTCAGTAGAATTTACCTCATGCTATGTTGGTTGTGGGTAAATTGCTTGGATATAGGTGTTTTTTTTCCTGGCATGTGTTTAACATTTTCTTTGGCTGTTTCTTGTAAATTGTTTTGATTGTAACTTTATGAGTGGATATATATTTGTGTTAGTATAAATTTCTGTAATTGGGTGATTGATTATAATGCTGTTCTTTATGAAGAGATGTGTTCTTGGTCCACTCTACTGAAATTTGTATGGGCAATGTCATGTAATTGTGCTAATTTAATGTTGTTGCACGAGAGTCTAGCATTTATTTTTTATACCATGTTACTTAAGCTGCATTTAATTGGTTAATATTTCTTGTTTTTCTCATTTAAATTGTTGCAGCAATATCCTCATTTAAACAACAAGTGGAGGGGTTACAGAATCTTGATCAATCCGTGGAGATTATGAGTCGTTTACTCTGTGCTATTCCTGGGTGGAACGAAAAAAATGTTCAGGTATTTAAATGTTTTTGATGTTTCACATTTTTTTATGAACAGATTAATTTCAAGCTCAATTCTGTAATGGCTATAATACTAAGAAATACAATCGAAAGTGCAGGTTCAGCAACAGGTCATTGAAGTCATTACTTACCTAGCTTCAACTGCATCAAAATTTCCGAAGAAATGTGTAGTGCTTTGCCTACTAGGTGGGTATTAGGTTCTATTTGTCTATTCTTTTGTATGAAGCTAGAGCTATATTTTGCGAAAAAATGCTTGTATTTTTTCTATTTTTCTATAAATTTGAAACCTCCCAATTCCTTGCTAAGATGATTTTTCCTTTTTAACCTTGTTAGTGAATGGATTGGATTGGATAAATTACAAAGTTTTAGCTTTTCATACATATTCGCAGGTATAAGTGAACGGGTAGCGGATATTAAAACCAGAGCTCATGCCATGAAGTGTCTTACTACTTTCTCTGAAGCAGTGGGTCCAGGATTTGTTTTTGACCGAGTAAGTATGCTTACAGCTAGGTTCTTGCTTCAACAATTTGCTTTATTTTAGGTCTAGTATAATGCAAAGACTGAACCAGATTTAGAGAACACTATAACCATTTTCTTATTTGTTGCTGAATAATCTATGGAATTTCATCTTTTTCAGCTTTACAAAATTATGAAAGAGCACAAAAACCCAAAGGTTCTTAGTGAGGGAATAATCTGGATGGTTTCGGCAATTGATGACTTTGGTGTGTCACATTTGAAGCTTAAGGTGCTTCTGTCTCTTCCTCCCAATAACTCTTATAATCTTTCTATTCATTTTTTCATCCTTAGTTGCAGAGTTTAAGGAGAAATGCAACATATCTTGCAGGATTTAATTGATTTCTGTAAAGATACTGGGCTACAGTCAAGTGTAGCCGCGAGCAGAAATGCAACTATCAAACTTTTGGGTGCTTTACATAAGTTTGTTGGTCCAGGTGTGTAGTTATCTTATTATTATTAATTTCCCACATGCCATGAATCCTTAATAAGTATTTTCTTCTCTCTCTCTCTCTCTGCAGATATTAAAGGGTTTCTTGCTGATGTCAAACCTGCACTGCTGAGTGCACTTGATGCTGAGTATGATAAAAATCCATTTGAGGTAATGTGATTCTGAAGACTGAATTCCTTTCTCAGAATGTTTGTTGTATATGGTTTACTTGATCCTTTTACACATTTCCAGGGTGCTTCTGCCGCTCCAAAGAAAACAGTCAAGACATCAGAATCCACCTCTTCCGTTTCTGGTGGCGGGCTGGATAGCCTGCCACGTGAAGACATTAGTGGAAAGATAACACCTACTCTGATCAAGAGTTTGGAAAGTCCTGATTGGAAGGTATGTTTTCAACATCGATGAAGCAAACTCACTTTATATTATGATAGCCTTTGTGAAACCTTTAGTTATTGTTATCATCTTGACTCTTAAATCCATGTTGCAGATTCGACTAGAGTCAATTGAAGCTGTCAATAAAATTTTAGAGGAGGCTAATAAACGCATTCAACCAACTGGAACTGGTATGCTTTCAAGTTAAAATGGACTTGAATAGTTAGAAAGCCATATCAAGACTTGCTTTGTGTCATAATAATCTTGCTGTTACAACCAGCAATGTGTTGGTCATTAATATCCTATTTGGTTGCCAGGCGAATTATTTGGTGCCCTTAGAGGCCGTCTATATGACAGCAATAAAAATTTAATCATGACAGCTTTAACTACCATTGGTGGAATTGCTTCTGCTATGGGACCAGCTGTTGAAAAGTCAAGCAAGGTTGGACTACTCTAGATGAGCATGTTTCTTTAATTTTACATTCATTGTCCTGAGAAAAGCTTAAGTTTACTGGCGGCTTGGTTTTGCAGGGTGTTCTGTCAGATATTTTGAAATGTCTTGGGGATAATAAGAAACATATGAGGGAATGCACTTTGAATACTTTAGATTCTTGGGTTGCTGCTGTTCATCTTGATAAAATGGTAATTTTTTTTATGCATGTACTGATAATGTGTTTTTTTAATATTGGGGTATTTTGTTCTGTTGTTGTTTGGTGTAATGACATTTCTTTGTATCTAGGTTCCTTACATCACAGCAGCTCTGATAGAAACTAAGCTTGGTGCTGAAGGCCGTAAGGATCTTTTTGATTGGCTGTCAAAGCAACTTTCTGGATCAAGCGAGTTTTCTGATGCCATACATTTGCTGAAACCTGCCAGCTCTGCTATGACGGTAGGTTCTAGTTAAGTTTTCTTGAAAAAGACATTTCATGACTCACCTTCTGTGTTATTGACGCTTCGTTTGGGATTTTTCTTAGGATAAATCATCAGATGTTCGAAAAGCAGCTGAAGCATGCATCTCTGAGATTTTGAGAGTGTGTGGACAAGAAATGGTGAGTGCATTATTATTATTCTGGTTGTTTTTTCTCATTCACCTGTATTGATTGATGACTAAACTTCCTAATATGTATACCCTCTTTTTTAGATTGAGAAGAATCTGAAAGATATTCATGGGCCAGCATTGGCTCTTGTTCTTGAACGAGTGAGACCTGCAGGTGGTTTTCAAGGTCTGTCCTGTAACTTAGATGACTTCTTTGTGTGTGTCTCTGCTTGCATGCACATGCCTCCTGTATTGAGATTGCATTTTGAAATCTTTCATGGCCTATCAGAATCGTTTGAATCTACAAAAACAATTTCAACGGGGCCATCATCCAAAACAAGCACAAAGGTTGGAAAAGCTGCTACCAATGGCATCTCAAAACATGCAAATAGATCTATATCCACGGTATGTTTCTCCTATTTCGTTTATATTGTTTGAAATTCAATGTGGAGATTGATTATTTATGGTCTTGGCTTTATAAGAGAGTCATACCAATGAAAGGGTCAAAGCCAGAGCCAACTATGTCTTTTCAGGACAGAGCTGTTCAGTCACAAGCATTATTGAATGTCAAGGACTCAAACAAGGTAGTTGATATAGCAAATTGAATTTTTCATTAGATGTAAATAGCATTGATTAAACAATTGCCATTTGCACTTGCCTATTCACAGGAGGATAGGGAGAGAATGGTAGTCCGAAGGTTTAAGTTTGAAGAGCCACGGATGGAACAGGTTCAAGATCTTGAGGTCTGGTTTTATACAGCACTGCTTGTAAACTATATTGGATTTTTTCCCCTTCACTTTTTGATGTCTCTTGCCATATTCCCTAATTGCAGAGTGACATGATGAAGTACTTCAGAGAGGATTTGAACAGGCGACTTCTAAGTCTGGATTTTAAGAAACAAGTTGATGGGCTAGAGATGTTACAAAAGGTTTTTGGCTATTTTCTTGACTATTGGAGATTTCTCTTAAGCATGGCGCTGCGATATTGAATTGAAACTTTTGTGTTATTTTTTTCCAGGCCCTTCCATCCATTGGAAAGGAAATAATTGAAGTTTTGGACATTCTTTTGAGGTGGTTTGTTTTGCAGTTTTGTAAATCTAACACTACATGCTTATTGAAGGTATAGTTTTTTTTTTTGTCATTTTAGTGTCACACTTCTTTTTTTGGTATTGCATTTGAGTATAATGCTTCATAAGATACAATCACATGAAGTTTGACCTGAAATGGACAGGTGCTGGAATTCCTCCCTGAACTTTTTGACCGGCTCCGGGATGAGGCCTACACATTGAGTGAATCTGAAGCAGCTATATTTCTTCCATGCTTGATTGAAAAGGTTCTACTAAGACCTTTGTAGCATGAATTTTCATGCATCTGTAGATATCTTTATATTTCACATTGTTAAAATGTTTATCTGCACTTGGAGAAACTTCATATTGGACTGGTTTTTGGAAGTTGATTAATATTCAATATTTTTTTCTTGGATGCCATTATTTTTTTCTTCAAGGGGAAAATACTTTTAATAGCTTTAACATACTAAATTTGCAATGCAGTTGGGGCATAACATTGAGAAAGTGCGTGAAAAAATGCGTGAGCTTACCAAACAAATTGTGCAAGCATATTCTGCAGCAAAATCTTTCCCTTACATTCTGGAGGGTTTGCGCTCTAAAAACAACCGTACTCGAATTGAGTGTGCAGATCTAGTTGGATTCTTGATTGATCATCATGGGGCTGAGGTACAAATAGATATTTTATGCTATCATTGTCACTGGCTTTTTTGTTGGCTCATACTTATCTCTATATTTTGTTGCCCTATAGATAAGTGGTCAGTTGAAATCCTTGCAAATTGTTGCTAGCTTGACATCAGAACGTGATGGTGAAACTAGAAAAGCTGCGTTAAATTCTCTGGCTACAGGTTACAAGATTCTTGGTACGTGTTGATACCATGAAATAAATGGTCAAATTATTGTTACAGTAGTATTGCTAATATTTAAAGTTTAGTGTTAGGAATCTCCAATGGCTTAGCACAGATGCATATTATGCTCAACAAGTAGCAGTAATATAATTCCTAATTTCTCATTTCATATTGACAGTTTGGGCATTGTATTAATTGTTGCTCTCTTTCTTCAACAGGTGAGGACATTTGGAGATATCTTGGGAAGCTGACAGATGCTCAGAAGAGCATGATAGATGATAGATTTAAGTGGAAGGTGAGTGTATATTGGTGCTTTGATCTTTGTCCACTTTCTGTGCACTCATTGTGTTTTTTTGGTAGGTGCGAGAGATGGAAAAAAGGAAGGAAGGTCGCCCTGGTGATGCCAGAGCTGCTTTAAGGCGCTCTGTTAGGGAAAATGGGTGTGCATCTTATGACTTGCATTGCATTTCTATTGGAATTTTATTTTGTTAATATTATTATATGAAAAAAATTGTTTATTCGACCTTTCTTTTATTGAACTTTCTTCTACTGGTATCAATATAACATCTATCCAGTTTTTCTGGCCAAGTGAATGTAAATCAGAAGTTGAAAATTATTACTTTTGGCTCAGAAGCTGCTGACTTGCTTATATTTTGACTTTGGTTATATCTTCTGACCCCTTTTAATTCTGTATTTGTACTCAGGTCTGATATAGCAGAACAGAGTGGTGAAGTTTCACAATCAGTCTCTGGTCCTATTATAGCTAGGTATCATCATTTTTTTCACTAATGGCATTTTGATTTCATAAGTTCTCTCCTTAAGTATCAATTGTCATTTGCAGGAAAAACTATGGTACTCAGGAGCTTCATATGGAGGGACATATGATTCCCCGTGCACTTCCGAGTGCCAATGGCCCCGCAGACTGGAATGAAGCTCTGGACATCATTTCTTTTGGTTCCCCAGAGCAGGTTTTCTTCTGATTTCATTTCGATCCTTTCTAGTCACCAGAGTGCATTGTTTCAAGTTTCAAGCATTGTCATGGAGTACATGTGATTTTTTGGGGGAATGTGTGGCCAAGGTTGTCTGGCAAGAAAACCAAATTTTGCAGGAAGAACATTTAGCCAAGATATATGAATCGTAGGATGCAGTACTTAATCCACATATCATGTTCAATTGTGGATGTATAATTCACTGTTTTATCCTTTGTTTCTTGAGTTCTTTTGTTTTCATGAATTGATAATTTTATCTTATAGCAAGCTGTTTTTTTATTTTAATTATGGCTTGAATATGCATGTTATGGCCGCATGTATTAAACTGGTTTGCATAGTTGCATATGCTTCTTAGATAACTGGTAAACACTTACCCTTTCAGGTCTGACAAAGTCACAATCCTCACTTCCATATATTCATATTTGGTTTTGCAAAGTTGTTGCTATTTAACCTACCTTTTTCTAGGTTAAGATTACTGTTATGTTGAATGATGTGTCCAACTGTCTTATGAATGTCCATCTCTAACTCATGCGTGTTCTCTTTGCATGGCTTGTAATTAGGTGATTTTTTACGGCTAGCTGATGTATTCTTTAATATGTCCAAAATTAATTATGTACTCTTTCCAGATGTTATTTGGTTTAGTATGTGATGACACTCCATTGGAATTAAAATGTTAGTGTTTTAATTGGATTCATAACATTTTATTATTTTTTCCACTGTGCAATTGTTTTGCATGATTATTCTTTTGTTAGATGAGGTCCTGAACTATATAACAAGTATTTTCTACTTGCAGTCCGTTGAAGGTATGAAAGTTGTTTGCCATGAGTTGGCACAGGCCACAAACGATGCAGAAGGCAGTGTCATGGATGAACTTGTGAAAGATGCAGATAGACTTGTTTCATGCTTGGCAAACAAGGTGACCATTGTTTCATTAATGTTGTCTGATATCTTTTTCCTCATAATTAAATGTGAACTAACTTGCCTTAATACCAGCTTAGTCTGCCAAAATTCACTTGTTTCCTTGTTTTTTATATTGATCAGGTATCAAGGACTTTTGACTTCAGTTTGACAGGAGCCTCATCACGGGCTTGTAAATATGTACTTAATACACTCATGCAGGTAACTTTTGCCAGGAATATCCATCTACATAACCTGTACTCTTTATTTCCGAGTGTTTGGTGGTCTGGATTGTGGAAGAAGGGGAGAGCCATGCCATCTCAGAATGATCCTTTTCCTCTCTCCACAACCCAATCCATCATCGAGATCTATTTCTTGATTTTTTTTAACTGTGTACTTTTCTGCAGACTTTTCAAAATAAAATTCTTGCTCATGCTGTCAAAGAGAGCACTCTTGACAGTCTGATAACAGAGCTTCTACTTTGGCTTTTGGATGAAAGGGTCCCACATATGGATGATGGCAGCCAGCTCCTAAAGGCATTGAATGTGCTGATGCTTAAGATTCTGGTGAACATTACCCGATGATGTGCCTACTTTTTGGCTTGAAGATGTCTATTTTTGTTAACTGACCATCATATGTACAGGATAATGCAGATCGAACTTCATCCTTTGTTGTCCTGATAAATCTGCTGCGACCACTGGATCCCACAAGGTGGCCTTCACCTGCATCAGCTGAGACCTTTTCTATCAGGAATCAGAAGTTTTCTGACCTTGTTGTAAAATGCCTCATTAAACTCACAAAGGTAATATATTTGATATTTCAGTGCTTGATGGCTTTGTCCTGCTGACTTTATTTAGAATCAATTCTATTTATTTAATAGATTGTTCAATATTTCAAGTGCATTTGAAAAAGTCTAAATGATGTATAGGTTATCTTGAACATTAAGTTATTAGATTGGATGAGTGCGACTTTGCCACACTAACTATAAGAGTGCTGACCTAGCCTGTCATCATTTGGAAACTTTTCACATTTCAAAGACATTCTGGGGTTCTTGTAGATTTGCTTCTGTTAGATCTAGCCACTGTCATTTCTGACATGGAATTTAGTTCAAAAACATTTTCTCACATGTCAATAGAAGTTAGACATGGGGTGTATCCAACTCTCACACATCCTGCATGTGATTTCTGAAAAACTTGTCTGAAAAGTTGTTTCTGGCTTAGCCTTGTGGAAGCTCAATAATAAATTACATGGGAGCTAGAATCAGCTGATTTAAGTTTGGTTTACTGATTTTCTGTTGGATGCTGAGAAAATGAAATATGTTTTAGGCAATAACTTAAACTAGTATCATATACCTTAGTAGTTGTGGACAGTTTACCTTTCAATTGAGTATTAATTCTGGCAGTGAATGGTTGAATAGTAATGCTGTATTCTTGTTTCTTTTGTTTTTCTATTGGGGGAAATTACTAAAATTTCTGAGGTGCTTAATTGGTGAAATTTAAGCCAGAATTGTAATTGCCAAAATGAAAGAAACTTTGTAAGAATTTTAGAAAGGGAAAGAATGAATGGAATATTTTTCAGCTATGAATATTAGTTCGTATGTTTTTAAATCAACAATCCCCCCTTCCCACTCTTGTTTTCACTTTCCTTTTCCCAAATCTAGTCATGCTCATGATATGTGCGAGTTGTTTGGAAGGTAGTGGGTGAGTTTCAGTTGGCCAAGTGTGAGCTCCATTAACATGTTAAAAAGAGATTTGTGAAATAAAATCCATACCAAAATGGCAGCCACTGAGTCGAACTTGTTTTATAACTTAGGTCATGGTGTCCAAAACTAGAAAAATTTGCAAGGAAAGAGTTCAATTAAGTTACTGGAACGAAGGGGTGAATTGATTTGTTTGGTGCCATTAAGAACCTGTCACATGTCCCCTTATGGAGTTGATCAATGTTTTTAGCCCATAATTTTTATTTATGGTAGACTGAAACAGTGTAGCACCCTATTTTGGAATATTATTTACCATCTATATGGAGTTGGCAAGGGTGATATCTACCCTAACCTCTTCCATTTGCAATTTCCTGAACACTTTTTTTAGCACCTGTGACTTCACTTGTACCAGCAGGATTGTGTTTTCAACTGTTTAGCTTGTTAACCATTGTTCATTATTGTTGGATATGTCATAGATTAATTGTTGTTACTCAGGTTCTTCAAAGCACTATATATGATGTTGATCTTGACCGCATCCTTCAGAGCATCCATATTTACCTACAAGAATTGGGGATGGAAGAAATCAGAAGAAGGTATGTTTTATTGACCCCTCTTTTCCCTGATAATGCCTGGCTCTTGAAAGATAGTGTCATTTGATTTCTCCAGAGCATCTATATTTACCTTTCCTTTTGGTCTCTTAACTTAACTGACCTGACTTCCTCTTTCTATGTGTTTTCTGAACTTATAAACAGAGCTGGTGCAGATGACAAGCCTTTGCGTATGGTGAAAACTGTTCTCCATGAACTTGTTAAGCTCCGTGGAGCTGCAATAAAGGGTCACCTATCTATGGTTCCTATTGACATGAAACCCCAGCCAATTATTCTCGCCTACATTGATCTTAATCTTGAGGTACAGCATTAAGAAATGTGCAATCCTGCATCTATTCAACTTCGTTTTATATTTTCTCTTCCTGATGATTCTTCTTCTTCTTCTTCTCCTTTATTGCTTTTAGACTTTAGCTGCAGCAAGAATGTTGACATCAACAGCTCCTGGGGGCCAAAATCATTGGGGTGATTCTGCAGCCAACAATACATCACCTGCCACGCATTCTGCCGAGGCTCAGTTGAAGGTATCAACTTCCCAGTTTTATCTCCAACAATTTGGCTGTCTGCACTTAATATAAATCAAACTAGTTATGTTTGCATTTGCTCAATCTTTTTACCTCGCTACATTTCTCAATAATACTTATTGGATTTTACATTGACTGCAGCAAGAACTTGCTGCCATATTCAAGAAAATTGGTGACAAACAAACTTGCACCATTGGTCTATATGAGCTCTATCGCATCACCCAATTATATCCCAAGGTCAGTAATCGGTGTTTTTGTGTCTTTTGGTGGAGTGATTGTACTGTTTCTGTTTACTAGAGATAATTAGGGGCTTGCTATGGTCAGTACTCTGGCATTAGGTCCATGAGCTGCTTAATCATTTCAGTTTTTCCTTTTATTTTTTCCAAATCATAGGTTGATATATTTTCTCAACTCCAAAATGCTAGTGAGGCATTTCGCACTTACATCAGAGATGGTCTAGCTCAGGTATGCAATTCCTCAATCATGTCATTGTGTGGTAGTGTCATAGATCAAGTTGCCAACTAACATTGCTTTTATTGCAGATGGAGAAGAATACTGCTGCTGGAAGGACACCTTCTAGTGTGCCATTGTCGACCCCCCCACCATCTGCCTTGAATGTTTCTTCCCCTGATTTGCAACCCCTTTCCCCTGTTCATACTAACTCCTTAAATGATGCTAAACCATTGCATGTTAAACCTGAAACAACAAACTTCCATCTTCCTCCCTCTTACGCTGAAGACAACAGAGCAGTTAGTGTCTTTTTATCTAGAGGTCTCGTCTCAGAGAATTCTTTGGGTGACCATAAAAATGAGAAGCTTATTGGTGGAGGTAAATTCACCAAGTCTCTCTCTCTCTCACTCACACACACAAAAACTTTATATTTTTCGTTGTTTTTATTGATGGAACCCATTTTGCTGACGTTGCAGTGACCAGTGGGACATTAGATGCAATTAGAGAGAGAATGAAGAGTATGCAGTTAGCTGCTGCTACTGGGAATCCTGATCCAGGAAGCAGGCCATTGATGTCTATGAATGAGAACCTAAATAAAGGACTGTCAAGTCAGGTTCTTCGCGCGTCAGACTCGATGGCTATGGAGAATCCTTTGCATAGCGGAGTTCTTCCCATGGATGAGAAGGCGTTGTCTGGTCTTCAAGCCAGGATGGAGAGACTTAAAAGTGGATCTCTTGAACCCCTGTAGATAAGTTAAACAAGTTTACCTGTGATTCTCTTCGGCATCAAGTTAAACAATTGAAGGTGAGTCCTATCACACAATTAAATGCGAGCTATTTCTGGTATAGTATCATATAGAGCTCGGAGTACATTGGCAACCGGCAGGTAGTTTGATCTCCTTGTAGTGGAATTTTGAAGTACTAATCTCCAGTCTGACACGGAGTGGTTTGTTGCTTTCTGGGTTGCTTTATGCTGCAGGCATAACATGTATATTGTAGGTTACTTTTTTTCGGCATTTTGTTTGATTTCTTTAATTTAATACCAATTACATACCCTTTTTGGAGATGTGCTGTATACAATTTATGGACTGGACCATGAAAATGCTGAAGCTGCATGTCAATATTCAATTCCAATTTTTGCATCACTAGCTATAGTGATTTTGGTTTCTGTAAAATCTTGACAGTGATGTGCTCCCCAAACACTAATTTGGGGGCAACAGCAGATTCAATTCCAAGCACGAGTCATGGTGTGGGAGATTTCTTTGCCATTAAGTGCAAAAAAATGATCAAGGCCCGAGATAAAATTTGGAAACGTATAGTCTTAAAGGTGTGAAATCATATTCGTCAGCTTAACTTTCACATTAGTAAGTTGTATGGAATTAAACATCCACATGCTTTTGTTCATGAACATCAAGATTTCTCAAATTTAGTCTTAAATGATCGAAACGACTTTCCCTATTCTATAAACTTATTGCATATTTGAATTGTCGTAGAGGTCGTGTTGATTGTAGAAGGATATGTTTGATAGTGTGATTGAAGTTATTTTTAAAGTATTTTTTTAGAAAATATCAAAATAATATTTTATTATTATTTTAAAAAATTATTTTTAATATCATCATATCAAAATGATATGTAAATACAAAAATAAAATAAACAAAACATAAAAATAAAGTTTTTTAAAAATACGTTTAAAAAACAATACCATACAAGCACTAAATTGTTTACTAGATTTTTTAAAACCTTGCAGCTGTTAAAATATGTTCTCTTCATATCCATAAAAAAATAAAAAAATACAACCATTCATGAACAAGAATATCTTAAGATTTATCTTTTCCAAGTTATATCTATTTATTTTTCAAAATTGGATTTCAAGAAATAACCACAAATGTCCTTCTCTCGTAAATTCAAAACGAAAAATCTCTTTATTCCTTCTAAAAATAATAGCATGTGCTAGACATACCCTAGTGTATTTTTTTGCTGTAGGTGATAGTTGTTTATATCCCATTTCTCTTATTTGAAATTGATGTTTATTTTCCACAATCAATAATTACTTAGAAGTGGTTATATACATAAGATGCGACTCGACCTAGTCAAATTCTTATCATTTTGAGATTTTTTTATAGATACATTAATATAAAATGCCGGGTCTTATATGTATATTATAGGAGATATAGATTCAAAGATAAAAGAAAAAAAATGATATTTTTTTTCCATTTATCACTTTCCAATAATTCAATAAGATAAACCGTGATACGTCAAATTTAATCTCAATACCTAAAAATGATCTCTGAAGAATCTGACGTGATAACAAAGAGTTTTAGATATGCATTACAGGTCTTGGGCTTGAGTTATGACATGTTTATATTGTAAAAAATTAGGATAACAGGGATTTTACTCACTTAACCCAAACCAAAAAAAGCTTAAACAGGTGGGATTTAATCGAATTAAAAAAAAAAAAACTGAAAATGGATTTAATAATGTGTACTTAAACCGTTAAAACCCAAGCATAAGAAAAGCACAGATTAGGTAAAGAAAATTCTCTCTCGCATGAATATTTGTTGGGTAGAGCAGCAGTAACCTACAGTGTTGCATCAACGTGCGCAATTCACGGGACGAAAATATTGACTGGAATTTATGTGCTCTTCCTTTTCAAAGTTCAAACAATCTGAATCCGGGCCATCACGGAAAAGTACACGATGAATCGTCAAACTTCAAAGCTGAGAAAAATACATGTTTTATATTCAAACTAGCGGCTCGGGGCTGGAATTATATTTTTTTAATATATATATATATTTTAATTATATATAATTTTTTATTATAATATAAATTTAGATAAAATAATAAATTTATACAAAAATCTTGTGAACTGTAAATTTTTTATAAAACATATGAATTTTAAATTGGTATAAATTTATTAGTTTAGTAGGTTTTAATGAAATAACCAGTATAAAATTATCATTATCATTATCATTAGAAAAAAAACAAAAAGATTCGGATATCTGAATTATTAAATACATTGTATTAATATTAGTTCATTTTATATTTCAATTTAAATTAAACACAACAAACAAAATATAAATTGTGAAAGAACCTGCATTAATCAGATAACAAAACTAAATAGTTAATTTTCTATCTCAAAAAAAGAAGATATAAATTAAAAATTTATCCTCGCATTACTATCATTATCATTACTATAACAGTTAAAATTATTATCAACATTTTTGCCCAAAAGTGGAAATCATTAAATTGCCCAGCAGAATTAAGAAAAAGTAAATATTTTGAAAAAAACAATAAAAAATCACTATAATTATAATTATTATTATAGAAAACAATAAAATCATCTGATCTGAAAATCAAATAAAAATAACAAAAAAAAAAGAAGAGAAAAATGGAGCATTATTAATTTTAAAATAATCACCAACTTAAATTAAAAATTCAGAATTGAATGGAATAAAAATAAAACCCCAATAAAAAAAAATGACAAAAATTCAAAACAAAAACCAAAAGTATAAATGAATGAATACGAACAAAAAATAAACACTATCCAAGAAAGATCAGAAAAAAAAAAGAAATCAATACTAAATAAAAAATTAAAAGAATTAGTGCCAAAATGAAAAACAATATATATAATTTGGAAATTCAAAAATACCCCCAGGACTGGGGGTTAAAAATTTTCAATCCTGAGGGCCAAGTGGTCATTTCATTATAGTTATCCACAGTGAACTGAGTCTGTGTGAACAGTAAAACAATGAATAGTAAATGTGCCTCACGTGTTATATTATAGTTAATATTTACATATTCTTTTTAATCTATTGTGATCACAGATAGTATCATCTATTTCTATATCAAGAAATTAAATTAATCATACCGCAGAGGATTATGTGGATTTACAGAGAGAAAAAAACTAAATGAGGTAGCATTTTCTTGTAGAGAAAACATTGTTTACACACTCATAACTTATTGTGAATTTCAATTGTGATTTATTTAATCATTTTGGTTATCAAAACTTTTTGTTTTAATCGATTGAGTTCTTATGTTCCAAAATTAATGGCCAATTCCTTCCGATTTATAAACTAAGAGAGAATTGAAAGAACAAGGATTATAGTGGAAAAGACAAAGAAGAGAGATGGTGGTTTCAAAATTAGCGCTAGAAAGTTTAGTTTAGTCCTATTGCTTTCTAAATAATTGATATTTGGTCCTTTTATTTTTTTTAAATTCATTTTTGATACACATTTTATTGTTCTTATTTGTAATCTCTTGTTTGAGAGAAGAGAGAGAATATCACTGGATTTCAACAATAAAGAGAGGCCTCAATTGACATCAATTTTGACAATTAAAATGATTGATTTTTATGTCAT
Source organism: Salix caprea (assembly GCA_964035475.1). Taxonomy (NCBI): domain Eukaryota; kingdom Viridiplantae; phylum Streptophyta; class Magnoliopsida; order Malpighiales; family Salicaceae; genus Salix; species Salix caprea. The sequence continues at coordinate 2,059,162 of OZ037743.1, forward strand.
TGTATTCCATTTAATGAGGTGAGTTCTACCATTGTGTTCTTTGGCATTTTCATTGCGTGAGATTATAGATAAGAGCTCGAGAAATTTTTTAATTTAGGTCAATCTTGGATTTTCAAAATCAATTTTAGGGTTATTTGAGGTAATAAATTAGTTTATTAAGGTCTCTAGGATTTTTTAGTTGTTATAGGTAAATAATAGGTTGAAATTAATTTTTTATTTATAAAATGCCCCTGCCCTAATTTTCTATTTATCCTTTGGTAGCTAAATTCTAAGACTGCAAATAACATGTAACATGCATTTTTTAATAAAATTAAAGGAAATATTACACTCGAGTCGAGTTTTTTTTTGTAAGTCAATTTGATCTATTTTGATAGACTTGCCTAACCTATTTTGTTATTTGTTCTTACATTTTACACTTCTATCCATTCAATGAATTGAAAAAAAGAGTTAGATCTTTTATTACAAAATGGATTGGTAATACGTAACATAATAATGTGTTTTTTTTTTGTTATTTAATGATTTTTTATTCCTTAAAATTAAAAATAAAATCATCATTTGTATCCTTTACGCTATTTAACTTAAAATAAAAAAGCCTGCTTTGTTATTTGACTTGAAAAATTATGTTATTTAAGTACCACACATCTATCATGGTTTTTTTTTTTTAAAATAATATATTTATTTCATACCAAAAATAGTCCTATGCTCTTGATTATTGTATAATCAAATAGGAAATAATCTCATACATAAAAATTATCGCATTCAATGAGATGCATCATCTCAGTCATGAGTTTAACATGTCTTCAAATTATATAATTACTTTATTAGGCTCAAATTTCTACTAGCATAAGAAATATTTTTAACACTTATAAACACATATAACTATCAAATTATTTTAATAAATACACACATATCTTTTCACTTCATAATTATAATTCCTATGGATGCTATAAAAGAAATTCACTATCATAATTAATAGTTTGCAGATGAAAATTTTTATTTTTAATGTAATGTATTTTTTATCGGCAATTATTTTCATGACAATCACAGATGAGAACTTTGTACCGGTATTTTCTTTTTTGTTGGTGATTCCATCAGTATTGAATCTATCGATGAAAACACCGACTATAATCTACTCATGAAAAGATTGCCTATAATTCCATTGGTGAGGCTATCAGAATATATCTTCAGTGATTTCATCATTAATATTTCGCCAACAATTCCATTGGTATAACCACCGATAATAATGATATTTTGAGTAATTATAGCCCAATTATCTGGAAAAATCGATGGGATGTTTTGTCGGTATAGTCATCGGTAATAATGATATTTTGAGTAATTACTGTCCAACTCTCTAGAAAATTTTGTTACTACTATTTTATTTTCTTTCAAAAAAATAAATTGAAACATAATTTAAATAATATAAAAAATAAATTAAAAATCAAAATATATTTTGAATTAGATTAAATTAATTTTAAATTCAAATATTTGTTACAAATTATTAAATTTTTAACATTCAAAACTCAAATACAATAAATCTAAAATAGAGTCGATGTTGGAGGAGGAGGAGGAGGAGGAGGTTGGTTGGGACTACAATATGTAAAAGGAGGAGCACATGGATCACCCTAATATGATTGCATCTGCATAATTATTCAGCGTAGTGCGTTTGTCTCAGTACAAAGTTTGATTGTCTCATCACGCACTTTTTTGACTAAAGCCACCAGGAACTTCGGAGTTTGCGTGAATGAAATCAATTTGAAAGACATTCCAATGGACAAAGTACTACTGGCTAAACGCAAATTCTCAGTTATAGTGCTAGAGAGTCCGTATACGCGATTTCTATCGAGTCCACCAGACGTTCCTACCCCCAACCACACATCCAGATCAAAATTTGGATGGGTCGAAGGATCTTTCTTGAAGGAATATATCCATTGGTTAATCCATAGGTAGTTTTGCTAGTAGCAATATCATGTCATCGTACTTCATACATTTTTTAATCTCATTGTAATTTCGCTTGCAAATCCCTTAATATTTATAATAGAATTTACCAACATAATTACCGATGAAATATATTTATTGGTAACTCCGTTGGTATTTCTGTCAGAATCAATGTCACATCATCATACATCATAAGTTTTTTAATTCCACTGTAATTTCCACGGTATTTCTACAAAAGACCGACAATAATACTTGTCAGTAAAAACGACGATGATAATGTTCTATCAGTAATATTATTAGCCAACTACTACAGAAAAATTATGTCGATATTTTTGTATGAATTAGTCGATTTTCTAGTAATGATAGTTTTTTTTTAATGATGAAATAAAAAACTATCCAAGCTACATAGGATTGCCTAGGCATGGGGCTAGTAATTTCTATTTTCTAAGAGGGTGTGAGCTTAATCCATGGTGAAAAATAAACTGAGTTCCCTTATTCTCAAATATAAAAGATCAATAAATCTATTTTTTTATATTTTTGAAATATTTTATGTGCTATATATATATATATATATATATATATAAACAAAACTAATTTGTAATATAAGAACCCTATAAATGTATATTTACCACATACACTTTATGAGCATGTGTGTGGTTTCATGCATGAACTTCCATGATGTTTCCGTACCATCAACAACTATTATGATGTAGATATGAGATATTCTCAAAGCAATGACAGGAAATTAGTCGAGTTCATAAAAGTAGGAGTTAAATATTTTCCAGTGCGTTTTAGGTTTAATGAAATTAGCTAGTGCTCCTTGACACTTCTACTTTCCAAAGTGTTTTTTAAATAATTTTTCACTTGAAAAAATAAATATAAAAAATTAATAATTTTTAAATGTTTTTGATATATTCATATAAAAAATAAAATATTATTTTCATTGAAAAATATTTTTTAACAATCATATGACACCACATTACTAAACACACACACACACTAATTAATCATTGTAGTGTAAACATTTATTTATTTAATTGCTATATCTTACAATCTATTTATAACTCATTCCCTACATCCACCTCCGTGTTAATTTTCATTTTTTTTTTAAAATATAATGGACGAGGAATTTGATTATTATAGAAAAATATTTTTGTGATATTACATGGAGGTTATTTTTTTCCAATAAACTATAAGGATTAATTTCTAATTAACCCTAGCAATAGTTCTCCATCTGTGGATTATATATATATATATATATATATATATATATAGAGAGAGAGAGAGAGAGAGAGAGAGAGAGAGAGAGAGAGAGAGAGAGCGCTATGGTAACAACATGAGCAACTAGCTAGTAACTGTGTTCATCCATAGAAATTTAAATATGTTTGCCAACGAATTAGAACACAGATCAAGAAAACAAAATAGAAATGTTCTTACATAGTTGAGGAAAAAAGGTAACACTGTAAACCACAATGGAGGGTGACCCTTAAGCTTTTCTGCTACATAGATTGGTAGCTAAGTGGGAATCGAATCATCAAATTAAAGTTTGTGGGAGAAATATATTCCTTGCGAGAAGAGAGGCCACACCATTAATATCCCTCTACTAATTGTGATGATCAAGCTGAAACCTGATAAAGAAAAACATTGCTAGTACATGCATGCTCTTCCAATTAGATCCAATATCAAGAAACAAAAATATAATTCTCAAGAAAACAAACCCTAGTTATATATCAATGTGTGTATATTCAATGTATATTTAGTGAAATAATTTAGGGTTATCCAAGCAATTAACACCATATTTAAAAAAAAAACTAAAAGAAATAAAAATTATTCATCAAGACAAGAAATAAATAAGTTAAGTTTAGTTAGTGTACCATAATCAATATATATAAACATACTTAGTTAAAAAGATAAAAATGAAGATATACAAAATATTTAGGAAGTAAATTTTTGTTTTTTTCAAAACAAGAAGACTATAACCAAGTTCTATTTATTTATTTATTTTAAATAAAATTACCAATTAATTTGAAAGAAGCATATACATGTCAGTTCTCTTAGACCTGATGCACATGAAAAGAATAAGCAGTGATTTAGGGCATATAATAATTGTTTTGACAAACAAAATATATTCTGGTGATCAATGGATACAAAAGTAGTTCTTGCTTTCATTTTTTCGAACAAAATAAAAGCCTTTCTAGCTGGATACACATTGAATCTATATAATTCATTTCTGATTTTCAAGATGAGAAAATACTCTATAAACACGGGAAAATAAATATCAGCAGCACAAGAATGATCAACGCACGCATACAGTAGCACAGAGAGAGAGAGAGAGGGAGAGAGAGAGAGAGAGAGAGAGAGAGAGAGAGAGAGAACGAGAGAGTATGCTTGGCTCCTCGCACGCCACCAGCAACAGCCAATCTAAAACAAAAGATTGGTCTTTGCTTGTGGCATACAGGGAGCCAGGCATAACCCATGTCACCTTCTTCTTCGATGCATCTCCCATCTCTCTCGAACCCGTTTCTTGCTTCCTTCGAGTGACACAAATCCTCTATTCTTCTTGCAAAGAGAACGAATTAATCGTGAAACACAAGACACACAATCACACACACACACCTACATATAGATAGATAGATAGATAGATAGATAGATCGATAGATAGGGAGAGGGAGAGAGAGGGAGAGAGAGAGAGAGATGGGCAAATTCAAATGAAAGAGGTGAACGAAGAAGGCTTCTATATATAGAATATAGAAAGAAATAGTAAGGAAAAAAGGGTGGGATTGTGTTACCATATGAGAAAAATGCCTTCCATATATAAAGCCATAGATCCGCTATCAACAAATGCATATTTTTAAAATTAAAATCTCAAAAGTGAATCCGAATTAAAGCAAGATTTTTTAACTTTTTATAAGCAAGATTTTTTAAACGTTGGCCTCCACCGCCACACCAACCACCATTGGAAACTTTTCTTTTCTTTTTGCAACTCTCCCTCCATTACTTTTTGCTTAACAAACAAAATCAACCTATATGGTTTTGGGTAAAGCATGCATGCATCATTGTAGGGTTTTATATTTGCCCCATGATGCTTAATGCTCCAAGTGTTTAATATTCTTGTATTATTTTTTAGGTGACGTTAAACATATAACCAAAGTATTCATATCATATGTTATTATATCGAATTCAGACTTCAATAAAGTTATCATAAGATATTTTTTTTCAGAGCAATTTGTCCGAATTCAAAGTGGGTTCAGGGAGGAATTGCTCATATTTACCTGGTGATCACCGTAAACTTATTACTTGACCGGATATAAACTATTATAAATACCACAAAATAAAGAATTAATGCGTAGATTCCAGATAGGGATAGGCACCCGCAAAAAAGATAGCCTCAGGGGCCCTGGCCTGCTCCCTCTTTGTTTCTATGATAGATGTGAACATGTTTGGTTTCTCTTACAGGCTATGGTCAGCCTTGAAATGCTTTGATTTTATAGGTTTTTGCCTTTCTCTTTCACTCGCAAATAAAGGCGATTGCTTTTCCCTTCTGGAGCCAGGCTTGTCGGGTGCCATTGAGAGGACTTTGGGATTCTTTTTGCCAACCAAATGAGACATTGAATCTAAAAAACCTTCATGCACTTTTTTGATGATCTCTACACTGTTCCGACCCTGTTTTGCCTTCGTTCTAGATTAACAATACATGAGTTGTCCGATGCCCACCACTTCATTTCTTTCCTCTTCAACTCTACACGCTCAAATTATTGGAATTAATTCTTTTCGGGGAAATTTTTTGATGGTCGACATGATATCACATCTTATTGTTGAATTCAAAGGGAGCATGGTGGGTACATATTGCAAGAAAACACAAATAAATCACACCCCATTTACCATTGTTTATGTATGCACTTAATTGGTGATTGATATGGGATGCATCAACCTTATATTGGAAGAAAACAAACATATGGTTAACCATCTAGTACGTGACTCAGTAGTACAAGTTTGAGATTAAGGGGTTTGCTCTTCCTGTGGTCTTAGGTTCGAGCCTTGTAGTTGCTACTATGATGACCACTAGAGAGTTAAATGGTCGTCAACTTCAGGACCCATAGGATTAGTCAAGGTACGTGCAAATTGACCCGGACACCCACATTAATAAAAATAAAATAAAAAATAAACATGTGGTATGCATTGATCTTATATTGATGAGTGCCATTTTTATTTTATTTTTACTTGGCAACAAGAATAATTAAATGAAAAACAAATTTGGAAAAGACAAGAAAAAGATAAATTATTTAATTTGTGGATTTTCCCCTCCATGTTATTGAAGTATATCACAGATTATACATATCATCATCATTATCTATTTCCCACCTTAATTTCCTATAAAAATGAGAGGCAAATGGGTTACCTAAAATACTCCTCGCATAATCCTTGTACATATATTTATATCAAAATCAAAACTTCAAGTTTTTTCACGAATCTAAGTTAATGAGGAAATAGGAAAGCTTAAGGTATAATAAATGGCTATTTGTGTAAATCAAAGTTATTAAATCAAGTAAACTGACTCGAATTGATGTAATTAATTGTTTTTAAAATTCAAAACATTGCTGTTTTGATTTTATTCTTAAATAAAATTATAGGTTTAAATGAATTCTTTCTAAACCCAGCCCGAGACAGGGGCCGGGTCATCCGGTTTAATAATTGCGGTGTAAATAGTATCAGCTTATTCTAACAGTATCAAACTACCGGTGAGGTATCCATCATACCCTCTTCTCAAGGGGAACTGCCATTTTATGAACAAGACGATCACGTGGCAGACATATTACTGTTTCCACATCACACACACAAAAAAAAAATGATGTTTTCATATTCTAGAAATGAAATAGTTGAATTTTTCTCTATTTTTGACTGTAGCGAGTACAATAATAGTTATAAATATGTAATTTGTAGCCTTTTCTTAATATTAAAAATACGTTTTTCTTATATTTTTATCTCTTTAAAATTGATATTTTATCATTTTATACTTGTCCTATTTTTTTTTTTTATTATTATTATTATTATTATTATTATTATTATCTTTAATTTTTAAAATATTTCCTTACTTTTTTATTAAAAAAATCTAATTCCTTACACTTTGAATATTTATCACTGTATACTTGTCTATTTATACCATTATTTTTGTTCTTATCTCTATTTTTGGTTATTTGTTTTTAAATTTTTAATTTTTTTCCTTACACTTTCATTTTGAAAAAAAAAATATACAAAGAGTAAAAATAATATTTCAAAATAGCAATTACAACATTGTTTTATTTTTATACACGTTAAAAGTGAGTTTGAGATTTTACGTGTTTTTATTAATGCATATGATATTTATTATATTTTATTATATATAAACATTGACCTTTTGACTCACAATTATATATTTTACTCGTAGTTAAAAAATATATTAATAACACTCACACATTAATTTATACGTGTTAGAAAAAAATATTCCACCTACAATTAGGCAAGACGATCAGACATGTTAACATTTTTGTTTTTGCATTATTGGCACAAATAATTCTTAATTTATTTAATTAATTTCATGCATAGACCTTTTGGTTTATAATTTGGATTTTGTTTTGCAAAAAAAGGATTTGTAAATCTTGCATATTTATTTATTTTACTAGCTGTTGTAGACTAGACTGTATTGCACTATTGGAAACAGAGACAACACCTAGACAATAAATATTTAACCTCTTATACCTTGCTAGGTTTTATTTTATTATTCATTGCTTGTGTTTGTCATAATCTCCCAACAAATTTATGGTCGGGAACTAGACTTGAACCTTGAACCGGCCGGAGACAAATCCGACTGACCGACTCGTCACATACTATGATGCTCTCAACATACCATGATCATCAACTTTGGATAGACAAGAAATCTTTTAAGTAGGACCCATTTTAGATGGTCGGTCTGCATGCTAATAAGCTTCATTTACGCTCGCTGGGTTTTGTGCCTGTGCTTTTTTACTTTCTTCAAGCGATCTTCTTTCTCCTGTGTTGTTCGATGACGATGATGCTGTTGCTGTCGCTCTTTTTCTAAAAGTTTCTTTACTTGTTGTGGCAGACAGTCACCCACGTCCATAGGATGTTGGCAGAGCTTCTCTGGGTATTTGTAGTGTTAAGGATATGATAAAAAGAGTTAGGAGAATCGCAAGAGTAGTGCATGTGCTTGGTGCTGCAGTTGAAATGCTTTTGTAAAACTTTTTCAGACTGAAAAACCGAGATGATTTGATGATATCCTATTTGATTTCTTGAGATGATGATTTCAATATATGAAAAAACAAAATAAAAGATTATTAATTCCGTGACAGTGATGGCAAAGGATTTATGATCTGCATAGTAAATCTCGAGTTTAACGTGTATTCCTTGTAAAAGTCTGAGACAACCATGATTTTACTCACTAACTTAAACCTATAATATATTTTCCGAGAGGTGGTATTTCCTCTTCTCCAAAAAAAAATCACAATAAAATGCGTTAACTTTTGAGAAGTATTACAAAATATTTTACAGATAATAATCAATTTATAATATTATTCAATAATTTCAATAGTTGTTACATTAGGGCCATTAGGGCCACAGTCCCCATCACCATGCTGTTGTGTCTGGCACCCCATCATCCCCTATCCTTAACACTATTGCTAATCATTTTCTTTTCACATCATTACTTATTAAATACCATAAGATATTTTTTAAATTTATAAAATATCTTTCTTGTTAACAAGGGATCGATCTGTAACTTTCTGCGACTGGTTTCGTCAATGTTTTGTTGTCCATAGTTACGTGATCTTGTCGAACATGCTAAAAAAGCTCTACATATTTTCTTTCTAAAGCTGGGCAGACCAGTAGATCCCTTGTTTAGCCGAGAGTAATATGAACAAGTTGGTGAGGAGAAAATGGAATAGTTGTGCTTGAAGTGAGACATAAAATGAATTTAGGAGTTCACACGGCGAGAACATGTAATTTTCAAGGTGATTTTAGCAGTGAAAATGGAATAATTGCACTTGAAGGGACATAAAATGAATTTAGTATTACGAAAGGTGAAAATATATATATTTTGAAGGTGATTTTAGCAGTGATTTTATTAAAATTTAATTAAATCTCGTGACTTTGTTTCATTATCTCTTATCAACATGGAGTAATATTTTTTTTTTACACCGACATACAGGAAAATCACTATAAATTTTGATTTTATATCACTTAAAAAATAACTAATATTACTTATTATATAAAATCTACTTTAAAAAAGAAGATATATACAAAGAGAAATTAGAATATAAAATCCGTGACCTATAAAAAATAATTAAAATATCTCCATCTAATATTTTTTCTATCCTAATTGTATCTTTCTATTTTTAAAAAAAGTGAACTCCAGAAATAACTAATAAACTAAATACTACTAATCACTCGCTAAAAACCATAAAATTAAGCTCATCATATATCTAAAATTAATTGGATTTATGTATATTTTGGAGAAAAAAACATAAAATTAGACTTCCAAGTTTAATAGTTATTTTCCTTGCTACCAAGTTAATTATATGTTTACATGCACAAAAGCTATGGCTAGAGAGTCCTGGGGGTCGTCACGCTTAATCATTAATCATTTGAAATTAAGATACCAGGATATAATTACAATAAATTAAAAGCTCGAGGACTAACATTAGCAATTTAATTAACTCCACTATATATATATATATATTCTCTTTTCAGAATTTTCCATGCAAGAAAAATTCAACAAGGCCTTTCATTTCTTCGATAACGCAATGATCAGTGATGTAGCGCCGATGACTTGAGCTTCGGAAAAAATGGAACCTTTACATTAACTGATGATCAGAAACCTAAATGGCTGGACGGAGATGGATTTTCAGGTTAGATATGATGAACTGAATTCTCTGTTTAATGCACGCTTTAGGAGGTAGGGCCAGATGTGGGTGTTGCCGTGAATTGCAAACAGAGAATTAATCCAGAAAGCCAACTAACTTGAGATTAATTAATTTTCTGGTCAAAAGACATTAACTTTCTTGGACAAGATTAAGTTACAAGTCATGAACATCATGATTGCCTTGTAGCATAATCTTATCTTCTAAATCAAAATTAATTATGAGATGAGCAGTAATTAATAGTAATGCAAATGTGAAGATTATGTTTGGTTAGTATTCTAAGACAAAAGAGAGAGAGAAGTGATAAGGAAAAAAAGATATTTCTTTGAAGGGACATTGAGGAGACAAAATGAATATTTTTTTAATATAATTCTAAAATAAAATTATATATTTTTAAAATAATTAAAAATATACCCTCCATGTCTGAATGATAACCAAATGCTACTGCTAATGGAGCTTATACAGCCTCATGCATTCTCGATGGGAAAAAGTTGCAGCAGCCCTAGCTGGTGATATTGCTTTACCCCTTTATGTTTTTCATCACAATAATTAATCAGAAAGATTAATTTTCCATTTTTATATATAATAAAAAAATTGTCATGATTATTATAGAGTTTAGTCGTTTTCACATTTACTTTTTTATTTTAAAAAAATTATAGCTCACATCCTAGAGTTTACTACATGTATAAAAAATTACATTCTAAATTATTTTATAATTTTATATATTTTATATTTACATAAAATATAAACTATTATTTTTAAAAACATGAAGGATATATGTAAGAATAAATAAATTATATGACGATTAATGTTTTCTAAGAAAAAATATTATATGCCGTTAATGTCATTAAAAACAGTGAATTGTAGTATTTTAATGTTGTATTAAATAATTAGTACTCCAATAGTGTCATCGAAAACTCCTGCTAGCAGCTTATGATTTATTACAATTAAAAACTATTAAAAATTTGATTAAAAAATAATCTGTAATAAAAAAATAAAGTTGAAAAGGACATTAAGATCATGTTTGTTAAGGAACCATCTCACCTAAAAGCTTAAGCTTATAGGTGAGGCCCAAGAATATGATTTATATTATTCTCTAACATACCCCCTCAAGTGAAAGCTCTTTGGGCTTGAAACTTGCACACAGACCCGCTCTACCTTGTGCTTAATTTTTATCAAATTAGAATGGGGATGGTGAGATTCGAACTCGTGACCGCTGGGTCAACAAGGCTCTGATACCTTGTTAAGGAATCATCTCACCTAAAAGCTTAAGCTTAAAGGTGAGGCCCCAGAATATAATTTATATTATTCTCTAACAATGTTTGGTACTATGTTTCAAAAACATTTAAAAAAAATGTATTTTTATATCATTTTTCATGTTAGAAAAATGAAAATAATTGCGCAATGAGGTATTAGTTTATGTAATTTATAAATAAATAAACTCATTTCCCCCGCCAAGCTCCTTGCTTTTAGTCACACATCTCGTTCAAATCATCTATAGTGTTACACATTTTACCTCATTATTTAATTTTGAAGTGCTTAGTTTTGATATTCTGAATTAATGCAAGATTTAATAGAGTGTGTAACTTAGTCTTGAACAGGTTTCATGTCAAATAAGGGGTGAGTTATGTCGATCAAACCTAGTGAACATGACATGTTAACTTATATTTTGGTCAATCCAATCAAAACTTTAATAATATTCGGTTTGATTTTAAATAAAATTTTGATGAGGTCCGAATTTATCTCATGCGCCTATAGACTAAATTGACATTTGAGATATTTAGTTAATCTTTTGAATCTAACGATCCAATCTAATATGTTCTTTTGATGTGAGATTTAATACTTGTAAAAGATTTTTTCTCTGTATTTTTGAACTATTCAATGATGAAATGAGTATCATCTGAAAGAAAAATAAGTATGTTCTTCGTGGTGGAGAAAACGGGTCTGATAGTTCATGAACTCAGTGCTTGAATGTTTGAGCTCAATGTTTGACAGAGGTTAACAATGGTGGACTAACAGCTCACCAAACCAACATATTCATGAACTCAGTGCTTGAATGGACTGAGTTATTTCTTCTTTTTTTTTCTTTTTTTTTGGTGAACAGGGTGTTCGGGCTAGCTTATACGCACCTCGACTATTCCCCGGGCCCACTGAACATCCTGCAAACTCAATGAGCATGTAAAGTACCGCGGGGGTGATAGGCATACCGCGCAGGGATAGACCCAGGAGAGACAAGAAGGGAGGAACCCTCCAACCCCACTCCCACTGGAACTCGAACCATGTTCGAATGAAAGAGGGTGCTCCCCAACAACCACTGGGCCACAACCCTGCTGGTTATTTCTTCTTTTTTTTGTCATTCTTTTGAAGGGTATATCCATACAAGCACAATAAACATTGATCAATTAAATCTTGTTTTATTTTATTTTACAAAAATTCTTGAAATAACACCATTAAAATCATAACCTGAATTTTAAACCAAGTCATAAACTAAACCGGATTTTATGACAATGTTCCAAATCATTAAAATACATTGAAAACTACCCATATAAACTATATGAAAACAATCCATGTCAATGAAATCATTTCTTATAATAGGATCAAGATCAAGCTGCCGACGAATATCTAAAGCATGATTTCTCTCCCCCCTTGATAATGTCCTTGTCATACGAAGTTCTTTTTTGATCACCTGTTGATGCAATTCCTCTCTCAATTCATCAGCCTGCCTGTGTTCTTTGAGTCTACTTCCTTGCATGGAGAATTGTTTTTCTCTCGAGGGTGTTTGTAACACCCCCACTCTTTCTCGTATATTTGTATATCTATCTATATAAAAATCTCATAAATCTACTAATATTTCTATAAATGTACATAATTTATCATAATTACTCTTATTAAAAATTGCATCCACATTAACTATTGTAAGTTTTTTTTCTTCTAAAAATACAAATATTTTTTCTGTATAATACTAGGTAGCTCTATAACTTTATAAAATGAATGTTCGTTAAAATAACTTACTTGTGACATACATAAAATTACAAAATAAATTATATTAAATATTTGCACCATCCAAGTTAGTAATATTTAATAATTATATGATAAAACCACTTATTTCATGTCTATTTTTATTATTTATAATTTATCACATAACCTTTTATTGTTTCTATACTTGCAAAACATGCTCGAATAATCTTTCTTTTCCATTAAACTTTGTAAGTAGCGCTAATTGAATACCCAATCATTAACATGTCAATACAGTTAAACTTATATATCTTGCTTCATTACATATTATTATTAATATTAAATACATGATCTACTACTCGGCACGATGTTTACCACATCAATTACTAAATAATAAATTTCTTATTTTATTCTTAACCTTACAAATCACTACAATTAACATAATTTAAGGACACACCAGTATCCTCTCTAGCTCAAACTAGGCATTTGTTTTATTACTAAATTAATTCGCTCTCTATTTTTTTAATTTGCTAGGGTACTAGTCTCATTAGCTAGGGTAATTAATTTCTCTGATTGATTATTAATTAGGGCACAAGTCTTGTCGACCATGGTAACTAGTTTCTCCAATTGTCCATTAATTAGGATATTAGTCCCATTATCGAGTAACTAGTTCCACCCACATCAATGTTAAAGAACATTCCATATATTAATGAAAGTGTAACTACTTTATTCAATTCAACAGTATCAAGGTGTCAAACACCTACTTCATAACAATATTTACTTGTTGGTTATATCACATGTTAATTATCTTAGAGTCTCATCATCTAAATTTTTTTGACATAATTAATGCTATTTCGGTCAATAATAATTCTTACTTAGAAATTTAGTTGTTGTGATCAAAGGTAATATATATATATATATATAAGGTTTTCCCACCATTGTGGTTAAATCACAATCTCATAACATACTACAAGTTTCTCCTTAATCAATTAAATACAAATTATAAACCAAATTTTCCTCAAAACATACATCTTCCATCAGCAATAACAACAATAACACACTATACAATTTAATTCTTATTGTAATTTTAACATTTAAAAAAGCATGTACAATAATTAAAAAGTAAGACAGGGTCAATCCGTTAACTGAACTTCTATTATCCATGTTCCAATAAGTCTAGTCTTGCCCGTACACCTCTCCTACAACCCCACATAATAATCACTATCACACATCCATTACAATATGTTTCTTCAAATACTTTTCAAATTTCTCTTCTAGTTTCTTCAAATGTGTCAGTTGAATTTAATAAACTTCTTGAGACAATAGTTTCCTGTTCTTATCAATATCTCGTTCATTTCTTTACTTTCTGGTGGAAAAAAGGCATGACTTGGACAAACATACGAGCGTTTCTATTCAATCTTGCCTTGGAACCACATTTCTCTTCTTATATCTCGTTGTTTTCCGATCAGTTAGCTGGCATCCTGATAGACACTGGAAATCTTACTAGCCCTCATTGCAAAGCCATAGACAAGTACATGGCTACTTTGTTACTGATCAATGGTGCTGGTCGCTTTGGATCCAATGATTTTTACCAGATAAGTGAGTCTCTTTTGGCCTGAAACTTCTGTTTCTTACACAAAGTTTGCTGCAATTCAAAGCTTGTGTACATCAGCTTTTCCTCCTCTAATCTTTGAGCTAAACTCTAGCTTTTGCAGTGAGATACAAAATGTATGATATCTCTGATCTTAAAGTAGTCGACGCATTGCGCAAGGATTTTAAATGCTACTGATTCATTGCAGTGCCGGAACAAGTATTCATTAATGGTCTGAGACATATTAGAGAATGTAGCAGTTAGTGATGTTAGAGAATAATATAAATTATATCTTAAAGTCTTATGTAACAGTTTAAGCTTAAGCTTTTAGGTGAGATGGTTCCTTAACATGATATCAGAGAGATCCAGCGGTCACGAGTTCGAATTTCACCACCCTCATTCTATTTGATAAAAATTCAAGCACAGGGTAGTTTGGACCTATGCAAGTTTCAAGCACAAAAGGCTTTAATTTGAGGAGGTGTGTTAGAGAATAATATAAATTATATCTTGGAACCTCATCTAACAGTTTAAGCTTTTAAGTGAGAAGGTTTTTTAACAAGTAAAATTGTTCACCTTGGTTGTAATAAATTTTCTTAGTTTGTTCCTTAAGCTTTGCCGTGCAATTTATCAGGTAAGCCAGATGCAACTGGTTCAAGAGATTAATGGTGTCAAACATTGGGATGAGTTCTTGTGCCTTGTCCTTTTTATTATTAGCTTAATTTTACACTGTCTTCTGGTTATAAACATTACCTCCATCACTTTATATGATGGTGCTTGACTACTACTCGCTAATTATAATTTGTTGCTAAATCTCAAGAGTTGGAGAAGCTTCGGTTGCTCATGTGTATCGGGGTATTATGATGCTGAAAAGAACTTCTAGGTCTAAACAAATTCTTGGTTCTATTATTTTTGTTTATTTATTTTCTGATTTTTTTCTTATGCATATTTTTGTTGTAACTAAGAGGAAGATACTGGTCTCTGGTGAAACCAGTGTTGTCAATTTCGTTCCGTTTCGGCCGAAACGGCTGAAACATTTCGTACCAATTAAAAAAGAGATAAAACAGTGTTGTTTTTACCTCGGTTTAAAATCCAGTCCATTTCGGATTTTTCGGCCAAATATCGGCCTAAATGTACTGGTTTCGTTCTGCCCGTTCCGTTTCGGCATATAGTGCTTTTTTAAATAATGAATAATTTTACAATATCAATCATATCTCTTAATCCAACCGTTAGATTAAGATGAAATTTTACGATGAGTCTCTTGACATATTTATATATATTATATTAAAATTTCAGAGCAATCAGAGGATGTAATAACCTTGTGAGATTGATGGTGGCATTCTCATAATATTATACATGTTCATAATTTTATTCAGAAAAATCATTTTATTGTGTCTTTTTTTAGATTAAATTGAAAAATTTTAAA
This sequence comes from Salix caprea, assembly GCA_964035475.1. Taxonomy (NCBI): domain Eukaryota; kingdom Viridiplantae; phylum Streptophyta; class Magnoliopsida; order Malpighiales; family Salicaceae; genus Salix; species Salix caprea. The sequence continues at coordinate 2,074,979 of OZ037743.1, forward strand.
TAATTTTATTTTTGGATTTGAACTATTTTTTTAATTAATATATTTAATTATGTATATATATATATATATATATATATATATATATATACATAAACAGTACAACCTCGAAACAGCACGCCGAAACGCTCCGAAACCGAAACATTCCATTTCAATTGAAAAAATGAAGTACCAATCAAAATAGTATTGACAACTTTGGGTGAAACTATGGAACTTATGAGGAATCTGCTCTCCTTCTTCCCTCCCATCTGCCACTCTAAGCTATGCATCAACCAGGTTAGTTTTTTTTTGCATTCTATGGAGACCATTCCGTTATAAACAGCAATTCATTCTTTTTCATAATTGAATGCAGGTCACTCTTATACACTAAAATCCTCTGTCGCTGGTTGATCATGAAGGTATTAGAGTTGACACGAAGACGGTCAATGAATCATCTCAGCTAAAAAATTAAATTGTAAGGTGAGGTCCAAGATATATGATTTATATTGTTTTTTAACATATTTCCGTAAGTGAAAATTCTTTGAGCTTAAAACTTACATAAATTCATATTACATTGTGATTAATTTTGATCAAATAAAAAGAAGATTATGAGATTCGAACTCATAACCACTGAGCCAACAAGGTTATAATATCATGTCAAAAAATCATCTTACCTAAAACTTTAAGCTATTAGGTGAACCTCCAGATATAATCTATATTATTTTCTAATAAAGACATTTTTGATAGACAAAGTTACATCAAGAAATACTATCGAGACTCAGACAAGAATTTGGTGGGGGCATCAAAAGGCTAATGTTGTTCATGAACAAGAAGACTGCACACATATTTGTTACTCCAATGTGGAAATACCTGAACCATTACGGTGAAAATTCTAGTAAATTCAAAGAAATGCATCGGGCAATGGCTGCAGCATTCAGTATGATGCATATATAAAGCAAGTCTTCATATTTTCGCTCATTTACGCTCTTTGAATTTGACAGACATTGTTTTCTCTTGCCAAGCTTAACTTCAATCCTGTCACTACAGGCTCATCCTCATATAAACCGGCTCATCCTCATATAAACCGTTAAAGTCGACTGATATTTTATTTTTTTAGAATCTCGATTGGAAAATTATACAATTATTGTTTGTTTAGTTTGAAGATCAATTGGCCGATATGTTCATAAAGACAGTCTCAAAAAGGATGTTTTATGATGCAATTAGCAAGTTAGGCATGATAAATATCTTTACTCCAACTTGAGAGGGAGTGTTGAATAGAGCTGTTATGTTTGTATTTTACTAGAAATAGGAATTGTTCTAGAAAGTACCTAAATATGGATTGTATTATTGCTAGAATTACATTGTACATTTTTCCTATTTAAATCCTATTATAACAGCAATTATATAATTGAAATACTGACATTAATCGCATTTCGAATTCTTACATAAACATATAAGGGAATTTGTCTTCATAAAGGAATTTTATTTCCATGGACAAACTATTGAAGTCCTGTTGCTTGGAGGAAAGGAATTCTTCTCTGTTCTGCAGTTGCAGTTGAAGATCTTGATTTTTTATTTCCAAAGCATGGATCTCAAAAGTGATCGTAGAAATCTCAACTTCTAATAATCATCCACATTCATCAAGGACCACCCTTTGCAAATCTGCTTTCACCTTTTCTTTTTCCCCAACCAGCTTTGTGAGTTCAGTTTTCTTCTCGCGAATGTCCAGCTTGTGCCTGCCATAGAATTTAACCCAGTTAGTGATATTGAGCATATAGTAAACAGCTGGACAGTAAAGGGTAGCAAGGAGAAGAAGTTCCCGCAGCAGACGCAGGTCTTCCACAATATCAGCTGCAAGGCTTTGTTGATGGCTCTAAGCCATGCCCACCTGAAAACATTGTCATTAATGACAGTAGCTCAATCAATCCTGCGTATCATGCTTGGATACGCCAAGATCAGCTCATCTTCAATGCCATTCTTGGCTCCATTCACCACACCATCATTCCCTTCATAGCCCGAGCTACCACATCAAAAGAAGCCTGGGAAATTCTGGAATCTACTTATGCAACACCATCCCGGGGACGAATCAAACAAATCAAAACACTCTTCAGAGCTTTAACCAAAGGCTCCCTCAGCATCTCAGAGTTCATTTACTCTGTTAAAGCAAGGTCAGATGAATTGGCTTTGCTTGGTGCCCCCCTGGAAAATGAAGATGTCACAGACAAAATCTTGGAAGAATTAGGGGATGAATACAAAGAACTGGTTCGTGCAGTACAAGCACGTGACTCTGCAATCTCTTTTGAAGAGCTTCATGAGAAATTACTCATGTTTGAGGCTTCTCTTCCTCCAGTTAACAAGTCCCCTCTTCAATTCTCTCCTACTGCAAATGTGGCCAATACTCGATCTGGGTACAGGAACTCTCATCCCGCGATGCACAGACCTCATTCCCAACCTTGGCGTCCTTCTTATCAAATGTATCCCAGGCCAAATCAGACTCCAAATCAAGGGTCTCATCTTCAGAGAACTGGTGCTCGGCAGTATCAAGGATACTGTCAAGTATGTGGTGTTCAAGGACACACAGCAAAACGCTGTCCTTCCTTCAAATTCGTTCCTCACAAATCAAACCCCTCTGCAATCAACAGCTCCAATCAGTGGAGACCCCAGGCACATCTCGCCTCTAGCAGCAATCCTACTGCATCTTCATGGTTGCTTGACAGTGGAGCCTCTCATCACATAACAGCTGATCTCAACAATCTTGCTCTTCACAATCCATACACTGGATCCGAAGATGTCATGATAGGAGATGGTACTGGTTTAAATATTACACACACAGGATCCACCACACTACAAACACCATCTGCTTCATTTAGCCTTCAGGATATTTTATGTGTTCCTCACATTAAAAAGAACCTCATTTCTATTTATCAGTTTTGTGTCACTAATAACGTTTCTGTTGAATTCTTACCATGGTGTTTTCTTGTGAAGGATCTGCTAACGGGAATGGTTCGAGCTCAGGGTGAAACCAAAGGTGGTGTTTATGAATGGACGGGGCTTAGTCCAAAATCCTCCTCTCCAGTTGCATTTTCTAGTCTTAAAATTGCTCCAATAAATTGGCATTTTCGCTTAGGCCATCCATCATCACCAATTCTTAGCATTATTCTATCTAAAAATAATTTGGGTTCTACTACTTGCAATAAACAAATTGCCTGCAATGCATGTCACTGTAACAAGAGCCATAAATTATCCTTTTCTGTGTCTTCCCTAAAATCTCGCACTCCATTAGATGTTATTTTTTCTGATGTATGGACTGCTCCAATTTATTCACTTGATGGCTTTAAATACTACGTTATATTTGTGGATCATTTCACACGATATACTTGGCTATATCCACTTAAACACAAATCTGACGTCAAATCTACATTCATTAAATTTAAAGCCATGGTTGAGAATTTCTTCAAGCATAAAATCGTAACATTTTATTCGGATAACGGTGGTGAATTTCTTGCACTCAAAGAATTTTTTCTATTGCATGGCATCTCACATCGCACCTCTCCTCCACACACCCCTGAACATAATGGCATCTCAGAACGTAAACACCGATATATTGTTGAGACAGGACTTTCCCTTCTCACTCATGCTTCTTTGCCTTCAACGTTTTGGTCCTTTGCATTTTCAACTGCGATTTACTTAATAAATCGTATGCCAGCATCTTCTCTAAATTATTCCTCACCATATGAGCTAATTTTTCACCACACTCCCAATTATACAAAACTTCGTATTTTTGGGTGTTTATGTTATCCATGGTTACGTCCTTACTCAGCACACAAACTAGATGTTAAATCCAAACCATGCATATTTTTAGGCTACTCATCATCACAGAGTGCATACATTTGTTATGAACCGGTGTCCACCAAATTTTTCACTTCTCGGCATGTGCAATTTATTGAGTCAACATTTCCATACTCTTCTTTTCACACCAATCATTCATCACCATCTGTCTCTACACCTGTCACTCATCCACCAAATGTTATTTCCATTGTCTCCTCTACTCCACAGCCCCGGTCACTCTCACCATCTACGGTGACACCATCTGCCGAACCACTAGGTAGTATTTCTTCTCCAATCCCACAAACTGATTCTATAAACATCCAGTCCGTGACACAACAAAACAGCAGCTCCACATCACCCATACCACATCAGCTAAATCCCTCCACACATCCAATGCAGACCAGATCAAAAAACCATATACACAAACCCATTCAAAAATTCAGTTACTGCACCCAACTTACCAAATCCCCTGTCATTGAACCGCATACTGTGGCACAAGCATTAAAGGAGGATCATTGGCGTGATGCAATGAAAGATGAATACACTGCCCTCATGAGGAATAATACTTGGGATTTAGTCCCGTCACAGTGTGCTTCTAACTTGATTGGCTGCAAATGGATTTTCAGGGTTAAAAGAAATGCAGATGGTTCAATTGCTCGGTTCAAAGCCCGTCTCGTCGCTAAAGGGTTCAATCAGCGACCGGGACTTGATTTTACCGAGACATTCAGTCCGGTGGTGAAACCCACAACAGTAAGACTGGTTCTTTCAATTGCAGTAAGCAGAGGGTGGAAGCTTAGGCAATTGGATGTTAACAACGCATTCCTTCAAGGAACGCTGCAAGAGGATGTTTACATGGTTCAACCCCCAGCGTTTGTTGACAAAGACAAACCAGATTTCGTGTGCAAGCTTCGCAAAGCTATCTACGGACTCAAGCAGGCCCCCCGAGCATGGTATCATGAATTACGCACATTTTTACTTGAATCTGGGTTTATAAATTCAGTCAATGACACTTCATTGTTTATTTATAATCAACACAGTCATCTTCTATACTTACTAGTATATGTTGATGATATAATCATCACGGGTGATGATGATGGTGCAGTCAATACATTTGTTGATAAGCTTGCGCACAGATTTTCATTGAAAGATATGGGACTACTAACGTATTTTCTAGGGGTGGAAATACAGTCTCATCCTCAAGGGCTGGTGCTATCTCAGCACAGATACATTCAAGACCTCCTACATCGCACAAATATGAGCAATTCCAGGCCTGTTGACACGCCTATGCCATCTGGTTCGTCTCCCACACTTGCAATGGGTATGTTGCTGCCTGACCCTTCGGAATACAGAGCTACGGTGGGAAGCCTTCAGTACTTAGCACTTACACGCCCAGACCTCTCCTTTGCCGTGAACAAATTGGCACAATTTATGCATCAACCAACGGACTTCCACTGGAAACTTGTCAAGAGATTGTTACGGTATCTTTCTGGAACAAGCACTGAGGGTCTTCTTCTACATCGTGAATCACCTGCACATCTTCATGCTTATTCCGACACAGATTGGGGGGGGGGGGAATAAGGATGACTTCTCATCTACCAGTGCTTACATCTTGTACCTTGGTCGCAACCCTGTCTCTTGGTCCTCCAAAAAGCAAAGAACAATTGCTCGATCATCCACAGAGGCCGAGTATAGATCGGTGGCAGATACAGCTTCTGAAATTAGTTGGGTCTGCTCACTAATGAATGAACTCCAACAATCAATCACTCACACTCCTGTCATCTACTGCGACAACATTGGGGCAACGCAATTAAGTTCAAATCCTGTGTTTCATTCAAGAATGAAACATGTTTCAATTGATTTTCATTTTATAAGGGAAAGGGTTCAATCTGGAAAACTCAGGGTATGTCATGTTTCCACTGATGATCAGTTAGCTGATGCGTTGACAAAACCACTCCCACGTCAACGATTGGAAAATCTCAAACACAAGATTGGACTCACGAAGGGTTGTCCATCTTGAGGGAGGATATTGAGCATATAGTAAACAGCTGGACAGTAAAGGGTAGCAAGGAGAAGAAGTTCCCGCAGCAGACGCAGGTCTTCCACAATATCAGCTGCAGATAGGATAACACTATGTTTGAATTTGAATCTCTCTTTTGAATTGTAAATAGTTATCTCATGTAATCCTTTAGATTTTGCAAGTTTGTAAATGTCTATAAATCAAGACATTGTAACACTGATACAATTAATAAAATCAAGACTGTTTATACAGTTTCTTCAAGTGAGACCCGTCCCGACAGAATTGACTTTCATCAACAATTCCTGAAGTTTCTCAAATTCTTGCAATCTTGTGATGGAAAAATTTCTCAGTCAAAATAATTTGCACAAATTTGCCAAGTATACAAGTTACCCAAAATTTTCAGGATTCTTTCTATATCTTCTTGAACCAATGTTGTCTTCACTTTGTGGCCAGGTCTAAACAAAGAAATTGTCCTTCCTTGAATGAAATGCATCCATCCGGTGTGCTTAGTCTAACTTATTTTCTAAGAAAGTTGTTGATGTGAAATACTTTCATAGTATCCAGAACCATATTTCTTGATGAAAAATGTATTCTCATGAAAACAGAGCAAAATCTCAAAAACCCAGCAGTTTTTTTCCCTTGGGTTTTGATGGAAATGCTTATCCCAGCATTGCAATGGTTTTTGCAGGCAAGTGGTTATAGACTTGCATAAAGAAACTTCAGAAGCATTTTCACAGTTTGAGATCAGTAGTCCGCAAGCAAAGGGCAGGTGCTGTCTTTTATTCTCTTACAAGAGCATCCACAACTGTTTTGCTGTTTTGCCTGCTTCTGCATGGAAATTAATTTTCTGGAGCTTGAGTTGTTTTTGTTTGTGTCCCATATATCAGGCTTCACCGGGATATTACACTTATCCTTGAATGCATTAGATCATTACCTTCTGGTAGCTCAAGCGAATTTGATACCCTTAACCGGGGACAACTTGATGAATTTTTCCAACAAAGATTTGGGTCTGAAGCTGGCTGAAAAATGCCGTCTTCAAGGATCAAATTGGTTGCTCTACGTGCACACTGTATAGAGATTTTTATGGAAGATATGGGATGATAGAACCAGTTCTCAACCTATACACCTACACCTTGTAGAATATATTGGAGTACTTCTCTATTCTGTGTTGTCAAATTCTTTCATCCACCACTTGTATTATTTTTCAGCCTTCGGAAAAAATGAAAACCAAGTTACTGTAAACATAGAAAAACCACCAAATTACATCTCTTACTTGCAATCAACGATTTTCTAAAACAGATTCTTGAGCATGAAAAAAGTTTTTCTGGTTACTAATCACTTGGTTGCTTTTAGGTAAATATTGGACAGCTTATTTATCAACATTGAAGTATTGCGGAAGGAAGCGTCTTTAAAGCAGAATTTTTGTAGGGGCTTACAGAATTATAATTTTTTAATTGTTCAAAATATTAAACATCTGGTTCTAGTTATCAAGTTCTTCCATGTACCATTATTTTCAGATGCAGTCAATCGCTTAATCTTCAGATAATTGTATTCTGGCATCATTAATTCGATTTCATTTCTCTTCCTTCCGTGTTCTTTCTTATCATAATCCATCTTGTACTGCTTCATAAATTAGCCTGAAAATGTCAGCTACGTTTAGTTTGCAAATTCTTACTAGGTGGGCACAATGTCAACATGGTTTATGGATGCCTTTTTTTTCTCTTTTCTTCATCTGGTAGTAACAGGAATGGCATTGTGCACAAAATCATCTTATTTTATTTCAAGTGCCTAGTGTTTGAAGCTGTGTTGCCTTTGTTTAGGCATGTTTTAAAAGTGTGTTTGAAACTGTATTTGGGCACGATTGATTTTGATGAGTTGATATTAAAAAAAGTCTGAAAAATCTTGCAAGTTGCAACAATTCTCCCAAATGGCAATTACAATCTCCTGTTGTGTTTTCACTTTCTAGAAGACATATTCTAAAATGTCTTTCTCCAAGGTGAACTCTTGTCCAAGAGGCTGAGAAAGCCCAGATATCTCATGTACATCAAACTGACCTTTAGTTTTCTGTAATCCTAAGAATGTCACTTTTTCTATAATCCATTTTTGACTCACAGCAAATTCTCCATTAATGACATTTGATCCAACTACTATTCTATTCCCTACTATTCCACCAGAAAATTTCACCAAACTCCAATTCTTTCCCTGCCCTCCCATCTCCACACTCTCCCCGTCATCTAAGAATGATTCCCCCGTGCTGTTTCCACTGCTGCTCAGAACCACTAGAAGATGGAATGCTGTTTTTCGAGCTTCTTTTGTCGTCATGGCTTCTTCTTGCAAGGCCAAGATGTTTCCCTCGTGAACATGAACATTAATATGATCTGCCGGTGCAGCAAGATTGATGTACTTTCCTGAACTTGTAGAAACTGAATTGGAGTAGTTAAAAAGATCAAACCAGTTTCCTGCAGGAATGTATGCATCCACTGAAGTAGCTCCTGGCTTCAATACTGGCGATACCATTACACCTTTACCAATGAGAAACTGTGAGTTGACCTCATAAGTTTTGATGTCTTGAGGAAATGAAAAGAAAAGAGGTCGTGCTATTGGGGTCCCTTTGGTGTGAGCCTCATACATTAATGTGTAGAAATATGGGAGCAGTTGATATCGGAGGCCAAGCACCTTCCTGGCTGTTGCTGCGACAGAATCCCAGAGATAAAGCTCTTGACGCGTTGTGTCTAATGATGAATGATCTCTAGCGAAGGGGTAGAAGGCACCTAGCTGCATCGGAACAAAATTTCAACATCAATTGAATACAGAAAACGAGTAAAACATCCAATTACAAGAAACAATTTACCTGAATCCACCGCCGGCAAAGCTCCTCAGTTGTGTTTCCTGAAAAACCACAGATGTCAGCACCAACCATTGGAATTCCAAACAGACCAAAATTCAGAAGTGATGGTATAGTGTATGCCAAGTCATCCCATGTAGCCGCATTGTCTCCTGTCCAATGTGCCGTATACCTTCCAGAGCCAACAAAAGTTGATCTAGAAAGTACGAATGGCCTTTTACCGGTTGAATTGATCAGACCAGCATTGGTGGCTTCTGATTCCAAGAGGCCATAGAGGTTATGAACATTGTACTCAGTCATGGTATCAAAGTGTAGGGATGTAGCTGGAATAGTTTTATTATTTATAGGCCGTCGAACGCCAGCATTGTTAATCATGTAGGGTGGGTTGTCCAGGGTAGAAGATGGGGTGGGTGTGGGATCTATGAAGTTTGATAACTCATTCATGTCGATCCAGAGACCATCAACAGGGAGGAGCTCTCGAAACATTTTTATCTCATTACCCCAAAACTCTCGGCCAGCAGGATTTACAAAATCAGGAAAATAGACTTTTCCGGGCCAAACTTCACCCAGGTACGGAATGCCATTGCGTTTAATGAAAATATCAGCCTGCATTCCTCTGATGTAAGTTTCATATGATGAGTTCACACTGATGCCTGCAGAAAAATGGAGGCTCAAAAGAATTTACCAGAACCATTCTATCTCTCTTCCTTTCTTTTGTTTTCTTTTCTTGTTTTTTCTTCTCAAAGCCAGTTAGAAGAATTACAAAAGCTATATGTTAAGCGAATTTTTGATTGTTCAAGTTAGAACATACCAGGATCCACGATGAGCACATACTTCTGACCATTTTGGTGAAGGGTGTTGACAAATTTCTTCATTTTATCCAAGGGAAAATTTGTAGGATCAAATGTGAAGTCCTTGTATGCATCCATGTAATCAATATCTGTCCACATGACTTCAAGAGGTATACCAGCTTTTGCATATCCAGAAACCACACCCTCAACATCAGAAATGTTCTTGTAACCATATCGGCATTGATGAAATCCTTCACATTGTACCAAAAGACAGGAAAAGAAACCAAAGGAGTTGTCAAGAATAAAAGCTACCCAAATCTATGAGCATGCCTAAATGAAGCCAGCAAGTAAGAACAGCTCATCATAGCTGCTTAAGAACAGAGATCATCATAGCTGCTCAAGGAAATGTTTATGAAAGTAAATTTTCAAAAACCATTGAATTGTAATAATTGATGCATGCTATACATGTAACAGACATTGTTTCACAAAAACTGAGATATATAAAATAACATGGTTCATACATATAAGCAATTATTGAATTGATATTCAATTATTATGCAATTTTGCAGACCACAACATGTGAAGTTGCCAGTAAGATTTGCAAAGAAAAATTGTATAAATCAAGGAAGGTGGAGGCAGTACTACTTACCGAATGACCAATATGGCATTGGGGCAGGCCGGCCGATTAGCTCAGTATACTGCTCAATCACCATATCCGGCAACGGCCCAGAGAAAAAGTACAAATCAATAATGCCACCAATAGCTTTATAAGTTATCCTATCACCTCCATAAACTATGTCCATGCCATTACTATTAAACAGTAAAACACCATGAGTAGTCCCTGCCTTTACTTTGTCATTAGCCGATCTTACATCAATGTAGAAAGGGTGAGAACCGTAGAGATTAACATCAATATTAGAACTGCCCAGGTCTGCATTCCACAAGGTGAATGCGTCTTTAGGCTTCAACTTGAAAGTGCTCTTGGTGTGCTCTCCTAGACCGTATAAAGATGACCTCTTTATAGGAAGCCTAGAAGACAGCTGGATATACTGGTCCTTGAACACCAAGAAAGTGTCGGGATTGGACGTGTCCGGCGATGTGTCAAAAAGAACATCACCAGAGGATTTCCGGGTGACGGAGAAGCCGAAAGGGGTGGTGTTGTGCAGGGTAAAAAGCAGGTCTGAGTTCGGGTCAGAGAGGAGGAGGAGGTTGCTTTCTAGCAAGACTCTATGCTTTAATGGAGAGCTATGGAGGTGGCTCTCCGGAGAGTGGTTTTTCCTGGGAACGATGTCTTGTGGGATCTCCCATCTTTGGTTTTCGGAATCTGTTATTCTGACTCTCAAACGGCTCTTAGTTTCAAAGCTGACATGGGAGAGGCAAAGCATGTCAAAGAATAGAGCAGGAAATATGGAAGTCGGAAGACGTGTCAGTCTTCACTCAGTAAGACATGTCGTCTACTTGTTTAAGTTGTGGTAGGAATATAATTCTTTGAAGAGGATAAATTGCTAGCATAGTGCTCTAAGTTTTCAAATTTAATCACATTAGCCCCTCTATCATAATACGGGACATGTCAATTTATGATCATGCATGCCTCCCCATCCACTCAAACATATGTGTGAAAGTGATATAACATGTAGCAGCCATCAAACTGATATGAGTTGTCCGAAGGGACCAAGTTTGGTCAGAGATTGAAAAGTTTGAGAAATGGAATGCTCAAAATCATGGTAAATGTGAGCACAATATGAAACATGAAGGACTAAACATGTAATTTATTCTATTCAAATGATTAATCAAAAGTCAAAAACCAAAATGACTGGCTTTGCTTAAACGAATGGTTTTTCTCGAAAAAACCAGGAATTTTTTCCAGCCTCAACCAATTTTGTTTTTCCATTTATAGGATAAAATTCTATTTTGGGCTGCAATTGTGCAAGTTTAGCAGATTTTAATTCTAATTCTCTTCAAAAAAAAACAAAAATTAATAAGAGAAATGACGAGAAAATTATTTTCCTCTCATTCTAAGCAAAGATAAGATAGTAATAATCATGGCACATGAAATTAATAAAAAGAAACGAGAGAATTGTTCATCCAGAAACAACCTTTGCTTTTTTGTTTCTGCTGATGAACATTTGATAGTTAGATACGATAAATGTTGGAAAAATCATCCTTAAAATCAAAATAATCAAGAAGGAAAAAACGAAACTTCTTACCTAGCAACAAGATTGAGGTGTTGGATATCAGTTCCATAAACTGAGGATTTCTTGATAATACTAAGATCGGCAGTCAACGACTGGCCTGTTGAGCCAGAGTTAACAGATCCAACTTTGTACCCATAACCAACGACTTCTTCTTTCACTTCCTTTCCACTAGCTAATGGCACCCGATGAAACAACAAGAAGAAGCAGAAGATAAGAGGAAGATTGCTGTGAGATTGAGATGTTGCTTTTGGGTTACTCTTGTTTCTCTCTTTCGCCATTTTTTTTATGTCATATGATCTGTGAAAACTCGGAGGTTTTGATGTTTTCTTTGCTTCAAGTTTCAAGCTTAAATAGATGAAGAAAGTCAGCAAAACATTATCTTTTTGTAGTTTCCACAAGCACTTGACAAAACTAGAGTTCCAGACTTGATAGGTTGGGGTGTTGTTTTTAAAAAAAATATAAAAAAAAATATATATATTAAAATAATACTTTTTTAAAAGAAAATTATTTTTAATCAGCAAATCAAAATATTTTAAAATATAAAAAATATAATATACATATTTTTAAAACACAATGTAAACCAAACTTTTGAAAATGATGTCCAGCCACTAACTTTTACTATAATATATTAATATGATAGTTATTAAACTCAATTTAAAAATTATGTTATAAAATCTAACTTAGATTAAATTTTTAAAAATAAGTGAAATTTAATTTATAAAATATAGAATAATTTGTGTATCAACTTGCACGATTAATTAATATTAATATGATCAGAATCTAATTTTATTTTAATAAATATATATTAATTTTTAGCATTTTATTTGAAGCCTGAAATAATACACCAAGCTAAGCTAAGCTTTTATATAGATGATAGCTTCATTGGGATTAATAACTTTGATCAATAGACCATTGTGCTTCTGGTTGTTATCTTGGACTAAAATTGAAGGAACGACTTTTAGATTATTATTTTTTTTTTTTTGGTAAACGTACAAATTAATGTCTTAAAAGAGGGAGTTTTGAGTTTTAATTTAATATGAGGATAAGAATAAATTCTTATAAATATATCAATTTAGGTGAAGGTGGAATTTACTTTTGATGTACTCTAAAAATAATGTGCTTAAGAATATACTTCCATTTTCTTAAAATAAATAAATAAATACCCATAGTAATTACTTGAAACCCATTAGTCTTGGCCTCCGGTTTGAGGCATTTGGATTTTTTTTTCTTCTCTCTCTTTGACTTTTACAACTGGAATCTTAAGATTTTAAAATAATATGTTGTAGATTTGGTTTATATTTTTTTATTTTAAATAATTCAATTAAAAGATTTTTATATATAGGATTTGGTTTTTTTTTTTTTTTTAATTGAAATTATTTTTCAGTTTTTTCCCTTATTATTTTATTTTATTTTTATATTAAATTTGATTCTTAATCTTTTTCATTGTAATCTTGTTTTATGATATTAATATTGGTTTAGTATATTCATTTGAGATTGCTTGTTTTTTTTCTAAATTAATATTTTTTTTAATTTTATACTTTAATATCTGTTTTAAATGGAGTTTTGGCTCTATTTGTTTTCTATATAATTTGTCACAAATTTTAAAAATTACTCTAGTTATTTTGAGTTTTTTTAATTGTTATTTTTTGTTAAATTTAAATTTTTTAAATTAATTTTTATTTTTAAAATAAATAAAACCAATTAATTAAATATAAATATGAGATATTAGATGATATTTTTATTGGTCTACTTTGCAAATCGTTGCTCTAACATCGTATACAACTTTGTTATGTGTCATGACATAGTAACTATGTTTTATTGGTGGTAGAATGGTGTTCATGACATAAGCAACTATAAGTCTCTAACAAGTTTTATTGGTGGTGCAGCATTGAATTTACACATATACCCTCATTGAACCCTGTAATCTTTTCTAACCCTATGAATGTTACTTTACTTCCAATCCATTTTTTACTTAAGGAAAATTCTCCATTTATGACGTTTGATCTTACCATTTACATGTCTCCTATTATGTCACTATAAAGTTTCACTGAACACCAATTCCAAGAAAACTTGTCCTGTACTGTTTTCAGTGTTGCTATATATATATATATATTACACAACAAATAAACAGCGTGGAGTTTTCACTGTAGCGCCCCTCACAATCCACTGTGGACTCGAGCAGTGCACGCCCGAAATTGGCCCTCGAGCGCGCGGCGAAGAGGGGTTGGCAGGCGAGGCTAATTTCGGTTTTTCCTGTTGATTTTTTTTTTTTTTTAAATATTCTTTTCTGAACAGTGTATTGACAATTTCGTCCCCGGTAATAGGACAAAATAAGGGTTTCGGCTGAGGGGCACCGGCGTAATTGCGCGCGGTCGGACCGGCCCGGTCCGGTCCGGTCCGCCGCAACATTTTAATTTTTTATGATTTTCTGAAATGGCTAACTACGGTTTTAGCCCCTAATAAGACAAAAACACTGAATTTGGTGCAGGGTTAGAACGGTAATTGGCCCTATTTTTTGAATTTTATAATCGGCGTCTGTCAGGGCGTGAGGCGCACGCGTCAGGCGGTTTTTTGCCTCACGCCCTGTGTAGGCGGCGCGTGAGGCCTACTCCGGTGGCCGGAAATTGCATACCGGAGGCCAGAACGATGCGCCGCCGCGTGATCTTCCTCCCGCGGTGGTGCGTGTAACCACCAGATGTCCGTGTACGCGGCGGAGGCCGGTTAAAGCCGCCGGCCACGTTTCTCTCTCTCCGGAGTGTCATAGTTGCACTTCGGTCCTTCTACTTTCAATTTCCGGGTTGGCTGTATATAACTCAATCAATTCGGTACAAAAGTTCCGATTTTTGCAATTTTGTCCTCTGATTTCAATTGACAATAAATGTAAGTTGCATTTCAGCCCTTTGACTTTTAATTTTTTAATTTAAGCCCTTGATATTTGATTTTCATTTCAGCCCTTACACTTTTATTTTTTTAATCTCTACTTTTGTCCATGTATATATAAGTGTATTTAACACAACAACAACAACAACAACAATAATAATAATAATAATAATAATAATAATAATAATAATAATCATGATTTAATTATTTTTCATTCTTACTCTTTTGTTATTTTTTTCCTTCCCGATAATTTGATAATTTTTTTTTCCGGTAATAGCAATGATAATTTTTTTATAAATTTTTTTTATCTTTTGTGAAAGTTTCTGGGATATTTTTAGTCTTTCATTTATTTATGTTTCTTTCATGAATAATGATTTCAGTAATTTGTTTTTTTTCTTATTCAAATATTTTGCTCTTTTTTCTAATGTTAGTGCGCACTCTTTTGTGGTCGTTTATGACGCAATACCTATATTCTAAAAAATATAATCTATGCTTACGTTACAAACTCAACTCAAAATTTTAAATATTTAATCTTTTAATCTATAATTTTTATTTACTTATATCATATAAATTTATCGTTGTAGATTTAATTATGTTAAATTATATACAAAAAAATACTCGCGGCAACGCGCGAGCAATTATATATATATATATATATATATATATATATATATATATATATATATTAGATGGTTCGGTGATAAAAATTTAGGATTAAACTATTTGTTCTTCTGTGGTTTCAGATTCAAGTCCTGTGGTTTCTAATATGATTGTTATTGAAGATTTATAAACTTCAAAATTTATAGAATTAGTCGAGATGCACACAAGTTGATTCAGACACTCATGTTAATAAAAAGAAAAATGGAATGCTGTTTTTTGAGCTTCTTTCGTCGTCATGTCTTCTCCTTGCAAGGCCAAGATGTTGCCTTCGGAAACATGAATGATTAAAGATCTGCAGGTGAACTTAGTTCTATGTATTTCCTGAATCTGAACTAGAGAAATTGAAGAGGTCAAACCAGTTTCCTGCTGGAAAGTAAGCATCTACTGCTGGCTTCAGTACTGGTGATACCATCAGACCTCTTCGAAGAATCCCAGAGATGAAGCTCTTGCCATGTTTTGTGCATATCTGAGTGGTCTCTTGCGAATGGGTAAATAGCACGAAGCTGCATAACTTCAGAATCAATTATCCAGTGCAGAAAACTTGAGACAATTTGCCATGCTTTCGAAATCCAATCCAGAGAAGAAAACAAAAAAGTAACTACAGATGATACTCAATGTCTTCCAATGCGCATCGGTCTAGGACTTTACAGCATCAAGGCCTACTCCCTGTATCAGCCCAATGATTGCCAAATGCTTTAAATATTAAAGAGCGAAAACTTGTATAGTCAAGGACGACTACGATGATAATAATAACAATGATGATGATAAAAAAACGAAAGTAGATGGTTATGAAGATGATGCTAACACCAAAGGTTGTTGAGAATTCATAGAAAAATATGTTATTTCATGTTTGTTGCACCATAAATAAAAACTTGTTTAACTTAATAATTTGTACAAGATTAGAAAGAATAATGTGAATTATACTCTTGTATCTTTTAAGGGATAATCTAATCTTAAAGCTTTTAAAATAGAGGGGAAGGCTTTCCTTAAAATAATTAGTTCGAAACTTGAGATGCATGCAGAGGCATAAGAAACTAGACAAACTCATGTATTGTTGTGAAAGGGTTAGTGAATGAACAAGCAAAATAAAGAAAAGACATTCCTAAAACAATTAAGTTCTTACATTTTGAGTTTGAGGAGATTTTACCTGATGAGTTTCCAAATAGATTTCCACCAATAAAAGACATTTAACATTATATTGAGTTAATGCTAAGAGCTAGCCTCTAAATACATCATATTATTGAGGAGATGTTGAAATTAAAGGTATAAAAGTTATTGAGAAATGGATAGATCCAGGAGAGTTTAATTCAATTTAGATTTTTTTTATTTTTTGTTTCCAAATTCAATTTATAAACAAAAGTTATAACCTGAATAGCTAGCCGTTGATCTTGCCTTGAATTATACGAACGATGAGATTTAAAAACATCCACCCAAGATATCCATGTCAGCAACTTGATACGTTAACATCTCTGACATCAACTTCGGAGAACCATACAGTATCCAGGGAGATCGTCCTTAAATAGTGAAACATTTGGGATTTGAGGATAGGGCTTGTGATTTCTGACTTGCTTGATTTTGATTGAGATAATATCATGTAGAGAGAGAGAGAGAGAGAGACATCACTTGGAAAATGACAAAATGTGTTTCAGTATTTCTAGATATTTAGAATATAGATTTTTATATTTTTTAAATTCTAGATATTTAAAGTTTAAACCCACACTACTTTGACGTGACAATGATATTTTCTAATTAAATAAGATGCATACAGGGACCAGGATATTCCTTGGAAAACGTGGCACGCTGTAAGAGGAAACATACGACCAAAACAAATGAATAAAGCTTAGGAAACAGTATACAGAGAAAATGAAAGAAAGATGACCTTGAAGCAATCTCCATTGAGCCTTTCTTTATTCTTTTTTTTTTATAGTGCCATTAAATCAAGAAATGAATATCTTATGATTATTATTTTTTTAAATCCGAGAAACCTGATCCTTGAAAAGCGTATTTTATAAGTCTAAGTGAACAAGTAAAACCTTAATTGTTTCATGATTCTACAAAAAATACACATTCTGACTCAAACTCGAGACTTATTGTGCAGATCATAAACACTTTGTCATCACGTCATGTCCTTGAAAACCTTAAGATCAATTCCTTCATGGAGATAAGATTAACACAAGCATTTTCTATAGAAACACGATGGATTGAAGCAAGCACCTTTGAAGGGCAAAAAAAATTGCTAGGCTAGGAAGAAACTGGAAAAAACAAACACTGCTGAAAGAGCTTGTGCACACACTGGTCAGTGGATGAGCAAGCAACAATACATAGGAGATTAATATACAAGAATGTGCAGTGCAACTGATATGATGTTCTGTGCTGCTTCTTCTAGTGGCTCAACAGACCTCAAAACTACATGTTCTACATACAGTTTATGTACAGAGGGGACTCTAAAAGGGTACTACTAGTAATGGTTTTGAACTGAGCAAGCCGTGAAGGAGGAATCCGAGTTACAGCAAGCTTCCATTATCGAAAACGCTTCATGCATGCCGAATTGGTAATGGCATGGCTCCATAATTTTGTCTGCGATAATTTCAAGGGTGTAATACCATGTCAGCTTCACTCTTCCTATCTCCTGCCAACAGGTTCTCGTCGTTCAGTTAGCGTTACAGGAGCTGCAAATATTGATGTTTATAGCATAAACTTCAATGAGGTATAGCCCATGATTTACAGTGCATAAAGGTCATTAGCAGGGGAAGTACACTGCACAATAGACCTTCACCATGTATGGAAGGATATCCAGAATTGTTCATTGCTTCCAACCCATTAACATTTTCCAAACTTGTTCCTCAATTTTGCTTCTTGGTACAGCCAAGCCTTCCCCTTCATCAAGTAAGACTCTGTACACTTCGAATTCCCGATCTCCAATCATGCGCCTTCTAATCTCAGCCTGGTAAGACAAACAGGATATAACATTTCCTCTGGAAGAACAATAAACAATAACCACATACTTTACAGGATGCACACACACATTCCCACAGTTTCAGACATTATGCATAGTGAAGTTCAAAAATCAGGCAAAAGCATCCCATATGAATAAAGAAAAGATGCCTCAGTTATTGACAGGGAAAGGCAGGAATTGCCAAGACTATCTGAGCTTATTCAGCAAGTGGATAAGTACCGAGAAAATGCATGTGTGAAGCATCTTCAGAGAAAGAGTGATGTCATGAAAAACAAGAGGCCGGCCCTTGCCAGATAACTCCACAGGATTCGCCACCAGCAGTTCAGTATCAGGACCACGGCTAACAGTGGCTACTCGGAGAGGGCGCACTAGTTCCATCTCCAAACGAGAGGACAATGCTTTCTGCTTGCTAGGATCAACTATTTTCTTCCCATCAGTTTGAGTGAGAAACAAGTCAATATCACAGACCCTTCCACGATTCGTGGAAAAGCGCCCATATGAAATCTGGTCATTCAAGCAGTAATTAGTTTCTCTCCCAGAAAGATTCAGCAAAAACACAAGAACAACAGTGCAAAAGGTGTTTCCTCAAAAGAGAATGAAACATCTGACTTGCATGAATAGAGAACATGACAGAGTTGTCCATTAATGTATTTTCAAAATCTCATACCATTGATCTACCTGTATATTATAATCCTTTAGCGTCCTCATTATGTCATAAAGAAGACCTTTGTGATCTTGGCACACAATTTGGACAAGGGTGTGACCTGGGCTCAGCGAGTTGTCCATATTGACAGAAACACTGGTGGAAGTAAGTGAACTGGGGAGTTCATCTTGTATTTCCAAGGGGAGAATGTTTTCTGTGATTGCAGCTGGAAGAAATGAACATTCCGCTGAACATGCGGTAATTTCAGGGCCAACCATTTCTATTTCACAGCTTAGCATGGTATTTCCCATGACAGCTTTTAAGTGATCACATGTATCCTCCTTTCTCTTATTTGTATGCAGGAGCTCCCTGATAAATAAAGACAATAAGAAATATTACGTTTGACAAGAAGTTAATCACAAGTTCAAGAAGTTGTGTGGCTATGCACACGAGATTCAGAGAAATTTCATTAGTCACGTCTTTCTATGAACACACACACACACAAAAAAAAAAAAAAAAACGACCCAGAAGCAGGTACAAAAACATGGACAAGGAGAAGATGCACCTCTTACGAAAATTTCTTTTCTGGACCCACTCAAATCCTCTGAACTCACAACTATTATAAATCTAAAATATACACAAAATGGGCATGACAAGAAATTTTCTCAAAAGTCATCACTCACTAGATGGCAGAATCAGCCAATACATGCTGTTTTATATTCAAAATCAGCCGTAAAAGCCAGACTTTTTTCAGTCAAATTTGTTAAAAAGCTGAATCCACATCAACATCATGTGGTAATTGCAAAAATTATGGCGTAGTTTTGAGGAGAGATGTCGAAAATTCAAACCTGGTGTCTGTAATGAAGAATAGGTCGATCACACTCCCATCTGGTGTCGTTGATACCTTCACTTTTTTTATAGCGAGTTCAAGCTCACAAAGCACGCTGGTCACATCTGCAAGGCAAGCCCTCAATAACCAATTAAAAACCATAGCAAACCCTCAATAACCAATTAAAAAACAGAGAAATTCCAATTTTCTAAACCCTCAATATGATTGCTGAATTTAAAGAATATGAATTGTGAACGTGGAAACGCATGACAAGCTAAGGTTTTTGAAGAACAAAAGGCAATTAAAAGTAACTACGAATCAGAACCTCTTGGCAATCACCTTAGCATCACAAAAAACATATATGAGAAGAAAACTAGACAATCAAAACATTGAAAAAGGAAGATCGAATAGAGAAGAATCGAATCCAAAAAATCCAAGAAAAGTCAGTACCATGTAAGAGTCCTTTTCTGTCATGACAAGATAACTTCAACAGAAAAACATCAGGTGGTCTTGGAGGCTGCGATTCTGCACGGTAATAAGAAAGCCCAGAAGCTGAAGAACATGAAGGACATGCCTCAACTAGTCTCTTCTTCAATAAACTCCACCTTGTTGTTGATTTGCCAACCACCCAAAACACTATGTAGCACCATTTTCCATCCGTGGACACATCTTCACCACATCAAAAACACCCAAAATCAAAACAAAAATCACGTTATTTTCTTACGCAAACTTATTCCTACCAGAAAAACTAAAAAAAACCACTTTGTTTTTGACAAAATTGGAGACTATAAAGTGTGAAAGATAAACTGTAAAAGAAGCTCAATTTAGCATCTGGGCTGCTTACAGAACAGCAGAAAAGAAAAGGAAAAACAAAATATTGAGCTGAAGAAAACTACTACAAAGACAAACTCTAAAAATGGAAACTTTTTCCCCTGCGGTCCTTACCTCCTCTAACAATGCTAAGACCAAAGAAGAGAATGATACGACATAAATCACAACCAAGACCCGTCTTGTCAGGACAATTCACAGTGATAACAGAAGGGTCTCCTTCTTTCTCTGATTGTCTGATTATCACTACATCGTCATCATATAAAATTCCCATTTCTGGTCTTCTTTCTTTCCCTTTTCGTCCTTCTCTTTCTTGAGTTTGAGAGTTGGTTTTGTTGTTGCTTCTGCTGCTGTTGCTTTTGCTGTTGTGTTGGGGTGGCGGTGGTGGTGGTGATGGTGATGGTGGGGGTGATGGTGAGGTAATGGTGAAGGGGGTGTACAGAGGAGGAGGAGGTGTGCAGAGGACGCGAGTAAAGGAACAGAGAGAATGAGAGGTAGAAGACACTGCTGTGTTCGTGTCTCTTTCTGCTTTACTTCTGCTTCACTTGTTCTTGTTGTTGCTGTTTCCTTTGTCTTTTTTTTTCTTCTTCGTTTTTTTTTTTTTAGGTTTGGTAATTTTGAGGATGGATTGATTGAGATATTGGACACGAGATGATGAGACAGTAGGGCCAAGATTGAGTATGCATAGTTTTTAGTTTTAAAAACTATTTTTAATATTAATATTTTTAAAAATAACTTCTATCAAATATATCGTAAAATTCATGGAAAAAATTGGATGCGAGAAAACTCTATCCCCTCGAAAATATATTTTATAAATTCAGGTAAACAAGTAAAATATTGGTTGTTCCAGGTAAGATAAAAAATGCATACTCTGATTTAAACTCGAGATTTGTTATGCAGATTGCAAGTTCTTTGTCGTCATGTCACGCTCCTTGGAGACCTAAAATTCATAATTGTTATGATGGTATATGCATTATAATAAAATATTTTTTTATTCCTTATATAACAAAATGAATTTATAAAAAATATTTTTTAAGATAATTAATTTAATATTTTCTTTATTTTAAATATATATTTAAGTATGAAATCATGCAAATCATCCAAAATAAATAAGTATAATCTGAAAAAATATAGTAATTAAAAAAAATACTATTTTAATTATTATTTCTATTCAGTAAAACATATTAAAAAATAAAAGCTATTACATTCAAAATCAATTAATAAGAAACCACCACACAACAAATCCTCAAACAAAAGGATTAAAAATCAACACTAACTTAGTTTATTTCCAAGATATATAAAATCACTTTCAAAATCCTCCATAAAGTGCAAATAAAGTGGGGAAAAAAAGCATCTAATATTCTAATGCAACAAGTTGAAGAGAGTGTTTGAGAACATGATGGAGGAGTCTTCAAGGGGCGTAGCATAATAGTAAATGGTTTGTGATTTGCATAGCAGGTCTCAAGTTTGAGTCAAGACATGCACTCTATATAAGAGTTTAGGACAATCAAGATTTTACTCACTCACATGGGCCAATAAAATACGCTTTACGTGAAGAAAAGTTTCCTCGCACCCAAAAAAATATGATGGAGAATATTTTTGAAATAGTTTTTTGTTTAAAAAATATATATCAAAATAGTTTTTATTTTATTTTTCACATTATCATATCAGAATTTAAGAAAATACTGAAAAAATATTTAAAATATAAATACTTTCTAAAAAGAACACACCAAATAACTCTAAATGACTCCTTATATCAATTTCTTTTCACAAAAACAACAACACAGTCAGCAATTTATAAATTTCCCCAATTTTGTTTTTTTTTTTTTTCTCAAAACATGATTGGATAACGCTCAATACCTTATCTCCACCTTATCTGAAAATAATAATAATAATAATAATAATAATAATATATATATATAAAAAAAAAAAAAAAAAAAAAAAAAAAAAAAAAACCTTGACGTTGAAGATCCAACAGTGTTGGACGTTATTATATATATAAGAAAATGTGGTCGGTCCATTACTTCGAAAAGTCCGACCTTTTAAATACCCGTTTACGGAGAAGCTGGAACTTAAGAGAACCTCATATAGCGCGATAAAGTAGGTAATATATCGTGCGCGTATGATATGATATTTTGTCGACGTCTGATGGCGCAGTGAGACCACTCGTGAGGAGTGAGTGACAGCCGCCACCACGTGTCTTATTGTGGACGGGTCCCTCTCACGTGCTTATCTTAATGGAGCCTCCAAGAAAGAAAAGTCACTCATCATTCCTTGTTTTTTATTGTTTTTTATTTTAAGCTCTTTCACACCTGTTTTTCAGGTCTACCTGTCCCTCGCCTCACCAAATCCTCGCCATTTTCATTTATATTTTCATTTCATTTTATTTTTAGAAAAAGAAAATATAATAATCGACTAACATAACTTAAATTAACATAAAAAATATTTTTAAAAACCAAATTCACACTATTTAATTTTAGAAATAACAAGAAACTTACAAGTTTTTTATTCAATTTTTAATCAAGATCACATGATATTATTATTTTTTATTATTTTATAAATTTTGATCAAATTAGATCATAAATTAACTAACTTGTTAAAATTTAATAAACAAAGATCTTACAATAATTATTAATTATGTTAAAAGTTTAATTTACAGTTTTGAATCTTAGCTTCTAAGGCCGTGACACTGCAATTTAAAAGTGTTTTTGAAAAAAATTGATTTTTATTTTATTTTTAAAAAAATTAAAATTAAAATTTTTGATGTTTTTATATCATTTTCATATGGTGATGTCAAAAGTGATTTTTAAAAAATAAAAAAATAATATTTTAATGTATTTATGAACAAAAATCTATTTAAAAAACAATATCAGACACACACATAAACAGACATTAAAACATTTTAAAAACATTTTTTATAATCTTACCAAATATTATTTTTATTAACTTCTAAGGCAAACAAATCCCAAGTCTTATCATGAAACATATTAAATTGGATTGGTGAGTTTATAAGAAATAACATTTTAATTCTTGACACATATTATAAAATAAGGTAGGGACTATAAAACTTACCAACTAAGTTAACTTGCAAAGAAGCTAGTTAATAAATAATAGCATTAATTAATCTTATAAATTACTTTATTCATGCCACGTTGCAATTAACAGCGACCGCCAAGTATGTGGAAATTATATATATATTAAAAAAAAAGGGGTTTAGAGTAGTGAGATCATGGGCACCATGTCATCAATCGTGGTAGATTCCAATAATTTCATGGTGTCGAAGCATGAGTGGATTGTGAGGGCTTGAATCTTTAGAATATGCACGAGGAAGGGAAAAGGAGTGGAGGGTGTTGGCATGTACCCTCAGCCATATAATTGATTTGGGAATCTTTCGACAAAGTTAGGTTAATACCAGTGCCTGCCTACCTTCCTTCGAGCTTCAAAAACTTTATTTTAACCATGTCTTTCCCTTCTATTTACTTTATAAAAATAGAATCAATCCAAAAGGAAAAATGAATTGAACCGGAATAATAGAAAGTTTTTTTATAGTATATATTTTTTAAAATTTGAAACGGTTTGGATCGGCTTTTGATTTATCAGTTTTAGCCTTAAAAAACTTAATTCAAACCAGACTTGAAGTTTTAAAAAACTTTTTAATTGATTTAATCAATTTTTTTTAATAGTTCAGTTTTTCTCAATTAGTTTTTTTCTCTTTGTATAATTAGTTTTTTAGTATTTTTGCTCACCCTACTAGTGGGTAGACTCGTTGCTCAAATTATCATATAAATTTTGAATTCTAGATGAAATTTAAGAGAGAAAAAATCTTGATTCTAATGTACATGGTTTATTTAATATCCCATGAAAGCTTTTCTCTTCATCACTAGAAAAAAAGGTATTATTTAAAAAAAAAAAAACTCATAAAAAAAATACTTTTAACAAATTAACATAGTCTAAGATATATTTTAAAAAATATTTTTATTTTATTTCAGGATGTTAGGTTGAAAACAAGGCAATCTCTAGCTCAACTAAATTATTAAGGATTATTAATATTAACTAGATATTATTTCAATAAATAAATAAATAAATAATAATAGAAAGTTGAATTAATTAATCAAGTCTTTCCCTTATATCTATTTTATAAAAATAAAATCAATCCAAAAAAAAATGAATCCAACCAGAATAATAGAAAGTTTTTTTATAGTATATTTTTTAAAAAATTTGAAACGGTTTGGATCAGGTTTTGATTTATCAGTTTTAGCCTTAAAAAGCTTAATTCAAACCAGACTTGAAGTTTTAAAAACATTTTAATCGATTTAATTGATTTTTTTAATAGTTCAGTTTTTCTCAGATAGTTTTTTTTTCTCGGTTTAATTAGTTTTTTTTGTATTTTTGCTTACCCTATTAGAGGGTAGACTCGTTACTCAAATTATCATATAAATTTTGAATTCTAGAGGAAATTTAAGAGAGAGAAAATCTTGATTCTAATGTACATGGTTTATTTAATATCCCATGAAAGCTTTTCTCTTCATCACTAGAAAATAAGGTATTATTTGTTTTTTTTAAAAAAAAAACTCATAAAAAAATACTTTTAACAAATTAACGTAGTCTAAGATATATTTTAAAAAACAATATTTTTTTTTATTTCAGGTTGATAGGTTGAAAACAAGGCAATCTCTATGTCAAGTTAATTATTAAGGATTATTAATATTAACTAGATATTATTTCAATAATAAATAAATAATAATAGAAAGTTGAATTTGGATTCTTTGTCAAGACCCATTCATCTACTCCAATTAAAGGGACTCCAATTAGAGGGAATTTCACTCTCTTTTAAGAGACAATGAGAATTGAAGTGTTCTTCAACTAACTAAACATCAAAAAACAGATTTCTCCAACCAATTAAACATTAGAAAAATAACAACTTATTCTCTTTCAAAGCCAATTTCGATTCTCACTTGATGTTTTAAAATTATAAACTAATTAAAAATATCAATAACCATTAAATAAATAAATAAACTTCAAGTCAAGTTTCTCTATTTAAAACTTAATTATAGATGAACACATAATTTAACCATCATATTTTTTTTCTTAATTGACACCCTCTTCCATAATTATCAAAAATAATAATCCATTTAGTAGTGTGATAAAACATCTTTTAAATTATATTTTAACTCAAATATAGTTTCAAAAGTATTTTTAATTAATATATATTATAATTTTGAACGAAGAAAACTCTCTATTAAAATCTTGGTCAAGCAAAAAATTATTATTTGTAGCTTTCTTTAAACTTATCTTTTAAAATAACAATCATTGATAGGGCAAATCATAAAACACTGAAGTTTCACGGCATCATGACCAGAATTGACAACAAAATAATTTCACATCATGGGCCTCGACAAAGCCATGACTTTCTAAGGGCAATCATCGAATACCGGGCTTCATTGATTTGCCCTATAAATGGCCTGTCTCATATGCCTCCAACAAAGCTAACGGTTCCCGTGAAGCCACGTGTTTTCCCAACTTGGATTTTTATTTTTTTATTTTTACAAGGGGTCAATTCAATAATTATAGTATTTAATTAGGTTGATCGAGACCATTGAAACGTTAACGTTTGGACAGCCTTGTTAACATGTTGCTATCTGTCTTTAAATCCAAGAACAAGAAGTTAAAAATTATATAATAAAATGGATTTGGTGAAAGATTTGTTGACACATAAAATATTATATAAAAAAGAAGCATTTTATCACTTTAAATAGTTGAGTAAATTTAATTATTAATTACTAAACTACAAGAGCAACCTTTTAAGATTTAAAGAAGAAAGAAATTGATTAGTTTCTTTAATAAAATTTACTATAGACTGTTAAAAAAAATATCACTCACTAATGTAATTCCTTTTACTTGAATATTTATTTTATGCCATTTATAAATCAATTCAAATAGTAAACATGGGAACTCATTAGTTGTTTTTAGATATTTGAACTTTATTAATACTTGTTTACTATAAATGTTTGTCTTTGGTGCATTATTATTAATTGTTAATTTTCATAATTATAATTTTAAAACAACGGGCAAGCCAGAGATTTATGGATAATGAGTTAATTGAAAATAATTATTTTTTATATTTAAAAAACAAAACAAAACAGTATCATTTAAAAAGACTAATAATTTTTTTTTAACAAGGGTTAACCAAGTCAAAGGGGTGATAGATTAATCAGAGTTTTTAATTGGATCATACTGAGTCAATCCCTGCTAGTTTTAAATATTAGTTAGTATTGTAGTAACTTCTAATATTTTTATCTTAATCACTTAGAAAAAATAATTTGGTTAGTCAAATAACGCAAATTGTTTTGCGCTAGATCACCATATAGATTCATTTTAAATCTTGATTTTATAAAAACTAAAATAACTTGTCTTTTATTCATGAAAAGCAAATATTTTTAATTTGTTTTACATACAAAAATACATTTTAAAACCTAGATTTATTGTATATATCATATAATTTAGTAATGAAATCCATTAAGTATGAGCAAACATACGTGATCACAATCTTTTCTTCATGGAAGAAAAGGAAAGCAAAGAAGAACTCCTCCTCCTCCTCCTCCTCCTATCCTTTTCTTCATGTGGAATCACAATCTTTGACGATTACAAATCAAAGATAGAATCAATGAAAGAAACACAATAAAGACTTGTTGGTGATTGGAGAAATAGTTCCAAAACTTTGTTGACTTTACTTTGAAAATTTTAGACTTCGAAAATGAAGTTACACTCATCTAGTCAAGTACTCTCCTCCTTGCTCGCATCTTTTTTTTCCCCTACTCGAACACGCTTCTATAAAGTAAGCAATTCTGCTTTGCGCTCTCAATTCTTGATTTTTGTAGCAAGATAAATTCCACACAAAGGGAGGAGACATGGGGTGGATACTTTGAAAGCTAAGTAAGGGTGTCTATATTACGGTTGCTGTAATTTTTTAAAATGTTTTTTTTATATAAAAATATATAAAAATTATTTTTTTATTTTTTTTAAAATTATTTTTAACATCAACATATTTAAATATTAAAATAATCTAAAAATAAAAAAAATATTTTATTCAAAATAAAAAAAAATTATTTAAAAAAAAAACACTTTTAAAATGCTTACCTAATCGGCACGTCGTCTTGATTTGCCTTCGTTGCCTAGCACCTTCCTTTTTTCCTGCTGCTTCGTCGTCTTTTGTTGACAAGGAAACCAAATGGAAAGTGCAATAGTTTGAGCACATGATATTTCTCCATAGTCAAATGCTCGGATTTTGCAGCGCTGTTTCCTTGCAACGTGGAGTCGATTTAGATCCTGCACTTATTTCTTTTTAAGTTATTAGATTAATTTATTTGCTACATGGATTTTTTTAAATCTTTTTATTGAGTTTGTAATGATTAATATAAATATTTTCCAAAAAAGCAAATGATTTTAAATATCCAGAGAAAAATGATTTTAAATATCTAATTAAGAAAGATAATATATCTCTCTAGTCAAAACTCTCATTCTTCATTCATGTATTTCTTTTGTATTAAAATATTTTTTTTATTACAAGTATGTTTTTTAAAAAACTAAAAGAAGCATTAAAATAAAAAAATAACAGAATATATATTTATTCTTATTGAATATTTAGGAGTATTTTTTATATAAAAAAATTATGCATATTAGATTCATATATAATTTGTTTATAAAGTAATTAATATTATCATAAAAGCGTTAGTGTTATTAGAGAATCATGACATAAATTATCTTTTAAATACAACTCTACTAATTTTACTTAAAAGGAATCTTATTATAAAAATATGAAAATTAAATAATTAAATAAAAAAGGTGAAGGATTAAAAGAATAAGGTTAGGCCCGCAAGTTTGTAATTATTATTTTATTTTTATTTTCAACTCAGTATATCACTAGTTTGAGTTTTATTTTAAAAAATAAATAAATGACACATTATCCGTTGAAAATTACGTCTTGCTTATGATAACAAGTGAGATATTTTAGGTTCTAAAACTCAAATTTCAAATCATTTTCACCTTAAAAACACTATATTTTTCAATAATCTCATTTCCAACATCAAAATACTATTTAATTAGTCTAAAATTATAAAAAATAAAATAAAAAATCCTTTTCTAATCCATATCTGTTTTTTGTGGCTTGATTAAATGCTCAAACAATCTCAATCGAACTCTTACTTTCAATACAAATTTATTGATACCAAGAAAACTTTTCTTTTTATGATCTTAACTTGATCAATCATAATTTTTCTCTCTACCCTCTAAAATGTTAAGAATTAAAATACAAAAAATCAATTTTTAGAATCAAAATATCAAAATCGAAAATTATAGATATTAAAGATGAAAAAATAAAAAATTTCAAGAATCAACCGAGGGAAAAACGCGCAACAAATATGCTAGTCTAATCAATATATATATATATATATATATATATATATATATATATATATATATAAAAGCTTGATTAAATGTCCATACAATATCAATTGAACTTCTATTTTCAAAATAAATTCATTGATATCAAGATGACTTTTTTGTTTTGCTAGAACGAGATTGATCATTTTTCTCTCTCTTTCCCTTCTTAATTCTAATGGATTAAAATACAAAAAAACTGAAGTTTTAGAATTAAAATATCAAAACCTAAGATCAAAGATGAAAAAATAAAATAAAAATTCAAGAGACAAACGAGGTAGTCCTTTAAATTTATTGGTTAACGTTTTGAAATGAGTTTGCAACATTTTGAGGTGTTTAAGCTCAACATTCCAGCACAAAACTCAACTTGAAATGGACACATGGTAGTGGTAGTTTTTGCTTATAGGTGATTATGCTTTTGAAGTTATTGATTTTCTTAATTATTTTTTAATATATCAATATTAAAAAATTATTTTGAAATAAAAAATAATCTCAAATAATTTTAATACTGTAATCAAACGAGGGAATCAAAAGTTTTTACCTCACACGCTTGTAAAAGGAAAAAAAATTTAGCAGTTTTAGCGTAAATTTGACATTATGTTTCAAAAATATTTTTGAAAAAAATTAAAAAAAAATTATTTTTATTTTTAATTAATTTTTTTTTGATGTTTTTAGATCATTTTTATGTGTTAATATTAACAAATAAAATAAAATAAAATATTTTTTTTAATATATTTCTGAACATTTTTTTTTTAAATTACATAAATAAGTATAAGATAAAGTGAAGTTGAAGAAATATAAGAAAATATTTTCAATGAAAAATAATAGAAAGGGCATTATAGTAAGTGAAGGAGGAGTAACGGCTAGTTAGTCTAGTACCGTTGGATAAATATTTGTTAAAAAAATAAACGCAAACAGCACCGCTCCCCAAAGCAGCGGCTCCTCTCTCATTCTCAATCAATCTTTCCATTTCTTAAGCAGAGAAAGAAAAGAAAACTAAGCAAAAAATGAAAAGAAAACTTAGCAAGCATTTTCTATACATAGAAGAAGGGAACCTATTGGTGTGCTAGGGTTTTTTTTCTTTATTACAGGACAACGAGGTGTTTTGTTTTGTTTTGTTTTCTGTGTGTACAAGATTCGGTATTTACAACAATGAACATCTTCAAGAAGAAAACTTCTCCAAAAGGTACATTTTTTTTTATAAAGATATTTCTTAATTGGGGTTTGTTTAAAATTAGTAATTGTGCTGCAAAGCTCTGAGCTTTATCAGTTTTGATGGAGTAGAGGGTGTTTTTATTTATTTGGGTTCAATGAGTTGCTCTCATATTGTGGTGTGTCTATATATAATTGGAATGTCAATGATTTTGTTGTTTAGCTTAAATTTTTGAATGGAATGCTCAATTTGCTTGTTTTGGGTATTGAATATATGTTGTTACTTATTGAAAAGTGAAATTTATTAAGGGTATTTTGAATTCAACAGAGGCTCTCAGGAGTAGCAAGAGAGACATGACTGTCGCCACAAGAGGTATTTTTGCACTCGTAAGAAAATACATTAGTTAAATGTTATCAAGGAGAATGCATGATTACATTAATTTATTTGCATAGTTGGGTTTGTAATATTTAGGGATTGAACGCGAAATTGCATCTCTTCAGCTGGAGGTATGTAGCTGTTTCTAGATTAGTTTTGAATGAAAATTTATTACTGTTCTTTTTATTTTTATTTTATATATATTGAACTTTGTAATGCATTTTCAGGAAAAAAAATTAGTGGCAGAGATAAAACAAACAGCGAAAACTGGAAATGAGGCAAGTCTGTTAAACTTTTGTTGTAGTTACTAATGGACAATGGATCTAGATTGTTATAATCATGGGCTGGGGTTATGCATTATTGACCTGTTGTGATCATTTCTCAATCTTGGGCTACTATTATTTTCTAATGACGAATCATTTGATATCATGAAAAAAGTGCTCACTATAAGAAGTTGCAGATTTTAGGGAATGACATGGTTTGTGGTTTCAGGACTTGTTAGGAATAGGGTCTTACAAATTGGAGTTTATTTATAGTCACTGCAAGATAAAAATTATTGTAGATTGAGGAATAAGATGGTTTGTGATAATAATCGAGGCTTTTCTGTAAATACTGTTCAAGAAATTTTAGTCTGTAATCACTGCATGAGAGTGTGTGTGATCCATCAAAAGTAACTTGGTATGGTAGAAATAGTAGCTTGATGCATTTGTGAGGATCTCCTCTTGAATAGCTTCTTTATAATTTTAAGACTTCCACTCAATATTTGTATAGGCTGCTACTAGAATCTTAGCCCGGCAACTTGTTCGACTTCGGCAACAAATAACAAATTTGCAGGGGAGTCGTGCCCAAATCAGGGGTGTTGCTACTCACACACAGGTCACCTTCTATCTACAAAATCTAGTTAGCAAGTTTAGAAGGATCTGCTTTCTGTCCTTGTTTATCTGATGTTGGTGCCTTGGTCGACGTTCACAGGCTCTGTACGCCAACACTTCAATTTCAACCGGGATGAAAGGTGCAACTAAGGCAATGGTGGCTATGAACATGGTATTAATATTGATTCCATTGTAGCATAATTGTTTTTTATTATTCATCCCATCCTATTTATGAGAAAGATATTCATAAAAATGCATAATTTGATAAAAATGTCGCCAGCTTTGGCTGCTAGAATACCAAAAAAATGTTAGAAATGATGTAGGAAGATCAAGTACTGTTACGTTATGATCTGTCCTGTGCTACTTCTTGGACAGAGGCATTTTAAACTGGAACTCAGTCATACTCTATGCAGTGCTTGATTCAGTATAATGTTCTGCAGCGATGCACCTTTGAATTCGCTTAAAGTGTTGACTTTGGTTTGTTAGAGTTGACTAAGGAAAAACCTAGTGAAAGTTAGTTTGTTTTTTGCTACGTCATTGACAGAGACATTAGAAAGCTTAAGTCATTTATACTCAATTGTCATACCTGATTACTGTAACATGTTCAATTGCTAGATATCCATTTATTGCAGAGACATTATAAAGCTTGTGCTATATTGACAGAAAGAGAAATGTTAAGAATATAAATGAGAGTATTAGATGAACACACTTCAATTGTCCCAGTGATACTTTGCAATAGAAAGGTGTAAAATGGAGCTGGTTTCATTGAGCTTGTAGTGCCTTTTGTGTTGAAAGGCTAATCTCCTTGTCTAAGCTTTGGTTATAGTCGACTGAAATACTATCAATACCTTGTTTTCTTGATAGCAAATGGCTCCTGCAAAACAAGCCAAAGTGATCAGAGAGTTCCAGAAGCAGTCAGCACAAATGGACATGACGGTAATTCTATATTTTCTTTCCAATAACTTCCTCCTTGTATAGCAGGTCTTCCAATACTTCTAGCAATTTAATGATTATTCTGAGAGTGGAAGTTCGGAGGAGATGATGTACACAGACTCAGCCATTGTTTGTATTTTGGACTGATCATAGTGACAATGTGCAAGATGTCACTTGGCATCAAAATGTTGCATAGACTGAAGTTTTCTCTCTGACCCTGATTTTGTTAGACAGTTCTTTATACTGGGAATGCCTAATGTCATACTGAATATTTTGCAGATTGAGATGATGTCAGAGGCTATTGATGAGACTTTAGACAAAGACGAGGCTGAAGAGGAAACAGATGAGCTCACTAACCAGGTGAAATATCAATAACAACATTTCACTTTGCTCTTAGTTTTATTTTAATGGGACTAGTTCACCTCTAATTCAACTATATATATCTCTGTAGGTGCTTGATGAGATTGGTGTGGACATTGCATCTCAGGTTTGTTTCTTTGGGATTAAATTGTTTCATATAATTCTTAATTATGCTTTTTTAATTTCCGGGATGTCCAATCAAATGAGTGATTCTGATCCTTTTTTTTAACAGTTATCTTCAGCTCCAAAAGGTCGGATTGCATCAAAGAATGCTCCTAATGCTGTTACAAGGTATGATGCAGCACTTCACTTTGAAGTAACGTCAATTATTTAACTCTGTTGAATGAAAAAATGGTCCAAGAAAAATTAGCATATGGCATTGCTTCTTGAGTGAAACTTTCAAGTCGGTGATATCCCTGGATCACAATCAATGCCTAATGCACACAACTTTTTGCTCAACGTAAAAAGACTGAACATGCAACTTAGATATTCTGCAAACAAGAGAAAAATTGATATTTTTGATAAATTGTCATCTTTTATTTTGTTAGACTTGGATAGAATATATAATAGAAGAAAAGAGAGGAGAAAGGAAAAGACTTCTCTTGAAAAGGTGCAATTTTTTTAATCAATCATCAATGGTGTCAATCTCATAGAAAAATACTTGTAGACAATCTAAAACAAACTCCAATTAAAACATTATTAACAATTAGGCTAGTGAGTGCATTATTAACAATTAGGCTAGTGAGTCACTAAAATAAAAGGACGTCCAAAATAGAATACATCAAAACCAATTTAAAGTTCAATAAAATAGACTTATATGTGCTCTCGAGTGTGTGCTCTCGCCTACTAATCCCACTAAAGAGTGACAAGGTAGTCTTTTTAATCTCCAAGAAAAATGTTTCTTGGAGAGGATGTGTCTGGATAATCAAGTTATAATAGGATCAATTCCTAGATTGGATAATATATTAGATATAATGACAAAAAAACTAAATTTTCTCCTAGATTGATATGGAGTGGTTACCAAATTAAAGTTCAATAAAATGGACTTGAATGTGATTTCAAGTGTGCTCAATCTCCTAACCAAAAAATGACTAGTTGACCTTTATAACCTCCAAGAAAAATGGTTCTTGGAGGATGTGTATATCCAATCAAGTTATAATAGGATTACTATTAAGTATCAATTTTCAACTCCCAAGTTGGCTAATATGTTAAATATAATGACAAGAGACTAAATTTCTCCAAGATTGATATGGAGTGGTTACCATTAGATTAAGATTCGCTTTAAATTCTGACCTTTTTTCTCACTTTATTTCAGAATGAATTCTTGAATATATAAAGCATCTAGATATTAGGACAACTATCAACTACACAAGTATTACTAGATTCTAATATTAAAACAATATTTTAATGATTTGGTGTGTTCTTCGAAGCAAAAAAAGAAAAAGAAAAAAACTTAAACTAAATATAATTTCGACATTTTGGTATTTGTTTTCTGTCCACCCCACAAGCTTGATTCCCTAATGAGCTCGTTTTATTTGAATTTGAATGCAGTCCTGAACCTCCCAATGTTGACGATCTTGAGAAAAGATTGGCCTCTCTTCGACGCGTTTAATCTGGAAAACTTGTAGCGGTCACACTTGCTTGGAGAAAAATCCTGTTGGGTGTAAATTCTTGCAAAAAGTCATGCATGAAAATGCCAAGAATAATAGTAGCATTGTCTATGTTATACATAAATTACTTATGAGAAAGTAGTAGTAGTGTATATTCAAAGACATTCAGATGTTTAATTCCATTGTAAACCTTATTATGATCTCCCATTTAATTTACCTGGAACTAAATCAACTGCTGACTTGTTAATTAAACAGATAGGAGATAAATTGTTTTTACAACCTTTCACAAGATCTCATTAGTTGAATAAGAAAGCAAATAAGATTTGGATTCAGATTCACTAGATTGATATCCAGTCCATAAAACCTGAGAAAAAAGCTGCATCCGAAATTCAAGATCATATATAAAATAGAGATCCAAAACATGACACAAAAGGGCCGCTTGACTGTGTTTTAAAAGTATTTTTTGAAAAAAAAATGATTTTCTTATTATTTATTTTAAATTAATTTTTTTTAGTGTTTTTAGATTATTTTGATGTGCTGATATCAAAAATATTTTTTTTTAAATATATTTTTAATATATTTTCAAATAAAAAACATTTTTAAAAATAACTGCTACCGAATATGTACCAAGTAAGCAGAGCATAATGGTAGCATCATCCAACTAAAACAGTAAAAGAAAAGACATGCTCTCTTATATGAAATTAAATGCGGTGTCTCGAGTCTAGAGACAGAACTCGGTTTTTCTCAACGCCTGTGACCGGAGCTGCAGCTTCTTGTGCTGGTGAGTTGAGCTCGGCCCAGGCTTCAATCCATGTAACCATGGCATCAATATGTTTCTGAAAGTAACGATCAGCAGGGCCAAGCTTTTTCTTGACAAGTTTCTGAAAACTCTTGATGGATTGACTTTCAAAATACATTTAGCAACCAAGTAAGGTGTTTGTAACCCATTCGTATTGATTTGAACGAGTGTTTGATAAACAATTACCAATATTTGAATTAGGGTTCATGAGATGAAATTTCAAGAAAATTGAAATTAGTTTAAATTATTGTTATGGATGATTAAATGACTAGAGAAAAAAAGAAATTTTTTTAAATGAATAAAAAAAAGAAGACAAAATGACGTCGTTTTTATCTCGGTTTAAATTCCAGCCCATTTCAAATTTTTCAGTCAAATACTGGCTGAAATATTCCAATTTCGTTCCGCCGGTTTCTTTTCAGCCAAATAGTGTATTTTTTAAATAATAAATAATTTCACAATATCAATCATATCTCTTAATTCGACTGTTAAATTGAGATGAAATTTTACAAAGAGGTTCTTGACATATTTATATATATTATAAAATTTTAGATCAATCAGAAAATATAATAAACTTGTGAGATTGATGATGATATTCTCATAATATTATACATGCTCATAATTTTGTTCAGAAGAATCATTTTATTGTGTTTTTTTAGATTAAATTGCACAATTCTAAATAATTTAATTTTTGGATTTGAATTAAAAAAAATGATTTTTTTTTGAATTCATAGATTTAATTATATATATATACATAAACAGTACAACCCCGAAACAACGCGTCGAAATGCTCTGAAATCGAAATATTTCGTTCCAATTAAAAAAATAAAACACTAACCAAAACAGAATTCACAACATTGAATAAAACAGGTTGGCTAAGTCCTAATTGTGCTTTTTTTATCATCATATTTTATGGGTTAAATGCAAGGTGGAAAGCAGAGGAAGCACATAGAAACTCATTTAGTGGAATGGAATAAAATTGACTTAGGAATTGCAACTTGGTTTAAGTTGGTGGTTAGGTATATTCTGCTGGTCAGAATCTAAGCCATCCTTGATCAAGAAAGAATATCAAGTTGATTTAAGCATAGAATTCAGCTGACCTAACTTCTTTTGAGTTGGGTTTTAGCTTTGTTTTTACCATGACGTACTTGGTTGCTTAAGCTAGAAAGGAATGTATAGAGAAAAGAAGGAATAATTATATAAAAGATAAAGCGTTGGCTTTTCTCTAGCACATATTCTTAGGTTTTTTTTAATAACCCCGTGATTTTTTTATGTAATTTCTTTATGTTACTGTTTGAGAGTGATGTTGAGGTTATTTTTGAAAGTATTTTCGTTAAAAAATACATCAAAATAATATTTTTTTTTATTTTTTAAAATTATTTTTGATATTAGCAAATCAAATGATCTTAAAATACCAAAAAAATTTAACTTAAAATAAAAAATAAAAATATATTTTTTAATTTTTTTTCAAAAATGTATGGAAATGCATTTCTAAGCACCTCTTAGTACCTAGTTGGTTTTGGCTTTTTGGAATTGAAATGGGGTTTTAAATTCTTTTAGAATTTTTGATCGCAGATTATGAAAAATTACTGTATTAATAATTAGAAATAACAATTATAGAAATAAACTCTTCTATATATATATATATATATGAAGTATTTATACTTGCACATTTAATAACACAACGCTAAGTTGTTGCCTATCATTCTTTATGTTATTCTTCGTTACTTAACAATGATTAAGAAATTTTATGATCAATGATATGAAAACTTAGGAATTTATTTGACTAACCCTAAGTGATTATGTTTGATTTTTTCAATTGAAATTAAGTTGATAACAATAGTTCTACTAATGAAAAGAATAAATAACTTGAAGGGAAAATAATATAAAAATTCAATTTCAAGCTTCGAAAAACAAATAGTTACGCCCCCACCTACTTCGTTCAATTTGTGGTGTACCGTTTGCCTAGTAATCTCTACTTTTAAGCCCTTCAATACCAAAAATGTGGTAAAGAAAATTTAGGAGAAGATCATGCAAATAAATTATAATTTCTATAGTTGGAAGCCCTTTATTCTTATTAAATCATTATAATTTAATTGAATAAAAAGTCTCATATAATTTATACAATTATATTTGAGCTTTTCAATATAAAAAATATATTTAACAATTATGAGTTTTAATATTCAGTTCATAGATATGGACTATTGATATAAGACAAACTACAATATTTGTAGATTAAGGAGGATGTTTGACACTGTATTTTAAAAGTATTTTTGAAAAAATTTGATTTTTTTAACTTTAAATTAAAAAATTTAGTGTTTTTAGATCATTTTAATATGCTTATGTCAAAAATATTTTTTTTTTAAAAATATTATTTTAATGTATTTGTAAACAAAAAACACTTTAAAAAACAACTCAACTACCATTCCAAAACTTTACTAAACATGCCATCCAAACTTTGAATACATAGGCATGGTTCACAAAAAATTATCTATGTAATATACAAATTGCTTTTTATATTATAATTTTGAATTTAAATTTAATAAAAGATTTCAAAATTGAAATTTCTTATGAATGCATAACCACACATGAATAATCCATCTAAAATCTAATAAGAGAGTTTTTGAATTCTCCACTTGACATTCTCGTTCAACTCAACTGTGTTTTTTTATAAAAATGTTTTATTTTCTTAATTCTAGAAAAAAACAATTTGGGACTCAAAGAGCAAAATTGAAAAATTTATGCCGTTGACAGGTTCTATTTTCTAACTATAATCCTCAAATCTTTCACCTGATTTTTTACAAAAATTACAAGAACCTCCTCGATTTCTTCCTCTTTTTTTTCCCTTACCCAAATCCGAAATTAAAATTAAAATCCATTCAATTAGCCGGCCTGAACCCTTGATTTCATAAATCAATAAAAAAAACTCATTTTGTTTTTTCCCTAATAAAAACCCAATTTCTTTCTTTCATTTTTTTGAAGCAATACAGGTATTTTTTTTTGACCGCCAATTTTAATTGATATTCTTGTTTTAATGTTAAATTCCCGCCATCCCTTTATTTTTGTTGTTGCTAATTTTCTGTTTTGATGTTAAGGTTTTGTTCTTTTTAATGTTTCTGACAT
The DNA here is from genome assembly GCA_964035475.1 of Salix caprea. Classification (NCBI taxonomy): domain Eukaryota; kingdom Viridiplantae; phylum Streptophyta; class Magnoliopsida; order Malpighiales; family Salicaceae; genus Salix; species Salix caprea. Next base: position 2,113,085 of record OZ037743.1, read on the forward strand.
GGGTTTTTTGATGTTTTGTTGCAGAGAGAAAGAGGAAGATAAACAGAGAGAGATGCAAAGTCAGGTGGTATGTAGAGGGTGTGCAAGTGTATTGTTATATCCAAGTGGAGCTACTAACGTTTGTTGTGCTTTATGCAGTACTGTTACCTCCATTCCTTCTCCTGGTATTTAATGCAATTCCCTCTCTTTTAGCTTGGCTGGTGAACCTTTTAATGTTTATGTTGTTTTGTATTTTATGTGAATGTTTTTAGCTTTTTTGAATGTTCTCCGCAGGCACAATGAATGCTGGTTATTTCGGAAATTTGGGTTTTGTTGCGCGATGTTAAGTACCCCCCCCCCCCCCCCCCCCCCCCCCCCTTTATTCTGAAATTTGGTCTTAGTGTGTGTGTGTGTGTGTGTGTTCTAGGAGATGGTTGTTTTGAAGAATTGTTGATCGAAAAGGTGGGAGTTGTGGGTTTTAGATGAGGTAGTTGATTTGGGTTGGTTTTGCAGTCGATGTTTTTGGCTGATTCAGATTTGAGTTGATGATTAGCTTTGGAGTTTAGAGTTTCGTCGAAGTTGTTGCACTTGATGTAGTTTACCACAGTTTGGTGGACAAAATTGGATTGTTTCTGCATGGTGGAGTGTCATCTAAGAGCCGCCATGGATTTGAGAATAGGAATGCCCAATCCTGGTGTTACCCACAAGGCATTAAAGTTTCATTTCAAATTCCTTATCCGTCTTCCATGAATTATACCGAGTGCCAATTTTATGCTTTTCTGAAAGTGAAGAAACTAGCTTGTTTTTGGACTTCTAATGGAGAATACACATTTGTAAGATATAAGTTAGATTACAATATGAAAAGCTTTGATATTTTAAATCATCATAACCTTCTTCCCTGATTCTTGATATGAATAGACAACCTTGTTACCTATATATTATTAGATTTAGTTATGAAAAACATACCGATCCCCCAAAATGTCCACATTCCACATGTAAAAATTAAAGGAGGTATGAAACCCCCACTCTATTTTCATGAAAAAATGCCTCAGTTTTCTTTCCTTCTCTTTTGGAACAAAACAAAAAAAGAAAAATAAAACAAATAATGTTGAGACAATTTTAATTTAACCTGGAAATAATCAAAATATATGGTAATAAGATATCTGGGTCCAATTGCAACCTTGCAGGGATGGACATGGCTCAACTCATATGTAGAGGTTGCAGGTCATTACTAATGTATCCACACGGAGCAACATCTGTGAGATGCTCCTGTTGCCATGCAGTGAACCTCGCACCAGGTAAAATGCAAAATTTCATGAATAAGTTATGTAAAATTATCTCAGGACATTTGGCTAATTCGAATTTGCAGAGTAACTTATTTAGTCTGCATCATAACAACAGATAGTCTTGCTCCGTTTTTCTTTGTATGGTATAAAGGTTTAGGTTGGTTAGAAGTTGAAAAAAAAACTATTAGAGAATAATTTTATAGAACTATCAGCTAGGCAGTGATCTTAGTTAATTATGTGAGCTGACTTCAAGATGTAGGGGGAGGAGTGGTGTCTATCAATTGGATGAGATTGTGTTTTTAAAACTTTTATCTCACTTGATTGCTCATAATGCCGATTGCATTTCTAGCACTTGCTTTCTTTTAATAGTTGTTTGCACTATTTTCTAGATTCTTTTTTATTAGGTAACTGCTATTGAGCTCTTAAAGTTGATGAAATTTGGAAGGATTAGTAGCTGCTGCATTTATGGTTATTAAGGTGGTGGCATGGCTTTACTTTGATATCCAGTTTCTACCAATTTACTTACTGTCATTGAAACGAGAAGCTGTCTGATAAATTTTTTCTGACATGCACAAGATTTTGGGGAATGGGCTCGGGAAACATTGCTTTTATTGGCTTCATTTGCTTACTTTGTATCATTTCATTACATTGCATATACTGATTGTACTGAGTTTCCTCTATATTTCTGTGATTTGGTGTACTGATTTGTTCTCTCTGATTTTACGGCTATGTGAGTAGGATATAACCAGCTCGCTCATGTCAACTGTGGGAACTGCTGGACTACTCTTATGTATCCGAATGGATCTCCATCTGTCAAGTGTCCTGTCTGTCAGTATGTTACTAATGTTAGTGTAAGTGCATTGATGAATTGACTATATTAGGGCACCAGTCTTTACCTGACGAGTGGTTGTGAAAGCTTGAAAATTATCACCAGTTTTGGCTCAAGTTTTGAGCTTCTGTTATTTCAGTTAATTTCATCTCCTGATATGTTTACCTGCACATTGGATTAAGATTGTCTCCTGTTAATGTTTTCTCATGAACAAATAGTCCATCTAATATTCCGATGTGTACAAATTATACAATTCTATATTTAGGTTATACTTCTTTTTTTAATCTCTGGATGTCTGTAATGATCTGTGCTGTCAGGTTGAAATATTTGAATTCTTACGTTAACCAAGATATAAAGGGAATGGATGGATCATGTTCTGTAGTCTTAAGGAGTTTATCAAACATGATCATTGCCACTCTTTTTATGGATTGCCTTTACCATCATTAGACTTTACAAATTTCTTCCCATCCTCTCTACATCCCGCTACATTGTGTTACTCATTTCTTGGCAGTTGTTGCCAATCACCAGCTCTCATTTGAAGCTATTGCCTAAAGGTATATATGCATATGAGTATCAGAAATCTTTTATTTTGGTAGTTGAGGATACATAACAAGTTTCAAATGGGCTTTTCACATGCCATTGAAATTGACTTATAGCTCCTCTTTTTCCAGTTCTCTTTGCTATGTTAATATCCATTGTCTTCATAACTTAACTAAGCTTGTCCACCTTGACATTTTGTTAGTTTTTGTTTCTCCTGCAACGATTATAAATGTGTTTTATTCTTTGGAAAAAATGTCTCTCTCTTTGTACTTGAAAAAAATGGCACTTCATTTTATCTCCTTTGGTCATTGTGTGAGAAATAATCTTTTCACTCCCTTGTTCTATATTATGTGTCTTGCAGATGGCTAACATGAGAGTTCCACTTCCAGCAAACAGACCTAATGGTACAAGTGGAACACCACCATCTACTTCAATGGTAAGCAACTGGACTTTCTTTTCTTTCCTGTGGAAAACGCCTCAAATCTTGGTTATTTTGTACTGGTGCTCAGTAAGTCTGCTGTTTTTGTTCTCTTACCTGTACCAATGCCCCATTCTCAGACTCAAACTGTCGTTGTGGAAAACCCGATGTCTGTCGATGAAAGTGGCAAATTGGTATGGCTCAGTTTGATTACTCCAACTTTTCTTTTTAGAAAAATCTGTTTTATTTTTCTCGTCCTTTGATTTTCCACTCATTCCTTTGGAGTAGAATATGTGCTCTGATAAGATCTCTATCGATTGCAGGTCAGCAATGTTGTTGTTGGTGTCACAACTGACAAAAAAATACCCCGGTGAGATTTTGAAAACTTGCTACATATTTGGGAGGTAATGGCCCCCAGATCCATACAATTGCGGTGAAGAAGGATATGAAAATACATTGTGTATATTTTGTTTAAAATATAGCCATGAGCAACATTTGTTCAAAAACCATTTTGAATATACATACTGTTGGAGAAATCTGAAGTGTGGATGTGTACATTTTGAGGATATGAAGTGGAAAGGGCATTATTTGTTTCTTTGATTGATCCAAAAGATTGTATCTTTTCAAAGTGAATTATCAAATGCTGCACGCAGGGAAAATATGCTTATTTGTACTTCTGGAACCCTAGATTCTTGAAGATAAATTCTGTATAATTGAATCAAGCTCTATCATTAGAATCCAGTTTGAACATTTCCAAAGTTGTATTGACATTATGGTTTGTTTTTCAACAAGGAAATGACTTCATCACAGCACAATTAAATTTTGTTTGGGAAGTTATATTCACTTTAAATAACTCTTAGAGAAAAATGGATGACTTGTCTTTTGACATTTCTATAAATCCAAGTTGGGGACTCTATATTGTCATAACCCAAATTTGAGGTTATTTCCTAAAATCTACCCAAAATAAAACAAAAGGGGCTGGATCAAGGTGGAAATTTTGGATGTTTTTGAGAGCTTGATCGTACTTCTTTTGTGCCAAAAAATGAAGGAAAATATAGATTTATTGGTAAAATAATTTATACTGGATAAATTTGTTTAAACTAAAAGTCAAAAGGTATAATTATATTTTTATGGGACAATTTAATTTAATCGGCAGACAATTTAAAGTGTAATTATGTTTAAGGATTAATTCAGAGCCCAATTGAAGGATTTAATTAAGCGCAAAGACTTAATTATACTTTAGGTGAATCAAATTAATTTTATTAAAGCTTAATTGGTGAAAAATTAAGTTTGGAAGCCTAATTTGGGTTAAATTGAAAAGATCAAAATTTTTAGAGACGAAATATTTTTGGGTGAAATTAGAAGCCAAAATTGAAAAGAAAAACATTATTTTTCCTGGTTTTCCCGTAAAAAAAAACTCCTTTTGTAATAATCTATTTTTGTTAATCTATTTTATATTAAAAAATAAACTTACCTGCCGAGGCATTACTGACAGCCATGCTGTGCCCATGCTGGCAACCATGTTGCAACACACAACATGCTATCCCCTGGACATCACTACATACTGCAAATTATCTATAAAAAGGGAGCGAATTTACAGAGAACAGGGGGAGACCATCGTTAAACTGGGAGGAGAAAATAGGATGGGGAAAGAAAATAATACTGAAAATTGGGGAGAAAAAATAGACACCATCATCTTGAGAAACAACACACATACACACACGGGAAAATTAGCAGGGGGAGGATGAAATAATGTTTGTGACACCATCATTAATGCTAAAAATTGGGGGAAACACTGAAGAAAACATGCTGAACACAGTGGGGACGAACACAGGCACAAAGTTAGACGGACCGACACTTAGTGACAGTCGCACCACCAGCAGAGCGACGACTTCTTCCCCATCTCCGGCAGGACACCAACACCGACAACTCTCTCTCTCTCACTTGCAGCATCAACCCTCTCTCTCCTATAGTCACCGACGTCTCTCTCTCTCTCCTGTAGCAACAAACCTCCAACAGCAACCCCGTCCGGCGAGCACCAGCACGACCACCGGCCTTGCATCTTCTTCCTTAGCACCGGCTACCCTCCCCTCTCCACAGTCGAACCAAGCAGAAAATAAGCCAAGGATTTTTTGAAGACAGTAGCAATCGACCCTTTCTCTCTCTCCTTCAACGACTTCTTCCCTTGGACAGTGTGTGAGTTCTTTGTCGCCGACCACCACCTTATCTCCTTTCTCAGCACCGTCAACCTCGCCGTGAACTCCAGCAGCAGGAACCAACTCTGGTGACGCAGCATTAGAAGTTTCCAGCCAGACCTGTAACCTTCCGGTAGCTCTCCCGGCCACAATAGACCATCATTTTTGATGCCACCATCACAGGAAAAACCAACTCGGCCTCCTCTACCTGGAGGTAGTAGCAGTTAAGCCTCTCATGCCCGTCAGCCGACCACCTTGTCACTGTTCACGTAGTGAACAGTGCGCAATCCTTTTTTTTGTTTTTTTTTTTTGGTTTTAATTCTTGGGCTGCACCTGTTCTTGGCCTAGTTCAGCTGGTTGGGCCGGGCCTAGTCCAAGCCCAGCAGAGCTGGGCCTTTTGGCCCAACTTGGTTGTGCCGGCCTATTTACTTGGGTTAACCCAGTCCAAATTTTTCTTATTTTTTTTAAAATATAAAAAAATTGCATTTAAAAAAAATAAAAATGTGTTATTTTCGTGCATATGACTGAATTTCAAGATTTTTCTAGCATATTTTTCGTAAAAAATATATGTTGCATATTTCTCATATTTTGAATGAAAATTGGATATCGTAACCAATTTATGATTATCCATTGAAATTTGGCCAAAATATCAAAATAATTTAACAATTATTTTGTTTTACCTATTGTAGTGTAAAATTACATTATAAAGTACATTAGCAGATAGTTAAAAACAGGTTTTAAAATGCAGTGTAAAATTCTTTTTGGTTAGTTTTTCAACTCGCAATGAGGTAGAGATTCTCTCACGATGAGAGATCTACGTCGAACCTTAGAAAAGACCAACGAATAAAAATTGACTTAGAAAAACAATCAAACAACAATGCAGCTTGCTTTAGATAGGGTGCACTGGGGGTGATGCGTCTTTCCTTGCACAACAAGTCTCTTTATCTAGACTCTCGCAGACCAATAGGTTTCCTAGTGATCTTAATACTAGGTGGTGACTCTTGATAATTATATTCGTAATTTTTATGACTATAAAACACACCCCTTTCACTACGCGCAGTCTCTCCCCTCTCCGGGGATGGCGGGGTGCGAAAAGCAAAAAAAAAAAACATCGTCGCGACATATATGATGCATTACTACTTGCTTGGAAAGGGAAAAAAAACAACTAGACCTATTGACATGGAGTCCATTTCCCATATTAAAAGCGAAAGCAACCCTGTCCAAGTATAAATAAATAAGCTACTGGCTACAATCCAAGTTTTTGTCTTGGTTAGCCGCCCCCAAATGCATTCTTGTTTCTTTGGTCGTTCTCTCGTCAATGGGATTTGTTGAGAAGAAGAATCCTCCACAATTCAAATATAAGTACGCAATTGGCATAAAATATTTTGAATCTTACCTTAGTTGAACAGAACTGATATTTCCTAACCACCAACACCAAAATGTGAAGATTAAGTTGATGGTTAGACCACCCAAAGAAAGAAAGTAGTACAATACATGCGGTTTACTAGACTAAACAAAAGAATTTGGTCATCCAATTTTTCTTTTTCTCTTAACCTATATATAATGCCTTCCTTGTCTAGGCCTAACATCATAGTTGCTCAATTCATCCTATCCCATTCTCTCTATTCTCTTTTGTCAACATGGCTTTGCAAAATGAAGATAAACTTGAGGTTGGATACTCTAGTTTGCAGCCAAAGCCAAAGAAATGGGTTCTTTTGATGCTAAGGTTGCTTGCATTTTTTGCCACAGCAGCTGCGACAGTTGTGATGGGACTCAACAAAGAAACTAAAACTCTTGTGGTTGCCACTGTTGGGACTACCCCGATAAAAGCCACTCTCACCGCCAAGTTTCAACACACCCCAGCATTTGTGTAAGCCTTCTTAACTCATTTACTTTCTCACTTGACATAACTGCATCATTAGTAATGCTTTGTAAGTACATAAACCTAGGAATTACGATGTAGATGTTCAATATCCCTAATTAAGTGTCTAAGATATGGTGAACAGGTTCTTTGTGATAGCTAATGGATTGGCTAGTATCCATAACTTGGTGATGATTATGGGGGACCTTTTTGGACAGAAGCTTGATTACAAAGGACTGCGCCTTGCCATGATTGCCATCTTAGATATGGTAATATTCTCAGAACATTTTTCCTTCCAAAAGGATAAACTGTTTATTAACCAAAAAATATTTTGCTTAAATGTTTGCAGATGACAGTGGCTCTGATATCTGGAGGGGCTAGCGCTGCAGCTTTCATGGCTGAGCTAGGCAAGAATGGAAATTCACATGCAAGGTGGAACAGTATTTGTGATAAGTATAAAACCTTTTGTGACCATGGTGGTGGCGCCCTCATTGCTTCCTTTGCTGGTCTTATTCTCATGCTGATTATTAGTGTGATGTCTATCATCAAGCTTCTAATTAAACCAAAACCAGATAGTACCACTGTAGTCCCATAATGTAGTGGGCTAAGTGAATCCCTTGCATCATTTTCTGTTGTGTGTATTACTTTTGAGAAAAATCAAGAAAGTAGCCTCCAACCTTATTTAGTTCTAAGAATTGTTACAATGGCCAGAGAAATGCAAAACATGAGGAAGATGTAAAATATTTTTTTTATGAAAAATATGATGGAAAAAATCTTGGAATTCGGCTGTATGCACGAAAACAAAACCTTTTTATGCTTTTTTATTTTTTTATTTATATATATATTTTTTAATAAAATAAAGTAAAATAATAATACTAATAATAATAATAAAAAAATCAGTGGGCTGATTGTCCAACCTTGATGGGCCGGACTGACAGCCCACTCCTGCATGGGCTAGGCTGACAGTCCAGGTGGGCTGTCAGCCCACCCCTCTATGCATGTGGGCCGGGCACGAAGCCTGGCCCAAATCCAATAGCCTGGCCTGCATGAACAGTGGGACGAATTACGTCCCACTGCATGCAGGCGACGAGAGGAAGAAGACAATTAACAATGATTTTTGGAGTGTGACGAGAGGTGTACCTGTTAGCACCGTTGAATAGAGGAGGTCGAGGTGATGATTCCTGTGGTGGTGGCGTAGTCAACGGTGGCCTGTGGTGGCCGGAGGGAGCTTCCACAGTCGCCGGGTTTGTGTTGCAGTCGCTGCAACCGTCTCTTTTGCCTTGCCGGAGACTTCGGCTGAGTTGCTGGTGTCTAGGGGGAGATTACCGTGGTGATGAGGGTGGTCTTGAGTGGTCAAACCACCGTCACTGGTGGAGGGAGAGGAGGCTCGGTTGGACTGGTTTTAGAGAGAGAGAGAATGATGTCGGGGAGAGAGAAAGGAGCTGCAACGGGGAAGATGGAGGAGTTGCGACGGGGTTGAGAGGTGGTATTGTTGGGTGATATTTCCTTGTTTTTCTTCATCTAAAAATTCTCTGCAAACTCCCTCAGAATTTCTCGTTCCTCTCCCCTGTTTTTCTCTCTATTTCCCCTGTTTTTCCTTCTTTTTTTCTCTGTAAAATCTTCCTCACTCTCTCTGCGTAAGACTCCTTTTTTTTCTTCGTTTCCCCGTTAACTGCCCAGTTTTCTTCCCCATTTTTTCTTTCGTCCAGTGCATGCATGCGAATTTATAGGCAAATGGAGGCAACCCTTCGGCTACCCATTGCGTGCAGCGATGGGTTGCCGCCTCTGCATTGCCCGGCGGCGTGCATTGCCGCAGATGGCGTGCCTGCAGTTCAGGTGATTGAGCAGTGCACACTTGCAGGTATGATGATTTGGGAGAAGGCGAAAAATGCGATTTGGTCGTTCATTTTATAATTGTTTTAATCGCACCCTCAATTGGTTTTAAACTTTTAATTTTGTGCAATTGTATCCTCGTCAGAATTTCGAGAGCAACCTTAGCTTTGCGCGCCTTTTTTATTTTGGTCCTTGGTTTCTGATTTGCGCGATTTAACCCCCAATTAACCATTAGACTCTCAATTCATTCAATTCGGCCCCCGATTTCGCATAATTGGCTTGGAAAAATTCAAATCGGTCTCCGAAAATTCCAATCTCATCAATTGAATCCGAATTAAATTCAAGAACTTGATTTCTCAACGATTAAGCCCTTAATCAAATTAATTCAACCAACTTAAAGTATAATTAAGTCCTTACACTTAATTAAATCCTTCAATTGGACCCTAAATTAATTCCGGAACATAATTATACTTTTAAATTGACCGACGATTAAATCAAATTGGCCCACAAAAATATAATTATATCTCTCGACTTAATTTTTACATAGATTTATCTAATGATAAATTATTTTTGCCTTAAATCTGTATTTTCCTCTATTTTTGGGGACAAAAGAGATACGATCGGACTCGTGGAAACAACCAAAATTTCCACATTGATTTTTCTGCCAATGCCGACCCTTTTTATTTTAGTTTTGGGTGGATTTTGGGGAGTAACCTAGAAATTGGGGTATGACAAATATCAAGGATTCTGCAAAATCCAGTCACTGTCTTCTTTGTTTGTAAAACTTTTGTTATGAAATTACATCACGAATTTAAAAAATCATGTGCATCCAAGTCTAATCCTTGAAATAAAATCAAAGAGATGTCATTTGTTGAAATCAAATTCATTTGGTCAAATACCCAATACACGATATTCAATGCATGCAAACCTGTAATTATCTTGTATTTTTGCATACCGTAATTGACCCATTATGAGATTGAAATCGTCTTTTTATGGGTTTTTTGTGTTTCAATTCTAATCTCTGATTTTGGGGTATGTCATTTGATGATACATGATAAAGTGATAATTTGTGGTTTTCAAACAGTTAAACTGTCTAGTAAAGACTCGAGATTTTGCTGAAAATTTGTCTCATTTTTCAGTACTTTATCAATATGCATAACAACTTGTAACTTACTTCGTGAAATTATAACCCTTATGGAAAAAACCTTAACAAATTTGGAGAGCTCCACTTATCAATTAAAATTGCTTGCTTGATCAAGAAGGACTTTTACAAGCATATAATGACGCTATGGTTCATGGCTATAAAAGAAAGGCATATTCATAGGTTCAAAAAAGTGTTTAAGGGTTTCAAAGACCTAGGATCACCATCATCTAGTCGTTAACTCCTGTTTTTTGTTGTCTTTGTAGAAGAGACGACATAAAAATACGTTAATTATCTTAACGTGATTTTTTTTATCAATCAACCAATGCTCTAAGAATATCTACAACCATGTCATTCCTTTCATTCACAATTTCAAACTTAAAAGGGAAATACTAAAACCTGAATCATCATTTTTCATCTAATGTTTTCCCATCTTTTGTTGCACTCACTATAGTCTACAATTCTGCAAGATCCTCATTTGATGTATAACTTATCTTGAAGACTCGATAATCTTAATAACATTTTTTCCCACGTGAGGTTTGACCACGGATACCAACGGACATGGTATAGTTCAATATTCTCTTCTTTTTTTCTTTTTTTTCTTTTTTCTTTTTTTCAATTTTTTTTTGAACTTGTCCTTAGCATCGACTCTTGGTTTTTTGTCATGTCCTATCTCAATTTGATTGTTCTCCCATGTTGGGTTTTCGTTCTTAAAACATCCCCCCTTCTGTTGATTCTAATTGTCACTGTATCCTCAAACTATAAATCTCTTATTTGCCCCCATTGTGAGGGTGTGATCCATGTCGGGTGTTTTTTAAAAAATATAATATCAGGCTCAAATTGGGATTAACAAGGGATACATATTTCAAGAATAGTGAAGGAAATAAACAAAGATGGCCTTTCGTCATTTGAAGCAAAGTTGGTTTTAACTGATAAATTTTGACCTCGTCCAATGTAATGATTGGACATGCGAGAGTCATAATTCACGGGTTCATAACTACCGAATCAATTACATGTCAATATACATACTCATAAAGCTTAGTTCTATGATGTGGTTCAAAAACTCGGTGTATGGGCTCAAAAAATTGTTCGGTCATCTGGTATTGGTCATCATGTCTTTTAACAAAATTTGGGTCAATTTTGCAATCAAAATACTTTTAATTTTCAAAAATGATAAACTTTAAATTTTGCATGTTGGAGTTTGATCAAATTGTTTTGTCAAAAATAAGAATGTCAAACATCTCTTGATTTCAAAATAACAAAAAGACAAGGAAAACACATGCTTCAATGAAATGATGATTTAACCCCAAAACAAAGTGATAGCCAATGAGATTCCATAAGATAATTATTGACGGTGCGACATTTTTCTCAGACTTTTCAAACAATCATTTTTGTATTGTTGCTGCTCATTGATCTTGCTTATGCTCGTGATGATTTATTGCTAACACTGCTGCTGATAACATCCTCCACAAACTTGACTTGCCTTTTGCTAATTAACTTTCACACTTGATTACTGATATTCTTGCAACTGTTCATCTCTCTCATCTGGATTATGTCGCAAAAGGAAGACAATATTTTTTTTTTGTGTTCCTCATTGGACATCAAAAGTGAATTAAGCTAGGAAGTACTCTTAACAAACCACCAAAGTGCGCAAATCATGAACAATTTCATCATACGAAGAAAAGACTCTCTTGCGGCAATTTCACTTCGTCGAGCAATGTAATCTTGCAATTCACATGCTTCGACCTCTCAGACACCAGAATAGATTCAACAATACCATAATATCTTTTCACATCGGGATATTTTATCTTTGCTCACAAAATAACATGGTCTACTGTGCGTGGCGACATAAAACTTCTTGATTTGACAATGCCGCAATAACTCCACATGATGAAGAGAGAAATCAATTGATACTTAAATAGACTGACAACTTCTTTGACTGATACTTGCTTTCTGGAAATGGACTCGTATATGGACTACCCGCACCCCTTCAAAGGAAACCCGAATTTTCCACAATCTCTATTGATGATTGCATTAACACTTTGCAGATAATATCTAGGCATATGTCCCACCTGATTTCACTAGAGAGCAGAGAACTCTGTTGTTGGCTTGCAGAAGAAACATGAATGATGGCTCTGTATCGGTGTCAGTTCTTCTCAGCAATGTCAAATGTCCATGACTCTTGACCCTTCAGAGGATGATAGATTGAGGGACCCCTATTTCAAACTATGGGAATGCATGTTGAAATGTATATGCATGTTTTTTTTTTGACAGACTCACCATTCGAGGAGTGACACGTGATTGTAACAATTGCATGCTAAACGAAAACTGTGAGAACGCATGTTGAACTGTATATGCATGTTTTTTTTTTTACGGACTCGATCTTCTAGGAGGGACACGTGATCGTAACAATTGCATGATAAACAAAAACTGTGGGAATGCATGTTGAAATGTATATGCATGCTGTCTTTGTTTTACTCACCCTTTGAGGAGTGACACGTGATCGTAACAATTACATGATAAACAAAAACTATGGGAATGCATGCTAAAACGCATATGCATGATTGGTTCTAATCTTTGCACAACAAATGGTGAGTTTGCTACTTTGGTCTCTAAACAGGGTCTCTTGCTGTCCCAGTGATCACCTTCGTGAAGGCAATATGGGGGTTTAGCAGATAATGGGATGGTACGTATATCAATCACTACCAGTCTAAGCTCTCAGCGAAGAGTTGGGGTTTGCACAAACTTCAACCTTGATATAATCCGAGTTGTTTATAGACTTGACAAGTTGATCAAGTTATATTAATTTTTTTATTCAAAGAGATTTGATGCTGCAAGAAGTATAATAAGTGCCAACAGGTACACAGAAATTTGAGTTAAAACAAATTAATATTTATACATAATCGGAGTTGTTGATAGACTTGACAAGTTGACCAAGTTATATTATTTTTTTTTATTCAAAGAGATTTGATGCTGCAACAAGCATAACAAGTGCCAACAGGTACACAGAAATTTGAGTTAATACAAATTAATATTTATATATAATCTGAGTTGTTGATAGACTTGACAAGTTGACCAAGTTATATTAATATTTTTATTCAAAGAGATTTGATGCTGCAAGAAGCATAACAGGTGCCAATAGGTACACAGAAATTTGAGTTAATACAAATTAATATTTATATATAATCTGAGTTGTTGATAGACTTGACAAGTTGACCAAGTTATATTAATTTTTTTATTCAAAGAGATTTGATGCTGCAAGAAGCATAACAGGTGCCAACAGGTACACAGAAATTTCCCGAAACATATTTTGCAGTGTTTCTAAGTCATAAAAAGCTCGAAATGGATATAATATTTCCAAAATATTGCTCATTCATACGGCGTCTACTGGAACCGGCTGGTCAAAATTGCTGGCTAGATTTTTTGAGATCAGGTTACTCTGTTAACACGGTTCCTATGAAAAGCGACGATAATTCTAGTCTTAGCATTGGTGATTGCAAGGACATCTGCTGGAAAGATTGTCAATGTTCTGGTGTCCCTACCTTAATCAATACTGCCAACAATACTGAATGCAGGTTTTATTATGGAAACTTTACACCAGACCTGAGTGTAGGACTACTTGCATACTACATCATTGTTCAAACGGAACCTTCTGGTCAAGTCTCTTCAGGTTAGTTCCTTTCGTTTTATGGTTACCATTCTTAAACCCAACAAAGTAATTCATCTTAAGTAAATTGCCACTGGATGTAGGGAATCGGTTATTTATTATTTTAGCTCCTATGGGATTTATTTCAATGATGGGGCTCGCTGGGCTCTTGTGGTATCTGAGAAGGAGAAAACTTAGAGAAGGTAACATTTTATAAATAGCAAACAAATTTACTGATTTGTTTTTGCTTTTATAAGCATCAAGACTTGTTGAATTCCGGGATTAGCTTACTTTATCATATCAATCCGAGCAGAGAAATATCTAAAGGAGTTGCTGACATTGGATTCAACGAACGATACGCCTGAACTCGAAAATGACGGAAACAAGGGCCATAATTTAAAGGTATGTAGCGCAGCAACAATTATGGCTGCTACAAATTCCTTTTCTGCAGACAATAAACTTGGACAAGGTGGCTTTGGATCCGTTTACAAGGTAGTCTGTTAAAAATTAGTTCAAGAAAAGGATTGAATAACTTCTTAACTTTATATTTCAGACCAGGTATTGAATTGAGAGCTGTTTTACTTCAGGGGAAATTGCTGGATGGGCGAGAGATAGCGGTAAAAAGACTGTCTAGAAGTTCAGGACAAGGGCTGGTGGAATTCAAAAACGAGCTTATACTCATAGCTAAATTGCAACACATGAATCTTGTCAGACTCGTAGGCTGCTGCATTCAAGGGGAAGAGAAAATGTTAGTGTATGAATACATGCCTAATAAAAGCTTAGATTCATTTATATTTGGTAAGTTAATCATGCCAACATACTATGAAGTGAGCGAGTCTATGTGTGCTTGCAAGGTTTTGGACCTGGACAAATAACATTTCTGGAATATTCACTGTTATGTTTGAATGCAGTTGAATCAAAAAGGAAGATGCTAGACTGGAAGAAACGTTTCAAAATTATCGAAGGCATTGCTCAAGGACTACTCTACCTTCATAAGTACTCCAGATTGAGGATAATTCACAGAGACTTGAAGGCTGGTAACATATTACTTGATGAAAATATGAACCCCAAAATTTCTGATTTTGGCATGGCAAGAATTTTCAAGATCAATGACTTTGAAGGAAATACAAACCAAATTGTTGGAACGCGGTAAGTAAAAATTTACAGTTGTACGTGTCATTACACTGCTAAGTGCACAAAAATAACATAACATTCAATTTGTCCATACAGTGGATACATGTCCCCTGAGTATGTCATGGAGGGCATTTTCTCTGTGAAATCTGATGTCTTCAGTTTTGGAGTTTTACTGCTGGAAATTGTGAGTGGTAGAAAGATCCTTGGCCCCTTTGAAATAGACGGTCACCGGCTCAATCTTGTAGGATATGTGAGTTCATTTCATTCCATCTCATCAATTCTACATTGCTAGCTGCATAAGCTTAAATTTTAAATTAAATGTAAACTTGATTCAGGCATGGGGGCTATGGAAAGCAGGAACCCCATTTGAGCTGGTGGATCCAATACTAAGAGAATCTTGCTCTAAAGACCAGGTCTTGAGATGCATTCATGTGGGCTTGCTATGTGTAGAAGATAATGCAATGGATAGGCCAAATATGTCAGATGTCATAACAATGCTGACAAGTGAAGCACAATTACGACTTCCTAAACAGCCAGCATTTTCCAGTGCAAGAAGTGTTGTGGAAGAAACGAGCTTCAGCAAGTCTACAGAGTGTGGTTCCATAAATAGTGTTACGATGTCAACTATGAATGCGAGATAGAGGTCAGAGCGTTAGATGGATTATTTGTCCTCAAAATTTGCATGTCTTTTTAGAGCAGACACAGAAAGGATAGTCCTGCAAATTTACGTTAATTATGTTTATTTTCATCAGTTATTGTTTTACTGTCATTGTTTTGATTAAGTCATGTGTTTGTCCTAGTCTTTAAGAAGTTGTTAGTAGTGGCAGCTTATTTCGTGTTAGTAGTGGCAGCTTATTTTGTGATTATGGATTCCAGATCATGGCTTAAGAATAGGAATCCACGATTATTTATGTTCTATAAATTGTAAGCTGGCATTTCAAATAAATTATTCAATTCTGCAATTATCAAAGTTGTATGAACAGTAAAAACATCTACTGTTCAAATTAATTTCTGGTATTCATCAGCCTCTATCTCTCCCCTGTTTCAATTATTTCTTCTTAAATACTTTCAATTGGTATCAAAGCTTTATTCTTGAGGGATCTGTGTGTGAGGTTTTTTGTTTGTGTGTGTGATCATGGAATCCGAAACAAGTTTCTCCTCAATTGCTCCATCAATATTTGATGGAAATAATTACCAGATATGGGCAGTACGTATAGAGACATATCTTGAAGCTATGGATCTTTGGGAGGCAGTGGAAGAAGATTATGCTATTCCTGCACTTCCAAACAATCCTACCATGACACAAATCAAAACTCATAAAGAGTTGAAGACAAAGAAGTCAAAGGCCAAAGCTTGCTTGTTTGCTGTGGTGTCATCAACAATCTTTACAAGAATCATGTCTCACAAGACAGCAAAATCCATATGGGATTATCTAAAAGAATAGTATGCAGGGGATGAAAGAATAAGAGGAATGCAAGTATTTTGAATTGCAAAAAATGAAGGAGTCTGAAACAATTAAAATGTATTCAGACCGACTTCTTGGAATTGTAAACAAAATCAGACTACTTGGATCTGATTTTAGTGATTCTAGAATTGTGGAGAAATTGCTAGTCACAGTACCTGAAAGGTATGAGGCTACAATTACAACCTTGGAAAATACCAAGGATCTGTCGAAGATTTCTTTGGCAGAGTTGTTGAATTCCCTGCAAGCACAAGAGCAGAGACGACATATGAGAGAGGATGTCAAGACTGAAGGAGCTTTATTTGCAAAACATCATGGAGGTGATAAAAGCAAATGGAAAAAGAAGAAAGGTCAAGAAGGACACTCTTTTGGTTCTGCATCAACAAACAACAGTAGCAAAAAAAGGAGCTTCAAGAGCAAATATCCTCCTTGTCATCACTGCAACAAGGAAGGTCACTCCCCATTCAAATGTTGGAGGAGACCCGATGCAAAATGTTCAAAAAGCAGTCAATTTGGACATGAAGCAGTAATTTGCAGAGGGAAAACTCAGCAGTAGCAGCAGGAGATTGCAACTCAGGTCGCAGAACAAGAAGATGAAGATCAACTCTTTGTAGCAACTTGTTTTGTAAGTGAATGCTCAACTAAAAGTTGGTTAATTGATAGTGGTTGAATGAAACATATGACTAATGACAAGAAGCTTTTCAAAAGCTTAATGCCAACTGACATCACTAGAGTCAAGATTGACAATGCTGATTACATTTCTATCAAAGGGAAGGGGACAATCATTATAACCAGCAACAAAGGCACAAAATTAATTTCTAATGTTCTTTATGTTCTAGAAATTAATCAGAATTTGCTAAGTGTAGGCCAACTAATTGAAAGAGGGCTAAAAGTGATTTTTGATGGTGGCTGCTGTCAAATTCTTGACGTTAATAGAGAGGAGATTCTCAAAGTGAGAATGAAAGGAAAGAGTTTTTCTTTTGATCCAATAAAAGAAGAACTTATTACATTCACCATAGCAGCTAGTAATACTGAACTGTAGCATAAAAGGCTTGGCCACTGTCACTTGCAAAGAATGCAGATTATGAATGAGAAGGAGCTTACAGTTGAATTACCAACTCTTGAAGATCATCTACCAGTCTGCCATGCCTATCAATTTGGAAAACAAAGACGAAGAGCATTTCCAACTTCATCATGGAAAGCCACTGGCAAGCTGTAGCTAATACACACAGATGTGGCAGGACCTCAAAGAACTGAATCATTTGAAGGTAGTCGTTATTACGTTGTTTTTATTGACGACTTTAAGCGAATGTGCTGGATTTTCTTCTTGAAATTTAATTTAAATTTTGATGGGAGATTAAGATATATAAAGGAGGAGAGGAGCAAGGAAGTGGCGGCCTGCACCAAAGAAAACACAAATCTTCCTCCTCCAAACCCTAAATCATGTTTTCTTCCATCTTTTTATTTAGTTGTTCAATAAACATGCAAGGCTAGACTCTTTTGCTTGGTTGCAAGGACACGGAAACCTTCAGATTTCAAGAACTGTGAGATCTATTTTTACCTCAATTTTTCAGTTTATATGATGAATATGTTTGTTCTCCTATGCTTTTTTTCCTATGATTGTTTATTTAATTGCTAAGAGCGGACTCAAAGTTATTATTGTAGACAATCGTTTGCGAAGTTTGATATCAAAACCGGAGTTGTGGTATATGAATTTCTTAAGCAACTAAGTTAATAATTATAGCGGATCTATGTTATTAATCTTAGGGAGAACATTCAATCGAACTAAACATATATTGCGGACAATTATGTTTCTTAATTGATCAATTTATCTAGATTTTAATACTGCCATTGCATCAAATTACTAGTGCGGACACTATGGTTGTTTGATGATTACGGTAAGTTATACGGCGGATCCGTTAACGAACCAATTTTAAGAAGAGATAAATATTCAGAATACAAATTGATGTGTCGTTTGCGACCAAGGTTTGCTTTATTGATAAATTTCAGTTTTATATAATTTTCGCTTAGTTTGCTTTAGCCTAGCCTAGACAACTTCCACCCCCCCCCCCCCCCCAATTGCATAACATATAGCATGAAAATCTGAACTAAATCATCCTCGTGGGATCGACCCCTTGCTTGCTCTATACTATCTTGTTTGATTTGTTTTAAGCTAGGGTAATTAATTTGTGCAACCACGACATCGCAACAGTTCCATTTAAAAACACAAACTTAACATCCAATTGCCACACAAGCCAGCCTGTTTGTGCACCTAAAATCAACAACAATTTTATAGTTTCAAGCCTTGATACTGGAGCAAATGTATCATTATAATCGATACCTGGTTCTTGAGAGTAGCTCTTGACCACAAGCCTTGCTTTGTGTTTGTTTATGCTCCCATCTACATTTAACTTTGTTTTGAAAATCCACTTTAACCCAATGACATTTTTGTGAGCAAGCCTGTCAACCAACCTCCAAGTCTCATTCTTTTCAATCATCATTAGCTCCTCCTTCATTGTTGTCATCCATACATGTGAATTCATGGCTTCTTCCACATGAATTGGCTCTGTTTCAGCAAGGTTGCACCTACTGTAGACATCACTCAACAATCTTGTCCCTCTCACAGGTATGTTATCAAGATCATCATCTTCTGGAGTTTCAGTTTCATACTAAATTTCAGGCTTTGGTTCTTCATTTATTGCAGCATCCCAATTCCATATACTATTTTCTACAACCCTTACATCTCTAGCAATTATAGCTTTATTAGTTTTCAAATCATAAACTTTGTAACCACTGGACTTAGTGCTATATCCAATCAAAATCCCTACCTCAGCCTTTTGATCAAGTTTCTTCCTTTTAATGTCAGGTTGCAAGACATAACAAGGACTGCCAAAGACTCTTAAATGTTCAAGATTAGGTTTGAAACAATACCAGTATTTAAAAGGTGTTTTCTCCCCCAGTATTTTAGTCACCATCCTGTTCAAAAGATATGCAGAGGTGCTTACTGCTTCAGCCTAGAATTTTAGAGGTAGTTTCTTCTCATAGAGTATGCATCTAGCCATTTCCATCAAGGTTTGATTCCTTCTTTCACTAACCCAATTCTACTGAGGGGTGTAAGGAATTGTTAATTGGTGTTTAATTCCTTCTTTTGTCAAGTGTTCTTCAAGCTTTCAAGAGGTGAATTCTCCTCCATTATCAGACCTCACCATTTTCAGCTTGCAACCTGTTTCCCTTTCAACTATAGCCTTGAACCTTACAAACTCTTCAAATACTTCACTTTTGTTTTTGAGAAAATACACCTAACAAAATCTGCTATAATCATCAACAAACAATAAAAAGTATCTAGCACCATTCAAAGATTTATTGTGCATTGGACCATATAAATCTGTGTGTATCAGCTGAAGTTTTGTAGTTGTTCTAAATGTACTTTTGTTAAAAGCACTCTTTGTTTGTTTTCCCAATTGACATGCTTCACATACATCACCATGTTCTTGAATTTCTAGCAAACCTAAGGCTATTTGTAAATCAGCCATCTTCTTTAAGGTTGCATAATTGAAATGTCCCAACCTTTTATGCCATAGTATAGAATTTGTGCAGACATTAGTGCTCATGCCCATATATGCTTCTTTCCAATCAAGATTGAAGCTACGGGTTATCATTTTTGCTGAGAGCAGTAGATTGTCTTGACAATCTCTAATTTTGCACATGCCTTTGTTAAAAGACAATAAATAATCATCTTCAAGTAATTGTGTTGCGATGTCACTGTCGCACAAATTAATTATCCTAGTTTAAAACAAATCAAACAAGATAATATAGAGCAAGCAAGGGGTCAATCCCACGAGGACGATTTAGTTCAGATTTTTGTCTACAATAATAACTTCGAGTCCGCTCTTAGCAATTAAATAAACAATCATAGGAAAATAAGCATAGGAGAGCAAACATATTCATCATAAAAACTGAAAAATTAAGGTAAAAATAGATCTCATAGTTCTTGAAATCTGAAGGTTTCTGTGTCCTTGTAACCAAGCAAAAGAGTCTAGTCTTGCATGTTTATTAAACAACTAAATAAAAAGATGGAAGAAAACATGATTTTAGGTTTGGAGGAGGAAGATTTGTGTTTTCTTTGCTACTGGCCGGGCCGAAGTCCATTGTTGCCTCTCCTCCTTTATATATGCTTAGAAACCCTAATTTCTATTTTACAAAATAGTCCTTCCTTTAGTTGGCAGACTTTAGTTGTCCCTTGTAAGATTCATATCTCATTCATAACATATCTTTTTGAGCTTAAATTTGGAGAGTTTATAGGTCTTTGAGTCTTGCATCCAAAAAAATTGGGTTTGCATCAATCGGACTTCTGTATCTCGAGATATTGAAGTTGGAATGGACAAAGGTCGACATCGGCAGATTGCAAGATTTGACTTTTAAGGCTGCGATTTCCATGATCTTCCTTATTTTATTTCTTTTTCCTTATATTTCCATAAATTTATGGATGTTAGCTTTTGAATGCCAGTGGAATCACTTCATTTTGATCTCTAGAGCTTCTGCTCTGCACAAAACATCGACTGAAGGTCATATCTTTCAGTTAGTTCCAATTACCTCCTTTTTGCATCTTTCATCCAGAATTGCCTTCAAAACATAAAACAAAGAATATCAAGGCATTAATACACAAAACATATGCAAAACACTAGGTAAATATGGATGAAACTATCAAATAATATGGTCGCATCAAATTGTCCTACACTTACTAGATTTTGCTTAATTTTAGGCACATATAGCACATTACAAAGAATTTTTGTACCTGCCATAGTTTCAACTTCAATGTCTCCCCTGCCTTCTACTTCAACATATTTACCATTTGCAATTCTTACCTTGGACATGTAGTTTCTATCCAAGTTTTTGAATATGCTTATATTTGTATACATATGATTGGTACATCCACTATCTATAAGCCAAGTTGAAGTTTTTGCCTCAGTTATGCTGCATTCTTGTTCTACCATAGCCATGAATAAATGTTCCTCTTTGGTTTCAGAGGCTTCTACAATATAGACTTGTTTTATTGCAGCTGGATTTTTGCAAAATTTCTGGAGATGCCCAAATTGTTTACAATTTCGGCATTGTGCATTTTTTAGCCAACACCATGCTTCAAGATGGTTGGTCTTCTGGCAATATTTGTAGGGAGGGAAATTATCTTTCTTTTCCTTTCCTTTTGAGTTGAAATTGCTTTGGCTGTGATGCTAGTTTTGTGTTGCCAGTTTTTACCAATGTCTCTTCTGCCTTCATGGCTTCCTCTGTAAAAATTCTTTGTTTTAACTTTGCCTTTAAACCCAGCCACAAATGCTTCTTCATTTGATCCTTCTTGCCTATAAGCTTGCCTTTGTTCTACTGCTTGCAAGGCGTTCACTAGGTCTTGAAGGCTCATATCTGTGAACTCTCTTGAATCTTCCAAAGAACAGATTTTGTGTTCAAATTTTTCTGGTAAACTCACTAGTACCTTCTCTACTATCCTTGAATCTTGAAAGTCATCTCCCAACAATCTCATTTGATTCACTAGTTTCGAGATGTTGGAAGAAAATTCCTTAACAGTTTCATTATCTCTCATCTTTAATCCTTTGAATTGTCTTCTTAAATTCAACACTGCATCCTCCTTGATTTATAGAAGAAAATTCAAATCTTACATGAATAAGAATTCTAGTCTATTACAAATTCTCAACTAATTAGGAAATTGAAAACTCTAACGTACTTGATCAACACTTTGATCTTATTTGAAACATAAATTAAAACTACTAATGATAATCTTCATTCCAGTTGCAGTCTTGGAATCAAAGTCTTCAATCTTCAACATGATCAAGCTTCTAATAAACAAAAATCTGAAGTAGCTTTGTAATAAATACAGAATAAAGAACGTTGTCTTCCCAGCCGTGTTTTTAGTTTCAAGAAGTACACAATGAGCAGAAATGCTTAGTTGCTTTAAACAAAAATGTCCAAAGAGTTGAATTTTGCTGGTACGAAAACACTGTCTGATGGTAAGGACCAAGAAAAATCTTCTCCTATCTACTCTGTAAAAGTGAGTATTTCAATGATCTCAGCTGATAAAATCTTTACCTCTATCGTGCTTCCATAGTCGACATAGATACGTAATTTATGGACCTCCCCTCTGCCTTGTCCTCTACCTTGCGCTCTGCAGTGCTTGAATTCGATTGACTGTCCGTACTATATGCTACACATGAAAATGCTGGCTGCTTGAGCAATGGTAATTGTGCATCACTAGTTAACATTGATAGAACATCTGACATAGTAGGCCTATCGATCACATTATCTTCTACACATAGCAAGCCCACATGAATGCATCTCAACACTTGGTCTTCAGAGCAAGAATCCCTCAAAGTTGGATCCAATAGCTCAAATGGGTTACCTTCTTTCCATAGCTCCCATGCCTGAAAACAAATTTAGTCAGTGCAAACTTCGAAAACTTACATGCAGAAGTGCTACAATACCATATTCTTTTGAACAACATGAAATGAACTTACATATCCCACAAGGTTGAGAGGGGGATCAATTTGAAGAAGGCTACGATTTTTCCTACCGCTCACAATTTCCAACACCAAAACTCCAAAACTGTAGGCATCAGATTTCACAGAGAAAACGCCTTCCATGGCATACTCAGGGGACATATAGCCACTGTATTTTCCAAACAATTGTATTGTTAATCTACTGAATGTTTTCAGTTAAAAAAAGAGCAGAGAAACATGAAGTTGTATATTCATTACTCACTAAGTTCCAACGATGCGGTTTGTGTTTGCTTTCAATTCATTAATCTTGAAAATTCTTGCCAGACCAAAGTCTGAGATCTTGGGGCTGAGATCTTCATTTAGCAGTATGTTACTGGCCTTCAAATCCCTATGAATTATCCTTAATCTTGAGTACTTATGAAGGTATAGAAGACCTTGAGCTATCTCTTCAATGATTTTAAAACGTTTCTTCCAGTCTAACAGCTCCCTCCTTGATTGATCTGTGTTCCAAAATAAAGGCGAAAAGTTAGAAGATTCCAACAAGCATAATGATCAAAGTCTAAAAGCTTGAAATTTTACATTTTGAAACATGTGAGAAAGCTCTTCATAACGCTTCTTACCGAAGATAAATGAATCCAAACTTTTATTAGGCATGTACTCGTACACTAACATTTTCTCTTCCCCTTCAACGCAGCAGCCTAGGAGCTTGACAAGATTCGAATGTTGCAGTTTAGCTATGAGTATAAGTTCATTTTTAAATTCCACAAGCCCTTGCCTTGAAGTTCTTGATAGTCTTTTTACGGCTACTTCTCGACCATCCGGCAATTTTCCCTGAAATAAAATAGATCATTAATCCTACTTCAACATAAAATTAACAAGGTTTTCTTAATCCATTTCTTGGATCTCATTTTTCAAGACTACCTTGTAAACAGATCCAAAACCACCCTGTCCAAGTTTATTCTTTGCCGATAAAGAATTTGTCGCAGCCATGATTGTTGCAACGCTATATACTTTCAAATTATGTCCCTTGTTTCCATCACTTTCGAGCTCATGGGTGTCATTCGTCGCATCCAATGTCATTAACTCATTCAGATACTTCTCTGCTTAGATTGATATGATACATTAAGTTAAGCTAAGAATTCATGAAGTTAAAATGGTTATAAAAAAACTTCAGTAAATTTGTTTGTTGTTTAAAAAATGTTAAAGTACCTCTGAGTCTTTGCCTTCTCCTGCACCACAAGATTCCTGCTAGTACCATTAGTAGAACAAATGCCACAGAAACTACAATCCATATCCAGATCCTTTCCCCTGATTTCACTGGAAAATTGAAGAAGAAAAATCAATGAATTGTACTATCAACGTTAAAACAACAACGAGGAACATGTGCGAGGATTGAAAAATCCTGCAGATAAAACAAAATCTGGACTGGTCTGAAGATCATTACCTGCTGCTGGTTGTGTGTCTTGCACAATTACCAAGTACTGAAACGAACTGGCACTCAGGTCTTTCTTAAGGTTTCCATGCCACAATGTGCATCCAGTATGGTTGGCATTAACGCCTTCGATATTAATGCCTACACACAAACAGTCTTTCCAGCAGATTTCCTTGCAATCACTAATGCTTAGACTAGCACTGTAATTATGCTTTGGTTGACCTCCCTCTACCAACAAGTCACATGCTCTCAACTCATATCTGTCCTTACTACGGCATGTAGGTTCTATATCCCATTTCACACATCCATTTTCTATGATTTTTCCATCACAAAGTTCGCCTCCGAAAGTTACTCCATTACTTTGCTCTTTTAATCCCCCATCAAATTGCAACAGCCACTTTGAAAATCCCGTCTCCGGAGGAGTTAATTTGTTTCTCGCCGCCGTGAACATAAAGTAATCCTCATCAATGTTTGAAACATTAAGAAATCTATAGTCGAGCCTGGAATTTAGCCGATAAACTTCAAAACTGCCATTGCTCGTCAATGGTCCACTTCTCCAATAAATCTCAGCTCGTCGCTTAATAACTAATTCCTGACCATCGCGCTCCCACTCCAATGTGAAAGCACCCGGAGCTGGGACTAAGTCACTCATCCATGATGTGAGGGACCAGTTTTGACCAGTTCTATAGTTGATTCCCAACTTCATTCCAGGCAACAATGTATCTGTAGGATCATCAAAGCTTTGCCATAAAATACGATCGCTGCGAGAATTTGCATCTTTCAGAACAAAATTACCTGAATCTTCTAACGTAG
The DNA here is from genome assembly GCA_964035475.1 of Salix caprea. NCBI lineage: Eukaryota > Viridiplantae > Streptophyta > Magnoliopsida > Malpighiales > Salicaceae > Salix > Salix caprea. The sequence goes on from OZ037743.1 coordinate 2,138,160, forward strand.
CTGTTAACTTTGAGGTGGGAGATTGAGTTGAATAAAAGTCAACAAGATCACCACCAGAGTATGTAACTTTCATGGTTCCTGAATCTCCATCTATTTCAAGAACTCCTGAATTATCTGCTATAGGTCTGTCTCTATTGGCTATCCAGATGGGGTGGCCTCTATCATTTTGGTAACAAATTCCCAAGTAGCTTGCATTGGACTCAGCAGAGCCAAGTCTTACGAATTCTAAGGTGAAGAGCTTATTTTTGGAGACAAGTCTACTTGAAAAACGGAGGGCCTCTCCACCTTGGTAGAGTGTGTCCGCTGCTAAAGAAAAAGTGGGACAAAAGCAAACCAAAATGATCAAGAGGATTTTGCAGGAAAGAATGCTTCTGCTAGCCATGGGGGAAAAAACCCAGAAAAATCAAGACATATGATAGGATTAATATGTCTATATTTTTTAGTATTATGTTTATGTGGTTCTGGAAGGGAAGGTGAAATTTCCTGAGTCGGTAGAGTGACCTAGTCTCCCTGCCCAGGTTCAATTTTTGCTGGCTAAGAAAATTGACTTTGGAATCCTTGGAGGGTGATACCTTCTTTCCCGGATTATGAGTCCATAAATGAGTCACTGCTGTAGCTCGACTATTATTTATGGAATCCAATCATGGTCTAGTATTGGATGAGCAATATTTTGGAAATATTAGATCCATATCGAGCTTTTTTTTTTTGATTTAGAAACACTGCAAATAATGTTTCGGGAAATTTCTGTGTATACATGTGTTGGCACTTGTTATGCTTCTTGCAGCAGCAACTCTTTTTGAGTAAAAAAAATAATATAATATAATCGAACTTGTCAGATCTAAAAACAACTCGGATTATATATAAATATATAATAACATCGATCAATTTGGATTTATTTAGATTAATTTGTTAAATTTACAATCTAGACCATGAAATTATGATAATCTTTTTATAAATTAAATCTAAACAAATTAAAAATCTCAATTCCCAATCAACCAAATATTAAAAAAATAAAATAATATATATATATATATATATATACTCAATTAAAAAACTAAAAAACACAACCTAAGTTAATTTATCAAAACCACAACCTAAGTCATGATAATCTTATAAAAAATAAATAAAAACGAACTATCCCAAATAACCTAATGTTAAAGGATGAAATTGATAAAAAAAAAAAATCAATTAAGAAAAACACTAAAACAGCTTAACCAACCAAACCTATGATCGAAGTTTATGAGATCAGGATAACCTTATAGAAAATAAATAATTAAAAATAATCCAAGTCAAACTAGGTTATTTAAAGAAGAACACAATAAAACGACCCGAGTCAACCCATATTAACTAGCAAAACTCGTGATTCAGACCATGAAATCCAAATAACCTAATAGAAAATAAACTGAAACAATGTGAAACTTTATTCATAATCAATCTAATGTTTAAGAATGAAATTAAAAAAAAAAGTCAATTAAAAATAATCTTGAGTTAACCGAATTAACATGACAAACCCAAGAAACATGTTATAAGACTCAAACAATTATATAAAAAATAAACTATAACAAATCATAATACCTATATCTCTAATAAACAAAATATTAAAGTATAAAATAAAATAAAAAACATAGAATTTTTTTTAAACAAACCAAAAGCAAAAAAATAAAACAAAAAATAAACAAACAGTGTTTTGTGAAGCATCACCTCTTTTACGTATTGTTTTTGAATTAATAATAATCAAAGTTCAACATCGATCTTTGGTTCAATGTTGCTGAAAAATCACGCAGAAATTTTGCCTTGCAGTTGATTAATTTGTAGCTAAACCGACACCACGCGTATCCTTATCCTGTTCTTCTCATAAAAGTTTCATGTTGCAGCCTCAAAGATATCTTACCTGCTCTCCTATACGATACCTTTCGTTTCCTTAAATTTTCTTACATGGCGGTTTGGTCGGGTAAGTTTCTCTGACATTTCAGCCTTTGAAAAATCTGCATGCATGAATCAAAATGATTTTTGGTCTGCATGTTTCTTTGGAATATATGAAGACTCTAATTATCATAAAACAAGACAAAATGCATTGACTTGTCCATTGAATTAAAGTTCTAAGACTTTTCTGACATATATAGTTCCTAACACATATCCACTTTCCTGCTATATTTAAATGAATTACTTTTTATTTTTTTAAAATTATTTTTGTTATTAGTATAGTAAAATGATAAAAAAATTTAAAAATTGATTTAAAATGGAAAAAATAAAATAATTTAAATTCTTTCAATTTTTTTTTTTAAAATACAGTGCTAAACAAATACTGAATTATATGAGAGTTCATCTGTTCAACTTATTGAATCAATTCATGACTCCATTAAAACTCAAACAAGATCCAATTTGATTTTTTTAGAAAAAAATATATCATTTTATTTATTTATTAAAATTTTGAAATATTCTCATTTAACTTGTGGTTGGATCTTAACTCAGTTAAGAGGTTATATAGAGTTTAATAACTTTTTAAAATAAGTGAAAGTTTATTCAATTGCTCATTGAATTAATTCACACAACTGGATTAAAAATCGAGCAAAATCCAATACAAATCAGGCTAGTTCATTTCCTTGATTTCTCACCAGTAGGAATGGCTGAATTCTCTTATGCCAAGATATCATTGGGGTTGTCTTGTCCCTTATGGGGCTTTTTAGCCCCTTTTGTTTAAAAAAAAGTATTAGGTAATCAAGGACAGACCTCACTAGTGGAATGATTGACTTGATCTGATCTAGTAAAAACGAGCGGTATAGCCGCGCGACGCGGCGAGTTTTTTTATCTATGTAAAAAATTGATTGTTTTTATATGTATTGTATTTTATTATTTTAATATTTAGTTAGTATAATTATATTTAAGAATACTGATATGAATTTTTGTCCTTCAGAAAATCCAAAGTCATTTTTCCTCTTGCTCAATATATTTTTAGGTAATAATATTCAATAAATATCAGACATATTAGAAATAAAAATATTGTAATTTTTTTTAAAACATAAACTTAATTTTTTTGTGTGCTATAATTATTTATTTACCGTCTAAAAAGAACAGTCTAATGAAAACGGGAAGTGACTTGTATATTTTTTAATTTAACTTGTAGATAATGCAGGTAAATTTGTCAACTTTTTTTTTTGAGATGTTTGTTTTTTTTCCAATAATATTAGATCTAAAATATTAAAAATGTAAACATTGGAAATTCTTGTGAAGAAATAAACTTAAATATAAGAGTACAAAATTAAATTTTGAAGCAAATATTTTTTTATATATAAGATTTATTAATCATATTATTATATTAAATATATTTAAGAAAACATGATATAAATTTCTGTCCTTCAAAAAATCTTAGGTCATTTTTCGTCTCTCTCAATATATTTTTAGGCGATAATATTCAATAAATATTCAAACATATAATTAGTTTTACATATTTTAATTTGACATAAATATACAAATATATAATTAATTTGACATAATTTTAATAATATATTTAATTTAAAGGATAATCTTAGGCTATTTTGTTCTCTCTCTATATATTCTCAGACGATAATATTCAATAAATATTAGAACATATAATTGTTTTTTTTCTTTATGAGTTGTTTTTTCTCCCCAATAATATTAGATGTGACACATTGTACATAAAAATATTGTAATATGTTTTTCGGAGTATTTTTTTTAAGATATGAAATATTAAAAAGCAAAATATTGTGATTTTTTTTAAGAAATAAATTTTAAGAAAAGAAGACAAAATTAAAATTCGAAGACAAATTTTTTTTTTTGTTATCCGATTTATTAATTATATCGTTATATTAAATGTATTTAAGAATATTGATATTAATATTTTTTATTGAAAAAATCCTAGGTCATGTTTTCTTCTCCCTATATTTATTCCTAGGCGATAATATTCAATAAATATTAGAACATATAATTAATGAAAGACTAAAAATATTGCAGAAACTTTAAAAAAAGATAAAACAAAAATATAAAATAAAATTTAAAATTATCTTTGTTATCACTATCAAAACAATTAAAATTATTAAATTATCTGGAGAAAAAAAAATTTAACAAATGAATAAGCAAGAAAAATAATTAAATTATTATTATTATTATTATTATTATTGTGTTAAGTACACTTATATATACATGGACAAAAGTAGGGATTATTCTTGAAATATAAAAAAATAAAAGTATAAGGGCTGAAATGAAAATCAAATATAAAGGGATTAAATTGAAAAATTAAAAGTCCAAGGGCTGAAATGGAAACCACATTTATTATCAATTTAAATCAAAGGACAAAACTGAAAAAATCGAAACTTGTGTACCGAATTTATTGAGCTATTTACAGCCAATCCGGAAATTAAAAGTAGGAGGACCAAACTGAAACTATATATTATACTGATTTTGAATTTAAGGACGCAATTGAAACAAATCAAAACTAATATAATTGCAATAAGGGCCAGAACAACAAATTCGGGCGTTCAGGGACTGAACTGAAGTTTGCCAAAAACACTGCCTCGCTGACGTCAGCTTGCGCAGGAGGAGAGAGAAATGAGGGGGGGAAATTCAAACGCTCATTGACACATACCTGGGCACAACATGTATACACGCGCCGCCCCATGTGGAAGAGAGCATGGCGAAACATCGTTCTAGACGCCGGTTGATCATTTTTGGACGCCTTATGATGGAGCACGCGCCGCCCGAAACAAGCGTGCGCGCGGAAATGGACGGCGCGTGTTGGGACGCGCCAACAGTAACACGGGGCGGAAAATAATAAAAAATTGGCTGATTACCGTTTCACCCTCTTCCACCCTGTGCGTTATTTTGTCGTTTTCGAGGGCTAAAACGGTGACTGCACTGTTTGAAGAAATATTAAAAAAAAAAAAACCGTCCGGCCGAACCGGACCGGAATGGCCAATTACCTCGGAGCCCCTGAAACCGGCGGCGTTTTTTGTCTTTTTTCGGGGGCTAATTTCATTAATACACTATTCAAAAACCAAAAAAAAAAAAGGAGGACATACACCCGCGAAGCACCGGGTCAAACTGCACATGAATAGTGCACATGAGTCATGGTGAATAGTAATTCACTATTCCTTTCTCCGTTTTGTTTTAGGTATATTGATAATATGGGTCGATCTAGGATAAAGCACGAGTCAAAAACTCATTGATTTTTTTAAAATTATTTTTAGTCAAAAAAGAATGTTTTATTATTTAAAAAATATATATTTTTAGGTCAACTAGGTTGATCCTCTTTGCTTGCGACCCAATACTTGTATTAGTAAACCCCGACTCGTGTTTTTAAAATATAATATTAACAATTTTTATCTTTACATTGATCTGGGTCAATTTAGGTTAATCCTCCTGACCCATAATCAGGGTTATGTCCTAGATTGACCCCTATGTTAAGTTTCAAAACTATGATGAAAATAACTTTTATTTTTATATTGACCCGAGTCAGCCTCGATCAACCTAACTCGTGACTCGAGTCTTGATTGGGGTTTAAAAATTATGACAGTAAATATTTTTATTCTTACATGTCTTAGTTGCACAGTTTTAAAGTTGGATATTTTAAAAATAAAAAATAAAAAATATTATCCCTAGAGATATATCTTCTATGCACTTTCTATTTTAAAAGCAAATTTACTCTAAATTGTTATGGGAATATACTTATTTTTATGTTTCTATCACTGTATGCTTATCACAAATATAGTTTTATTCCCATTATCTCCATTTTTTTATCTCTGGATAATAACCAAACCCCACTTAAAAAACAAAACAGCTCTACATACTTTGCTAGGTGAAACATTCTTGTTGAAATAATAAAATCATTAATTAATTGTTTTCTTTTGCAAAAATGAAATGATTTTATTTTCAATTTTGAGCTGAACAATATTTTTTATATTTTTATTTATTTTAAATAGAAATAAGACAACGTTCTTAATAAAATTATAGTAATCTTTTCAAAATATATTGACTTATATTTTAAACACAAATAACATATAATTAGCACATGTGTGACTTTTAACCCCATGAGAGAGAAAAATCAAAGAAAAACACTCCTTGCTCTTTGATTCTAAATTTTTAGTTTTGCTATTTATAGTATCACATTATAAATTATCATTCTCTTTATTAAAAAAATTGAAAAATATTATGGTGCTTCACAGTTTTTATGAATAGTGAAGCACCTTATTATTTTCTATTTTTTTCGAATTTCCCCCTTTTTTTCTTTCTTTTTATTCCACATTCCAAATTTAGAAACTAGTATTGCTCCTCGATGGTCCACTAGTCCAATAAATTAAAGACCCCCTCCTTTCCTTCAGGATCCCATTCAAAAGTGAAAGAACCAGCTGGTGTTGGGACTAAGTCGCTCAGCCACGTTTGTATGGTTGATACCTAACACAAAGCTTCTCCATAAGTCCTGTTGGCCGCCAGAATTTGTATCTTTGAGAGCAAAATTGCCTGAATCTTCTAAAACAGCCGTTAAATTGGTGGTGGAAGATGGACTCGAGTAAAAATCAACAAGATCACCACCAGAGTAGGGGAGTTTCATATTTCCTGATCCATCTATTGCAAGAACCCCTGAATTTTCTGCTATGGATTTGTCTCTTTTGACTAGCCAAAAAGGGTGGCTCGTGTCGTTGTTGTAACATATCCCCAGTTGCTAACATTCCATTCGCTATTTTGATTTGATGGGTTAATATTAAAAATTATTTTTAAAAAATAAAATAAATATTATTTTGATAAATTTTTAAATGAAAAATATTTTTAAAATCAATTTCAACAACTCTCAAATATTTTGATGCATTTTAATTGGTCAAGATTATAACTCTGAGTAACAAGATTTTTTTTCAGAAAAATATAATTTTAATTTTTAAATATTTTACCGGAAAAATAGTGGATACCAATGATATAGCCCGAACACCAAGAAAATTACAAAAAAAAATAATAATAAAAGTGCTTAACCATTCCTGTAGCATGCGAGGAGAAAATTTTGGATCCATGCAATGTAAAGACTATTTTGTCTTTTATTGCTCTTAACAATTGCCAAGGGATATAAATATAATTTGCAGATTAATCAAGGATAATGTTTTTCATTCACTTTTGAAAATACACAATGAATGAAAAGAATGGTCTTCCGTTAAGGGTATTTCATCCTTTTCTTTTTATTTGCATAATAGAATAACATTTATACCCTTGTTTGCTAAAAAGTGACCATGCAAGAGGGGTTTATTTATCTATCAGTTCAATTTTTTTTATTTAGAACAATGAAATGTATTGAGTTAATAATTGTGTAATTGTAAAGCAAAAATAAATGACTCAATACATCGAGAATCATTAATAAATATATTGAGCAAAATATCAGAAAAGTAGGCTTTGATATCACATGTTAAACACTTTATATAATTGAATGCTAAATACACATAGCAATTGAAATTTAGATTATAAATACCTCCTGTTATTTTTACTCAAATTCTGAAAAAAATCAAAATAAAAGAAAAATTCTCTAAGAGAAACCTTCTAATCTATGTCTACTAATAGTCGTAGATGAAGCACATAGGTTATTATTTATAGGTAGATCAAAAACCCTTCTCATCAATTTGTTAGCTAATTTTCTCCTCTTGTCAAAGAAAAAATTAGGCAATTGATCTCCACTATCAATCTCTATGATCATGGGTTTGAATAAACAACAACATGGTGTGTCATCAGGGGCATAATGGTAATTTCTCACATATTTAACTTGTGGTTGGATCTTAACTTGGTTAATAGGTTATATTGAGTTTAATAACTTTTTCAAATAAGTGAAAGTTTATTCGATTGACTTATTGAATTAATTCATAATTGGATTAAAACTCGAGCAAGATCCAGTACAAATCAGGCTAGTTCAAGTCAGGGACTAAAAAATAACATAAATAAACTTGTGTATAAAAAGTTATTTTTGAACATGTCAAGGGATTTAAATTGTATGAATTATATTATTTTAAAGATTGAGGACCTAAGTGTATTTTATATAAACTCTCTGGCATGTCTTCCATGTTTTACGCCTTTTTTATTTTATTCAATTTTCTTTAATTTCACTCTTAACTAAAAAATCAGAAGCATTTGTCTTCAATCATGGTCAAATAGCAAAAAATATAACTTAAGGACTAAAATATTGCATGCTTCCAAATATAATCAGGATCAAACTTGCTGACTCTGTGGATTGAGAATGAAAGGTCAGGTCGAGTGAATGCCAAATATTGCAAGCTTCCAACAACCCGTCTATAGAGAGAAGGATTAGAAAACTTAGCTCCTTCGATGGTAGAGAGATGTTAGTTAGTGGATATAGGACTAGAACAAGGCTTTCCTTCAGCCATATGTGTTTTGCCCAGAAGTTCAGCCACATATTTGCGTTGCGTGAGATACAAACCATCAGTTGTGCGCAAGACCTCTACCCCCAAAAAGTAGCTAAGATTACCAAGTTCTTTAACAACAAAGTAAGAATGTAAGTCCTGAATAATCTGATGGATGGCGGCACTAGAATTGTCTATGATGATAATAACATCATCATAAATGAGAATTAGAACATCATGCTTGTGCCAAATAAATAAAGGGTTTGCTTTGCTAGCAATAAAGCCAATCGCCCGTAGCTAATCTGTTAGCCGAGAGAACCAAGCTCGTGGAGCTTGTTTTAGACCGTAGATGGAATTGGGGATGGATATAGCCTTGAGGTTGAGCCATATAAACTTCCTCTTTCAAATTACCATGTAGGAATGCATTTTGGATATCAATTTGTTGAATCTTCTAGTTATGAGAAATAGCCAAGTACAGGACAATATGAATTTAGCATGCTTGACAACAAGGCTGAATGTCTCATTAAAATCAATCCCTTCTTGTTGATGAAAGCCCTTGGCAACTAACCTAGCCTTAAACCTCTCTATGGAACCATCAACCTTTCTTTTGACTTTGCATACACAGCGACAACCAATGATATTTTTTAGGATGGGTGTTGGTAAGAAATTAATCAAAAAAGTGGAAGTGGTAAAGGCATCTTCCCAATAAAACAGTGGTAAATTTAAGTGTGCGAGTAAACTAAGACCGACTTCAACAATTTATCTATGTCTTCGTTTAATGGAACCTATTTGTTGGTGAGCATATGGGAATGCAATACGATGAGCTATACCAGTTGTTTGAAAATAATTATGAAGTCTACGATATTCACCATCCCAATTTGATTGTATGACCTTTATTTTATGATTAAATTGTTTTTCCATGTAAAATTGAAATCGTAGAAAAATATGCTAAACATTAGATTTGTGTTTCATTGGAAATAACCATAAGATTTTAGAATAATGATAAAGAAAACTAACATAGTATCGAGCACCGGTAGTTGAGACTACAAATGCTGGACCCCAAACATCGGTAAAAATTAAGTCTAATGGATTTTTGGAAACATAATTTGAATTATTAAAAGGCAAAGCATGAGTTCTTGCTAATTGGCAATCAGGGCACATAGAGTGCCTTTTGATTTTATCAACTGGCAGTTTATTATAGAACAAAACACATTGAACAATTGGAGAAGCAGCATGACCATGACGATGATGCCACTGATCAAATATAATGCGAGCACTGGAATAGGTTTTAGGAGGAGAATTTTTGGCTAAGAAATGATATAACCCATTACTAACATGGCCGTGATGAAGGAAGATCCCCGAGTAACCCTTCACAAGAAAATATTGACCAAGAAATTCAAAGTAAACATTATTATCCTTGCAGAATTTATGGATAGAAAGCAATTTTTTCTAAATCTGGGGAACATAAAGAACTTGGTTCAAGACAAAAGAGTGAGAAGAAGTATGAAGAGAGGAATTGCCAGTTTTAGAGATATGCAAACCTTGAGCATAGCAAACTTGTAGTTGATCTGTATCGGTGTAGTCATCACTTTTCAGATTCAGATTAGCCAGATCATGAGTAATATGATGAGTTGCACCTGTGTCGGCATGCTAGTCATTTTCCCAGCCGTGTGTTGCAAGAAAAGCTTGTTTATTTGGAGGAGAAGAAGAATGTTGATAGGTTAGATCAAAACGATGGTAGCATTTGCATTTGCGAGCAGAATGACCATGTTTTCTGCAGACTTAGCACACAAAAGAAGAGGAATTGTATGTGTCAGTTCTGCTGTGGGAGAAAGCACCCCCTCTATGATAGTTGTTATGATAGCCTCTACCTCGATAACCATGTCTCCTCCTAAAGTTGGAAGGTTATGGTTGTCGCTGAACAATATTGGCTTCAACAAGTGGTGCATGAATAGATTGATAATGGTGATTTGGACGAGATTTTGTAACAATTAGAAGAGAATATACCTCCTCAAGAGTGACTGGATCATTTTGGGCATAGATGGAGGAGACAAAGTTGTCATATTCATGCCCTAACCCAGCAAGAACATAGGAAATGATGTCATCACAGTGGAGAGGTTGGCCAGCCATAACAAGTTCATCAACTAATCGTTTGATCATTAAGAAATAATCATTGGCAGATTGACTGCCCTTATTTGCATTAGTAAGTTGAGTTCGAACCTGAGTGGTACGAGCTCGAGATTGGGAGGAGAAGTTTGTTTCAAGTGCTTGCCAAATTGATGAGAAGTGGCATAAGAGACGATTAGAGCTAAAACACCCTCAATCATGGAAGACATGAGAGTGCTGAGAATTAGACTGTCCTGCCGCAGCCATTAAAAATGCGCAAGATTTGAAATCTGAGTGAGTGTACCTGTATCAGGATGCAAGGTATCAATCACTTTTGGAGGAGGAATGAGCGTACTGTCAAGGTAGCCATACAGGTCTTGCCCACGAAAATAGTGTACTAATTGTATCTTTCAAAGAGGATAATTATCAGGATTCAACTTTAGTGAAACAATATTAGAGATTGGGAATATTGTGGGGATAACAAAGGAGGAGGTAAGGGTTGTAGTGGACGAAGGAGGAGAGACAAACATGATGATGAGATGCTAGTCTTTTTGTGGCTTTGATACCATGAAAACTTGAAAAGCCAGTGAATATGAACAATATATTTTTCACGTTAAATTCTGCTAATACATAGTTACACTTTAAGAGTTTAGATACAACATAATTATCGCAATAGAAAAATCTTATCAACAGTCTTCCTAGTCTCCTTCATGATTTCGCTTGATTTGCTGATGAGCAGGCTGGATTTACTTGATTTGCTGCTTATCAATAGTCTTCCTAATCTCCTTCCTGATTTCCCTTTTATTGATAGCTGGATTTGCTGAGCAGTTCCATATTTTCCTCAACACCAAATCACCAATGCTTCAGAAAACGATAAAAAAGTTTTTAAAAAAAGATAAAAGAATAAATTGAAAACAAACAGGTTAAAATCAGAAATGGTTTTAATATTTTATTCATCAACATGTTCATTGCACCTGTTTCTTCTATTTCCATTTCATTCTCTCCTGAAATGCATAATGGATTTACCATTCTATCCAACATCGAGTATATTTCTCTCATTTCTGGACAACATGGATCCCCAACAAGAAACTCATGGCCATCAACCTTGACTGAGCTACAACCAGCTGGTACATTTTTTACTCCAAGATCTTTCATATTCCGACTCACCCTGTTGACATCCACCCATCTGCTGGTAGAGGCATATATTCGCGAGAAGTGTGTGCGTGATGGAGTGCCTTGATTCAGTTTTCACTAGCAATTTGAACATTTTTATTATGCTAAGAATATATAGGGCTAGTTTTCTAGTTTTCTGAAGAATTTAACATCATCCAGTCATATTTTTTTATGATACAAACAGATGGTTTTCTTTCAAATTGTGATACAATTCACACCATAACCTGCTATAAACATCATTGTTGAATACATTTTACTTTCATTTCAATTATTTTTCTCTTTATATAGTATCCTCCAAGACTGTTGCAATTGTTCTTCTGAACTATGAGAATGAGATGCGTTGATCATAGCTCAAATCAAGTAGCCTCTACTACCAACTTCCTGTTGAAATTCCTGGATTCCAAGACTGCTGAAGACAGGACACGTCTGTTGAAGAGTGAAGATGATGAGTCCTAGTTTGAGTCAAATTTCAATGTTAGATTAGTATTGAATTAGCTTGGTTGATTTGTTTTTGATTAAAGGTCATGTTGACCAAGTTTAGGATTGAGTTCAGTTTAATCTTAGTTAACAGATCATGTTGATCAATTAGCTGATTAGGATTGAGTCAATTAGCTAAATAGGATTGAGTCCAATTTGAATTCTAGTTAATCATGTACAAGAAGAAGTTGTATTCAACTAAACCTCTTGTAATTTCTTTTTTCTATAAATAAAGAAGAGGGATGGCAGTAACCTCACATTGATTCTGCCCCTTATTATACAGAATTCAGTTCTTTGTGTTCTTCCTGTGTTCTTCATTTTCTGGAAATTCCAGATTTGAATCTGAACAGTGCATGTTCTTGGGCATTTGATTTGTGGGATTATGTGGATACGGACAAGGTTCCAACTCCCTTAAACAATAATCCAACCGTGAATCAAATAAAGTTTTTCAATGAAGAAAAAGCTAAAGGATTTAAAGCACTTACTTGCATACACAATGCAGTAAGTGAAGAGATATATTCCAGAATTTTGGCATGCAAGACTGCCAAAGAAGCTTGGGACAAGCTTAAAGCCGAATTCAAAGGAGATGAGAGATCAAGAAAAATGCAAGTTATGAACTTGAGAAGGCAATTTGAAGGGCTGAAGATGAAGGAGTCAGATTCCATCATAGATTTTTCTTCTCAAATCTCTAAACTTGTGAATCAAGTGAGATTATTGGGGGAAGAATTTCCTGATTCCAGAATTGTGGAGAAGGTGCTGGTGAGTCTACCCGAGAAGTTTGAACATAAAATATGTTCCTTGGAAGACTCTAAAGATTTTGCTGAAATGAGTTTCCAAGATCTTGTAAATGCTTTACAAGCAGTGGAACAAAGGCAATCTTACAGAAATGAGGGAACAAGTGAGAATGCACTTATTGCTTACAAAGGAAAACAGCAGCAATCTTACAATTTCTCGAGAACCAAGCAGATTGGAAGGAAAGAAAAAGGCAAAGAATGGAGACCAAATCATCAGAATTCAAGCAGTTGGCAACCCAACAACTTGACAGTGAAGGAGAGAAAGGAATATCCTGCGTGCAAGTATTGAAAGAAGACAAATCATTCTGAAGATTGGTGTTGGTTCAAGAAGGTGCAATGTAGAAATTGCAATCAGTTTGGGCACTACCAAAAGTATTGCAAAAATAGAAAAGAAGAAGTAAAACAAGCTCAAGAAGAAGAGAGCTTGACAGTGAAGGATGAGCATTTATTTGTAGCTACAATGCACAAAATGCTCAGAAAACCAGAGGAGACAGATTCAATTTGGCTCATTGACAGTGGTTGTTCAAACCACATGACAGTAGACCTCAATATTTTTTGTAGCTTGGATAAAAGCTATAAATCAAGGGTGAAAATAGGCAATGGAGACTTTGTGAAGGTTAAAGGAAAAGGAGCAATAGCAGTGGACACAAGGGTAGGTATAAAAACTCTACATGATGTCTTGTATGTGCCTAATATTAATCAGAATTTGGTGAGTGTGGGTCAATTATTAGAGTCTGGCTATTCTTTATTCTTTGATAATGGAATGTGTGTTATTAGAGATAAAAAGGGGACACTTTTGTTGTGTGCAAAAATGGCAAATAGATGTTTCAATGCAGATTTGAAAGAAATATGTTGGACTGCCAACATGTGCAAGAATGATGAATCAATTCTTTGGCACAAAAGGTTGGGACACTATAATTATGGTGCATTGAACAAAATGGCTGAATTGCAGATGGCACGTGGATTACCAAACATACATGATCAAGGTAATTTTTGTGAGGCTTGTCAATTGGGAAAGCAAACCAAAATTACTTTCTCAAAATCTGTTTTTAGAGCAAATTCAAAGCTGCAGCTCATACACACAGACGTGTGTGGGCCAATGCAAGTTGAATCATTGAATAGATCAAAATATTTCTTGCTATTTATGGATGATTATAGCAGGTATTGTTGGGTTTATTTCTTAAAAAACAAAGCTGAAGTTTTCTCTAAGTTTCTGATGTTCAAGGCAGAAGTGGAACTCGAAACTGGACACAAAGTAAAGATGATGAGGTCTGATAATGGTGGAGAATTTACCTCTATACAACTGGAGAATTATTTGATGAAAGAAGGGATTAAACACCAGCTGACAGTGCCCTACACACCTCAACAAAATGGGGTAAGTGAAAGGAAAAACAGAACCATGATGGAAATGGCAAGGTGCTTGATGTATGAGAAGAAAATACCTTTGAAGTTTTGGGCAGAAGCTGTAAACACAGCATCATACATATAAAATCGTGTGTCTTCAAGAGTTTTGGATGATAAAACTCCTTATGAAATCTGGTATGATGTTAAACCCAATGTTGTCTTTGGTTGCATATGTTATGTGTTGATACATGATGTCAATCGGAAAAAATTAGACAAGAAGGCTGATGTAGGTGTGTTGATAGGCTATAGTTCAAAGTCTAAAGCTTATAGAATTTTTGATGTTATGGCTAACAAAGTTACAATTGCAAGAAATGTTAAGTTTGTAGAAGATGCATCATGGAATTGGGAAAGTTCAGTTGTCAATTGGGCAGATGAAGTTCAGCAGAATGAACCAGAACTTTATGATGAACTTGAAAATGAAGATGACATAGATGAGGAACCTGTTAGGGGGACAAGATCATTAGCTGACATTTACAGCAGGTGTTCCATGGCTGAGGCAGAACCAGTCGAGATTGAAGAAGCAATGAAGTCTCAGGTATGGATAAAAGCTATGCAGGAGGAGCTTGATATGATCGAAAAAAATCAGACATGGATGCTTGTTGACAGACCTACAAACAAGAAAACAATTGGTGTCAAATGGATATTCAAGACAAAGATGAATGCTGATGGGAGTATCAACAAACATAAGGCAAGATTGGTTGTGAAAGGCTATGCACAGCAGGCTGGAATTGATTACACAGACACTTTTGCTCCAGTTTCTAGGCATGATACAATGAAACTTTTGCTTGCACTTGCTGCACAAAATGGCTGGTATGTGTTTCAATTAGATGTGAAATCTGCTTTCTTAAATGGTGTGTTGGAAGAAGAAATCTACATTGAACAGCCAGCAGGGTTTGATAATCAAAATCCAAATCAAGTGTATCTATTGAAGAAAGCTCTTTATGGTCTCAAACAAGCTCCTAGAGCTTGGTATAGTAGACTTGATGATCATTTGCTAAGCTTGGGATTTAAAAGGAGCATCAATGAGGTAACTTTATATGTGAAACATGTTGATGAACACGTGCTAATGGTCTCTGTGTATATAGATGATCTACTGATTACTGGTGGTAATGAGCAGCTGATAGAAGAGTTCAAATCAAACATCAAAGATACGTTTGAGATGAATGAGCTTGGGTTGATTTCTTATTTTCTAGGCATGGAAGTAATTCAGTCAAAGCAAGGAATTTTTCTATGTCAAAAGACCTTTGTTCAGAAGATACTAACCAATTTTGCAATGGAAAATTGCAAATTAGTTTCCACTCCTATGATACTTGGATTGAAACTGACCAAGGATGATGAAGCTCCCAAAACAGATGGGAAGACCTATAGAAGTTTGATTGGAAGCCACTTTACTTAACAATTACACGACCTGACATCTTGTTTGCTGTCAATTATTTATCTAGGTTCATGCAGGAGCCAAGTCAAATACACTTCATGGCAGCCAAGAGAGTTCTAAGGTACTTGCAGGGGACAAAAAATCTGGGCATGCATTTTGTCAAAAACTGTCAAAACAGGCTTATTGGATTCACTGACAGTGACTGGGGAGGAAGTGATGAATGCATGATGAGCACTTCAGGTTATTGCTTTGCATTAGGATTGAATGTATTTAGCTGGATTTCGAAGAAACAATCAGTGGTGGCACATTCCACAGCAGAGGCTGAGTACATAGCAGCATATGTGGCAGCCAAGCAATTGGTATGGTTGAGAAAAATGCTAAAAGATCTTGATTGTGATCAATCAAGTCCTACTGATTTGCTATGTGATAACATGTCAGCTATAGCAATTTCAAAGAATGCTGTGTTTCATGACAAAACGAAACACATGAAGATCAAATTTCATGCTCTAAGACAGTTTCAGCTGGAAGGTGAATTGGAGATGAAATATTGCAATACAAATGATCAATTAGCTGACTTGTTTACTAAACCATTAGCCAAAGGAAGATTCGAAGAGCTAAGGGAAAAGATTGGCATGTGCAGCCTTGGATCCAAGGAGGAGTGTTGAAATTCCTGGATTCCAAGACTGCTGAAGACAGGACACGTCTGTTGAAGAGTGAAGATGATGAGTCCTAGTTTGAGTCAAATTTCAATGTTAGATTAGTATTGAATTAGCTTGGTTGATTTGTTTTTGATTAAAGGTCATGTTGACCAAGTTTAGGATTGAGTTCAGTTTAATCTTAGTTAACAGATCATGTTGATCAATTAACTTATTAGGATTGAGTCAATTAGCTAAATAGGATTGAGTCCAATTTGAATTCTAGTTAATCATGTACAAGAAGAAGTTGTATTCAACTAAACCTCTTGTAATTTCTTTTTTCTATAAATAAAGAAGAGGGATGGCAGTAACCTCACATTGATTCTGCCCCTTATTATACAGAATTTAGTTCTTTGTGTTCTTCCCGTGTTCTTCATTTTCTGGAAATTCCAGATTTGAATCTGAACAGTGCATGTTCTTGGGCTTATCACAGTTGACTTTTGTTGACTTTTTTGTTTTAATTCCAACAATTGGTATCAGAGCAATTAGGATCTTAGGAGGGATTGTGTGAAACATGAGTATTTCCTTCTAAGTCATTGATCTTGAAAATTCTTGCCATACCAAAATCAGAAATTTTGGGGTTCATATTCTCATCAAGTAGTATGTTACCAGCCTTCAAGTCCCTGTGAATTATCCTCAATCTGGAGTACTTGTGAAGGTAGAGCAGTCCTTGAGCAATGCCTTCGATAATTTCGAAACGTTTCTTCCAGTCTAGCAGCTCCCTTTTCGATTCAACTGCATTCAAACATAACAGTGAATATTCCAGAAATGTTATTTGTCCAGGTTCAAAACCCTGCAAACACACATAGACTCGCTCACTTCATAGCATGTTGGGATGATTAACTTACCAAATATAAATGAATCTAAGCTTTTATTAGGCATGTATTCATACACTAACATTTTCTCTTCCCCCTGAATGCAGCAGCCTACGAGTCTGACAAGATTCATGTGTTGCAATTTAGCTATGAGTATAAGCTCGTTTTTGAATTCCACCAGCCCTTGTCCTGAACTTCTAGACAGTCTTTATACCGCTATCTCTCGCCCATCCGGCAATTTCCCCTGAAGTAAAACAGCTCTCAATTCAATACCTGGTCTGAGATATAAAGTTGACAAATTATTCAATCCTTTTCTTGAAGTAATTTTTAACAGACTACCTTGTAAACGGGTCCAAAGCCACCTTGTCCAAGTTTATTGTCTGCAGAAAAGGAATTTGTAGCCGCCATAATTGTTGCTGCTCTATATACCTTTAAATTATGGCCCTTGTTTCCATCATTTTCGAGTTCAGGCGTATCGTTCGTTGAATCCAATGTCAGCAACTCCTTTAGATACTTCTCTGCTCGGATTGATATGATAAAGTAAGCTAATCCCGGAATTCAACAAGTCTTGATGCTTATAAAAGCAAAAAC
Organism: Salix caprea; assembly: GCA_964035475.1. Classification (NCBI taxonomy): domain Eukaryota; kingdom Viridiplantae; phylum Streptophyta; class Magnoliopsida; order Malpighiales; family Salicaceae; genus Salix; species Salix caprea. Next base: position 2,155,935 of record OZ037743.1, read on the forward strand.
GAATCAGTAAATTTGTTTGTTATTTAGAAAATGTTACCTCTAAGTCTTCTCCTTTTCAGATACCACAAAAGTCCAGCGAGCCCCATCAGTGAAACAAATCCCACAGGAGCTAAAATAATCAATAACCGATTCGATTTCCCTACATCCACAGGAAATTTACTTAAGATGAATTACTTTGTTGGGCTTAAGAATGGTAACCATAAAACGAACGGAGAACTAACCTGGAGGGACTTGACCAGTAGAGCCTTGAACAATGATGTAGTATTGAATTGCGCTTCCACTCAGGTCTGGTGTAAAGTTTTCATAAAAAAACGTGCATCCAGTATTGTTGGCATTATTGCCTCTGGTAGTGACACCAACACATGAACAATTTTTCCAGCAGATGTCCATGCAATCACTAATGCTAAGACTAGAATTATCGTCCTTCGTAGGAATCGTGTCAACAAAGGAACCTGATCTCAATTCAAAAGTACTGTTCGTACTGCTCCTGCATGCCGGTCCTGACCATTTCTCGCAACCAGCATTTGTGTTATTTCCTTTGCATGATGTGGCCCCATATGCTAGGGGAGTAAATTTATCTACTATGTTCCCATCATATTTCATCTTCCACATTGAGAAAACCCTTTGATCCTGACGAGTAAATCTATTTCCATGAACTAGGAACATAAAGTAATCCTCGTCAGCGCTGGAAGATTGAAGAAAACTGTAGTCAAATGAACCTGTATTTAGAAATTTTTTTTCGAAACTAGTAATGTTCCTCAATGGTCCACTAGTCCAATAAGTCTCAGTTCGTCGCTTAACAACTAATTCATGTGTATCGCGCTCCCACTCCAATGTGAAAGCACCCGGAGCTGGGACTAAGTCACTCGTCCATGATGTGAGGGACCAGGTTTGGCCAGATGTAAGGTTCATACCTAACTTCATTGCAGGCAAGAATGTGTCGGTAGGATCATCAAAGCTTTGGCATAAAATACGATCGCTGCGAGAATTTGCATCTGTCAAAACAAAATTGCCTGTATCTTCCAAAACAGCTGTTAAAAAGGGTGGCTCGTTTCATTCTCGTCCCATATCCCCAGGTAGCAAGCACTCGACTCAGCAGAGCCAATCCTTACGAATCCTAAAGTGAAGAGCCCATTTCTGGAAACTAGAGTGTTGGAAGAATTTAGGGAATCACCACCTTGGTACAGTGTGTCTGCTGCCAAAGCGTGTGAGGCACAAAAGCAAACCAAAAGGAACCGGTAGATCCTTCTAGCCATGGAAGGTAACAGTCTTGAACAAGGAAGAAAAAGAGTAAGATGATGAGCTGTGTTTCATGATCTACCTTAAATTATATAAAAAACTGTAGCCACCAATTTTGACCAGCCGGTTCCAGTACAACGTTAGTCAATGAAATTGACCTCTCTTGGACTTTTCTCATTTCTTATTTAATAATATAATAAAAAAATGGCAAACACAAAAATCAAAATGTGTCCGCTGCTCAAGAAAAAGCATCACTTCAACGCTCAAAGATGTGATATAATGTTAATGGAATAAAATTTATATTATTTTTTAAATAAAATTTTTTAAATTTAAAATTTATATAGATTTATTATCATAATAAACGGTGATGAGATTCAACTTGTAATCGTTAAGTTAATAAAACTCTCATATAATATTAAAAAATCATTCCAGCTAAAAGTTTAAATTGTTAGGTGAATTTATATAATATGATTTATATTATTTACAACATAAAACCAAAATGATAAAGAGGATTTTCGAGGAAAGAATGCTTCTGCTAGCCATGGGAAAAAAAACCAGAAAAATCAAGACATATGATAGGATTAATATGTTTACGTTTTTTAGGGCTATGTTTATGTGATTCTGGAAGGGAAGGTGAAATTTCCTGAGTCGGTAGACTGGCCTTGTGTCCCCACAGGTTCTTGAAGGATTATGAGTCCATAAATGAGTCACTGCCCGCCGTGAACATAAAGTAATCCTCTTCAATGTTTGAAACATTAAGAAAACTATAGTCGAGCCCGGAATTTAGCCGATAAGCTTCAAAACTGCCATTGCTCGTCAATGGTCCACTTCTCCAATAAATCTCAGCTCGTCGCTTAATAACCAATTCCTGTCCACAGCGCTCCCACTCCAATGTGAAAGCACCCGGAGCTGGGACTAAGTCACTCATCCATGATGTGAGGGACCAGGTTTGACCAGTTCTATTGTTGATTCCCAACTTCATCAAAGCTTTGCCATAAAATACGATCGCTGCGAGAATTTGCATCTTTCAGAACAAAATTACCTGAATCTTCTAACGTAGCTGTTAACTTTGAGGTGGGAGATAGACTTGAATAAAAGTCAACAAGATCACCACCAGAGTATGTAACTTTCATGGTTCCTGAATCTCCATCTATTTCAAGAACTCCTGAATTATCTGCTATAGGTCTGTCTCTATTGGCTATCCAGATGGGGTGGCCTGTATCATTTTGGTAAAAATTCCCAAGTAGCTAGCATTGGACTCAGCAGAGCCAAGTCTTACGAATTCTAAGGTGAAGAGCTTATTTTTGGAGACAAGTCTACTTGGAAAACGGAGGGCCTCTCCACCTTGGTAGAGTGTGTCCGCTGCTAAAGAAAAAGTGGGACAAAAGCAAACCAAAATGATCAAGAGGATTTTGCAGGAAAGAATGCTTCTGCTAGCCATGGGGGAAAAAACCCAGAAAAATCTAGACATATGATAGGATTAATATGTCTATATTTTTTAGTATTATGTTTATGTGGTTCTGGAAGGGAAGGTGAGATTTCCTGAGTCGGTAGAGTGACCTAGTCTCCCCGCCCAGGTTCAATTTTTGCTGGCTAAGAAAATTGACTTTGGAATCCTTCTTTTCCCGGATTATGAGTCCATAAATGAGTCACTGCTGTAGCTCGACTATTATTTATGGAATCCAATCATGGTCTAGTATTGGATGAGCAATATTTTGGAAATATTAGATCCATTTCGAGCTTTTTTATGATTCAGAAACACTGCAAAATATGTTTCGGGAAATTTCTGTGTATACATGTTGGCACTTGTTATGCTTCTTGCAGCAGCAACTCTTTTTGAGTAAAAAAAATAATATAATATATTCGAACTTGTCAGATCTAAAAACAACTCGGATTATATATAAATATATAATAACATCGATCAATTTGGATTTATTTAGATTAATTTGTTAAATTTACAATCTAGAGCATGAAATTATGATAATCTTTTATAAATCAAATCTAAACAAATTAAAAATCTCAATTCCCAATCAACTCAATATTAAAGAATAAAATAATATATATATAAACTCAATTAAAAAACTAAAAAACACAACCTAAGTCATGATAACCTTATAAAAAATAAATAAAAACAAACTATCCCAAATACCCTAATGTTGACGGATGAAATTGATAAAAAAAAATCAATTAAGAAAAACACTAAAACAACTTAACCAGCCAAACCTATGATCGAAGTTATGAGATCAGGATAACCTCATAGAAAATAAATAATTAAAAATAACCCAAGTCAAACCAGGTTATTTAAAGAAGAACACAATAAAACAACCTGAGTCAACCCATATTAACTAGCAAAACTTGTGATTCATGTCATGAAAGCCAAATAACCTAATAGAAAATAAACTGAAAAAATACAAAACCCAATTCATAATCAATCTAATGTTTAAAAAAAAAATAAAAAAAAAATCAATTAAAAATAATCTTGAGTCAACCGTGTTAACATGATAAACTCACGAAACATGTTATAAGACTCAAACAATTATATAAAAAATAAACTATAACAAATCATAATACCTATATCTCTAATAAACAAAATATTAAAGTATAAAATAAAATAAAAAACATAGAATTTTTCTTAAACAAACCAAAAGCAAAAAAATAAAACAAAAAATAAATAAATAGTGTTCTGTGAAGCACCACCTCTTTTACGTATTGTTTTTGAATTAATAATAATCAAAGTTCAACATCGATCTTTGGTTCAATGTTGCTGAAAAATCACGCAAGAATTTTGCCTTGCAGTTGATTAATTTGTAGCTAAACCGACACCACGCGTATCCTTATCCTGTTCTTCTCATAAAAGTTTCATGGTGCAGCCTCAGAGATATCTTACCTGCTCTCCTATACGATACCTTTCGTTTCCTTAAATTTTCTTACGTGGCGGTTTGGTTGGGTAAGTTTCTCTGACATTTCAGCCTTTGAATAATCCTGCATGCATGCATGCATTGTATCAATCAAAATCATTTTTGGTCTGCATGAAGACTTATACGATGCCCACTATTTTCGAATTAATTACTTGTCTGAAAATATCATCTGATCACTGCACAAAAAATAAAAATAAAATTAACGAGAATTATGTAGTCAAAGCATCCGCTCCACTAATATGACAAATAAATCTATACTACCTTGTATGCTTATCTTTTATTAAATAAAATAAAGATAGTGAAATTTTAATTCATGACTGCTAAGTTATTAAGGCTCTAATATTATATTAAATAATCATTTTACTTAAAAATTTAAATTGTTAAACGAGATCTTATAATATAATTTAGATATTATAATATAATTTATATTATTATGAAAAGCTGAAAAGCAAACCATAATGATATGGAGGATTTTCAAGGAAATAATGCTTCTGCTAGCCAAAAAAAACAAAAAAATGTAGACATATGATAGGATTAACGAGCGAATTGCCCGCGCGATGTGCTGGGTTTTTTTTATCTATATAGAAAATTGATTGATTTTATGCGTGTTGTATTTTGTTATTTTAATATTCAATGAGTAAAATTATAATTAATAAAATCTGTTAGAAACGGGTGTTTTTTCCACCAAAAAATGATTGAATATTGCTACTACTAAAACTCTCTTGATAAAATCTGTTAGAAATGATTTTTTTTTATATGTAGAAAATTGATTGTAAAATTTATTGCTCATATTATTATATTAAAAATATTTTAGAATAATAATAAATAGGTCTCACATATTTATATATAAAAAAATAATTATTATTATTTTGAATGTCTTATCTATAATAATAAGAAATTGTAACACCTAACAATATTAAAAAAAAAAACTAAATAAATGGCAAAACAAAAATAAATATTATTAGATTTAAAAAAAATGAAATGAAGAATAAAAAAAGAGAAAATAGAAAATATCATTTTTGAAATGACCACCAACAAAAATTAAAATGTAAACATAAAAGAAAATAACCTTAATAATAGTAGAAATAATAAAAATTGATGAGACCATAATTATTGTTAGAGAAAAAAATTCCATAATTTTTTATTTTTATAATATTATATTTTTTATTTTTATAATATTATATTAAAAGTATTTCAGAATAATGATATTAATTTTTTTTCCAAAAAAGCTTAGGTCACACGCGCGCACAATATATATATATATAGTCTAACATATTTAAAAGAAAATAAAACTTAGAATTTTTGAATAATCATTAACACAAATTAAAATTTAAGGATTAAATTAAAAAAAAACCTAAACAATATAGAAAATAATAAAAAATAAAAATAAAAACTAAAAGTATATATATTCGATGAACACCATTGTGTGTGCAATAAAAATCATTAATTGCAAGGATAGATGCCCGCAAATGAAAACCATTGAGAGGGCAGCTAATTAATTCGATGAACACAATGCAAGAACTCATAAACAATGACGCAGGATAAATAGAAGTCACGAGTGGTATACCCGCGCGATGCGGCGGCTTTTTTTTATCTATGTAGAAAATTGATTGTTTTTATATGAATTGTATTTTATTATTTTAATATTTAGTTAGTATAATTATAATTGATAAAATCTATGTAATCAAAATGGAAAGTGACCCATATATTTTTTAATTGTAGATAATCTAAGTAATTTTTTTATTTTTTTTTAGTTTAATTTTTTCCCAAGTAATATTATATTTAAAATATTAAAAATGAAAATATTGTAAATTTGTTTTTAAGAAATAAAGCTAAACAAAATTTTTTTTATAAGATTTATTAATGATATTATTACATTAAATGTATTTAGGAATATTGATATTAATGTTTTTTAAGGAAAAAATCCTAGGTCATTTTTTTCCTCTCTCTATATATTTATAGGCGATAATATTCAATAAATTTTTTTTTATGTTATTCGATTAATTCATTATATTATTATATAAAATGTATTTAAGAATAATGATATTAATTTTTTTTATTCAAAAAATCCTAGGTCATGTTTTCTTCTCCCTATATATATTTCTATGCAATAATATTCAATAAATATTAGAACATATATTTAATGATAGACTAAAAATATTCAAGAACCTTTAACAAAAGATAAAAGAAAAAAAAAATACCATTGCTATTACTGTCAAAACAATAAAAATTATTAAATTATCCGGAGGGAAAAAAATATTAACAGAAGAGTAAGCAAGAAAAACAATTAAATTATTATTATAATAATAATAATAATAATTATATAATAATAATAATAATAATAATTATTATTATTATTGTGTTAAGTACAAAATTAACATTCGAATAGAAATGTTTTTTTATGTTAAATATAATTTGAAGGACAAAATTGAAATAAATCCAAGCATGGATACTAATGAAATTAAATAATTTGAAAGAAAACCGGAAATTAAAAGAATTAGGACCGAAATGAAACTTTAATTTATACTTAATTTGCATGGAAGGATAACATTGAAATAAATCAAAACTTTGAGACTTTAAAAAATATGGATTCCAGACCAATTTCCGAAATTCAAAGTCTGAGGACCGAAATGAAACTACAATATATACTTAATTTCAATTGAAGGACAAAATTGCAAGAAATCAAAACCTATATAATAACAATAAGGACCAAATTAAGACAATTCGAAGTGCAGGGACCGAAGTGAAAATTGAGAAAAAACAGCTGCGCTGACGTCAGCTTGCGCAGGAGGAGAGAGAAAACGGGTGACATTTTTCAAACGACCATTACACCGTCTACGGCCACCGTGGGATTACACGCGCCGCACCGGCGGGAAGATAACATCTATGACAATCATTCTAGACGCCGGTTGGGTATTTTTGGACGCCGGAAGACTCCGCACGCGCCGGCTGAACATCGCGTGAACGTTGCAAATGTCTGGCGCGTCCCGCGACGCGCGTGCAATAATTCGCCGGAAAGAATTTAAAAAAAGGGGTAATTTACGGGGGAGCCCCTCAATGGCAGAACGTGATTTTATCGTTTAGGGGGGCTAAAATCGTTATTTGCACTTTCAATTAAATATTAAATACTGAATGGACGGGGTGGTTGGACCGATCCGGTCCGGACCGAAACCGGTCAATGACCGTCTAGTCCCTGAAAATGGCGGCGTTTTTTGTCTTTTTCGGGGGCTAATTTCGTTAATACACTGTTTAAAATCGGAAAAAAAAAAAGAGGACCAACACCCGCGATGCACCGAGTGTTATTGTCAATGAACAGTGCCAATGTGTCTTGAGCAACAGTAATGAATAGTAATGGCGCGATGCCTTTTAGGTTATTTGACGAGTGGTATACCCGCGCGATGCGGCGGCTTTTTTTTATCTATGTAGAAAATTGATTTCTTTTATATGAATTGTATTTTATTATTTTAATATTTAGTTAGTATAATTATAATTGATAAAATCTATGTAATCAAAATGGAAAGTGACCCGTATATTTTTTAATTGTAGATAATCTAAGTAATTTTTTTATTTTTTTTTAGTTTAATTTTTTCCCAAGTAATATTATATTTAAAATATTAAAAATGAAAATATTGTAAATTTGTTTTTAAGAAATAAAGCTAAACACAATTTTTTTTATAAGATTTATTAATGATATTATTACATTAAATGTATTTAGGAATATTGATATTAATTTTTTTTAAGGAAAAAATCCTAGGTCATTTTTTTCCTCTCTCTATATATTTATAGGCGATAATATTCAATAAATTTTTTTTTATGTTATTCGATTAATTCATTTTTATTATTATATAAAATGTATTTAAGAATAATGATATTAATTTTTTTTATTCAAAAAATCCTAGGTCATGTTTTCTTCTCCCTATATATATTTCTATGCAATAATATTCAATAAATATTAGAACATATATTTAATGATAGACTAAAAATATTCAAGAACCTTTAACAAAAGATAAAAGAAAAAAAAAATACCATTGCTATTACTGTCAAAACAATAAAAATTATTAAATTATCCGGAGGGAAAAAAATATTAACAGAAGAGTAAGCAAGAAAAACAATTAAATTATTATTATAATAATAATAATAATAATAATAATTATATAATAATAATTATTATTATTATTATTATTATTATTGTGTTAAGTACAAAATTAACATTCGAATAGAAATGTTTTTTTATGTTAAATATAATTTGAAGGACAAAATTGAAATAAATCCAAGCATGGATACTAATGAAATTAAATAATTTGAAAGAAAACCGGAAATTAAAAGAATTAGGACCGAAATGAAACTTTAATTTATACTTAATTTGCATGGAAGGATAACATTGAAATAAATCAAAACTTTGAGACTTTAAAAAATATGGATTCCAGACCAATTTCCGAAATTCAAAGTCTGAGGACCGAAATGAAACTACAATATATACTTAATTTCAATTGAAGGACGAAATTGCAAGAAATCAAAACCTATATAATAACAATAAGGACCAAATTAAGACAATTCGAAGTGCAGGGACCGAAGTGAAAATTGAGAAAAAACAGCTGCGCTGACGTCAGCTTGCGCAGGAGGAGAGAGAAAACGGGTGACATTTTTCAAACGACCATTACACCGTCTACGGCCACCGTGGGATTACACGCGCCGCACCGGCGGGAAGATAACATCTATGACAATCATTCTAGACGCCGGTTGGGTATTTTTGGACGCCGGAAGACTCCGCACGCGCCGGCTGAACATCGCGTGAACGTTGCAAATGTCTGGCGCGTCCCGCGACGCGCGTGCAATAATTCGCCGGAAAGAATTTTAAAAAAAGGGTAATTTACGGGGGAGCCCCTCAATGGCAGAACGTGATTTTGTCGTTTAGGGGGGCTAAAATCGTTATTTGCACTTTCAATTAAATATTAAATACTGAATGGACGGGGTGGTTGGACCGGTCCGGTCCGGACCGAAACCGGTCAATGACCGTCTAGTCCCTGAAAATGGCGGCGTTTTTTGTCTTTTTCGGGGGCTAATTTCGTTAATACACTGTTTAAAATCGGAAAAAAAAAAAAAAAAAGAGGACCAACACCCGCGATGCACCGAGTGTTATTGCCAATGAACAGTGCCAATGTGTCTTGAGCAACAGTAATGAATAGTAATGGCGCGATGCCTTTTAGGTTATTTGATAATGATAATAATATAATAATTATCATTCGCCATTACAATTCAATGCAATGAAATTTGAAGCAGCAAATCACGCACCCCAATCCACAGTGGATCTGGGTGTGCGTGAATAGTAGATCTACATTAAAACAACGATCTACTTTAGTTTCTTTACTAATAATATGTCTATGTTTTTTAGGGTTATGTTTATGTGGTTCTGGTTGGGAAGGTGAAATTTCCTGAGTCGGTAAAGAGGCCTTGTGTCCCCACAGGTTCTAGAAGGACTATTATTTATGGAGTCCACTCATGGTCTAGAATTGAGTGAGCAATATTTTGGAAATATTAGATCCATTTCCAGCTTTTTTATGATTCATGTTATAAGACTAAAATAATAAACCAAAACAAATCATAACACTTTTCTCTACTAAACAAAATATTAAAGAATAAAATAAATAAATAAAAATACCCATGAAACATGTTATACGACTAAAATAATAAACCAAAACAAATCATAATACTTTTCTCTACTAAACAAAATATTAAAGAATAAAATAAATAAATAAAAATAGATTTTTATGAATTTGTAGCTAAACCGACACCACGCGTATACTTATCCTGTTCTTCTCATAAAAGTTTCATGTTGCAGCCTCAAAGAAATTTGACTTCTTGTTCTCCTACACGATATCTTTCGTTTCCTTAATTTTTCTTACTTGGTGGTAAGTTTCTCTGACATTTCAGCCTTTGAATAATCCTGCATGCATGAATCAAAATGATTTGTGGTCTGCATGTTTCTTTGGAAAATATGAAGACTCTAATTATCATAAAACAAGACAAAATGCATTGGCTTGTCAATTGAATTAAAGATCTAAGACTTTTCTGACATATATAGTTCCTAACACATCCACTTTCCTGCTATATATAAATGATTTAATTTTTATTTTTAAAAAATTATTTTGTTATTAGTATAGTAAAATGATAAAAAAAAACAATAAAAAAATGATTTAAAATGAAAAAATAAAATAATTTAAATTTTAGAGATACTCAAGCACTCCTTGCTCTTTGATTCTAAATTTTTAGTTTTGCTATTTATAGTATCACATTATAAATTATCATTCTTTTTATTAAAAAAATTGAAAAATATTATGGTGCTTCACAGTTTTTATGAATAGTGAAGCACCTTATTATTTTCTATTTTTTTCGAATTTCCCCCTTTTTTTTCTTTTTTTTTTATTCCACATTCCAAATTTAGAAACTAGTATTGCTCCTCGATGGTCCACTAGTCCAATAAATTAAAGACCCCCTCCTTCCCTTTAGGATCCCATTCCAAAGTGAAAGAACCAGCTGGTGTTGGGACTAAGTTGCTCAACCACGACATTAGGGACCAGGTTTGTATGGTTGATACCTAACACAAACCTTCTCCATCAGTCCAGTTGGCCACCAGAATTTGTATCTTTGAGAACAAAATTGCCTGAATCTTCTAAAACAGCCGTTAAATTGGTGGTGGAAGATGAACTCGAGTAAAAATCAACAAGATCACCACCAGTGTAGGGGAGTTTCATATTTCCTGATCCATCTATTGCGAGAACCCCTGAATTTTCTGCTATGGATTTGTCTCTGTTGACTAGCCAAAAAGGGTGGCTCGCGTTGTTGTTGTAACATATCCCCAATTGCTAACATTCCATTCACTATTTTGATGTGTTAATATTAAAAATTATTTTTAAAAAATAAAAAATAATTTGCAGATTAATCAAGGTTAATGTTTTTCATTCACTTTTGAAAATACACAATGAATGAAAAGAATGGTCTTCCGTTAAGGTATTTCATCCTTTTCTTTTTATTTGCATAATAGAATAACATTTATACCCTTGTTTGCTAAAAAGTGACCATGCAAGAGGGGTTTATTTATCTATCAGTTCAATTTTTTATTTATTTAGAACAATGAAATGTATTGAGTTAATAATTGTGTAGTTGTAAAGCAAAAATAAATGACTCGATACATCGAGAATCACTAATAAATATATTGAGCAAAATATCAGAAAGGTAGGCTTTGATATCACATGTTAAACACTTTATATAATTGAATGCTAAATACACATAGCAATTGAAATTTAGATTATAAATACCTCCCGTCATTTTTACTCAAATTCTGAAAAAAATTTCCCAATGCAATAGCAGCATAGCTTCAAAATAAAAGAAAAATTTTCTAAGAGAAACCTTCTAATCTATGTCTACTAATAGTCGTAGATGGAGCACATAGGTTATTATTTATAGGTAGATCAAAAACCGCTCTCATCAATTTGTTAGCTAATTTTCTCCTCTTGTCAAAGAAAAAATTAGGCAATTGATCTCCACGATCAATCTCTATGATCATGGGTTTGAATAAACAACAACATGGTGTGTCATCAGGGGCATAATGGTAATTTCTCACATATTTAACTTGTGGTTGGATCTTAACTTGGTTAATAGGTTATATTGAGTTTAATAACTTTTTCAAATAAGTGAAAGTTTATTCGATTAACTTATTGAATTAATTCACAATTGAATTAAAACTCGAGCAAGATCCAATACAAATCAGGCTAGTTCAATTCAGGGACTAAAAAATAACATAAATGAACTTGTGTATAAAAAGTTATTTTTGAACATGTCAAGGGATTTAAATTGTATGAATTATATTATTTTAAAGATTGAGGACCTAAGTGTATTTTATATAAACTCTCTGGTATGTCTTCCATGTTTTACGCCTTTTTTATTTTATTCAATTTTCTTTAATTTCACTCTTAACTAAAAAATCAGAAGCATTTGTCTTCAATCATGGTCAAATAGCAAGAAATATAACTTAAGGACTAAAATATTGCAAGCTTCCAAATATAATCAGGATCGAACTTGCTGACTCTGTGGATTGAGAATGAAAGGTCAGGTCGAGTGAATGCCAAATATTGCAAGCTTCCAACAACCCGTCTATAGAGAGAAGGATTAGAAAACTTAGCTCCTTCAATGGTAGAGAGATGTTAGTTAGTGGATATAGGACTGGAACAAGGCTTTCCTTCAGCCATATGTGTTTTGTCCAGAAGTTCAGCCACATATTTGCGTTGAGTGAGATACAAACCATCAGTTGTGCGCAAAACCTCTACCCCCAAAAAGTAGCTAAGATTACCAAGTTCTTTAACAGCAAAGTCAGAATGTAAGTCCTGAATAATCTGATGGATGGCGGCACTAGAATTGTCTATGATGGTAATAACATCAACATAAATGAGAATTAAAATTTGAACATCATGCTTGTGCCAAATAAATAAAGGGTTTGCTTTGCTAGCAATAAAGCCAATAGCCTGTAGCTAATCTGTTAGCCGAGAGAACCAAGCTCGTGGAGCTTGTTTTAGGCCGTAGATGGAATTGGGGATGGATATAGCCTTGAGGTTGAGCCATATAAACTTCCTCTTCCAAATTACCATGTAGGAATGCATTTTGGATATCAATTTGTTGAATCTTCCAGTTATGAGAAATAGCCAAGGACAGGACAATATGAATTTAGCATGCTTGACAACAAGGCCGGATGTCTCATTAAAATCAATCCCTTCTTGTTGATGAAAGCCCTTGGCAACTAACCTAGCCTTAAACCTCTCTATGGAACCATCAACCTTTCTTTTGACTTTGCATACACAGCGACAACCAACGATATTGGCATTAGGAGGAGGAGCAATTAAGGACCAAGTCCCATTGCGTAGAAGAGCATCAAACTCAGCATTCATTGTTGTTCGCCATTGTAGGGACTTGACTTCTTCACTGTAACAGGATGGTTCAAGTTCAAAAGAGTGAAGAGAGGTAAGTAATGCTTTAGGAAGAGGATACCTTACAAAAGCATTAAAGGGTGCTTTTGGTTTAAAAATATTGTTTCGTGACCTTGTAGTCGTGGCATGGGTGCTGGTATTGCCTTGCAATACGGTAGGATTTATGGTGGATTGAAGTGGAGGCTCTGAAAGATTAGAGGGAATTGGCTAGTCAGCAACATCAATGCCTGGCGTATGCCTTATAGGTAGTGCATTGGTTGTTCCTACAGATTGAGACACTAAAGGAACATAATCATTAGTAGATGAGAGACTTGGAGTTTGCATATCATTAAGACTGGTAGGTATTGAGACAGGAGGAAAGAAAGGCAGCGTGACATGTATGGAAGAGCTGGAATTTAAAGATAGAAGAGAGGAACCATTTGGCTGGTAAGGAAATGAACTTTCATCAAAAATTATATGGCGAGACACATAAACACGTCCAGTTGATAAATCAAGGCACTTGTAACCATGATGATTAACACTGTAGCCAATGAAGATACATGATTTGCTTCTAAAATCTATTTTATGTTTATTATAGGGTCGAAGATTTGGCTAGCATGCACACCCAAAGACACGAAAGAAAGCAAAATTTGGAGTTCGATTATAGAGTACTTCATAAGGGGAGAGATTTTTTAGGATGGGTGTTGGTAAGTAATTAATCAAAAAAGTGGAAGTGGTAAAGGCATCTTCCCAATAAAACAGTGGTAAATTTAAGTGTGTGAGTAAACTAAGACCGACTTCAACAATTTGTCTATGTCTTCGTTCAATGGAACCTATTTGTTGGTGAGCATATGGGAATGCAATACGATGAGCTATACCAGTTGTTTGAAAATAATTATGAAGTCTACGATATTCACCACCCCAATTTGATTGTATGACCTTTATTTTATGATTAAATTGTTTTTCCATGTAAAATTGAAATCACAGAAAAATATGATAAACATTAGATTTGTGTTTCATTGTAAATAACCATAAGAATTTAGAATAATGATAAAGAAAACTAACATAGTATCAAGCACCGGTAGTTGAGACTACAAGTGCTGGACCCCAAACATCGGTAAAAATTAAGTCTAATGGATTTTTGGAAATATAATTTGAATTATTAAAAGGCAAAGCATGAGTTCTTGCTAATTGGCAATCAGGGCACATAGAGTGCCTTTTGATTTTATCAACTGGCAGTTTATTAGAGAACAAAACACATTGAACAATTGGAGAAGCAGTATGACCATGGCGATGATGCCACTGATCAAATATAATGCGAGCACTTTAATAGGTTTTAGGAGGAGAATTTTTGGCTAAGAAATGTTATAACCCATTACTAACATGGTCGCGATGAAGGAAGATCCCTGAGTAACCCTTCACAAGAAAATATTGACCAAGAAATTCAAAGTAAACATTATTATCCTTGCAGAATTTATGGATAGAAAGCAATTTTTTCTAAATCTGGGGAACGTAAAGAACTTGGTTCAAGACAAAAGTGTGAGAAGAAGTATGTGTTAGAGTATAGAAGAATATTCTAGAATAGTATAATGTGTATAAATAGAGAAGTTTACACACAACAATTGTATGCAAAACAGAATTCAATACAACACAATTTAAATTTCAGTTTCCCTCTCTTTTCTCTCTTCTCTCTCTTCCCCTTCTCTAAACTAATTCTTCTCTCTTCCCCTTCTCTAAACTAATTCTTCTCTCTTTTAATTATCTGTAAACTCTCAATCCTAACATGGTATCAGAGCAATTTTATGCTAGCGCATGATTTGATCCAATCTTCTGCAATCTGATCCTTCAATGGATCATTCAAAAAAAAAAAAAAAAAACAGCAGCAGAGCAAGCGCCATCGGAAAGAGGAGTGAACAATTAAGCAACAGAGAAGCAGCAAAGCAAACACAGTTTCCTGTAAGTTTACCTCAATACAGTCTTCTGCTTCTGCGAATTTGATGTTTTCTTTAAAGCTCGATTAGCTCTTTGACCAGCGTGTGTCCTTGAGTTGGAGAACCTCTGTTTCTGCTACTTTCATTCTCTTCCTTCGAATTGCTCTTTCAATAATAGTTTCAGTCTCTGTGATTTCCTCTGTTCTTCCAACTTTCAATATTAAAAAAAAAAAAACTGGATCGGCTCCTTCAGCTCCAGATTCAGGTCGACGGAAATCATCTGCACAGTATGTCACAACGTGCAGAGAAATTTACTATAGCCTATCTTACAATCTCTACTGGATCCACTCATCTCAATCAAAGCTTCACTAAAAAAAAACAAAAAAAAACAGAAGCAATCAGCAAAGTGACCTTCACACTGGATAGCAGCAACTCGATCTTGTCAGCATTAGAGAAGCAGATTCGTAAATGTTTTTCATGTTCTCGGCTGGTAATTTCCAAGTCAAATAATGCCCGGGTCTCCTCAAACTCAGTTGGTTCAGCATCCTTGTCCTTTTGGATCTTCTTCTTTGTGGTGAACATCTTCACAGATCAAAGCATCAACGAGAAGAAGAAGTCGTTCTGGCTGGTGTTGGTACTGCTGCGTGAGAGAAGCTTGAGTTGGTGAAAGAGTAACCAGAAGTGAAACCAAATTGGATGGGACCCAAAGTGACAATCCAAACGCAAGCAACGACAGAGACAGAGGTATCACGAATGACCTGAGAAGAGGCCCTCATGCTAGATTGTCTTGAGCTCATACAGACTACGAATCAGCTCTGCTTCATTTTGTATGTTAAGGCAAGATGAATTGCAAAGTTTTGGCAGAGAAGAGAGAAGTGGCTGAGGCGGCTGAGAAGAATTGGTTGTGAAATGTTTTGTAGGTTTTGTGTGCTGTGTCGTTTATGTTGTGGTGTGCCGTTTTATGCCTATCATCCTACCGTTTTTGATAAAGATATCAAAAAAAAAAAAACCAAAAAACCAAAAAAAAAAAAGAGATTAAGAAAAACTTAATCCAATGAAGAAGAAGAAGAAGAAAATGAATTCTTACACAGATTAAGAAATTCATCGGCAAATGAAAAACTTCAGAAAAACTGAAGAAGCCAAATGAAATCCTTCAGAAAAACTGAAGTAGATAAATGAAATTCAAACCCATTCTATCACCTCTCTTACCTCCCATTTCTTTTTTCTCATCCCTCTCTTCTCAAAGTCTTACAGAGACAAATGAAATTCTGGTAAAGAAATAGACCAATGAAATTCCTTCTCTTCTCTCGTTTACATACTGTTTGTCAAAAGAATTAAGTACTCTTGTATTTCATTTTCATTGTTGCAATCTCATGCTTGGTTTATCAAAGCATGAGATTGAGGGGGGATGTTAGAGTATAGAAGAATATTCTAGAATAGTATAATGTGTATAAATAGAGAAGTGTACACACAACAATTGTATGCAAAACAGAATTCAATACAACACAATTTAAATTTCAGTTTCCCTCTCTTTTCTCTCTTCTCTCTCTTCCCCTTCTCTAAACTAATTCTTCTCTCTTTTAATTATCTGTAAACTCTCAATCCTAACAGTATGAAGAGAGGAATTGCCAGTTTTAGAGATATGCAAACCTTGAGCATTGCCAACTTGTAGTTGATCTGTATCGGTGTAGTCATCACTTTTCAGATTCAGATTAGCCAGATCATGAGTAATATGATGAGTTGCACCTGTGTCGGCATGCTAGTCATTTTCCCAGCCGTGTGTTGCAAGAAAAGCTTGTTTATTTGGAGGAGAAGAAGAATGCTGATAGGTTAGATCAAAACGATGGTAGCATTTGCAAGAAGAATGAAAAAGCATTATTTTGATGCATTTCCAAATGAAAAGCACTTTAAAAAACAACCACAACCACACTACCAAACAGACACTAAACTGGTTTGATAGATCTCTCATGTTTTTATATATAATAAATCTAGACACTAATACTGATTTAATTTTATAATTAAATTGTTTTTATATTAATTTTAACTTCAAACTATCTCAATACCTCATCAACGATGACTTCTGTTAAAAATAATTAACAAAAAATATTTTTTTTAGATAATGTCTTTTCTTTTTATAAGAGTATAGTTTTGCTAAAAGAAATTGTAAAATTAATAAAAAGAAAAGATAACTTCATGGTACTCATAGCATTTTTATTTGGAGCAACGTTGTCACTGCCATTTTGTTCTGTTTTGTGTGTAATGACTAAAGTATCTTGTTTTAGTTTAAAAATTAAAATAGATTTGATCTTACTCAAAATCTTGATTGTTTTGTAAATTTCTATCGGAATATTTCAAATCTATTTTGGCCAAATAATATTTTTTTTCTTGTTTTTATAAATGCGATATTAATCATATCTCTCATTCTGACCGTCACATTAAGTTGAAATCTTAGAATAAGTCTTTTAATAAACTGTTATATCTCAAATTAAGATTTTAGGGCAATAAATATTTAGAAAGGTATCGCAAGATTCACAATGATATTTTTATAATTTTGTTCAAATTAGTAAGTTTGTTTTGAAAGGTTATATTTTCTGTTTTTTTTATTGATTTCTGCTTCTCAGTTTCATCACTCAACAATAAGTTTATTAAGAAGCAAGTTTTATAATTTGTTTTGTTTTGTTTTATTTGGTGTTTTTATAATCTCATTACCCGAGTCATGAATTTAAAATGTTAACTCAAAGTTGACTTGAGTTAATCCAGTTTGTTATCGTCTCAATATGTTCTTCATAAATAAGTCATATTGACTCTCTTTTTATGTCAAACTATATTTGTATCAGTTGTCCAAATTGTCTTTGGATCCATGTCATATCGATTCAACTTTTACTTATTTACTTATGTTTTAAATTTGAATTGCATATTTTAGGTTGATTTGTCTTTGGATTTAAATTTAAATTATATTTGATAAATTAATACACACACATGAACAACACAACCTCAAAACATTGCGCTGATCTGTATCGGTGTAGTCATCACTTTTAAGATTCAGATTAGCCAGATCATGAGTAATATGATGAGTTGCACCTGTGTCGGCATGTTAGTCATTTTCCCAGCCGTGTGTTGCAAGAAAAGCTTGTTTATTTGGAGGAGAAGAAGAATGCTGATAGGTTAGATCAAAATGATGGTAGCATTTGCGAGCAGAATGACCATGTTTTCTGCAGACTTAGCACACAAGAGAAGAGGAATTATATGTGTGAGTTCTGCTGTGGGAGAAAGCACCCCCTCCATGATAGTTGTTATGATAGCCTCTACCTCGATAACCATGTCTCCTCCTAAAGTTGGAAGGTTATGGTTGTCGCTGAACAATATTGGCTTCAACAAGTGGTGCATGAATAGATTGATAATGATGATTTGGACGAGATTCTGTAACAATTAGAAGAGAATATACCTCCTCAAGAGTGACTGGATCATTTTGGGCATAGATGGAGGAGACAAAGTTGTCATATTCATGCCCTAACCCAGCAAGAACATAGGAAATGATGTCATCACAGCGGAGAGGTTGGCCAGCCATAACAAGTTCATCAACTAATCGTTTGATCATTAAGAAATAATCATTGGCAGATTGACTGCCCTTATTTGCATTAGTAAGTTGAGTTCGAACCTGAATGGTACGAGCTCGAGATTGGGAGGAGAAGTTTGTTTCAAGTGCTTGCCAAATTGATGAGAAGTGGCAATAAGAGACGATTAGAGCTAAAACACCCTCAATCATGGAAGACATGAGAGTGCTGAGAATTAGACTGTCCTACCGCAGCCATTGAAAATGCACAAGATTTGAAATCTGAGTGAGTGTACCTGTATCAAGATGCAAGGTATCAATCACTTTTGGAGGAGGAATGAGCGTACTGTCAAGGTAGCCATACAGGTCTTGCCCACGAAAATAGTGTACTAATTGTATCTTTCAAAGAGGATAATTATCAGGATTCAACTTTAGTGAAACAATATTAGAGATTGGGAATATTGTGGGGATAACAGAGGAGGAGGTAAGGGTTGTAGTGGACGAAGGAGGAGAGACAGACATGATGATGAGATGCTAGTCTTTTTGTGGCTTTGATACCATGAAAACTTGAAAAGCCAGTGAATATGAACAATATATTTTTCACGTTAAATTCTGCTAATACATAGTTACACTTTAAGAGTTTAGATACAACATAATTATCGCAATAGAAAAATCTTATCAACAGTCTTCCTAGTCTCCTTCATGATTTCGCTTGATTTGCTGAGCAGGCTGGATTTACTTGATTTGCAGCTTATCAATAGTCTTCCTAATCTCCTTCCTGATTTCCCTTTTATTGATAGCTGGATTTGCTGAGCAGTTCCATATTTTCCTCAACACCAAATCACCAATGCTTCAGAAAACGATAAAAAAGTTTTTAAAAAAAGATAAAAGAATAAATTGAAAACAAACAGGTTAAAATCAGAAATGCATAATGGATTCACCATTCTATCCAACATCGAGTATATTTCTCTCGTTTCTGGACAACATGGATCCCCAACAAGAAACTCATGGCCATCAACCTTGACTGAGCTACAACCTGCTGGTACATTTTTTACTCCAAGATCTTTCATATTCCGACTCACCCTGTTGACATCCACCCATCTGCTGGCAGAGGCATATATTCGCGAGAAGTGTGTGCGTGATGGAGTGCCTTGATTCAGTTTTCACTAGCAATTTGAACATTTTTATTATGCTAAGAATATATAGGGCTAATTTTCTAGTTTTCTAGTTTTCTGTGTCAGCTCTGCAAATTTTGAGGACAAATAATCCATCTAACGCTCTAACCTCTATCTCGCATTCATAGTTGACATCGTAACATTATTTATGGAACCACACTCTGCAGGCCTGCTGGAGCTCGTTTCTTCCACAGTACTTCTTGCACTGGAAAATGCTGGCTGTTTAGGAAGTCGTAATTGTGCTTCACTTGTCAGCATTATTATGACATCTGACGTATTTGGCCTATCCATTGCATTATCTTCCACACATAGCAAGCCCACATGAATGCATCTCAAGACCTGGTCTTTAGAGCAAGTTTCTCTTAGTATTGGATCCACCAGCTCAAATGGGGTTCCTGCTTTCCATAGCCCCCATGCCTGAATCAAGTTTACGTTTAATTTAAAATTTAAACTTATGCAGCTAGCAATGTAGAATTGATGAGATGGAATGAAATGAACTCACATATCCCACAAGATTGAGCGGGTGACCGTCTATTTCAAGGAGGCCATGGATCTTTCTACCACTCACAATTTCCAGCAGTAGAACAAATCAGTAAATTTGTTTGTTATTTGGAAAATGTTACCTCTAAGTCTTCTCCTTCTCAGATACCACAAGAGTCCAGCGAGCCCCATCATTGAAACAAATCCCACAGGAGCCCCATCATTGGATTTAAATTTAAATTATATTTGATAAATTAATACACACACATGAACAACATAACCTCAAAACATTTCGCTGAAATGCTTCAAAATTAAAACTCACTATTCTAATTTTAAAAAACAACTACCAATCAGGACAAAATTAATAACCTTAGTTTGAAAATGAGATTGAATATTTTTTCTGAAAATTTATTTATTTTTAATATTTTTAAATTATTTTAATACACTAATGTCAAAAATAAAATTTAAAAAGTAAAATAAAATTTTAATATATTTTTAAACAAAATATACATTACAAAAAACTATTTCTAACTAAGAAGGTATTTGGTAGTGTGGTCCGATTGGTGGTATGAAAAAAGTTGGTGTTTTAGTGTTTGGTAAAGATGAAAATGCAGAAAAAATTTGGTGGGTCCCACCTTTAAAAATCAATGAATCTGCTTTTGATGAAAAGCATCTAAGAGAAACACAAAAATAACCGTTGGAATTTAGTTCCAAATCAAACCCTCGTTTCTTCTCCTTCACACACCACAAGCACGGACAAACAAAACTCAAGAACGATTATCACCCTCGTTTCTGCTCGCTGTGCAGCATGGGCTGCCTAAAAGAATGAGGAAGTGTTTCTGGAGAGGGGGGAGTATTTTGAGAGAGGGGCAGGGGGCCTGCTGGAAAGAGAGGGAGGAAGTCATTCTGGAGAGGGGGAGAGTATTTTGAGAGAGGGGCGGGGGGTCTGCTCGAAAGAGAGGGGGGTGGCAGGGGGGTGGGGGGTGGGGGGTGGCGGGGGGGGGGGGGGGGGTGGGGGGGTTCTGGAGAGAGAAGAGGGGGTGTATTTTGAAAGGGGGGCAGTTAGGGTTCTGGAGAGAGAGGGGGGAGTGGAATAATATTACTTATTGTATTTTATTAATATTAAAATAATCTAAAAATCTAAAAAAATTAATTAAAATATAAATAAATATATTAGAAGAAGATCAAATATAACTTTTATCTCGCAATTCTAATTTTGTTTCAGATGATATTTTACTAGATGTTGTTTCTCGATCAAATAGTCAGGGATCGTAGAGGCATTCACATATCGATTTAGTTCGTAATGAAATTACAAGTGGTTTGACAAGAGAATAAAAACAAATGTCTAATTTACTTGAATTATTAATTATATTTTATTGTTATGATTATTAATCTAAAATATTTAAAAAACAATATATATATATATATATATATATATATATATATAACCATTAAATTCCGCTAGAGTTCGCATCACTCTTGATTCTCTCTATGGAGATATGTCCCAATCTCCAGTGCCATAACTAAATGGAGCCCTCATTCATAAGACTTCTCTTTATGTCAATGTGTTGTATGTAATGACAAATAATTGTTTTCAAAGTTGGGATCTAGATCAATTTTAAATAAACCATCAATTTTTTTCCACCACCAACAAAGTTTTTACCTTTAAAAATACTAAAGGTTGAATTGATAAACAAAAAATCATAACCAATAATATTCAATTTTGAAACAAATATTAAGTTTCTTGAAAAATAGGAATAAAAAATACATTATCCAAATCCAAAACATATCTGGATTTTAAAATTAACCTAAATGTCCTAACCAGCTCAACTTGAGAAAACAATTTATTTCAATAATATACTCGTTGTTCATGGTTTGTTGGTTTCCTTGTGTTGATAAACCCCTTTATTGTGTTGACAATATGGATAGTAGAACCAGAATTAATCCACCATGTATTACTAGGAGTCTCAACAAAAAAAGATTCATGACAAACTAGAGATATGATAACCTTTCTTTTTGAGCCATCTTTTGTATTTCTGGCAATCTTTCTTCATATGCCCACTTTTCTTGTATAAGAAACAAGCATCCTTCTTGACATTTTTCTTTATTGACAACTTGTTATCCTTCTTGGGTTTGTGAGCATTATTGCCTCTCTTGTTATTTTCCTTATCATGTGTAGCCATATGTACACTTAGAGGCTTCCCATTCTTTAACCTCTTCTTTTCTTGAACACACATGATCAGAAATTCATTTACTGACCACTAGCCCCTCCCTATGCAGCAGACGGGCCATGAAGGGTCGTCCCAGCTCTCATCACTGGCCCATGAGGGTCGTCGGTCACAAGATGGAAGAGGCTAGTGGCCTCTCCTTTTGTCAGTTCATCTATCAGTTCAATTTTTTTATTTAGAACAATGAAATGTATTGAGTTAATAAATGTTTAACTATAAAACAAAACAAAAATGACTCAATACATCGAGAATCACTAACAAATGTATTGAACAAAATAGCAGAAAGGTAGACTCTTATATCACATGTTAAACACTTTATATAATTGAATCCTAAATACACATAGCAGTGAAAATTTAGATTATAATAGAAATTTTGTTCAAGTCATTTTTGTTCAAGCTCCGAAAATAATTCTCAATGCAGCAGCAGAACAGCTTGAAAACAATAGAAACATTTTCTAAGAAAAACCTTCTAATCTATGCCTACTAGTGGTCGTAAATATAGCACATAGGTTATTATTTATAGATAGATCAAAGACCTCTCTCATCAATTTGTTAGCTAATTTTTTCCCCTCATCAAGGAGAAAATTAGGCAATTGATCCCTATCACGATGATGATTTCTTCGCGCTTTGCGCCCTGCCGTCCCCTGATTTGGGGAGACAATGGCGCGTGGTGAAATAGTGGTGTGTTTATAGTCGTAAAAATTACAGCTATAATTATCAGGAGTCACCACCTAATATTACGGTCACTAGGAAACCTATTGGTCTGCGAGAGTCTAGGTAAGGGGACTTGTTGTGCAAGGAGAAGACGCATCACCCCCAGTGCACCCTACCTTAGGAAAGCTGCATTGTTATTTAATTGTTTTTCTAAGTTTGATTTTTTTGTTGGTCTTTTCTAATGTTCGATGTAGATCTCTCTTCGTGAGAGAATCTCTACCTCATTGCGAGTTAAAAGACTAATACACTGCATTTTCAAAAAAAACATTTTTCCCACGGGTGTACTTTACAATGTAATTTTACACTGCGGTTAAAAAACTTAGATAAGTTTTTACATCGCCGTTAAAATTACAATGTGATTTTACACCGCAGTTAACTATCGTGGTGTAAAATTATATTGTAAAGTACACACGTAAATAAGAAAAAGTTTTTTAACTGGGGTGTAAAATTATATACCGAACGAAACTGTAATTTTTTAGAGCACTAAAACAGACAAAGCATTGAAAAAGCAAAATACTGATGGAGAAATAATAATAATTGTCGTAACCCAATTTTTGGGTTACTCCCCAAAATAAAATAAAAATGACAAAAATAAAATAAAAAGAGCTGGCATGGGTAGAAAAATCAATGTGGAAATTGTGGTTGTTGTCACAAGTATACAGATTTAAGGCAAAAATAATTTATCGTTGGATGAATCTGTGTAAAAACTAAGTTAAACGACATAATTATATTTTTTAAGGGTTGATTCGATTTAATAGTCGATAAATTTAAAGTTTAATTATGATCGGGAATTAATTTAAGGTCCAATTGAAGGATTTAATTAAGTGCAAGGACTTAATTATACTTTAAATTGGTCAAATTAATTTTATTAAGGACTTAGTCAATGAGAAATCAATTTCTTGAATTTAACTCGGGCTCAATTGATGAGAATGGAATTTTCGGAGACCGATTTGAATTTTTAAGTCAATAATGCGAAATCAGGGGCCAAATTGAACGAATTGAGAATTTAACCGTCAATTGAGGGTTAAATCGCGCAATCGGAAACCAGAGACTAAAATAAAAAAAGGCGCGCACATTTAAGGTTGCTGTTGAAATTTTGACGGGGATACAATTGCATAAAATTAAAAGTTAAAAACTAATTGGGGGTGCAATTGAACCAATCAAACATTGAAGGACTAAATTGCAAAATCAAAACTCTGCAACCCACAGCCTCTGCAAATTTGCAGAGGCCGTGGCAACCAACGTCCTCTGCAAAGAATTTGCAGTCTGCAAATTCCTTGCAGAGGCAGTCTGCAACGAATTTGCAGAGCAGCCTCTGCAAATTCAATTTGGCAGTCTCTGCAATTATTTGCAGAGGGCAGAGGCAAGAGCCGCCTTTGCCCCTATAAATAGAAGAAGGAGAATCACAGAAAAGGGGAGGAGAAAAGAAAAAGATTAGGAGGCAGGAGGAAAACTGAAAAAAAAAAAATACAGATCAGTGAGGAGCAAAAAACAGAGAGAAAAAGGAGAGATTCTGAAAAATTTGCAGAGAATTTTGGCAAAGAAAACAAGCATAAAAATCACCTCTCATCCCCGTTGCAGCTCCCCTCTCTTTCTCTGCATGCTTCTCTCTACTCTTCTCAGCCATTGCAGGTAACTCTCTCTCTCCCCGACCGAGTTTTCTCTCTCTACAAATAAAATCCAGTTGCAGCTCCAGCTAGAAGCTCCTCCTTATCTCCCTCGACAGAAGCTCCAGACCAGCCTTCTTCTCCAGCTCAGACGAGTGCACCAGCAGCAACGGCGAGCTCGAACCAGTAGCAGACCGGCGACTTCCAACGCCTCCTCCGGCCACCACAGGCCTCCATTTTCGACGCCACCATGACAGGAATCATCAGATCGGCCTCCTCTACCCAACGGTACTAGCAGGTACACCTTTTGTCACAGTCGAAAAATAGACTGTTCATCGTCTCCCTCGATCTGCATGTGAGCAGCGGGACGCAATTTGCGTCCCGCTGTTCACGCGGGCCGGACTGAGATGCCCGACCCAATCCCTGAGAGAGCTGGGCTGGAAGCCCAGCCCACAAATATCTGGGCTTCCAGCCCGTGAGGACTGGAAGCCCAGCCCAAACACTTTGGGCTCTCCAGCCCAGCCCACAATATCTGGGCTTCCAGCCCGTGAGGACTGGAAGCCCAGCCCAAACACTATGGGCTTCCAGCCCATGATCGCTGGAAGCCCAGCCACACCCTTTTGGGCTTGCAGCCCGTGAGGGCTGGAAGCCTAGTCCACTAAGGCTGGGCTGTCAGCCCACTGTGGCTGACAGCCCAGCCCAAAAAAAAAATAAAAAAATACAAATTGACAAAAACAGTATTTTTATTTTTTACTACTATTATTATTACAAAAAAATCAAAAAAAATATAAAAAAAATGTATTTGTTTTTTGTGCATACGGCCAAATTCCATGATTTTTCCATACATATTTTTCGTAAAAATTATATTGCATCTTTCTCATATTTTGAAACGAAAATTGGATATCGTAACCGGTTTATGATTATCCGTTGGAATTTGGCCAAAATATCAAAACTAATTATAAATATTTTTGTTTCATCTATTAGGGTGTAAATTTACATTGTAAAGTACACCCGTGGATAAAAGGAAATTTTACGACGATGTAAATTTACATTGTAAAGTACACCCGTAGAGAAAAAAAAAAATTTACTACGGTGTAAACTTATATTGTAAAGTACATCAGTAGATAAAAAAACTTGTAACTGCGGTGTAAAATTACATTGTAAAGTACACCCGCGGACAAAAAAAAATGTATTTTTGAAAATGCAGTGTAAAAATTTTAACTTAGAAAAACAATGAAACAACAATGCAGCTTACCTTAGGTAGGGTGCACTGGGGGTGATGCGTCTTCCCCTTGTACAACAAGTCCCCTTACCTAGACTCTCGCAGACCAAGAGCTTCCTAGTGACCTTAATACTAGGTGGCGACTTCTTAGAATTATAGTCGTAAATTTTACGGCTATAAACAACCCTCATTTCACCGCGCGCTGTTGTCTCCCCCCAAATCCAGGGGAGACGGCGGGGCGCGAAGCGTGTAAAAATCGTCGTCGCGACAATAATAATAATAACAATGGATTGTAAACAACAATTAACTATGTAAAGAACTTGAACTCTTCTCGACTTGCTCATTCTGGCATGTTATACCTCACAAATCAAAAGTTTCTGATTCTCTCCTTTCTATGTCTGCTCTTATAAGACATGCAAATATTGAGGACAAATAATCCATCTAACCTCTACCTCGCATTCATAGTTGACATCGTAATATTATTCATGGAACCACACTCTGTAGGCTTGCTGGAGGTCGCTTCTTCCACAACACTTCTTGCACTGGAAAATGCTGGCTGTTTAGGAAGTCGTAATTGTGCTTCACTTGTTAGCATTGTTATGACATCTGACATATTTGGCCTATCCATTGCATTATCTTCTACACATAGCAAGCCCACATGAATGCATCTCAAGACCTGGTCTTTAGAGCAAGATTCTCTTAGTATTGGATCCACCAGCTCAAATGGCGTTCCTGCTTTCCATAGCTCCCATGCCTGAATCAAGTTTACGGTAAATGTTAAAATTTAAGCTTATGCAGCTAGCAATGTAGAATTGATGAGATTGCATGAAAGGAACTCACATATCCCACAAGATTGAGCGGGTGACCGTCTATTTCAAGGAGGCCATGGATCTTTCTACCACTCACAATCTCCAGCAGTAGAACTCCAAAACTGAAGACATCAGATTTCACAGAGAAAATGCCCTGCATGACATACTCAGGGGACATGTATCCACTGTATGGACAAATTGAATGTTCTGTTATTTCTGTGCACTTAGCAGTGTAATCACACATACACCTGTAAATTTTTACTCACCGCGTTCCAACAATTTGGTTTGTATTTCCTTCCAAGTCATTGATCTTGAAAATTGTTGCCATGCCAAAATCAGAAATTTTGGGGTTCATATTCTCATCAAGTAGTATGTTACCAGCCTTCAAGTCTCTGTGAATTATCCTCAATCTGGAGTACTTGTGAAGGTAGAGTAGTCCTTGAGCAATGCCTTCGATAATTTCGAAACGTTTCTTCCAGTCTAGCAGCCCCCTTTTTGATTCAACTGCATTCAAACATAACAGTGAATATTCCACATATGTTATTTGTCCAGGTCAAAACCTTGCAAACACTGTTGATAACTAAGCAACACACTGACATTCAAGACAAGTGAAGATAATGCCACGTGAAGCAGCATCGAGAGAAGATAAAGAAGAAGGCTAAACTACTGACTGTCATAACAGTTAGAGGAAGAAGAAGAGGCCAACTAGATACTAACAGAATTAGTTAAATCATTGTAACTGATTCTAAGTAGTTAAATGTGGTTAACGAACTGTTAATTCAGTTAATCACACAAGTAAAGCATGTAAACAATCTGCTCTATAAATAGGGCATTTCATCAAGCACAATGTAAGCAATTTACATATACCCAATACAAGAATATACGAAGTTAGTGAAAAGCTTATCTCTTTCTCTTTCTCTCTTTAAACTGATTCTTTTCATCTTCCATAAAATTACCCAAAGCAAATTACCTGCAACAAAACAATTAACAACAAATGTTAGTTGAAATCAACAAAATCAACATGGTATCAGAGCTCTAAAACAGATTCAAGAAGGGGCGTAATCTGTGAACAAGATTCAATCAAAAGAAGAAAACATTATCTCAGCATGGCTGGATCATCAGACTTGAGAACTCCACAGTTTAATGGCAGCAACTATGATTTTTGGTCAGTTAAAATGAGAACAATCTTCAGAGCTTATGATCTATGGGATGTGGTTGGATGTGGTGATACATCAACACAAGTCTCCAATGAAAGTAGTAGTGGGGAAGCTTCTGGTTTGAAAGACAAGAAAACTGAATCAGAAGGGACAGCTGCTGAAACTAAGGAGAAACTGATCAAAGATGCCAAGGCTCTAAGTATAATCCAAGGAGCCTTGATTGATGACATTTTCCCTAGAATAAGAAATGAAGAGACAGCAAGAGGAGCTTGGGAGCTGCTGAGAAGAGAATTCAGAGGAGATGATAAAGTTAGAGAAGTGAAATTGCAGGCTGTAAGAGCAGAATTCGAGTATATGAGAATGGCTGAGGGAGAGAGCTTAGATCAGTACTTGACTAAGTTCTTTGGAGTGATAAATGACTTGAAATCTCTTGGAGAAGAGATAACTGAACAAAGAATAGTACAAAAGACCTTGATGAGTCTTAGCAGAAGATACAAGTCAATAGTCTCGATTATTGAAGAAACAAGAGACTTGAAAACACTTAGAAGTGAAGAAGTAATTGCCTCAGTAAAGGTGTTTGATAAGAGAGAGGATCTGCATGATAAAAGAGATAGAAATGCAGGAACTGAGAGAGCTTTCAGCAGCCTAAAGATTGGGAACAATCAAGGCTGTAACACAAGTAAATTCACACAAGGAAGACACAATCAGGCTAAGTGGCAGTCACAAAACAAGAAAGAAAGAACCTGGCCTGCTAAACCTTTCAATAATAATGGTAATGCAGGCTGGAATGGCAGCACAAGTGCAGGAAGTCAGAGTAGTGTGAAGCCACAATGTCAGGTTTGTGGCAAGTATCATTATGGTGTGTGCAGGTTCAAAGGCAAACCAAAATGCATGAAGTGCAGTAGGTTTGGTCACAGTGCACGAGATTGTTACAGCAACAGCAACATGCATAAATCACAGGCAAACTATGCAAAGCAAGAAGAAACAACTACAACAACTCTATTCTATGCATGCCATGCCGCAAGTATAGAAGACAAGAGTGTGTGGTTTGTTGACAGCGCATGCAGCAACCATATGACATCACAAGAATCTGAGTTGATTAATCTTGACAAGTCAGTGAAGTGCAAAGTCAAGATGGGTTCGGGTGATTTGGTGGATGCAACAGGGAAAGGAACACTTGCTGTGAACACAAAGCATGGAAAAAGGTACATAAATGAAGTGCTTTTAGTTCCTGGACTAGATGAGAACTTATTGAGTGTGGGACAAATGATTGAACATGGTTATTATGTTCTATTTGGAGGCAATCTTGCTGTTATATTTGATGATAGTAGCTTAGCAAATGTGATTGCTAAGGTGGTAATGAGTGGAAATAGATGCTTTCCACTCACATTGGAGTCCATTACACCTGCTGCAATGAACACCACAACCTGTCCAGATTCATGGATATGGCATAGGAGGTTTGGTCACCTAAACTTCACAAATTTACAGAAGATGAAGAAACTGGAGATGGTGGTTGGACTACCTATGATTTCAGATGTGAAGAGTGTGTGTGAAGGCTGTGTTTTAGGCAAACATCACAGGGAACAATTTGACAAAAAAGGAGCATGGAGAGCCAAGATGCCACTGGAATTAATCCACACTGACTTGTGTGGACCAATGCAGTGTGAGTCAGCAGGAGGGAACAAATACTTCATCACATTCATTGATGATCTATCAAGAATGTGTTGGGTATATTTTCTCAGGAGCAAGGCTGACACATTCAATGTTTTTAGAAAGTTTAAAGCATTTGTAGAGCTGCAAAGTGGCTACAAAATAAAAAGGCTAAGGAGTGATAGAGGTGGTGAATACACCTCAAATGAGTTCCAACAATTCTGTTCTGATTTGGGGATGGAGAGGCAGCTCACTATTGCTCATACCCCACAACAAAATGGGGTAGCCGAGAGGAAGAACAGAACAATTTGTGAAATGGCAAGATCTTTAATGGCAGAGAAGGGAATCCCAACTGAATTTTGGGCTGAGGCTGTGAATGTATCTGTTTATCTCCAAAACAGATGCTACACATCAGCTAATGAAGAAAAAACACCATTTGAGGTGTTTACAGGAAGGAAACCTGGGGTTAAACACCTCAAGGTATTTGGCTGCATATGCTACACTTTTGTTCCATCAGTTTCGAGGCAGAAATTTGATGAAAAATCTGAGAAGGGAGTGTTTATGGGCTATGGCAGCTGTGAAAAGGGGTATAGAGTATATCTCCTACATGCCAAGAAGATCATATTATCCAGAGATGTTATCTTTGATGAAGATAAATCTTGGAACTGGGGAATAGAACAAGACCAATCTGTTTCTGTGATTTTTCCTATTGAGGCCAGAAATGAGAGGGGGGAAGATCATGCAGGACAGACACTGGAAACTCAGAATAATGGTGATGAGAACTCTCATTCAGTACAACCAAGTACTGAATCACCTGAAGATGAAGATGAAAACAGCAGTCAAGATGGCTCAACACCAGTAAAGATGAGGAGTCTTGAAGACATCTATGCTAGGTGTAACATGTGCATTATTGAGCCAGAAAACTATCAAGAAGCAGCAAGGGATAAAGCTTGGGTAGAAGCTATGAATGCTGAGTTGGAAATGATAGATAAAAATGATACATGGGACTTAGTAGAGAGGCCAGTTGACAAGCCAGTGATAGGGGTCAAATGGGTGTACAAAACCAAGTTAAACTTGGATGGGACCATACAAAAACACAAGGCAAGGTTGGTTGCCAAGGGTTATGCACAGAAACCAGGTATAGACTACAATGAAACATTTGCACCCGTGGCAAGACTTGACACAATTCGAACCATTGTTGCTTTGGCAGCACAGAAAGGGTGGAGACTGTTACAATTGGATGTCAAGTCAGCCTTCCTAAATGGGGTCCTAAATGAGGAGGTGTATGTTGAGCAGCCTGAAGGGTACTTAACTGTGAATGCAGAAAACAAAGTCTATAAGTTGAACAAGGCTTTGTATGGGCTCAAACAGGCTCCTAGAGCCTGGTATGCTGAGATTGACAAATACCTTGCAAAGTGCAAGTTTAAGAGAAGCATCAGTGAGGCTACTCTGTACACCAGGAAGGATTGTGAAGGAGAGATCATCATTGTTGCAATCTATGTGGATGACATAGTATATACTGGAAACAGTGAAAGAATGCTTGCTGAATTCAAGAAGGACATGATGCAGAGGTATGAGATGACAGACCTCGGGTTGTTGCATCATTTCCTTGGCATGGGAATATTGCAAAGTAATCAAGGGATATTCATACATCAAAGTAAGTATGCAAAATCCCTATTAGTGAAGTTTGGACTGGAAGATTGTAAACCAGTCACAATCCCCTTGGTTGTTGGTGAGAAACTAAGAAAGGAGGATGGTAGTGAGGCTGCAGATGAAGGTCTATATAGAAGAATAGTGGGGAGTTTGCTGTATTTAACAGCAACAAGACCAGACTTGATGTACTCAGCAAGTCTCTTGTCAAGGTTTATGACTAATCCTACAAGGAAACACATGGGGGTTGCAAGGAGGGTCCTTAGGTATGTCCAAGGGACACTCACCTATGGAATTGAATACAAAAGGGAGAAAACAGCAACTCTTATTGGCTATTGCGATGCTGACTGGGCTGGAAGTGAGGATGACAGTAGGAGCACCTCAGGGTATATTTTCAGTTTTGGCAGTGGCATTTTCTCATGGGCATCAGTCAAACAGACTTCAGTTGCATTGTCTACAGCAGAAGCTGAATATGTTTCAGCTTCTGAGGCCACAGCACAAGTAATTTGGCTGAGATGTGTGCTTGAAGATCTAGGAGAATCACAGACAGAGGCTACACTCTTGAAGTGTGATAACATGTCTGCAATCTCAATGTCTAGAAATCCAGTTTTCCACCAAAAGACTAGACATATCAACAGAAAATTCCACTTCATACGGGAAGCACTATAGGAAGG
The DNA here is from genome assembly GCA_964035475.1 of Salix caprea. NCBI lineage: Eukaryota > Viridiplantae > Streptophyta > Magnoliopsida > Malpighiales > Salicaceae > Salix > Salix caprea. The sequence goes on from OZ037743.1 coordinate 2,187,899, forward strand.
AGTTATAGATGTGCAGTATTGTAGAAGTGAGGAGCAATTAGCAGATATCCTAACTAAAGCACTACCTAAGGATAAGTTCAATCAATTAAGATTGAAGCTGGGAGTGAAGTCAGTGAGTAGCTTAGGAGAGGCTGTTGATAACTAAGCAACACACTGACATTCAAGACAAGTGAAGATAATGCCACGTGAAGCAGCATCAAGAGAAGATAAAGAAGAAGGCTAAACTACTGACTGTCATAACAGTTAGAGGAAGAAGAAGAGGCCAACTAGATACTAACAGAATTAGTTAAATCATTGTAACTGATTCTAAGTAGTTAAATGTGGTTAACAAACTGTTAATTCAGTTAATCACACAAGTAAAGCATGTAAACAATCTGCTCTATAAATAGGGCATTTCATCAAGCACAATGTAAGCAATTTACATATACCCAATACAAGAATATACGAAGTTAGTGAAAAGCTTATCTCTTTCTCTTTCTCTCTTTAAACTGATTCTTTTCATCTTCCATAAAATTACCCAAAGCAAATTACCTGCAACAAAACAATTAACAACAAATGTTAGTTGAAATCAACAAAATCAACAAACACACATAGACTCGCTCACTTCATAGTATGTTGGGATGATTAACTTACCAAATATAAACGAATCTAAGCTTTTATTAGGCATGTATTCATACACTAACATTTTCTCTTCCCCGTGAATGCAGCAGCCTACGAGTCTGACAAGATTCATGTGTTGCAATTTAGCTATGAGTATAAGCTCGTTTATGAATTCCACCAGCCCTTGTCCTGAACTTCTAGACAGTCTTTTTACCGCTATCTCTCGCCCATCCGGCAATTTCCCCTGAAGTAAAACAGCTCTCGATTCAATACCTGGTCTGAGATATAAAGTTGAGAAGTTATTCAATCCTTTTCTTGAAGTAATTTTTAACAGACTACCTTGTAAACGGGTCCAAAGCCACCTTGTCCAAGTTTATTGTCTGCAGAAAAGGAATTTGTAGCAGCCATAATTGTTGCTGCGCTATATACCTTTAAATTATGGCCCTTGTTTCCGTCATTTTCGAGTTCAGGCGTATCGTTCGTTGAATCCAATGTCAGCAACTCCTTTAGATATTTCTCTGCTCGGATTGATATGATAAAGTAAGCTAATCCCGGAATTCAACAAGTCTTGATGCTTATAAAAGCAAAAACAAATCAGTAAATTTGTTTGTTATTTGGAAAATGTTACCTCTAAGTCTTCTCCTTCTCAGATACCACAAGAGTCCAGCGAGCCCCATCATTGAAACAAATCCCACAGGAGCTAAAATAATCAATAACCATTTCTTTTTCCCTACATCCACAAGCAATTTACTTAAGATGAATTACTTTGTTGGGTTTAAGAATGGTAACCATAAAACGAAAGGAGAACTAACCTGAAGTGACTTGACCAACAATGATGTAGTATTGAATTGCGCTTCCACTCAGGTCTGGTGTAAAGTTTCCATAAAAAAACGTGCATCCAGTATTGTTGCCATTATTGCCTCTGGTAGTGACACCAGAGCATGAACAATCATTCCAGCAGATGTCCTTGCAATCACTAATGCTAAGACTAGAATTATCGTCGCTTTTCGTAGGAACCGTGTTAACAAAGGAACCTCGTCTCAGTTCAAAACTGTTCCTACTGCTCCTGCATGACGGTTCTGACCATTTCTCGCAACCAGCATCTGCGTTATTTCCTTTACATGATGTGCCCCCATATGTTAGTGAAGTAACATTATCTAGTATGTTCCCATCATATTTCATCTGCCACATTGAGAAATTCCTTTGATCCTGAGGAGTAAATTGATTTGCAGAAACTGTGAACATAATGGAATCCTCGTCAGCGTTAGAAACATTAATAAAACTGTAATCAAGTAACCCTGTATTTTGAAAAATATTTTCGAAACTAGTATTGCTCGTCAATGGTCCACTAGTCCAATAAATTACATCTCGCCGCTTAATGACCAACTCCTTTCCGTTAGGATCCCATTCAAGAGTGAAAGGACCAGCTAGTGTTGGGACGACGTCGCTCAACCACGACATTAGGGACCAGGTTTGGCCAGATGTATGGTTGATACCTAACTTCATTCCAGGCAAGAATGTGTCAGTAGGATAATCAAAGCTTCTCCATAAGTCCAGTTGGCCGCCAGAATTTGTATCTTTGAGAACAAAATTGCCTGAATCTTCTAAAACAGCTGTTAAATTGGTTGTGGAAGATCGACTCGAGTAAAAATGAACAAGATCACCACCAGAGTAGGTGAGTTTCATATTTCCTGATCCATCTAATGCGAGAACCCCTGAATTGTCTGGTACAGGTTTGTCTCTATTGGCGAGCCAAAAAGGGTGGCTCGTGTCATTGTTGTACCATATCCCCAGGTAGCTGGCACTCGACTCAGCAGAGCCAAGAATTGTGAATCCTAAGGTGAAGAGCCCATTTTTGGAATCTAGAGTGTTGGAAGAATTTAGGGAATCACCACCTTGGTACAGTGTGTCTGCTGCCAAAGCGTGTGAGGCACAGAAGCAAACCAAAAGGAACCGGTAGATCCTTCTAGCCATGGAAGGTAACATTCTTGAACATGGAAGAAAAACAGTATGATGATGAGCTATGATTCATGATCTACCTGAAATTATATAAAAAATGTAGCCAACAATTTTGACTAGCCGGTTCCAGTACTTCGTTGGTCAATGAAAGTGGTCTCGTGGACTTTCCTCATTTCTTATTTAATAATAATAATAATAAAAAAAATAATAATAATAATAATAAAAAGGGCAAACAGAAGCATCAATTTTTTTTTCTTGCAGCATCAAATTTTTTAGTAAAGAAATTAATATAATATGATTCACTTATTAGTTCTAAGAACATATTGGATTAAAAGACAAAACAAAACAAAACAAAATAAACTCAATTAAAAAAGAAAAAAAAAAACTATTTCAATTGACCTAACCTGCGGTTTATTTATTTTTTATGGGTCCCATGCGATAATTTTAGTGATTTATGGCATTGCCAAACAGCTTTTATACCTGCTTTTTTTAACCAGAGTTCAAACCACAATACCAAACTCCTTCCAATCCAGCAGGCTGCAGCAGCAATTTATGAAAAAGGAAAGAGCAAACAGGCTCTTCTCCGACACGATATCTTTGGTTTTCTTAATTTTTCCTACTAGGTAATTTTGTCTCTTACACGAATCAAAATGATTTTTGGTCTGCATGTTTCTTTGGAAAATATGAAGAGTCTAATTACCATAAAACAAGACAAAATGCATTGGCTTGTCAATTGAATTAAAGTTCTAAGACTTTTCTGACATAGTTCCTAACACATATCCACTTTCCTGCCATATTTTAATGATATATTTTTTAAAAATTATTTTTGTTAATAGTATAATAAAATGATAAAAAAAAATGATTTATAATAAAAATAATAATAATTTAATTTTTTTCAAAAATATTTTTAAAACATAATGCTAAACAGACACTAAATTATATGAGAGTTCATTTATTTGACTTATTGAGTCAATTCATGACTCGATTAAAACTCAAACAAGATCCAATTTGTTTTTTTTAGGAAAAAATATATCGTTTTATTTATTTATTAAAGTTTTGAAATGTTATCATTTTATATTGATCAATATCAATATATATAACTAGAGTTTATATATTTAACTTGAGGTCGGATCCTAACTCGGTTAATACGTTATATTAAGTTTAATAACTTTTTAAAATAAGTTAAAGTTTATTCGATTGACTCGTTGAATTAATTCACAACTCGATTAAAAGTCGAGCAAGATCCAATAAAATTCAGGCAAGTTCATTTTCTTGATTTCTCACCAATAGGAATGGCTGAATTCTCTTATGGGGCTTTTTATCTTCTTCTTTTTTTTAAAAAAAAAGGTATAAGTAATCAAGGACTGGCCTAGCGAGTGAACTTAGAACCATATCAACCCTAAGCCTTGATTGGTTTGAGTTTAAAAAAAAGAAGAATAAATCGAAAACAAACAGGAAAAAATCAGAAATGGTTTTAATATTTTATTCATCAACATGTTCATTGCACCTGTTTCTTCTATTTCCATCTCATTCTCTCCTGAAATTCATAATGGCTTCACCATTCTATCCAACATGGAGAGTATTTCTCTCGTTTCTGGACAACATGGATCCCCAACAAGAAACTCATGCCCATCAACCTTGACTGAACTACAACCAGCTGGTACATTTTTTACTCCAAGATCTTTCATATTCCGACTCACCCTGTTGACATCCACCCATCTGCTGGCAGAGGCATATATTCGCGAGAAGTGTGTGCGTGATGGAGTGCCTTGATTCAGTTTTCACTAGCAATTTGAACATTTTTATTATGCTAAGAATATATAGGGCTAATTTTCTAGTTTTCTAGTTTTCTGTGTCAGCTCTGCAAATTTTGAGGACAAATAATCCATCTAACGCTCTAACCTCTATCTCGCATTCATAGTTGACATCGTAACATTATTTATGGAACCACACTCTGCAGGCCTGCTGGAGCTCGTTTCTTCCACAGTACTTCTTGCACTGGAAAATGCTGGCTGTTTAGGAAGTCGTAATTGTGCTTCACTTGTCAGCATTATTATGACATCTGACGTATTTGGCCTATCCATTGCATTATCTTCCACACATAGCAAGCCCACATGAATGCATCTCAAGACCTGGTCTTTAGAGCAAGTTTCTCTTAGTATTGGATCCACCAGCTCAAATGGGGTTCCTGCTTTCCATAGCTCCCATGCCTGAATCAAGTTACGTTTAATTTAAAATTTAAGCTTTTGCAGCTAGCAATGTAGAATTGATGAGATCGCATGAAATGAACTCACATATCCCACAAGACTGAGCGGGTGACCGTCTATTTCAAGGAGGCCATGGATCTTTCTACCACTCACAATCTCCAGCAGTAGAACTCCAAAACTGAAGACATCAGATTTCACAGAGAAAATGCCCTGCATGACATACTCAGGGGACATGTATCCACTGTATGGACAAATTGAATGTTATGTTATTTCTGTGCACTTAGCAGTGTAATCACACGTAAAACTGTAAATTTTTACTCACCGCGTTCCAACAATTTGGTTTGTATTTCCTTCCAAGTCATTGATCTTGAAAATTGTTGCCATGCCAAAATCAGAAATTTTGGGGTTCATATTCTCATCAAGTAGTATGTTACCAGCCTTCAAGTCTCTGTGAATTATCCTCAATCTGGAGTACTTGTGAAGGTAGAGTAGTCCTTGAGCAATGCCTTCGATAATTTCGAAACGTTTCTTCCAGTCTAGCAGCTCCCTTTTCGATTCAACTGCATTCAAACATAACAGTGAATATTCCAGAAATGTTATTTGTCCAGGTCCAAAACCTTGCAAACACACATAGACTCGCTCACTTCATAGTATGTTGGCATGATTAACTTACCAAATATAAATGAATCTAAGCTTTTATTAGGCATGTATTCATACACTAACATTTTCTCTTCCCCTTGAATGCAGCAGCCTACGAGTCTGACAAGATTCATGTGTTGCAATTTAGCTATGAGTATAAGCTCGTTTTTGAATTCCACCAGCCCTTGTCCTGAACTTCTAGACAGTCTTTTTACCGCTATCTCTCGCCCATCCAGCAATTTCCCCTGAAGTAAAACAGCTCTCAATTCAATACCTGGTCTGAGATATAAAGGTGAGAAGTTATTCAATCCTTCTCTTGAAGTAATTTTTTACAGACTACCTTGTAAACGGGTCCAAAGCCACCTTGTCCAAGTTTATTGTCTGCAGAGAAGGAGTTTGTAGCCGCCATAATAGTTGCTGCCCTATATACCATTAAATTATGGCCCTTGTTTCCGTCATTTTCGAGTTCAGGCGTATCGTTCGTTGAATCCAATGTCAGCAACTCCTTTAGATACTTCTCTGCTCGGATTGATATGATAAAGTAAGCTAATCCCGGAATTCAACAAGTCTTGATGCTTATAAAAGCAAAAACAAATCAGTAAATTTGTTTGTTATTTAGAAAATGTTACCTCTAAGTCTTCTCCTTCTCAGATACCACAAGAGTCCAGCAAGCCCCATCATTGAAACAAATCCCCATAAACAAATAATCAATAACCATTTCCTTTCCCCTACATCCACAGGCAATTTACTTAAGATGAATTACTTTGTTGGGTTTAAGAATGGTAACCATAAAACGAAAGGAGAACTAACCTTGAGGGAGGTCAGCAGAAAGTTCCGGTTGAAGTTGAACAATGATGTGGTATTGAATTGCGCTTCCACTCAGAAGGTCTGGTGTAAAGTTTCCATAAAAAAACGTGCATCCAGTATTGTTGCCATTATTGCCTCTGGTAGGGACACCAACACATGAACAATCATTCCAGCAGATTTCCATACAATCACTAATGCTAAGACTAGAATTATCGTCGTACTTCCTAGGAACCGTGTTAACAAAGGAACCTGATCTCAATTCAAAACTGTTCATACTGCTCCTGCATGCCGGTCCTGACCATTTCTCGCAACCAGCATCTGCGTTATTTCCTTTACATGTTGGGCCCCCAAATACTCGTGAAGTATAATGATCTGTTATTTTCCCATCATATGTCATCTGCCACATTGAGAAAATCCTTTGATCCTGAGGAGTGTATTGATTTGCAGAAACTGTGAACATAATGTAATCCTCGTCAGCGTTAGAGACATTAATAAAACTGTAATTAAGAGACCCTGTAATTTGAAAAATATTTTCGAAACTAGTATTGCTCGTCAATGGTCCACTAGTCCAATAAGTCTGAGTTCGTCGCTTAATAACTAATTCATGTGTATCGCGCTCCCACTCCAATGTGAAAGCACCCGGAGCTGGGACCAACTCACTCGTCCATGATGTGAGGGACCAGGTTTGGTTAGTTGCATTGCTGATACCTAACTTCATTCCAGGCAAGAATGTGTCAGTAGGATCATCAAAGCTTTGCCATAAAATACGATCGCTGCGAGAATTTGCATCTTTCAGAACAAAATTGCCTGAAGCTTCTAAAACAGCTGTTAAATTGGTGGGGGAAGATGGACTCGAGTAAAAATGAACAAGATCACCACCAGAGTAGGTGAGTTTCATATTTCCTGATCCATCTAATGCGAGAACCCCTGAACTGTCTGCTATGGTTTTGTCTCTGTTGGCGAGCCAAAAAGGGTGGCTCCTGTTACTGTCGTACCATATCCCCAGGTAGCTGGCACTCGACTCAGCAGAGCCAAGAATTGTGAATCCTAAAGTGAAGAGCCCATTTTTGGAAACTAGAGTGCTGGAAGAATTTATGGCATCACCACCTTGGTACAGTGTGTCTGCTGCCAAAGCGTGTGAGGCACAAAAGCAAACCAGAAGGAACCGGTAGATCCTTCTAGCCATGGAAGGTAACATTATTGAACAAGGAAGAAAAAGAGTAAGATGATGAGCTTTGTTTCATGATCTACCTTAAATTATATATAAAAAAGTAGCCACCAATTTTGACCAGCCGGTTCCAGTACAACGTAAGTCAATGAAATTGACCTCTCATTCCTATTTAATAATAACAATAAAAAAATCAAACAGAAAAATCAAAATGTGTCTGCTCTGCCTTATATTTTATAATATAATTTATATATTTCTTTAACATATTTTTTTCAATAAAAAATTCTTATAAAATTTGCATAGACTTATATTATCATATTATCAAATGAAATTGCATAATTTATATTATTTTATTTGATTTTTTATCAAATAAAATAAAATTAGTAAGATTCGAACGCGTAATCGTTGGATCAAAAAGGATCTGATATCATATTAAGAAATCATCACAGATAAAAATTTAAGTTGTTAAGTAATGTTTTAGAATATAATTTATATTATTGTCTAAATGGACAAAAACAAACCAAAATGATCAAGAGGATTTTGGAGTAAAGAATACTTCTTCTAGCCATGGGGACAAAACCCAGAAAAATCAATACATATGTTAGGATTAATATGTTTATGTTTTTTAGTGTTATGTTTATGTGGTTCTGGAAGGGAAGGTGAAACTTCCTGAGTCGGTAGAGCGGCCTAGTGTCCCCACAATTTCTGGAAGGATTATGAGTCCATAAATGATTCAAATCACATGACGCGGTATTGAATGAGCAATATTTTGGAAATATTAGATCCATTTCAAGCTTTTTTATGTTTCGGGAAATTTATGTGTATCTGTTGGCACTTGTAATGCTTCTTGCAGCATCAATTTGTTTTAATAAAAAAATTAATATAACATGGTTGACTTGTCAGGTTTAAAAACATCTCGGATTATATATAAATATTAATATTAATTTGGGTGAATTAGATTAATTTGTTAAATTTGTGATCTAGAGAATGAAACCATGATAACACTATACAAATTTAATTAAAAAAATATTCAATTTTCAATCAACTCAATATTAAAAGACAAAATAAAATAAAATAAACTCAATTAAAAAATAGTAAAAACAAACTATTTTAATTAACTTAATGTTGAAAGATAAAATTGATAAAAAAATCAATTAAAAAAACATTAAAAGTAAAAGAAAACATTATAACAACCCGAGTCGACTCACGGTAACCAACAAAACTCATGATTCAGGTTATGAGAGTCAAATAACCTGATAGAAAATAAACTTAAATAATACGAAATGAGCTCTAATAAATATAATATTAAAAAATAAAATAAAAAAAATATCAATTAAAAATAATCTTGAGTCACCTATGAAACATGTTATAAGACTAAGATAATAAACCACAACAAATCATAATACTTATATCTCTAATAAACAAAATATTAAAGTATAAAATAAATAAATAAAAATAGATTTTTATGAATTTGTAGCTAAACCGACACCACGCGTATCCTTATCCTGTTCTTCTCATAAAAGTTTCATGTTGCAGCTTCGAAGAAATTTGACTTGTTCTTCCCCTACACGATATCTTTCGTTTCTTTAATTTTTCTTACTTGGTAGTTTCTCTGACATTTCAGCCTTTGAATAATCCTGCATATATTTTTCTTTAATTGTATCAATCAAAATGATTTGTGGTCTGCATGTTTCTTTCGAAAATATGAAGACTCTAATTATCATAAAACAAGACAAAATGCATTGGCTTGTCAATTGAATTAAAGTTCTAAGACTTTTCTGACATAGTTCCTAACACATATCCACTTTCCTGCTATATTGAAATGATATATTTTTTATTTAAAAAAAATTATGTTTCATATTAGAATAGTAAAATGGAAAAAAAATATTTAAAATTGAAAAAATAAAATAATTTAAATTCTTTTAAAACACAGTGCTAAACATACACTGAATTATATGAGAGTTCATTTGTTCAACTTATTGAATCAATTCACGACTCGATTAAAACTCAATTTTAACATTCTTTGTTTTTTTGTCCTTGTGAATCTCTATGCCAATGACATAAGAAGCTTCACCCAAATCCTTCATTTCAAATTCTTAGAGAGGAATTTTTTGGTCTTGTGTAGCAAACCTAAATCATTACTTGCAAGCAAAATATCATCTACATACAGAACTAGAAAAATAACTTTGATCCCAAGTTCGATTTTGAACGTGCATTCCTTGTAAGAGTCTGAAACAACTAGGGTTTTACTCGCTTATCTAGTCCCACAAACTTTGCTTTCTAGGGTGGGGTTTCATCGCATAAAAACAAAAAAATAAAGTGACAAAATATTTTGGATAATAAAATTGATCCTATTTTTTATTTTAAAAAATAAATAGCATATGGGAGCTTAAGAAACTCTCAAAAAGACAAATAATCATTAATGTAAATGGATATTCAAGGCAAGGTTAGAAGAAAATCATTTTAAAGAATGAATTGCTACATAAGATAGTAAATATAGAAATCCTTGATAAAAAAATATATTTATGGTAAGTTGGTTTATTAGAATCATTATTTAATCAAATACCTAGATTCCTAATCAATCAGATTATAATAGTCATAGTCAGTGTAATAATTTTCCTATAAATATAATTAGAAATTTAAGCATGATATATATATATATATATATATATATATATATATATATATTACAAACCATTGAATTGTCGTGGGAAAATTACTGTGTAAAACACTGTGGACTGTGTCTTAAATCACTGTGGATTGTGGCCGTGTAGGGACGAAATTGGGCTCGGTGATCAGGCGTGTTTTGTTGATTTTATGGGGGTGTTTTCGGTTTTTGGGTTTTTTTTTTAATAGCCGCAATGTGCACAGTGTATTAACGAATCTGCCCCCCAAAAATGACAAAATAGTGCACAGGAGACAGGGGCGCCCTCGGTTTTTCACATGTTTGTTGCACAGTGCGCTGACGGAAAAAGCCCCCGATAACGACAAAATTGTGCACAGTACACGGGGGCTGGGACGTCCTTTCCCCTCCGGTATTTTCGTAAATACCAATGGGGGCAGGGCTGTTTGGGTCATTCCCCGAGGGGACAGCTGGCGTGTCGCCTGGCCGCGCTAGCGGCGTTCCACGCAAACTCGCCCTGTAGGCGGCGCGTGCGGTGTCTTCCTGCCGTCAGAAATTCACTTCCACCGTGCCAGAAGATGCGCATGAAGGTCCTCTATCTTCAATCGCGGCGCGTTCCGGTCATATATGTCCGATTAATCGGCGGTGGACGTTTATTTGTCGGCTGTCGTTATTCTCTCTCCTGCCGCGGCACAGTCAACAGCGGTCCCAAATGTTTGTGGTGAGTTAAGTTTGGTCCCTGGGGTTTTGATTTCGTTTTGATAACTGATTTATTGAAATTAAAGTTTTATGGTTTTCAATTGTGCCCTTCAATTAACATTAATTATATACGAAGTTTTCATTTCAGTCCTTATACTTTTAATTCTTGATTGATTTTTCATTTCTTCAATTTTTCCGGTACGGAAGTTTTGATTTCTGTAATTTGGTCCTGCAATTGAAATTGGTAATATATACAAAGTTTGATTTCAGTCCCTCTTCTTCTAATTTTTCTCTAAAATGACAGCAATTGTCATTATTTATTTTTGGTCCTCCAAGTATTTTTTTTTTAATTTTATCCTTCAATTAGAATGATTTTTATATATGTCATTTTTCATTTCGGTCCTTATTCTATAAATTTTTTATTGGATATTAATTAATTTGGTTTTTTTTTATTCTTTGACAATGTTTAAAAATTTAATCCCTTTATATTTGATTTTCATTTCAGCCCTTATACTTTTAGTTTTTTTATATTTCTAGAATAATCCCTACTTTTGTCCATGTATATATAAATGTATTTAACACAATAATAATAATAATAATAATAATGATAATAGTAATAATAATAATAATAATAATAATAATAATAATTTAATTATTTTTTGTTCTTACTCTTCTGTTTGTTTTTTTCTGCCGATAATTTTATAATATTTTTTGTTTTGCCAGTAATAGCAATAATAAATTTTTGTTTTTGTTTTCTTTTTTTTTATCTTTTGTTAAAATATTTTTAGTCTTTCATTTAGTTTTGTTTCTTTCATTATTAACATAATAGTGATAATAATAATAATAATAATAATAATAATAATAATAATAATAATAATAATAATAATAATAATAATAATAATAATAATAAGAATTTAATTGTTTTTCTTGCTTGCTCTTTTTTTAATGGTTTTTTCCCTCCGGATAATTTTATAATTTTTATTGTTTTGACAGTAATAGCAATAATAGTTGTTTTTCTTTTAATCTTTTGTTAAAGTTTCTAGGAAATTTTGAGCCTTTCATTTATTTTTGTTTCTTTCATTATTAACATAATAATAATAATAATAATAATAATAATAATAATAATAATAATAATAATAATTTAGTTGTTTCTCTTACTTATTTTTTTATTAATGTTTTTGAGTTTTTTTTTACAGGATAATTTAATAATTTTTATTGTGTTAATAGTAAAGGCAATGATAATTTTAGATTTTAAGGCTTTGATTTTGCTATTGTTATTATAATGTGTGTTGAGCTATTTTATTATATTAAATTTTGCATATATCAAAATTGTATTTTAATTTTGATCCAGCAAATCCTATAAATATTGTTTGCTAAACCCGCAACATAGAACATATATTTTTTAAAATTTTCATATTAAATAATTTATTTCAGCTAATAATTTTTATTTTTGTTTTATCATCAATTAATATTTTTAATTGTTTTTCGTGCTTACTCTTATGTTAATATTTTTTAAAAAAATTTCCTTTGGATAATTTGATAATTTTTATTGTTTTGGCAGTAATAGCAACAATAATTTTTGTTTTTGTTTCATTCTTCTGTTTAATCTTTTGTTGAAGTTTTTAGGATTTTTTTTCTCTTCCATTTTTTCCCTGTCATTATTAACACAAAAATAAAATAAATAAATTATAATAATAATAATAATAATAATAATAATAATAATAATATAATTATTTTCCTTGCTTACTGTTTTGTTGATGCTTTTGATGATTTTTGTCCCTCAAAACAATTTCATAGTTTTTACTGTGTTAAAAGTGATAACAGTGATATTTTTAAGTTTTTATTGGATTTTTTGTTTTATCCTTTTTTTTTACAATTTTTTCAATCTTTCATTCATTTATTAATTCTTTCATAATAATAATAATAATAATAATAATAATAATAATAATAATAATGATAATATTTTAATTGTTTTTCTTGCTTGCTATTTTGTTCATGCTCTTTATTTTTTTCCCTCGGTATAATTTGATAATTTTTATTGTTTTTATACTAACGGCAATAATAATTTTAGATGTTAAGACTCCAATGTTGCTATTATTATAATATTTTAAATTAATATTGTTTCCTTTTCCCCTTTATGTTTTTTTATTTTGATTTCCTCATTGTATTAAATGATTTTTATGATTTTACTATCTGCACAATAATGATTTCAGTATTTAATTTTTTTCCTGATAAAAATATTTCGGTCTTTTTTCTAATGTTAGTTCGCACTCTTTTGTGATCGTTTATGACGCAATATCTATATTCTAAAAGATGTAATCTATGCTTGCGTAACAAACTAAACTCAAAATCTAATACATTTAATCTCCTAATCTTTAACTTTTATTTACTTATATCATATAAATTTATCGTTGTAGATTTATTTATGTTAAATTATACACACAAGAATACCTGCGGCAACGCGCGGGGGCAATTAGCTAGTATATATATAAATGGCGTGGGAAAAACACTGTAGCAATCCACAGTGTTTTTCCTACGCCATTCAAATTAAAGAGGAAGTAAGGAGCAGTAGTGACGTGGTTTCATGGGGAATTTCCCTACATCCTTTTCTTTTTATTTTGTATTTGCAATATACCTTTATTATTTTTAAACTTAATTAAATTAAATTAATATTAATTATAATATAAATGACATGGGAAAAACAATATATTTTTCCTGCACTATTTAGATCATAGATAATTATTTGATTTTGGTGAGTCTGTCTATTAATTATTGTAATTTTTTTTGTTATTATGAGACACAGAAATACTGTTAAGTAAAATAAAAGGGTTCAAGCACGAAAGTTTTTTTTATTAATATTATAATTGTTTTTACTCAAATATTTTAAAAATTATTTTATATTAATTATATTAAATTATAACAAAAGGAAAACACTTGAGCAAATGGGTTGATATATATATATATATATATATTGGTTTTTTATATTAATTCTTTTGCTTTTTGATCGTTTTTGGACAATGTTTATTTTTGTCCATATATTATGCATTTGTGCTTTTAGATTTTATTTTTATTTTTGTCATTTTAATTTTTGCCGGGGTTTTATTTTTATTACGTTCCATTTTGAAATTTTTATTTATATTGGTTACACTGAATTTTATTTTTAAAAATTACTTTATTATTTTTTTGTCCCAAGTTTTTGATTTGTTGCAGTTTTGTCATTCAATTGGAATTAATTATATAGATTGTTTTTTTTATTTTGGCACTTATTCTTTTAATTTTTTATTTAGTATTGATTTCTTTTGTTTATCTTTCTTGGACAATGTTTATTTTTTGTTCGTATTCATTCATATAAACTTTTGGTTTTTGTTTTGAATTTTTGTCATTTTATTTTTTATTGGGGTTTTATTTTTATTCGGTTCAATTCTGAAATTTTAATTTATGTTTGTGGTCATTTAATTTTAATATTGCTCCATTTTTCTCTTTGATCTTTTTGTTTTGTTTTCTATTATTTTTATCTAATTTTCTGATCAGATGATTTTATTGTATGCGCAATAATAATGATAATTTTAGTGATTTTTTATTTTTTTTTTCGCAAAATATTTTACTTTTTTTTAATTATTCGGTTCAATTTAATGATTTCCACTATTTGGGCAGTAATATTGATAATAATTTTAACTGTTATAGTAATGATAATGACAGTAACGTGGGGATGAATTTTCAATTTATATTTTCTTCTTTTGGAGATAGAAAATTAACTACTTGTTTTTGTTTTTTGATTAATGCAGGTTCTTTCACAATTTATATTTTGTTTGTTGTGTTTAATTTAAATTGAATTAAATTTTATTCTTAATACAATGTATTCAATAATTCAGATATCCGAATCTTCTTGCTTTTTTTAATGATAATGATAATTTTATATTAGTTATTTTATTGAATCCTACTAAACAGATAAAATTATATTCATTTAAAATTCATATATTTTATAGAAAACTTGCACTTTACAAGATTTTTGCACAGATTTATTATTTTATTCAAATTTATATTATAATAAAAAAATCACATATAATTAATATTTTTTATGTTGAAAAAAATATGGTTCCGGCCGCAACAAGGCGCGGGTGCCATGGCTAGTATATATATATATATATATATATATATATATATATATAAGCGTGTTGAGCAAAGAGAGAGTGTGTTAATAAGAGTTGACTATCAGCAATGAAGTTTGAGAAGTTCCAAATACTTGGTGTTTTGTTCCCAACAATTTCTGAAAATTTAAGTTTTTTTTTTTAAATTTTCTGAAACTTTCCATGGCTTCTTTTCATGCTGGATCATCAATAGGAGGGTCTTGCAAATCCTTATTTTTCAAATTCAAAAAGAGATGAAAAAAGAAGAAGAAGATAACAGAATAAATTGAAAACAAACAGATAAAAATCAGAAATGGTTTTAAATATTTTGTTCATCAACATGTTCATTGCACTTGTTTCTTCTCTTTCCATTTCATTCTCTCCTGAATTGAATAATGGCTTCACCATTCTATCCAACAGGGAGTATATTTCTCTCGTTTCTGGACCATCAAGAAACTCATGGCCATCAACCTTGACTGAGCTACAACCAGCTGGTACATTTTTTACTCCAAGATCTTTCATATTCCGACTCATCTGTCGGCATAGGCATATATTCACGAGAAATGTGTGGGTAATGGAGTGCCTTGATTCAGTTTTCACTAGCCATTTGAACATTTTATTATGCTAATAATATATAGGGCTAGTTTTCTTTGAAATTTTGATACAATTCACACCATAACTTGCTATAAACATCATTGTTGAATACATTTTACTTTCATTTCAATTTTTTTTTTTTATATAGTATTCTCCAAGACTGTTGCCATTGTTCTTCTAAACTATGAGAATGAGATAAAAATAGAAATAAAAAAAATGATCATAGCTCAAGTCAAGTAGCCTCTACTCCTAACTTCTGATGTTTGATTATGGTTCCAGAACAAAAAAAAAAGAAATAAAAATGACAAGATAGAAGAAAAGACAGATGATAAAGTCATGTTTGGTAGTGATGTTCAATATATAATGACTATTTTACCCTATCAAATTTATATATATATTTTTTTAAATCTAGATATTATTTGTTTCACATTAGTTTATATTAAGTGTTGAAACTAATAATATTAAAATAACCCTAGTTATAAAATCCGAATTTACCTAACGAGTGAACCTAGAACCACACCAACCGTGAGCCTTGACTGGTTTGAGTTTAAGAAAAAAATAGAGGAATGATTGACTTGATCCGATGTAGTAAAAAACTGGGTTGACCTAGGATAAAGCACAAGTCAAAAACTCATTGACTTTTTTTTTAGGATTATTTTTTAGTCAAAACAAGGATGTTTTTATTATTTAAAAAAAATCTATATATTTAGGTCAAATAGGTTGATTCTCTTCGCATGTGACCCAATGCTTGCATTGGTAAACCTCGAATCTTGTTTTTAAATTATGATAATAACATCTTTTATCTTTACATAGACCTGGGTCAATTTGGGTTAACCCTCCCGACCCATGATTAGGTCCATGCCCTGGATTGACTCCTAAGTTGGGTTCTAAAACTATGATTAAAACCACTTTGATTTTTATATTGACCTAGGTCAACCTCAATCAACCTAACCTGTTACCCGAGTCTCAATTGGGGTTTTAAAACCATGACAATAAATACTTTTATTCTTACATGTCTTAGTTGCATAATTTTAAAGTTGTGATATTTTTACAATGATATTTTAAAAATAATAAATAATAAATATTATCTCTAGAGATATATCTTCTATGTACTTTCGATTTTAAAATCAATTTAACTCTAAAATTGTTTTTGGAATATATTTATTTTTATGTTTCTATCACTATATGTTTATCACAAATATAGTTTTATTCCCATTATCTGTATTCTTTATCTCGGGATAATAATCATACCCCACTTAAAAAACAAAACAGCTCGTCATACTTTGCTAGCTCAAACACCCTTGTTGAAATAATAAAATCATTAATTAATTCTTTTCTTTTGCAAAATTGAAATGATTTTATTTTCGATTTTGTGGTGAACAATATTTTTTAATTTATTTTAAATAGAAATATGACAAGGTTCTTAATAAAATAATAGTCATCTTTTCAAAATATATTGACTTATATCTTAAACACAAATAATTAGCTGATGTGTGACTTTTAACCGCATGAGAGAAAACAAATGAAAGAAAAACACTCCTTACTCTTAAATTTTAAATTATTAGTTTTGCTATTTATAGTATCACAGTATAAGTTATCATTTTTTTATTAAAAAAATGAAAAATATTATGGTGCTTCACAGTTTTTATGAATATTGAAGAACCTTATTATTTTTTATTTTTTTCACAATTTCCCCCTGTTGTGTTTTTCTTTAAATTCCGCATTCCAAATCTCTGTTCTTTCATTTTTAATGTCCACATTCCAAATTTAGAAAAAAAATTATCAAAACTTGTATTGCTCCTCAATGGTCCACTAGTCCAATAAATTACATCTCATAGCTTAAAGACCCACTCCTTTCTGTCAGGATCCCATTCAAAAGTGAAATGACCAGCTGGTGTTGGGGCTAATTCAAGAATTTAGAATGGATTGTAAACAACAATTACACAATGTATTGAGTTACGTATATAAAGAACTTGAACTCTTATCGACTTGCTCATTCTCACATCTTAGCTCACAAATCAAAAGTTTATGATTCTCTCCTTTCTGTGTCTGCTCTAATAAGTATTACATAATAATATAAATTATATTTTAGGACTTCATCTAATAGGTTAAACTTTTAGGTGAGATGACTCCTTAACTTGGTATTAGAACCTTGTTGACCCATCGGTCACGAGTTCGAATCTTATCACCCCCATTATATTTGATAAAAATAATCAAGCACAAGGTTGTATGGACTTTTACAAGATTCAAGTCCAAAAGACTTTTACTTGAAGGGGCGTGTTAGAGAATAATATAAATTATATTCTGGAACATTACCTAACAACTTAAGCTTTTAGGTGAGATGATTCCTTAACTAGGTATTAAAGTCTTGTTGACCAGCTCAAATGGGGTTCCTGCTTTCCATAGCTCCCACAAGATTTATGCAGCTGGCAATGTATAATTGTTGAGATTGCATGAAATGAACTCACATATCCCACAAGATTGAGCGGGTGACCGTCTATTTCAAGGAGGCCATGGATCTTTTTACCACTCACAATCTCCAGCAGTAGAACTCCAAAACTGAAGACATCAGATTTCACAGAGAAAATGCCCTCCATGACATACTCAGGGGACATGTATCCACTGTATGGACAAATTGAATGTTATGTTATTTCTGTGCACTTAGCAGTGTAATCACACGTACAACTGTAAATTTTTACTTACCGCGTTCTAACAATTTGGTTTGTATTTCCTTCCAAGTCATTGATCTTGAAAATTCTTGCCATGCCAAAATCAGAAATTTTGGGGTTCATATTCTCATCAAGTAGTATGTTACCAGCCTTCAAGTCTCTGTGAATTATCCTCAATCTGGAGTACTTGTGAAGGTAGAGTAGTCCTTGAGCAATGCCTTCGATAATTTCGAAACGTTTCTTCCAGTCTAGCAGCTCCCTTTTTGATTCAACTGCATTCAAACATAACGGTGAATATTCCAGAGATGTTATTTGTCCAGGTCCAAAACCTTGCAAACACACATAGACTCGCTCACTTCATAGTATGTTGGCATGATTAACTTACCAAATATAAATGAATCTAAGCTTTTATTAGGCATGTATTCATACACTAACATTTTCTCTTCCCCGTGAATGCAGCAGCCTACGAGTCTGACAAGATTCATGTGTTGCAATTTAGCTATGAGTATAAGCTCGTTTTTGAATTCCACCAGCCCTTGTCCTGAACTTCTAGACAGTCTTTTTACCGCTATCTCTCGCCCATCCGGCAATTTCCCCTGAAGTAAAACAGCTCTCGATTCAATACCTGGTCTGAGATTTAAAGTTGAGAAGTTATTCAATCCTTTTCTTGAAGTAATTTTTAACAGACTACCTTGTAAACGGGTCCAAAGCCACCTTGTCCAAGTTTATTGTCTGCAGAAAAGGAATTTGTAGCAGCCATAATTGTTGCTGCGCTATATACCTTTAAATTATGGCCCTTGTTTCCGTCATTTTCGAGTTCAGGCGTATCGTTCGTTGAATCCAGTGTCAGCAACTCCTTTAGATACTTCTCTGCTCGGATTGATATGATAAAGTAAGCTAATCCCGGAATTCAACAAGTCTTGATGCTTATAAAAGCAAAAACAAAATCAGTAAATTTGTTTGTTATTTAGAAAATGTTACCTCTAAGTCTTCTCCTTCTCAGATACCACAAGAGTCCAGCGAGCCCCATCATTGAAATAAATCCCACAGGAGCTAAAATAATCAATAACCGATTCCTTTTCCCTACATCCACTGGCAATTTACTTAAGATGAATTACTTTGTTGGGTTTAAGAATGGTAACAATAAAAGGAAAGGAGAACTAACCTGAAGGGACTTGACCAGTAGGTTCCGGTTGATCAATGATGTAGTATGCAGGTTGTCTTCCACTATTGTCTTGTGTAAAGTTTCCATAAAAAAACGTGCATCCGGTATTGTTGGCATTCTTGCCTGTGATAGAAACACCAAAACATGAACAGTTTTTCCAGCAGATGTCCTTGCAATCACTAATGCTAAGACTAGAATTAGTGTCGTTCTTCCAAGGAACCGTGTTATCAAAGGAACCTCTTCTCATTTCAAAACTGTTCATACTGCTCCTGCATGCCGGTCCTGACCATTTCTCGCAACCAGCATCTGTGTTATTTCCTTTACATATTGGGCCCCCATATGAGCGTCCAGTAAAATTATCTATTATGTACCCATCATATCTCATCTGCCACATTGAGAAAATCCTTCGATCCTGAGGAGTAAATCGATTTGCAGAAACTGTGAACATAATGTAATCCTCGTCAGCGTTAGAGACAGTAATAAAACTGAAATCAATTGGCGAGAAAAATTGATCAATATTTTCGAAACGAGTATTGTTCGTCAATGGTCCACTAGTCCAATAAGTCTCAGTTCGTCGCTTAATAACTAATTCATGTGTGTTGCGCTCCCACTCCAATGTGAAAGCACCCGGAGCTGGGACCAAGTCACTCGTCCATGATGTGAGGGACCAGGTTTGGTTAGTTGCATTGCTGATACCTAACTTCATTCCAGGCAAGAATGTGTCAGTAGGATCATCAAAGCTTCGCCATAAAATACGATCGCTGCGAGAATTTGCATCTTTCAGAACAAAATTGCCTGAATCATCTAAAACAGCTGTTAAATTGGTGGTGGAAGATCGACTAAAGTAAAAATGAACAAGATCACCACCAGAGTAGGTGAGTTTCATATTTCCTGATCCATCTACTGCGAGAACTCCTGAATTACCAGCTACAGGTTTGTCTCTATTGGCGAGCCAAAAAGGGTGGCTCGTGTCATTGTCGTACCATATCCCCAGGTAGCTGGCAGTCGACTCAGCAGAGCCAATACTTATGAATCCTAAAGTGAAGAGCCCATTTTTGGAAACTAGAGTGTTGGAAGAATTAAGGGAATCACCACCTTGGTACAGTGTGTCTGCTGCCAAAGCGTGTGAGGCACAAAAGCAAACCAGAAGGAACCGGTAGATCCTTCTAGCCATGGAAGGTAACATTATTGAACAAGGAAGAAAAAGAGTAAGATGATGAGCTTTGTTTCATGATCTACCTTAAATTATATATAAAAAAGTAGCCACCAATTTTGACCAGACGGTTTCAGTCAAGGTAGTCAAACTCGCGAGTCAACTCGCAAACTCGTACGAGTTTGCGAGTTGGCTCAACAAACCTGGTTGGACCGGAAGAAAAATCGAAACCGGTCAAACTCGGTCAAAATCGGGTTGACTCGTGAAATCGGACCGGATCGGTCCGATTTCACGATCTCAACTGCTCGGCCTTCACTCTTCACTTCAATCTTTCTTTTTCATAGTCATTGAAGAGGATAAGGAGGAAGAGAGTAAAGGAGAAGAGGATGAGGGAGATGACTGATGATGTGGGCGGCGGCGTGAAGAAGAAGATTAAGGATTTAAGGTTAGAAAAGGATGAGGGAGATGATGGATGAGGTGGGCGGCGGCGTGAAGAAGAAGAGATTTAGCCAGTGAAGAAGAAGAGGGTTAGCTATTTAGGGTTGGCGGCGTGAAGAAGAAGAGGGTTAGCCATTTAGGGTTTTACTTTTATACAACTTTCTACGGGGGGGGGGGGGGGGGGGTTGTTAAATTAAATGTTAACTTGTTATAAATTAATAATAATAATAATAATAATAATAATAATAATATATACGTGGGAGCCTGGGAGGGGTTATAATATTATTATTATTATTATTATTATTATTATTATTATTAATAATAATATATACTGGGGAGGGCCGGAGGGGTTATAATATTAATAATAATAATAATAATAAAAATAAGGTTTATAATAATAATAATTAGCATAAAAAATAGTTAGCATAAAAAATAATTTTAAAAAAATTCTATAATTTAAGATAATAAATAACATTAATTAATTTCAAATACAACAATCATAAAAAAATATATAATTACTTGTACGCCAACTGAAGATTTGTTTTAAATTTGTTAGTTTTTAACTTATGAACTTTTAGGGACATAATTATTTTGTAATGTGTTTTGAAGTTATTTTACATCATGTATGAACCAAAACTAATTAAGTTTTATGTCCATAATTATGCTATTTTGTATTCAGAAATATTTTACATACGATTTTACGATTTTTCTTCTCACACGATTTTAGCTGTGATTTTACGATTTTTGTACGGACAAATTCGAGTACGATCTTACGATTTTACGATCCGATTTTTCGGAGCCCTTTCCGATTCGTGTCAAAATCTCGATTTTGACTACCTTGGTTCCAGTACAACGTAAGTCAATGAAATTGACCTCTCATTCCTATTTAATAATAACAATAAAAAAATCAAACAGAAAAATCAAAATGTGTCTGCTCTGCCTTATATTTTATAATATAATTTATATCTTTCTTTAACATATTTTTTCAATAAAAAATTCTTATAAAATTTGCATAGACTTATATTATCATTATCAAATGAAATTACACAATTTATATTATTTTATTTGATTTTTTTATCAAATAAAATAAAATTAGCTAAATTCGAACGCGTAATCGCTGGATCAACAAGGATCTGATATCATATTAAGAAATCATCAAAGATAAAAACTTAAACTATTAAGTAATGTTTTATAATATAATTTATATTATTGTCTTAATGGACAAAAACAAACCAAAATGATCAAGAGGATTTGGGAGTAAAGAATACTTCTTCTAGCCATGGGGACAAAACCCAGAAAAATCAATACATATGATAGGATTGATATGTTTATGTTTTTTAGTGTTATGTTTTTGTGGTTCTGGAAGGAAGGTGAAACTTCCTGAATAGGTAGAGTGGCCTAGTGTCCCCACAGGTTCTGGAAGGATTATGAGTCCATATATGAATCATTGGTGTAGCTCGACTATTATTTATGGAACCCCATCATGGTCTAGAATGGTTCAAATCACATGACGCGGTATTGAAGGAGCAATATTTTTGGAAATATTAGATCTATTTCGAGCTTTCTTATGACTTCAAAACGCTGCAAAATATGTTTCGGAAAATTTTTGTGTATCTGTTGGCACTTGTTATGCTTCTTGCCGCATCGTTTTTTTCTGAATAAAAAAATTAATATAATAAGATCGACCTGTGAGGTGTAAAAGCATCTCGAATTATATATAAATACTAACTTGGGTTAATTAGGTTAATTTGTTAAATTTGCGACCTGGAGTATAAAACCATTATAATACTTATATCTCTAATAAACAAAATATTAAAGTATAAAATAAATAAATAAAATAAATAGATTTTTATGAATTTGTAGCTAAACCGACACCACGCGTATCCTTATCCTGTTCATCTCATAAAAGTTTCATGTTGCAGTTTCCAAGAAATTTGACTTGTTCTTCTCCTACACGATATCTTTCGTTTCCTTAATTTTTCTTACTTGGTAAGTTTCTTTGCAATTCAGCCTTTGAATAATCCTGTATGCATGCATTGTATCAATCAAAATATTTTTTCGGTCAACTTGTTTCTTTGGAAAATATGAAGACTTGTATGAAAATTAATTACTTGTCTGAAAATATCATCGTCTGATCTTGCACAAAAAATAAAAATAAAAATAAAATTAACTAGCAATTTTGTAGTCAAAGCATCGTACATTCAAAATCGTGTGACCTCAAGAGTTTTGGATGATAAAACTCCTTATGAAATCTGGTATGATTTTTTTTTTTTTTGGATATCCATATAGGAACGGGGGAACCACATGACCCGGAAAGCGCACTTTGTGGGCCCAGGGCATGCGTAAACCTCCGGCTATCCCAAGCTCTTACGAGGAGGGGTTGTTTCCCGGGCTCGAACCCAGGTCTTCCGAAGCAGAACCCAAGCGCCAGCCGCTAGGCCACCACCTCGGGGACAAAATCTGGTATGATGTTAAACCTAATGTTGAGCATTTAAAAGTATTTGAAAGCATATGCTATGTGTTGATACATGATGCTAACCAAAAGAAACTAGACAAAAAAGCTGATATAGGTGTGTTGATAGGCTATAGTTCAAAGTCTAAAGCTTATAGAATTTTTGATGTAATTGCTAACAAAGTTACAATTGCAAGAAATGTCAAGTTTGTAGAAGATGCATCATAGAATTGGGAAAATTTGGCAGTCAATTGGGCAGATCAGATTCAGCATGATGAATCAGAACATTATGATGAACTTGAAAATGAAGAGAACATAGATGAGCAACCAGTTAGGGGGACAAGGTCCTTAGCTGTATTTATAGCAGGTGTTCCATGGCTGAGGCAGAACCAATGGAGATTGAAGAAGCATTGAAATCTCAGGTATAGGTGAAAGCAATGCAGGAGGAGCTTGACATGATCGGAAAAAAACCAGACATGGATGCTTGTTGACAGACCTGCAAACAAGAAAACAATTGGAGTTAAATGGATATTCAAAACAAAGTTCAATGCTGATGGAAGTATCAACAAACACAAGGCAAGATTGGTTGTAAAAGGCTATGAACAGGAGGCTGGAATTGACTACACAGACACTTTTGCTCCAGTTTCAAGGCATGATACAATGAAACTCTTGATTGCACTTGCTGCACAAAATGGTTGGTATGTGTTTCAATTAGATGTAAAATCTGCTTTCTTGAATGGTGTGTTGGATGAAGAGATTTTCATTGAGCAACCAGCAGGTTTTGATAATCAAAACCCAAACCAAGTATACATATTAAAGAAGGCTCTCTATGGTCTCAAACAAGCTCCTAGAGCTTGGTATAGCAGACTTGATGATCAATTGCTAAGTTTGGGGTTTGAGAGAAGCATCAATGAAGTAACATTATATGTGAAACATGTAGATGATCATGTATTAATGGTTTCAGTGTATGTAGATGATCTTTTAATTACTGGAGATAAGGAGCAGCTGATAGAAGAGTTCAAATCAAATATGAAGGCTACATTTGAAATGAATGAGCTTGGGTTGATTTCTTATTTTCTAGGCATGGAAGTAATTCAGTCAAAACAAGGAATTTTTCTATGTCAAAAGACTTTTGTTCAAAAGATATTGAACAATTTTACAATGACAAATTGCAAACAAGTTTATACTCTTATGATTTTAGGACTGAAGTTAATCAAAGATGATGGCGCACCAAAAAAAGATGGGAAGACTTATAGAAGCTTGATTGGGAGCTTGTTATACTTAACCATCACACGGCCTGACATACTATTTGTTGTTAATTATTTATCTAGGTTCATGCAGGAGCCAAGTCAAATACATTTCATGGAAGCCAAGAGAGTTCTAAGGTAATTGCAGGGGACTAAAAGTCTAGGCATGCATTTTGTGAATAACAATCAAAACAGGCTTGTCGGACTTTCGAATTTAACTAAATTTGAGGTATGTTTGACACTTCTCTTTCTCTTCTCCTGCTGATTTTTTTTTCTTCCTTCTTCTTTCCTCTCACGTTTTCTTCTTCTTCTTCTTTTTCTTTTTCTCTCCTTCAAGCAACCGTCCAAATCTTCTCTCACAGACTTAATTTTTTTCTTTCCTCACTCGCTCACAATACACTAATTTCTGGTTGATTTCTAGTTGGTCTGAGGTTTACAGATGAAGGGAAAAAAACGGGTCCTTTGTTGTTTTTGGAAGAGGATGAGTCATCCTCTCTCTCTCTCCTTTTTGTATTTATACTTCTCATGTAAGGTGGGGGGTTGTTTGGGATTGGTTTAGTTGTGTTCTTATTCTTGTTTTGCCCTATCTAAAACCGGTTTTATCTAATCCCTCCCTCTCAGCTCCTTAAAGAATCAGCAGCGAAAACTGATTCGCGAGAACTGATTCGCGAAAACTGATTCGCTGCCGATCACTAAACGAAGTCGGAATGGCGTGAAACTCACTCAGTTGATGTGATTCGCCATTTGCCGATCATTTCTGAAATGGTTGCTATTTTTGTCAATGCTTAAATGTATATACTCTTAGTTTTTGTTCTTAATTTTTATAATTTCCTTTGTTATTAAGGTTGTTATATTTTTATTTAATGTTCAAATTTGAATTTGTGTTGGTGATCATTTGAAAATTCATATTTAGTATTTTTTTCCCTTTTTATTTTTATTTATTCTTCAAGTCAAATAATATTTTTAAATGTAATAATATTTTTTTGTCATTTATTGTTTTTTAATTGCTTTTCTATTAATATTTTTTAGGTGTTAAAATTTCTAAATATTATAGGTAAGGCATTCAAAATAATGATAATGATTATTTATAAGTTTTTTGTCCTTTTAAATATATGAGACTAATTATATATTTTGATATTTGTTAAATATTAACGTCTATATATATATATATATATATATATATATATATATATATATATATATGACCTATTTGTTTTTTTAAAATAAAATAATAATTTACTATTAGTGTTCTAAAATACTTTTAATGTAATAATATGACGTATAAATCTTATTAAATAAAAAAATATTTTCTTTTTTTAACAATAATTATGGTGTCATCGATAATATGACCAATAATAATTAGAATATTAATTATGTATATAATATTTATAATCATAGCTATAATAATTGTGACAAAAATTCATTGGTCAATGTTATTTTTATGAAAAATAACTTCTGCATCTTTATTTTATGTATGATATTTTAGATCTCATATCACGTAAAAAAAAAAATATATGAAACCACACGTAGACAAGACATGTAAAAAAATTATGCCAAATTATCTACAATAATAAAATAAAAAATTGTCTTGCGTTTTGCCACCGCCAGTACCTAATTTTTTAACATGTAATAAAACTGTTAATGGTTCTAATTTTTTTTTTAATATTATACATCTGAGCTAAGTAATCAACTTAAAAATTTTAAGATTATGTTGTTTTTATATGTATTTACTTTACGATAGATAAGATATTTAGAATAATAATTATTATTATTTTTGGGATTGTTTCCTTAAAAAATAGGAGAGGCTAATTATACATTGTGATATTTTTTTGATATTAACATCTTAAAATATATATAAAAAAATGAGATGACTTTTCTGTATAAATCTTACATTAATTTAATCTCAGTGTTCTAAAATAATTTTAATATAATATTATGAAGAAAAAAATCTGAAAACATAATCTTTGATAAATTTTAGTAGTTGCATTTTTGTTATCTGTCAAATAAATTATTCGTCAAATAGTTAAAACATGCCCAGCAAATAATTAGTATGCTACAAGCAAAAATTAATATATCTTTAGTCAATTTGATCAATTACGATTTTTTTATCTACCAATTAAATTATTATCAAAGTAGTTAAAATAAAATCATCAATCAAATTGTTTGTTGCGTAAAACAAATCACTCATTTATGCTAAAATTCATCGATTATAATTTTATTATTTACTAATAAAATAATTCATTAAACAAATAAAACATAC
The DNA here is from genome assembly GCA_964035475.1 of Salix caprea. Lineage (NCBI taxonomy): Eukaryota > Viridiplantae > Streptophyta > Magnoliopsida > Malpighiales > Salicaceae > Salix > Salix caprea. The sequence goes on from OZ037743.1 coordinate 2,214,706, forward strand.
ACAATAATCAATTAGTATGTTACACGGGGCACATGACTCATTTTAACAGAATTTTATTGATTCCAATTATACAATCTACCGATTAAATAATTATCAAATAGTTTTAACAATAACAACATTCAATCACTTTTAGGTGGAAAAAAAAACTTATTTCTAATAGATTTTATCAATTATAATTTTACTAGATAAATATTAAAATAATCAATTACAACACGTTTAAAATCAATTATTTTTTTACATAAAAAATCTAGCATAGCGCGCGGGCAAGTTAGCTTGTATATCTCTAATAAACAAAATGATAAAGTATAAAATAAATAAATAAAAATAGATTTTTATGAATTTGTAGCTAAACCGACACCACGCGTATCCTTATCCTGTTCTTATCATAAAAGTTTCATGTTGCAGCTTCGAAGAAATTTGACTTGTTCTTCTCCTACACGGTATCTTTCGTTTCTTTAATTTTTCTTACTTGGTAGTTTCTCTGACATTTCTCCTACAAGAAATTTGACTTGTTCTTATCCTGCATGAATTGTATCAATCAAAATGATTTGTGGTCTGCATGTTTCTTTGGAAAATATGAAGACTCTAATTATCATAAAACAAGACAACATGCATTGGCTTGTCAATTGAATTAAAGTTCTAAGACTTTTCTGACATTGTTCCTCACACATATCCACTTTCCTGCTATATTTAAATGATTTATTTTTTATTTTAAAAAATTAATTTTGTTATTAGTATAGTAAAATGATAAAAAAAACAACAAAAAATTAATTTAAAATGAAACAAAATTAAATTCTTTGAAATTTTTTTTTAAAATGCAGTCTTAAACAAACACTGAATTATACGAGAGTTCATATGTTCTACTTATTGAATCAATTCATGACTCGATTAAAACTCAAACAAGATTCAATTTGAAATTTTTAGAAAAAAATATATTGTTTTATTTATTTATTTATTAAAATTTTGAAATATTATCATTTTATATTGATCCATATCAATATATATAACCCGAGTTTATATATTTAACTTGTGGTCGGATCTTAACTTGGTTAATAGGTTATATTGAGTTTAATAACTTTTTAAAATAAATGAAAGTTTATTCGATTTACTCATTGACTTAATTCACAACTCGATTAAAAGTCGAGCAAGTTCATTTCCTTGATTTCTCACCAATAGGAATGGCTGAATTCTCTTATGCCAAGATATCATTGGGGTTGCCTTGTCTCTTATGGGGCTTTTTAGCCTTTTTTTTAAAAAAAAAAGTATTGAGTAATCAAGGAGGATCCTCTCTGCTTGTGACCCAATACTTGCATTAGTAAACACTGACTCGTGTTTTTAAAATATAATAATAATATTTTTTATCTTTACATTGATGTGGGTTAATTTGGGTTAATTCTCCTGACCCATGATCGGGGTCATGCCCTGGATTAACTCCTAGGTTGAGTTTTAAAATTATGATGAAAACATCTTTTATTTTTATATTGATCCGGGTCAACCTCGATCAACCTAACCCGTGACTTGAGATTTCACTTAAGATTTCATTATTTATTCTCTTTATTATAAATGTGGATGAAGTGTAATTTTTGCACATGGTAGATTTGCATAGGAAAAAAAAAAAGGTTAAATCAACGTAAACCCTAATATTCCATCACTTAATCAAATTTGGATTGATGTAAAAACAAAAAAAAAAGTAAATTCCAATTTTTAAAATATTTTACCCAAAATAAATAAATTTCTTATGATGTTGAATTGTGTATGATGGGCCAAAACTGTTGGTCATGGCTAAGCTAAAGTCGAACCCAATAATATTCTAAAGGGTTGCTTTTCTAGGACCAGATCTCTTTTGTTTTCTTTCTTATATTGGTCTAACATTTCCAAATAAATTTAATAAATTCTCTAAAATTCAAGGATTGTTGGATTTCAGTATTTCTACCATGATGGCTCCTCAAAGTTTAAAACTAGAGTTGGGCTCACCATATTTAGCATGCGAACAAATCAATATTTGAACTTTCTCGTTAACATCAAGATGGGATAATCTATTTAATAAATTAGTTAATGATTTCCCATGGAACAAGTATTTTTTTATTTTTCACAGTATTTAATGGACAAATTGTATTGAGAAAATCATGTTTTATTATTCAATGGCATAGTTTACTATACTCATGATATTACTATACCCTCGTTTGGGGCTATGATAATGTCATTATCTCATATCAACTATTAGACAAGAGATTTAATAACTTATATAGCACAATGGTCTATACTCTTTCTAAAAAAATTCTTTTCAAAAACAAAATTCACGACATGACTGAAACCACGTCAGTTGAGATGACACCTCTTAGGAGGGCTCATGTGTATGGATATAGGCACGCATCATCATTAAAACTATCTATGGAGATGTCAATCATGTCATACTACTCAAACCCCTCATCTAAAGGGTTATTTTGATGTCACCATCCCATAATACGATGGGTTTTTTTTTTTTTTATGACCAGGATGTCCGGGCCAGCTTACGCGCATTTCAACTATTCCCCGGACTCACTTGAACATCCTACAAGCCCAAATGAGCAGATAATGTACCGCGGAGATGACAGGCGTACCATAAAAAAAAGGACCCAGAGGGACATGAGGGGAGGAGCCCTCCAGCCCCACTCCTACTGGGACTCGAACCGAGATTCGAAAGATGACACCGCTGGGCCACAACCTATAATACGATGGTTTTTGTTCTTTAAAAGAGGGGTAAAAAACCTAGAGGGCTAATACAAATAGACCCAAACATATAGGCTTGAGTGGGCCAACACGACTAGGCTTGTTTCAATTGCAGGCCAATTTGTTTTCCTTAAAAGAATTAAAGATAACAAGTCGTACGAAAAATTAAAGTTAATATTGCTCCGACCATTGTTTTAACATAACATGCGACCTCAAGTTGAGACATATATGTTTCAATCAACTAAGCCATGACATGAGGTTTATATCAAAATGAGTATAAAAAATATATATTAATTAGGTTTATTGTTCATATAAATAGTTAAATGGAACCCAATTGTTTTTTAAATTAATGTTTATATTACTCCCACCGTTGTTTTAACATGCAACCTCAAGTTGAGACACGTATGTTTCAATCAACCAAGGTATGCCATGAAGTTTTATATCAAAATAATTTTTAAAAATATATATTAATTAGGTTTATTGTTCATATAAATAGTCAAATGGAACCAAATTGTTTTAGTTGTGTTTATAAATTATAAATATCTAAATTAAGATACCACCCAATAAGAAAATTAAAAAAAAAAAAAAAAAAAAAAAACAAAACAACAATACGAATGACGTTTCATGGACACTTGTAACCATAATGTTTAATAGTTTTATAATGACATTAGCTATTTGACCCATGCTCCAACACTAGTGAGATTTTTTTCCTACAAAATATATTTATATATAATGAATTTTTCAATGTGTTTTTATACATTAAATAAATATATAAATTGAAAAGCTCCAGTTAGGGACTAAAAAATAACATAAATGAACTTGTGTATAAAAAGTTAATTTTGAAAATATCAAGGGATTTAAATTGTATGAATTATATTATTTTAAAGATTGAGGATCTAAGTGTAATTTTTTTATAAAGTCTCTGACATGTCTTCCATGTTTAATGCCTTTTTCATTTTATTCTATTTACTTTAATTTCACTCTTAACTAAAAAATCAGAAGCAATTGTATTCACTTAGGATTAAATTGTAAAAAATATAACATAAAGACTAAAATAAATTATTAAAAAATGAATAGTAAAGTTGAGCAACGCTATTTTAAAATTAAAATCATTCTTTAAGTCATTTCAACTCCACAATACCTCACTAATTCATCAACTCGAAATAGCTAAACAATGACCATAAAACCTGAAATCAAATAAGATTAATATTTGGCTTCTTGACTTAGATTTGATTATTTTTTATGCAACATTGAAGCTTCAAACAACCACAATAAAAATCCTCATGTTTAAGAATCTATGCACAACAATAAACCCATTTTAATGGGGTCGAAATGGTGTGAACAAAGACTTTCTCTTTCATTATTAAAATCTGGCAATACCTCTCTCTCTCTCTCATCTTTTTAACTAGGGATTTAAAAATAACACAAATAAACTCATATATAAAAAGTTATTTAAGAAAAAAAATCAAGGGACTTAAATTATATAAATTATATTATTTTTAAAGATCGACGATCCAAGTGTATTTTTCATAAAGTCTCATACATGTTATCCATGTTTGTTGCTTTTTTTTTTTCATTCTAGTCTATTTTCTTTCAATTTCACCATTAATTTTCAATTATAATAAAATTGCACAAAATAAAACTTTTGAGAACCAAATAAATTATTAAAAAATAAACAATAAATCCACCGTGTTTTATGGATGTGTAAATAGTACACAACCATCTTAAAAAAAAAACCCACATGGTTTACAGTTTTCTATAAAATAACTTATCGATTGTACATCTTAAATATCATCTTAGTTTTTAATATTATATTACAATCTTCTCATCAAATTATAACAATAATTTTCAATAATACAACTTGTCTACGGATATCTACTTATATTTTATTATATGTTTTTATACATCAAACATTTATGTTGTTTGCATTGTTAATACGAGTTTCCGAATCAACTAACATTTAAAATATTATTTTGAACAAGTCTCAAGTTATAAATTTGTATTTTTTATATAAAAATAAATAGATGCAAGCATACTTATGAATATGATAGTCCATTGCTGAGTTAAGAATTAAAATATATTTTAATGGGATTACGAGTTAATTTGTGATCACTCCAATTTAATTTTTATTTAATTTAACTCAAAGAATAACTATAAAGGCTATGTCAATAAATTATGGATCAAGTTGCTGACAGACCTACTTGATTACACTGTCGCATCGTGCCAGTCCTCACTGGAGAAGGGAAAACAGGTGGCAGACTTGGATGGTTTTGGCATGATTTTCGTTAAAACTGCGTGCGTTTTAGCGGCTACCATAACTTCCTTTTCTTATGGACTTCACCTTCTCTTCCTCTTTCTCTCTCTAAGACTTAACGACTTTCTCTCTCTATCCTACCATTTGCGTGCAATTACAGTCTCTCTCTTATTATCCCACTTTTTTTTTATATTATTTTTTAAAAAGTATAAAACCCCTTTATTTTCTTTTTATTATTATTTTGTTACATAAAATAAAACGTATAGCCTGAATTAATTGGACTACCAAATTAGAGTAGGAGACTGATTCCTTGTTTCCTTGCCACATTCACACTCTCTTCCAATCTTTTTCAGCCTTAACCGTTTTTAAATAAAATTATTATTATTTTTTAATAAAGAGATGAAACTTATGTTGTATTATTATTCTCCTTCTGCCAATCAAATCACATAAAAGAAAACCCAACCCATTACGTTTGCTTGTTTTAATAAAATCCTAGTACTGGATTTTATGAGATAAAGAAACTGTTTCTTACTGGCACAATTGGGTTAGAAGGAAATTAAGGGTTAGGTTTCTTCTTGTTAGAGAAGAAGAGAAGAACAGAACTTTTCTTTCTGGGTTTTGAATTTTGGTTAGTTAGCTAAAGTTCTTTCCTTTTTCTTTTATTTTTTGAATAGTCAATGGAACAGTTCGAATCTCCTGCAGGTTCTCATGTCAAAGAGGTTAGTTTGATTCTGCCCCATGATTTTATTTGCTCTAATGTGTTTTGTTTCTCATTGATTGAATTGTTTTGTGCTAGATTGGTGTTATTTGTATTGAATATAGTTATTATCTGCATTGTTCTAATCTGGGATGTTGAAAAGACTGGATCTTTGATCATATGCCTGTCATTGAATCAGAACGTTAGTCATCAAGTTTTGATCTTTTTATGATCATTGATGTTTTTTTTACCTGAGACAAATTATTGAGAATACAATGTATATTGATTATTTGCTTTTAATTAATTGAGGAATTCAATTATAGAAGGATTATGGAGTTTGTTTTGTGATCTTATAAGTGATTATTGTAAATTCTTTGGTTTCTTGCTCAATCCGATTGTCATATCCCATTATGATGTTTTATGTTCTTTAGTATTCCGTTGATTGTTGTTTTAGATTGTTTTATCACGTGGATTTTCCCTGCTATTCCTGATTAGTGCTCTGACCATGTGGCTAAGACTATGTTAGGGTTTGCATACAAAACAATAACTTGGTTGTATAATAGGATCTGGTGTTGTATAACAGCTTGAGTGCCTGGATGAGGCATATGAATTTGAGTTTTATTAAGTTTTCATGTTTTGCAGGATCATTCTATTAAGCAATCCTGGAGAAGTGACAATACCACTAAGAGCCCAAGAATTCCACAAAATCAAAAGGTACAGACAGTTGAATTGGTTTTCAATTATGGCAGTGATGTGTGGACTCTCTTACTACTGGACTAAACTGATTTCAGATGCATAATCAAATTCAAATTATTAAAAACTTGTCTTCAATGGCTTTCGGAGTATCTAAAGTCTTAGTTTTTGTTCTTGAAGTCTGATTTTTGTAGTGTGAACGACTGAAATATATTTTTGCGACACCATACAATGCTGGTATTTTATTTAATTATTTCAATTGACAAATATACCATCTGATTTTTCTTTTTCATGGAGCAAATCCAAACCTTTGAAATTCTTTATGGAACAGACTGAACTAGATTAGTTTCTGTGAGATATCCAAATATCGTCATGTCATTCCCCAATTAATTCATGATGCTTATATTAGTAAGATATTATTATTCATGTGGTACAGGTAACAGCCAGATGGGATCCAGTGGAAGCTTGTAGGCCTCTCATTGATGATGCTCCAGTGTTTTATCCAACTGTTGAGGTATTTCTTTGGTGCATTTGATGATAGTGTTATCTTATATTTAATTTATAACAGGTAGCATACTTCTTTATTTAGGAATTTGAAGATACACTTGGTTATATATCAAAGATACGTGCAAAAGCAGAGTCGTATGGTATATGTCGGATTGTCCCTCCACCTTCTTGGAGTCCACCTTGCTGCCTCAAAGATAAAGATATATGGGAACATGCTAAATTTTCTACAAGAATTCAGTATGTTGAGTTGCTTCAAAATAGGGAGCCAATGAAAAAAAAATCTAAAAGTCGGAAACGGAAAAGGAGATATTCAAGGATGGGAACAACAAGGAGACGCAAGAGGAAACTTACCGATTCTAGTATAGAAGGAAACGATGAGACTTTTGGATTCCACTCTGGTTCTGATTTCACACTTGAAGAGTTTGAGAAAGAAGCTGCTTATTTCAAAGAGTGCTACTTTGGAACAAAGGATCCAATGGATGATGGGACTGAAACCCAGAAATGGGAGCCTTCTGTTGAGGATATTGAAGGTGAATACTGGCGGATTGTTGAAAAACCAACTGAAGAGGTTAAGGTATGAAAATATGGCTCTCTATATGACTGGTTCTCCTGTATCTTGATTCATATCTATGTTTAACTTCAATAATATTCCTCTCCTATCATATTACAGGTACTCTATGGAGCTGATTTGGAAACAGCAACATTTGGAAGTGGCTTCCCCAAGGCTTCAGCCTTGATGACTGAAGGTGATTCAGATCAGTATGTGGTATCTGGTTGGAATCTAAACAACTTACCACGCCTGCCAGGTTCTGTGCTGTGTTTCGAAGAATGTGATGTCTCAGGAGTCTTAGTTCCATGGCTGTATGTTGGAACGTGTTTCTCATCATTTTGTTGGGTAAGTAACTAGAACTACTATTTTCAAAGATCTAGAAGAATAAATATAAGTGGCTCCACTAGGTTTAGTTTAATTAACTTCAACATCAAGTTTTCTCAGCCTATTGCACTAGTTTTTGATGCTGTTAGGCTCACAGTCTCTCTAGCAGTATCAGCTTAGTACGATACAACTATCAAGATTATTCCTTATATTCAAGCTAATATTAACCGTTTGCACTGCATCTGCTGCCTGTGTAGTTGAATTTACCTTTTTCCCATTTTTGTGCTGATTTGTTCTTGCCCTTTTCACCATTTCAATTGGTGTTTGAACAGCATGTTGAGGACCACCACTTATATTCTCTAAACTATTTACATTGGGGTGATCCAAAGATATGGTACGGAGTGCCTGAAAGCCATGCTTCCAATTTGGAGGATGCAATGAGAAAACATTTACCTGATTTGTTTGAGGAACAGCCTGATCTACTTCATGCACTGGTAAGAAGATGACTATTTTGTATTTTAATATTCAGATCTTATATGAGTTGTTTAAGAGGTTATTTGTTGATAAAAGCTGGAAGAGTTCCAGAGATGTCTGAAGAATGAAGACAAAAGAGCACAAATCAAACAAGAAGGAAAGAGTATTAGGGCATTTGGCATAGTGGCGAGACATTGTTTTCCCAAAATTTGAGTTTTTTTTTTCCCTCTTAAAATTAGTTTTTTAGTGTTTTTGGATCGTTTTGTTGTGATGATGTCAAATTTAAAATATAAAAAAAGTAATTATTTTGATGCAATTCCAAGTGAAAAGTACTTTGAAAAGCAACATCAACCGCAATGTTAAACAGGCTCTAAATAGTTGTACAATATATGAACTATGAACCTTGAAAATGATTTGTTCTGCCGATGCTTCCTGTCTGACTGCAATACTACTAAATCAGTTAACTGGTGTCTTTACAAATTTTGAGCTAATAATGGCCCCTATAATCAATGCATGGCATCAGTGGCTAGCTTTCTGTAAATTTCTTAGCTCAATGATTAAGTTGATCCATTGTGATGGCTTTATCATATTATGTAAAGAATCCATAAGGATTAAAGGCTTTTGACCTTTGCTTACAATTTTGTGAGAAGTTATCTAACATGGTAATTCCTTTTTTGGGTACAGGTAACTCAACTATCTCCTTCAGTTTTAAAAGCAGAGGGTGTCCCTGTATATCGGGTGGTCCAACAGTCTGGGGAGTTTGTTCTAACCTTTCCTAGAGCATACCACTCTGGCTTTAATTGTGGCTTCAACTGTGCAGAGGCAGTGAATGTAGCCCCCGTTGATTGGTTAGCACATGGACAGCATGCAGTTGAGCTTTACAGTGAGCAACGGCGCAAAACATCTATATCCCATGACAAGCTACTGATGGGAGCAGCTCAGGAAGCAAACCATGCCCTTAGGGAACTATTGCTTCTTGGAAAGGAAACTCCTGAAAATTTAAGGTGGAGGAGTGTCTGTGGGAAGGATGGAGTGCTTACTGCAGCAGTTAAGGTACTCTCCCCCCCCCCCCCCCCGCCCTCTCTCTCTCTTGTGTTGAGATGCGTATATAATAAATGCTTGTATTACCAGATACTTACATTATTGAAAGTCTACTTGAGTACCTTCTAGAGTACTAATTCTCTTGAGATGATACTTTTGACAGACAAGGGTAAAGATGGAGGAAGAAAGAATAAAGTGCCTTCCAACTAATTTAAGACTGCAAAAGATGGAAAAGGAATTTGATTTGCTAAATGAGAGAGAATGTTTCTTGTGCTTCTATGACTTGCATTTATCCTCTGCCAGTTGTAAGTGCTCCCCTGAACGATTTGCATGCCTTAAACATGCAAGCCATTTTTGCTCATGTGAAATAGACCAAAGATATGTCCTTCTCCGCTACACTATGGATGAATTGAACACTCTGGTTGATGGGTTGGAAGGAGAATCACATGCGCTGAAAGTCTGGGCCTCTGAAGAACAGGGATTAGTTTCTCTTGGTGATAATGGAACTCGTGTTCCTGAGCTGGAACTTAAGGCTGAAGAATTCCAAACCAACTATTCTAACTATTCAAAGAGGAAGGAAAGTCCACATTGTTCTACAAAAACAAAAGAAAACTTGAGCACCAGAGGCTCTTGCAGTTTTAATAGCAATACTTCTTCAGAAGTAATCCAGTCAGAGAGTCATCACAACAGCTTTAACAAAGAAGCTCCAGCAATGAAAAACAAAGATAAGGTGAAGCAAGAGGGATGCATTGATTTGAATATTGATGTGATGTCTATTGATCAGGAAAGTAAGCCTCTGCTTGAATCTGTTGGCTGCGATAACAAAGCAATCTCATATGTGAAGGAGACACATGGTTCACCATGTATGGAAGAGACGATTGGCAGCTCGGATGCGGCAAAAGAACAAGACAGGGAACAAGCTGTTGGAGATTGTGAAGCTAAGTTACAGGAATTGTCAAATAAAAATGACCCTTCTTATCCAATGTTTACTCAGGATACTTGTGCATCTCATAATAAGTTGTTTGGGGTTGATCTTTTGTTTCCACGTGCACATTCAGTGAGGCCATCAAAGAGCTTCAAAACTGAAATGAACAAGGGTGGCTTAATTGTAAGACATGTAACTGATGAAAGCATTCCAGTGAAGAAACTGAATCCTTGCGTAGAACCAATAGATGTAGGATCTGTAGTGTTTGGAAAGCTTTGGTGCTGTAAGCAGGCCATATTCCCTAAAGGTATACTTTTGTATGATGTTTGTGTGCATTTTCTTAATTATGTTTTCTGTTTATGCTATTCATTTTATGTATTGTAGGATTCCTTGATAAATTCTTTCAATTTTGGTTGATTTTTGCAGGATTTAAAAGCCGGGTTAAGTTCTTTAATGTGCGTGATCCCATAAAAAACTGTACCTATATTTCAGAAGTACAGGATGCTGGGCCTCTTGGGCCTCTTTTCAAGGTTCGTTTCTTCTCTATATATCTTCTTGTGTTTAGGATAGATGAAAAATATCAATTTAGAGTTTTAGAGTTGAAGTCTGGCCGTGGAAATGACATTCTGAATTTCAGGTATCTTTAGAAAAATTCCCGGGTGAGACATTAGCAGCAGATATTTCAATTCAGAAGTGCTGGGAGATGGTGGTGCAAAGACTAAATGATGAAATTGGAAGACGAAACAGCCTAGGAGAAAGAAACCTTCCCCCTTCGCAGAGTATTAATGGGATTGAAATGTTTGGATTCCTCTCCCCACCAATTGTTCAGGTATACTTTTACATGCCATATTTATTCAGTGGCTTCTGTTACATAGGATTATTGAATCTAATAGAATTTGCTTGACAGAACTTTTGTAATATTTTCTAAATTGGAATTACATAATATATTTGAGTTTGCTGCACATATGCTGTAGATGCATGTGGTGTTTCCCACATCTGATTGTAGTATCTGAATTCAGATGCTGACTCTGACAAAATTACTTCCAGGCTATCGAGGCTCTTGACCCTGATCATCAGTGCGCGGAATACTGGAATCACAGGCTTGCCAATCTGAGGAATACAAGGGAAGTCAGGCAGCTCCCATTTGGATCAAGTTGCTGTCTCACAAAAATAAAGGAAAAAATGGACATTAACCTTCTGACACATGAACCTGGTGGATTATTCATAGGAGGTCATCATTCAGTTGACGAAGATGCGCGGCTCGTGCTGCGAGGCTTGTTCGAGAAAGCTAGTCCGGAAGAGCTGAAAACAATGCACAGAATACTCCGCAGTGACGCACAAAGTGCTGAACAAAGAGTAGCTTTCACAACACTGATGGAGGAGATTCAGAAAACAAGTAGATAAATGAACAAGAACATGCTTAGGTTTCCCACCATTCTTTCTCATTCAGAGTAGCTTTACCTTATCTTTACCATAATGCAGGGCCATTTTTTTCAAAAGTTCATAGAAGGGAAAGAGTTCCACGCTCAAATATTTTGCAGCGTGCCTGCTCGTAATGTAGATACAGTATCTTGATCGCTGATGCCTACTGACCACAAAGGTGATTTTGTACATTAGGAACCCTTGTTCCTTTCTAAATTTCATTGAGTTCTAACTTGGTTTATTTTCTGCATTGCCTTTGACCATAAAAAGTCCTTGACATCATTTTTAATATTTTTATTTTTCAATAGTATTTTGTCTATATTTGGTAATGATTAATTTTAAGTTTTTAAAAGTTTTATTTTCTTTATTAACAAATAATTTTTTTTTCTTTCAAATTCCGAAATTCTTAGCTTGGAAGATGCAAATGTTCAGCATAGGTTGTAATATAACTAGTCACATCATATTAATTATAATACTATGTATAACCTTAAATAATATCTTGAATGGTCTTTATCTCACAAAACTCATCATTTATGGAATATATTTATATATAATTAACTTGAATATTTGAAGATGACACTTTTTAATAGAGAAAAAGACGATTATTATATATCTGGTGGATGTTATGATAATTTTAGAAAATTAGAGAACTAAAAACATAGCTCTGTGAAAAAAAGAAAAAAAATGTTATAAATTTTTTTAAAAGTGTTTTTGAAATGTAGTGTCAAACCCCTAAAAAATGTTATAATTAGCTTGAAGTAACTTAAGAAATGTGTTTTGAAGGGATTTGAAAATTAAACAAAATTTATATGAAAAAATATATTAAAAAGTATAATAATATGTTTTTTTTTTTCAATTTTTGTCTTCTAAGCTTTTGTGTGTCGAGGGTCATTTAATATTATTATGTGATACAGAAAGACTTTATAAATTGATAAAACCTTGAAATAACAAATATTAACCTAAGCTAACTTTAATAGATTCTCGTCAGTTTTTCTCTGATTATTTTTAGAAAAATATTTTACATTTATACCAATAATTTAGAAGGTCTGCACATATACCTTTAATTATATGGTCACCGCTGATTATTTCGAACTGAATAGCCTTTTGGGATTCCCCCCCCCCCCAATAAACATCAGATATATATATATTAAAGAATACATAAAAAATTGTTATAAATAAAAGACATGTTTTATTAAAAACAAATACATAAAAAGGAAAGAGAATTTTAACTAAAGACATTTTCGACAAGTTAAAATACAAGTGAGGGCCAATTTTTGTTACAAATGAAATTTAAGGACCAATGTATACAAACTTCAAACAACAAGGATTAAAATGCATATATATTTTATTAAAAATCACTACAATTTACATTTTTAATAAAATAATTGTTGTTTAATACCATAAACACTCTAAAGCCCTAAACCAGATAATTTTTATCTTGATGAATAATATAGAATAGTGTCAAGCCCACCATGCATATTTGTCCACAGCTACATAATCAAGGTATTTTTGGAGTCTCGGCCACTGTGTGCTTTAGCGGGTCCTCCAAACCTCTATCAAACAAGTCTAATATGGGTTCATCTACGATCCGGTTAATCCGGATTTAAACGCATTCGTTAGATTTTTTTTATTATTAATAATAAATGATATTTTTGGAGTATTTCCCACCCTTGTTTACCCTGCTATTTCGTGATTGGAACTTGCTTCGGACCCAACTTGCATGGTGTTTTATTACAACTATGATACGAGTTTAAGAGAAACCATATGAACTTGTAGAAACTAAACTAACAAGGAATTTCCAGCCAATTAAAGCCATGCATTCATGAATTCTGCATCAGATTTACATTTAAACGATCTTACAAATGCCATGAAAGAGCATTACCTATAATCTCTGCCTCCAATCTGTTAGCAATCTGGCCCTCCGTTCGTCAACTCTGCTAAAGCCCATTTACAAGAACAATCCTTCCCTATCTAATGAATTCCAACACTAAGAAAGAGAGTAGGAAAAATCTCATCTTTGAAATTGGAAATGGCCCAATTGATTATTTTGATGCTTGACTCTTAACAAGCACAGGCCTAAAGCTACCAAATATCCAACTAGCAATACAGTACTTCTTGATTGTTTTCAGTTCTTTAGCAAGAACCCATCAATGGACAAGAGTCATTATGTGAAACTTGGATGCCAAAGCCGCACAGAGAACCAAGAAAACAGTCCACACCCCAGTGCACAAGCAAGCCGCATCTGACTCTCCACGGTGATGAACAGTCAACTCTTCATCATCTGCAGTGCTTGGAACAAACGGTCTTGGAGGAGGAGAAGCAGGAGTTGGTGGCGGGCCAGCCGCGTTTGGTTTTGAAGATTTCTTCCCAGATTCAGCACCATAAACTGAGTGATCAAGAAGGTTATCTATGCCATGAACTGCAATGGCAGCATTGGTGTAGATATTAGGATGGGTGAGGCGAGAGGCATCAAGGGTGAAATTTGATGCAGAATTGTTGGTGATAAGTATGGACTTGTCAAAAAGGAGAGTTGGGAGGCGAGAGAAGGCCTTAAATTGCAGGAGATCAGCGAAAGAGAGGCGTTGAGGGACAATGTGGTATGGGACGATGTCAGGGTCAGCGATGGTGGTAGTAGGAGAAAGAGAGTTGTCAGACGGGATAAAGAAAGTGGAGGAGATAGGGAAGGTGGTAGAGTCAGCCATGGTGAGGGCATTGGCCCAGTTCTTGAAGTCTCCTGCACCAAGTATCGCATCAATAACGTTGTATATTTGTTCTTGAATGACGAATTTGAGCTCATCTTGCTGTGGTGTTAATGGTGATCGTGGTGTTGGTGGTAGTGAGAAGGTGACGGTGGTGATGGGAGTGCTGATTGGAGTTGGGGCTGGACTGGTGTCCAATATGGAGGTGATGCTGGTGGGAGTTGGTGCCGGACTGGGGGCAGATGTAGGGGTGAGGGTGGTTTCGGTAGTCGGAGTAGGAGTAGGGGCAGTCGAGGGTGTGGTTGTGGGAGCGAGGGTGGCGGAGGTGTTGGTGGTAGTATTGATGGGAGTTGGAGCAGAGGAGGGCGCAGGAGTGGTGGGGACGGTGGTGATGGGAGATGGTGCAAATGTGGGGGAGAAGCCGATTCTGGCGTTGCTATTTGTGATGGGATTTGGTGCAGGAGTGGCGGCAGAGGTGGGTGAGGGTGTGGGGCCAAAGGTGCTGATGGTATTGAAGGTGGAGGTGGCTGTGGTGGTGGTGGTGAGGAGGAGGAGGAAAGAGAGGAGGTATATGTCCATTTAAGAGAGAGTTTCTTGAGTTTCTTGAATGTGGTTAGCTTCAGTTGAGATCTTTGCGAGCTCTTTTAGGTTAGCGTGTTGCAGAGAGGAGAAGATATAATAGAGACGAAGAGTCTTATTGGCATTCGTGGTTACTGTGCCCAACTTATAACTACCTCTTCCCGCCAAAAACAGTTGAAGAAAAGGGTTTTTTCTGTAATTATGATGGAATTTCTTGAGGCAATTTTGTAAAAATCATAGTAATTAAAAAAAAAAAAAATTAATGTCCAAGTACAGAAAAACACATTTACTGGCATCAATGAAAAACTCTGCACCTCATCTTTCAAATCTATCCTATCACCAAGAAGATAGAGGTGGGATACTTTGTTCATTCCTGAAGAAATTAGCAGGATCAACAGCAGTCTTCACATGAACCAATCTGTCAAAATTTCTCTTGAAATATCTGATGCCCCAAATGCTTGCTTGTCTGTAGCTAGTGTTTCCTGCAGGATTACTCATCCCTATGTCAAGATCTCTATAATTCACATAAGCAGCTCTAGGATTTCTTGAAACGTAAGGGGCCAAGTAGCTGTAAAGTTTTCTGATCCAAGTTATATGCCTCTTCGTTGCCACAATCCCTTCTTCATCCCAGTATATTAGGTGCTGAATTTTGTAAATGTTCCCCGCTCTGTGTGGAAATGGAATGCTAGACTCTGAAATCTCACTCATTTTTCCACCGTAAGGGCTAAAGATCAGAATCGGCGGGCTGATGTGTTCGTCGAAGAACCTCTCCCATATCCCCTCCAATCCATGTTCAGGTATAGGTTCCTTGACATAGTCTGATTTCGCTTTGAAATTCCTTCTAGTTGAAGGAGTTCTGTCGAGCAAAACATCCAGGGATGAATTACTTGGGAGGCCGTCGAAGTAGAGGACGGACTGAATCCAACTCATTTCAGTGCAATCTTCTTTTACCAGGCCGAGCTCCGGGAAGCTTTCTTGCATCAATGGAAGAAGACTATCAGCCCCACCAAGAAACAATGAATTGAACGAAGCTTGTATTGTTGTGTTGGACTTTCCATCGTCAGTGGGATTGACTCTAATCAGAATAACTCTGATGAAGAGATCTTCATGGAGCTTATCCGTGACGAACTGCCACCGATGGACAAGCTTGGAAGCATTTTGCTCCAGTGTTCTCTGAACATTGAAAACAGTCACAGTAGGAGGAACCGGGACTAAACTTATCTTCCAAGCAATAACCACACCGAAAGTATTTCCTCTGTCACCTCGGATGGCCCAGAATAGATCTTCTCCCATTGATTCTCTGTCGAGAATTCTACCTTCAGCATCAACTAAGCTCGCATCGACTATGTTATCTGCGGCAAGGCCATATTTACGCATCAACATGCCATACCCTCCTCCACTGAAGTGTCCACCAACACCTACAGTAGGGCAAACACTTGCTGGGAAAGCAAGAGTTCTACTTTTCTCAGCAATTCTATAGTAAACCTCGCCTATTGTCGCCCCAGATTGAACCCATGCAGTTCTATTCGTCGCGTCAACGTTGATTGCTCGAAGATTGATTAGATCAATTACGACAAATGGGAACGTAGAAACATAAGAAAGACCTTCATAATCATGCCCGCCGCTTCGAATTCTGATTTGCATGCCATGCTTCTGGGAACAAGTAACGGCAGCTTGAACGTGGGATATGTTGGTGGGAGTGACGATAACTACAGGTTTCGGGGTGGAACTTGTGTTGAACCTGAGATTTTGAATAGAAAACTGCAAGATTGATGAGTATGATGAGTTGATTGGGGTGTAAATGAGCTTAGAAATGGAGTTTTTGGAACCAAGGCATTGAAGAAAATCCTCATGAGTGTGAGCTGAAGTTAAACATGAGAATGATAGAACAAGGAAAGACAGGAATGACAACGTTGGAAAAAAGTTTAGAGAAGTCATGTCTAATACTTTCTTCTGTGTAGAAGTCTATAAGGGAAGGGACTCTATTTATAGCAATGCATGCTAGAAAAACACTGTTTCGCTATCTAGAGCAGCATGGGAACAATTCAAGACAATGAAGTTTGACCATTTAACATTTGTTCATAGGCAAATTCCACAACTTTGACTGACAAGTTACAAAGGCCACAAATTTCACTACACTTTTTCCAAAATAATTAACAGTTCTAAAACTAGACGGGATCCATTCCCATATAGTTGGTGAAATTGTTCTGCCATTCCCTCTTATTCCATTTTCCATCTTAGCAAATCACTGTTTAATAGTATTATCTGTTGTGCTAAGACCTCTTCTTTACCAGGATTAGACTTTTCTAATATTTGAACAAGCCATTGTAGAAGAGTTCTGATTAATCAATTTCCAAACCCCTGAATTTTTCCCGCCGTAATTAACGAAATGAAATAGTCAGCAAATCTCCAAGCATGATGTATCTTTTATGAATCTAAAGGAAGTTCAAATGAATGATCTTATTCATCCTTGACAAGCTGGGAAATTCTAGCAGCAGTAACTTCTCATCTTCTTGTATTGACCATGTCATGTCTTCCGTATTTGCAGTTTATGCACTGCTAGAATTATCCAGTGCTTGAACAATGTATTCAGCAAAGAGCCTCAGATCAATTTAAGCCTTGGAACATGAATGAATAACAAATATTTCATGAGAAAAACTCAACACTGCAAATATCAGCTAAGATTTTGAAAGTTATGAGAGCACTCTTTATTATCACAGGAATGAGGTGAAAATGTACATCACAGATATTTGAATTCCACGTGTAACACGCAGAGGATATTCTTTGAAGCTAAAAGTTTCTGAATTTGTTTTTGAAGGCGTCAAGAACCACCTGGTTAATGGTCATGACATCTTGAGACTGCTGTCAATACTCAAAATGACCGAAATTGAATTACCAGAAGATTTTACATATTAAACACAGTTTCAAGCATTTAAAGAAACAATAAAAGATTCTGAATATCAGATTAGACTACTTCGTGCTTTATACATGCTGTATATGACACCAAAACCCACCCATTTTGAAACAAATGTTACATATAAATCATCTTTTAAACGAGAAATTATGTGAGGTCATTCTCATCTAATGGTTCTTCCTCCTCTTTACCAGCATCAGTCTTCAATGCACTAACATCACCAGTAGGTAGCTTTCTTGCAAGCTTGATTACCTGAAGCCAAGAAATTCAAGTTAATAATGAAGTTGTTAATTTAGTAGTAGACAATAAGTTCTCAATACTCAAATGACAACCAAAGCCCTAAGGTGTTGATGACATCATATAAAGCAAAATTTCAGTCTGTTAATCTCTCTTGTAAGCATGTCCCATAATTGTAGAATGAGAAGGTTGCCAATTAGCATGCATCTAACAAGCCTGAATAAGATTCTTGTAGATATGTGAGTAAATCCAAGACCACCAATCAAAACACAACAGATTACTGTCAATGTGAGATGAGCAGATGCATTTTCAACTAACAGAGTGAAAACAGATTAAAGATTTACCACATGGTCAAGATTTGAAACTGTGCTGGACTGAACCATGCGTTTGATTTCTTCAATATCACCTTCTGTATAAGCCGAAAGCAGTTTACTGGCACAGCGGTTCTGGTCACTTCTCAGAAAAGCATCAACCCTGCAAAAACCCAAGCAGTAAATCTAAGTGTTATGAACTACTTCCAGCAAGGCAATGACAGAATAGGGGAAGGGTGAAAACACTAGTACCGGTCATCTTAAAAAAAAAAATGTTCTTTCAAGTATCAAAGTATTAAACCACATTTCTCTACCTTCAAAATAAAAGTACAGGACTAACAAAACTGTGTTATCTAGGTGTTATTGCATCTTAATGTACTGAACTTGTTATCAGCCAAGAAAACAAATCAAATCACTCAGGATAAGTTTCTTACAACTCAAATTATATATCTTCATGTGACTACAAAGCATTTTGCAGAAATGTCCGCCATAGATTGATGTTGTCAGGAAAAGAAGACTTCTGACTAATATTTTGCTACATACCATGATGATTGCGCTCAATAATGAAAACTACAAGGATTAAAATTTAGAAGTTTCATTGACTCTGAAAAAATAGAGTACTGCCTTAATATTTTTAGTCATGTCAGAAATTGAAGATGCAAGATGAAGGTGATTTCAGACAGCTACAACTTTTATTTTAGACTGCTAGAACTTTGATTTTAATCTCATCATTCAACAATGCACTAACCACCACCATCATATTGTCAGAAAATCAAAAGAACCTGCTTGGCAAAACCAACATCATCATATTGATAGAACATCAAGCAACTACAGCATACTGTCAGAAAAGTTTGCATACTGTGAGCAATCATTGTAGCATTTCTCTGCTTGCTTGAAGTCATGTGCGTAAAGGTATATAATAATTGCACCAAGATATGCCTGTAATAAAAAAAGATAATGTAAGATGAACAAAGTTTCGTGGACATGAAAAAGATAAAATGACAAAATAAAAACAGGAAAACGAAATCATACTGCAAAATGCAAAGAGAGGCAACATGTCCTAAGAGTATAAATGCCATGTTGAAGATACGAAAGAGAAGAAACTGAGGTGTCTCAGAGCATGATTAGCACTAGGTGTCTTTGTTGATGTAGTTTTATATACAAATTTGAATGAAGAGAAACAACAAACAGAATAGGAAATAAATAAATAAACCAACTAAAAGTTACACCTTGCACTGGCTATTGGTGGCATTGCATTTATCTGCTGCTAGACCCAACTGCAACAAAGAAGATGCAGCATCACTATACCTGCAGGCAGTAACACCACACCAAGACTTGGAAATTAGAATTGTCTAATAGCAGCCTCGATTGAACATTTTGCAGTTAATGCATACTGCTAATACATAATATACCCTTACTTTTCAAGCTTTATATACACACTAGTGGCAGCACGGTATAGATCAAAGGCCATCTGTTCTTTGCCATCTTCTTCAAGAATAGCAGAAGCATCATTGTACAGCTGAACAGCAGCTTCGGGCATAGCATCTTCCAGAGCACTAAGAGAAGGGAAAGAAAATACTTTTCAAAAATTGTCCAATTTGGTAAGCTACAATGAATATTTTGTGCCACAAGGAGAAAGCATGCATGTCAACTGGAGTGGGAAAAAGACACTAAAATGAAAATTCTTTAAGTGTTGAAGGATGGAGTTACTAAGCACAACTATGAATTGAGAAAGGATAAAAAGCAGAAAAATCAAAGCAAAATCTTCGATCACAGAATAAGGGCAGGGGGGGGCAAATCATTTGTGATCATGGAATAAGCATGGTACACACAGACACCAGTGATGTAGCATGCAAGGTGGCCATTCCCTAAAGGCCTAAATTCGAGTTATTTATTTACAAAACATTTTGAAGTTAAACTGATATCCAGATTGAGCCATGGAAAAAATGAGAATACGACAGACATTAGGATCTTAACAGGGTAAAGGATGTGGATAGAAAATCACGTCTAGACTTGGTGAGCCATTAAAATCTTTAATGGCACTTCAAACAACTCCCCTAAGTTTTCTTATTTCTCCATGCCATAAATGAGTTCCCAAGTGCTTGATTGAAACTGTTACATAGAAATGGTAAATTCTAAATACAAAAGGGGGTAAATAAACTGAATCTTTACCGAGCACCCTTAGCTAGAGCATCCGATGCAGGCTGTGGTCTCCCACACTCCATGTACAACTCAGATGCTCTTCTATAAAAGTCAGTTACTTCATTCCAGTAGCCTAGTTCCTTTGCTAGAGCAGCAGCAGACTCCATGTGTTTAGCAGCATCCCAAGGTCTGATTTTCTCATTAAGAAAATAACTAAATGCAAATTCATGCACATTAAAACCAAAAAATATTAATACTTCATGAATCACTTGTAGAAAAAAGTCAACTAGAACAAGGATACGAAGAGAGCATCTCTTGTCCTTTGGAAGCCTTCTCAAATGCTTCTTTTGCTTTCTCGTTTTTCTTGGCGACCCTAAACAAGTTTGCTATAACAAAACAATTGTTAGTAAAAATAAAAATAAAAAACACCATAATCCGTGCGTTTGCATTAAAAAACAATCCACAAACACCTAATCTCAATCACTAACCAGCTTCTTCATACAAAAGTGTGGCATTTCTCCAATCGGCACTCCATCTTGTAAGACTCAGTTTAGTTCTGACCAAAAAAAATAAATTAAAACAACTAAAATTACTCCAACCCAAGAAATGAGTCACCTTCAAATTTTCGTAACATTGAAGAATCTCATATACCCAACATTCTCTCTCAAAAGATTAGCAAAATCACCAAAATATTCAAATGGGAAGAATGGAATTCACATTAACAATCAACACATTTGAGCTTTTCCTGTCCAAATAAAAGAAATCAAAGTTCGTTTTTCATTTCTCAGCAATGTACGACTTCAAAAATCCATTCTTTAATGCCATATCTAACAAAGGAAAATCAAGCAGCAGCATCAATACTAAATCATTTAGAACCATTAAAAAATACCGATTGGATCCTTCCACGTAGAGAGAAAGAAGGAAGAGAGGGAGCTTACAGTTTATCGGCCTTGGAAATTAGCTTATCGGGATCGGATATGGGCATGATGGTGGTGGTAGCGGACTAGTTTTCTCCGTTATTCTCCTCTTTTTTCCCTGATGTATATGTATGAGCACACAGACAGGTAAAGCAAACCAAGTAAGCAGTCTTGCTGGATTTTGCTTTCTTTATGCTATTTTTTATATTGTTTTTTTTTATCAATACCCTATTATTACTAAATATTTTTCGAAAAACATTCCCTTTTGTAGTTAAAAATAGTTTATAAATCTACCATTTTTTTATAATAAAAAATAATTATTTTTTAAAATATATTATGATAATATTAAATATGAAGTTCCTAGCTGTAGAGGAGCAATCAGAGAGATTTCTTTTTCATGATATTTTCACTTTTGAAGTTAAAAATAGTTTATAGATTTAATTATTTTTAGTGTATATGACCATAATATTATATATGTACTTTCTAGCTAGAGGTGTGCATTTTTTTTGTTAAGAAAAAACTAGGTAGATCTACCAGTTTACATTATGTTTTAAAAGTGTTTTAAAAAAAATAAAAAATATTTTTTTTATTTTTTATTTTAAACTAATTTTTTTAGTGTTTTTAGATCATTTTGATGTGTTGATATCAAAAATAATTTTTAAAACATAAAAAAATATTATTTTGATCTATTTCTGAATAAAAAAATATTTTCAAAAACAACCTCGATCACACTTCCAAACATACTCATGTTAAAAATAATGAGTTTTAAAATATTGTCCCAAAAAACATTTTTATTCATTGAAAATATATTGTTTCTTATTTTAAATTGAAGCGTTTAAACTAAAAAAAAATATAATTTCATGTTAGAAAAACACAATCAACCAACAACAGCAAAACAATGGTGAGCTCATGTTTATAATCTTTTGTCTTCAATAATAACTTGTTTTTGGCTCCTAAAATTTATTTTATTAATAGAAACTGGAATGGGTGGATGAAATAGCAATTGCATAAACCAGACTGCAGAAATCTGCTAAGAAAATGCAGAAAGTTTGATAACTTCGCTCGAAAATGGAGATCATTTTGGAGCTGCATCTACTAGTTGCTTTTCTCCACCAAGTCGTCCTTCACAAGAAAGGCCAAGTTTTGATTTGACTTGAAAGATGATTAGTTGTTCAAATTCAATGACGAGTCCTGCAATTCCAGCTCAAATAAGGTGGATCCAACAGAGCTTTGCGAATACTTTAAGCTTGGTCAATGCGAGGACTGGAGTGGTTCAAGGCAGGGTTGTTAATTTCGTTAGGTCAAAACATTTTGTATTAGTTAAAAGAAGAGATAAAATGGCATCATTTCATTTTATCTCGGTTAAATTCCGGTTTATTCTGGATTTTTCAGCTAAATATCGGCCGAAACATTCAGGTTTCGTTCTGCCCGTTTCGTTTCGTCCAAATAGTGTTTTTTTTTAAATAATGAATAATTTTATAATATCAATCATATCTTTTAATTGGACCGTTAGATTGAGATGAAATTTTACGAGGAGTCTCTTGACATATCTATATATATTATGTTAAAATTTTAGAGCAATTAGAGAATGTGATGACATTGCGAAATTGATAATGACATTCTAATAATATTATACATGTTCATAATTTTGTTCAGAAAAATCATTTTATTGTGTCTTTCTTTAGATTAAATTGCACAATTCTAAATAATTTTACTTTTGGATTTGAATTTTTTTTTAACTAATATATTTAATTATATAGTATATATACATAAACAGTACAACCCCGAAACAACATGCCGAAACACTCTGAAACTAAAACATTTTGTTCTTATTAAAAAAACAAAGTATCAACCGAAATCAGGTTTGGTGTAGAACCTCCACACAAACCATGAACCCTAACCACCATGCACCCATACAATAACCAATACTCTCATTTCACCTCCCATAAAAGACCATTGTGAGTTCCAACTTTTTCACCACCACTTTCAAACCCCATTTGACCACTTAATTTGCTTGTTGATCGACCTAACAATGGCTTCCAAACTTGGTCTCTTGCTTGCTTCCCTTGCTTTCTTGCTACTTTGCAGCTCCCATTACTGCTCAGCCTCTGCCAGGTTACTAAATCCAGTGAAGCCAACCTCCATAGAATTTGGACTCGACCAAGCTTGTCTTCTAAAGCCAGCTTTTCCATTGCCGGAAAATCAAGAGACACAAACACCTCCAGGCTCCACTCCACCACCACTTCCGACGCCACTTCCACCGCCGACAATGACACCACCTCCACCTGCTTCTTTTCCTCCTTGCCAACAGTTTGTGGATTCAGGCTTTACTTCACCAGGGATTGGAGATGGAGGTAGCCCGTGAAGCTCGCATTTGTTTTCCAAGTGTCTTGCAAATGTAATGGAGCTAGCCAGTTTACAGAACAGGTATATCATCTGGTGTTTTTAGTAGGTTGGTCTTGTAGCTGGTTTCCTTTTCCATATAAATAATATGGGATTATACCATTGTTGTTAATTAGTGAAAACTAATGATGACATGATTAATGCTAATGCCTTGTATTTCCACGAACATTCATCAAAATAACCCCATCAACGGTCACACAGATTATGATAGGAGGGTTATGGAAAACACAGTAATAATTAGATACAAAAACAAAATTAAGGAAAGAAAACACAGAAGGAGAGACCAGGCTTGTTAGTTCCGTTCTGTTTTGGCTGAAACGTTTCGTACCAGTTAAAAAAAAAAGAGACAAAACGGCGTAGTTTTTACCTCGGTTTAAATTACGGCACATTCCTGATTTTCAGCCAAATAGTGGCCAAAACATTTCGGTTTAGTTCCGCCCGTTTTGTTTCGGTCAAATAGTATTTTTTTTTTAAATAATGAATAATTTTACAATATCAATCATATCTCTTAATTCGACCATTAGATTGAGATTAAATTTTACGAGAAGTCTTTGACATATTTATATATAGTGTGTTAAAATTTTAGAGCAACCAAAGAATGTAATGACCTTGTGATATTTATGGTGGCATTCTCGTAAATTATACATGTTCATGATTTTGTTCAGAAAAATTATTTTATTGTGTCTTTTTTTAGATTAAATTTCACAATTCTAAATAATTTTATTTTTGGATTTGAACTAAAAAAAATGAATATATTTAATTATATATATATAGACATAAACAATAAAACCCTTAAATGGAGTACCGAAACACTCCGAAACCAAAACATTCTATTCTAATTAAAAAAATAAAGCACCAATCGAAACGGAATTGACAACTTTAGGAGAGACAAGAGCAAAACATGTCCCTTACATTTGACTTAGTACAATCACAAACTCACAACTTATTGTTATGTAATTATTTATTTTTCCTCCCCTTCTTTTATCTGGTTCTTTAAGAGATCACAGGGGGGGAAAACTTATCATGCTGGAGGAGATTGGGGAAAAATCAGGAAGTGGAGGAATATTAGGAATGCCAAATGGAGGTTGAAATGGAAATGGAGGAAATGGGAGTGGTAGGTTTAGAAATGGTGGCCAGTTCTTCATCTCTCCTCAACCCATCTTGGCATTGATTTTATCGACCTTCGTACGCTTATCATTTTCCTCCTTAAGTTGGCGAGCATCAATCTGTGGCGCAAGACCAGTGATGAACAGAAGGAACCCTAACAAGAATATAGGGTTCAAGACCACTTTTGAGTAAGTTTTGGTAGCCATGACTAGGCAAAGTTTTCATCTCTTGCTCTCACCCTTGAGAGTTCATATATATACTGAGTTGCAAGTCACATAACGAGTTAGCGCTCCTTAATCTCTATCTCTTTGTTTGTGTAAAATCTTGTTGAAACTCAAAACCTCTTGATCGTTGTGCCAATAACAGGAAGAGTCATAGAGGGGAGAGCAAAGGACTTCAGAAATTAATGCGGCTGAAAGAATTGGAAGGTGCCAAGAAACAAAGATTCATTGATCTTTCTGCCAAAACTTCATACATTCATGGCATTATTGAACCGAAAAAATTAGAAGCAAAAATCTTTTGGAAGTGCATGTTCATGACAAGTAGATACTCCTGCATGAAACCATTGCATGTATCTATATATATCACCAGAAGCTATAGTGGCCTACAATGGTTTTTTGCAGAATCTGTGATTGATCCCACTAAATTGGCACACATTGCAAGTAATATTGCAGGCAAGAAAATCACCAGATAAGTCTTCACGGTGCCGATCATTTTTTGGCCATTGTTTATGCATTTTCCATGTCTTTATGTAGCCTACCATTTAGCTTATCATTTTGGTAAACTAGAGTGTGAAAAATATACTCCTTAGAGAAAGAAGCTCTTGCCTCATGTCTCTGCTTCCTTAATTATGAATCCTTTTCCAGGTTGTCTACAGCTTTTCATGATGTGCACTATGTTATTCAATAGCATTTTGAATTTTTGATCATGTATTGTTGTAGAGAGGAAGAATCTCCCGAAATTATAGAAAAGGCCATTACTATCCAAAATACTGTCAAGATTTCCCACAAGACATTCGATCATAAACTCTTAAATCGGGGAGACAAAATACAAAAAAGCCAAGAGAATTATTAATCAATCGTTGTATCTACATATGGAAAATGTTTTGACATTTACATGATAAAGAATGAATCAAAAAATTTGTTATGACATCTCACAAGCAAAAGGGAATGATACAAAAAGCTAAGAAAGCAGATAGCGCATGATACGAAAAAGGATAAAAGAAGGCACCAGTTTCTCAATCCTCGGGCATTAGTTGTGGTATTATACGAGGCCGACAATGGAATGTTGGGAGCACGAACCTGTATTTCAAAAAGTCCTATCATTCCATAGCTGGCAGAACTATTCATTGTCATGTCAAATTACACACCTGTCTTTCCCCATTGGCAATAGAGAAGAAGGTCGGAGCCACCTTTATGGCCACTTCATAAGGTGCACTCCAGTCCTCAGACGTTAGTTGTGGTATTATATGCGACTTTGACAATGACTGACAATGGAATGTTGACAACATGACCCTGATCTCCAAAAAGTCCTATCCTTCCATAGCTGGCAGTAGAACTATTCATTTTTGCATCAACATACACACTCAAGACTTTCCTTTCCCCACTGGCAATACAGAAGCGGGTTGGCACCACCTTTATGGTCACTCCATACGGCGCGCTCCAGCCAACTCTATATGTTTCTTCTCCAGCAATGTTAGTCACTGATCTTTGGACTGTTTTAGACTGATATAGTTTAGCGATTGTGATGGAGGGGAGATTCAGGTCAATGCCATTGATGGTTGAGTTATAAGACAAACAATTTTGACCTGTGTAGTTCAATACCACAGGACTAGATCCATTAATTCCACAAAGAAATGACATATAGTCATCATATCCTGAAAAAACACCAAGTATGAAGTTAGAATGGGATGCATGAAGTTCACAAGTAAATTATTGGATCAGAGGTAGCAGATGCACAACTAAAAGCAAGATTCTCTCTTATAACAATTTAGGCAGAATTTGCAACATGAAACCTATCAAATCAATTGTAAGAAGTTGAGCTGCTTAAGGCATACCTTTTGTTTTTCAATTCTGGAAAGATAGTATGAGACATGGATACGGGAAAGTTAAATTGATCAAGCATTTGACAAATATAAAGAGTAGGCAACAAGAGCCTAGTCACATGGAGTAATTGCATTGATTACCACTCCAGGAGATGGCACTAATCCAGGACAATGTCCAGCCATATGGGTTTACTGGATTCTTTCTGAACAGCAGTTACAGTGCTGTATATAACACTCCCTCTCATGTGGGGACCCCCTCATCGTACACCTTAAATGAGGCCAACTCTATTAATGTGTGATTTGTTCTGCAACACCCCGCTTGACATGTGCACAAACACATTCTAACAAGTAGCAAACCTGAACTAGACTAGCTAATGTGCGGCCTCCACTTACACAATATGGTACCAGATAAAGTTCAAGGACATAAAAGAGTTCCTGATGTGGGCTACATGAGTTTGAACATCCAAGAATTTTTTTTTAATTCAAATGAGCCCGTTAAACATAAAAAATGAACTAATTAAAATGAATATTAGAAAAAGAAAAAATTATGAGGGAAATGAAAAACTTGGATACTCAGGACAATTTAGGTGGATAAATATTTTCTATAAAGACTAGATAACATAGGTACCATTATCAGATTTGTGTGTACTAGAGTAACTCCAACATCCTTGGTAAATGAACACATGTAAAAAATACTAAATAACTAGTGAAAGAGTTTGTATGATACATGCGGAATAACTTACTTGAATCAAAAATCAAACCCGGATCCAGAGCTCCAGTTGCATTTACAAAACCACTTCCCATGTCGAATGGCGTAGCTGGAGACTGATTTATATCTGGGTTGGAATAAGCACGTTGAGCCATTATTTGCCCACCATTATTGTCATACAAAGAAGCTGTCGTGGATAGTGCAGAGGCAATTGCTGCAGGGCTGAAACTGGGAAACTTTTGCTTGATCAGCGCAGCAAGCCCGGCAATATGAGGAGCAGCCATACTCGTTCCAGACATCATTGCAAAGTTCTCACCTGGAGGGTTTGGTTGACAGAGCAAGACACTTTTACCACTTGTGTAAACCATGTAACATTAAATCACAAATGGACTATTCCTACTGTATTTATATACCTACCTTGAAATTCAACCGAGTCTGTGCCAAGTGAACTCCATGCAGCCCATATTAGATTTCCAGGAGCTACCAAATTGGGTTTCAAAATGTCAGCATTATTGAGAAAACTGTCTTCTGGATCTGGTCCTCTAGCAGAGTAAAACATAACTTTGGGAGCAGAATTAGAGTAGTTTGCTTTTAGTCCACCTAAAATTCTTGCAACCGAACCAAATCTAGTAATTTGCTTTGTAGTTTCATTTCTCTCCAAAGAAGAATTATAGTATTGGAGTAGAACCTGCAACAAGGATCATTCAAGACTAAGATTTCATACAAGTGACAATTTCTTTTGGGGGACAAGAAAAGAAATGTCATTTGTCAGCAAATGCTAAAACACATAACCTTCACCTTGGAATCATCAGGGGATGGAATTATGATCCCAGGCACTCTCATTGGAATTGGATTAAGCTGAAAGCCAATAACAAAAGGATCCATGTAGAACACAACACCAGCTGCACTGAGGTTTTTTGCTGTTGCTATAGCTTGTTTGATTGTGGAGAGTCCAAGCACAAAGCGAATTGAATAGCTACATATCAAGAGGTTTCCTTTGACCAAGTCCCGATTGAAGTTCCTGGAATCTTGACATTCACCCACATACATATCAGTAGCAACTGTTGTCTCGTTCAAAGCGTGAAGTGCAGAAATGAGGGTCAACATGGTATTTTTATGTGTTCCAGCTGAAGGAAAACAATGTATATTATTAGACTCTATGTCAATGAAAAGTAGAAAACCATTCATTACCAAGCAAATGATGACATTGATCGTTGTTTGGTTTCTACTCTTATTATGTTTGTTGCAAGTTCATCTTCAAGAGATTGCTTGGGAAGAGAAATTAAGATATGGAGCAATGATGATAAACTTACGAGCAAGCCCAACTCCATGAATGGTTACATTGTTGCCAAGTATTACAGAGTTACTGTAGGCTCTGTCATGAGAAGCTGCACCAACAGTAAAGATCCATGGACTGAAGGAAGACATGCTCTTAGGTGATGGTCCAGTATTGCCTGCTGCTTGCACAGCAAAAATGCCAGCCTTCACAGCTGAGAGCAATGCCATGTCTATGGGATTAAAAAATGTTGCAATACCAGGAGGACGCCTGTTGGGTGTGATTGATAAACTTAATACATCAACCCCATCCTGAGCTGCCTGCAAATACATAATGGGTGATAAACATTAATGTGATGACCATATGAAAAGATGCGTTTAGCAATGCAATCTCTAGAAATTGTCTCGTTTTCCTCTCTCTTCTATATTTTTGCAGAGCTGAGTGGTCCACTCATTCCCAACTAGTTGAAAAGGAACCCTCTCTTGCTTCTTGTTTAGAAAATCTGCTCTACTTGGAAAGACAGAACATTTTCCCAGGCAATTTGAACCGATAAAATCTGGCCAAAATGAGGCTAACAACAAAGGCTGCCTTTGATTGGCTCAAAATTGTCTAGACAAAGGCCAAATTCAGTCACAGTACATGAAAGAGTGCGGCACATTGATAAACAAAAGTGCATAAATTGATCAAATGTCCCACGTAGTTACAACTTTCATAGATCTTTCAGTTTTATAAAAGTTGTGCAACAGAATCATTTGCAGAAACAGACCAATTGAAATATATGTACCTGGTCTATAGCAGCAACAACATCGGCAGCAAATCCTCCAAAACTCTTGTATAATGCCTTGTAAACAGCAACACTAGAAAAGATGAAGATGCAATTAATACAAAAGTAGCGTCACTGCAGGCAAAAAGTTAATGAAACTGATGTTTTCAATATATGCTTTTTAGCACGGAATAATTATTTTTTTCCTATTGTTATTGCCATAATATACTGAAAAGGAACTCAGTAAGAAGCACTGCACTCTGATAAAAACAGGACCTACACATAATCATGGCACCTAGTGAATGCTATTTGTGGTTACTGATTTTATGCCTTTTCTTTGACCACCAAGATTTAACATACAAGTGTGTTGATAGAAAAATAAATGACAATAATGATTAGCAATTACTGTGCACGAGGAGCCATCCCACTGGCGTTTCCAAAATGATGCCCGGAAACTATAACTGGAATCCCGTGGTTTCCTGCAGCAACAGAGGCTGTATGCCTGAGAGAAAAAGGTAAGATTCATTAACCGCCTTTTAAGGAACCGGATGAATATCTTTACTGTGTTAAATAGCATGGAATCACAAGAAATGGAGTTGGATAAAAAATTTGGGTATCATGCTTATAATTGAATAACAGGCACTGGTAAAATGAACATGATATGCACATGCACTTACGTTCCATGGCCATCACCATCAAACGGTGAAGCATAGTCCTGACTTGAATTGAAAATTCCCCTGGTAATAGCTGATGCAGCAAAATGGCGAGCCCCGATGAGCTTCCTATTGCAGGAACCAGAAGGAAAATCCCGAGTAACCTCACAAATGCCCGAGAAGTGGCTAGGAACAGGATATGAGTTCAAAGATGAGTCATCAGAGAAGCTGGGATGACTTGGATCAATGCCTGTATCAATGAAGCCGATCACGATTCCTTCACCAGCAGTTTCATATCCACCTGCTTTGGGCCAAGCTCCTTGTGGTAGACCCAAAAACTGTGGAGTATGTGTGGTTGCAGTTCTAACAGAGAAATCCAAAGCCACATTTGCCACTTCTTTCCTCCTTGAAAGCTTGTTGGCCTAAGAAATTGACCAAAGTAGCCAAATTAAGAATTCCAATTTTTTTCCCAGCTAAGAACAGAAATTCCCATCACAAAAAATAAAGCTTGCAGGGACCTTGTTTTGCTACATTCAGAAATACATACAAGAAGCAACTACTTTATGATTTTACAGGTTTGCTGCCAAGAACTATACATAGAAAAAAAAAAAAAAAAAAACGATAGTAATACCACAGATGTATCAACCAGCACAATTATGGTGACATAATGATGACGAATGATGATTTTGTACACACCTGTTCTGGGGTAACAAGAACAGCGAACCCATTAATCAAGTAGTGATAGCTGTACAGCTTCAGATATTTCTCCCCTCTCAACACCGTCCTCAATAATGAATCATGAACACGAGCAATGTACGAGCTAGAACTCTGATTGGATCTGGAATCATTCCTAAAAACACATCACAGTCATTCAAAAAGATTATTGATTAATTACGTTTATCTCAACTTCTTCATCTTCGCCAAAAGGATTAAAGCACAAGGTAGAAACTGTTAAGGGAGAAGCATAGATTTCAAGCACAATCATTGATTCTGTTAGGTGAACTATGTGCAAATGATTAAAAAAATGTAAAATCTAGTTATGCACTCATTAATTCACTCTATATGATCCTATTTATTCCCATCATCAATAAATAGATGCAGTGGTCAATTCCTCGACTGGTAATGAGAGAAAGTCCAAGGGAAAAAAAAATAAAACTGAAAGGGGAGAAAAATTACGTCAAGCTTGGTAGATAAATCCTTATCCAACGAGGTATGAAACACACAAACTTGCACAATTTCCATAGAAACCCCACAGAAAGGAACAAGAGGACCCCATTAGATGAGATTGGTAAGAAGGCAACATTAGTACAAACAACAAAAAGACAAACAAAATTACCTAAATTTGCTTCACTAAACAAGAAAACATAATAAAAGTACAACATTTTAACAAAATACAGACCATAAAATGCAACCAATTTAATTAATCAAGACAAGCCAAACACTAAAATCAAAAGAAACACAAATGGAGCAAGAAATTTAGTACCTTGGGTTGTGATTTGGATTCCTTGGAACACCATGCTTGAAAACATTAGTATTCTTTCTAAGCTCTCCATAGTAATGAGAAGCAGGAGCTTGTTTAAGAGTAACAATGTAAACAGCTGTAGTTCCATTGTCTGAACCATCTTCAACTTGACACAAAGTGCCTGCTAATACCCCTAAACTAAGCACCATTACCACTAAATACACCGAGTACATTCCTTCCATTTTTTAAATTAAACTAAAAAAGATTAAAAAAAAATCCAAAACACAACAAGATGAACACAGAAGCAAACAAAAGCTCAACTCTTTAACAACACATGATGTGCATTACTTTTCAAGAACCAAACTTTACTTCAAGAAACTAATTAAACCCCCCAGAAGTAAAAACCCTGATGTGGAATAATTTGGACACAGCTATGAAGAAGTGGAAGTAGAGAGAAACCCCATTGAGCTAATACCAGTGAAGCTAAGTAAGGGTAAAATGTGCAGAGAAGAAAGAAGAGAAAGTACCCTTTTGTTAACTTTCGAGATAGAGGGAGTGTGAAGTCTAATAACGGAATAAATATAGTCTAGAAAAAGAAGCTGCTGTTCAGGCTTTTCTTGGGGACTGCGAATATGAACGTTTTTTTTAATAAAAAGTTGGAAAATATTGGGTCGATGATGAACTGTTTCTTTTGTTTTTTTCTTCTTTTTTGGACTTTCTGTGTTCTTTGCTGTCCTTCTGGGAGGTAGGAAATTATTTCTTGATTTTCTATACATAATTGGTCAAACTTTTAAATCTATGCTTAAATTTTAATATACTTTGGTTGATATTTATTATTTGTTATTGTGATTCATTCTTGTTTTGAAAAAAATATTATTTAAAAAATATTATCAAAAAATACTATAAAAATATTAATCTAATATTTTTTTAAAATAAAATGTATATAAAATCAGAAGCTACCATACCTCTAAACACTTATTACAATCAATTTTCAAATTTAATTATAGTATTAAATTTTAATTTAATGGATAATATAATTCATATATTTTAAATAAATAAGAATTAGTTTTTTTTTATAGTAGCATTTCTTATTATCATATATTTTAAATAAATAAATTTAGTTCATTTTTTTATATTAGTCTCATCACATTCATCTTATTTAAAAAAAAAATCATCTTTCAAAAACAGAGATGTGTAGATTAATATTTTGAAAACGGGGTTTTATCATTAATTTTTAGTGTATTAAGGTCCTGTTTGATACTGTATTTCCAAAATATTTTTAAAAAAAAATAAAAAAATATTTTTATTTTTTACTCTAAATTAATTTTTTTTGATATTTTTATATCATTTTAATGTACTGATGTCAAGAATATTTTTAAAAAAAAAAATCATTTTGGTACATATCTAAACAAAAAACACTTTCAAAAACAACTCAACCAGACACTAAATCAAAAAAGTTGGTTTCTCATTTACTTTTGTACCGATTTTACAAATTAAATTCCATTTGAAATTAACTTTTAAAGTGATTTCAAGCGTAAAATTCTATTAAAACCTTTGAATTGAATTTAGAAAGTGGCAAATTCTATATTTGCAAAATTATTTAAAAAAAAATAAAACATCAGCTATTCTATAAAAAAGATTCATGAAAATTGCATTAGTTATTTAAAAATAAAAGGCAAGGTAAAAGTGTACTAAAAGTTTATAGCATAGTAAAAATATTCAAACGGTCAACATCTTAAATTGAAATAGCTAATGAATTTGTAGTTTAGTAACGGATTCATGTACTTATTTCTACTTTGTAATAAAGAATTCCAAATTTAATTATATTATAATTTCTTAGCATTTTTTAGCATCTAGTTTCACACAAAATTTATACGAAGAATGATTTGGAAAAGAGCTTGTATTATTACATGTTATTGATCAAAAAAAATTTATTAAACATAATATTGTTTTATTTTTTTGATTTTTTTGGTGCCTTGTCGAGTTTGGATCCAATTTTATCTAAAAATATAAGAAAAAAGTTATTTTAATATATTTAAAAAAAAAAAAACATTTGAAAATACCAATCACATAATAAATCTAAAAGTACATGATGATGTTATGACGATGAAAAATGTCATGTATGGACTATGGGGAGCATTTTTTGGGAACAGAGAACAGAAAATGAGGGAAAAAAACAGATAAAAAACTTGTTTGATACTATATTTTAAAAATATTTTTGAGAAAAAAAAAATATTTTTATTTTAAATTAATTTTTTTATATATTTTCATATCATTTTTTATTTTTTAAAAATAAAAAATATTATTTAAAAATATTTTTAAATAAAAAATATTTTTAAAAATAATCTCAACTAAACTACCAAACAACAAGACAGATGACGAAACATGGGGAAAAAGTGGGGCATGTATGAAAATGATAGTAGATGCAAGGACCAGCTTTTAATTTTGGCTTCTTTCTTTCATTGTGGTTGCCCATTATTACTCCCAACGTTCCAATTTCACAAGTTTTTGTCCTTTGCCTTTGCCCGTGACACCCCCTTTGTATCCTTTCACATGTCGGCAACTATGCCTTCATGCATAGGGAAAGAAAAACAATAAGCCATATTTAGTCCAAGTAGATTTATAAATATTTCACTTTCGTCCCTATAAATCAAAATCTTCCAAAACTAATACTATTGTTTACCAAAAGTTTCAAGATGAACATAATTTTTTCGTCAAATACTTGATCATAGTTTATATATATATATATATATATATATATATATATCTCTGTGTGTGTGTGTGTTATTTTTTATATTTTTTTTCTTGTAAGATATATTTTAAAAAAAATATTGGGTCACGTAAAATATGTAGTTTATTTGTTATAAAATATTTTGTATTTGTTTTTTTTGTTTTTGTTTTTAAATATTTTATAAACATTAAATCACTCATAATATTATCCATCTATTTTAATTATTATCATTATTGTGGTGTCACTTCACCACCATTACCATTATCACCATCTTTATCTCTACTATCATCTTTCACTACTTTATTATTATAATGCATCATCACTATATTATCACCATATTATTTGCATAATTATCTATGATATATTGTAAAATTAATATTAGATTCTTGACTCACACTACACTACTAGACAGGTAAATGTTTTCTTGATCAAATATTAATAGATGAAATTAAATGTAATATTAATACTAAATTCTTGACTCACACTACACTACTAGACAGGTAAATGTTTTCTTGATCAAATATTAATGGATGAAATTAAAAATTTTAGAAAAAATACATGAGTTACCTAGATTAATTTATTAAATCCGCGACCCATATAATGAGATTGTGATAACTCAATAAAAATTAAATATAATATTAAAAAGAAAAAAAAACAATAATTAAAAAAAAGCAAAGCAAAACATTATTCTAAATAGTGATCTGTGAGTAGGGTATAGTAAAACATCTTCTCTTTTCTTTAATTTCAGTAATTAATTTCACGCAAAACATATGCCTCTCTGAATAGTTTTTCTTAGAGAATATTCAGTCTATGTCTAACTTAAGGATTGAAATCGTGGTTAAGATTAATTTTTTAGTGTTTTTTGTTTAAAAATAATATATATTTTTTATTTTTCAAAATTTTTTTAATATTGGCACGTTAAAATATATAAAAACACTAAAAAAATAAAATTTAAAGAAAAAAACAATTTATTTTTATTTTTTCTCAAAAACACTATTAAAATACAATGATAAACATACAGTTATTACCATTCATTACGAGAGCATAAACAAACAGTAAATTCTTTATAATATTAAATAGTTGATATATTTATGATTATAATAAATAAATAATCATTGCGAGAGAATTGTATAGGATTCTAAATTCTACTTCCATGGAATCTCACTCACTCCCTCACTCACTCACTATTCTCTAAGGAATTTATTTATTTATTTATATGATCATAATTTTCAAGGTGGTGGGTCAGATGATGATGGCTTCATCTTCCACTCTCGGAGACCATTCTGATAAAATAGAGTCGTTAAGGGTCCCTCCTGTGCTCCAAAGAACCCGATTCTCTACTCATGAGGATCGCTTTCTCTTTGATTTCAATCAATTGCCCACCTCCATGTGAGTTGATGAGAAAAGGGTCGGCTTGACCATGCCATGTTTTCTGCGATAAAACCAAATTTACAAAATGCAAACCTTTTTTTTCTTTTTCTTTTTTAAATCAATATTCCTAACCGCTGAATTTATCCCACACGGGGTGTTTGACACTGCGTTTTAAATCTATTTTTGAAAAAAATTAAAAAAATTTATTTTTATTTTTTATTTTAAATTAAAAAAATTAATGTTTTTAGATCATTTTGATATACTGATATCAAAAATAATTTTTAAAAATAAAAAATATATAATTTTGATGTATTTCTGAATAAAAAATATTTTAAACAAACACATAATTTACTTGATAAAGTTTTTATTTTAGTGGCCCATCATTGTGATTTGGCTTGGTGTTGTTTTGATGTGGTTAGTGGCCTTAAAAAGAGTAATAATTTGATTAATTAGAGTGTCCTTTTCCACAGCTTAATCACGAGTTATAAAAGTTATATAGTTCAATGTCATAGCCGTTGGACCTACGAGCTTGCTATTTGTGAATCTGTAGTGAGATTGGTTGGTGTAGTTACCGTTTATTTTTTGCGTTGGATGTATTATAAACGTTTATTTTTTGCGTTGGATGTATTTTAAAAATATATTTGGTTTGAAGAAATATTAAATTAATACTTTGTAGTATTTTTGGTAATTTTAATGTGTTGATCTTAAAAATTTTAAAAATATCTTAATATATTTTCTAAAAAAAATCGTTAAAAACACTATACTTTATAATACAAAACATACACAGTGATGGGGTTGAAAATGAAGAAAAACTGTTAGAGTTGGAAGTTTGAAAAACATCTCTATTTGCCGTTGAGTTTTGAAAGTATGTTTGAAAAAAATAATTTTTTTATTTTTATTTTGCCATTTTAAATTAAAATTTTAGATCATTTTCATGTGACGATATCAAAAATAAAAAAATATTTTTATATATTTTTTTAAAAAAAATATACTTTCAAAAACGATTTCAACCGAATTACCAAATAATTACCGGGCAATATTGGCATATTCCCTTGTAAGTTAGAAAGTGTTGGACAATAAATAAATTATTTATAGGACAAAGTTTCATTGTATAAACTCTCTTTATCATCTCAAGTGTACCTGTCCTTGAGGAGCATGGCATGATGGCAAAAAGTTAGAGATCTGCACAGCATGTCTTGAGTTCCAGTCAGGACGTGCATCTCTTGTAAGAGTCTAGGACAAACGGGATTTCACTTGCTCATCTGGGCCTACAAAATATGCTTTCCAAGAGGTGAAGTTTTCTCGAATCCAAAAAAAAAATCTCAAATTAACCCGATAACTCCCACTATTTACATCCACTATTTTTTTTCTTCTAAATCGTTTACTTTTTGAACTTTATTTATTTTTAATTTTATTATTATAAGCTATCTTACCATGATTTTATATGTTGGGATTTTTTTTTGCATGTTCATGAATATTAGATGTGTCATAGAATATTACGAGTGAATTTGCCCGCGCGCTACGCTGAGTTTTTTTTCTATGTAAGAAACTGATTGATTTTATGCGTGTTGTAATTTGTTATTTTCATTTTTAATTAGTAAAATTGTAATTGATAGAATCTGTTAGAAACATGTTTTTTTCCCGCCTAAGAGTGATTGAATTTTGCTATTGTTAAAATTGTTTTGATAAGTATTTAATCGGTAGATTGTACAATTGGAATTGAAATTTTTTTGTGACTGTTGTGTATGTTTTATTTGTTTCATGAATTATTTCATTAGCAAATAGTAAAATTACAATCATTGAATTGTAGCACAAATGAGTGATTTGTTTTATGCAACAAACAATTTGATTGATGATTTTGTTTTAACTACTTTGATAATAATTTAATTGGTAGATAGCAAAACCGTAATTGATCAAATTGACTAAAGATATATTATTTGTTGCCTGCAATATACTAATTATTTGTTGGGCATGTTTTAACTATATGCCGAATAATTTATTTAACAGATAACAAAAATGCAACTTCTAAAATTTATCAAAGATGATTTTTTTCTGATTTTTTCTTCATATTATTATATTAAAACATTTTAGAACATTGAGTTTAAATTAATGTGAGATTTTTAAAGAAAAGTCAGTTCAAATTTTTAAATATATTTTAAGATGTTAATATGGAAAAAAACATCACAATATATAATTAGTTTCTCCTAGTTTTTAAGGAAAATGTCCAGAAAATAATATATATAAAACTTTAACAATTTTGTTACATGTTAAAAAATTTGGTGCCGCCTGTGGTGAAATGCAGGGCAATTTTTTAATTTATTATTGTAGATAATCTGGCACAATTTTTCTACCTGTCTTTGTCCACGTGTGGTTTCATATATATGTTTTTCAAAAAAAGGCGGAAGTTATTTTTTCACAAAAACAACATTGATCAATGAATTTTTATCACAATTATTATAGTTGTCATTATAAATATTATTATACATAATTAATATTCTAATTATCATTAGTCATACTATCGATGACAACGTCATTGTTGTTAATTTATTTATTTATTTATTAAGATTTATTCCTCGTATTATTATATTAAAAATATTTTAGAATAATGATAGTAAATTATCATTTGTTGAAAATAATAAACAAGTCATTTATATATATATATATATATATATATGGAGATAAATTTGTATTTAGCTATTTAAAAAAATATATGCAATAACCTTAATGCCCCTGGCGATTCCTGTGAATTTATGTCCTCATGGCTATTTTACTGTGCAAAAATATGAGGAAAAAACAAAACTACCCCCAAACAATCTAGTAATGCCAACCGGTCCCGTGAAAAATTCAAAAATACCTCTGATCTAAACGCAAGGGTTGAGGTGCACTAAGGGGCGAAATCAGTGATATACTGTTGTAATCCACAGTGTTTTGTGAGTGTGTACACAGTGTTTAAGAGAGCTGTTTTAGCTTTTTTCTTAGTAATAATAGTCGTGGTGCGCATAAGCTAACCTGGACACCCCAATTAAAAAAAATTATATAAGTGGAAAAAAAAGTAGAAAAAAAAGTAAAAAAAAGGTGTACTAGGATTATTCGTAGCGCACGTAAGCTGGCTCGGACACCCCGGTTATTAAAAAAAAAATATGTGGAGAAAACAATCATGGTGCGTGTAAGTTGACCCGGACACCCGGTTATAAAAAAAACCATAAGAAATGTATGAGTGGAAAAAAAAAGGAAAAACAATGTAAAAAAAAAAAGTGGCTAAAAGAAAACTACAAGGGGAAAGCACCTTTTCAAACAGAAATGAGAAAAAAAAATCACGGTACGCGTAAACTGACCTGGACACGCCGGTCATAAAATAAAACAAAAAAAAATGCATAAGTGGCAAAACAAAGGAAAGAAAATGTAAAAAAATAATGGGTCCGAAGATTAGTCGTGAAAAATCATGGTGCGTATAAATTGACCTAGACACCTTAGTCATAAAAAAAAAACATATAAGTGGAAAAAAATGTTAAAAAAATGGGTCCGGAGATTAGTCGTGATGTATGTAAGTTGTCACGGATATCCCAGTTATAAAAAAATAAAAGAAGCCTGATTATAAAAACAAAACACAAAAAGCCCCTTCTGTAACAGAAATGAACAGTCAAATCACTGTTCATTGTTGTTCAAATGGGCAACCTATTCAAAATTATTTTCGTCGATTGTGAGATTCGAACTCTTGCCTTCGTTAGCATCCACACGTCTTAACCACTCAGCCAAGCAACCTCGTTCTTCTATTCTGGTACACAAATAATACTTATATTATTATGTAATTTCACTATTCAAGTCCACAATGTTTCTGAGTGTACATGAACAGTGTAAAACACTGTTTAATACCGTTAGCTCTTTTAGCTTTATAGATAATTCCTTTAGCTTTTCGTTTAGAAATGCATCAAAATGATAATTTTTTTATTTTTTTTAAATTATTTTTTACATCAACACATCAAAATTATATAGAAATAACAAATTATTTTAATTTAAAATAAAAAAAGTAATTTTTTTTTCAAACACACTTTCCAAACGCATTCCCAAACACCCCTACCCACCAAAACCATAGTTCAATTCGCCTTTTCAAATAGTAATGAACAACGTAAACCACAGTTGAAATCATTGTTTATTACTGTTTGAAATTGCAATCTCCTTTTGCTATTCTATAAAATAATAGTCGTGGTGCGCGTAAGCTGGCTTGAATACCCTGGTTATATAAATATATTATAAGTGGGAAAAAGAAACAGAAAAAATATTAAAAAAGTGGATCCGGGGATTATTCATGGCGTGCGTAAGTTGCCCGGGACACCCCTGTTATAAAAAAAAAAAATGTATATGTGGGAAAAAAATCGTGGTGCGCGTAAGCTGACCCAGACATCTCAATTATACAAAAAAGTGTATAAGTGGGAAAAAAACAGGAAAGAAAATGTAAAAAAAAAGTGGGTCCGAAGATAAAAAAAAAATGTATACGCGGGGGAAAAATCATGGTGCGCGTAAGTTGACCCGGACACTCCAGTTATAAGAATAACCAAAAAAATGTATAAGTTGAAAAAAAAACAGGAAAAAAATGTTAATAAAAGAGTGGATCTAGAGATTAATCATGGTGGGCGTAAGCTGACTCGGACAACAGGTTATAAAAAAAAACCCTGAAAAAAAAGCACGTTTTGGAACAGTAATGAACAGTGAACTGTTCGAAAATCAATTTGTGGCCTGAGAGAATCGAACTCTCGCCTGCGGGGAAACGACGCACACCTTAACCACTCGGCCAAATGACTTGGTTGTGCTGTTGTTGAATTGAAATAATACTTATATTATTAAGGTTATTAGAAGCAAAATCCAAAATCATTTCGTTGCTTGAGAGATTCGAACTCTTGCTGCGGGGTAACATTAGAAGCACGCCCTAACCACTCGGCCAAATGACTTCGTTATCTTATTGTAGTATAGAAATAATATTTATATTATTAAGTAATCTCATTATTTAAGTCCACAGTTCTTATGAGTCTAGATGAACAGTGCTTGAATAAACAGTAAATCTGTGAGCTAATTTAGTTGTATAGATAATAATGACATTGAATTGAACTTTAATTCTATAAAATCTATTATTGTTAAGAAAATTGAAAAAAAATTCAAAATAAAAATTAATAAATAAATAATAGCACAAGTGATAATACACTTAATACAGTTTTCTTTTTGATGCATTATCTGGCACTATCGTTTAAGAATTTGTGTTACTGCTACAATTTTGTCGCTATAATATAGATTTCCCTCTTAGAAATATATTAAAATAATGTAGATTTTTTAACTTTTAAAAATTATTTTTAATATCAATATATCAAAATAATCTAAAAACAATTTAATTTAAAACAAAAACAAAATATTCATATTTTCTCGAAAAACACTTTCGGAGTTATTCCCAAACACCCCTTCATCCGCTTCAAGTGACCATTGCTCCAAGATAGTTCTCAAGTGCGATAAGAGTTTGATCATCGACCAAAATTACTTCTCATTGATTTTTCACAAGCTCTGCATGGCACACCTGCACGCGTATATGAAAGAACATGCAGGAAAATTCTTACACATTTGCTAATGAACTTCATGAAACAAAAGCTAGTCTGGGCAGGAAGATTTTGGAAGCTGTTGAGGATCAGACACTTGGAAAATTTCTATGGAGAATTGAGAATGGAAAGCATATCCCTGCAAGAAACTGAACCCTAGATATAAAAATATTGTTAGCAGTTCATCGAGTCATGGTGGCTTGTTATGATAAGAACCTCCGATCTAGGCAGACATGGTGGCTTTGTTCTTCTACCCA
This sequence comes from Salix caprea, assembly GCA_964035475.1. Classification (NCBI taxonomy): domain Eukaryota; kingdom Viridiplantae; phylum Streptophyta; class Magnoliopsida; order Malpighiales; family Salicaceae; genus Salix; species Salix caprea. Next base: position 2,256,456 of record OZ037743.1, read on the forward strand.
CGATTGTGTGGAGTGAATCGCATAGCATACTCCTCCCCCCTGAGTTCAAGGGGAGGGCGCCTCAGCCATTTGATGACGCTGATATTATAGAAGACGAAGAAACACTACTCATCGCAGACGTTGGGTGCCGCAAATCGCAAGACGAGGATTCCATCACTGATCAAAGAGAAGGTGACAATCAGTAATGTGGTGTGTAGAAGTTAAAGATATATGAGTTTGAGGCCTAAGATAACCATTTTGGGCTTGACAATTTTTCTGGGTTTGTAGGCATTTCTGGGTTCAGGTTCTTGATGTTCATCCGATCGATGAACTTTTTTTATTTGTTAGATTTAGATTTCATTTTGGTTAATTTTTTTATTTCTTTGTACTTGTACTTCTGTTATTAAATAATCTAATGTTTTTATGCATCAATAACACCGATTTAAGAGTTTTAATTCTAGGGTTTCGATTTAGTATTGAAACTCATTTCTCCCAAATCACATAGTTTGAATGAAAATCATAATCAATAAACCTATGATTATTGATATATACATGATTTCAACCATGCCCTTATCTTTTTTTTTTGTTTAAAGATTACTGTGATATAACTTTTTATGTTGTTAGAACTAAAGACAAATGTTATTCGTGTTGTTCATATCATTCGAGTTTGATCTTATTTGATTTAAAAAATTTCTAAGTTTTTTTGTTTTTATCAAGTTCGATTGATTTGTCTTTCTATTTGATTCTTTGATTTGTTTTCAACTCAACCGATCAAGTTGGAAAACCACCCAAATCCTTAAACCATTTTAAAACCACACAAATCAGCTTATTTTAGGTGAGGTGTATTAGGAATGTTTTTGGAGTGTTAATATCTTCCATAACCATAATCATTCTCTTAATCATTACTCCTCTGAGATAGACTCCGATGCTATTGCGTCGACCCTGCGACAACTGTTATCTCGTTGAACGGTTGAAGGACTTAATGCCTATATTGGAACTGTAGTTGAAGTTGCTTTTGAAAGTGTTTTTCATTCAAAAATATATTAAAATGATATTTTTTTATTTTTTAAAAAATATTTTTGATATCAGTACATCAAAATGATCTAAAATATACCAAAAATTTTAATTTAAATAAAAAATAAAAAAATAATTTTTTTTCAATTTTTATCAAAAATACTTTAGGATCACAATCCCAAACACTCCTTTACTGATGGTCTTCTGTTGGTGAGATGCTACCTTCAGTGTGGGAAATACCAACAGAAAAACAATCACATCGATGAAATTATATATGATTTTTTGTCGGTGATATATTAAATGAGTTAAGTTTTTGTTTTTTTGGCATGCTGTGTCCGTCTATAAACCCAATGGTAAATTTATCACCGATGGACTCACAAACGAGTAACGTGTTTGTTATGCAGAGTAAATTATAAAACATTTTCGTATTTTTTCAGGAATGCTTTTAATTTCTTGTTTATACCTTATAGTCTGTTATCATTGTACATATATTCTCTCCAACATAAATGTTCTTTCATTTGATAATTTACAAAATTTATTGTTAATACATAGTGCCAGATTGTGGTTACGGTTGTTTTTTAAAAGTGTTTTTCATTTAGAAATACATCAAAATGATGTTTTTTAATTTTTTTAAAAATCTTTTTTGACATCATCGCATCAAAATAATTTAAAAATATTAAATTTTTTATTTAAAATAAAAATAATTTTTTTTATTTAAAATAAAAATAAATTTTTTTAATCTTAATCAAAATTGTTTTAAGACACAGTGTCAAACACCCCTATAATCTTCCTATAAATTCGCGAGATAGATGGATGCCTTAGGAGTCCACTTTGTACCTCTCATTCTCAAATTATTTTAATTTTTCTTGTATATTAAAATTATAGTAATTAAATACAACATAATATAGGTATTTATGCCTTAGACTCCTTGTGTAAATCATATTTTAATTTGAATTAGAAAAATATTGACTCAATCAAATTTAATTGGTATGGTATGACTAGTTAACATGTGATTCATCATACCAAACTTAATTTAAATTCAATTAGATTATATTTTTTGGGGTGCTCCTTTGATAACAAGATTAGCATAAGTTGACTTTGAATTCCACGGGCATTAATCCACTCGAATTTTGAATTATTTTAATGTGTTTATTTTAAAAATATTTTTTTTAAATAAAAAAATATTGTAATTTATTTTTATGACGGGTAACATTACAAACAAGCAAAGTTGTTAAATGAGAACCTAACAGCTATGCTGTACAGTAATAATATTAGGTGCGTGCAAGCTTCTTCTCTTTACTAATACGTAATGAATTATTCAACTCAAGTCATTCAATGTCCCCTTATATATATTGAATTACAATCGGAAAATGTTTTTGAAAAAAAATAGTTTTTTTTATTTTAAATTAAAAAATTTTAGTATTTTTAGATCATTTTGATATGCTGATGTCAAAAATAATTTTTAAAAAATAAAAAATATCATTTTAATATATTTTAAAATAAAAAATATTTTAAAAAACAATTTTAACTACACTTTGAAACAGTTGTCTACATATTAATTTTTCTCATTCGAGCATGGCTGCTATCCAAGAGCTAGCTAACAGCGGGTGGCCTCATGATCCATGCAAGTTTCACCAAACCTAATATCTAGGTCATGGATTGTGTTTTTTCTAGCATCATGGATCCACAAACTTGGAGAGAGGTCAAAAAGATGGCCGTCCGATCATCGGAATTCTTGTTGGGAGACCCTAACTAACCATTGGATCAATTGCCTGAATCCATGGTCTACCTTCATCAACGTTGAGGCTAGCTCTTTGGGGATTTTCAAGGGTATATATATAGAGAGATACTCTTAGAATATGTGTTTTTCATTTAGTTTAAAAAATATTTTTGAAAAAAATTAATTTTTTTTATTTTTATTTTTTATTTTAAATTATTTTTTTTGGTTTTTAATGTTAAAAATAATTTTTAAAAAATAAAAAAAATATTATTTTAATATATTTGTGAATAAAAACTCTATTTAATTATAGATAGATGAACATGAATGTAATTAATAAAAACATCTTGGACTTGAAAATTGTATTAAATTTGTGTTTAGTACTATTAAATAGAACAAAAAATAATGAGATTTCAACTTGTGAATCAACAAAAATCTAATATTATATCAAAAAAATATCTCGGCCTAATAATTTAGGTTATTAGATAAAAATCTATAATATAAATTAGTTTATACCCAGATAATTAGTAATATATATATAAATCAAATTGATATTATTATATTTATCAGCATGTTCAAGCATTTATATATAATTAAAAAAATTAATTTTATATATGATGGGACTTGAGACCAAAATAAAGAAAGCTTTGGTCTTGTAGTTGGTGCCCCCCCCATCTAGATGAGTATGAGGTGTCCGGCCTGGACTCATTTGTCAAATATCGAGTTTCTCATTTCATAAAAATAATAATAAAGTAAAATTATTTTAAAAAATCTAGAAAATCATTAGAGTTGTTTACAGAGTTATTGTTGGAAGATATTATCTCCTTTGACTTTAAATAATGTTTTAAAAGACATAAATCACAAGTTATCTAAATATAATTTTTTTTTATTTTAAATAATATTTGACAGGATGAGTTGCTGCAAATCACAAGTCATCTAATTCTCTATTATGTAACTTATATATTTATTGTGACTAACAGACAACCACTCTAAAAACAACTTCCAATGAGAAACATTCTAAATTTTTATTTAGAAAAGAAAGATTCCTATGACTAGAATGATAATTTTCTATTCTGTAACTTATATAATTTTAGTATCTAACAGACAATCACTCTAAAAAAATAAAAGACATACCTTATTATGCTTTTAAATTGATAAAATATCCACTCTAAAAAAATATAATCCATGTATTAATTATATTATAATTTTTAATTTATAAAATATATTTTTATCACGTCATATTTAGTTAAATTATTTTATTTTATTTTTTGACTAATGGTTCTTAATATTTGCGGCATATTAAGTTTATAATATGTTGACCAAAATATAAATTATAATTATAATTAAGAGAGTATCGATTAATAATATTTTAGGAACAATGCTTTCATGCAATAAGAATCTAATAATTATAACAATTTAATAATTTATTTGCAAAACATTTTTATCTCATAAATTTTATCTCTACTCTAGATTCATAAATTTAATATTTTATGAATATTAAAGATAAATTAATTTTATATTAATAATATTATAATAATATTATATGTAACCAACCAATTAGTTACATGGCATATTAAACTACCACAGAAACCTACTTAGGCAATAATAATAATAATAAAATACTATGAAATTAACTAATTGTTTGATTAATTCCCAAAAAGTTTTGGTTGATTATTATACTTTTAATACAATTTTTGATATCCTCAAATATCTCTAATACTAATATATAAATTTCACATCACATCTATTTAAGAAAAACAATATTGAAGAAATTATTATATAAAACATAGGAAATTGGGTTGTTACATTAATACCCTTTTTACATTTGTTTCCTATTTACTAACCACATAAATCATTAAATATAAAATAATATTTTTGAATTATTTGAACATATATAAGTACATTAGTAGCACTTTATTTTGAATATGAAAACTCTAAACACGCTTTATGAAAAATCTAAAACACTAAAACTACATTGAAGTTCACTAAATTAATAAATTAGATTTGTATTTTTTTAATGGACTCTTTTTTTTAGTTTTATTACATTGATTTTTTTACTTCTTTAGAGAAAATTATTCCTGAAATTTGTATAATTTATTTTAGCTGATTTATATAGAAAATTATTTATTAAAATAAAGGTTTATCCAAAAACAGTATTTACTCAAATAAATTATTAAAACCTAAAAAATAGGCCAACCCCTTTTTACATTATTTTCTATTTATTAACTACTTAAAACTCTACATACCATAAATTAAGCTTTTGAAATTTTAAAATTGCTTTAAAAAAAGCTAAAATATGAAAATATAAAAATAATAAAACTACATCTATTACTTTGTACTTATTTCGAGAAAATTATCCATATAATATTGTATTATTCCTCTTGGATGATTTCTATAAAAAAATATATTAAAATAAAGATTATTAAAAACTTATATTGTTGCCTATATTTTTTATAAGTTTTATTCACATCATATATAATTCAAAACCACTCTTTCAGATAAAAAGATTCACCCTGAATAAATGTTTTCTTCGTATAATTCACAGCGCCCACACACACACACTTTCATACATAAGAAGTAGAATATTGTAATAAATAATGAAATTCTTTATATATTTTTATATTATCTATTCTTGCAACAATGATGTGTAATTTTCGTCTTTAAAGGGCGTAATGTGGTGGTAAAAAATTTAAAATTTATCTTGCAAGTTTCGGATTCGAGTCTAAGATATGCGGTGTTTTACTCGTTTAACACGGGTTTGCAAAGAATGCCTAAAAAGAAGTAAAGTTTCCTATAAAAAATGTAATTTTCTTATAACAACTTATGATATGAAAAACATATTTCTAATTTCTAACTATGTAAGTAAATAAATAGATACAAATGTTTTTAATGGTTATTGTTTTTAAAGATATAATTATAACACATATATATACAAACTATTAAATACTTTTTGCTCATAGTTCTAAGTTTCATGCATTTATATGTTTTAACATTCAACAAACTGATTTAGTTATAAATTATCAAGCTTTATATAAAACTAGTAGATTTAAAAAAAAATCTAATTTAATAAATACTAAAAAATATTCATAAACAATTCAAACAATCATTTAAAATTATAAAAAAATATTATTTAATAATTGAATAATACACGTGAGAACACAGTGATCTTCTTTGATTTGCCTATATAATCTACCATTCCATCCTGCTTAACCTCAAATCTTCACAAATTAATTTCTCTCACAGCTATTGAAAACACTCGTTAGCATCAACAATCGTCATGGAACTAACACTTCTGTTGTTATCACTAGCTCCATTGATCCTACTGCTCGTTATCAGCATCTTTGCTCTCAAGGACCCGTCCCCCATTGCCAAGAACCTGCCACCAGGGAGCCTGGGCTGGCCAATCTTTGGCGAAACACTGGAATTCTTGTTTGGTAAGCCTGAAAAGTTTGTGTTTGACAGGATGAAGAAGCACTCTTCTGTTATCTTCAAGACCAGGATTCTTGGAGAGAAGACTGTTGTTCTATGTGGTCCTGATGGACACAAATATCTCTTCTCCAACGAGCAGAAACTTTTCACTGCATTTCTACCTCATTCGATGCAGAAGCTCTTTCTTCCCTATAAAGCTGCTGCTCCGATTGAAATTTCACGAGAAGCTGAATCTAAGATTATAAGTTCACCTGGGTTCTTGAAGCCTGAGGCTTTGGTCAGGTACCTGGGGAAAATGGACTCCATAACAAGGAAGCAAATGCAAGCTTATTGGGAAGGCAAAGATGAAGTCAAGGCCTTTCCTTTGGCTAAGACACTGACTCTGTCTCTTGCCTGTCGCTTTTTCCTGGGCTCTGATGATCCTGAACGTATAGCGAGGCTTGTCAGCAATTTTGATGATGTAACAGTAGGGATGCATTCCATTCCTCTAAGTTTCCCTGGAACAACTTTTTACAGGGCTAAGAAGGCTGCAGCTGCAATCTGCAAGGAGCTAGGAATAGTCATCCGTGAGAAAAGAGCCAGGATGGCCGAAGGAGAACAGGCGCAGGATATACTAAGCCATACGATCTTGGCCACGGACCCTTCTGGCAAACACATGACAGAAGCTGAAATTGCGGGCAAGATTATGGGTCTTCTAGTTGCAGGATATAGTCAAGTGGCTACTGCTATGACTTTCTTTATGAAATATGTTGGACAGAGGCCTGACATCTATGCTAAGATCCTGACTGGTAAATAAATCATTCTCTTCCACGTTCTCTATTTCGATCATTTTGAGCTCATCAATAGCCTTTCATCTTGAAATCCAGAGCAAACAGAGGTTGCGACAGCTAAAAAGGCGGGGGAGCTACTAGAGTGGGATGACATTCAGAAGATGAAGTACTCATGGAATGTAATCTATGAAGTGATGAGGCTCACACCCCCAATCCAGGGAGCTTTCAGAGAGGCCCTGACTGATTTTACCTATGCAGGATACACAATTCCAAAGGGATGGAAAGTAAGTAATCTTTCTTTTTCTTTTTTCATTTTCACAAGTTTCACAATTGTCTAGTGCCCTTTGATTCACTTTACATTTGTAGATATACTGGACAGTCAGTACAACAAACAAGAATCCAAAATACTTCCCAGATCCTGAAAATCTTGACCCATCTAGATATGATGATGGAAAGGCCTTTCCTCCGTTCACATTCGTGCCTTTTGGAGCTGGACCTCGAATGTGCCCTGGAAAAGAGTATGCTCGACTAGCAATTCTGACTTTTGTTCACAATGTCGTCACGAGGTTTAAGTGGGAGGTCGTATTTCCTGAAGAAAAGATCGGAGGTGACATGATGCCAATTCCTGAAAAGGGACTTCCGATTCGCCTTCAATCACACTCATGCTGAAAGGCTAGCTTTACTTAGATGTGGTTGAGGATAACCCAGTAAAAGCTTCGTGATGCTATCATATCATATCAATTACAATAAGTTTTTATCAGTAAAATATGTTTTTTTAATGTTAAATTTATACTATAATCAAATTAAAATAATCATAAATTAATACAGATAACTCGAGATTAATCATATTAATATCAAAACTAGTTTCAATAAGACCTTATAATCATATCAATATCAAAACTAGTTCCAATTAAAATCAGTCCCGATTAGACCTTGAATTGTAGGTTTGTGGAATCAACCGGCTACACACGGCAAGATTTAATAAATGTGATTTTACCGACCACCTTCCCTTATTGTCAAATTAATGTTACTTTCAACCTATTGGTCAATGTCATCTTGTCACTTGTAATTCATAGCTAGAACGATTCTGTTAGTTTCATTGTTTGATTCTCCCCCCTCGTATGGTATATGTACGGTAGTCAGCAAAAACTTAAGCAAAGTTTTCCTGAACAATTATATTGCTAGTGTTTTCATCAATGGTTGGAGATATGAAAACAGGGTCCAACTAGCATGCAGACTGCCTGACACTAGCAGAGCAAAGTGAATGAAAAAAAATTAGTCCAGGCCAGAAATGGTCAATCATTTCCACAGCATTATTGCAGCTTCATGTCGTTTGAACCCATAAACCCATAATTGAGACCAAATATATGGTTGACTAATTCGGTTATTGAAGGCCTGCACTGCCCCATGTTTTTTGGTCTAATGATCATTTATGCTAATATAACTTTTCCTATTGATAAGGCATAGTCTTGCTAGAATAACACATTACATTACAATTACAAAGAAAGCTAAAACAAAACGTAAAAGTATTGTTCATTCACACCCAATTAAACTGTGAATTGTAATAGTAAAGCAACAATTAATTTAGGCTCTTCTTCCCAGTTTTGGCTCCAGTTTAGATGGCAGCATGGCAACAACAATTAATTTGGCAGCAATTAATTTAGACTTTTCTTCCCATTTTTGGCTCGACTTTAGATGACGGTAGCAATTAATTTGTAGCTTTTCCTGCTTGACCTGTGGGCTATAGTAGTCCCATAAAGCTAAAACAAAACGTAGAAGTGTTGTTCATTCACACCCAATTGAACTGTTGATTGTAATAGTAAGGCAACAATTAATTTAGGCTCTTCTTCCTAGTTTTGGCTCCACTTTAAATGGCAACATGGCAACAACAATTAATTTAGACTTTTCTTCCTATTTTTGGCTCGATTTTAGATGGCGACAACAATTAATTTGTAGCTATCCCTGCTTGACCTGTGGGATATAGCAATCCCATAAAGCTAAAACAAAACATAAAAGTGTTGTTCATTCACACCTAATTGAACTGTTGATTGTAATAGTAAGGTAGCAGTTAATTTAGGCTCTTCTTCCCAGTTTTGGCTCCACTTTAGATGGTAGCATGGCAGCAACAATTAATTTGGCAACAATTAATTTAGAATTTTCTTCCCATTTTTGGCTCGACTTTAGATGGCAGTAACAATTAATTTGTAGCTTTCCATGCTTGACCTATGGGCTATAGCAGTCCAGTAGCAAATAATTTTCACTCTTCTACCCGTGTTTGACTCAACTTTCAGTGGAGGTAGCAAAATTCATTTCACACTTTTTCATTGCAAAATCGTCTATTGCTGATGATGGTAATTGTTTACATCAGGTCAATTAATATTTACTTCCAACGCTGATTAATGCTTTGTTATTGTATTGTGCCAATAATTATTTCATGCGTCCATCACCGTTGATTATATATTGGGATTGCAGTTAATTAATGCAGACATCTCTTCATTTTTGTTAACGACAAATTGAGCTATGAAAAAACAGTAAACCCTTTCTAGTAATGCTTGGCCAACAACTATATTGAGGGCCAATATGGCAGCAAACATTAAAATTTCTTATGCAACGTTTTCTCCCTTTATACGCGTTTGTTAGAGTAGAGAATGAAGAGAATGAGGTACCCAACAAATCGACGGCGCACTGCCTGGACAGGGAGGAAGGCTGCTGAAAAGGCATGTGACCCGTTGTCATCACATTTAGCCAGCCAACAAAGAATGTGCCCTTTCATCTTTTACTATCATCTATTGCCTGCCTATTTGAGTTCTTTGTCCATCTCTTCCTTTTATTTAATTACGCAATTCCCAACTTTGTTATTTCTTCTACTAATGGCTTTGATCTTCATTTTGCTTAGTTGTGGCCCTTCAGGTTTGGTCTCCTGTGTTTGGTATGTTGTCTCTTTCCTTTTGTTAGCTTTGATTGCTTTTTAAATCAATTATTTGGCATGTTGTTCTATTCAGCTAATCTTTAGTTGGTCTTCTCCTTTATCGAGTTATTGTTGTTGTTACGGTTAGTTGGTTTTTGGGTGTTGTTGCTAATTATTTCTTATTGCTGTACATTTTGCTGCCAGCCAAGTTCTGTTACTTGGCTCATTCATGTTGCAATCTCAGCTCCTTCTCTTCGTTGCTGGTTCTTTTCATTCTATTTGCTTCTTTTTTATTGGGTGCAACTGATTTTTTTGCTCTTTGATCATTATTTGCTTTTCTTTGTCCTTCTTTTGGTTCTTGCAACCGAGAGATAGTGTTGTTATTAGCTTAGCAATGATAAAAAAAAATAGAGAGAGTTTGCTTCTAAATCAACACCATGTGAAAAATCAAATTAAAGATATAAATTTAATGATATTTTTACGCTTATGTTGTATTTAGTATGCTTAGCAAATCACCAACATTGGGTGTTCAAATCATGTAACATAACAAAAAAAACAAATGTAGTGTTAAAAAACCCACAAACCAAGGACTATTATGGTATACTTGCAGGAAATTTATAACAAACTTTAGTTAGCCAAAATTTAAATCATGATGAAAATAAATGGATAATTGATGAAGCTCACAGCTAAAATAATTTATTGCCTGATAAAAATATTCATAAAAAATCCAAAAACAATCAACTTAGATACACAAATCAAGAGCTGCTTTTATATTATGAAATCAAAATACAATGATGAAAAAAATATGCAATGTTTCATTCTAAATCAACACCGTATAAATGATCAAATTAGAAATTTAATATTTTGATAAAAAAATTATCTTGCTCACCCAAATATTTTCCAATTGCAATATAGTTACAAAATTAAAAAAATTTAATGTTATCAATGAAAAAAATATTTTTCATTTTATTAGCTCCATTTTTAGTTTTTTTACCAGTTGTGTGAGCCAAATAACAATTAATGTAGTCATCTCTTTGCCCTCTGTTGTTGCCTTATCAAATTATATTTTTGGTTGGCTTTCATGCCTCATTTTCTCAATTTTGTTTAGTTCAAATGTTTGATTGGTTCCTCAATTTGTCATTGCACAGTCTTGGCTTGCTCTGCGTCTGTTCTTATTGTCTACGTCCACTACCCATTAATTGTTGTTGCTGTAAGTGGTAAGTTTTCTTTGTTGTTGCGGTTGCTAGATTGTGAATGCCTGTTGCTAGGTGTTCTTGCTTCAATGCTCTTTGTTTCTCCCATTGTCTGCAAAATATCATGGTCATTGCCACAATTTCTCTTCCTTGATTGCTGATTTATGTTCCCTTACGTGTATTGATTGGTGGGAACTTTCTTGAAAATTATATTTTGTTGTCTTCTTTTTCGTTTCCTATGCTGCCATCCAAATTGATGATGTCTCTTCAGAAATTTTTGTTTTGATTTGTTGTTGCTGGCTTCTATTGCTTCTTTCTTTTTACATGTTGGATGGCTGGTTTGTTGGGTTGCTAAATAATTTCACTTTGTTATTCATGACTTTCCAATTACTTTGAATGATTTGTCCAATTGACTTGCCTGATGTGTGATAGACATAAAAAATGTTGATTGTTTGTGTTTTTTTGGAAAATTGTTGGTTTGGTTTTATGTTGTTGCTTTCAATTTCTAGTTTCAATTGCCAATTGGATGGGTACTTTGTTCAGGTGAAGAACAATTTCGGTTAGTTGTTGCTCATTTCTCAGTTGCTTTTTAGATTTTTTTCAAGTTGCTTTGCTGCTATGATGTCGTCAAGAGTGTTGTTGTCATCGAAAATGTTGATTGTTTGTGTTCTTTTGGGCAAAAATTGTTGGTTCGGTTTTATGTTGCTACTTTCAATTTCTGACATCAATTGCCGATTGGATGGATACTTTGTTAGGGTGACAAACAATTTTAGTTTGTTGTTGCTAATTTCTCAGTTGCATTTTAGATTTTGTCAAGTTACTTTGCTGCTATGCTGTCATCAAGAGTGTTGAATGTTTGAACTTTTTAAACTAAATTCTTTATATTGTCTTTTTTAAACTTTTAAATGTTACTACGACTCTTCCATTAATTCTTATTTTTATGGTTTCTTTTTTTGTCATTCCTGTTGCAATTTCCATCGGTTTATCGATTCCTGTTTAGACACTTCTTGCGTTGATTTCAACTCCTTTGTTTGGGATAAAGCTTAGTTAGGATTGAGGTTTAGCTTAGTTAGGATTGAGGTTTAGCTTAAGTCATTATGCTGGTGTGTGCACATTTTTTGATGTCCACCATTAACGTATTTGTTTTTGTTGCTTTGTTATATGACGGAATCAAGAGCATCGACTGCTTGAATGCAGTTTCTTACTTTGTCTTTGACTGTTGTCTTTATTGTTTTCTGTTGTCAGTGTCACATGTATTCCAATTAGTTGTCCTGTTGCTATTGCTACAATTTCATTAATGCCTCTTCATTTGTTTTCCTTGCTCAATCATTATCACTTTCTGTTTTGTGATGGTTGTTTATCGGCTGTTTCGATTAAGTTACTGCTTCATTAACATTAAGGTTTGCTTAATTTAGAATGTTGGTGTATTGACAATTCTATTAACTATAACATTAATTCTTTCATTTCTTTTACTTTGCTAATGAACTATCAGCTGCTAGTGATTTGTTGTTGTTTATGTTGCTGCTTACGATCAAATATTGCAGAAATTGCTTTGCTGGTATGTGCACAATTTAATCACATTGGACATTGATGTCTACATTAGTCTTGCTTTCCTACGTTCTATTATTGCCTTAACATATTTCCCAAACCTTTTTATCCTCCATCAAACATATTGGCTGATTAGACTTTGTTATATTTTGTTGCAATTTTCATGTTCTTTGTTTTGCTGCTGCCCTTTTTTGGTCCATTTATTCGCTTGATGTTGCTTGAAATAATTATATACCACCTGCAAAGTTCTCAAATTGATATGCTTGATGAGATTTGTCCTTCGGAATCCCTTGAAATTATCCTTACCAATGTTTTTTATGTTTGGTTTTTTTTCCAAGCAGTTTTTGCTCCTTTTCTGTTGAGAATTATTTAAAATTTCACTTCATTCAATAATTAGATCGTTGGAGTTTTTGTGCTCTTAGAATTTTTTTTAAACCATTGATTTTCTTTCCGTGGTGATGTAGGCTGATAAAACATGGGAACCATGTTGCGATTGGGACCCCAGAAATATATCAGCATGCGTTGCTTGGACATCTTTGAAAATTGAATTTTTCATAGCAATGCTCAAAAAATCCAATGAAAAATAGATGCATATATCAAGCACTGCTTTAACTTCAACAAATAAAAAAAATAATAGATTAAATATATACGATGTTTTATTCTAGAGATATAATATTTGACAATTTTGTCGCTTACGCGTTGTTTTTCTTATCTCACGTTACAAACCACCTGCAGTCTGTGTTGGGCTAGTGCAGCCTACCAATGAAAAAAATTAAATATAAGAAAAAAATTATCGCAGTTGCAGATAATTAAATCATTCTGGTCAAACATATCTCAATGATTAATTAGACCACTTCTTGGATTAATTTATTACTTTGTTACCGTATTAAAGAAGATTTCAAAACAAAAAACAATGGCAAATACAAAATGGAGCTTTTTTCTTATGCTGGTTTGTTAGGCTTTATTATTTGTCTTTTCACCTTTTGAATTGTTTTTGGGTCTGCCATAAAAAAAAAAAAAAGAAGCTCTTGTGCTGGTTAATAAAGCACTTTCCTATTGTTGTTGATGCTATGTGAGGTGCTTTAGCCCACTTTCTTATTGGGTCACGACTTTGAGTTCAAACGTGCTCCGGTTCCTTCACTGGTATGTGCAAACTTTAATGACATACAAGGTTTTTTTGCTTTGTTTTTGTTGCTTTGTTATAGATTGTTATTTTCATCATAACTTTTGCGATTCAATTTTACGGTGTCATAAAAAACGTTGACTATCTAGACTTTGTTGCTATCCTTTGATTTACTTCATGTAGAGTTTAAATACAAGTAACTTTACTATCCTTAATTGAATCATCATTATAAAACAAGTCTAAAAAATCATTAGCCTCACTATTTAAATAATTTATTGTTTAAGTTCAAAATCCAAAAAAATTACAATAACATATCAACAACATTGAAACAATGCCATAGCAAAACCACCACAAAATAAAAGCAAATTATTTGTAATTTGAAGAGCCATGTGTATATATAATAATCAATTTCCAGAATCTCGTAACAGCAGCAGCAATAGCGAAACAATTAACGTAGCAGCAACCACAAAACAATTAACACCATTTTTCCAGAATCATATAACATTAAAATAAAAGAAAAATCTTTGTAATTTCAAGCCTCATGTATATATAGAACAATCATTTCAAAAAATCTCGCAAAGGCAATAGCAACAATAAGAAATTAACGCAACAACAACAACAACAACAACAAAACAATTAATGGAATGTTGCTAGAATAATATAACGGCAAGAAAAACCTAATGTTTGGAATCTAAAGCGTTATGTGTGTGTGTGTGTGTGTGTGTGTGTGTGTATCATTTAAAGAAGTTTGTAGCGGCATCGAAACACTAAAACAATCACACAACAACAACAACAAAACAATTAACACAATCTTGACAAAATAACATTACAGTGAATTAAAAGTAGAATGTTTGGAAATTAAAGTGTCATGTATATATATATATATATACAATCACACAACAACAACAACAAAACAATTAACACAATCTTGACAAAATAACATTACAGTGAATTAAAAGTAGAATGTTTGGAAATTAAAGTGTCATGTATATATATATATATATATATATATATCAATCAATTAAGAAAAAATCACAATGTCGGCAACAACAACTAAACAATTCTTGCAGCAGCAACAATAAAACAATTAACACAATCTTAAAAAATCATAATACATCCAAATAAAAGCAAAATGCATGGAATTTCATGCACTATGTATATATATAACAATCATTTTTAAAACACTTACAATGACAGCAACAACAATAAATCAATGAAAGCAATAACAATAACAACTGGAGGTGACAATACCATAGGGGGCAACAGCAACAATAATAGTAAAACAATTAACAATTCAAACCAAAAATCATTTAAGAAAACATAACACCCACAACAGCAACAACAAAACTATAACTACATCAACAATAATAATACGTGGAACCAAAACCAACGAACGAAAAAGGAAGCAACTGCCTTGGAGTTCCAGAACACCAAGAAAATTTGTGACATGCATATACAGAATATGCAAATATGAAATTTCTGATTTTTGTGGCTTAGACTTTAAAGTTGTGGAAGATTATGTTAATCACCGGGCATAATTGATTAATTAAGGTTATAATCTAGGATTTCCCTGCAACCTTTTGTCCAAATAATATAAAAGCAAAACATAAAAGAAATGGTTTAATTTCAGCACCATACATATAAAAACAACAACCAATTTGGGGGAATTGAAAAGAAGACAACAACAATAACAGAACCACAATCAACAAAATGACAGTGAACAAAAGGACTGTCGCGACGATGATTTTTTCGCGCTTCGCTCCCTGCCATCCCACGGATTGGGGGAGACAATGGCGTGCGGTGAAATGGGATGTGTTTTATAGTCGTAAAAATTACGACTATAATTATCAGGAGTCGCCACCTAGTATTAAGGTCACTAGGAACTTATTAGTCTGCGATAGTCTGGATAAGGAGACTTGTTGTGCAAGGGGAAGACGCATCACCCCTAGTGCACCCTATCTAAGTTAAGCTGCATTGTTGTTTGATTATTTTTCTAAATTAAATTTTTTTTACACTGCATTAAAAAAAAAATTTATCTGCGGGTGTACTTTACGATGTAATTTTACACTGCAGTTAAAAACCTTTTTAATCTACAGATGTACTTTACAATGTAATTTTACACCGTATTAAAAACTCTTTTTTATCTGCGGGTGTACTTTACAATGTAATTTTACACCGTGAAAGCTAAAACAAAATAATTGTCAAATTATTTTTGACATTTTGGCCAAATTCCAATGGATAATCGTAAACTGGTTACAATATCCAATTTTCGCTTTAAAATATGAGAAAGATGCAACAT
Source organism: Salix caprea (assembly GCA_964035475.1). Lineage (NCBI taxonomy): Eukaryota > Viridiplantae > Streptophyta > Magnoliopsida > Malpighiales > Salicaceae > Salix > Salix caprea. The sequence goes on from OZ037743.1 coordinate 2,272,436, forward strand.
ATTTTTTTCAAAAAAATATGATGGGAAAAACTTTGAAATCCGGGCGTATGCATGAAAACAAACACATTTTTTTGTTTTTTTAATGTAATTTTTTTGTTTTTTTAAAAAATAAAAATTAAAAAAATTCGGGTCGGGCCTGGCTCAGCTAAATGAGCCGGCCCAGCCAAGATGGGTCAAAGCTAACTCTAATGGGTTGGGCTGGACTCATCTAGCCAACTAGGCTAGGCCGAGAGCAGCCCAGCCTAACAACCAATTCACGAGAAGTGAATTAATTCACGCAGTTCACTTCACATGAACAGTAACTGGTGGTCGGTCGATCACGACGAGAGGCTCACCTGCCACTGCCGCCGGGTAGAGGAGGCCGAGGTGGTTGTCCCTGCAGTGGTGGCGTCGAAAATGACGGCCTGTGGTGGCCGAAGGAGGTGTTGGAAGTGGCTGACATGTGTTGTCTTCGTGGCTACTGCTTCCTTGCTCGTCGCCGGAGAAGAAGGATGATCTGTTGCAGGTCACGGTGGAGGTGTTTGCTGCGGCTGTGCTCACCGGGAGCTGTTGCAGGAGTTGGCGAGGAGGAAGAGCTGGAGGAGAGAGAGAGCTTGCTACTATGGATAAGGAAGAGAGAGAGAGAGAGAGAGAGAGAGAGAGAGAGAGAGAGAGAGAGAGAGAGAGAGGCTGCTGGAGATGAGGAAGATGAAGAGATGATGAACGTGTTCTGTCGTCTCCCTCTCTCTGTGTAAATTTTCCTGGTTTTTGCACCTCTGTTCGTGATTCTCTGTTTTTCTCCCTGCTTCGTAATTTCCCCCCCTGCATGCTGTGATCGTGGCGTTATTTATAGGAGAGATTTGTTTGCATCGGTGGCTGGTTGTTGGTGGGGGGCTGTCGGCAGGCATGGTGGTTGGTCGGTAGGCAGTGCAGGTAAAGGCAGGCGGCGGGAGTGTGTGCTGCAACAATTTTAGGGAAGGTAGAATTGCAATTTGGTCCTTCTATTTGTAAGTGTTCTAATTGCACCCCCCCAATTGGCTCTAAACTTCACGCGCCTTTTTTATTTTGATCCCTGAATTCGCATAATTGACTTGAAAAAATTCAATTCGGTCTCCGAAAATTTCAATCTTCTCAATTGAACCCAAATTAAGCTCAAGAATTTGATTTTTCATCGATTAAGCCCTTAATTAAATTAATTTGACCAATTGAAAGTATAATTAAGTCCTTGCACTTAATTAAATCCTTCAATTGGACCCTAAATTAACTCTTAAACATGATTATATTTTAAATTGGCCTATGATTAAATCAAATTGGCCTATAAAAAATATAATTATGATTCTCGGCTTAATTCTTACCTTGAATATGTATTTTCTCTCATTTTTGGGCACAAAAGAGGTACGATTCGGCTCCGAAAATGCTCAAAATTTCACCGGGATTTTTCTACCAACGCCAACCCTTTTTTATTTTATTTTTGTTATTTTTGTTTTATTTTGGATAGAATTGATGGAATAACCCATATTTGGGTTATGACAAGGACAAAGATTAAAGAGGCAGTTAGTGAATGATGGAATCAAAAATGCAAAGGTGAAACAAATAGAGAGTAGAAAAGAAAACCTGAAAGTAAAGGCACGAAGTGAATTGCGAAGAAATACAACTGTGAGGAAAAAAAGAGGAGTAAATGGTGAGTTCCCTTGATACTGAATAGCCTTCACATTTTGACAGAAATGAATGTGAAGCATCTGGATGAACTTTTTTTTATAAAGCCTCTACGCCATCGATTTCATGACAGAAAGGCTTCAATATTAGCAGCTTCATCCTGCGAAAGCTCTTGACTTAACAAAGGTTCTTAAATTTCCATAAGAGATATTCCTAATTGTAGTAGGGTGGATTTGCGACCATACAAAGACAAAACTCATTAATTAAATATAAGGCTGCATTAATTAGACGCAGATGTTGAATTATTTTTTGGGGAGTTGATAGTGGCATTGCATAACAATGATAAGGGTTTTTAGTAGCTTTAATTGCTACAAATTCTAATTAGATGGCAAGCATGAACAGTTGGAGTGACTCATTGATTTTTCATCTGGGCAGCAGGCATCATCAACATTCCGGGCAGAGCAAATGAGGTTGTAGCCACCCCCTCCATAATGCTATGCGCACGGTTGAAAAATTGTTATTAGTAACGGGGAGAGAAGTAGGGAGCGAGAGAGAGAGAGAGAGAGAGAGAGAGAGAGAGAGAGAGAGAGAGAGATGATTTGCAATGTTGGTCTTCATTACTGGAAAATGATTTGTCGTCTTTGTACCTGGTTTCCTTGCATTTTTGATAGAATGAAAAAAGAGAGGGAAACACACTGTTGCTCAAAATGGTTAAATGCACAGCTAAAATGGAGGTTGTTTTGTCTTCGTGCAACAGATGCCCATCAACATCTCGGTTAGCTGTTAGCAGTGTGAAGATGCAGTGCTCTTGGACGGGTAATGGGATAAATCCAACTATTTTATTTGTCGACATTTTTTTTTGTTTCTTTAGCTTTCAATTAAAAAGAGTAAAAAGTCTTCTGAAGGCAAATTTTCTTGGACGGGCAATGGGTAGACATCTATCTTGGGCAGCTTTTGACAGTGTTCAGGTTCAATGTAATATGTGCAAAAATACAAGGAAATGTAATTTGAGATCAAGACTGCACTGCGAAAATGCAATGAAATGTAATTTAAGATCAAGGCTGCACTGTTCCCGTTCACAGTGCACCGAGTGTGGGTGAATACTGCAGACTTGATCTCATTTAGCTGTCAGGATAATATAATTTCACACGAAACAAATGCCTCTCTAAATAGCAGAAGACAAGCAATAGTGTTTCTTAGAGAATATTCAAACTATGTCTAATCTAGGGATTGAAATCGTGATTATGGTTATTTTTTTAGAGTGTTTTTTTTAAATGTATTAAAATAATATATATTTATTTTTCAAAAAATATTTTTAATATTGGCACGTTAAAATATATAAAAACACTAAAAAAATAAAATTTAAAGAAAAAAAACAATTTATTTTTATTTTTTCTCAAAAACACTATTAAATGCAATGATAAAGAGACACTTATTATCATTCATTAAGAGAGCATAAATAACAGTACATTCTTTATAATATTAAATAGTTGATATATTTATGATTATAATAAATAAATAAACATTGTGAAAGAATTGAGAGATCCTTCCTTCCTATCTGATGACTTTTTCTTTATTTATATGATCATAATTTTCAAGGTGGTGGGTCAGACGATGATGGCTTCATCTTCCACTCTCGGAGACCATTCTGATAAAATAGAGTCGGGAAGGGTCCCTCCTGTTCTCCAAAGAACCCGATTCTCTACTCATGAGGATCGCTTTCTCTTTCCATGTGAGTTGATGAGAAAAGGGTCGGCTTGACCATGCCACGTTTTCTGGGATAAACCAAATTTACAAAATGCAAACCTTTTTTCCTTTTCTTTTTTAAATTAATATTCCAAACCGCGGAATTTATCCTATAAGGAGTGTTTGATACTATGTTTAAAAATTATTTTTGAAAAAAAATTTATTTTAAATTAAATATTTTGGTGTTCTTAGATTATTTTGATGTGCTGATATTAAAAATAATTTTTAAAATTTAAAATATATATATATATATATATATTTTTTTTTTTTTTTGAATAAAAAATATTTTTAAAAACAACTATAATAACACTGTCAAATTGTCATATAATTTACTTGATAAATTTTTTTTTTTTTTTTTTTTGTAGTGGCCCATCATTGTGATTTGGCTTGGTGTTGTTTTCTTGTGGTTAGTGGCCTTAAAAAGAGTAATGATGTGGTTAATTAGAGTGTCATTTTCTACATCTTAATCACGAGTTATGAAAGCTATATAGTTCAATGTCATAGCCGTTGGACCTACGAGCTTGTTATTTGTGAATCTGTAGTGAGATTGGTGGTGTAGTTACCGTTTATTTTTTGCGTTCGATGTATTTTAAAATATATTTGGTTTGAAGAAATATTAAATTAATACTTTATAGTATTTTTGATAATTTTAATATGTTGATCTTAAAAATTAAAAAATATATATTTATAAAATTCTTTTAATATATTTATTTCTAAAAAATAGTCGTTAAAAACACTATACCTTATAATACAAAACATACACAGTGATGGGGTTGAAAATGAAGGCAAATCGTTAGAGTTGGAAGTTGAAAAACGGCATGGAAATAAAAAATAGAGATCCATGACCACAATAATATAGGTAATATTTGTCAAGTAACTATCTTATCAAAAAACTCAAGTTGTTAAATGAGACCATAAAATATAATTTATATTATTCCATAACGCACCTCTTCAAGAAAAAAAAAATTAGGCTTGAAACTTGCACACAGATCTACACTACCTTGTAATTGATTTCTATCAAAATAGAATGAGAGTTGTGAGATTCTAACTCATTATCGTTAGCTCAACAAGACTCTGATATCATATTAATAAATTATCTCACTTAAAAATTCAAACTGTTAAATGAGAGTACATAATATAATTTATATTATTCTACAATAAATAAATTATTTATAGGACAAAGTTTTATTGTAGAAACGTTGTTTATCATCTCAAGTTTATCTGATAACTTCCACTATTTATATCCAATATTTTTTTCTAAATCCTTTAATTTTTTATGAACTTTATTTATTTTTAATTTCATTAGTTTAAGTTATCTTGACATGATTTTATATGATGGATTTTCTTTGCATGTTCATGAATATTCGATGTTTCATAGAATACTATGACATTGAATTGAACTTTAATTTTATAAAATATTTTTGTGTGTGATTTCGGTTAATTTTCAATGTGTTTTCACTTAGAAATATATTAAAATTATTTTTTTTATTTTTAAAAAATATTTTTAACATCTATATATAAAAATAATCTAAAAAACACTAAAAACAATTTTCTTAAAACAAAAAAAATATTTTTTTTTCCGAAAAATATTTCAAAGTTATTTCCAAACACCCTTCAATCTGCTCAAGTGTAAGTGTCTATTAAGGAGTGTGGTTGCGGTTGCGGTTGCGGTTGTTTTTTAAAGCACTTTTTATTTAAAAATATATGACTTTAGCACATCAAAATTATCTAAAAATACCAAAAAAATAAATTTAAAATAAAAAATAATTTTTTTTTTCAAAAATATTTTCAAAAAACCCTCCCAAACACCCCCGAGGTGAAGCAGCAGAGGCTGCCATCGCACTGGACGTATACCAAGATAGTTCTCAAGTGCGATAAAAGTTTGATCATCGACCAAAATTACTTCTCATTGATTTTTCACAAGCTCTGTATGGCACACTTGCACAGGTATGTGAAAGAACATATTTTAACACTCTAGGCATTGCCAATTTTTCTCAACTATTCGTGGATAAATTAATGATCATATGTATTTATTGAGAAATTGTTCTAAATTGATATCTTAAAGGTGTCTTCAATTTCAAATTCTGACTGCTTAGCTCTTCCTCTTCCTCATCTCTTTTAGTGAATACTGAACTCACCCCATGTCCATTAAACTAACTTGCAAGATAATTTTATACAGAGAGATCATTTATGTTCATGAAAAAACTAACATGATAGTTGTGTAAGTGATTTTCAAATTTTATATCGCTAGATTATCTTAGATAGAGAATGTTATACTTTGATCCTGTTATATGTTATCTTAATAGAGGCAACGAAGATGTAGATATTTGAGTATAACATTAACTATATTAAGATATTTAATTGATAAAGAAAGAATTCATCACTCTATGTGAATTATAAAGAATGTTCTATCTATTCTCAAATAATATTAATTGCGAAATTCTTAGACAAGGTGGAATGAAATTTGAAAGGAATTTCAAATTTTATTCAAATGATTAATGGTAATCATGTAGAAAATAAACATGATTTAATCAATTAAATTAAATTTCATGCTTTAATGTTAAATTAAATTATTATTGATGAAAGAACATATTACATCGAGAAATCGGTCACCGAATGGTAAGTCAAACCACTAATGATTTTTTTTAATATTTGGTGATCATGATACATTGTTAAACGATGCACATGATATTCAAATATAAAATAATCATTTGTTGAATTAATAATAAATTAAATTGTTTAATTTATATAATTCTATTTAATTAGAACTATAATTAATATTTGGACGAATATATTAGGAACTTAATGGGTTATACACACAGTAAGAACCGTAAGTCAGAAATTAAATTGGGATGATTTAATTAAGATGACTTGATTAAAATATATTTTATAAATTAACAATTAGATTATAATTAAATAGGGATAATATTTCTAGACCTAGAAAAATCAAGTAGGATTTGATTGAGTTAATTTCTAAAATTATCCTAAATCAATAAATAGATACTATTCAAGAGGCCAATCGATATTTTGTCAATTTATTTTTGAGTGGTTGTCTGTTAAATAGAAAAATAATCAAGCCACAAGTTAAAGAGCTAACACTTCAGACATACAATCTTTCTCTCTTAAGAAGAAACTTATAAGATTTATATGATTTTTCACTGGTGATTTGTATAGATTATCATTGGAGTCTAGATAATTGGACGACTAGTGGTTTGTGACCACCCATTTTTTAAAGAATTATTCAAATCCAAAGAAGATCAGGTATTCAAGTTATAAATCCTTAAACAACTCTTGATCTTTCTAATGAGATCCTAAGGACTTTTGAATAATTAGGTTTTATTGTTCTTACCGCATGTACATGTTTGGGAATCCTAACAATAATATCATAGTCTTTGTTAGACAAATAAAGTTGTTGATTACATGTTTTAATTTTTATTGACATTATCTGTGAATTAAATTTAGTATTGGATATACCGATGGAATGAAACAAGTTTTTTTGGCATGTTTTGTCCATCTATCAACCCATTTTTCCATCTAACCTAATTTTATAACTATGTTTTTGGGGGTGTTCCTTGGAAAAAAAAATTAAACACTCTTAGTATGTGTCTTCTTATAGGTAACAAGACAATTAACCACATATGTTTAGCATTGTAAGTTGACTTTGAATTCCATGAGTCACATAGCAAGTAATGGAGATGAGCTAAACATTATCAATAATCCACTCGAATTTTGAGTGGAATTTAATTTTTAAAAAATAATCGTAAATACAATTCCAAACACTAGTTAGGTAAAATTATCAGTGCATCGTACCACCATTAAGCCCACAGCTTGCTCATGGTGCCGAATTAAACTCTCGTAATTAAATTATTATATTATACACTTGCAGGTTAAATGAACAGTTTGTAAAAAAACAAAAATAAAATGTTAGTGCGTGGGAGTGTTAAATTAGCATTACAAAAATTAGCTTGCTCATATTGCTGAATTAAATTATTAAATTGTACACTTATAATTGACGAATCAACTCGTTCACATAGGAAATAAACCTAAATTCAGTACAACTATTCTAATTTTAATAATGATGTGTAAGATGTTCTTATAAAAATATTTTTAAATTGAAAATATATATATATATATATAATTAACACATTAAAATAGTAATTTGATATTTTCTTAAATAAAAAATAATTTATAAAATATCAAAAACTAACTCACCTTAAAAGAGAGTGAATTCGGAAATCAACCCACCAGCCTTTCATAAAAAAACAAGAACAATTATTAACTATTTAGTAGGTGACCAGTAGTAAGAGTTTGAGACTAAAAAAATTGCTTTATTTATGGTTATAGGTTTGAATTATGCGGCTGCTAATATGATAACCACTAGAGGTTTACATGGTCGTTAACTTCAGTACCCGTGACATTGATCTAGATACATATAAGTTGATCCAAACACCTACAATGAATGAGCATCATCAGGATAACAAAACGGGAAAGATCAACACTCACAATGAATGAGCACACTAAAACATTGTAGTGATTGATATTTTTACTTCTTAGGAACTAAATACAAGATCCATATATATAATTTACTTTAAAACTTTCAACTAAGAGATTATAAATATGAATTTAATTAATAAAAACCTGCTGGACTTGAAAATTGAAAGGTATTATTGTTAGAATTGAAAGGTATTATTGTTAGATTTCTGTTTAGTTTTATTAAATAGAAGGAAAATAATAAGATTTTGAACTCGTAAGTTAACAAAAATCTAATATTATATTAAAAAATTATTTTAATTCTAATTTAAATTATTTTAATTCAATAATTTAAATTATTTTAATTCAATAATTTAAATTATTTTAATAACTTTATTATTACAAACCATATTACTGCTACAATAATTAGCTTATTAGTAATAGGTGACATTCAGTACGTTTGCCCCCATGTAGAAGAGGTATGAGCTGTCATTTTAGGTTTACTGTTATTCATAAATAAAAGGGTGTTCGGTATTTTAATCCCAAAGCGTTTATAAAAAAAATTGAAAATTTTATATTTTTTTATTTTAAATTAATTTTTGTTTAATATTTTTAGATTATTTTAATATTCTAATATTAAAAATAATTTATAAAAAAATAAAAAAATATTATTTTAATATATTTTTTTAATGAAAAAAACTTTCAAAAAATAATCTGAACCACACTCCCAATACACTAAGTTTTTTAGCAACTACTTTAAAAAGAGAAAGGAAAAAGGAAAAAAGAATTATCTAATTTTCTTTTAGATCTCTTTCACATTGGTTTTCGAATATAATGACAAAAACTATAATCTAGAAGCTTGTCCGGCCTGGAATCATATGTCAAATATCGAGTTTCTGATTCCATACACATAATAATAATAATAATAATAATAATAATAATAATAAAGTAAAATTATTTTAAAGTTTCTAGAACATCATTAGAGTTGTTTATAGATATAATCTCTTTTGATTTTGAATAATATTTTAAAAGATGAGTTGTCGCAAATCATAAGTCGTCTAAATATAATCTCATTTGACTTTGATTAATATTGAAAAAAATAAATTGTCACAAATCACAAGTCGTCGAAATAAAATCTTCTTTGACTTTGAATAATGTTTTAAAGGATGAGATGTTACTAATCACAAGTCATCTAATTTTTTGGTCTTCAACGATAATCTACACAAACTTCTACTAAGAAACATTCTAAACATTGATTTTTTACTTTTTTGGAGGATATAAAAATTTGTATAATTTCTTTTAACTGATTTAGATAGAAAACTATTTATTAAAATAAAGTTTTTTCCAAAAAACAATATTTACTCAAAGAAATTATTAAAACCTAAAAAAGAGGCCAACCCATTTTTACATTATTTTCTATTTATTAACTACTTAAAACTGTACATAACATAAATTCAGCTTTGGAAATAACTCCCAACCTATATTGTATTTTACTAGCATTTTACTTTGCTTTTTAAAATTCTAAAATTGCTTAAAAAAAAAGATAAAAAAATCAATAATATGAAAATATAAAAATAATAAAACTACATCTATGTTCATCAAATTATTAATTGAGATTCTTATTTTTTATAGGAATTGTTTTGTTGTTGTCTTCTATTACTTTGTACTTATTTGGAGAAATTTATCCATATAATATCGTATTATTCCTTTTGGATGATTTATACTAAAAATATATTAAAATAAAGATCGTTAAGAACTTTTATAGATTCCTATATTGTTTATAAGCTTTATTTACATCATATATAATTAAAAACCACTCTTTTCAAGATTCACCTGAATAGATGTTATGCTCATAAAAAGCACATCACACACACACACACTCATAATTGAATAATACACGTAGAACACATGCTAAGAAAAAAATTAGTTTCTTAAGAATACTTTCAATAGTTTAATACTGTAGACTAGCACAGTGCTGTTCTTTGATTTGCCTATATAGTCTACCACTCCATCCTTCCTCACCTCAAATATTCACAAATTAGTTTCTCTCACAACTATTGAAAACACTCGTTAGCATCAACAATAGTATCATGGAACTAACACTTCTGTTGTTATCGCTAGCTCCATTGATCCTTCTGCTTGTTATCAGAATCTTCTCTCTCAAGGACCCGTCCCGCAGTGCCAAGAATCTGCCACCAGGGAGCCTGGGCTGGCCAATCTTCGGCGAAACACTAGAATTCTTGCTTGGTAAGCCTGAAAAGTTTGTGTTTGACAGGATGAAGAAGTACTCTTCTGATATCTTCAAGACCAGGATTCTTGGAGAGAAGACTGTTGTCATATGTGGCCCTGATGGAAACAAATATCTCTTCTCCAACGAGCAGAAGCTTTTCACTGCATTTCGACCTCATTCGATGCGGAAGCTCTTTCGTTCCCATCAAGCTGCTGCTCCGATTGAAGTTCCACGCGAAGCTGTATCTAAGATTTTAAGATCGCCTGGGTTTCTGAAGCCTGAGGCTTTGGTCAGGTACCTGGGGAAAATGGACTCCATAACACAGCAGCAAATGCAAACTTACTGGGAAGGAAAAGATGAAATCAAGGCCTTTCCTTTCGCCAAGACCCTGACTCTGTCTCTGGCCTGTCGCTTTTTCCTGGGCTCTGATGATCCTGAACGTATTGCGAGGCTTGTCAGCAATTTTGATGATGTAACTCTAGGAATGCATTCCATTCCTTCAGGTTTCCCTGGAACAACTTTTTACAGGGCTAGCAAGGCTGCCGCTGCAATCCGCAGGGAGCTACGAAAAGTCATCGGTGAGAAAAGAGCCAGCATGGCCGGAGGAGCACAGGCGCAGGATATACTATGCCATATGATCTTGGCCACGGACGCTTCAGGGAAACACATGACAGAAGCTGAAATTGCGGGCAAGATTCTGGGTATTCTAGTTGCAGGATACAGTACAGTGGCTACTGCTATGACTTTCTTTATGAAATATGTTGGACAGAGGCCTGACATTTATGCTAAGATCCTGACTGGTAAATAAATCATTCTCTTCCACGTTCTCCATTTCGATCATTTTGAGTACCTATATATATGTGTGTGTGTGTGGTGTTCATGTTAATTGAGCTCATCAATAGCCTTTCATCTTGAAATCCAGAGCAAACAGAGGTTGCGACAGCTAAAAAGGCAGGGGAGCTACTGAACTGGGATGACATTCAGAAGATGAAGTACTCATGGAATGTAATCTATGAAGTGATGAGGCTCACACCCCCAATCCAGGGAGCTTTCAGAGAGGCCCTGACTGATTTTACGTACGCAGGATACACAATTCCAAAGGGATGGAAAGTATGCAATCTTTCTTTTTCTTTTTTTACTTTTCTATTCTCTGCTTTTTAAACCATACTTTTAGTGCCCTTTGATTCACTTTACATTTGTAGATATACTGGACAGTCAGTACAACAAACAAGAATCCAAAATACTTCCCAGATCCTGAAAATCTTGACCCATCTAGATATGATGATGGAAAGGCCTTTCCTGCGTTCACATTCGTGCCTTTTGGAGCTGGACCTGGAATGTGCCCTGGAAAAGAGTATGCTCGACTAGCAATTCTAACTTTTGTTCACAATGTCGTCAAGAGGAAGAGGTTTAAGTGGGAGGTCGTTTTTCCTGAAGAAAAGATCGGAGGTGATATGATTCCAAGTCCTGAAAAGGGTCTTCCAATTCGCCTTCAATCACACTCATGCTGAAAGGCTAGCTTTACTTAGATGTGGTGGAGGATAACCCAGTAAAGGCTTCATGATAATATCATGTTAATCAATAAAATATGTTTTTTTAATATTAAATTTATACTTTAATCAAATTAAAATAATCATAAATTAATACAGATAACTCGAGATTAATCATATTAATATCAAAACTAGTTTCAATCAGACCTTATAATCATATCAATATCAAAACTAGTTTCAATTAAAATCAGTCCCGATTAGACCTTGAATTGTAGGTTTGTGGAATCAACCGGCTACACGACAGGATTTAATAAAATTGATTTTACCGACCACCTTTCCTTATTGTCAAATTAATGTTACTTTCCACCTCTTGGTCAATGTCATCTTGTCACTTGTAATTCATAGCTAGAACACTTCTGTTAGTTTCATTGTTTGATTCTTCCCCCTCGTATGGTATATGTACGGTAGTCAGCAAAAACTTAAGCAAAGTTTTCCTGAACAATTATAGTGCTAGTGTTTTCATCAATGGTTGGAGATATGATAACACGGTCCAACTAGCATGCAGACTGCCTGACACTAGCAGAGCACTGCCCCAGGTTTTTTGGTCTAATGATCATTTATGCTAATATAACTTTTCCTCTTGATAAGGCAGTCTGCTAGAATAACACATAATGTGCTATAACATCAACCATATCCTAAGCTAGAAATATATATAAGAGAGATACGCAGTAGTTGAATTCACTTGAAAAGTTGAAATGAGAGTTCAGACAAAATCAACAAGAAACCTTCACTTCATAGCTTGAAATAACATTCTACAAAATCTGTTTCAGAACCTTCAACGCATGAATAACCTGCAAGAGAAACAGGATCAGAGTGAATCATCTATGGCAAGCTTGTAATAGAGTGTAACTGGAATGCAATCTTACAATTGAGATATATAGACAACATTTGAGCATTTTAGCATGTGATTTATATCTCCAAATAAATCTCCCTTGAGTTGGAACTGCCCACCACTACTTGAGGTTGTTGAGGCTATATTCTTTTGGTTCCCTGTTACTTGATATCGCATTAACATGGTATGATTTCTTAGATCCCTCAAAAAAAAGAAATCAGTTCAATAGAGTAGAGATAATAAGAAACTTCAGCCCCTATCTTCATCAAGCCGTTTACCACTGGTGTGTGGCACCCCTATCAAACCATGACTTCTAATGTATTTAAATAACAAATAACATGCCAGCCATGGCATTGTTAGTGCAGATAATTCAATATAAAGCATTTCCTTCAAATATTCTGCTGAAGAAATACTGCCCTAAAATGAGCATGTGGTCCATAGATGGTCTAGATCATGTACCATTCTATCTAGAGTTTTGTATACTTCAGTGGCTGCTATAAATTGAACAAAGAATAGACGGCACCACTACACAATGTAGTCTGCACCAGTGAAGAATATTCCATTATCATTTAACTTCACATTCCATTGGTGTACACTGATGGTATTAATTCACTTTGTATCCCACCATCTTTAACTATCCAAACATAAATAAAGAATCTAATAGATCTGTACATATGGTCTCTACCTCTACAAACTCATAGCTCTGTGGCATAGCTAGCAAATGAAGGCTTTCATAAGCAAAGTACATTCTACTTGGTCAGAGAACATATGCCAGACAAAACTATCCAGATCAAACATCAAGTTAGCAAAATCTTTGGACACTTGGAAAACAAAACATGATGATAAAACAATTGAAAACAGAGCTTAACATTGAACTGAGCACATTTTAGGGTGAAAATTTAGAATGGTTTGTCACGATTCTCCATCTTCAAAAGACAGAACAACAGCTCGCTCACTCATAAACCAAAAAAAAATAAAAAATTCAGCAACTGTTCACAAAATTTTGGAACTGCATATCCTAAAAAAGCAATAAGCTCAATGTTTCTGAATTCCTCCAAAGCTGAGATCTTAAACCAAGTTTTAAACTCTGGCAGCATGCCAAACTGAAAAAGGGTCATTATTGAAAACCAGTTATATCTAGCTAGCCTCACCAGGTATAAAATGAAATATTTACTGCTCACTACACCTAAACTTGAATTTCTAATTCAGCACACATCCAAATAATCCACATACATTAGAATAGAAACACAAAACCTATATGACTAAGTTCATGTTCTCAACAATTCTGTTCTCGAAGAAACTATACACAAAAAATACAGTAACCCAAGTAGTAACGTTTAAACAGATGTCAAAACTAAACAATCAGGAATATCAGAATATTGAAAGTAACAGCTGCTGGAAATATTACTAAATGAAAGAAATAGAAAGGAAATGTTGCTGTAAATAAGTCCATTCCATCAATGTAATTAAATAAACACAAGCCCATCAACATCATATAAATCTCCAGGCCAAAGAGATTGAAAAGTAGACCTTCAAAATCCATTAGTCCAGACATCAAAATAAGGCATACCTAATCTCTATTGTTGCTGATTCTGCTGCTGTTGGGCATTGGGAGGTGGCGGCATTCCTGGACGAGGTGGTCCATAAACAGGAACATGACCACCAGGCGGCGGCGGCATCCCAGGACGGGGTGGAGGTGGCGCAGGCATTCCAGGTCTTGGTGGAGCAGGTGGTCCTCTCATAATTGGTGGCTGTCCCTGTGGTGGCATTCCCATAGGTCTCTGGGCAAACTGTGGTGGCATTGGGAAACCCTGGGGAGGCCTAGCAGCAAATTGAGGTGGACCTGGTGGTGGTGGACCCCGACCCATTGGTGGACCCTGACCATATCCTGGCCCAGGAGGCATCTGGCCAGGTGGTCGAACCACAGGTGCACCACCAGTTGGTGGAGCACTTGCTGCAGGGTAAGTCATGGGTGGAGCAGAATGTTGTGGGACTGGGGGACGCATGAATTGTGGCTGCATCATGCCAGGGGAAGGCCCGCCAACACCACGAACAGGACCCGCAAGGCCAGGCTGGGCTTGAACAAGAGGAGCAGTGGGAATTCCACGGCCAGCAGCACGACCAAGACCAGGACCAGCAGCAGCTGCGGCAGAGACAGCCTTGGCACGGGACTCTTCAGGAGGAGGAGGGCCTTCAACAGTCATAGAGATAACCTCTTCACCACGAAGAAGAACAAGGCCAAGTGTACGGCGGTCCTCACGCTCTTCATTGTTCTTCTTTCCCTTTGCTGGTGGGAGCTTGCGGAACTCCTCACAATCACCAAGTACAAGGTTCATGTGGCGATCAAAGGCCATGAACTTCCCTACCAGCTGCCGACCATCTTGGATGGTCACACGCATCCGGTAGTTTATGTATTGGAGCATCTTAGAGCTCTTTGACATCGACATTTTTGCAAGTCTGGGGTTTCTTCAGCAAAAATATCTTTATATTACAAAAAGTTGCCTGAAGTAAATTCAACAATATCACCAATTATGATCTTAACACAAATCCAAAAAGAACAGCTTCAAAAAACAAAATACAACTATTAAATCAGGACTGCAACGAAAACAACAAGCCATGAACAGAGCAAAAGAAATGTTCGTTCAGTTCTACAGAGATTAAACAACTGGAAAATAGATCCAACTGTTCTTAACTAAATTAAAAATAACGCAGCAAATTACTTAACAATTTGACATAAGAGTAACAGCTATATTTTATTTTTCTTCACAAACACTGAACTTTTCTCTTCACAAATTCAATTAATTCTACTCTAGATTCAAAAATTCCGGCACCAAATAAACAAAACCTTGATACAATTACCATTCTAATCCACCCATTATCACAAAAAAGAAAAATCCATCAAATAAGACGGAAAATACACCAAAAAATCCCAATTTCAACTAAACCAAATCTGGGTTTCAATCCCTACTCACCCATTTCATAAAACATCAATAACTCATCTCGTAAAACATGAAATACGACAGTAAAACCACAATAATTAAACTGAAAAATGAGTAAACAATAGAGTTACAAGAATCAAGACTTTTGCCAAAAAAAACAACAGAAAAAAATCCAAAAAAGAAACAAAAAGAAACGACGCAAACCTGTAAAGATTCTCTTATCAAAAACCCTCTTTCAGCCTCTAACCCTCGTTTACCAGGGTTTGATTTCTGGTTACTGAGAACTGGAATCAGTAAAAATTAGGGTTTATATGTTTTTAGAGTGAGGAGGGAAGGAGGGTTTTATTAGGACACGCCAGTAGGGGTAAAGTGGTCCAAGTATAATAAAGAATTAATCTGGTATAGTACAGGTAGACTCTTGAGACATTTCAGCCGCTGATCTTGGTCATATCTGATCCGGTCCGTTGATGATGATGACTATTATATTTATTACTGTATGTAAATTTATAAATCAACCTTTTTTTCCCTTGTAAATATAGTAATTTATTTGGAGTATTTTCTAATAAATATATAAAATTAGATGTTAATGTAATGGGAAAATGATATAGTATATTTTGTGAAGATTGTTTTAATGATGCTCAAAAATAAAAATAAAAGTAATTTGTTTGACATAATTATTTAGCAATTTCAGTTACACTAATATTTAACATTAAACACTATTGGCCCCAAAACTTTTGTGTGTTTTGTATCAAATTGGTATAAAATATAAAATTTCTTACAAAAAAAAATTAGAAACAAAAAAAATAGTCCAAATCTAACAATATGTATTAAAAGAGTCAAGTTTATTTTAAGCGGGTTAGGACTCAAAACCCACCTTTGATGGAAGTTTTTCTACTTTATTAACATGTCATGGCTTCATTTGTAATTGTATTTTAATAATGTGTACAACTTTATTGGTATTTTAGATAGTGTTTAATGATTGTTTTAAATTAAAAAAGATAGAAAAGATAAAAGAGACAATATAGAAAATGAGATAGGAATATAATTGTGTTTGATAATAATGTTCAGCACAAAGTGGTTGTTCTTATATCATATTTGGTTATTATAAACAAAACAAATTAATATATATATATATATATATATATATATATATATATATATATAAAATCTATTTTACCATTAATATATTATTGCTAGACTTAAATATTTTAAAAAATAATTTAGTTTATATTAAGTGTTGAAATTAATAATATTATAATGACATTATTTATAAAATCAGAACTTAATGAATTAAACATGAGGTTGTATTAGTTCAAGTTTAAGAAAAAATAGAAAAATGATTAATTTGATTTGACCTAGTCAAAAACCCAAGTCAACTCATGATAAAACATTATCCAAAACTTGTTGACTTATTTTAAAAAAAACAAAAGTCAAAACAAGGTTATTATGATTATTTTGTAAATAAAAAATTGGGTTAGCTGAGTTGATCCTCCCGAACCATGACCTAAAGCATGTCTTTACTCGACTCTTGGACCAAGTTTTAAGATCATGATAATAACTCATTTTTATTCTTATATTGACTTAGATAAACTTGGGTTGACCTTTCTAATACGTGCCTCGAGCATTGTCTTGAGTTGATCTTTGAATCAAGTCCTCAAACTATGATAATAATCATTTTGATCTAAGTCAAATTGGTTTCACCTCTCTAACTCGTGACCCAGACTTTACACCAAATGACCCTTGAGTTTTATTTTAAAACTATGATAATCGTCGTAACCTATTTTGAGGCCTCACATGCGCGCGCGCAAAGCAAATGCTGAAAAAAACTTATATTAGTGAGAAAAGAATATCAGAAGACTTGGGAAATTGCCAAAGATTGGTCGATGAAGATCAAAACATACAAGATTAAGAAATCTGACAGTTTATTTTTAACTAATGAAGGTTCTATTTGCAAAAACAAATATATTCAAGGAGGAAAATTCAAAGTTGAATGTTTTAGCACACAATTAGATTTTTTCAAGGTTTATTTGAGTTTAATGAGGATTTAATCGCAAGGAAAATTGATTTTTTTTCAAGTCAATTTAGGAAAGGCACGAGAATCTAGAGATTGAAATTGAATATACCAGCGTGACCCAGCCTCATAACCTTAACATCGAACAAACCATTTTTTCCGGCCAACCTAAACAGACTCAGCCATTCTCTCCTCCTGTTCTTGATAAAACCTATGCCTCCGTGCCTCATTTCCAGCTCCAACAAAAATTATCTGACCTCACTAGCCCCTCACGCCACCGTGGCTATATCTCTCCTCCTCACCAGTCTCCTTCTCATCAGTAGAGCAACAACCTCCATCCCAAACCACCAGTCGTGACCCGCCCCATATCAATCTCAACCTTTCAGTTTTTGCGGTTCACCAGCGAATAAGAGGAGGAACCATTCCATATCAATTAGGTTTTGGCGGTTCACCGGCGAAGACATGTGGTTTCACGCATTGCTAGTGGTGGCGGTGCTTGGATACACAAGTCACCATTGTCCTAACAGTGTTCATGGGTTTCCAACTTTTTCTTCAGATTTCATTTTTAAGTTTTTTTGTTAGATTTAAATTTTTAGTATTTTGTAAGCATGTGTAATTTAGAGGTAATTAAGTAAAATATAATAAAAAAAGAGTGAGTGTATTGCTTTTCCTTTTATTTATAATTTGTTTCAAATAAATGATAAAAAGGAAAAAAAATATAAAAGCTAAAACTGTTTTGATTGAATACAGCTAATCTCTCAAAAATTTAAAAATCATATATTTAGTATTTTCATACAAAAAATCAATATTTGTATGCATCTCAAGATTTAATAATCAGTTTACTGAATCCATAAAAAATTTAACTAACATTTCAGTAATTTATAATTTCTAATTTATGAGAATTAATTGTAATTTTTTTTATATAAATATTGGACCTACAAGTAGATTGATATTTAAATATCTAAAACTGACTAAAAAGTTATCTGAATTATTATGAATTGTCTCTAACATTTAATTGAGAATATATTTTACCACGATGCATGTATTGTGGAAATTCACCTGTTTTCCATAATAGGTGAACCGTGTAAGGATACCTAGATGAATCCTTTCTATAAAAAATATTCGGGGAACACGAGTCTACAATAAAATTCAAAAAAAGCTAATTTTATTCAAATGAATAAATCTTACTCATCAAAACCTTTAAACCATATTCAAAACCACACTATAGTTTACTTTAAGTAAAGTATAATAGAAGCGATAATATTTTTTTTACACAATTAGTCTCTTACCCTTACCCTAAATTTTCTAGTGACTTTATGTCAAACAACTAGGTGGTGACACCGTCGATCACCTGACACCGCACATCCATACATGCAAAAATTATAACCAATTTTGTCTATATATTGATCTAAGTCAATGATTAACTCCACTCGTGACTCAAGCATTGTCTTGGATTAACCTTCAAATCAGGTTTTAAAACCACGATAATAACTATTTTTATTTCTATATTAACTCGAGCCAACTCAACTGTTGTATGTGGATGCGTGGCGTTAAGGGATCAATAAATTTGTTATTCTGCTAATCCTAAATGCCCACGTACATGTGTGATAAAATGACAACTTCATTTGACCATGATATTCTTATGTTTATATATACTTTAGCCCCAAAAAATTAAGATTTTGCATTCATACTGAAAATCACCTTCCTCGCCACTCCATTTTCAGTTGCTTCAACAACTAATACAACCAAATTAGATGGTACCTTCATAATGGATTTTTAATTTTTAATTTTCTTGTTGGGATTTTTTCCTTTTTAATTAAATAAAACTTCTTATATCATCCTTTCAAGTGGATTCCGATTTTTTCTTTTCTTTAATTGTTTGTTGGGCCTAAATGCCACAAGTTTAATTGTTTAGGATTGATAGATTTAGTTGGTTTGTGAGTAAATGTATTTGAAAACCAATGTCAAGCAAGATATTGAAATTACTTGAAAGGGAAATATTGATAACTAGCCTAATTTTCTAAATTACTAATTAATCTATTAGTTAAAGCTTTTTGGTGACTTATCTTAAAAAAAATAACAAAGACATTTAATTTGTGTTCACATTATAATTTTGAATGATTTTAAGACTACATATACATACAGTCTTATAATCATTAATCATATTTCTTTGCTACTTCCATTAATGCTTTTATTTATTTATATCTATGAAAAATGACAAAGAAACATAGCTATTTGTCTCCTTTGTTGTACTGTTTGTTTTCTCTTCTTTTTTGTACTTTTTTCTTTTATGGCCAATCTCTTAATGACCATTTAATTAAATTCTCGATTATGCAAAATAAAAAAGGAATAAATTCTTGGAATTTGTGTCTTTTGTTTTTTCCTTTTAAAAATCACTATTTTCTTTACCTTATACATGATTATCAGCACACCGATTTTGAAAAATTTCACCCAACCAAGTATAGTGAGTGCATGATTATTATGCACGATGAGTTTCAATGATCTTTTTTTCTAGTACACCATGACTAACGAGGTGAGTTATTGCTGTGAATACATATTGAGTTGGTGTCTTTGTATAGTAAAAGTCTCGCTATTTTCTACCATAACTAGTTTTTTAAGATCCAACCAGTATGAGAGTTTTTGCCCAAATTAAGCCTAATAAAATGAACAGTGAATGCAACTGGGGTCTTGGCCTAGCGGTTGAAGGGACTTGTTTCCTTCCTCTGTACCAGGGTTCAAGTCCCACCATGCACGTCTGTCACCCCCGCGGTGCCTTACATGCTCACTGGGTTTGCAGGATGTTCAGTGAGTCCGGTGATTAGTTGTGGTGCGCATAAGCTGACCCGGACACCCCGGTTATCAAAAAAAAAAAAAAAATGAACAGTGAATTATCATTAATGAAGTAATTAAGGTCCATGATATTTTCATACTTGTATATTTGAAGAATAGGTACATTGGATAGATACTGAATTTTGAAACCATCGATGAGTCATTTGTTTTAACTATTGCAACCTATTGAGTAATTAATTGAATTAGTATGAGAGCAGAATGTTTCTGATGTACAAGTTAGTCTTGAAATGACAAACTTTTCAAAGTATCTTCCTACCAAACCTAAGGAATAATAACATTTAGGAGTTTGTTTTGCATAATATACCTAGCTAATGGAACATTTTACATGGAAATTTTGTTGTCTAGATGGAAATGATATGAATAATATGATGATAATATATTATATGGGGTGGTGGTGGACAGATGATAATTTTCATAATTCATTTCTGGGTTATTTCCAAAATTTACTCAAAATAAAAAATAAAATAAAAAAGGATGACGTGGTGGAAAAAATCAAGTTGGAAATTTTAGATGAATTCGAGAGCCCGATCGTACCTCTTGTGTGCTCAAAAATGAAGGAAAGTGCAGATTCAATGTAAAAATAAGTGATTGTCAGACAAATTTGCATAAAAATTAAGTATGAATGCATAATTATATTTTTAATAGCCTCATTTGATTTAGCGTAGGTCAAATTAAAGTTTAATTATGTTTACAATTTGAGGTGGATTGATGATTTAATTAAGTGCAAGGACTTAATTATACATTAATTAGGTCAAATTTATTTTATTAACAGCTTAAGTGGTGAAAAATTAAGTTTGAGAGCCTAATTCAGGCGTAATTGAGAATATTAGAATTTTTTAAATCCAAATTTAATTTTTGCCAAGTCAATTGGTTGAGATTGAGGGTAAAATTGCAAGAAAAACAAAGTTTTGGGGTCAAGTAGGAGCATAATTGAAGAAATCTGAGATCAAGGACCAAAGTGAAAAGACACGTAAATTTAATAGTTCTATTGAAGTTTGACAGGGGTTCAATCAAATAAGACTTATAGTTTTGGGCCAACTAGAGATAAAATCAAAGCAATCATAAGATAAAGTACTAAATTAAACTTTGGCATAGAAAGAAAGAGAAGACCAGACTACGCGTTATCTGGTCACTATTCATTTTCTTTCCTAAAATGCCACAAAATATCTTGCTTTGGTATCAACTTTGCAGATACATTTAATGCATTTATCCTTTATAAAACTTGAGGAAACGTGCATGAAAATGATCATGCGATTCTTGACTATACTAGGTTATGGTTAGTTCTGTCTATAAATATAGGTAAAATCTATGGCTTGAGGGAGGAGAAATGAGAAGCCAAAGTTGGGAACAAACCATTCAAAAACCTAGATTTTTTTCCTCCTATTTTTGCAGCCATTTCAGCTCCTCATCTGAACCACCTCTAGCAATGTCAATAACTCTATTAACCATACAAATTCTTCCCTGCAATACTGGCAACAATTCCAGTCATCACTCGCCTCCAAAAAATCAAGGTAAACCCTCTATTTTCCCATCCAAAATCACCTACTCAACAACCCCACCACCCACTGTTCATGCAATTCGTGATCATTGGAGAGTGAATTAATTCACTCTGCACTGTTTGCTTGGTTTTTCTTTTTTATTTTCTTAGAGTTGGACCCATTTCTGCTTAGCCTAAAATGACCATTTGGACTGAACCCAGCCCAACCCGGAAAAAGAAATCCAAAAAAATTTATATTTATATTTTTAGATTTTGGTGATTATATGTTTTCCACCAATTTTTGTTCAACATTGGTACGTAGATCTATGTTGAAGTATAAGGACTTGGTATAAAACAATATGATTTTTCTCTGAAATTTCCAAAAAAAAACGCTCAATTGAAATATATATATATATATATATATATATATATATATATATATATATATATATATATATATATATATATAAAATGTGTTTTATTTTCATACATATAGTCAAATCGTAAAACTTTTCTCTGCATACTTTCATAAAAAAATAAAAAAGCATTGTTTCTCATGTTTTAGAATGCAAAATGGATATTGTAACAACTATTTTGTTCATTTTATTTAGTTGTTGAAGCTATTGATTAACAAATTCCCTCGATCAAATCATGAAAAGATGCATGAGCCATCCATGGACAACTTCATGGTTCAAGAAATATGTGTTTAGTTATTCAACTTATCGTACCAAATTCTTAGTTTATAAATTCATTACCAATGAGATTATAAATTGTTGATCAAGTCAAAGGTAAGAGTCACGCTATTCAATTTGTTTCCTTCTATTTTGACAACCACTTCAGCTCCTCATTTGAACCACCTCTGGCGACGTCAATAACTCTATCAAGCATCCAAATTCTTTCCTACAACACCGGCAACAGTTCCAGCTATCACTCGCCTTTGAAAAATCAAGGTAAATCCTCCATTTTCCCACCCAAAATCACTAACTCAGCAACCCTACTTTGGATAACTTCATGGTTCAAGACATATGCGTTTAGTTATTCAACTTATCGTACCAAATTCTTTGTTTATAAAGTCATTATCATTGAGATTTACATTCATAACATATTTTTTTATTTTATTCATTAATCTTGGTTGTTATTAAATAAAAAATAATATTTTAGCGTATGCATAAATTTAGCAGAGTACGAGGATCTATTTACTAGATCATGGGTTTAATATTTTATTATTTATGGTTTTATAAGGTTATATGTATGTGCACGTGTGAGCGAGCGAATAAGAGCTCAAGGGATGATGGGGATCCTATGATAGATAAAATTGTTTTAAAAATATTTGGAAGAGAATTATTATTTACCATCTTAATTCAATAGCCTTGAATTCATGAAAAAAAAACATCTCAATTTAATTGTTTTAATATTTTGTTAAATAACCGAACAATTTAAGTTTTTAGATAAAAATCTCAAAATATATTTTTTAATTTTAGTTATATTAATCATAGCACTTGAAGTAATCATCGCACCAAACCCTAGACATCCATACTCTAGACCTTGGATTTGAACAAAGTCTCTTTTCTTTGAATTGGCATTACCTTGTGCGGTATGAAAATCCT
The DNA here is from genome assembly GCA_964035475.1 of Salix caprea. Classification (NCBI taxonomy): domain Eukaryota; kingdom Viridiplantae; phylum Streptophyta; class Magnoliopsida; order Malpighiales; family Salicaceae; genus Salix; species Salix caprea. The sequence goes on from OZ037743.1 coordinate 2,295,783, forward strand.
ATCGAAAATAAAATGATGAAAAATAAGGCAAGAAATCCCGAATAGATATGAGTATTAAGGAGGTATCATAAAACAAACACTACTAGAAAAGAGGGGTGTTTGCAACGGACGGATCCGTTGCAAACACCAAAGGAATCCGTTGCTAATATCTATTAGCAACGAAATTTGCAACGGACGTGTTCCGTTGCAATTCTGCGATAGCAAAATCACGTGCAACGGAATGTCAGTTGCAAATTAGTTTGCAACGGAATTGCCGTTGCAACTTCCTTTGCATTTGCAATGGACATTCACAACGGATTGTCCGTTGCAAATAGCAATTTAATTTTTAAATTAATTTAACATGTATTTAATTTTTTTAAATAATTATTAATAAATATTTTCATAAATATTATTAATATTTAGAAGCAAATAAATATAGTTCAAATAACATAAATGAAATTTTATAATACAATAAAGATTTAGTTACATTTACATGTTAAAGTAAATCAACATGAAACAAAAAAATACATATTTTTAACCATTGTTTAAGGTGGAAATGATCTACGATGTTGTGGATGAGAGGAAGATGGACCACTATTTGGGAGATGGGATCGAGGTTGATACACTGGTGAAGACACGGGAGCCATAGGTGCCATTGTATGTGATGGCATCGTGTCAAAAGGTTTTGGAAAGCGCACTATTTGAGTTGGTAGTTGAAGGCTAAGAAATGCATCCAAAATAAGGAGGATAGGGATGGAAAATGCACTATCTTAATTGATAGTTGAGGGTTGGAAAACTCACTCAAAAAAAGGGGAAGAAAAATAGGGTTGGGAAACACATTATTTTAGCTTATGGTTAAGGGTTGTAAAACACACTTAAGCAAGGAGGGTAGAGATGGAAAACACACTATCTTAATTGGTGGTTGGGAAACGCACACGAAAAGGAAGAAAAATAGGGTTGGAAAACACACTATTTTAGCTAATGGTTAAGGTTTGGAAAACAAACTTAAATAAGGAGGATAGGGATGGAAAACGCGCTATCTTAATTTATGATGGCTGCATAGCTTACCTATGTTCTGGAAAGAGATAGGACTTAAAAGCACACTATTTAAGTTGATTGATGGCCAGAAAGCACACTCAAATAAGGAAAGAGATAGGTTTGAAAAACGCTCTAACTATGCTAGTGAAAGGCTCGCAACCGCACTCGGGAAAGTGAAAGTGGTAAGGGCTTGAAGGCGCGCACAAAAATGATGAGTAGAGGCTTGTAAATTACAATTCCTCAAAAGCATTTCTTGGATTCCTAGGGAGATGCAATGCATGATGACACCCAAAATCAAGAAAAAGATAAAGCTAAAAAAAAACATGCTCAAGGAAATGAAAGAGGTGAGAGCTTGAAAGCGTACACACAAAATGATGAATGAAGGTTCGTAAATTATGATCCCTCCAAAACATTTCATAGATTTTTAATGGGGATGCAATGCATGATGATGCATGTATACTTACCTGAGAGATATAGGTCCCCTTTCTTCTTCATGACCCTTTTTTTGGGTTTGGATCTCTAGCTTTGACGGCTTCTCGCTTTTGCTTACTCAAGCCGCGGCTTGTGATTTTTGACAACTGGAGATGATAGATTTTCCATAACAACATGCCCCCCTGAGTTTGATCCAGATTCTTTGAAAAGGAATGATGGAGTTAGCTTCAATTGCATTTGTAGATTTGGCCTCTAGCCTGGTGTTTTAGGCTCTAGGTGTTTTCAGGAAAGGGTTGGTTATTTGCAAAGATTGTTTTTTCATGTGGGATTTTTGGAATTTCAAAGTCATTCCAAGCACAAAAACCATTTTGATTGCCCAGTCGGGTCATGTCACACCAGTATTTTAGGCTTCGAGTGTTTGCAAGAAAGGGATGGTTATTCGCAAAAAATATTTTCATGTAAGACTTTTGGAATTTCAAAGTCATTCCAAGCACAAAAACCATTTTGATGTTTGTTTAACAAGCTTGTTCTCGAAAGAATTCAAGTGATCTCATTGTCAGGTTTTATGTTGACTTTGACAAGAATGTAAAATGATATTTGCAAGTCTCGTATGTCAGGAAGACTTCAATCAGGTCGTGTGAACCATTTGTAAGGATTGTTTCAAATGGAAAAGCATTGCTTATCGATCCAGATAATTCGTATTTGATCAGAAAGGGCTTTATTAGGCTTGTAACGTAGGCTTAGGTTACTGGCTACGAAAAAAAGATATTTGTAGGCTCAAAAAGTGTTTAAGGGTTTTTTAGACTAAGGATCACTTAGTGCTTACTCTTAGAACTTCATTTAGCCCTCATGATTGATTTTCATAGTGACCTAGCATGCCCCCCAGTGTTTGTTTGGGCTTTCATCTTGACATCCCCCCCAAGTATTTTGTTTGGGCTTTTTTCATTGGTTTTTGGCAATAACATTATGCTGACTTGACATGCCCCCCAAGTATTTTGTTTGGGTTTTTTCATGGTTTTTGACACTAACGTCGTGCTGACTTGACATGCTCCCCAAGTATTCTGTTTGGGCTTTTTTATTGGTTTTTGGTACTAACATTGTGCTGACTTGACATGCCCCCCAAGTATTTTGTTTGGGCTTTCTATGTTGGGTTTTTAGTACTACCAAAATGTTGAATTAATTTGCTATAGTGTACTAAAACCCTTTTTATGTTTATACCCTCCAACTTTGTTCGGGCGCCACTTGTCATTGAGGACTGTTTTGTAGATTTTTTTTTTGCACTTGCCCCCCAGTGTAGGGTGTGATCCTTGTCGGGGTTAATTGTCAAGAAAAGATTATTAGGCTCAAATAAGGACTGCAAGGGATATTTGAGACTTTGTGATGGCATATCAAAGATGGCCTTTCCTCATTTCAAAAACATGCAATCTGAATCAATAAGCTTTGCTTTTCCATGCGAAATAAATTTTTGATTTTTTTGATTATTTGTTTGGCTAAGAGGTTAGCTTTATTATGTGGGTTTTGGTGGTATGAGATCACCTTTCAATGAAATCCTTTGAATTCCCAGAACACATTTACTAAACAAAAATCAAATTGACATTTATTTTCATACTAGACTTTGATTTGCCAAAAATCTTTATGAAATTATGGGATCATGCAAGGATAGAAAAGAGAGGATACACCAAGAATTCATAGCCAAATTTCAATTCCATTATGTTGTAAGTAATACATTAGACATAATATTTCTTCACAACATCAGAGTTTACAGGCCTAGGCAGATCTTCCCCATCCATGCTAGTTAGGATTAAGGCTCCTCCCGAAAAAGCTTTCTTCACCACATATGGTCCCTCATAGTTGGGCGCCCATTTACTCTGGTCTTCTCCTAATGATATCTTCTTTAGTACCAGATCTCCTTCTTTAAACACCCTTGGTCGGACCTTTTTGTTGTAAGCTTTTGCTATCCTGCCTTGGTATAATTGGTGATGGCAAATAGCTGCTAGTCTCCTTTCATCGACTAAGTTTAATTGCTCGAACCTCAACTTTGCCCATTCTGATTCTTCTAACTCTGCATCTTGTAAGACCCTTAGTGATGGAATCTCCACTTCTAAAGGCGTGACTGCTTTCATTCCATATACTAATGCATATGGGGTTGCCCCTGTGGAAGTTCTGACAGTAGTGCGATATGCGTGCAAAGCATATGGGAGCATTTTGTGCCAATCTCTGTAAGTGACAACCATCTTCTGGATGATTTTCTTAAGGTTCTTATTAGCTGCTTCAACAGCCCCATTCATTTTTGGTCTATAAGGAGAAGAGTTGAGGTGTTTAATCTTCCATTTAGTGCAAAGTTCGACAATCAACTTTCCATTGAAATTCTGAGCATTATCAGTTACCAACCTTACGGGTAGACCATAGCGACAGATCAAGTCCCTTTCGATGAACTTCTTGACAACCTTTTGTGTCACATGGGCATATGAATTAGCTTCCACCCATTTAGTAAAGTAATCAATTGCCACCAAAATGAACCTATGTCCATTACTGGTCTTCGGGTTAATTGGCCTTATGACATCTAATCCCCACATGTCGAATGGCCATGGTGAAGTCATATTGAATAAAGGCTTTGGAGGTGCATTTATCTTATCACTATAAATTTGACATTTACGACATTTCCTAACATATGTCACGCAGTCTTTTTCCATGGTCAACCAAAAATATCCAAATCTTTGCATTTGTTTTGCCATCGTATGGCCATTGGCATAGGTGGCGCAAATTCCCTCATGAACTTCTTCCAAAGCCTGCCCGATTTCTTTCTCATCTAGACATCTGAGTAAGGTGCCATCAAACGATCTTCTGTATAGGATTTCACCATCCAAATAAAAATTTGCGGCCATCCTTCTTAAGGTCTCTTTATCTGCTTTAGAGGCCTCAAGGGGGTATTCTTGTTGTTGGATGAATTTCTTGATATCATTATACCATGGCTTTCCATCCGGTGACTCTTCGAGTGTGCAACAATGGGCTTGATGACTTCGAACCTTAATGTCGACTGGGTGGATCTTTTCTTTGGCAACAATTTGTACCATTGAAGCTAAAGTTGCCAGAGCATCGGCGAACTGATTCTTATCCCTACTCATATGAGTGAATTTGACCTCCTCGAATTCACTAGCCAATTTTACAAGGTAGTTCTGGTAAAGTTTCAACTTTTCATCCTTGGTTTGCCATTCTCCTTTCACTTGGCAAATGATCAACATGGAATCCCCAAAAACTTCAAGCTTCTTAACTCTAAGTTCTAAAGCAGCCTCTAAACCAATGATACAAGCTTCATATTCAACCATGTTATTGGTGCACTCGAATTGTAACCTTGTTGAAAAAGGATATTGTTTCCCATCTGGGGAAATTATGACTGCTCCAACCCCATTTCCTGATACGTTTACTGCTCCATCAAAATAAAGTGTCCACCACTCACTTGGCTCGGTGTCATCCCTGACTACCAAGATGTCTTCATCAGGAAGATCAAAATCTAGAGGCTCATAATCTTCCATGGCGTCATCTGCAAGATTGTTGGCAATTACATTGCCTTTTACAGCTTTCCTTGTCATAAAAACAATGTCGTACTCTGCTAACAACACTTGCCACGTCGCTATCCTACTTGATAGATATGGCTTCTCACAGATGTATTTAAGCGGATCTAGCTTGGAAATTAGCCATGTTGTGTAGTACAACATATACTGTCTGAGCCTTTTCACTCTCCATTCCAAGGCACAACATAACTTCTCAATCATGGTGTATTTGGACTCGCAATCTTTAAACTTTTTACTCAAGTAGTATATAGCTTGCTCCTTTCTTCCAGATTCGTCATGTTGTCCCAACACACAGCCCATGGTTGTTTCTGTGACTGTTAAGTACAAGATCAATGGTTTCCCTGGTACTGGGGGTACTAACAACGGAGGATTTTGTAAATACACCTTTATCTTATTGAAGGCTTCTTGACAATCATCATCCCATACTCCAGGATTTTTCTTCTTAAGTAAGCGAAAAATCGGTTCACATGTTACGGTTAGCTGGGATATGAAGCGCGCTATGTAATTCAAGCGTCCAAGAAAACTCCTTACTTCCTTTTCAGTCTTAGGTGCTGGCATTTCTTGGATGGCTCTGGCTTTATCTGGATCAATTTCTATTCCTCGGTTGCTTACAATAAAACCTAGTAGTTTTCCTGTCTTTACTCCAAATGAGCATTTGGCCGGGTACAATTTTAACTGGTATTTCCGCAATCTCTCAAATAGTTTCCTCAATATTTGCACATGGTCTTCTTTAATTTTGGATTTAGCTAGTATATCATCTACATTGACCTCAACTTCCTGATGCATCATGTCATGGAATAAAGCGACCATCGCTCGTTGATACGTTGCCCCAGCATTCTTCAAACCGAATGGCATTACCTTATAATAGAAAGTCCCCCAAGGTGTGACAAAGGTCATTTTCTCTTTGTCCTCTTCTGCCATCCTAATTTGGTTGTAACCAGAAAAACCATCCATAAACGAATATGTGGCATTTTTAGCAGCGTTATCCACCAAAACATCTATGTGAGGTAATGGGAAATCATCTTTCGTGCTTGCCTTGTTCAAATCTCTATAGTCCACGCACACTCGGATCTTCCCGTCTTTTTTTTTGGGACTACAACCGTATTGGCTACCCACTGAGGATAGTGAACGACATCTAGAAACCTTGCATCCCATTGTTTTTGTATCTTTGCTTTCACCTTCAAGAGCATATCTGGCCGCATTCTCCTTGTTTTTTGTTTGACCGGTATACTTCCTTCTATTAAAGGGATTTTGGCACCACTATATCAGTATCCAAACCAGGCATTTCTGCATAAGTCCAAGCGAAAACATCTGTATACTCATGCAAAAGGGAAATCAATTCTTCTTTTTCCTCAGTCGTTATGAGGGTACCGAGTCTTTTCAGAATTTTCCATCAACCTAGCAAATTCCTTTATGTCTTCTTCTGCCCACTCCTCATCATCAAGTGTGGTGACATTATTGAAATTTGGCCAATTATTCTTAGTGTAATAGTTTTGTGAATGGTTGGGACTTTCAAAACTCCTGAAAGTGTAATGTGTATTTGTGTAAGAGCGATTATTTGCAAACGATATGTCATAGATAAAAATGCATGATCTCATTAAACAAAGGTGCTCATTTAACAAGGCAAAATATCGCAGCATCGTGAGCTAGATTACCGCTATGATCAAAATAAAAACACATGTTCATGACCAAACAAAAACAATTACTTTTTAAACACAATATGAACAGGCTTTATCTTCCAGTTCTGGAACACTTCTCCTTCAGCTAATTTCCGCACGAAGGTCTTTGCAGAGGGGGCGTCAATGTTGTGGATGGAGAGCTACGAGAAATCTGCTTCTTCCTCCTGGTATTCGAGAGTGCCAACATGCAGATCTCTCATTCCTGCTCTGATTATCCCTGTTGAGCTGCGGAGGGATTCTTAAAGTGGCGGAATGGCAAGTTCTTCATCTTTCGATTCTCTTCCTTCGATCTTTGCCATCCTGGCCTCCCTTCTAATCTGCGCAACCCGCTTGAAATCTTCTTTCTTCGGCTTATATCCGAGCCCGAACCTTTGATCAGCACATTTCAATTTTATTATGTTGACTCGCTCCGGCATTCCACTGACAGGATCAAACTGAAAAGGGACTTTGTTCCGCAAGAAACATTTGGCAGCCATCTTTGTAGATTCTAGAATTCTCGGCTTTTCAATGTGGCACCTTCAAGGATCCACTCTGCATTTACTACTTCAAATGCATGGATGTTCCCATCTTCACAACCATCTGTTTCTATAAACGGTACAGCCACATTTTTAACCATTGATATTGTTTCTTCAGCTTTCACCGTGACCAACATCCCGTTTGCGATATACTTTAAACATTGGTGTAATGAAGAAGGTATTGCTCCTGCTGCATGAATCCATGGCCTGCCCAGTAATATGCTATAAGATGGATGGATATCCATCACTTGCAGCGTTATCAAAAACATTTGTGGTCCTATACACAGCTCCACCTCAATAGTCCCCACTATCTGCCTTGGCGACCCATCATACGCTCTTGCCATCATGGTGCTTGGCTTCATGTGTGACTCATTGATGGGCATTTCTCTCAACACATTAAGAGCAGAGCCATTATCGATTAATACTTTTCCAATCAAAATATCCTTGCATTGTATTGTGATGTATAATGGCTTATTATGTCCTGTGCCGTCAGGACCCATTTCATCATCAGAAAAGTACACATAATTTGAAGCCTGTATTCTCCCTACTAAATGCTCCATGGCATCTGGGTTGATGTCTTGGGGTACATAGGCCTCATTCAGCACTTTTTGCAAAGTCTTACGATGAGATTCAGAACTCAAAATCAGGGAAAGCAATGATATTTTAGCAGGGACTCTCTTAAGTTGCTCCACAATGCTATACTCGCTATGCTTCATCAACTTTAAGAATTCATTGGTTTCCTCTTCTGTCACAGGTTTATTTGTTTCTTCGGACACGTCGACCACTCCTTTCCCTTTAATCCTCTTTAACTCCTCTGGAGTAAAACATCTACCACTTCGAGTCAATCCTCCAACTTCTGGTAGAAGGACAAGTGGTTGTCTTACACCTTGAGATGAATGCCCATAGTTGTAAGGCATGTCATTATAGTCTCTTTTAGGGGGGATGGAGGGCTTGGACAAAAGTAGCCTGGGTGACCCTCCCGGAGTGAACTGAACCCTACATAAACCCTTGTCTGACATCTCTGTCACAACCACTTTATCCTCTGTCATTGCCTCTAGCCGAAGCAAACCTCTGTTTATCATTTGCATCACATTTTTATAGAAGCCTAGACATTGACTAATAAGGTGACCCTCCTGGTCACGATGCTGACAACATATTATGCCATCATACTTTGCTCTTGTCAACATCTGATAAACTTATTCCATTGGCACCTTTAAACTCTTTGGATGCTCAACTTCCAACATATTCACTGATCCGCTGCCCGAAGCATGACCAGGTAATGGATTGGTGCTTACATTCGGGGGCTCTTCAAACGTTACCCATCCATCTTTTAACAATTGCAGGAGCTTCCTTTTGAATGCATTGCACGTGTGGATGCCATGTCCTGTGATTCCTGCGTGGTATTCACAGGTGAGATCTAGTCTATACCAACTAGGGTAAGGTGGTTGCAGGGGTATCAGAGGTACAGGGGCTACTAGCCCAATGCTTAACAACTTTTGATATATTTCATCCAGAGGTAAAGGTAGTAGGGGTAATTGTTCTTGAATTCTTGGGTGATTTGCTTTTGGAAAACCCTCAGTTTGGTTTTTTGATACGGTCTCGACTTGATTTCTAGGCCTTTTGGTAGGGTATGGGGATTTGAAGTTGACGTTGGCGATTTGGGATGACGAATTGCTATATTTTTGGAATTGGGTGTTCCTTCCTCTATAACCAGTCTCAATGTGATCTATCTCCCTCTTCTTTCCAACGAAACCTTTTTTCTCTACTGGTGCCAAGATCCTTCCATTCTTAATCCCTTGCTCTATCCATTCTGCCACAACTACGGCGTCAGTTAATTGCTGAGCTGAACTGCCCATCACATGCTCGTAAAAGGGTGCTTTCAATGTGTTGGCAAATAGAGTAACCATCTCCCTATCCAAGAGAGGAGGGTGCACTTGGGCAGCTAAGTCTCTCCACCTTTGGGCATATTCTCTTACGCTTTCCTTTTCTGCCTTCTCCAAGCTTGATAGGCTGGTCCTGTCAGGGGCGATATCCATATTGTACTTGTACTGTTTAACAAAAGCATCCACTAAGTCTTTCCAACTGCGAATTCTTGTGTTGTCGAGCCTCATATACCAACTTAGCGCCGGCCCATTCAAGCTATCCTGGAAAAAATGCATTAGTAGCTTTTCATCATGTACTACTTCAGCCATTTTAATACAATATGACTTTAAATGGGTGACAGGGCATTGCGTCCTTGTATATTTGATGAAGTCCAGAACGCGGAATTTCTTTGGGACTACCACATTTGGAACTAAACACATCTCCACCGCTTTCACTGGATCGTATAAATCTACTCCTTCAATGGCTCTTATCCTGGCCTCTAACACTGCCATTTTGTCATGATCCGTATTATCAGATAATTGCGTCTTATGAGATTCATTTGCAAATGCTTCAACCAGTGGTATCAGAACTGGTGCTGGGGCTGCTGATTGCACAAATGCAGGAGGTTGTGGGGGATCCTGAATTCTTTCTCCTGTCACCTCGTCAGGGTTGTTTATCGTTTGCGCAGGCCTATTCGAAGGACCTTCTCCTGAAGCATTTCTTAATGCTTGCTCGAGTAGACCAGTAAGACGGGCTACGCTTTCCTTCAAGGCATTCAACTCTCCTTGAAAATGGGCGTCTTGGTGTGCGCGCTCTTCATTCTCCATGCTTCTTTGTCGGAGCCGAGTATTGTAGATTCTGGAAGGTGAAGTTCTTCGGGGACCTATATTTTGACATGTTGATGATATGCATGTTATTCATGAAGGATGAATGTGTGCATGATTATTTTTATTTTTATTTTGAAAAACCAATCCATGATTTCCTTGCCGAGTAAGATCCGTAGTCTGATGCCTGAGGAGAGTCTTGTCCGAATATTCAGATCAATTGAATCGTACACACTTGATAAAAAAACAAAAGGTGGACCTTGTCCATTTCATTCATCAAAATAGAGTCGTACAAAAGCATTTACTCAAATGCTACCCCCCTGTTGGCTACAAACCTAACAAAACATGAGAGTTCACCCATGTATGCGTCATACTTACGAGCACTTCCACCAATTCTAGTAGCCTTTACACGTAGCTCATCTGCTTTTCTAGCTGCTATGCCAATTAGCTTATCTGTTTACTCTATTTTATGATGGAGTACAACATTATCCTGACGTAATGATTCATTATTTGCAGTCAACGAGTCATTATTTTTCTCTAATATCAGAACCATTTTCTCAAGTTGTTGGGTCTGATCCTTAGCCCTTTGTAACCCTGCGTCGAGCCTTGCTGTCTCAGAGTTCAACTGGGCTTCAATTTTGGTGGTGCATTCTTGCCATTCACTGTGTTGTTCGTGCACTATCTTTAATTCTTCCTCCCAGGCTTCTAGTTCAGCTTGTAGGGTGGAGACACGATCTCTTAGGCCATTAGCTAGGGTTAAGTATCTTTTCATGTCAGACTCTGTTACCCTTCTTGCCTCCAACTCATTTTCCGCCTGAACTTTGTACTGGGCTTTCAACTCTTTTTCTTCTTCAAGGACAAGACCAGCCACCCTTCCTTTCTCCTTCTCAGTTTCCCATTTCATTTTGTATTGATCTCTTTCCTTTTTTAACGATGCTACCACTTCTTGGCATTCATGCTCTATACTCTTAGAGGCTTTTTTCAAGGCAACCAATTCCTTTTCTATTGCCTCATACTTACTCGTCAGGTCATTATATCGGGAATCCATTTCTTCTAGTTGACTCTTTCTTTGCGTTAACTTATTAATCTGCTCTTCTTTTCCTTGCAATTGTTGATCCAAAGAAAACCTCATCTGCCTTTCTTCCAGGAGTTGCTCCTCGAGGAATTTTTGACAACTTTTGCTATTGTTGAACTCAATCCTTAGCTTCTCCAAATCTTCCGGTACATCCTCCTTGTCAATTTTCTTTCCTTTAGTTCTCGCAACCTCAGGTGCCTTATCTCGCATCAAGCTTTGTCTCACTGCAATCTGGGGTGCCTCGTAGCTTCTCCAAGCTAAGTAATTAGGACTAACAGAAGACTGTTTTGGGTGAGGCTCTCTGCCTACTAAAACAGGTTGCCCCTAGTCACTTTTAATAACCTCGAGTTCAGCCACTGAATTGACTTCTCTGAAAAACCTATGCACCCGTTCAACCCTTTAGTTCTAGGCACATACTGGGTTTCCCTGAACTGCCGGGTTACTAGAGAGGGACAATAGCTGATATAACTAGTTGGGCCAATTAATGGGACCCATGCCTTACTACCACAACTCATTAGATAAGCTGGACTACTCACCCAAGGGGCTTTCCATCTGAATTTACTTTCGGGAAGCGCTCGGTATTTCTCCACCCAAGCTTTTTCATCCAAGTCCTTCCATTCTTCACTCAGAACCAAACCTAGAGGCCTCATGTTAAACCACCAAAAATTATTGAAAACTTCTCTTAGGGTTTCCAGATGACTAACAATCCACATGAATAACAGAGGAATACAACACCTCATTGCTCCTTTCCCACGCAACCTGCAATGGTTCAAAGATAGGAAAGTATCGCCCAATATAGCTGCAGTGGGATTATTTTTTCTTTGCTCATATTCAACAAAAACACTAGCTGCTTCCATGCTAATAATCCCGATGGCTTCTGAAGGGAACAATACTAAACCGAAAATAGCAAAGGCCACTAACCGACACCCTTCTTCTCCAAGCCTCCCTTTATCTTTGCTTGTTTTCAATTTGCTCTCAATTGCCTTCCATTTGAAATCTCCAGAAGATGTCATGTACTGGTCTACTTGATCCAAGCATAAAAGCTTAGCGACCTCTTGGACTGTATTCTCAATTTTCTGCCTGAAATAAACTTTGTGAGGATTGTGAGGAAAACTAAGGATTTGAGCATACTCTTCTATGGTAGGGGTCATGTCGATGTTTCCAAAGGTAAAACATCGGTAATTGGGATCCTAAAAGTGCATAAGGGCTTTGACGGCTGATATCTGAATTAGGATCTTCATCAGATGAGCGATTCTTCCATATCTGACTTCAAACAACACCTCATCTACATACCCTAAGATGGGCACAAGCCTTTTCATATTTTCTGTAGAGTAGTGGATTTTGGTCATGTGTGGCAATTCATTGATTTTACCCCTCGGACAATCTCCCTCAGCTAATTGCCTCATCTCGGATCTTTCCCCGTATTCCGAAAAGGTCAAGGAAGCCATGGTCTTGGATTGATAATTTCTGCAATTTTTTTTAAAATGAAATGAATAATTAGAGAGTTTGTGTCCTAGGTTCTAAGTCATTAGATGAGGGATAAGCTTTCTATTTGGCCTCAAAGGTCTATGAATTGCCCAGTGACCGCCTTACATTAAGTCATTAGATGAGGGATAAGCTTTCTATCTAGTCTCAAAGGTCTATGAACTACTCAGTGACCACCTTATATGAAGGTGGTATGAGGGTTTACAAGAAATGGTTGGGGCACAGTATGACCGCCATTATCAAGTAAACACACAATTCATAGTTTTGGATGTTTCACGAATCTGAACCCCCACTGAAAGTCATGGGGCAGACCGTTAGTCCCCACCTAACTTAGAATTGGATTTAATCAGGACAAATAAAATGCATGATGGAATTAATTCAAATCAGATGATATGCATGAACTCAAATTAAAATGCATTTTAAAGCAGTAAAAATACATGTAAAAACAAACTACAGAATAAACAAAAAAACAAACAAAGCTCAGTCCAGTAATAGTCCCCAGTGGAGTCGCCATCTGTCGCGACGACGATTTTTACGCGCTTCGCACACCGCCATCCCTCTCTGGAGAGACAACGGCGCGCGATGAAAATAGAGGGTGTTTATAGCTGTAAAATTTACGACTATAATTCTAAGGAGTCGCCACCTAGTATTAAGGTTACTAGGAACCTATTGGTCTGCGAGAGTCTAGGTAAGGGGACTTGTTGTGCAAGGGGAAGACGCATCACCCCCAGTGCACCCTACCTAAAGTAAGCTGCATTGTTGTTTGATTGTTTTTCTAAGTTAAAAATTTTGCACTGGATTTTCAAAAAGAATCTTTACAATGTAAATTTACATCGTAGTAAAAAAAATCTTTTTTATTATATACGGGTGTACTTTACAATGTAAATTTACACCTTAGTAAAAAAAATCTTTTTTATTATATACGGGTGTACTTTACAATGTAAATTTACACCTTAGTTTAAAAAAAGATTTATTATCTATGGGTGTACTTTACAATGTAAATTTACACCCTAATAGATAAAACAAAAATATTTAAAATTATATTTGATATTTTGGCCAAATTCCAATGGATAATCATAAACCGGTTACGATATCAAATTTTTGTTTTAAAACATGAGGAAGGCGCAAATTTTTTTTTCTTTATGAAAAATATGATGGAAAATAAAATTTTGGAATTCAGCCGTATGCACGAAAACAAAACCTCTTTTATGCATTTTTTATTTTTGTATTTTTATATATATTTTTTAATAAAATAAAGTAAAAATAAAATAAAACAATGGAAAAGGAAAATCTGTGGGCTGTCAGTCCAGCCTTGATGGGCTGGACTGGCAGCCCAATGTATATGGGCCGGGCTAAAGCTAGGTGGGCTTCCGGCCCAAACCTTGTGGACTGGAAGCCCACCTGGAAAAGGATTTTGGGCCGGGCACAAAGCCTGGCCCACCTCTCTCAGGCCCCGGCCCACATGCACAGCGGGATGCAAATTACGTCCCGCTGCATGCAGCCAGCCGAAGGTTGAAGACGAAGGAACAATAAATTTTCAAGTATGACGAAACATGTACCTGTTAGTTCCTTCGGGTAGAGGAGGTCGAGGTGATGATTCCTGTGGTGGTGGCGTCGTCAACGGTGGCCTGTGGTGGCCGGAGTGAGCTTCCAAAGTCACCGGGTTTGCGTTGCTACTACTGCCACCTGGTGTGTTGCCTCGCCGGAGAGTGGGGATAAGTTTATGGTGTATAGGGGAGGCTTATGGTGATGAAGAGAGAGGTGTTGGGTGGTCAGGTAGCCAGTAACGGTGGAGAGAGAGAGAGCTCGGCATAAGCGTTCCTAGAGAGAGAGAGTGATTGCAGGCCGAGAGAAAGAGAGAGGGAGCTGGTTGTTGAGGAAGAAGATGGGATTTTTGCGTTTGTTTTCCTTGCTTTTGATGCTAAAAATCTGTGTAAACCTTTTCAAAACTTCTTTTTTTTTTTTTCTGTTTTTCTTCTCTGTGTTCGTCTTCTGTTTGCAAGTTTTCTGGCCAATTTTTCCTCCCCCTCTGCTCGTGCATGTCGTCTGTATTTAAAGGCGAGAGGCAGCCCTTCGGTTGCCCATTGCGTGCACTGATGGGTTGCCTCTTCACCTGAAAGTGAAGAGACAGAGGCAGAGGCGTGACTGCACTGTTCAGGTGACTGAACAGTGCAGTCACGCGTGATGATTTTGAGGAGAGAGTGTAAAATTCAATTTTGGTCCCTCAAGTTTTAATTGGTTTTATCGCACCCCTAATTGGTTTTAAACTTTTAATTTTGTACGATTGTGTCCCCGTAAAAAATTCAATGTTAGCCTTAAATTTACGTGCCTTTTTTATTTTGGTCCCTGACTTCCAATTTATGCTATTTGACCCTCAATTGACCATTAAACTCTCAATTGTTTTCAATTGGACCCCTGATTTCGAACAATTGGTTTGGAAAAATTCAATTCAGTCTCCGAAAATTCTCAACTTCTCAATTGAACCCGAATTAAGCTCCCTAACTTGATTTTTCACTGATTAAGCCCTTAATAAAATTAATTTGACCAACTTAAAGTATAATTAAGTCCTTGCACTTAATTAAATCCTTTAATTGGACCCTAAATTAATTCCCGAACATAATTATATTTTTAAATTGGTCGACGATTAAATCAAATCGGCCCATAAAAATATAATTATATCTCTCGACTTAATTTTTACACAGATTTATCCGATGATAAATTATTTTTGCCTTGAATCTGTATTTTTCTCTATTTTTAGGGACAAAAAAGATACGATCGGACTCGCGGAAACAACCAAAAATTCCACATTGATTTTTCTACCAACATCGACCCCCTTTTATTTTATTTTTGTTATTTTTGGGTTGATTTTGGGGAGTAACCCAGAAATTGGGTGATGACAGTATTCATATAACATACTTTATGCCAATTATACACATGTTGATCTTAACATATCCTCATAGTTTATGTATACTATGTTCATTACTCATCTCTATAATTGCATCTTGTGTTTTATTTCAAGTAGACATTCATTATTTCATTCCAACAATTTCAAGTTCTCATTTCATCCATCTAATTGATTGAATCTATTTATTCTGAATTAATATTCATAACTCATATTTTATATCAACCATATTTACCCATTTTAATATTTGGGGCCTTTCGTTGCATCAACCAATCATTTACTAATATATTTATACTTTATACTATTCATAAATCCTATACATATCAATTTATTTTGATAATTTATAGTTTGTATTCTGCATCATCCATAATCACCAATTCTTTTAAAATAATAGTAACCCAAATTTCAAACATATTAACCCTTGACATTGAATTGATTTAAAATTCTTAAAAATAAATCCACCATTGCAACCAAATCAAATGTCAAAATATAAGTTCAACAATCATGATTGATTTAAATTTCTCAAAATAACTGTCATTATTGTTAATTTAAGTTTCACACAATTATTATTTCATTGTAGAAAATTTAAACTTGAAACAATTATTCCATCATTGTAGTTAATATAAATTTCATATAATTATTTTGTTGATGTTGTTAACTGAAATTATTTTGAAAATGGAGAGGAAAAATAATTTATCCCAACCCCTCGGTCTCAAAACAGATAGCTTCCATGGCAAACGCAAGCTACTTGAAGACATATAAATGCAAAGAAACGTCCCGAGGCTCCATTCTCTTTTCTAACATCCTTAGCCCCACCCCTCGGTCTCAACAGAAACTCTCGAATTCACACCCAACAAACCAGAACAAACCCATGCATAGCTGGTGCCAAGCCAAACCCATGAAATAGAAACTCCACCCACCATAGTGGCCATACCCCCAATCACCTTAAACCCTAAACAAAATTAGAAACTAAGGAATTTAAAAATGGAAATGCTTATCGTACCTGAAGCAGATCAACGTTGTGGTGGTGATGGGTCTACTTTATAACTCAAGCTCGATGCCGGCAAGGTGGAACGAGAACAAGAGCTGGAACAAATTTTTTCACTCATTGTTCACTGTTGTGTTAATTTTACATAGAGAGAAGGAGAGCAATTTTTTTTCTTCTGAACAATACAGATGAACGCGCGAGAGAGGAAGAGACGAACAGATAATTAATTACAAACTTAAAACGGTGCGTTGTGAGGAAGTAAAGATTGCAACGGATCTGCCGTTGCAATTTGAAATTTGCAACGGAATATCCGTTGCAATTTAATTTTAATTTGCAACGGATTATCTGTTGCAAATGGTTTGAAATTGCAACGGATGTTCCGTTGCAAATTTAAATTGCAACGGCAGATCTGTTGCAATTTAATTTTCATTTTCAACTGATAATCCGTTGTGAATGGTTTTAATTGCAACAGATCTTCCGTTGCAAATTTCATTTGCAACGGAAAATCCGTTGCAATTTAATTTTAATTTGCAACGGATAATCCGTTGCAAATAGTTTTAAATTGCAACGGCTTATCCGTTGCAACACATGTGTTTATTTTTTTTATTCCGGAATTTGTTTAGCAATGGAAAATCCGTTGCTAAAAAAAATCCCGTTGCAAACACGCCCCTTTTCTAGTAGTGAAAATCCTAGAGGAGAAGGAATATGAGTATCCTTATGTGTATATATATAACTTACTCGGCAAACATTCAGTCATAAAAATGGATGAAATACGAACTGCTGTCTTACACATTGTTGCCTTAATCAAAGAAGACAGAGCCAACGATGAAGATGGTGACATGCAGAAGCTCAAGTCAGTTTCATCTATCGGATCAATGATATACCATGAAGAAAATGACAGGATCAAGCAGCGACGTGATGTCTCTGAGCATCCATGATTATGAATATTGCAACAAGGTGGCTAGTGATGCCATGTGAGCATAGCAGTTGAAGAGATTTGACTGAAATTTGTAACCAGTTGAAGGTATAACCTTTCGTTAGGATTATGGTTTTCCTGCATGACTTGTTCCTATAAAATGTTATAAACACTGAAAACACAACCTTTGTTCTCTTTTGTTTCTATGATTATAAGTTACAAAGTTGCATGATATTGTTCTATTCTGCAGACTTAAATGTTGAACCTTCAATTTAGATTAGTGATGAACGAAACAACTCAATGCTCTAGAGCTTAGATGATTTTATCAAAAATATACATCACACGTTTGTTGACAGATTCATGGCTGAAGAGTTATTCAAATGTGGGTTAACATTAGGAAACTGCCGTGAAATATTGTAGTGTTGTATTCAACTTAGAATAATCTACATCCTTCAGTATGGCGACTCTTTTTCCACAGCATCAGGCAGCAACTTTACTATTTGCTTTGCTGCTATAAGATCAAGCCAAAAAAATTTGGCTTACTGCAACAAAACACACTGCTGCTAATTGTGTGATTTGTAGTAGCAGTAAGATTCAAGAACATTGCAGTATTCATACTCGTAACTTCAAAATGTTATTGTTTTGGAACTGAAGATATTTTGAAACTATGTAATAGCTTCCCAAAAATCAAGTTTAGGTGCAAGACTTATGTCTTGCATAATTGGTTAATTTCTTGGTTTTGACAACTTGATTCATTCTTTCTAGCCAAGGTGGTCGGTGGTTGGTGCCTAGTGTTTGGTAAGCCAAGGTTGTCGGTGGCTAGTACTTGCAAAAGATCTCGTTTGGTGAATTTAGGAACTCTGTGATGCTTAAATAAATATCTTCTTTAGAGAAAAAACAATTACTTCTACGTACCAACCACATACGTTCAACTTAATTCACTAAAAATTATTGAAAAAATTATTTGTTTGATTATTTTTTCTAAAAAATATATTTTTAAAACACACTCAAATACAATTAGAAACACAATATCAAATAGATAGTTTGTTTTTCAACCTTATCTCTTTCCTTGTTTTGGTACGTTTCCAAGTCATCGATCAACTCAGATACCGTGTTCTCAACCCTATCTCCCTCATCCTTATTCAAGGACGCTTTTAGCCCTCAATCGACTAGGATAGTGCGTTTTTAGCCATATTTTTCCTCTTTGAGTGTTCCAACCTTAACCATCAATTAAGATAGTGCACTTTCCATCCCTATCCTACTTTTTGAGTGCGTTTTCCAACCCTAAACCATGAACTGAAAATAGTGTGTTTTCCAACTCTATTTTTTTTCCTCTTTTGAGTGTGGGTTTCCAATTCTAACCATCAATTAGGATAATGTGCTTTTTAGTTGTATCTTACCTCCTTATTCGAGTGTGTTTTCCAACCATCAACTATCAATTAAGATACTATGTTTTCCATCCATATCCTCCTTGTTTGAGTGCGTTTTCCAACCCTTAACCATGAACTAGAAATAGTGAGTTTTCCAACCTACTTTCCCTTCCTTATTTGAGTGTGTTTTCCAACTCTCGACCATTAATTAAGATAGTGCGCCCTTTAACCGTATTTTTCTTCCTTTTGAGTGTGTTCTCCAACCCTCAACCATCAATTAATATAGTGTTCTTTCCATCCCTATCCTTCTCATTTAAGTGCGTTTTCCAACCCTTAACCATGAACTAAAAATAGTGTGTTTTCCAACCCTGTTTTCTTCCTCTTTTGAGTGTGGTTTTCCAATTCTAACCACCAATTAGGATAGTGAGCTTTTTAGCCTATTTTCTTTTTTTATTTGAGTGTGTTCCCAAACCCTCGACCATTAATTAAAATAGTGCGTTATCTAGCCCTATTTCCCCCCTCTTTAGTGCGTTTTCCAACCATCAATTAAGATAGTACGCTTTCCATCTCTATCCTCCTTCTTGTTTGACTGCGTTTTCCATCCTTCAACCACCAACTCAAATAATGTGATATCCAACCTCCAACCACCAACTCAAATAGTGCGCCTTTCAACCCTCAACCATAGATCCTAGATATCATGCTTTATAGCCATATCTTTCATTCCATGAAATCTTCATTTATTTCCACAGGGGTTAGGTCACCCATTACAACAAGATCATTTTCTTATGTCTTTCGTAAACATCATCATCTTCTCATCTTTTGAGTGTTCTACTTAGACCTCAATTCTTAGATAGTGTACTTTCTAGCTCTATTCTACCTTTTCCTTATGAGTGTGCTTCATAGCTCTCTTTTTCACTTCCAGATAGATCAACTATTTCTTGGTTAGGTAAATCCATTCTTTTTTTTCTTTATAACGCTTACTATCTAAACTCTTTTACAAAACTTTAGTCGTAAGCATTGTAAAGAGGGGGCAACTGTCATAACCCATTTCTGGTTATTCCCTAAAATCTACCTAGAATAAAACAAAAATAAAATAAAAAGGACTCGCATTAGTAGAAAAATTAGGGTGGAAAATTTAGACGTTTTCGAGAGCCCGGTCATACCTCTTTTGTGCCCAAAAATGAAGAAAATACAAATTCAAGGCTAAAATAATTTATTATTGGATAAATCTGTATAAAAACTGAGTCGAAAGGCATAATAATATTTTTTTATAAGTCAATTTGATTTAATCATGGGCCAATTTAAAGTATAATTATGTTCAGAAATTAATTTAGGGTTCAATTAAAAGATTTAATTAAGTGCAGATGCAGAGTAGTGGGCTGGTCGGCTAGGCCCTGTTCCTGGTTCGGCCACCAAAAATGACTGGTCAACCAGCCCGATCGGGCTGGGAAGCTCAAACCAAAAGGGGTAGGTCGTTCGGCCCAGCCTAAAAAAGAAAAAAAAGGTGGTGGGCCCACCCAGGCTGGCAGTCCAGCCCAAATGATAGGCCTCTCGGCTCATCAGTGCTAGATAGCCAACCCACACAAAAATTAAAAAAAATACAAAATATAAAATCTACATAAAAAACAAATATAGCATATTTCTCATGTTTTCAAACAAAAATTGGATATCATAACGGTTTTTGATTATTCGTTGGAATTTTGCCAAAATATCAAAAAAATAAAATAATTATTTTGTTTTAGCTATTGGGGTGTAAAATTATATTGTAAAGTACACGCGCATATAGTAAAAAGTTTTTAAATGCAATGTAAAATTTTTTAAACTTTAGAATGGTCAGGTTTTTTATTCCCAATGAGGTAGAGACTCTCTCACGAAAAAAAGTCTCTACCTCATTAGGAATCGAAAACCTGACCATTCTAAAGTTCAAAAAATTTTACATCAAGAGATCTATCTCGAGCCTTAGGAAAGACCAATGAATAAAAACTAGTTTAGAAAAAGCAATTAAACAACAATGCAGTTTACCTTAGATAGGGTGCACTGGGGTGATGCATCTTCCCCTTGCACACCAAGTCCCCTTACCCAAAATCTCGCAGACCATTAGGCTTTCTAGTGACCTTAATATTAGGTGGTGACTTCCAAGATTTAAAGTCGTGATTTTATGACTATAAAACCCCTATTTTACTGTGCGTCGTCCCCCCCCCTCTGTGGATGGCGGGGCGCGAAGCGTGAAAAAAAAACATTGTCACGATAGATGGTGACTCTAAAATCTAAAGTTCAAGTTCTTATTGTTAAAAGATATTTGAGTTACATAATCTCTAGTTTGAAGAACTTTTTTATACTCATATTTAAATCAATATATTATTGTTGAGATCTTAGGAGGCATATTACAGGCATCGTAATTGCACAAGTGAGAAGTAATGAAGTTTAATTCTTAATATGATTGCTAGTATTATTTTATTATGTTGAAATCATGTTTAGCATGTTTATAGATTTAAAATTATATGCACTTTATACTTTTTTTTAAATATTTTTTTATCTTTTGAATGATCATGTTATGATAAACTAAATATCATTATTCAATAATCTAATATATTTACAACTATGAAAACACACAATAATTCTCCATAATCGTATGAAAACGACAATTCTTGAAAATTTAAGATACATAACATGATGACTATATTAATATCTTCATATATTTTATATGTTACGCAAAATAGTTTAAAAGTAAATAAAAAATACTACTTTATAAATTTTATCTATTAATTTAAAAAAAAAACTAAAATATATTATGCTTTTACTAGGCACCATCTCACAAAATACTATTCATTGCAATAATATATATGTTTTTGCTTTTCTTAATATATATATATATATATATTTCATCATTTAATATTTGATTTGTTGGAGATTAAATTTCATGATTTGTTGAGGTTTACTTTCTATATGGGTATCTTAGTCTTATAAACTAACTGTTTGTTTAATTTAGCGGGTTAATCAGATTGACTCGAGTTGTTTGTTTTATCTTTTTATCTTAGTTTCATCTCGATCATATATATCTATGTGTGTGTGTGTGTGTGTTGATCAATAAACAATGGCTCTATTTCAACTTTTTGCAACTTTTAATGGTCATTTAAATACAATTATATTTTAATATTTATTTAAAAATTTAAAATATTATATTTAAAAAATATATTTTAAAAAAATATTATGCATGACAAAATCTCAGTTACTTACAACACATTTAAAAAAAAAATAGATTTGCTTTAATAAATTTTGTGTTTTGTTCCTAGATGACAACTCTTAAATAATTATTTAATATAACATTAATAAATTTAGATTATTTTTTAAATATAAGAAATCTTTAACTAGTTTACACCAAAGAAATTATCATGATATGGACAAATTGCCTAAAACTTTTGACATCAAATTAAAGGATTTGAGTTCATCTATCAAGGTAGCAAATTCATAATTATAAACAAAAATAAATATTTATATATATGTCATAATTGACTCTTTCCAAGTCCCTAAATTTTTCTTTTCTTTTCAACAAACTCCCTATTGTTTTGTTATTATTGGCTTCTCTTTTGATATGTTAGTCTTAACAAAAAAAATTAATTATTATTTTTCAAATAAAGAGCAACGCTCTCTTTCAACGACAAGACAATTTTAAAAAATGTCGCATGAAGTGCTAGCTAAGCTAACGAAGGTTTTAAAAAGTGTTTGATACATCAAAAACTCGATTAAGGCATGATTAAATGAGCTTCAAGATCAACCATCAGATCACCATTTGATGATCGAAGCCATTAAACCATCATGTCCTATCCAACGAGTCCAAGAATGTTCAGTAATGTCATCCCTGTAAAATGTATTGTAGAGAATCACCCATCATCACTTGTATGTATAATAACCCGCTCCCGTACTGCTTATGTCTGGGACCCACATTTCAGGTCCCTGCAAGAAACACTGCTCAACAACACTTTCCCGAACAAACCCTATCCCACGCTCCCATGAATTGAAATTACACTTTTACCCATAGGACCACATCATGAGACTTGTGCTTAGTTTGACTGTACCATTTTTTTTTCTCTTAGCTTCTGACTCATAGAAGATTGTGTTTTTATTATGAAAAATATATTAAATGAAAATGAAATTATTATTATTATTATTTGTAATTTCTAGCACAAAACATGACATTGTTATTTTCATATTTAAAAAGTCAACCGTCAATGATCTCCTTTATTGAAGCTTTTTTTATGGGCTTGTTGATGCATAGCCATAAACAAGATTTACATGAATCGCATCAAATTACTTCGTTTTCTAGCTAATTATTTGTAAACATAATTTATCATAATGATATTAGTTGATTTTTATTTTATTTTTTACCAATATCCCTTTAAAACCAAGAGCATCGGTAATATACAACTTGTAATGTTAACTTAGCCATTGCAAGGAGAAGGGGTGACTCACTATTACATTTGCTAATTCTCCAAGTGTATTAGAGCTCACCAAACTAAACATACGAGAAGATCAAGGAGTAAGATTTTCAGTAAGGTTTGATCAGTAGTTTTTCAAAAGAAAGACAAAAGTCCCCTTCGAAAGAGGAAAATAAAAAAAAGTATAAAGCACTCAATTTATATTAAAATTATATACAAAATTTAATGCTATAATGGTGTACTAAAAATCAAAAGCAAGCTGAAATTAACAATCAATCA
The DNA here is from genome assembly GCA_964035475.1 of Salix caprea. Taxonomy (NCBI): domain Eukaryota; kingdom Viridiplantae; phylum Streptophyta; class Magnoliopsida; order Malpighiales; family Salicaceae; genus Salix; species Salix caprea. The sequence continues at coordinate 2,319,136 of OZ037743.1, forward strand.
TAGAGGAGAATAGTACGAATAAAAAATGGTACAGTACAGAGGTTATTTTAAAATGATATAATATATATATATATATATATATATATATATATATATATATATATATTTTATTATCACAAACACTAAAAGAGATCAGGCGTACAACTGTAGCGGCAGACTCATTGGCACTGTGGACTGGATATCTGCTCTGTAGCGTACGTGAGTTTTTTTTCCATTAATGAACAGTGTATTAACGAATCTGCCCCCCGAAAAAAGACAAAACACGCTGCCTGGGCTGAGGGGCTCCGTGGTCATTGCGCATTTCGGTCCGGCCCGGTCCGCCGCACTTCTGATTTGTTTATTATTTTTTGAAATTGGCTAAATATGGATATAGCCCCTAATAAGACAACATTGATGACTTGGGCACAGGGGCAGACCGGTAATTGACCATATTTTTTTATTATTTCTTTCGGTGTACTGTCGGTGCGTGCGGAGCACGCGATCGATGGTATTCCGCCTCACGCCCTGTTTAGGTGGCGCGTTTGGGTTCATACTGGTGTCAATTGTCCTAGGAGCAGCCTCTCACTGATCACTACGACAGGGACGAACACAGAATCTCTCTATGTGCTGGAATCACTCCAAAGACAATTCAATGTAGAATCATAATAATTGGCCAGAAAAAGTACCTTTCGTTTATTTCATTCTTCTTTAAATAATACAATCTCTGGTTCTCATTTAGGAAAATAACAACTAAGAAAATACTTAATAGGATAAATCTCCAACTTCATTATTAGGAAAGCAAATAATAAGTAAACACTAGAAAGGAAATAGAATTGTAACAGGACTGAATTTGCAGAAGCTTCAAGTTGCAGCAGATTTTGATTACGACACTATGGGGCGTCATTTTCCTGAATTGTATCAGCTTTCAAAAGTGCCCCTGTTTCCCCTTCTTCCTGATTTGCGTCGTCAGCTTCCTGGAGTGCTAGTGCCTCATCTTCTTCCTGATTTGCATGAACTGCCATTCCCCCTGAAGAACTTGACTCTGGCAAGTTATGATTGGTGTATGCTGCGAAGAGGTGTGGATGTAAACGTTTAATCTCTGCTGCTTGCAACCAAACAGATTCTGACCGTGGACGATTTTTCCATTGAACTAAGAATTTATAATAACCTCCCCGTCAAGTAGACACAAACTGATGGTCAAGAATTGCAGCAATCTCTTCTCGTGGCTTTGTAGTAGCTGGAACTCATGGTGTTGGTGTGAAAGGTGGGGCTTGTGGTGCCGAAATGTTGTCAACAACACCTTTAAATTCTGTAAGATCTTTTATATTGAAAATTGGACTAATATTATAATCAGAGGGTAGATCGATGACGTAGGCATTAGGACCAATTTTCTTGGTGACTTTGAAGGGGCCTGCTCTCCGTGCATGAAGTTTAGTAAAGCTTACCGGGGGGAACCGCTCTGGTCGCAGGCAAATTAACACCATTTCTCCTTCCTTAAACTGTCGATGCTTTCATTTTGCATTCACGAAGGCTGTATGGGAATCTGTGTATGTGTTTATGCGTTGTTTGCATTCCTCATGGATATTTCGCATATAGCTGGAAAAATCCAGCGCAGCTTCGCTTGCTCTTGGTGGATGTGGTAAGGGATTTACGTCAAGTGGGGCATTGGGTCGAAATCCATAAACCACTTCAAATGGGGTGCAGCCTGTCGCTCGATTAACTGAATTATTAAAGGCAAATTCAGCATGTGGAAGTACTATATCCCAACTGGCCACATGATCTGTGATTAGGCAGCGTAATAGATTTCCCAAGCTCCTGTTGGTTACTTCTGTCTGTCCATCTGTCTGGGGATGGAAAGCACTGGAGAACATCAATTTTATTCCCAGTTTTGTCCACAATGTTTTCCAAAAATAGCTCACGAATTTGACATCCCTGTCAGATACGATGGAAGCTGGGACACCATGAAGTCGAACTATCTCCTGTAAAAATAAGGCTGCAACTCTTGATGCATCATAGGTTTTGTGGCAAGGAAGAAAGTAATCCATTTTTGAAAAACGATCGACTACCACCATAATTGAATCATGATGCCTAGCCGTTCGTGGCAAGCCAAGAACGAAATCCATGCTCAAATGCTGCCAAGGTCTGTCTGGTATAGGTAGTGGCGAATACAAGCCTGCAGGTTGCTTATTTCCTTTGTTTAACTGGAAAATACGACATCTATTTACCACAGTATGGATGTCCCTGCGCATTTTGGGCTAGTAGAACCTGTCAGCGACCAGGGCAAAAGTCTTATCATACCCGAAGTGGCCAGCTAAACCTCCACCATGGAGTTCTGTTATAAGGAATTCTCGGAAGGAGCCCCGTGGGATGCAGAGCCTTGACTTATAAAAAAATAAGAATTCCTCCCGTATTACGTATTCCTTCACTGACGTGTGCTCTTGACTGGATAGGGTATTGTAGATATCGCCAAAGTCTTCGTCATTGGTATATTCTGTCTTTACACTCTCAAAACCTGCGGCATTGGTTGAGAACATATGCAACAGATGTGGTCTTCTACTTAAAGCATCAGCCACCTTATTCTCCCTTCGTGCCTTGTGTCTGATGATGAAGTCAAATTGTTGTAGATAATCTATCCAACGAGCATGTCTGGCGTTCATTTTATTCTGGGAGTTTAGATGTTTCAGTGAATCATGATCTGTAAATAGGACAAATTCTCTATGGATCAAGTAAGGGCGCCAGTGTTTGAGTGTTTGAATTAGAGCATAGAATTGCATATCATATACCGAATAACACCTACGCGTATCATTAAGCTTTTCACTGAAAAAGGCAATGGGATGACCCTCCTGGCTCAGCACACCTCCGATTCCCACATGTGATGCGTCACAAGCCACTTCAAAGATCTTTGTAAAATCAGGTAGCTTGAGTACTGGTGCTTGCCCTATTTTATTTTTTATCTCGGTGAATGCTTTGACAGCTGCTTTACTCCATACAAATTTCTTTTCTTTTAGACACTCAGTGATTGGGGCCATGATTGTGCTGAAGTTGCGAATAAACCATCGATAAAAGGTGGCCAAACCATGGAAGCTTCTGATTTCAGATATGTTCTAGGGAGTTGGCCATTGCTGGACAACCTGCACCTTGGCCGGATCAGCCTCCACCCCCTGATTGGAGATTATAAATCCCAGGAATTTGGCACTTCCCCTCATAAATGAACACTTGTCCTTGTTAATGTAGAGTTGTTCAGTTCGTAAGATTCTCAAGACTTGCTCAACATGGCTCAAATGCTCCTGCACATCTTGACTGAATATTAAGATGTCGTCGAAATAAACAACAACAAATTTGCCCAAGAATGGTTTAAGGACTTGCGTCATTACACGCATGAAAGTGCTTGGTGCGTTGGTTAATCCGAATGGCATGACTAGCCACTCAAATAGACCATCTTTTGTCTTGAATGCTGTCTTCCACTCATCCCCCACCTGGATTCAGATTTGATGATAACCACTTCGGAGATCGATTTTCGTGCAAACAGAGGAACCGCATAGTAAGTCCAACATATCGTCAAGACGAGGAATGGGGAACCTGTATTTTACCGTGATCTTATTAATTGCTCGACTATCAACGCACATTCGCCAACTACCGTCCTTTTTTGGTGTAAGTAGAACCGGGACACCGCAGGGGCTGAGGCTTTCCCGAATGAATCCTTTGTCCAGCAGTTGTTGCACTTGACGACTGCGTTCATCATTCTCCTTGGGGCTCATACGGTAATGTTGTAGATTAGGCAAAGATGACCCTGGAATGAGATCAATGGCATGCTGCACCTCTCTCATTGGGGGAAGTTGGTTTGGAACTTCATCAGGCATGATGTCCCGATATTGTTCTAGTAGCGTTGATAATTCTGCAGGAATGATACCATCCCTTTGCTTCACCTCACGGTTTACCACTAGAAATACCATGTCTTCCCTTTGTAAACATCGAGAGAATTGTCTCATTGTTAGGACTAGGACTACCTCCTTCTTTTTGTCAAATTCCGAGATATGAAGTGGATCCAAAACAAACTTCTTACCTTGGAACTTAAACGAATAAGTATTAGCATATCCATCGTAGCAGCTTTCCGATCATAGAGCCATGGTCGACCCAATAGCATATGGCACACAGTCATAGGGATAACATCACACCATGCTTTCATCAACATATCTTGTCCCCAATGAGAAAATAACCAGACAGCGCTGCTTCACCAAGACAAAATTTGACTCGTTAACCCAACTAATTTGGTTAGGGGTGGGATATTTTTCTGTTTTCAGTCCCAAACGTTCAATGGCGGCTTCGGAGATCACGTTCATGCCGCTGCCATTATCGATGATGACATTCAAAGCCTTACCATTATGTTCCATATGAGTGTGAAAAATATTGGTGCGTAACCAGTCAGAATTATTTTGAAGCCCCGTCTTCGTTCCTATCAATATTATGTGGATAACATAGCTGGGTAGTGCTGAGGCAATTAAATGTTCTTCATTGCTGGCACTGCTCCCATCACACTCTTCTTCTTCTTCATGTTCAGCTTTATCTGCAACGAGCAGCTCCTTCTCACAAATAAATGCTAGCTTTTTATCGCGTGTAGGACAAACAACAACATAGTGACCGAAACCCTTGCACTTATAGCATTGTGGTCCTTCATTAGGGGCTTTTGCTCTTCCTTTATAGTCTCCACTGGTCCCATTCCTTGCTTGATTTGCAATGCAGGAGGGCGTTGGTTTGCAGACACAGAGGCAAACTCAGATGGGCGTTGGTTTGCAGAAACAAAGGCAAACTCAGATTTTGTTTCCCATGCTGTCATCCTTCTTCCACTGACGGGTCCTGCTTGTTTTTTTTCAGACGGAGTGCTAGTTGATACGCTTCTTCCACGTTGATTAAGCGTGCAGTCCACATGTCTTTACGTAGGTCGCTGCGTAATCCCGTGCGATATCGGGCTAGTGTTTGTTGTTCAGTCTCCACAACCTTACTACGCACCGATAATTCGTGGAAGCGATCTGTAAACTGATCAACACTTAATGATCCCTGGCGAAGTTGCAACATCTCTTCGAACATCATCTGTTCGTAATCAATGGGCAGATATTTCTCCTTTAGCCGTTCTTTCATCTCCTCCCAATTTGAAATTGCTGGTCTGTGTGTTCGGCGCAATTACTCCTCCACACTCCCCCACCATGCTCGTGCATGCCCTTTCTATCTTCTGAAACAGCAAACCAATCGAAGTAGTCCTCGATGGCTGTCAACCAATCTTCAAATCCGTTGGGTTCCAATTTGCCAAAAATCTGGCACATCCACCTTCATTCGCTTGGTTAATTCATCAAGTGGTGGTTGATGAACAACATTTCCTCTGTGCATAGCTTGTCTAGGATGACGAACTTGATGTTCATGATCATCAAATTCGTGATTTTCCTCCTCTACCTCGTGAACATCTTCTTCATCAGCATTGTTCAACCTTCCTCTGTGGTCTACTCTGCGGCCTCACTGATTAGGGAGACCATACTCCTCTCGATCATAGCGTTCCTCCATTACTCCAGGCGACGCATAACCTGTGCCATAACTGTGGCAATCTGATTAAGTTGATAATGCAGCTGTGGCGGGTCTGAGTCTCGGGTTTTTGGGTTTTCAGTGTTTAGGTTTTGGTGGCTTGAGGTGGAGTTGTTTGGGTCTTAGAGAGTTGGGTTGGGGTTGGTCGGGTTGACGGGGGCGTGGCTGGTAGGAACAGGGTGGGTCGGGTTTTGGTTAGTGGCTATGGGGTTGTTTCTGTTGTGGGTGGATGTCATAGCGTACGAATTGCCACTGTCATAACCTAATTTCTGGGTTACTCCTCAAAATCCACCCAAAAATAACAAAAATAAAATAAAAATCAATGTGAAAATTTTGGTTGTTTCCGCGAGTCCGATCGTATCTCTTTTGTCCCCAAAAATAGAGGGAAATACAGATTTCAGGCAAAAATAATTTATCATTAGATAAATCTGTGTAAAAATTAAGTCGAGGGATATAATTATATTTTTATGGGCTAATTTGATTTGATCGTCGGCCAATTTAAAAATATAATTATGTTCGGGAATTAATTTAGGGTCCAATTGAAGGATTTAATTAAGTGCAAGGACTTAATTATACTTTAAGTTGGTCGAATTAATTTGATTAGAGGCTTAATTGATGAGAAATCAAGTTCTTTAATTTAATTCGGGTTCAATTCAGAAGTTTGGAGTTTTCGGAGACTGAATTGAATTTTTCCAAGCTAATTGTGCGAAATCATGGGTCCAATTGAAAACAATTGAGAGTTTAATGGTCAATTGAGGGTCAAATAGCATAAATTGGAAGCCAGGGACCAAAATAAAAAAGTCACGCAAATTTAAGGCTAACATTGAATTTTTCACGGGGACACAATTGCACAAAATTAAAAGCTTAAAACCAATTAGGGGTGCGATTGAATCAATTACAACTTGAGGGACCAAATTGTATTTTTTCTCTCCCTCCCAAAATCATCATGACGTGACTGCACTGTTCAGGTGAACTGAACAGTGCAGCACGCCGCTGCCCACTGCAGGTGCAGGTGAAGAGGCAACCCATCGCTGCACGTAATGGGCAGCCAAAGGGTTGCCTCCTTCGCCTATAAATACCCGATCACACCATGCATGCAGGGGGAGAAAACGGGGCAGAATACTGGGGGTTACAGAGGAGAGTTTGAAAACAGAGGAGATAGAGGGGGAGCGTTTAGAGGATAGAAAACAGAACGGTAGAATTCACAAAAAAAAAAAAAAGCAGAGGAGAGAGTTCAAGAACAGAGAAGAGAAAATTTGTCAGCTTAGTTTTAAAGTTAAAAGCAGAAACCTTCTTCTTCCTCACCAGCCCCGGAGCCATCGTTCTCCCTCTCAGCCGAGCCTCTCTCTCTTTAAAACCAGCTCTCTCTCTCTCTCCCCTCAAAGACTCGCCGGCAAGCCACCAGCTTCATCTTCCTCATCTCCGGCGAAGCCAGTCTCCACCATAGACGCAGGTCTCTCTCTCTCTCCCCTGCAATTCCTTCTCTCTCTCCTCATGCAACAACTCTCGGCGAGCACAGCAGCAGCAAGCACCTCCACCGTGACCTGCAACAGCTCGGCAATAACAGCAGTGGCAAACACCTTCACTCTTACCTGCAACAGACCATCCTTCTTCTCCGACGACGAGCAATGCAGCAGCGCAGCCACGAACGCAGCACAGGTCAGCAACTTCCAACGCCTCCTCCGGCCGCCACGGGCCACCATTTTCGACGCCACCACCACAGGGACAACCACCTCGACCTCCTCTACCCGGCGGAAATAGCAGGTGACCCTCTCGTCGTGGTCGACCGACCACCATTTTACTGTTCACGAAATACGTAAACTGTGTTTAATTAAAAGTCATGGGGCAGACCGCTAATCCCCACCTAACTTAAAATTGGGTTTACTCAGGAAATTAAAATGCATGATGATATTAATTCAAATTCAATGTTATGCATGAGTTGAAAGTAAAATGGATGCTAAAGCAGTAAAAATGCATGATAAAGCAGAAAAAACAGGTGCAAAAACAAATTGAAAAATAAACAATCAAACAAACAAAGCTCAGTCCAGCATTGTCCCCAGTGGAGTCGCCATCTGTCGCGACGACGATTTTTTCACGCTTCGCGCCCCGCCATCCCCCCTCTCTCTGGAGAGACAACGGCGCGCGGTGAAAATGGGGTTGGTTATAACCGTAAAATTTACGACTATAATTCTAAGGAGTCGCCACCTAGTATTAAGGTTACTAGGAACCTATTGGTCTACGATAGTCTAGGTAAGGGGACTTGTTGTGCAAGGGGGAGACGCATCACCCCCAGTGCACCCTACCTAAGGTAAGCTGCATTATTGTTTGATTGTTTTTCAAAGTTAAAAAATTTTGCACTGCATTTTCAAAAACCATTTTTTTTGTCTGCGGGTGTACTTTATAATGTAATTTCACACCGCAGTTACAAACCTTTTTTATCCACGGATGTACTTTACAATGTAATTTTACACCGTAGTAAAAATATTTTTTTATCTACGGACGTATTATACAATGTAATTTTACACCGTAGTAAAATCTTTTTTATCTGTGGGTGTACTTTACAATATAAATTTACACCGTAGTTAAAAACCTTTTTTTTATCTACGGATGTACTTTACAATATAAATTTACACCGTAGTTTAAAACCCTTTTTTTTATATCTACGGACGTACTTTACAATATAAATTTACACCGTAGTTTAAAAACCTTTTTTTTATCCACTGGTGTACTTTACAATAGATAAAAAAAAATATTTAAAATTATTTTTGATATTTTGGCCAAATTCCAATGGATAATCATAAACCGGTTACGATATCCAATTTTTGTTTTAAAACATGATGAAGATGCAACATATTTTTTTTTATGAAAAATATGATGGAAAAAAATCTTGGAATCCGGCCGTATGCACGAAAACAACACATTTTTTATTTCTTTTTTAAAATGCAATTTTTTGTAATATTTTTTTTAACAAAATAAAAAAATTCGGGTCGGGCCCAACTAAATGGGCCGGCTAGCCAAGATGGGCCAAAGCCCAATTTTAATGGGCTGGGCCGGACCCGGACCAGCCAACTGGACCGGGCCGAGAGCCGTCCAGCCCAAGACAAACTTTCTGATAATTCACCCGATATGTATATACATACATTTGCATCCACATGTATCCATCACCGTGCATAACATATCATAGCAGATTGAAATATAGGTCCCCGAAGAGCTCCTACCACTAGACTCCTACAGAGAAATATGGAAGACGAAGAGCGTGCACACCGTGATGCTCATTTTCAAAACGAACTAGATTCTCTGAAAGCAGCGTGGCTAGTCTTACCAGCCTACTCGAGCAAGCACTAAGAAACACCTTTGGCGAGGGTCCTTCAACTAAACCCGTAGCGGCTGCTCAAACACAAGGAATTAACCACCATGAAGAAGTGATAGGAGAAAGGGTTCAGGATCCGCAACAGAACCCAGCTTTCGTGGTTTAATTAATTTCTTTTTTAATCTCATCATTTGATATTGAATTGATTAAGAATTAGGATTCATACTTTATTTTGATTTGCTTTCCATGGGCTTATCTTGATCTTATGACTAGGGTTACAAGTTCAATAGGTTAACTTTTTAGGTGCTTTAACATTAGATTGATTGGGAGTTAGGCTTCATAATTTATTTTTATTTGCTTTCTACATGGTTATAAATTACTTATAACCTAAATCGTGGATTTAACATGTTAATCTAGGAAATTTCAATCAAATATGTAATTATCTTAATATTAATAAAAGATATTATCTTGAAATTGTTTCTTTTAGACTTGTAAAGTCATTCGAGTTATATTTGGTAAATTCTCTGACAATTGTTTTTCTCTAGAAAAATATACTAGCAACATTTAAATATTTTTTCTTACATTAAAAAAAATTAATTCAACCTGCATATTTATAGTATACTACTATTTTTGGTTAAACCCAATAGTGACAATGTACACAAAAATAATTATAATTAACAAGACATCCACAATTATGATAACATAATTAAATTACCAAACAATTTATTATTATAAATAGTTAAACGATCAAAATTATTTCACTTCCATAATACAGGTGCATACGAACTAATTAATTTGTATGCTTATAATTTTCTTAATTCCTCTGTATTTCATACCATTTACCGGCCACAAACACACACATATATTTATATGTGAGTTCATGCAAATGAAGATATCTAAAGGTGTGCAATAAGACTTGCAAATTTCTCATAAAACTCGAGGGTAGTTTTATCATTTTCTGTTGGATTTAGAGTATGTCATTGAAACTCAAACATGTGTATTCATAATAAGAATATTTATATGTTTTTTTTAAATAATCTTAAATTAATATTGTAAGAAACAAATATTTTTTTGAGTCTTGAGTTATTTTATCAATCCATCAAGTAGAGTCATATGTTATAATACTTGTATTCATTCAAATAAAAAACTAAAATATTTTTATTGTTCATTGAAGTGTCTAAAACTTATGGTATTTTTTTGGCTTACTTTATAATTAAATCAAATTTGAAGTAAGGAATGCCTTCTTCCTTTTTCTCTTATTTTTCTTTAAGGGCAAATAATATTCCTTGAGTGGGATATGGGACAAATCATATAGCTCTAGTTCTATCCTTGGAAGCGGCAGAGAGTTCTTCATTTAATTTTGTTATTGTCTTCTTCTCAAATGCTTTCTTTTGTCCCCCTAATTATCATTTTTTTTATAAAATAAACCTTGAGAGATCATAATTATAGTAACACTACATACATTAAGGATTATATTTGTGGTTGCAATCGACTGAGAGTGAATCTTCCATTCCTTTCTCTACTATAAGGTGTGTGTATTTCTACTAATTCTTGTGTTATTTATTATTATCTTTATATTATATTATATTATATTATATTATATTATATTATATTATATTATATTATATTATGATGCATATATTATGTGTTCATAAATGTTTGCAAGTATGATCCATGGCAAAAGAAAAGGGAATATTTGTTCAATTCAATCCCCATTTTCTTCTACTAGACTCACTTATTCTTTATATCTAAGTTTATATCGAAATCTATCTCGCTGAAGGGTTAAATAATGGTAAATACTAATCAAATACCTGTTATAACAAATATTTTGATGTTTTAATTTATTAGTTAATTAGAAAAATAATTAGTTATAAAATCTTCTTAATACTACATAATATAAATTAAAACTCTAATCTTGATAATTAATATTTGTAACATTTACTTGAAATATGATACGAATATAAAGACTTTAAATTTTCAAGAGTAAAATTTATTTGTGTTTGGTGAATTAAAGAAGGGAAATTGACTAATGATGGGACTCTTGTAGATGCCCCCTTCAATTTTAAACTTATTTTTCACCACACCATAATTTGATCTAGACACCATCATTCCTTTTATTATTATTATTATTATATCACTCATGACTTATTATTATATCACTCGTGTTGGTGACATATTACTCAATGATGACTATTTCTCAAGTGGGGATACTGTCATAAAACAATTATCCCAAAAGTTTATGCATAGTTGTCAATACCGTTCCGGTCGCCGTTCCGGTTTTTCGATTGGAACGGAACGTTCCGGTTTCAGAGCGTTCCGGCGTGCCATTCCGGTGTCGTACTGTTGATATATAATTAATTATATATATATATATATGAAAAAAAATTAAAAAACAAAAAAACAAAATATAATTTTTATTTTTTATAAAATCAAAGTTGACGCAACATTTTTTTTTATAATATATATTTTTTATATTTTAATTATATATATATATATATATATATATATATATATATATATATATATATATATATATATATATATATATAAGCTTACAGTTAGTTGTAACGTGAAGTTACAACTATAAACCCTTCTTTATTATTATTATTATTATTATTATTATAAAAACCCACAAACCCTACTGCCCCCATTTATTATTATTAGTATAAATTATAAAAACCTAACCCTACCCCCTCCCCACTTTCTCTTTGCTTGCGCCGTCCCCCCACTTTCCCTTGGCTTCCCTTTGCTTGCTACTGCCCCACCCTTCCCGGTTGATTTCTCTTTTGATTGTTTCTTAGACTTCTCTAATGGTGAATTCAAAAATGGTTATGCGCAAGAAGAGGAGGAAGAGAAGGACTCTCTTTTTGTTTCCTCTCAAGAGTCAAGACCCTGTTAATGATGATATTAACTCTAGCAGCTTCTCTGATTCCTTTCTCACAAGTGAACTTGTTGTCCCAATAAGTGAAGATGATAATTATTATAGTGAAATTCAGTTTTATGAGCGAGAAAGCAATGCAAGAAGATTAGCCTCGAATGCAAGGGAGCTTTCTCTTTCTTTTTCTCTTTCGGCGTCGTTTTGATTTTGAACCCGGAACGGCACGCCCGGAACGGAACCGAGGCGTTCCGGGCGGAATTTGGCCGGAATTTCCGGAACGGACCGGAATTAAAACCGGGATAAAAATGACGCCGTTTTGTCCCGGTTTTATGAACGGAACGGCACGTTCCGGCCATTCCGGCCGGAACGGAACGGATTTGACAACACTGAGTTTATGGAATAGATTGACAAGGTCAAGCCTAGAAAGAAGTTCTTAAAGAAAGCTGATATTAATGTTCTCTTGTTTTAATTATTTCTTCTAATTAATTTTGGATTTTGATTATTTATTTTCTACTTAGCTTAAGACTTATATAATTGAATTAGTAGTTTACTATTTAAAAATCCTAATGTATTATGGATTCTATTATTTATGTATATTTTAATTAGAAATTCTTTTCTATTAAGGATTTTAGTATTCATAGAAACAGGGATGTCTATTTATAATTTTAAATTTCATGCATTTCTCTTGTGCAGCTACTATTTTAGCATTGCAAGTAACCAGCTACTATTTTTGAACTTGCAGGGTAATGCCTTCAGTATAGACAATATACAAAAGCATCAATAGTCAAGATTGCACAAAACTCGACATATGTTCATGGGTTCATCCATAAAGACCTGTTTGGGAGTAGGGTTTGGGCAGTTTTAGCTAACAAACAGCTTACAAAAAATTGGATGGTGAGAAACATAATTGATTTGCCTCCGATGCAGAATTTAAAAGTGAGGTACGACTTAAATGGAACATCAGTTTACTTTGTTATCCACGGTGAGGAAAATCTTATTATCCAAATGCCAGCATCCAACAGCCTATATGGTTTGAAGGTTGATTTCTTATGTGTCATAAACTTGTTTTATATTTACATATAATAAAAAAAAATTGAAAGTAGGGAATCCCCTTTTATTTTGAATTCTTTAGGCTTTAGCTTTTGTGGGTAAAACAAATTTGAAGTAAAGAATCTCTCTTATGTATGCAAAGCTATATTTTATTTCTTAGATATTCATATATAATTTTAACTTGAAGAATAATTCTTACTTTTGGGATATGATAAACTCGTGGTGGCTAGGTTATCATAACTCACTAGTACTTTAATTGTCCAATCTTTAACTATAATCCACATGAATTATCAAATTAGAAATATCATAAACTCTTTGAGGAGTGAAGGATTGATGAACCTCGAGTGTTAAATCTTTTTTAACTCTCTATTAACTGTTTAATAAATCTATCTTTTAAAATTATGAGTAACATCATTGTATTTATAGGAAAAACCTAGCCCTAATTATGGAAAAACCACTTTTCTCCCCAAAAAAATCAAATGTTTTTATTTCAGCATGTCTATTAAAAAAATATACAATTAAATTATTATTTGATTTTTCTATGTCTAGATAACCCCTTTTATAAATTAACTTAATTTATATTACAATCCTTTATGTAAGTCATAATACTAATTAAAATATGATTAGATATATTAAATAACTTAATTTATCATCAACATAATAATTTATTAATATACAATTAAAGGTTAAGTGCAACATCTAGCAATCTATCTTGACCTTTAACATATTGAAAAAATTATTTATGGTTTAACTTATCATTTCAACAACTAGTTTATCAATATAACTAAAAACCAGTTAAACTTATAAGATAAATTTTTTAAAAGGGTAGTTAGACTACAGTGTCAAACACTTTTAGAGTCAATAGTGAAATCTCAGTCATGTAGAGCACACTTAGTTCATTAGTTTGCACTATGTAGTGAGTTAAGTTAATTTTTTTAATATAAAATAATGTCAAGATATTACTAATATATTTTCAAGTAAATTTTTTTTTTAAACCATGTGAGAATTGATCTGATACAACCTGAGAATTTTCTAAACTTATTAAACTTACAAAAAATCATAACAGGCGTAAATTTTGCATTTGTTTGGATAATAAATACCTCTCATATAAAATGAGTATTTGCTATCAAATATGTCAAGTATTAATGGCAACACAAATACTTCTACTTCAGGTGGAGCAAATCCTTTTCACATATAAGAGTGCACATGAGAGATATTAGGAGGTAAAATCAAGTATATAATAGCAATACAATATTTTATAATGAAGTTCCTTTACTTTTATGGATCTAAATTAACATGTTCGTCGTATCACAATAAGACCCATATATGGGTAGTATCCTTGTCTAATTAAAGAGAGACCCCGATAATGTTAAAAAATTGCTTAAAGAATATAGCTAATAGGCATATTTGAGAAAAAATTAAAAATGAAGTCAACTCACCTTTTGGGTTAAAACTTTATTAGAATTTTATCTTCAACATGTGGTTTTTAATATAAAATATTAACATGATTTAAACAAATCATGGGTGAATGATAAATTAATCTCGAAGAATTCCTAGTTGATATGTTTTGTTGAAACTCGAAACTCTCTAAAAGTTTTCATCCCACATAAGAAAAAAATAATCATGGTGTTTATAAAGTGAAAAGTTGAAAAGTTAAAATTGGGCTTCAATGACATCCAAACTTTTAGAGAGATGAGGTCAGAAGCAAAATGAGCTTTGAGCTTAAACCCATATGTATCAACAAAGCTCGTGCCTCAACTAGGTCTAGGTCTTGGTTTATTGTAAAGTAATATGTTGGGTCATGAAAGATTATTTTTTGTAAACAAAAATTTGAACTTGAGTCTAGTTCATGAATAATTACTTCTTCAAACCTGTTATTTTGTCTAGTCCAATCAAGAGTGTTAACAGTCTTTTCCATAAGCATTTTATGTAAATTTGAATAAGTTTTTAGCTAAAAAAATTAGATTTATGACCACCATGCTCATATTTAATTCTTGATTTATAATAGTTAATCTAAGGTTGAATGACAAGAATTAATTCTTTAATATTTTAACTTCCAAAATTTACTATAAAAAATAAGGGTGAATAAAGATTTTGAAACATTTTTTTTTAGATTTTTATACACTTTTTCTCACCTTATATGTTAGTGTTTTCTTCTTTTTCTATGCTTTGATTTTCCTCTAAAATCTAGAGTTCAAGTTATTCATGTTAAAAGATATTTGAGTTACATAATCTCTAGTTTAAAGAACTTGTTTATAATCATATTTAAATCATTATATTATTGTTGAGATCTTAGGACACAAGTGAGAAGTGATGAAGTCTAAATATTCAGCATTGACAAAAACAAAAGTCTCATTTTTTTAAAGTGCATTCAACAAGTAAAAAACCACCATTTAGTTTAATTTAAGCATAATTGATATTATTATTAATAATATTATTATGCATTATAAGATTTTGATTTTATATTAATTGCAAGTTTGACTCTTAATATGATTGCTAGAATTATTTTATTATATTTATGTTGAAATCATGTTAGCATGTTTATAGATTTAAAATTATATGCACTTTAGACTTTTTTTAAAACATTTTTAAATGATTTTGTTATGATAAACTAAATATCATTATTCAATAGTCTAATATATTTACAACTATGAAAACACACAATAATTTTCCATCATCGTATGAAAACGACAATTCTTGAAAATTTAAGATACACAACGTGATGGATATATTAATATCTTAATATATTTTATATGTTAAACAAAATTGTTCAAAAGTAAATAAAAAAATACTACTTTATAAATTTATCAATTAATTTTAACAAAAACTAAAATATATATTGTGCTTTCACTAGGCACCATCTCACAAAATATTATTCATTGTAAGAAAATATATTTGTTTTGCTTTTTTTTAATATATATATATATATATATATATATATATATATAATTTTATCATTTAATATTTGATTTATTTCATGATTTATTGTGGTTTACTTTCTATATGGGTATCTTAGTCTCATAACCTAAGTCATGAATTTAGCGGGTTAATCTGATTGACTCGAGTTGTTTGCTTTATTTTTTTTAGTTTTTATCTTAGTTTCATCTCGATCATATATATATGTGTGTGTGCGCGTGTGTGTCTGTGTGCATGTGTGTGTGTTGATCAATAAACATTGGCTATATTTCAACCTTTTGCAAGTTTTAATGGCCATTTAAATACTATTATATTTTAATACTTATTTAAAAATTAAAAAATATTATATTTAAAATATATATTTTTTAAAAATATTATACACTATAATATTAAATACGACAAAATCTCAGCTACTTACAACACATTTAAAAAAAATAGATTGTTTTTTTAATAAAATTGATGTTTTGTTCCTAGATGACAAGTAACTCTTAAATAATATATTTAATAAAAAAAATTAATAAATTTGATTATTTTTTAAATATATGAAATCTTTTAACTAGTTTACACCAAAAAAAATCATCATGATATAGACGAATTGCCTAAAACAATTTGACATCAAATTAAAGGAGTTGAGTTGATCTATCAAGGTAGCAAATTCATAATTATAAATATATATATATATATATATATATATATATATATATATATATGTGTGTGTGTGTGTGTGTGTGTGTGTGTGTGTGTGTGTGTCATAATTGACTCTTTCCAAGTCCCTAAATTTTTCTTTTCTCTCAAGAAGCTCCCTATTGCTTTGTTATTATTGGTTTCTCTTTTGATATGTTAGTCTCAACAATTCTTTTTTATTTTATTTTTCAAGTAAAGAGCAACGCTCTCTTTCAATGACAAAATAGTTTTAAAAAATGCCGAATGAAGTGCCAGCTAAGCTAATGAAAGTTTTAAAAAGTGTTTAATACATCAAAACCTCGATTAAAGCACGGTTAAATGAGCTTCAAGATCAACCATCAGATCACCATTTGATGATCGAAGCCATTAAATGCATCGAATCATGTCCTATCCAATGGGTCCAAGAATGTTCGGTAATGTAATCCCTGTGAAATGTATTGTAGAGAATCACCAATCATCATTTGTATGTATAATAACCCGCTCTCGCAATGCTTATGTCTGGGATCCATATTTCAGGTCCCTACACAAAAAACACTGCTTAACAAAACTGTCCCGAACAAACCACATCCCATGCTCCCATGAATTGAAATTATACTCTTACCCATGGGACCACATCTTGAGATTTGTGCTTAGTTTAGCTGCACCATTTTTTTTCTTCTGGTTTCTGACTCATAGAAGATTGTGTTTTACTTTTTATTATGAAAAATCTTTTAAATGAAAATTAAATTATTATTTTTATTGTTGTTGTTGTTATTATTATTATTATTGTTATTATTTTATATCACAAAAAACATGACATTGTTATTTTTATATTTAACATTGCAGAGTGCTATCCTAAATACTGAATTAAAAAGGAATATACATGATAATAATTAATTTAAAGAGAAAAAATGACATTATTTCCAATTCTTTCACGACTATGATCATAATTATAATTACTAAAATGATTCAAGCTTCCATATCCGAATTCATTTAACTGTAAAGTAATATGAATAACATGATTTGTATGCTTTTCTTGGACAACTCTCAATTATATTGCATTTAATAATTTTAGATATTTATTTTGTTTTCGTAGATCAAATGATTTTTTTAACATAAAAAATCATTGATAGTAGAGATTTTATTTTAAAAATAAATAAATAATGTGAGGTTTGATCTAATGTGATCCTGTTAACTTAACAACTTTAATAATAACTCAAGTCAACCCGAGTTGATTCACCAAACCAATGATATGAGTCATAAGACCATAATAAGTTCATATAAAATAAATAAAAAAAACAACTTTTTTTTAACAATATTAAATAATGGATTAAAAGAGGGGAAAGTTTACAGTGGGCCTGTTAGATCGGGCACATGGGCTCGGGCTAAAAGAAGTAGGGAAGCGCCGTCCACTTTGGAGCAAACAAGCACCGGCCCTAAGGCCTCCTAAAACAAACCTGCAAGCAGGCTGCCTATCCTGGGAGCAAAAAAAACCTAGCCTGGCCCAAAACAAGGCCTTAGAAAAGAAAGGAATCAAAAAGGGCCTGAGCCCATTACAGAGACTAAATCCAAACAGCTCCCTTCAAAGGCCCAACCTTCCTTCCAGCAGAGCAAGTCTTCAATGTGCATGGCAACTGTAACATGTAATTAAAATGCGAACTGCCAGAACTTAGAAACCCAGCTCAGATCGAAGAAGTATAGATCCTTACGAAGGCCCTCCTCCATTTTGCTAAAATATTCCATCTTTGCTCTTGCGTACTCTGGGATATGGCCATCATAGCTCATCAAGAGCAGTCTGATTTGAATAGCTGCTTCATGAACAAGAATTTCAGCTGGCTTGTGCTGGTCATGATCAAGATAACAATGTAAAAAATAAAGCAAAAAAATAAATAAATTCTAATTAACTCAATATTGAAGATGTTAATGGATGAAACTAAACTACTTCTGTCGTATCAAACACACACTTTCAACTTAATTCACTAGAAATTATTGAAAAAACATATTAGTTTTATTATTTTTTCTAAAATAATATATTTTTAAAACACACTCAAACAGATATACATATCTTCTATCATCAAGATAAATCCTTTTTAGAAAAATGTTACCATGTACCAAGAAATAAGAGTATATACGACACCAAATTAATTAATATTTACATATTTTTCCTTTTTTTAATTACATCACTTTGAAAACAAAAGAGTTATCTTATCACGAAAGTATCTCGTAGGTATACAAACTATAAAGTTTTGATGTGGTGATATTTATAAAATAAAATAATGTTTTTTTTAATTATTATTTTTACAAATTTATTTTTGTTATTAGAACATCAAAATGATATAAAAATACTAAAAAAATTATAAATCAATGCAGAGTGGGTGGTTACAATAAAACAAAGTCAACAACATACAAGGATCAAATGGGATAAAACTCAAAATTAAGTTTGAATGTTGATTGCAATGGGGGGTTATGGTGTGTTTACTTACCATTATCAAAGCACAATATCTCATTTGTCAATGGACAACAGTACAAAATAATTGCTCAAGATTTTAGTGTACGAATTTTGCCAAAAAATACCTGACCGTTTAAGTATATCTTCCATGCTTATTTGATTTGGAAAATCCACCTACAGATTTTGAACAAGATATTTCAAAATTTCCTTACCAGATCATGTTTCCTTGCCAAGAGGGGGAGCGGGTCTGTGGTTTGTAGTAGTTCCGTACTATATTTCCTGTTATATGACAATTTTGTTTTTTTGAAAATAAATCATGTATTGACAGTACATACAAATAACAAAATAATAAGAGACGTACAAGTAATTTATCTATAGTTTATATATTTTTATTTTTTTAATTTTGTTTCCTCAAAATTTTATACAAAAAATAAAATACCATGATTTCTCAAGTATATATCACGAGTTGAAGTGTGTTTCATATATTGGAACATGATACTTTTAAAAATATTCTTTCCTTGAAAATATAATAAAATGATCTTTTTATTTTTAACATCAATATATCAAAAATATATACACATACTAAAAAAATATTAATTTTATATCTTTTCAAACAAAATGTATTTTTAGAACACACTCAAACAAACAAAGTACCTGACCGTTTAAGATACTCTTTTTCAAAATAGTTTTTGTCTAAAAATACATTAATTTTTTGTTTAAAATTATTTCTAATATCAAAATATGAAAATAATTTATTTTTTTATTATTAATTTTTATTAAAAAAGACTCTTGACATTTTTTTTTAAATTTTTTTTGGTGTTTTGTTTATAAAAAAAACAGTGAAAAAATGCTTGGTAAAATTGAAAAAGCTTTTTGAAAATTATTTGGAAATCAATAATCAAGAGTTATAATCTAAGAGAGAAGAGAGTGAGGTAATTGAATTTCATAAGTATAGAGTGAAATACATATTTAGTTATCATTAATATTTTAATCTATATCAATCTTTTATTTTTTCAAATACATAATTAATTATCATTAATATTTTTTATTTATCAACACGTACCCCTTAAAAAGACCCTAAAACCTACTTTTTTTGGTAAGCTAACTATTAGGCATTTTAATGAATATGGAATATATTACTGTTTTTGTTTAAACCCAATAGTGACATTGTAAACAGAAATAATTATAATTAACAATACATCCACAATTACAATAACTAATTAAATTACCATACAATTTACTATATATAAATAGTTAAACGATCAAAATTAGTTCACTTCCACAATGCATAAGCGTACGAGAATTAATATGTGTGTTTTTAATTTTCTTATTTCCTCTGTATTTTATACCATACCATGATTTCTCAAACACACTTCACGAGTTGCATGCAAATGGGGTGTTTGACACTCCGTTTCAAAAGTGTTTTTTTTTTAAAAAAAAATTATTTTTATTTTTTACTTTAAATTAAAAATTTGTGGTGTTTTTAGATCATTTTCATGTATTGATGTCAAAAATGATTTTAAAAAAAAATATATTATTTTAATACATTTCTGAACGAAAAATACTTTCCAAAACATCTTCAACCACATTCCTAGGTCGTGCATTAACCGGACACACACATATATATATATATATATATCTGAGTTCATGCAAATGAAAATATCTATAGGCGTGCAATTAGAATTGCAAATTTCTCACAAAACTCGGGGATAGTTTTGTCATTTTCTGTTGGATTTAGAGTATTCCAAATAGGTGCATTCATAAAAAATATATATTTTATATGGTTTTTTTTCTAAAATTTTAATCACTAATTAATTGATATTATAAGAAACATACAATTTTCTGTGTGTCAATGAGTTATCTAATTTATCTGTCAAGCGAAGTTATATTTTATGATACTGCTATTTATTAATAAAAAATATTATCTGATAGAAGTATAAAAAAGTCGTAAGTGATAGTATAAAAAAAATTAAAGGTTTTATGACATATTACAAGCCTTAAATTGGTTTTGAACACGCAACACTAATGTTTTGGCTTACCCATGAAGCCATTGGTCTGTGTTGCACCCCAAAAAAATTGTGAATGCGGCATCGTGACGACTCTTCCCCGTGAGCGGGGGATTAAATGTGGAAGGGTTCTCTATTTTCGTAAAAAAGGGAGTCGCCACCTAGTATTATGGTTACTAGGAAACCTAAAACTGGTCTTTCAGAGATTCTAGAGTAAGGGACTGGTTGCGTAAAGGGAAGGTTTTAGCACCCCTAGTACGCCCTACCTAAGGTAAGCTGCTTGACGTTTGGCTTGTTTATGATTTGATCTGTCAAAACAATATGTAAAA
Organism: Salix caprea; assembly: GCA_964035475.1. Taxonomy (NCBI): domain Eukaryota; kingdom Viridiplantae; phylum Streptophyta; class Magnoliopsida; order Malpighiales; family Salicaceae; genus Salix; species Salix caprea. The sequence goes on from OZ037743.1 coordinate 2,340,287, forward strand.
TAAATGGTAAATGGGATATTATGCCGCCGAATATTTTGGATATCAATCCCTTAGGATTTATTTACCCAAATACTAACAGTGAATAATAGCATATTATTCCCGTCGAATATTTTGGGTATTAACCCCTTAGGATTTATTTACCCAAATACCAACAGTGAATAATAGCATATCATTCCCGTCGAATATTTTGGATATTAACCCCTTTAGGATTTATTTATCCAAATACCAACAGTGAATAATAGCATATCAATCCCGTCGAATATTTTGGATATTAACCCCTTTATGATTTATTTATCCAAATACCAACAGTGAATAATAGTATATCATTCCCGTCGAATATTTTGGATATTAACCCCTTTAGGATTTATTTATCCAAATACCAACAGTGAATAATAGTATATCATTCCCGTCGAATATTTTGGATATTAACCCCTTTAGGATTTATTTACCCAAATACCGACAATGAATAATAAATTCCCCAAAAAAATAAGATTTTTATATTTTTTTGAATATTGGCCAATACCCTTTGGATTTTACAAACTTGTTGTAAAATCTCAAAATGCAAGAAATGATTTTTTCTTTTGCGAAATCCATGCTAAAACTCATTTTTCTTCAAAAACCCAAGATAATATATATTTTGAAAACGAAAGAAAGATTTTTAAAATATGCTAGTGTATTGGCCGTATGCAAGAAAATAACACATTTTTTCTTTAATAAAAAAATATTTTTTGGAAAATTTATATATTTTTATATATTTTAATATATATTTTATATTATTTCTATATTTATATATAGGGAGTGGGCTGGCTGCCCAGCCCTGATGGGGCTGGGCTGCCAGCCTGCTCAAGTGGGAGGGGGCGGGCTCGCGGCCCGCCCAGATGGGACTGGGCTTGCAGCCCGCCCAGATGGGGCTGGGCTGCCAGCCCGCCTATGGGGCTGGGCCGCCAGCCCGCCTATGGGGCTGGGCCGTCAGACTGGCTGAAAGCCCGTCTTTCTCTCGGGCTGGACTTCCAGCCAAGACGGGCTGGAAGCCCAGTCCCTTTAGTGGTCGGGCCGGGTGCCAAACCCGGCCCAACCTGACCCGACCCGGGGAGTGAACGAATTCACTCCCCCCGCATGCAAAAACGAGGAAGATGTACAGTGATGCACCAAATTTTCGAGTGTGATGAAAGGCTTACCTGTTAACACCTTTGGGTAGAGGACTCCGAGGTGGTTCTTTTGGTCGTGGTGGCGCCGGAGATGGTGGCCTGTGGTGGCCGGAATGGGCGTCGGAAGTGACGGGTCTGTATGACTGTCGTCGGGGCTGCTCTGTTCTCTTCACCGGAGAAGGTGGCTGAGCTACTGGGGTTGATGGAGGAGACGAAAGGGATGCCTAGGTGGTGCTGAGGCTGGTCGACGGTGATGGTGATTGGCTGGCCGAGAGGGAGAGAGAGAGCGCGCTTCGGGTCTGTATATTAGAGAGAGAGAGAAGAGAAAAAATGGAAAATGAAAGCAGAGAGGGAGAGTGAAGGAGAACAGACGCGAGGGAAAAGAAGAATGCAATAATTCACGTGTCTTTTCCTTGTCTTCTCTCAGTTTTTCCTCTTTTTTTCCTCATCCCTTGCCTCACCGTGCCAGCTTCTATTTATAGCCAGAGCCACCCCAACGTTTGGCCGAGATCACGTTTGAATGCAGTATCAAAACTGCTAAGCAATTTGATAGAATTTAGAGGAGAATCAGGAAGACAGGGAGGAGAATCAGGAAATTGATTTTGATGGGGCTAAAATTGGGAAGAAAATCACGATTGCTAGGAAGGAAAATTGAAATCATGATCTGTGAAAATTCAATGCAATGCAACGGAACAATGCATGTTTATTTTTAAAATGCAGATTTCAACTTTTTTAGGAAGGAAAAAAATGATTTGGTCCTTTAAAAATTCTTTAAAACTTGATTTTATGCAATTAACCCATCAAAAATTCAATCTCAACCTTAGCTTTGCGCGATCTCCTTATCTGGTCCTTGGTTTCTGATTTTCGCGATTTAACCCTCAATCGGCCATTAAACTCCAAATTGCTCGATTTCGCCCTTGAACCCAAAATCTATTTTTGAAATACTTTTTTTTCGAAACATAAAAAAATAAAGAGTCAAAAATTGGATAGCAACAGATGCCCCCTCTTTACAATGCTTACGACTAAAGTCTTGTAAAAGACTTTAAATAGTAAGTGTTGTAAAGAAAAACAGAATGGAAGATATGGGTCTCGTTTTTCTGGGTGACCTACCCAAGCTAGATATGAAGGGTCTCATTTTTCTGGGTGACCGACCCGGTTAGTGGTTAGAAAGGTCTCATTTTTCTGGGTGAACGACTCGGTTAGTGGGTGACCGACCCGGTTAGTGGTTAGAAGGGTCTCATTTTTCTGGGTGACCGACCCGGCTAAAAAGGTCTCATTATAACGGGTGACTGGCCCGGCTAGCGTGGTCTCATTTTCCTGGGTGACCGACCCGTGGTCTCATTTTTCTGGGTGATCGACCCGGCTAGCATGGTCTCATTTTTCTGGGTGACCGACCCGGCTAGCATGGCCTCATTTTCTGGGTGACCGACCCGTGGTCTCATTTTTCTGGGTGACCGACCCGGCTAGCATGGTCTCATTTTTCTGGGTGACCTACCCGTGGTCTCATTTTTCTGGGTGACCGACCTGGCTAGCATGGTCTCATTTTTCTGGGTGACCGACCCGGCTAGCATGGTCTCATTTTTCTAGGTGACCGACCCGGCTAGCATGGTCTCATTTTTCTGGGTGACCGACCCGTGGTCTCATTTTTCTGGGTGACCGACCCGGCTAGCATGGTCTTATTTTTCTGGGTGACTGACCCGTGGTCTCATTTTTCTGGGTGACCGACCCGGCTAGCATGGTCTCATTTTCCTGGGTGACTGACCCGTCTCGAGCAACATCGATCTTCAATTCATCAACGATCTTCAATTCATCTTCCGTGATTTTGCTGACCTGAGATTCTGCTTCTCCATATTTTCCAAAACTCGAAATAACATCAGCTTTCGCCACACCTTTCCTGTCAGGTTAGTGTTATGACAATAATATGCATGTTTTTGTTACCTCTTTAGAAACATAGGCCCCCCCTGTCCGTTGTGGTCTTCCTTCATAGGATATGTTTCTCGTGCTATACTTTCATGCTGGGTGAAGAGACTTTTGTTCCACATAGGGCCCTTTTTAGCTCCATTGAAATTTCCTTTTTATTGATGTCCAAAAACTCAAACCGATATACTTTGAAGAATTTTTCAAAACATGGCTTTGTTTATGCAAATTGACACTTTTAAATGCAATTTTTTTTTGCCCCCGGTGTGGTGCACAAGATATGTCAAAAAATAAAATAAATGATAAAACATAAATAAATATTATAAAATCATGTGCTTTGAATTTTTTTTTTCTTGTAACGAGAATTCATGGCCGAATTTTATCATATTGAAGAAGGTTATAAAATATCAGGCATAATATCTCTTTACAGAGTCGGAATTCACAGGCCTGACTAGATCTTCTCCATCCATTCTAGATAATAGCAAAGCTCCTCCCGAGAATGACTTCTTCACCACATAAGGGCCTTCATAGTTTGGGGCCCATTTACTCTGATCTTGCCCTGGTACAAACAATATCTTCTTCAATACCAAATCGCCTTCTTGGAATTTTCGAGGTCGAACTTTCTTATCATATGATTTGGCCATCCTTCTTTGGTATAATTGATGATGATAGATTGCAGCTAACCTCTTTTCGCTGATCAAATTCAATTGTTCATATCTGACCTTTGCCCATTCTGCTTCATCTAGTTCAGAGTCTATCAATACTCTTAATGATGGGATTTCTACCTCTAAAGGCATTACTGCCTCCATCCCATACACCAACATGTACGGAGTGGCTCCTGTTGACGTCCGAACTGCGGTACGGTATGCATGAAGAGCAAATGGCAACATCTCATGCCAGTCCTTATAGGTGACTACCATTTTCTGAACAATCTTCTTGACATTCTTATTAGCAGCTTCTACAGCACCATTCATCTTTGGTCTATAAGGAGAGGAATTTGAATGCTTGATCTTCCATTTAGCACAGAGTTCTGTTATTAACTTCCCATTGAAGTTCTGTGCATTATCAGTTATAATCTTTTCTGGTGGTCCGTACCGACATATCAAATCTCTCTCAACAAACTTCTTTACCACTTTTTACGTTACATGAGCAAATGACCCGGCCTCTACCCATTTTGTAAAGTAGTCGATTGCCACGAGAATGAACCTATGACCATTGCTGGCTTTTGGGTTGATAGGTCCAATCACATCGATTCCCCACATCGCAAAAGGCCATGGAGATAACAAGTTAAATAGAGGGGTCGGAGGGGCATTCATTTTGTCACCGTAAATCTGACACTTATGACACTTGCGGACATAGTCAATGCAATCCTTCTCTAATGTCATCCAGAAGTAACCAACTCTTTGTATCTTTCTAGCCATCATATGTCCACTAGCATGGGTTGAGCAGATCCCTTCATGGACTTCTAGCAACGCGTTTCTGGCTTCAACTCCATCTAGGCATCTTAGCAAAGTCTCGTCAGATGACCTCTTATACAAAACTTCTCCATCAAGATAAAAATCCATTGCCAGTCTCCTCAAAGTCTTCTTTTCGATGTTGGATGCCCCCATGGGATAAGCCTGATTTTGGATGAAGTTCTTGATATCGTAGTACCAAGGGTTTCCATCTATTTCTCCTTCAACTGAGCAACAATGAGCTGGGTTATTTCTGATGTCAATGTGTATTGGCTGTAAGCTTTGCCCGAAGTCTATTCTAGCCATAGAAGCTAGTGTAGCCAAGGCATCTGCAAACTGATTTCCTTCCCTACCTAGATGTGTGAACTCTATTTCCTCAAATTCTTCAGCTAGTTTAGACAGGTATTCTTGGTAGGGTATTATCTTTTCTTCTTTGGTTTGCCATTCCCCTTTTACCTGACAAATAATTAGCATTGAGTCCCCATACACATCTATCTTCTTTACGTTCAACTCCAACGCAGTCTCCAAACCCAGAATGCAGGCCTCATACTCGGCTGTGTTGTTAGTGCAACCGAATTGCAATTTAGTTGAAACTGGATATTGTTTCTTGTCAGGAGATATTATCACTGCCCCTGCTCCGTTACCACATACATTCACAGCACCATCAAAGTACATAGTCCACCATCCTAGTTTTCCTTCCTCAACTGAAAACACATCTTCATCAGGAAAATCAAAGTCTAACGGCTCATAATCTTCCATAGCATGGTCTGCCAGGTGATCAGCAATAACACTCCCTTTTACAGCTTTCCTTGTCATGTACACTATGTCATACTCGGATAGCAGAACTTGCCACCTGGCAATTCGGCTGGATAAGTAGGGCTTTTCACAGATGTACTTTAACGGGTCTAATTTGGAAATTAACCATGTGGTATGGTACAACATATACTGTCGCAACCTTTTTGCAGCCCATGCTAGCGCGCAACACAACTTCTCAATCATAGTATACCTAGACTCACACTCCATGAACTTCTTGCTTAGGTAATAAATGGCCCTTTCCTTCCTCCCGGATTCATCCTATTGTCCAAGCACACATCCCATCGCTGTTCCCGTCACTGTTAAGTATAAAATCAACGGCCTTTTTGGTACAGGAGGGACAAGTAGAGGTGGTTTTAGCAAGTACTGCTTGATTTTCTCAAAAGCCTCTTCACATTCCGCGTTCCAAATCCCAGGATTCTTCTTTCTTAACAAACGAAAGATTGGGTCACAGGTTGTGGTTAATTGGGATATGAATCGAGCAATGTAATTTAACCTTCCTAAAAACCCTCTCACTTCTCTTTCAGTCTTCGGAGCTGGCATGGCTTGAATAGCCTTTACTTTTTCAGGATCCACTTCTATTCCTTCGTCACTCACCACGAATCCTAACAACTTCCTAGATTTCAACCCAAACGAACACTTTGCAGGGTTAAGCCTCAACTTATATTTCCTTAACCTTTCAAATAATTTCCTCAATACTTGGACATGATTCTCTCCTTCTCCGGATTTAGCGATCATGTCATCCACGTATACTTCAATCTCCTTGTGCATCATATCGTAAAATAAAGTCACCATAGCCCTTTGGTAAGTGGCACCAGCATTCTTTAACTCAAATGGCATGACTTTATAGCAGAACGTTCCCCATGGTGTAACAAATGTCGTCTTCTCCTTATCTTCTTGCGCCATTTTTATCTGATTATAGCCTGAGAAACCATCCATAAAGGAATATATGGAGCTACGAGCTGCATTGTCAACTAACATGTCTATATGTGGTAGAGGAAAATTATCTTTAGGGCTAGCACGATTTAAATCCCTAAAGTCCACACAGACTCGAATTTTGCCCTCCTTTTTGGGTACCACTACTATGTTGGACACCCACTGCGGATACTTGACCACCTCTAGGAAACCAGCGTTCCATTGTTTTTCAATTTCCGCCTTTACTTTGATCAAAACTTCTGGATGTGTTCTTCTTAGCTTTTGCTTAATCGGTCTGCAACCTTCTTCCAATGGTACCCTATGTACTACGATATTTGTATCTAAACCAGGCATATCCTCATAAGACCAAGCAAAAACATCCACATAATCTCGAAGCAATGCAATCAAGTCTTCTCTTTCCTTCTGTGTGACCAAAGTTCCTATCTTGAGCTCTCTCTGGCTTTCTTCAGTACCCACATTTATGGTTTCAAGTTCCTCCTTAGCGGGCTTCCAAACCTGTTCGTGTTGTTCTATTAATCTCGTGAATTCCCTAATGTTATTTTCATCCCCTTCTTCCTCTTCTACAGCTATTACGTGTTCTTTAAAATTCGGCCATTCATTCTTAGTGTAAAGTGCAAGTGGTGTTGTGGAAGTTCCGCTTTCAGGGTTCCTGAAAGCGGAAAATGAGTGTAAATGCACAAAACAAAATAGAAAGAGAGATGAACTAAAAATGCATGATCTTATAAAAAAAATTCGGTTCACAACAAAAACAAAGATAAAACTCGATTGGCCTGTTGGGCCTTAAAACAAAACAAAAACAACAAAACAAACATTGCTCATTACATTCTGAAAACCAATGGAGCTTCTTGGGTCACCCAATTCTGGAACTTCTCTCCCTGGGCTAGCTTCCGAATACAAGCAGAGGTCGTAGCTTCCTCCAGAGCATAGATGGTTAACTGTGGTAGCTCTTCATCCCTTTTTTCTGACTGAGTCTTCTTGATAATGCCCTTGACTTCCTCCTCTTCCACAATATTTATGCTCATAGATGACAGCTTCTGAAGAGAGCTTTCATGTCCTGGATCAGGTTGTATGACATATGCTGCCTTTGGGAATGAGACCCTGATCGGAGGAATAACTAAATTTTCTTCTTCAGGCTTCCTTCCTTCAATCCTCTCCATTCTCTTCTCCCTTCTTGCCACAGCAGACCGCTGGTAATCCTCCTTTCTAGGCTTATACCCCAGACCAAACCTTTGTTCTGCAGCCTTCAACTTTGTTATACCACTCCACTCGACCTTCCTTTTTCTTGCGCCAAATCGGGCAGGAATCTTGTGCTTTAAAAGGCTTTTAGTGGCCATTTTAGTAGCCTCTGAGATCCCTGGTTTCCTTCTTATAGTATTCTCAGGCACCCACTCAGTATTCACAACCTCGAACGCATGCAGGTTTCCATCCACACAATCTTCAGCTTCAATGAAAGGGACCGCCACATTTTTCATCATCGATATAGTTTCTTCGGCCTTAACGGTAACCAGAACACCATCGGCAATGTACTTCAAACATTGATGCAGTGAGGAGGTAACCACTCCTGCAGCATGTATCCATGGTCTTCCTAATAACATGCTATAGGAAGGGTGGATGTCCATCACCTGAAGGGTCACCAAAAAGACTTTTGGACCTATAGCTAGTTCAACTTCGATCGACCCTAACACTTGCCTTGGTGAACCATCATATGCTCTAGCCATTATCACACTTGGCTGCATATGGGAAGGATCTACTGGCATCTCATTCAATGTATGTCTTGGCAACACATTAAGAGCTGAGCCATTGTCAATAAGAACTTTACCAATGAGGCAATCCTTGCATCGGACTGTGATATACAGAGGTTTGTTGTGGCCTGTTCCTTCAGCGTCAAGTTCATCCTCAGTGAAATACAGGTATTTTGAAGCGTGAATCCTCCCTACTAGATGCTCCATAGTCCTTTGCTCGATATCTTGAGGTACATAAGCCTCATTCAGTACCTTCTGTAAAGCATTACGATGCGGCTCAGAACTGAGTATTAAAGACATGATGGAGATCTTGGCAGGGGTCTTTTTCAACTGGTCCACCACACAGTACTCACTATGCTTCATCAGCTTCAAGAACTCATTCGTTTCCTCCTCTGTCACGGGTTTGTTTACCTCCAACTCTTTTTCGAAGCCCATTACCTCTTTACCCTTAGCCTTTCTTTGTTTTTCCAGCTCCTCGGGCGTAAAACAACGACCGCTCCGGGTCAAACCATCTATCTCGGCTTGGAAAAAAGGAGCTTCATCATTTGAGGTAGCAACATAATTTCCTGGCGCTGCCCTATAGTCTGCCCCCTTTGCATATGAGGGCTTATATAAAACCAACCTCGAGAGCCCACTAGCTGTTGATTGGATCTTACATGTAAACCCCGGGAAATAAATGTAAGTGTTAAATTAAAAGAGAAATAAAATAAGTTGAGGGGAGGGTGAAATTGAAATAAATGTAAAGATTATGACTTATAATATAAGAAGAGAACATGTGGGGTAAAAAGTAGCATTTAAAGGAGATGGGGGGCCTAAGTGCAATAAGAGAAATTGAGGAGTATAAATACCTTTTTTTTTCTCATTTCCAGCAACATGAGACGGGAGAGAGAGAAGTTAGAGAGATGTTAGAGAGAAAAAGATTAGAAGGGGCGGTGCTCCGATATCCATATCTCGGTCGGACACCGTTGCATCGGTCTGAGTTTTGGGTATGTTGTGCACCTAACTGTGGTCTTTAATCTGACCGGAGGGATTGTCAAGAACTAAAGCCTTTTGAGAAATACGATCATCTGAATATTTCTGGAAACCCCCCTCAAACCCGTCAGAGTCGCCGACCAGTTTCTCCTCTTTCCACCGTTGGATTACACTGAGTTTTTGGTATGTTGTGTTTCTATATAGGATCTACAATGTGACCGTAGAGATGAGCAATATGGTCATCCAAGTGAGAGATATTGATGTTTGAATGCGTTCTGGAATTTGTTGATACACACCTCAACTAGTCTCAGCCGCCAGCTTTCGTTTTCATCTATCTACCGTTGGATCAAGGTGATTCTTTCTTTGTTGTGTGCGCACATAGAGTGACTACATCCTGACCGGAAGGATTTTCCTATTTCTACTCCGGTGGAGTTTTGCATTGTTTTGAAAAAACCCTGCAAAATCTGCTTCTCCGGCCAGTCAGAGCCGCCGGCTGGTTTCTCATCAGTTTACCGTTGGATCAAGCTGAAATTTGGGTATGTGGTGCGTATGAGTGTTATTCATGTGCTGAACGGTGGAGATGAGAATGGTACACTTCAGCAAGGAGATATTGATGCTTAACAGTAGCTCTCCAGTTTAAGGTCAGTCTCCGGTTTAACTCCGATCTTGGTAGATCCAACCGTTGAAATACCCTGAAAATTGAATATGTTTTATATAATGGGTTTTTCTACATATTAACCGTTGGTATTTGATAATTGTCGAGTTAATTGTGATTTATTGCTATTACAATTACTGCTGAGTGGTGTCTTGACAGCAGATTTGTTTGTGTCCTTATATGGGTTCAATGTGTGTTTTCGGTTGGAATTTTGTTGAGGGATTATGTGTTGAAATTTATGATTTCAATGGGTGATTTTGTTGGGATTTTGTTGATGGATTATATGCTGAAATTTATGGGTTCAATGTGTGTTTTCGGTTGGAATTTTGTTGAGGGATTATGTGTTGAAATTTATGATTTCAATGTGTGATTTTGTTGGGATTTTGTTGATGGATTATATGCTGAAATTTATGGGTTCAAATGTGTGTTTTCGGTTGGAATTTTGTTGAGGGATTATGTGTTGAAATTTATGATTTCAATGTGTGATTTTGTTGGGATTTTGTTGATGGATTATATGCTGAAATTTATGGGTTCAATGTGTGTTTTCGGTTGGAATTTTGTTGAGGGATTATGTGTTGAAATTTATGATTTCAATGTGTGATTTTGTTGGGATTTTGTTGATGGATTATATGCTGAAATTTATGGGTTCAATGTGTGTTTTCGGTTGGAATTTTGTTGAGGGATTATGTGTTGAAATTTATGATTTCAATGTGTGATTTTGTTGGGATTTTGTTGATGGATTATATGCTGAAATTTATGGGTTCAATGTGTGTTTTCGGTTGGAATTTTGTTGAGGGATTATGTGTTGAAATTTATGATTTCAATGTGTGATTTTGTTGGGATTTTGTTGATGGATTATATGCTGAAATTTATGGTTACAATGTGTGGTTTGTTGGGATTTTATTGAATGATTATGTGCTGAAATTTATGGGTTCAATGTGTGTTTTCGGTTGGAATTTTGTTGAGGGATTATGTGTTGAAATTTATGGTTTCAATGTGTGATTTTGTTGAAATAAGTATGGTGACGAATGTGAAATTGAAAATAGAAATATACTGATTTTATGGACAGTGATGTCGCAGGCGGTGCAGTCGGGATTGAACCATCGTCCAGACAAGAACAACCCAGAAGTAGAGCAGGTAGGTGAATTACACCTCTCTTTTTATACGACACGTAAGAAGTATTTTAAGTTGAATATTATTCGAATGTGATAGAGTTTATATTAGATTGTTGAATGCTTAAATGTGAATAATCGATTGATTAGAGTTTATATTAGATTGTTGAATGCTTAAATGTGAATAATCGATTGATTAGAGTTTATATTAGATTGTTGAATGCTTAAATGTGAATGAATGATTGATTAGCTTCGGCTAATGGCATCCAAATGGATGGCCGGCATGAATGATTGATTAGCTTCGGCTAATGGCATCCCAATGGATGACCGGCATGAATGATTGATTAGCTTCGGCTAATGGCATCCGAAGGGATGGCCGGGACGAATGATTGATTAGCTTCGGCTAATGGCATCCCAATGGATGACCGGCATGAATGATTGATTAGCTTCGGCTAATGGCATCCGAATGGATGACCGGGATGAATGATTGATTAGCTTCGGCTAATGGCATCCGAATGGATGGCCGGCATGAATGATTGATTAGCTTCGGCTAATGGCATCCGAATGGATGACCGGAATGAATGATTGACTATCTTTGGCTAATGACATTTGAAAAGGATGACCGGGGTGAATGAACGATTAACCTCAAGAGGATAGACGGGTTATTAATTTTGGTTGTGTTGAGAACGATGTTTAAGATTTTGTAGACCCAGGATGATTGGAACTGTTATGGTTTGATCTGTTACTATTTGACCTGTTACTGTTAAATTGATGCATTTATATGCATTACAAGCTATTTGTACCAAGTACATGAAGAAATTATAAATGTTAATGCCTCCTGTAACTGCCAGACCGTTTAGTTACCATTATAATTATCATTAAGTAATTACATTTTCTTAAATGTTTTGTATTGCTGTAGGGACGTCACATCCACGAGATGTCTAAGGAACCCGATACACGGGAATCTACTTTTGCAAGGAACCATGTAGATGCATTCTAAATCACAATGTATTTTGTGTGAATCAATGTACTGAACACATAATTTTTATTAGATCTTTTTGTGTAAATTCGTAATGGCTATTAGTAGTATAGGAATGAAACCTCATGTCCATGTATGTATATTTTTAATATGAATTTCTAATTATGCAACCATAATACTACATGTTTATGTAAGATCCACTTTTAATGAAATGTTGATTGTATGGATGGTAATCTGATGATGTGAGGTAATCAGGTTCGCTGATTTCCGGTACCATATGTGTTAGATATACATATAAAAAAAAAAAAAAAAAAAACCGGGTCGTTACAGTTGGTATCAGAGCACCTGGTCTTGATCCTGGGGTTCAATGATAATGGCATTGTTATGATGATTTTGAAAGGTATTATAGGATGGTTCGAACCAGACAGTAAGCTAGGACTGACCCAACCCTTACATGAGGAAGGGGGGTCGAGTTTACAATATGACTGTATGAAGCGGATTCTGTGGTAGATATTACATTTTATATACCCGCGATATTGGTTCATTCCGAGAGAAGAGAACCAACAGGAGGTCAGGAAAATTCTACTTCTCGACGGGTAGATATGCCTCTAACGGAGGCATTTGAAGGCGAGCGACAAATCAATATATCTCCCTAGTAGCGCCGATGGTTGCGCTGAACATATTTTTAGATTGTGCTTTCATGGAATATATGGTACAGGCTTGGCGGTAAGGATGGCTGCAGGTGCTTCCAGTGTAGCTTCTAGATTAGAGAGGGTCGTTATAATAGTACAATGGGCAAAAGATATATAGGAAATGGGTTGTGAAATATTCTCAAGAGAGGAGGATTCAGGATTTAACACCTTTTGCCTCCACCTATCTTCCACGAAGCACCACAGAGTAGATGTATTTAGTGATGGACTAAGACAATAACTGAGAATGATAATGATAGCTATGCAACTTCATTCTGTGCGGGATTTGGTAAGGCTGCTCAGGGTATGGAAAGTGTCAGAGGTGTGAGCAAAGAAACCCAAGGGATTGTTCTACGATGCCAGGAAGATGCTACATCAGCAAAGAAGAAGGACATCGATGGAAAGAGTGCCCACATATGGGTAGAGGTTGTTATTATTGTGGGTACATGAGTCATCAGAAGAAGTATTATCCTCATAGGGCTAACAAGGGAAACCAAAGTCACAGGACCGATGTTGGGAGTTAGCAACAGACAGATTATGGTTGATCGACCTGCTAGACTTACCTCGTCAGGGATAAGTGTTACTCGAGGGAGGTCCAGGTTTCAAGAGGGAAGATTTCAAGGTCAGGAATATCATATGACTCAAGAGGATGTGGGAGTTATGCCTGATGTTGTGACAGGTGCTGTAATATTCCACATTGGCAGGTGAGGGAGGGGTAGCTGGCCTATTTAAGAGTGCTGGTTGCTAACTTTTCATACGCGTTTTGGGGCGTCGAGCCCAGAAGTGGGCTCGCGTCACCAGGAACAAAACCATGAGGGCGGTAAGGCCCAAAACGGACAATATATTACAGGTTGGGCCGGGCTGTTACAGGTAAAATACAGTTAAATACAATGCAAGATTATACTTTAATTGATTCTGGGGCTAGTCATCCATTTGTATTATGTAGAATTGTGGAATGATTGCATGTGGTGCCTCACAAGTTGCGAATAGGGTGACAATTAGTACCCCTTTAGAAGAAAGCATGAACACTGATGATATCTATAGAGGAGTGAAACTGTATATTAAAGGGTTGGGATTGAATGTAGACCTTATGTCATTAGAATTATATGACTTTGACTTGATTTTTGGGCATGGATTGGTTAAGCAAACATAAGGTACAAGTGGATTGTTTTACCAAAACAGTGACTCTCCAGGGGGTAGGAAATAAGAATGTTGTATTTAAAGGAGAGAGAAAATTTCTTCCAAACTGTATGATTTCAGTCTTGAGGGCTAGAAGGTTAATGAGGAAGGGTTGTCCTGTTTGGTTAACTCATGTAATAAAAAAAAAAAAACAAGTATCCACTTCCACGAATAGATGAATTGTTTGATCAGTTAAAGGGTGCTAAGGTATCTCTAAGATAGATTTAAGGTCGGGGTATCATCAATTGAGAATTAAAGAACAAGATATTTAGAGGACAACATTCAGAACCCGTTATGGACATTACGAGTTCTTAGTGATGCCTTTTGGGTTGACCAATGCACCAGCGATGTTCATAGATTTGATGAATCGAGTATTTCCGCCTTACTTGGATCAGTACATGGTGGAATTTATCAATGACATCTTGGTATATTCTAGTTCATATTCAGAGCATGAACAACATTTGGGGGTCGTGTTACGGACTTTGAGGGAGAATAAATTGTATGCAAAGCTACATAAGTATGAGTTTTGGCTCAAGGAAGTGGTATTTTTGGGCCATGTGATTTCTGCAGAAGGAATATTCGTGGATCCAAAGAAGGTAGAGGTTGTGTTAAAATGTGAGAGGCCTACTAATGTGATAGAAATTTGAAGTTTCTTGGGTCTCGCAGGATATTACCGGAGGTTTATGGAGGGGTTCTCCACCGTAGCACCACCTTTGACCAGACTAACTCGCAAATAAGTCAAATTTGTTTGGTCAGAGGAGTGTGAAGGGAGTTTTCAAGAACTAAAGAAAAGGCTCTTCTGCTCCTGTGTTGGCCCTTCCATCGGGAACAGAAGGGTTTGCGGTATATAGCGATGTTTCAAAAACAGGTCTGGGATGTGTACTGATGCAACATGATTGTGTAATTGCTTATGTATCCAGACAATTAAAGCCACAAGAGGAGAATTATCCAGTTTATGACTTGGAACTTGCAACGGTAGTGTTTGCCCTAAGAATATGGAGACAATTTTTGTATGGGTCACAACTGCAAATCTTCTCAGATCATAAGAGTTTGGAATATTTGATGTCGCAGAAAGAGTTAAACATGCGCCAAAGAAGATGGGTGAAGTTAATAAAAGATTATGATTGTGTGATTGACTATCATCCTGGTAAGGCTAACATTGTAGCAAACGCTTTAAATAGAAAGGGTAAAGTAATTATGAATAACATAGAAATTAAGAGACAAGGAAGTATGGTAGAAATGAGAAAAATGGGTTTGTGGCTAAGTCTCGGTTTTGAAGGGTCATTGTTAGCCAGTTAAAAATCCGATCTGTACTTCGAGATAAAGTTTTGGAGGCTTAACAATTAATGAGAAGGTAAGGAAGGTCAAAGGGAATGTGAACCAGGGTATAAAAAAGTCTTTTCAGGTGTTATCTGATGGACTAATAGCTATGGGAAAACGAATTTATTTGCCCAATAATGAGATCTTTAAAGATGAGGTATTGAGAGAAGCTCATGAATTCCGTTTTGCTACCATCCTGGAAGTACAACGAGGTATAGGGATTTAAGGGAATATTATTGGGGGTCAAATATGAAGAGAGAAATAGCAGAAATTGTGTCGAATTGTGGGATTTGTCAACAAGTGAAGATAGAACACCAGAAACCTACAGGGAAGTTGCAGCTGTTATCAGTTTCCAGAATGGAAATGGGAGGATATCTCTTTGGATTTTGTGATAGGATTACCCAAGGGAAAGAAAGGTAATGATGCCATATGGGTTATTATGGATCGACTAACAAAGTCTTTTGTTTTTGCCTATGAGAATGACAGACTCAATGGATAAACTTGCAAAATTGTACATAAATGAAGTGGTCAAACTCCATGGGGTACCAGTATCGATTGTCTTTGACCGGGATCCAAGGTTCACATCGAGACTATGGCCTAGTTCATAATGGGTTTTCGGAACAAAGTTAAATCTAAACATGGCATTTCATCCACAGACGGATGGGCAGTCGGAGAGAACCATTCAAACTCTTGAGGATCTTTTAAGGTCTTGTGTACTGGAAATCGGTGGAAATTGGGAAGATCACTTCCCATTGGTAAAATTTACTTGTAATAGTAGTTATCAAACTACTATTGGTATGGCTCCATTTGAAGCATTGTATGGGCGGAAGTGTCGTACCTCAATTTGTTGGGATGAAATAGGGCAAAGGAAGCTGTGAGGACCCGAAATGGTACAACAGGCAATTGACAGGGTACAGGTGATTAGAAAGAGGATTTAACCATGGAAATTAAGCCCATCAAGATTTTAGATCGGGATGTAATGATACTAAGGAATAAGAGAGTTACATTGGTGAGAGTATTATGGAGAAACTCACAAATAGAGGAAGAAACGTGGAAAAGAGAGTATGAGATAGAATAAGTATTTGCATTTATTACCTGAAATAGGTACTTAATTTAATTTCGAGGACGAAATTTCTAATAGGAGGGGAGAATGTAAACCCCGGGAAATAAATGTAAGTGTTAAATTAAAAGAGAAATAAAATAAGTTGAGGGGAGGGTGAAATTGAAATAAATGTAAAGATTATGACTTATAATATAAGAAGAGAACATGTGGGGTAAAAAGTAGCATTTAAAGGAGATGGGGGGCCTAAGTGCAATAAGAGAAATTGAGGAGTATAAATACCTTTTTTTTTTCTCATTTCCAGCAACATGAGATGGGAGAGAGAGAAGTTAGAGAGATGTTAGAGAGAAAAAGATTAGAAGGGGCGGTGCTCCGACATCCATATCTCGGCCGGACACCGTTGCATCGGTCTGAGTTTTGGGTATGTTGTGCACCTAACTGTGGTCTTTAATCTGACCGGAGGGATTGTCAAGAACTAAAGCCGTTTGAGAAATACGATCATCTGAATATTTCTGGAAACCCCCCTCAAACCCGTCAGAGTCGCCGACCAGTTTCTCCTCTTTCCACCGTTGGATTACACTGAGTTTTTGGTATGTTGTGTTTCTATATAGGATCTACAATGTGACCGTAGAGATGAGCAATATGGTCATCCAAGTGAGAGATATTGATGTTTGAATGCGTTCTGGAATTTGTTGATACACACCTCAACTAGTCTCAGCCACCAGCTTTCGTTTTCATCTATCTACCGTTGGATCAAGGTGATTCTTTCTTTGTTGTGTGCGCACATAGAGTGACTACATCCTGACTGGAAGGATTTTCCTATTTCTACTCCGGTGGAGTTTTGCATTGTTTTGAAAAAACCCTGCAAAATCTGCTTCTCCGGCCAGTCAGAGCCGCCGGCTGGTTTCTCATCAGTTTACCGTTGGATCAAGCTGAAATTTGGGTATGTGGTGCGTATGGGTGTTATTCATGTGCTGAACGGTGGAGATGAGAATGGTACACTTCAGCAAGGAGATATTGATGCTTAACAGTAGCTCTCCAGTTTAAGGTCAGTCTCCGGTTTAACTCCGATCTTGGTAGATCCAACCGTTGAAATACCCTGAAAATTGAATATGTTTTATATAATGGGTTTTTCTACATATTAACCGTTGGTATTTGATAATTGTCAAGTTAATTGTGATTTATTGCTATTACAATTACTGCTGAGTGCTGTCTTGACAACAGATTTGTTTGTGTCCTTATATGGGTTCAATGTGTGTTTTCGGTTGGAATTTTGTTGAGGGATTATGTGTTGAAATTTATGATTTCAATGGGTGATTTTGTTGGGATTTTGTTGATGGATTATATGCTGAAATTTATGGGTTCAATGTGTGTTTTCGGTTGGAATTTTGTTGAGGGATTATGTGTTGAAATTTATGATTTCAATGTGTGATTTTGTTGGGATTTTGTTGATGGATTATATGCTGAAATTTATGGGTTCAATGTGTGTTTTCGGTTGGAATTTTGTTGAGGGATTATGTGTTGAAATTTATGATTTCAATGTGTGATTTTGTTGGGATTTTGTTGATGGATTATATGCTGAAATTTATGGGTTCAATGTGTGTTTTCGGTTGGAATTTTGTTGAGGGATTATGTGTTGAAATTTATGATTTCAATGTGTGATTTTGTTGGGATTTTGTTGATGGATTATATGCTGAAATTTATGGTTACAATGTGTGGTTTGTTGGGATTTTATTGAATGATTATGTGCTGAAATTTATGGGTTCAATGTGTGTTTTCGGTTGGAATTTTGTTGAGGGATTATGTGTTGAAATTTATGGTTTCAATGTGTGATTTTGTTGAAATAAGTATGGTGACGAATGTGAAATTGAAAATAGAAATATACTGATTTTATGGACAGTGATGTCGCAGGCGGTGCAGTCAGGATTGAACCATCGTCCAGACAAGAACAACCCAGAAGTAGAGCAGGTAGGTGAATTACACCTCTCTTTTTATACGACACGTAAGAAGTATTTTAAGTTGAATATTATTCGAATGTGATAGAGTTTATATTAGATTGTTGAATGCTTAAATGTGAATAATCGATTGATTAGAGTTTATATTAGATTGTTGAATGCTTAAATGTGAATAATCGATTGATTAGAGTTTATATTAGATTGTTGAATGCTTAAATGTGAATGAATGATTGATTAGCTTCGGCTAATGGCATCCAAATGGATGGCCGGCATGAATGATTGATTAGCTTCGGCTAATGGCATCCCAATGGATGACCGGCATGAATGATTGATTAGCTTCGGCTAATGGCATCCGAAGGGATGGCCGGGACGAATGATTGATTAGCTTCGGCTAATGGCATCCCAATGGATGACCGGCATGAATGATTGATTAGCTTCGGCTAATGGCATCCGAATGGATGACCGGGATGAATGATTGATTAGCTTCGGCTAATGGCATCCGAATGGATGACCGGGATGAATGATTGATTAGCTTCGGCTAATGGCATCCGAATGGATGGCCGGCATGAATGATTGATTAGCTTCGGCTAATGACATCCGAATGGATGACCGGAATGAATGATTGACTATCTTTGGCTAATGACATTTGAAAAGGATGACCGGGGTGAATAAACGATTAACCTCAAGAGGATAGACGGGTTATTAATTTTGGTTGTGTTGAGAACGATGTTTAAGATTTTGTAGACCCAGGATGATTGGAACTGTTATGGTTTGATCTGTTACTGTTTGACCTGTTACTGTTAAATTGATGCATTTATATGCATTACAAGCTATTTGTACCAAGTACATGAAGAAATTATAAATGTTAATGCCTCCTGTAACTGCCAGACCGTTTAGTTACCATTATAATTATCATTAAGTAATTACATTTTCTTAAATGTTTTGTATTGCTGTAGGGACGTCACATCCACGAGATGTCTAAGGAACCCGATACACGGGAATCTACTTTTGCAAGGAACCATGTAGATGCATTCTAAATCACAATGTATTTTGTGTGAATCAATGTACTGAACACATAATTTTTATTAGATCTTTTTGTGTAAATTCGTAATGGCTATTAGTAGTATAGGAATGAAACCTCATGTCCATGTATGTATATTTTTAATATGAATTTCTAATTATGCAACCATAATACTACATGTTTATGTAAGATCCACTTTTAATGAAATGTTGATTGTATGGATGGTAATCTGATGATGTGAGGTAATCAGGTTCGCTGATTTCCGGTACCATATGTGTTAGATATACATATATATAAAAAAAAAAAAAAAAACCGGGTCGTTACATTACACTTCTCTATCCCTGCTATCTCTCCACTACCTTCTATATTCTTGATCCTTAGCTCCCCCAAAGTCAACATCTTCGTGACCTTTTGATGAAACTCGATACATTCATCAATGTGATGCCCTTTCTCGTTATGGAATGGGCAAAAGTCATTTTTGTCCATGTCGTGCTCGGTTGATCCCATCAAATGTCCAGATTGCACCAACATACTGTATAATCTGGTCATGGTCACCTTTAGAACCCTTTCTTCGTTATCAGCTTCCAATGCATTTACTCCGTTGCTTCCTGCAGCATGCTTGGGCAAGGGATTCAGGTTCACATTGGGTGGATCCTCAATGGTGACCCATCCGATCTTGATTAATTGCAAAACTTTTCTCTTAAAAGCTACACAGGTCTCGATGCTATGACCTGCATTACCGGCATGGTATTCGCAAGTCAAATTTGGGTTGTGCCAGGCAGGGAAAGGTGGTTTCAAAGGGGGTAGTGGTAGGGGAGCAACATGTCCGATGTTTAGCAACTGCGCATACAACTCTTTTAAGGTCATGGGTAGAGGTGGTAGTTGTTCTTCTGGTTGTTGATAATCTCTCCTTTGGAAATTATTTTGGTTATGCGCGGGGAATTTTGGGTAAAAAGGCTGGTTTGGAGTGGTGGTTTTGGAAAAGTTGATGCTGGTGGTTTGGGGTGCAGGTGTTTGGTAGCTTTTGTAATTTTTTTCCTTCCCCTTGTACCTGTCCTCCAGATTATTCACCTCAACTTCTTTTCTTTTCCCGACAAAACCCCTCTTCTCTACGGGTTCTATAATTCTTCCGCTCCGGATCCCTTGTTCAATCCTCTCAGCAATTCGCACCGCATCAAAAAAATGTTGGGCGGAGCTACCCATCAGATGCTCATAATATGGGGCTCTAAAGGTATTAGCAAATCGATTCACCATTTCGGTTTCTATCAACGGTGGTTGTACATTAACAGCCTGGTCTCGCCACCTCTGTGCATAAGCCTTTACGGACTCCTGGACCCCTTTCTCCATGGTAATCAAGCTGGTCCTATCAGGAGCAATCTCCATATTAAACTTGTACTGCTTTAAGAAAGCATCTGCCAAGTCTGCCCACTTTCTAATCCTGATGTTATCTAACCTCATATACCAGCTAAGGGCAGACCCCATCAAGCTGTCCTGGAAGAAATATATCAACAATTTATCATCGTGTATGACCTCCGCCATCTTGTTATAGTAGGAACGAAGATGAGTTTTTGGGCATTCTGTCCCAGTATACTTGATAAATTCTGGAACCCTGAACTTCCGCGGTATCACGATGTTAGGCACCAAGCATGCTTCGGCTGCCCTAACTGGGTCAGATAGATCATTCCCTTCAACTACTCTTATCCTTTCTTCTAGTGCGGACCACTTGTCATATCCTGCATGGTCAGAGAATCTAGTGTCTTGTGGTTCCTCATCTGTCAAATCCAATGTGATAGGGATTGGGATGGGCCGAGTGGATTCGGGCTGCTTCTTTGGTGAGCTTGTCCTTAAAATGTGAGGTGCCCCCGGGCTTTGAACTGCCGATGGTGCTTCATCCGTCTGAGCTGACGTTCCCTCTCCATCTCTTGTTCTTAACGCCTTCTCGAGCATGCTGGCTAAACGTGCCACATCGTTTCGGACAGCTTCGAGCTCTTTTTGGTATGGAGATTCTGGCTCGGCCCTTTCTTCATTTTCCATTCTTCTTCTTAAATGAGTGTTGTGGACTTTCGCAGGGGGACCTATGTTTCGTAGTTGAGCTGTTTGCATGAATGTATAAGAGAATGTAAAATGTATGTGGTATGATGAATATGCTTGTATGAATGTATATGTAATGCAAATGGATTTCTCTTGTGAACAATTAATGGCCAAACACTTCATAGAATATGGGTTTCTTGTCACATTGCCGCTAGGAGTACTGCTTTTCGGGTCGATGCTTGAGTCATATTCACCAAGAGACAGGATTTGCATAAGAGATGGGTCAACGCCCTTTTTATTGAATGGATAAGCTTGCTACATTTTTGAAAACACAAAGAGGAAAAGCAAATTAATATCCTTCTTCTTCCAAATCTTTAGCCAAAGGTAGGAAAGCGAATCCGCGGTTCTCGATTGTCTCCAAGAAAGCATTGGTCTCAGCTAGACTTCGCTGATAACGGATGATGTCTCTTCCCACATTTCTCGCATTGGCTCTAACGACCCAAGCGTGCGCAGCAGCTTCATCCATTTGTTCATCCATCTTGGACATTTTTTCAATAAGCAACATGTTGGTTCTGTTCAATGAAGTATTATTAGCATCGATTTGATCCTTGTGTTTTTCTATCAATGCTAGTTTCTCGCCCAGATGCTTCACCTTTTCTTTCTCTTTGTCGAGCTTCATTCTCAGAGTTTTTATCTCCTCTCCCTTGACTGCTAACTCTGCTTCAATGGCTTCATCTTTCTCGGACCCCGTCGAACGACTTTTCGACATTACATACTTTTTATACAAATCTTCATACTTTTCAATTCTATCCATCAGCTCACACTGAACTTCTGCAAATTTCTCCTGGTAATATTCTATGCTATCTTGGCATTCATTATGTTCAGTCTTCAATGCGTCGAGTTCAGAGCAACTTTGCATCCACTTCAGACTCATCTCCGTTAATTCTCTCTCAACTCCCAACCTAGCATTCTCCTCCTCAGCCATCTTCAGCTCGAGCTTGGTTATTCTTGCATCTCTAGACTGTAATTGCTCATCTAAAAATGCTCTCCTTTTATCACCTTCCAACACCATTTCTTCCATCATCAACTTGTCTCTTCGGGTCTTGTTCAATTCCATCTGAAGCTTTTCAATTTGTCTCCTTAATTCTCCTTCACTGTCAACTCTTTTCCTCTTAACAGACTTTTCTTCAGTTTTTGGAGACTTTACTTCTTCATTGGTCGCGGCTGAGGCAACTAAGTCTCTCCATTTTGCATACCCTTCACTTGCACTAGGATCTCCCAAACCTTTTATTTCCAACAAAACTAGATGTTTCCAATCTTGTTTGATGGCTCTTACGACTTCTTGTGCAACAGGATCTTTAAACAAACCAAAAAATTGAGCAATTCCTTTGGTCCTTGGAACGAATTGCATGCCCCCATGTTGTCTTACCACGAGAGCAGGAGCATAACTCACATAGCCGGTAATCCCTACCAACGGAACCCAGCATCTTTGCCCGCAACTCATTAAGACATTCATGGCTTTGGCCCAAGGGGCTCTCCATTTGAAACCACCACTAGGTATAGCTTTTAGCTTTTCTACCCAACTTCGGTTGTCTAGATCTCTCCATTCTTCTTCCTCCACTATCCTCAATGGTTTTTGGTTGAACCACCAAAAATTATTAAAGACAGGTTTTTTTGTTTCAATGTGACTAACCATCCAGATATATAGCAGCTGCGTGCAACATCTCACTGCTCCTTTCCCGGCTCTTCGATAATGGTTAAGTGTTATGATGGTTTCGGCCAACACAGAGGCCACGGGGTTGATTTGTTTATTCTCATATTCCACATAAACAGCAGCAGCTTCTAAGCTTACTATACCCGTCCAGCTTGGGAATAACACAAGGCCAAATATGCCTAATGCAATCAATCTTTCTTTCTCTGACCCAGACTTCTGTTCTAGTTCCAACTCCAGCATCTTCCATCTCAGGCCATCAACCTTCTTTTCTAATGACCTTTCCAAGTTGGGGATCCTAAGCAGCTTCGACAGTTCAGGAATGACCTTGTCAGATCTCAAAGGGAAATAAATTCTGTATAGGTCATTTGGAAACTCAGTCAACATCCCGTATTCCTCCAATAAGAATTCGACCGGGAGATGAATGGAAAACGGCGTTCAAAATGCGAGAAGGCCTCTATGAATGGATGGTTATGCCATTTGGTTTGTCCAACGCACCCAGTACTTTTATGCGTGTGATGAACCAAGCTTTACGCCCATTTATTGGGAAATTTGTGGTCGTCTACTTCGACGATATTCTAATCTATAGTGCAGCGAAAGACATACATGTGCAGCACATTCGCGAGGTGTTGACAGTGCTCCAACAAGAAAAGTTATTTGCTGTAGTTAACAAATGTGTATTTATGGCGTCAGAGGTATTGTTTTTGGGTTACAAAATTTCAGGGGAGGGGCTTCAAGTGGATGAGTCCAAAATTGAGGCTGTCAAAAAATGGCCACGGCCATCAAGCATAACAGAAGTAAGAAGCTTCCACGGCCTGGCAGCATTCTATCGCCGATTTATACCTCATTTCAGTAGCATTATGGCACCAATTACCGACTGTATGAAAGCCAAATCATTTCAGTGGCCTACAAATGCAGAGGAAGCATTTCAACTCATCAAGGCACGCCTCACTACTGCTCCTATACTAATCTTACCCGATTTTTCCCAAGCTTTTGAGCTGCACAGTGACGCATCAAAAGTGGGAATAGGGGCTGTGTTGAGCCAATCCTGCAAACCCGTCGTGTATTTTAGCGAAAAACTCACAGGAGCAAGAGCAAGATACAGTACCTATGACATTGAATTCTACGCGGTGGTTCAGGCAGTAAAACACTGGAGACATTATCTTTTTCATCGTGAGTTCGTCCTCTACACAGACCACGAAGCATTGAAACACCTACATAATCAAGATAAAATCTCAGCCCGTCATGCCTCCTGGTCTGCATACCTACAACAGTTTACTTTTGTGTTGAAACACAAAGCGGGCACATCTAATAGGGTCGCTGACACCTTGAGCCGCAGGACCAACTTGCTTTCCACAATGACAGTGCAAGTACCAGGCTTTGAGACATTTAAAGAATTGCTACAACAGGATCCTTACTTTGCCGCAATATTGTTAAATCTAAATGCTGTGGAAAACAAAGACTTCTTGCTAGTGAATGGATTTTTATTCCATGGAAATCAACTATGTGTGCCTGACAGTAGCTTGCGTTTCCAAATCATTAAGGAGCTTCATGACGAAGGTCATGTGGGAAGGGACCGCACATTGCAACTGGTCAAAACAAATTATTTATGGCCAACAATTCGGCGTGAAGTGGAGCGTTATGTAGCACGTTGTCATGTATGCCAAGTGTCTAAAGGCGGGGCAACAAACGCAGGGCTCTACACGCCACTTCCGATACCAACACAGCCATGGACAGACCTTAGCATGGACTTTGTTTTGGGTTTACCACGAACTCAACGAGGATTCGACTCGATTTTTGTTGTCGTTGACAGATTTTCCAAAATGGTCCATTTTGTTCCTTGTAAAAAAACAACGGATGCTGTGAACGTGGCGCAACTATTTTTCCGTGACATCTATCGTCTTCATGGACTGCCAAATTCAATTGTGTCCGACCGTGACACACGATTCCTTAGTCACTTCTGGCGAAGCTTGTGGAAGAAAGTGAACACTCAACTGAATTTCAGCAGCGCATATCACCCACAAACGGACGGACAAACAGAGGTGGTCAATCGCTCTCTCGGAAATTTATTGCGGTGTTTGGTGGGTGACAATGCTCGCGCCTGGGACCAGAAGTTGAGCCAAGCTGAATTCGCTCACAATCACGCAGTAAATCGAAGCACTGGGTTTAGCCCGTTTCAAATGTTTTACTCGGTTGTCCCACGTGGACCTTTGGATTTGCTGCCCTTGCCAAACAATACACGTATTCATGGTAAGGTTGGGGACTTTGTGCATAGCTTGCAGGACATTCATGCCCAGGTATATGACAATTTGGAGAAGACCGTGGGAAAATACAAACTTGCAGCTGACAAAAAGAGACGACATTTGGAATTTGATGTCGGCGACTTTGTCTGGGCTATATTAACGAAGGAATGGTTCCCTGTTGGAGAATACAACAAGCTAGCGGCAAAGAAGATTGGCCCATTGGAAGTGTTGGAAAAAATAAATCCAAATGCTTATAGCTTACGCCTCCGTAGCCATATTCGCACAGCGGACGTATTTAATGTGAAGCATTTGATACCGTACTCAGACGATTCCTCGCAAGAGGATACAGATTGCACGTCGAGGTCGACATTTCTTCACCCTGGAGGGGATGATGCAGCGTCATCACTAGCTCTTGAATACCTGTAGTGCAAGGATAGAAGCAAGACAGGGAAGTGAGCTGGACGAAGCATGGTGACATGGAAGAGAGGTCGAGCGAACAGCTGGCGCGTGGCAGACCTCATTAGCTATCTCCTTACGGATTAGGAAAAGAAGAGTCCAAGTTTAGCTTGATTTAGTTGCAGCAGTATTCCTTTTGTTTTAGGATTAGCTTCAGTTTGAGTTTGTTTAGGAGTTATATTTATTAAGCTAGGGCCTATTTATATGTTTTGATGTTGTTCAAAAACGTTGGTTGATTATTATTAAAAAATCAGAGAATGCTTTCTCTATATCCAATTGTTATATCTTTGCAAAGATAGAAATAATTGAAGCCTGTTGATTGATCCTTCGTGCGCGAGGTTGATTGGTCTCCAGTAGGTTACCCTCTAACTGTTTGATAAAAGGTCTCTCAATTGCATAAGCTTCCGCTACATCAATAAGTAAATCAATTTTGAAGCAAGAAACGTCTTTTTTTTTTGGAAAATGGGTGTCTAGATCAGCTTACGTGCATCTCGACTAGTCCCACAGATCTTGAAGCTAACGACCAATTAAAATCTCTAGTGACCCTGACAGATGTGTGACTCGAACTGGTGACCTCTTGGGAGCAAACCCAGAATCTGACCAATGAGACATAACCCTCATCTTTATTGGCAAATCATATTCCTTGAGTGGGATATAGGGAAAGTCATCTTTATGTTTATGGTCATATTCCTTAAGAGGGATATAGGGACAATCATATTTATGGGCAAATCATATTCCTTGAGTGGGATATAAGGATAATAATATAGCTCTAGTTTTATCCTTGGAAGTGGTAGAGGGTTCTTCATTTAATTTATTATTGTCTTCTTCTTAGGTGCTTTCATTTTTTCCCCTAATTATCATTTTTTTTTTAAAAAGCCTTGAGAGATCATAATTACAGTAACACTACATACATTAAGGATTATATTTGTGGTTGCAATCGACTGATAGAGAGGTTGTGGGTGTCCAGTGATCGTGAATCTTCCATTCCTTTCTCTACTATAAGGTGTGTGTATTTCTACTAAATCTTATGTTATTTGTTATTGTCTTCATATTATATTATGATGCATATATTATGTGTTCATAAATGCTTGCATCCATGACAAAAGAAAATGAAATATTTGTTCAATTCAATCCCTATTTTTTTTTCTACTAGACTCACTCAATCTTTATATCTAAGTTTATATGGAAATCTATCTTGTTGAAATGTTAAATGATTGTAAATACCGATCAAATACCCGCTATTAAAAAGATTTTGACATTTCAATTTATTAGTTAATTAGAAAAATAATTAGTTTTAAAATCTTCTTAATAATTAATACCATTAAATTAAAACTTTAATCTTGATAGCTAGAATTTTGAACTTTTACCTTAAATTTGATACAAATGTAAAAGCTACAAATTTATAAGAGTAAAATTTCTCTGTATTTAATGAATTAAAGTATAATAATGGACTAATAATAATACTATTGTAAAAACTCGAACCTCTTCAATTTCTAACCTTATCTTTCTTTCATAATAAACAAAAAAAAAAGGAAGAACATTTAAAATAACTAGATAATAGTGTATGGCTAGCTTTCGCCGCACCATAATTTGATTATGACACCATCATTCCTTATATATATATATATATATATATATATATATATATATATATATATATATATATATATCACTCATAATTGTGTTTTACTTTGTTTTTCGCAAAGCTCCGAAATTCACAAACTACTTAGTGAGAATAGACCTTCCCATTATTTGCTAATTACGGAAATTAGAGTCATTTTAACTCAAACCATTTTTATTAGATAAAGCTATTGTGTAATTAGTTTCTAATCTAAGCTTGTTTGTATTTTCTCATTGTTCATGTTAAATTCTTAATACTATAAATTTGAAGGTAAATCAAACATGAAATAAGGAATTTCTACCTAGCAAATAAATTTTTGGCTTTAGACTTCATGGGAAAATCAAATTTTAAGCGAGGAATATCTTTTAGAATTTATGGATAAATTATAATTTTAGGGTGTGTGATATAGGGATAGTTTCTTAGACAATTACTTTTAGTTACCTCTGTTTGGTCTCTCGTTCCATGCATTGAAGGCAGGCATACCAACAAGCCACCAAAACCATCACCCCTTCAGCCTTTCGTCAACATCTCGTGATATGCACATCACCACTGTTCCAGTCATAGTTGTTAATTCCATTAGGTTCCGTTCAAAAAACCGAGATAAAAATGTGTCGTTTTCGTCTCGGTTTTAATTCCGGTCCGTTACGAAAATTCTGGCCAAATTCCGGCCGGAACGCCTCGGTTCCGTTCCGGGTTCAAAATCTATTTTTTTATTTTTTAAAAATTATTTTTGACATCTATACATCAAAATAATTTAAAAACACCAAAATATTTTAAATCGGCACGCCGGAACGCTCCGAAACCGAAACATTCTGTTCCAATCGAAAAACCGGAACGGCGACCGGAACGGCGACCGGAACGGCGACCGGAACGGTATTGACAACTATGGTTCCAGTAGCCTTTTAATATGTTTTTAATTGATTTCTAGACATCCATATAAACTCAAATAATCTTCTGGACAAATTATTAAAATTCTAAAGGTTTAGAACCAGATGCTTATTATTTTTGTATAATATTTGGATTGTTAGTCTGTTTTGATTTATGTTTCAATTTCGATATAATTTGGTTATTTGAAGGAATTATGGTTTATTTTGTTAGGTTTGTGATTGCTTTATGGACATTAAATATTAGTGCTTGAGTTATGTTTGGGTTGTTTTGATTTATCGGCATCTAAAATTTTGGAACCAAATGTTTAGTATTTTTGTATAATATTTAGACTTGGATGATTAATGTTTCAATCTTGATATAATTTGATTATCTGCGTGAATTTTAGTTTTTTTTTTTGTGTTTGTGTTTACTTAGTGGACATTAAATATGAGTGCTTGGGTTATGTTTGGGTCTTTTTTTTTTTTTATCTGGATTAACATGAAATTTGAATGAAGGAGGTGATATTAATAAAATTTATGTGAATTTTGACGTTGTTTGTTTTTTAGTTGATGAAAGATAATTTGTTATGAATTGATATTATGGTTAAAATAGTCTTGATAAAAATATTTTATTTGCATATTGCCAAACACGATCTGATTCCAATTTTTTCCCTTATTTTACATGCATCGTAAATTAAATTTTGAAGTTCATAGGTCAAAGACTATCTATTTCTTGAATACGTTATCTACAATATTATATTCAAAATATTTATTCATTTGGGATGAAAGATTAAATTCTTGACATATGATAACTTGATAATGAGTTTTTTTCATGTTAGGGAACTGATGGAAAACAATTATTTCAATATTTTATGGACTGGATTGACAAGCTCAAACATGTAAAGAAGTCCACCAAGAAACCTGAAAAACTTATGATATAAAGCCTGGAATCACTACTTTCCTATTTGAGTTATTTTCTAATTAGTTATGGATTTAAATTATTTATTTTCTACTTAGCTTAGGACTTTTAATATAAGTAGTATTTTACTATGTAGGAATCCTACTACTAAATTTGGATGTTTTTATACATATACAATTTACATATAAAAATCTATCAAAATTCCTACCAAAATTTCGGTAATCTCCCCAATACCTGGAGGTTCAGAGTTGGCAACATGTAACTTGTTTACACTTTTAATATTCCACATCTCATAAGTCATTCATGACCCAATCATCTGGATCTCATTCCCACAAACATCATCACCATCATAACCACATTCTTTATAGCATACATTAAACAACAATTATCTTTATAGATGAATATATGAGATAAACACGCATACATGGAACATGATTATATGAATTTTTGAGTTAAATTCAACTATTCAAGTTTAAACATTAATTATAAAAATTAAGCCATATAAATGTTTTAATGTTATAAAACACAAGGATATTCTATCTAGAATTAAATAACAAAAAAGGTGAATAGAAGCTAAGATTTATTCTTGTCGTGCATACAATGATCCTGAAATAAAATACATATTATTGAAACATGAATATCACAATAACTATAGTAACATAGAAATCTAATGATTTAAAAGGCAACATGTATTCCTATTCTATTCACTTCTCCATTTTTGTTTCCATTGGAACCCTTTCTCATTCAACGACTAAAAATTGTTTCATCTTCCATTTTCAACTTGTATTCAAGATTCTATAAAATCAACCACAAAAATCCACCTTATATATTTCCAATACCAATTTCACTTGTATCATCATCACCCCATAGGTGTCGATGCATGACGATCCCTTTACGCGGGACCTGAACATACATTATATGAATGCTCGTCAATGCATTATGATCCATTTACCCAGGATCCTAACATACACTAAAAATATATTAGTCGATGCATGATGATCCCCTTATCCGGTATCCTAACATACACTAAATGTATGTTAGTCCTTGCATGTTGATCCCTTTACTCAGGATCCTAGCATACACTAAATATATGCTAGTTCATGTCACATATCACACTTCTCATATTTTGTATATTAGCAATACTTTCATCAACTAACAATTCACACGAAAAAGCATTCACCTTGAACACATACATTCAGGATATTATCTTAAATAATAACATCATTACGCAAACTTTTATTCTTTTACACAATATCCAAAAAATCACTAATTTCCATTTCACATCAATAACATATCATCTATTGTAATCACAAACATATCTCATAAATTATCCCCATTCAATGATACATTTCATAATAATCATATTAACAATCAATATACATTAATGTTATAAGTACGTGACTCGTTAACTTTTTAATATATTGATCTAAATATAAATTATAATCCTAATTATAATGAGATTCGATAAATTAAATAATTAAATTTATAATCAATTCAATAATTGATTGATCTATATTTGAAGGATATGATGTTTATCATAAAAACTATCACAATCTACCACCATACTAAAGTCAGTTTCACGAGTAACTACTTGATTGACTATAAAGTACATGTGCTATAAAGCTAATCCTTCAAGTATTTAATACAACATCCGTCTATATGGTGATCATATTTCTATTTGGATAATATGTTAGTGAGAGGATATGTAAGATCATGCTCAATTAATACTTGTTATATCTTTTATGTTCTTACTTTCTTTGATCTATCAAGTCAAGTGAAATTATTTAAGTATATGCTTGGACTGTTTATGAGGTATTAGTTTTTTTTGTTTGGGTAATGGTAGTATAGGATTATCAAATTAATAATGCTAGGACCTACACCTAATTTGGCGATGAACTTCCCTAATCCAAACTATTTATTTTGTGACCTCAAACACATAGATGCACTAAACTTCAATCGTAAAATCTATTATGGTTTCCTTTTTTGGAAATTTTCACTCTCACATCACCACCATTTAGATTAAAAAAAATATACAGACAAGGATTTTATATCATGAATATCTAATTTAAAACTAACATTTGAATATCCATGAACTATTAGTTCATCTCTTTCATAAACCATAAAGATGTTCTTAGTTCTTCTTAAGTATTTAATAATATCCTTAATTATTTTCTAGAGATCCTTACCTTGATTAGATTGATATTTACTCATTATGCTCAAAACATAAGATAAATTTTATTTTGTACATAACATTTCATACATGATGGATCTTATAATTGAGATATAGGGAATCCTTTTCACACCCTCTCTCTCACTTTGTGTTTTATGATACATATATTTAGAGAGACAAATCCCATGTGAAATAGGTAAGTATCCTTATTTAAATTCTTCCATGCTAAATCATTTCAACATTTTGTTTTGTGTGTATGTGAATTCGGATAACCCAACAACCTTTTATATTTTGTCTCTATAGATCTTTATTACTATTACATAGGTTGTTGCACTAGTAAAGAAATTCTTGGTGAACCAATTCTTTTTTGATTGGAGTAAAGATGTATCATTTTCTATTAATAATATGTCATCTACATAGAACATTATAAAAATAACTCAACTTGCACTAATCTTTTTTATAAACACAAGGGGAATCTATATTTTTAATGAAACCAAATTGTTTAATTATCTTAATAGAATAGATATTCCAACTCCTAAAATCTTGTTTAAATCCATAAATAGATCTTTACTGCTTGTATACTTTAGTGATAAATTCTTTCAATTCAAAACCTCCTTTAGGTAATGCAATTCACACATCTTTATGAATATTCCAAGACAAGAATGAATTTATATATCTATTTGCTAAAATTAATAATATTAGTATGTAGCTATAGCAAGTATGAATTGTTACAATACTCTAAGTAAAAAGATTTCATTAAAGCCAATTCATTGTCTTTGGTGGTAACCTATGTAATAGCTTTATATTTCTACTGAGTTTTATCTACAACGTTTGTATTTAACATTCACAAGATTGAAATACCAAATATCATTTTATAGTTTTTTTATTTTAAATTGTACACAACATTCATCACTTTTAAATTCATTTGTAAAGTATTTTATGTTAAAGAAACCATTAATTTTCTCATCTTTATATAATTCTTACCGAAAAACCAATTTTTTCATCTTTATTCCATTACCTATCTCTTTTAGGATATTAAATAAGAATGTTCTTTCAATTCAAAATAATTTCCATTCTGTAATCTTACCGAAACGTTCACAAAGTATTATTGTCATCACTATGACAATAATTTTCTATCTCAGGATGTTAATTATTAGCAATATATATATATATTTATACACAAGTTTTGCTATATAATCAACCATCATTGCTTCAATTTCCTCTATTTCTACATAAAATGATTATTGAGCGATTAAAAAAATATAATTGCATATATTATAACAAATTATTATTTTCAGCTTTTACGAATATTCAAAAGTGCCATTTGAAAATGAATTGTTATCCATCTTTCCTTATTGTATATGTGATATTTTTCTCTAATTCTTCAAACTGTTTTTTTCATTTTCAAGCAATCATCACCATGCTAGTTCATACATTTATATGGTCTTTTGTTTTTAAAAACCATTTTTTTTTGAAGTTGTTTTTACTCTTTTGATTCTCCTATCCATAACAATATTCATCGTCTTTAATTTCTAGTAAGATTAAAATTATTATAAAGTTCAATTTTATTCAATAAATTTATATCCAATATGAAGTAGTTGCAATTGAATCCAAGTAAATAAACTCTTAGAATTGAATAAAGATATAAAAGATATAAAAAATCTTAAAGAACTAAGAAATGAAAGTTTTAAATAATCTATATTTTATTAACAACATTAAAAAAATTTAAAATACATAACAAATTGATTTGAAGATATTATAATCTTGAAAAAAAGATAGCACCCCAAGTAACTTTTGTAAATGGCATAGATAGATACATAGATGAGGGGACAAGGAATTAATAGCTCATTGGTACACTTATACCTTCCTTGCCTTGTTGCTTTTGAAGTTGGATTCCATACAGAGCTAGAGGCCTCCTCGTGTTGTTCCTCGCTGAGTAATCAGTACCAGTGCTTTTCGCGCATATCTTCACAAACTAAGGTAATGAAAATCCTATTCTCATCCTTTCAATGCCTATTTTACTTGTAATGACTCACTCTCACCGTCAGAATTCTTATTTCTCTGATTTTTCAGACTGGTGGAAAATGGCTATCGAAAGTATTAGTGGATCCCTTGTATCTAAGATATCAGAACTCTTGGTAGAACCGGTAAAAAAACAGTTTCGTTACATGTTCTGTTTCAACAATTTTGTTGAAGAATTCAATGAACAAGTGAGGAGCCTGGTTTTGGCACTTTATGATCTGCAAGTTGCTGTAAACGATGCTACAAATAATGTTGAAGAAATTGAGATTTATGTCAACACATGGCTGGAAGATGCAAAAAAAGCTTTGGCACTTTATGGTCTGCAAGATGCTGTCAACGTTGCTACAAAGAATGCTAAAGAAATTGAGATTGATGTCAACAAATGGCTGGAAGATGCAAAAAACGAAATGGAAGGTTTGGAAAATGAAAAAGGAAAAAATGGAAAATGCTACACTTGGTGTCCAAAATGGATTTGCCAATTCAAGTTAAGCAAGGCACTGGAAAAGAAGACGAAGACTTTGAGAAAACTAGAAGAAAAGAGCAAAAAGTTTCAAAAAGTGTCCCATAAAGCACCTCTTCAAGACATAGAATTCCTTCCATCAAAGGAATTCACATCCTCAGAATCATCAAAAGAAGCTTTTGAACATATTATGAAAGCTCTCATAGATGACAACGTCAATATGATCGGACTGTACGGCATGGGAGGGGTGGGTAAAACCACCCTGGTGAAAGAAGTAGGCAGGAGAGCCAAAGAGACGCAGCTATTTGATGAGGTTTTATTTGCTACAATGTCCCAGAATCCAAATGTGACAGACATCCAGGATCGAATAGCGGATCGTCTACGTCTGCAGTTTGATGTAAAGACCAAAGAAGGGAGAGCAAATCTATTATGGCAGAGATTGAAGACAAAAAAGAAGGTGCTGGTACTCCTGGATGATGTTTGGAAAGTTGTTGACTTGAAAGAGATAGGGATCCCATTTGGTGAAGCTCACAGGGGTTGTAAAGTTCTTCTAACAACACGTCTTAAAGACATATGTTCTTATATGGAGTGCCAGCCAATAGTGTTCTTAAGTATCTTATCAGAAAATGAAGCATGGGCTTTATTCAAAATCAATGCACGTTTACGTGAAGAGGACCTTATCTTGAACACATTGGCAAAGAAGGTTGCGAGAGAATGTCAAGGATTGCCAATAGCACTTATGACAGTGGGAAGGGCTCTAAGAGATAAATCTACTGTTGAGTGGGAAGTAGCGTCTAAACAACTCAAAAACTCTCAATTTCAGCACATGGAACTAATTGGTGAACAAAAAAATACATATGCATGTCTTAAGTTGAGCTATGATTATTTGAAGCACAAGGAAACCAAGTTATGTTTCTTGCTATGCTGTTTATTTCCAGAAGATTACAACATTCCAATTGAGGACTTGACGAGATACGCAGTTGGCTACGAGATACATCAAGATGTGGAGTCCATTGAAGATGCAAGGAAACAAGTTTATGTAGCGATAAAGATCCTCAAAGATTGTTGCATGCTGTTAGGCACTAAAACTGAAGAGTATGTGAAAATGCATAAATTGGTTCGTGATGTTGCTATTCAGATAGCATCATCTAAAGAACATGGTTTCATGGTAAAGGCTGGCATTGGGTTGAAGGAGTGGCCAATGAGCACTAAAAGCTTTGAAGGTTGTACAACAATTTCGTTAATGGGCAATGAACTAGCAGAACTTCCTGAAAGATTAGCGTGTCCACAGCTCAAAGTTCTATTATTAGAACTGGATGATGACTTGAATGTTCCAGAGAGGTTTTTTGAAGGGATTAAAGAAATTGAAGTTTTATCTCTGAAGGGAGGGTGTTTGTCATTGCAATCACTTGAATTCTCAACGAACCTTCAATCGTTGCTATTGGTTAAGTGTAAATGCAATGACCTCATTTGGTTGAGAAAATTGCAAAGACTTAAGATTTTGGGTTTTATATGGTTGTCTTACCTTGAGGAATTACCTGATGAAATTAGGGGGCTCAAGGAGTTAAGGTTGTTGGATGTGACAGGTTGTAGTAGTCTAGGAAGGATTCCTGTGAATTGGATTGGAAGGTTGAAGAAGTTAGAAGAGCTGCTGATCGGGGGTGACAGCTTCAAGGGATGGGATGCTGTTGGATGTGACAGCATAGAAAGAACGAATGCAGGCCTAACAGAACTAAATTCGCTGTCTCATTTAGCTGTATTATCATTGAAGATACCGAGGGTTGAATGCATTCCTAGAGATTTTGTTTTTCCCAGGTTGCTCAAATATGATATAGTGTTGGGGAATGGGTATTCAGCAACAGAATACCCAACCTCGACAAGATTATATTTGCATGATATCAGCGCCACATCCTTAAATACAAAGACATTTGAGCATTTGTTTTGTACTGTGTCTCAAATTGGTTTTATCAATGTTAAGGGCTTAGAAAATATAGCATTGTCCTGTGATCAGATGACCAGCCATGGCCATGGGTCGCAAAAGGACTTCTTACAAAAATTAGAAGATGTGAAAGTGAAAGGATGCAGGGATACTCGCACTCTGTTTCCAGCAAAATGGCAGCAAGCTTTTAATAATCTAACAAGTGTGGAAATTGAAGACTGCAAATCATTGGAAGAGGTATTTGAATTGGGTGAGGGTGATGAAGGAAGCAGTGAGATGAAGGAGTTGCGGCTACTGTCATCTTTAACAACTTTAGTGCTACGAAGGTTACTTGAGCTCAAATGCATATGGAAAGGGCCCACCAGACATGTCAGCCTCCGAAGTCTTATTCATCTGGAGTTGTTGTCTCTTGACAAGCTGACATTTATCTTCACACCATCCCTGGCTCAAAGTCTTGTAAATCTCGAAACACTACAGATAAAACGTTGCAGTGGATTGAAGCATCTTATCGGAGAAAAGGATGACGAAAGGGAAATAATTCCAGAGTCTTTTGGCTTCCCAAAATTAAAAACTCTCTCTATAAGTGGTTGTGATGAACTAAAATATGTCTTCCCTGTCTCCGTGTCTCCAAGTCTTTTGAACCTGGAAGAGATGAACATTGAAGACTGCAAATCATTAGAAGAGGTATTTGAATTGGGTGAGGCTGGTGAAGGAATTAACAAGGAGAAGGATCTGCTGCGGCTGCTGTCATCTTTAACAAGGCTAGAGCTGATATGGCTACCTGAGCTCAAATGCATATGGAAGGGGCCCACCAGACATGTCAGTCTCCAAAGTCTTATTCATCTGGAGTTGTTGTCTCTTGACAAGCTGACATTTATCTTCACACCATCCCTAGCTCAAAGTCTTGTAAATCTCGAAACACTACAGATAAAACATTGCAATGGATTGAAGCATCTAATAGGAGATAAGGATGATGAAAGGGAAATAATTCCAGAGTCTTTTGGCTTCCCAAAATTAAAAACTCTCTCTATAAGTGGTTGTGATGAACTGGAATATGTCTTCCCTGTCTCCGTGTCTCCAAGTCTTCTGAACCTGGAAAAGATGAACATTGAATACTGCAAATCATTAGAAGAGGTATTTGAATTGGGTGAGGCTGGTGAAGGAATTAACAAGGAGAAGGAGCTGCTGTGGTTGCTGTCATCCTTAGCAAGGCTAGAGCTGAAATGGCTACCTGAGCTCAAATGCATATGGAAGGGGTCCACCAGACATGTCAGTCTCCGAAGTCTTATTCATCTGGAGTTGTGGTCTCTTTACAAACTGACATTTATCTTCACACCCTCCCTGACTCAAAGTCTTGTTCATCTACAAACACTATGGATAGATGATTGCAGTGGATTGAAGCACCTTATCAGAGAAATGGATGACGAAAGGGAACTAATTCCCGAGTCTGTTAGCTTCCCAAAATTAAAAGCTCTCTTTATAAGTGGTTGTGATGAACTGGAATATGTCTTCCCTGTCTCCGTGTCTCCAAGTCTTCAAAACCTGGATGAGATGAAGATTGCTTATGGTGTTAATTTAAAGAAGATATTTTACAGTGGAGAAGGAGATGCACTGACCAAAGATGGCATCATCAACTTCCCTCAGCTAAAAAAATTGTCTCTTTCAAGATGCGACTTTTTTGGTCCAAAGAATTTTACTGCTCGGTTGCCTTCTTTGCAAGTGTTAGCCATTGATGGACACGAAGAATTGGGTGATTTGTTGGCACAACTCCAAGTAAGTCCTTTATATTTCTCCACTAATTAATTGAAACTAGCAAATTCAATACATAGTGATAATTTCTGATTTCTTCCTTTAGATTTCTAAAACTAAAGTAATGGATAAGTGAAATTGAGGCTCTTCTGCCAATTAATGGAAAGTAAAAAAAAAAATCTCCATCTGTTATTGAGTTGTTCAATTTATGATAAAAATTAAATCAGAAATCTCCATCTATTATTGGGTTATGTTATCACCTTTTTCATATGAAAAAAATAATTATAAAAGATCAAGAACAAATCATTTTTATTTTATATACACATACAAGAAGTTTTAGTCATACGTAAAATTAAAAGTATTTTTTTTGGTTAATGTCATAATTTGTTTTTTTTATATATAAAATATAAAAAAATATTTTTCTAGTTATTAAGTATAATTTCTTTCATTATTGCTTTTAACTTAAATAATATAAAATAATAATTTATAGTTTTTGATATCAATATTTGTTTTTTGTTTTGACGCAGGAGCATGCAAATTTGAGAAAAATACATATTACGGCCTGCAAAGGAGCACAAGAAATAATGCAGGCTAGAAGAACTGGGCATGAACATTCATTCTTGAGTTTAGAAAAATTAGACTTGAGGTCCTTGCCTGACACGAGGTGTTTATGGAAGGGTCTCGTGCTGAGCCATTTGACTACTTTGAAGGTGTATTATTGTCATAAACTGACACATGTATTCACAAGCAACATGGTTGCTAGTCTAGTTCAACTGCAATTTCTAAAAATATTAGCTTGTTGGGAATTGGAGCAAATCATAGCTAAGGATAATGATGATGAAAAGGATCAAATATTGTCTGGAAGTGATCTCCAATCTTTTTGCTTCCCCAATTTGTGTCAAGTTGAAATCACGGGATGCAACAAGTTGAGGAGTCTCTTCCCAGTAGCCATGGCTGCAGGTCTCCCAAAGCTCCAAAAACTTGAAGTACGAGATTCCTCTCAATTACTGGGAGTATTTGGGCAGGATGATCATGCTTCACCTGTCAATGTTGAGAAGCAGATGGTGCTTCCTAATTTGTCATTCCTGATGCTATATAATCTACCAAGTATAGTCTACTTCAGTCTTGGATGTGATGATTTCTTATTCCCTCGTCTGGAGATGTCGAGGGTGCATAAATGTCCAAAGCTAACCACACAATTTGATGCAAATCAGCACAAGATAAATGCAGAACAATATCAGGAGGCAGAGCAAGATCGGGAGGATGCGATTGGGGCAGAACATATGCCAAATATGGATATAATTGTTACATGATCACAGCTGCTGCAATTTGGCAACTTACCGTTGCAAGAAGATAGATATGGATACATTTACAACATCAACACAGGATGCGATTGAGTCTTGGAATTCTACCGTTACAAGAAGTCTGAATTTAGTTAATTTCAATAATTATTGGATTGCTTTATTTATCTGAATTTATTTAATTTTCCTAATTTGTTGCTTTCCTAGTTAAGTTTGGATTGTCATACCTATTTAAGGTGAAGAATGTAACAGAGAAAGACACTTCAGATTATTATCTTTTTTTTGATTGAATAAATTTCAATTTGAACTTGGAGAGATTCCAATACAATTGCAGAGAGATTTTGCACCAGCCTAATTGCATTTCTTTGAGACTTTGAAACCTGCAATTCACGGCACCACAATTTGCTAGAAAAACAAATGGTTCAATTAGTTCTCAGTCAGAGGTGCTGCTGGTTCTACTTTGATTTCTTGCCTCTCTTTTAGTGTTTTTGTTTCACTCAATAATAATGTGTGTGCCATGCTTGAATTGGTTTTGCAGGTATCTCAAAGTAGCTGAGGATTCAAGCACTGGTTACTCCGAGCCAATTAAAGTGGATAAAAGGAAGAAGATGGAGGAGAAGATGGTGTGGTGAGAGCTGTAGGCTGCAAATATTTCATTGGCAATGGGATACAATTCAGCTTCACATTGAATTCGATATGGACTTATCTATCTATGCGTTTGTCATGTGAACTTCAAAAAATAAGGGTATCTGTGTTGTCTACCCATGTAATTATTGTGAGAAATAAGGGCACGAGTTTGTTTGCCCAATTGTGTTTCTTTTCAAGTGTCTGAACCTTAAAAAACCAAAGGCATAAGTTTGCTTATTGTTTATTATGGTCCGGGTTAAAAAACTAATGCGCCCAACACTTTTATGCGTGTTATGACTCAGGTGCTCAAACCTTTTTTGGGAAAGTTTGTTGTGGTGTACTTTGATGACGTTTTAATTTTCAGCCAAAGTGTGCAGGAACATATAAGTCACATTGAGCAGGTACTAAGGGTGTTGCGGGCAGAGAAGCTCTTTATCAATAAAGAGAAATGCTCATTCATAAAGGAGAATGTCAAGTTCTTGGGGTTTATTATTTCCAGCCAAGGAGTCAAGGCTGATCCTGCAAAGGTCTATGCGGTTCAGACTTGGCCTACATCCAGTAATGTTTCCGAAGTCAGAAGTTTCCACGGTTTGGCCACTTTTTATCGGAGATTTATAAGGAATTTCAGCACTATCATGGCACCTATTACTGAGTGCCTCAAGGGGAAAAGCTTCCTGTGGAGTACAGCAGCAGCCAAAGCCTTTCGGGAGATCAAGAAAAAAATGGGAGAAGCGCCAGTGCTCAGATTGCCTGACTTCTCAAAGGTCTTTGAAGTGGCATGTGATGCGTCCCATGTAGGTATTGGAGGTGTATTAAGCCAGGAAGGTCACCCCATTGCCTTCTTTAGCGAGAAGCTTAATGACACACACAAACGGTATTCGGCTTACGACATGGAGTTTTATGCGTTAATGCAAACGCTGAAGCATTGGCGACCATATTTAATCCATAGAAAATTTATTCTCTATACCGACCATGACTCCCTAAAGCACCTCAATTCGCAAAGCAAGATGAATGCACGGCATGCCCGATGGATGGACTACATGCAACAATTTGACTTCCTCATCAGACACAAGGCAGGAGTGGAAAATAAAGTGGCTGATGCGTTGAGCAGGAGACCTCATTTGTTACACATAACCTCAGTAACAGTTACTGAGTTTGACAGTTTAAAGACAGAGTATTCTGGGATGAGGAATTCGACAAAGTATGGAATGAGCTATCCAACCAAAACATACAGCACCAGGGAGATTATATGCTAAATAATGGGTTTTTGTTCTTCAAATCTCGCCTATGCATACCACGCGGGTCCTTTCGAGAATTTATCATTTCTGAATTACATGGTGGAGGCCTGTCTGGACACTTTGGTTATGACAAGACTTTCACGATTGTGGCTAATCATTTTTATTGGCCAAAGCTGCGAAGGGATGTGCACACCATAGTTGACAGATGCAGAATTTGTCAAGTTAATAAGGGAACCAAGCAGCAGGCAGGGTTGTATACTCCCCTGCCTATACCAAATAAACCGTGGCAGCACATTAGCATGGACGTTGTCCTTGGTTTGCCAAAGACTAGCCGGCAGAATGATTCCATCATGGTGATAGTAGATCGTTTCTCCAAAATGGCTCATTTCATCCCCTGCAATAAGACATTTGACGCCTCTAAAGTGGCAGCGTTATTTGTTCGAGAAGTGGTGCGTTTACATGGAGTTCCAATGTCCATAGTGTCGGACAGAGATGTGAAGTTTGTGAGTTATTTTTGGAAAACCTTATGGGCAAAGATGGGAACCAAGTTGATGTTTTCTAGTGCTTTCCACCCCCAAACGGATGGCCAAACCGAGGTGACCAATTGAAGCCTAGGCAATTTATTACGCTGCCTTGTAGCAGACCATGTTACCAGCTGGGATTTGGTACTTCCTCATGCCGAATTTTCTTTCAATAATTCAGTTAATAGATCGACAAGATGTACTCCATTTGAAGTGGTGTATGGATTTTGGCCAAACACCCCTTTGGATATCAACACTTTGCCACTACCACCTAGGCCAAGTGAAGCTGCTTTAGATTTCTCCAGTTATATGCATAATCTTCATGAAAAATGCAAACGACGCCTCACGATCAGTACAAACTCTTATGCAGCTGCGGCAAATTCCAAACGAAAAGATCGTCAATTTTATGAAGGTGACATGGTGCTAGTCCGTTTACGACCAGAGCGTTTTCCTCTGGGTAGTTTTTCAAAGCTCCATGCTCGCAGAGCAGGACCTTTTAAAATTACTAAGAAATTGGGAACTAACGCATATGTGGTCGAATTACCCCATGAATTTGGGATTAGTCCAGTGTTCAACATCGAAGACCTCACTATATTCAAGGGTGACGTCTCTACTCCACCAATCCCAGACACCACAACCAACCTGCAATTTCCAAAAGATACAGGCATCGCGGGATGAAATTGCCTCCATTCTGGACCATCAATTTGTTTCAACTCGACGGGGAGGTTATTACAAATTCTTAGTCCAGTAGAAAAATCGGCCAAATTCGGACTCTGTTTGCCTATAAGCAGAAGAGCTGCAACGTCTACACCCCCATCTATTCACTACCTACCTTCAGCATAACTTGCCAGAGTCAAGTTCTTCAAGAGAGCCGGCAATTGATGCAAATCAGCAGGAGATAAATGCAGAACAATATCAGGAGGCAGAGCAAGATCGGGAGGATGCGATTGGGGCAGAACATATGCCAAATATGGATACAATTGTTACATGATCACAGCTGCTGCAATTTGGCAACTTACCGTTGCAAGAAGACAGATATGGATACATTTACAACATCAACACAGGATGCGATTGAGTCTTGGAATTCTACCGTTACAAGAAGTCTGAATTTAGTTAATTTCATTAATTATTGGATTGCTTTATTTATCTAAATTTATTTAATTTTCCTAATTTGTTGCTTTCCTAGTTAAGTTTGGATTGCTGTACCTATTTGTTGCTACCCAAATTTTGACCTACTTATTTTTATGTTTCGGAAGAAAAAGAAAAACAATAGAAAAAAGACAAAAATCCAAAAATATCTTGTTACAGGGGCAAAATTGAATAAATTGAGAATTTAATAGTCAATGCAGGGTCAAATCGCACAAATTGGAAATCAATGACCAAATTGAAAGAAGCGCGCAAGCTGAGGGCTGTGTTTGGAATTTTGCCTTTGAAAACTCTATAAATAGAGTTGGTAATCAACAAGAAGGAGGAAAAAAAAAATACACTCACCAAAAAAACCCTACACCAAAAAAACCCTAACCCTAAGTTTTTTTTTTCCTTCCAATTTTGGGGCTACAGCCGCCGCCCCCATATTGGCAGCCGCTGCAGCCCCTCCCCAGCTCTCTTTTCCTTTTCCCCTCTCACTCCCTTCTCCGATCAAGCCTGCCCTCCCATTTCTCTTCCCGCCTCACTCTCTCCTTCCTCTCCACCTCCTTCACAGTCAACAGCCACCACACTCTCCTCCCGGCCTCACTCCAGCCTTCATTCAGCCACGACCCCTGTCTCCGGTCAACCACAGCAGCCCACCTACTGGTCTTCCTCATAATCACGGCAACGGCTACCACACGAAGGAAGCCCCAAACCGTTAGCAATCAGAGCAGACCGAGATGAGGAAGAGAACAGATCAGGGAAGAAAAGATCTTAAATCTGGAGAAGAAGAGAAGAGCAGCCCAGCTGCTGTTGTTTGTGTGTCTTCGGGTTTTTGTGTGTTTGTTTTCTGTTTGAGGTTATTGTGGACACCTTGGCCGGCGAGAAGATGAAGAAGAAGAAACCGAGAAGATGGAGAAGAAGAAACCGAGAAGGAGGAGAACAGACCCGAGATTTTGAACAGACTCGAGATTCGAACAGAACCGAAACATTGATATTTTTGTGCCTTTGTGCTGCGTTTGTGTGTTTTCTGTGTTTGGAGGCCATCAAGAACTCCAACGCCGGCGAGAGAAGAAAGGGAAGAGGCAGATCTATGGCCTCCCTGATTTTACTGTTCACCGGCGGCGCGTGGAACCACGCGCCACAGCCCCTGCACTGCTGCCATTTTGTTCCAGAATTGCCCCTAAGGCCTTTATGTAATTTTCCTTTTATGTTTTTGTGTTTATTTGAATTTTTGTTGTATATTTAATTATTAGTTAAAAAAATGTAATGAGAAAAAGTGAAAAAAGATAATGTGTGGGTGAGTTGTATTTTAATTATAAAATGTGATGAAAAAGAAATAAAAAAGAGAATGTGTGTGTGTGTGTTTTGTTGTGTTTTATTTATTCAATTTTATTTTGTTTTGTTAAGAAAAAAGAATATAAAATGAAATAAAAAATATGTTTTCTTTGCATTCGGCCAA
The DNA here is from genome assembly GCA_964035475.1 of Salix caprea. Taxonomy (NCBI): domain Eukaryota; kingdom Viridiplantae; phylum Streptophyta; class Magnoliopsida; order Malpighiales; family Salicaceae; genus Salix; species Salix caprea. The sequence continues at coordinate 2,383,703 of OZ037743.1, forward strand.
ATAAGTTTCTTTGAAAATTTATCTTAGATTTAATAACAAGTTTATTAAATCTTGAAAATTTGGCTAATATTAAAACAAATCGTGAAATTTATTCTTGAGAATTAACGGTTGTTTTCAGGTAGTAATTGTCGGACTTACGTGTAGGCTAACATTTACATATTCGGGAATAACCACCAAAATTGTCAGGATTATTCTGAGCGGTGGTCGATTTCTTTTATGGATCGGTCAACCGTGAAATTAATTCATGGGGATTAATGGTTAATTTCAGGTGGTGAATGAAGAAACTACAAGTAGGCTAGCATTTGCATATCTAGAAATAATCAATAAAATTCACAGGATTATTTTTGAGCGGAACATTTTTATGAGGCATAAAATTGCGGAAAACTCATCCATGATAGGTGATCCTTTTAAGGCATCTACATGGATCTGTTTCTTGATATTTTATTTTGTGTTTACGAACTCATGATGAAATTTCAAAAGCTAAGATTTATTCACACGAATAAATACGACCCGTTGAAGTATTTACAATCACATCAAGGTAGACGATGCAGCTTACCTCAGGTAAGGCGTACAAGGGGTGCTAATACCTTCCCTTTACGCAACCAGTCCCTTACCCTCGAATATCTGACCAGACCAGTGCATCCGGGTGTTCTTAGCGACCCTCAACAGCTAGGTGGTGACTCCTTCTCAACTCCATTGCGAGAGCCAGGATCCCTCCCGGGACGCCGCGCGGCGACGTGCGACAGAATGGCGACTCCACTGGGGACGGTATTTTTTTTTTTTGAAAAATATTGGACTAAGCTTTGAATATTTTGATGTGATTTATTTGTTTTAATTTGTTTGAATTTTTTTTGTATTTATTTTTAGCAAGTTTTTTGCATTTTTTATTTTCGTGCATATGTACATATGTCCATGCATTGTTAATTTATTTCAATTATATTATTGTGGTTTGCAACTTTAAGTTACGTGGGGGACTAGCAGCTTACCTATGACTTGAGTCAAGGTTGAAGTTTGTGTAAACCCCAACTCTTCGCTGAGAGCTTAGATGGTAGTGATTGGTATACGTATCATCCCATTATCTGCTAAGACCCCAGATTGCCTTTACGAGGGTGATCACTGGGACAGCAAGAGACCCTGTTTAGAGACCAAAGTAGCAAACTCACCATTTGTTGTGCAAAGATTAGAACCAATCATTAGGGTGTATGCTCCTTTCATTCCGTTTTGCATTAAGGCAAACTCTTCTCGAGGCATTTTGAATTCAAGAGTTTTGGGTGACACAGTAGCCATCGCTTAGGAAATTTGCATTGCAGGGTTTAAGCAGAAATCCAATTTTTGTTATCATACAATTGCTACAGTCATGTGTCACTTCCTCAAAAGACGAGTCTGTAAAAAAATTTGCATATGCATTTTTACATGCATTCCCATAGTTTTTGTGTATCATACAATTGTTACAAGCATGTGTCACTCCTCGAAAGACGAGTTTGTCAAAAAAAAAATATGCATATTTATTTTAACATGCATTCCCATATTTTTTATTTATCATGCAATTGTTACGATCATGTATCCCTCCTCGAAGGTCAAGTCTAAAAAAAAAAAATGCATATGCATTTCAACATGCATTCTCACAATTTTTGTTTAGCATGCAGTCGTTACGACCACGTGTCAATCTTTCAGGGGCGAGTTTGTCAAAAAAAAAAAAAAAAAAAAAACTAAAAAACCAAAAAACATGCATATGCATTTCAACATGCATCCCCACAGTTTTGAAATAGGGGTCCCTCAATTTGTTATCCTCCAAAGGGTCAAGAGTCATTGGACAGTTGACGTTGCTGAGAAGAACTGACACCGATACAGAGCCATCATTCATGTTTCTTCTGCAAGCCAACAACAAAGTTCTCTGCTCTCTAGTGAAATCAGGTGGAACATATGCCCAGATATCATCTGCAAAGTGTTAATGCAATCATCAAGGGAGATTGTGGACAATTCGGGTTTCCTTTGAAGGGGTGCGGATAGTCCGTATACGAGTCCATTTCAGAAAGCAAGCATCGGTCAAAGAAGTTGTCAGTCCATTTAAGTATCAATTGATTTCTCTCCGGATCATGTGGATTTTTTATGGCACTGTCAATCAAGGAGTTTTATGCCGCCACGCACAGAAGACCATGTTATTTTGCGCACAATTCTGTCTGTTAAAGCGAAGACAAATATCTTGAGTGAGAAGACATAATATGATACTGTTGAATTTGTTCCGGTGTCTGAGAAGTCAGAATATGTGCACTGCAAGATTACATTGCTCGAAAAAGCGAGTTTGCCGCAAAAAGAGTCTCTTCGTTGTATGACGAATTTTCTTATGATTTGCGCACTTTGGTGTTTTGACAAGAGTGCTACCAAGCTTGATTCACTTTTTATGTCTAATGAAGAGCGCGGTGAAGCGCATAAAAATTGTCTTCTTTTTGCGACATAATCCAGATGAGAGAGATGAATAGTTGCAAGAATTTCAGTAATCAAGTGTGGAAGTTAATCAGCAAAAGGCAAGTCAAGTTTTGTGGAGGATGTTATCGTCGGCAGTGTCAGCAATAAATCATCGCGAGCATAAGCGAGATCATTGAGCAGTGACAATACAGAAATGAGTGTTTCGAAAGTCTGAGAAAAGTGCCGCATCGTCAATAATTTTCTCATGGAATCTCATCGGCTATCACTTTGTTTTGTGGTTAAATCATCAGTTCATTGAAGCATGTGTTTTCCTTGTCTTTTGTTGTTTTGAAATCAAGAGATGTTTGCATTCTTATTTTTGACAAAATATTTTGATCAAACTCCAACATGCAAAATTTAAAGTTTATCATTTTTGAAAATTAAATGTTTTTTGATTACATAATTGACCCAACTTTTGTGAAAAGACATGATGACCAATACCAGATGACTGAACAATTTTTGAGCCCATACACCGAGTTTTTGAACCACATCATAGAACTAAGCCTTATTGGTATGCATATCGACATGTAATGGATTCGGTAGTTATGGACCCGCGAATCATGACTCTTGCACGTCCAAATCATTACATTGGACGAGGTCAAAATTTATCAGTTAAAACCAACTTTGCTTGAAATGACAAAAGGCCATCTTTGTTTATTTCCTTCACTATTCTTGAAATATGTATCCCTTGTTAACCCCAATTTGAGCCTGATATTATATTTCTTTGGAAACACCCGACATGGATCACACCCTCACACTGGGGGCAAATACACCGGGGGCAAATAAGAGATTTGTAGTTTGAGGATACAGTGCAACATTAGAATCAACAGAAGGGGGGGTGTTCAAGAACGAAAACCCAACATGGGAGTACAATCAAATGGAGATAGGTCATGACAAAAAAACAAGAGTCGATGCTAAGGACAAGTTCAAAAAAAAAAGAAAAAAAAAGAAAAAAAAAGAGAAAAAAAAAAGAAGAATATTGAACTATACAATGTCCGTTGGTATCTGTGGTCAAACCTCACGTGGGAAGAAATGTTATTAAGATTATCAAGTCTTCAAGATAATTGATCTATCAAATGAAGATTGCAGAATTGTTTTGTTAGACTATATTGAGTGCAACAAGAGATGAAATAACATTAGATGACAAATGATGATTTGGGTTTTATGTATTTCTCTTTTAAGGTTGAAATTGTCAATGAAAGGAATGACATGGTTGTAGAGATTCTTAGTGCATTGGTTGATTGATAAAAAATCACGTTAAGATAATTAACGTATTTGTTATGTCGTCTCTTCTATAAAGACAACAAGGGAAAAGGAGTTAACGACTAGATGATGGTGATCCTAGGTCTTTGAAACCCTTAAACACCTTTTTGAGCCTATGAATATCCCTTTCTTTTATAGCCATGAACCATAGCCTCATTACATGCTTGTAAAAGTCCTTCTTGATCAAGCAAGAAATTTTAACTGATAAGTGGCGCTCTCAAAATTTGCCAGAGTTTTTCCATAAGGGTTATAATTTCATGAAAAAGTTGCAAGTTGTTATGCATATTGATAAAGTAAGTATTGAAAAATGAGACAAATTTTCAACTGAGCCTCAGGTTTTTACTCGACACTCTAAATTGTTTTGAAAACCACAAATTATCACTTCATCATGTACCATCAAAGGACATACCCCAAAATCTGAGATTAGAATCGAAACACAAAAAACCCATAAAAGACGATTTCAATCTCATAATGGGTCAATTACTGTTTGCAAAAATACAAGATATTACAGATTTGCATGCATTGAATATCGTGAATTTGGATATTTGACCAAATGAATTTGATTTTCAGCAAATGACATCTCTTTGATTTTATTACAAGGATTAGACTTTGGATGCACATGATTTTTTTAAATTGGTGATGTAATTTCATAACAAAAGATTTACAAACAAAGAAGACAGTGAGTGGATTTTGCAGAATCCTTGATATTGGTAGTTCTGGATTGGAAAGCTCAGCAGTCAGAGGGCACAGTGTGGATTTTGATAGGAATACAAACAATTTCACTTCAGCTTGGGGGCAAAGAAGCACAAGCAAACGATGATTGAGTGAAATTCATCAATGAGCACCAACGAATTCAACTCAGGGCAACATTGCTTAATAGAGAGTGATGGTTTGATAAGCTCCAATAGTGACTGAGAATAAGGTTGCATTTGAAGGGCACCTTCAGATTTCTGAAATATCGGCTTACTCGCAGAGGTGTTTGTCTCCAAAAGGATGATATCGCATGGGTGTATTTTGATAAATATTGAAGGTTATGCAAGCCACCAAGATTGATTGAGGAATAATTTGCTTTGAAACCAGTCGACTCAAGGTTCAGTCCACCGCATGAATATGGGAGACGGAAAGAACCTCGTCAATGACAATATTATAATTCTTTATTGGACTAAGAAGAATTTGTTCAGAAGAAATTGAGACTGCGACGAAGAGTTTTAGATCGCATGACCGAACAGTTGCATCGGTTCAAGGTGCAATTCATCACATGAATATGGGTGATGATAGCATTACATCTCTTCTCATGAGCTGAGAGAAATTTATTAATGATAACACGGAGCATGCACCGGTGAGTTCTAGATGCATTTATGGATGACTTGACAATTTCACGAAGGGTAATGATGACATATGCTGGAATAAATACAATTCGATTGATGAAAACTCCATGATTGATCGACAACCGAAGATGAGGTCAGCATTAGCAATCCTTGCAATGATTGTTAGCAGAACATACGCAAACCAAAGAGCTGTTATTGAGAGAATTCAAGAAGATGGATGATTTGTTACACTCCTTCACGATGAATCAAGCAACACCACACTTGGGGGCAATGTTAGACTTGATAAACAATGAGAGCAGAGATCATCGCAGATAGCCCAGAATAAGCAATGTGCTTAAGTTCGGTGGATGACTGACTGACAGCAAAGCTTTGGAGATTAGACAAAGACATCTTATGACAATGAAGCATCAAAGAAAGGGGACCTATATTTCTCAGGTAAGTATACATGCATCATCATGCATTGCATCCCCATCTTCATCATTTTTCAACCGGGTAGGTCACCCGTTATAATGAGACCCTCACCTCCATTTTTCATCCGGGTAGGTCACCCAGTATAATGAGACCCTCTTCCTTCATCTTCCACCGGGTAGGTCACCCGTTATAATGAGACCCTCACCTCCATCTTTCATACGGGTAGGTCACCCAGTATAATGAGACCCTCTTCCTCCATTTTCCACCGGGTAGGTCACCCGTTATAAAGAGACCTTCACCTCCTCACCAATTTCATCCGGGTAGGTCACCCGTAATAATGAGACCTTCATCACTATCTTCCATCCGGGTAGGTCACCCGTAACAATGAGACCCCATCTTCCATCCGGGTAGGTCACCCGTAATAATGAGACCTTCATCACTATCTTCCATCCGGGTAGGTCACCCGTAACAATGAGACCCCATCTTCCATCCGGGTAGGTCACCCGTAACAATGAGACCCCATCTTCCATCCGGGTAGGTCACCCGTCATAATGAGACCCGGGCAGGTCACCCGTCACCATTGAGACCCCATCTAATCTGGGTAGGTCACCCATCATAATCAGACCCGGGTAAGTCATTCGTCACTATCAAGACTCTTCTAACTCGGGCAGGTCACCCGTCATAATCAGACCCGGGTAAGTCATCCGTCACTATCGAGACTCCACTAACTCGGGCAGGTCACCCATCATAATCAGACCCGAGTAAGTCATCCGTCACTATCGAGACTCTTCTAACCCGGGCAGGTCACCCGTCATAATCAGACCCGGGTAAGTCATCCGTCACTATCGAGACTCTTCTAACCCGGGCAGGTCACCCGTCATAATCAGACCCGGGTAAGTCATCCGTCACTATCAAGACTCCACTAATCCGGGCAGGTCACCCGTCATAATCAGACCCAGGTAAGTCATCCGTCACTATCGAGACTCTACTAACCAGGGCAGGTCACCCCTCATAATCAGACCCGGGTAAGTCATCCGTCACTATCGAGACTCTTCTAACCCGGGCAGGTCACCCGTCATAATCAGACCCGGGTAAGTCATCTGTCACTATCGAGACTCTACTAACCCGAGCAGGTCACCCGTTATAATCAGACCCGGGTAGGTCACCCGTCACTATCGAGACCCTCCTAACTATTCTTTTATCTAGGTAGGTCACCCATCATAATGAGACCATCTCCACAATTCTATTTTTTCTTTACAACGCTTACTATTTAAAGTCTTTTGCAAGACTTTAGTCGTAAGCATTGTAAAGAGGGGGCATCTGTTGCTACCCAAATTTTGACCTACTTATTTTTATGTTTCGGAAGAAAAAGAAAAAAAATAGAAAAAAGACAAAAATCCAAAAATATCTTGTTACAGGGGCAAAATTGAATAAATTGAGAATTTAATAGTCAATGCAGGGTCAAATCGCACAAATTGGAAATGAAGGACCAAATTGAAAGAAGCGCGCAAGCTGAGGGCTGTGTTTGGAATTTTGCCTTTGAAAACTCTATAAATAGAGTTGGTAATCAACAAGGAGGAAAAAAAAATACACTCACCAAAAAAACCCTACACCAAAAAAACCCTAACCCTAAGTTTTTTTTTTCTTCCATTTTTGGGGCTGCAGCCGCCGCCCCCATATTGGCAGCCGCTGCAGCCCCTCCCCAGCTCTCTTTTCCTTTTCCCCTCTCACTCCCTTCTCCGATCAAGCCTGCCCTCCCATTTCTCTTCCCGCCTCACTCTCTCCTTCCCCTCCACCTCCTTCACAGTCAACAGCCACCACACTCTCCTCCCGGCCTCACTCCAGCCTTCATTCAGCCACGACCCCTGTCTCCGGTCAACCACAGCAGCCCACCTACTGGTCTTCCTCATAATCACGGCAACGGCTACCACACGAAGGAAGCCCCAAACCGTTAGCAATCAGAGCAGACCGAGATGAGGAAGAGAACAGATCAGGGAAGAAAAGATCTTAAATCTGGAGAAGAAGAGAAGAGCAGCCCAGCTGCTGTTGTTTGTGTGTCTTTGGGTTTTTGTGTGTTTGTTTTCTGTTTGCAGGTTATTGTGGACACCTTGGCCGGCGAGAAAATGAAGAAGAAGAAACCGAGAAGATGGAGAAGAAGAAACCGAGAAGGAGGAGAACAGACCCGAGATTTTGAACTGACTCGAGATTCGAACAGAACCGAAACATTGATATTTTTGTGCCTTTGTGCTGTGTTTGTGTGTTTTCTGTGTTTGCAGGCCATCAAGAACTCCAACGCCGGCGAGAGAAGAAAGGGAAGAGGCAGATCTATGGCCTCCCTGATTTTACTGTTCACCGGCGGCGCGTGGAACCACGCGCCACAGCCCCTGCACTGCTGCCATTTTGTTCCAGAATTGCCCCTGAGGCCTTTATGTAATTTTCCTTTTATGTTTTTGTGTTTATTTGAATTTTTGTTGTATATTTAATTATTAGTTAAAAAAATGTAATGAGAAAAGGTGAAAAATGATAATGTCTGGGTGAGTTGTATTTTAATTATAAAATGTGATGAAAAAGAAATAAAAAAGAGAATGTGAGTGTGTGTGTTTTGTTGTGTTTTATTTATTCAATTTTATTTTGTTTTGTTAAGAAAAAAGAATATAAAATGAAATAAAAAATATGTTTTCTTTGCATTCGGCCAAATAAGTTTCTTTGAAAATTTATCTTAGATTTAATAACAAGTTTATTAAATCTTGAAAATTTGGCTAATATTAAAACAAATCGTGAAATTTATTCTTGAGAATTAACGGTTGTTTTCAGGTAGTAATTGTCGGACTTACGTGTAGGCTAACATTTACATATTCGGGAATAACCACCACAATTGTCAGGATTATTCTGAGCGGTGGTCGATTTCTTTTATGGATCGGTCAACCGTGAAATTAATTCATGGGGATTAATGGTTAATTTCAGGTGGTGAATGAAGAAACTACAAGTAGGCTAGCATTTGCATATCTAGAAATAATCAATAAAATTCACAGGATTATTTTTGAGCGGAACATTTTTATGAGGCATAAAATTGCGGAAAACTCATCCATGACAGGTGATCCTTTTAAGGCATCTACATGGATCTGTTTCTTGATATTTTATTTTGGGTTTACGAACTCATGATGAAATTTCAAAAGCTAAGATTTATTCACACGAATAAATACGACCCGTTGAAGTATTTACAATCACATCAAGGTAGACGATGCAGCTTACCTCAGGTAAGGCGTACAAGGGGTGCTAATACCTTCCCTTTACGCAACCAGTCCCTTACCCTCGAATCTCTGACCAGACCAGGGCATCCGGGTGTTCTTAGCGACCCTCAACAGCTAGGTGGCGACTCCTTCTCAACTCCATTGCGAGAGCCAAGATCCCTCCCGGGATGCCGCGCGGCGATGTGCGACACTATTTAAGGTGAAGAATGTAACAGAGAAAGACACTTCAAATTAATATCTTTTTTTTGATTGAATAAATTTCAATTTGAACTTGGAGAGATTCTAATACAATTGCAGAGAGATTTTGCACCAGCCTAATTGCATTTCTTTGAGACTTTGAAACCTGCAATTCACGGCACCACAATTTGCTAGAAAAACAAATGGTTCAATTAGTTCTCGGTCAGAGGTGCTGCTGGTTCTACTTTGATTTCTTGCCTCTCTTTTGGTGTTTTTGTTTCACTCAATAATAATGTGTGTGCCATGCTTGAATTAGTTTTGCAGGTATCTCAAAGTAGCTGAGGATTCAAGCACTGGTTACTCCGAGCCAATTAAAGTGGATAAAAGGAAGAAAGATGGAGGAAGAAGATAGAGGAGAAGATGGTGTGGTGAGAGCTGTAGGCTGCAAATATTTCATTGGCAATGGGATACAATTCAGCTTCACATTGAATTCGATATGGACTTATCTATCTATGCGTTTGTCGTGTGAACTTCAAAAAATAAGGGTATCTGTGTTGTCTACCCATGTAATTATTGTGAGAAATCAGGGCACGTGTTTGTTTGCCCAATTGTGTTTCTTTTCAAGTGTCTGAACCTTAAAAAACCAAAGGCATAAGGTTTGCTTATTGTTTATTATGGTCCGGGTTGTGGGTTTTACAGTCTAACTCAATTGATTCATTTTTTTTAATTTTTTTTCTTCATCATTTAATATTGTGCTCTATTGAAAATTAGACTTCATGATTAGTTTTAGTTTGTTCTTATAGTACATTAACCTCGTCTCAAGACATGTGAATAGGGCTTAATAGTTAACCTAGGTTGACAATTGAGAATAAAACTTCATAATTTGTTTTGACTTGCTCTCTTTAAAGTTATTTCAGTCTCATGAGCTCAAGTCATCGTAGGTCTGACAAAACACCATATCTATTTTCTATAGATTTCGCTACACGCCAAACCCAATTAAACTTAGAGACCTACGTTAAGACCATATGGTTTTATTTACATGAATTGCTCTTATAAGCGATAATCATTTCTCTACATTTAAAGATATATAAAAGATCTCTCAAATGACCCATTATATTTTTCATCTCATCAATGATGTATAAAAAATATTTGTTTTTTTATTACTAACGTGTAATAGATATTTTTTCCTAATTAATAATTTGTAAATGATATTTATCTCTTATTAATATCATTAAAAAAGAGACTTCCTAGTCTTTTTTTCCTATGGACAATAAGATTTAGGGTTTATAAATACCTCCTGAACCACTCAAGTAAAAGTTTCATGATATTCTCTACTCTAAAAACTTATATATTTCAAATCATTAATCATATCTAAAGACAAGAACAAGCACATTTATTCTTGGAATTTAAAGCACTTTTTTCATTGATTTCCTTTCCTATTTTAAGTTATTGACTTTATTATTAGCGAGTCTTTAAACCCCTTCAATATGAATTATTTTTGCAACTACTAAGACTATCATCGTTAATTTTGTACTTTCAGGGCTAATGAGAAGAAAATTAATGACATGAACATTTAATTAACCAATATACAAACATCAAACAATTTGTTTCTTAAACATACAAATTTTTGGGACATCATCATCATGCTATTATATTTTATCAAAATAATAAATTCATATTTTTAGACACGCACACACATATATGGTTTAGATTTATTTATCTTCCTGAAATCTTGACATCTTTAATATAGTTGAAGGCTTGGTATTGATTAACAAGGAAAATCACCTTCTAGAGTGTATCATTGCGAGTAAAATTATTTTATTTAAAAAAATATTTAAGTGTTATTAATGTGTTTTTTAGATAAAAAAGCAGTATATGAAAATTGATCTAATATAACCTAATTGACTTTGCATATTCAAAGAAAACCAAGCTGACTAATAAAAATATAATTTCACTAAAAAACAATATTTTTTAAAAAATATTAGAACGACAATATATTAGATCGACTCATATCAAGTCTAGTTAATCTGCCAAATTTGTTACCTATGTCATGAGACCTTAATAGCCTTAAAGAAAGAAAATAAAATTAAAAATCATTAAACCCAATTCTCAATGTTGAACAATGAAATTAAAAACACAATTTTACAAAAAAATATAACTCAATATTGAAGGATTTATTAAAAAAAGTAAAAAAATGAATAAACAATTGACCTAATTCAATTCCGGTTAACGTGTTAAACTCATGTAAGAAGATAAAAAATAATTTAATAGATAGCAAAGCAAAAAAAAATAAAAAATAAAATCCAACTCCCTAGAAAAAGACAAAAAAAATTGAGTCAACTTAGTTAAACAATAAAACTTATAATTTAGATCATGAAACCATGATAAACCTCATAGAAAGCAAATACAAAAACAATTATGAAGTTCAATTATTATTCAACTTAATATTAAAAATGCAGTTGAAAAAAATAATTAAGAAAAAAAAATTCAAATTAATATAGTTTTTTTTTTGGTATAAACCACGCGGTGTCCCAAGCGCTGGCCCAGAGTTAACTCGCAAAAGTCATGAACCGGATAATAAGATCTTTGCAAATAGTTAATACGCACAGATTGAATGTTTTTTCAAAGTTTTAAAAAGACATGAAATTTTCTAAGATTTATTGTAAGATTCTTTGCAAATTTATATAAAAAATCTTTATTTATAATGGCGAGTTATAGGGTTGACATCATATTTAATTTTAGCTAATGGTGACTTGCAAACACACTCATTTTCTATGTAAAGTAGATACTCATTTCTTTCCAATTGTTATTTCTTGCCAAAGTTGTCACTAATAATTACCAATATATTAATGGTTAAAAAAATCTTTATTATAATCTAATCTAAAATATATATTTAATGTTGTATTACTAAGTAAACAAAACAAGTTTTTAGATTTAATGTTTTTTATCTTAAAACATTATATATATTAAAAATAGGATTACTAGGCCAAAAACACAAAAATATTCAAAGTCCAATGAACTTAATTACCCAAACTTTCACAAAGTCATCTCCATGGAAAGATCCACAATACTGTATATATTATAGAATAGAAGAAGACAAAAGAGTAAGGAGCTTGAGGTACTTGATTACGTAATTTGCTACAATGTCCAACATGGCCATGTCATGCAGCGAATAAGTCAACTCTAGAAAACCAGACATATTAATCTACTCCACAGAGGTTTCATGTAAATGGAAGTCTTACATGCCCCACAGAGGTTCAAACATTTATCTTTAGATTGTGCGCATAATTTCTATCATGAAACGTTACTTTACTTCAAGCATCTTTCTGTTTTCTTCTCTCTTTTGTTTTTTACTTCAAGACTGGCTGGTGAACAAGTAACCCTGTTGGATTCATGGGCAAGTTCATTTGGTATGAGAGTGAGAATAGCATTGGCTGAAAAGAGTGTAAAGTATGAGTACATTGAACAAGATTTGTGGAACAAAAGTGGTTTACTTCTTCAAATGAATCCTGTTCACAAGAAAATCCCAGTTCTTGTCCATAATTGGAAACCTGTTTGTGAGTCCCTTGTTATTGTTCAGTATATTGATGAGGTGTGGAAGGACAAGGCTCCTTTGTTGCCTTCTGATCCTTACCAGAGAGCTCAGTCTAGGTTCTGGGCAGATTCCGTTGACAAGAAGGGTTTTTTTCGCCTTTTTTGTTTTTTACTCTGTTTTGAGGGTATGACTTGATCAAACCCACATTACAGTTTGATTAGTTTGAAAGAATTAATTAGAATCCTATATCACCAGTACAATTGGCCCTAAGACTATTATCCAATTATGGAATAATTAAATTAGGCATCAAAATATGGAATTACGTACTGGGACCAACTTTCACCTCTGTGATTCCAGAAAGTCTGTGCGGTGACCATTATTATAATCTGTTTAACAATGGGGTGATATGAATCTGCAGATATATGAACATGGGAGGAAGATATTCACAACAAAAGTAGGAGATCAGGAGGCCGCCAAGAAGGATTTCATAGACACTCTCAAGCTGATGGAAGCAGAGCTTGGAGACAAGCCTTACTTTGGGGGCGAGACCCTCGGCTACGTTGATGTAGCACTACTCCCTTACTGTTGCTGGTTTTATACCTATGAAAACATCCTCCACTTCAATATAGAGGCTGATTGTCCTAAGGTGAATGCTTACTGTAAGAGGTGCTTGCAGAAAGAGTGTATTTGCCTAATATATATATATATATATATATATATATATATATATATAGAGAGAGAGAGAGAGAGAGAGAGAGAGAGAGAGAGAGAGAGAGATCAAAACAATATTTGCCTCAGAAAATATTTTCAATTTTCTCTCATGTACACTAAACTTTCATTTTCTGAGTTCCATATTGGTCAATTCATTTTACTACACAATAATTAAAGAGCTTTTAAAATAAATGTAATTCTAAACGTTCATCAAAGATAAGATATGACCTCGCAATTGATCATTAAAGTTATCCAACTTGCATGTTGAGAAACATAAGAGAGAGGGAGATCAAATTGATACAATCAATTTTGATACAGATGGAGGAATGACAGATGAGTGACGAATTTGGAGAGAAAGAGAGACGTTTGTGAGATAATACTCGCTTGATATTTAATTGAATTCAAAAGGGCCCTTTTATAGGCTTACAAATAACAAATGGTTAGCCATAATCCCTGATAACCAGGAACAACTCCCCACTAACATAATGACGCTAAACTGGAAGGAAATACTTAATAACTAACACCCATAAACACTTAACTTACTGACCCATTATCTCCACACGAGAAGACCAGTTCTTATCACAAATATTACAGAGAAGAGATATTCATGCACTTTGGTAAGACAGAGGAGCAGAGCTATCCGTGCACTTAGGTATGCGACCTGCCTTGATGACATTGAATGCATGCCACCCACCTTACCTGATGTTCTCAGACGATCACTCCCTTATCACGAGCAGAATATTCACCTCTTGCTCTGTTAACTTGTATTAGGATTCCTACAATTTGTGGAATTCCTACAATATTTGGTTTACTAGTTTAGGAAGTAATTAATGCTTTCTTATTTTTTGTTTTCGTCATACAAGTCATACAACAGGTATATATACAACCCTACACTTTCCTAGCAGAATAAGGAAAGACTAATTACTTCCTAAACTAGGAAACCAAACATTGTAGGAATCCCGCAAATTGTAGGAATCCTAATACACGTTAACATGCCCCCTCAAGTTGGTGCATAAATGTTAACAAACAGATATGGAGATATTTTTTGGAGTAAAAAGAAGCTGGCAAAGCAGCTCGTTTATGTTTTTTGAAGCTATGGTCCGAATGTATTTTTTGGTGGATCCCATAGCAACAAAACTTGTGGTTGTAAAATAATCAAACGATCGTAACACCAATTTTCCTCAAACCTCACTCACAACCACAATACCAAACAGCCACTAAAACCACTACAATTTGTTTTTGTCCCTCCATTAACCAAAACCACTTGCTTATATCATGTTTTAATTTTTCAGATTGTTAAGAAAAATAAAAATATGTAAAAAACGAGAAGATCTAACCCATTCAAGAAATATTAACATGTAAAAAAAAAATCCTTAAAAAAACAGGTCGTTGCCTTACAAGTTATGCCGAGTCACCCAGATTCCAGGTTGACTCATCAGGTCAATCAAATTTCACCAGGCCAATTACAGGCCCAGGTTTTATCTAATTCAAACCCGGCCAAGGCTCAAATCACCTTGGTCCTTGGTCAAACTATTGGGTCATGCAGGGTTTTATATCCATGTGTGTTTAGTACCTTTCCAAAAACATAAAGGGTATTGAGGCAAGTGCAAATCTTGAAGCTGATTTTCTTTGTTCATCAATATTACGTCTTCAACTAAATAAATTTATCCTGACAAAATAACTGATTAATATATGTATTCCTAATTTCTGAGACTAAAATAAATAAATAAAATACAGTAGCATGGAATAAATTAATCATATTTATATGCGTTGAAAGCCAAAATAAATTTTGAACTTTTTTGATGCAACTTCTAATTAAACAAAAAACATCTTACTGGCTTGCTCATGGATGCATATGCAATATCCTTCAAATCAACCCCGAGACTCTTCCTCGTCTCCAAAACCAACTCACAGGCCTTTTCAGGTTCTTCTTCTTTTATCGTTCATATCTTCTTAGTAAGATCAAATACCTG
The DNA here is from genome assembly GCA_964035475.1 of Salix caprea. Lineage (NCBI taxonomy): Eukaryota > Viridiplantae > Streptophyta > Magnoliopsida > Malpighiales > Salicaceae > Salix > Salix caprea. The sequence goes on from OZ037743.1 coordinate 2,398,818, forward strand.
AAGATTCATAGCAAATCAACTTAGAGGGAATTAGTCTATGTAAAAGTAAGAGCAATGCCAAAAAATATTACAACAAAATTGATGCTACGTTAACATGTCACAATTGCTGTTATTGTATTTTATGATAGATAAATTTCCTAACATTATATCCGCCGCTACTTGTATGCCAGCAGCATTTTAGTAGCATTTGGCATATATGACCTTGGATGTACTTTTCCTTTTTAATGAACAATAGAAACTTCTTAGATGTGATTCATATATGGAATCATTTAACAGAAGCTAATACGATTCAGGTGAAGGGTTAGAAACCCAGTCACTAGTATAGTATGATTCTCTACTTGCTCTGGCTAACCAATCTGCAACTTTGTTAGCCTCTCTACCAATGGCTAACACAGAGACATTCGGCTAAACATATGTAATATAAGAAATTGCTTGAATTGCTATGACATTGAAATTACTACATCCAATTATAAGGCATTTCATTTAAAAGCCAAATGAAAATTTCAAACAATTATGAATTGCCACCAAAATTCGATTTCATTGTAGCAAAGGGAAATACTTAATTTGGATACTTTTTACATGAGCACATGAGACAAACAATCCATCCATTTTGTATAACTATTTTTTTCTTGTTCGACATTAAGGAGTATCCATTTTTTGTAACTCTAGAGATTATAAACAGATAAAATCCCCTTACACATGCACTGAAACATATATTAAAGAGGAACCAAAGATATAGCATACCTAAATGTATATAACCATGCCTTTTTTTATCAACAAAATCAGCACAGATTATGGAATGGGTTCTTTCATAAAGATCAGAAGGTAGGAAAGGAGCCTTGTCCTTCCTCACTTCATCAATATGCTGAACAATAATAAGGGATTCACAAACGTGTTTTCCATTGCGGATGAGAACCGGAATGTTCTTGTAAACTGGATTCACTGAAGAAGCAGGGTACTCTTGTTCCTCAAGTCCTCTTCACTCCTCAAGCCAAAACAGAAACCAAACAAGCTTGCCTGTGGATGCACATCCTTCCATCTATTCAAGCCCCAACTTCTTTCTCAGCTCGACCAAAAAACCATAGACTTCTTGTGGATCTGGAAGAGATTTGATACACTCTCATTCTGCATGCACCTCTTACACCAAGCAATTAACTTGGGACACTCAGCCTCTATGCTAAAGTTACCAAATGTCTCATAGCCATGAAACCAGCTATAGAAAGGAATAAGTGCAACATCCACATAGCCGAGTTTGTCACCTTCAAAATAAGGCTTGTCTCCTAGTTCTCCTTCTAACAACTTGAGGGACTCAATTAAACCATTCTTGCCTGCCTCCAGTTCTTGTCCTTTCTTTGTCCATGTCTTCCTCCCAGGAAAATACACCTACAGATTCATGTCCAACCATTTTAATTTTAAAGTGAATAACAAACAAACCTTGTAGTCAAAATTACACAACAAAGAAGCTAAATTGGGGATTTTTCAATTGGAAAATCCCGAATTTAGTTCCTTTGTTTGTGTAATTTCTGCAAACTAGACCCTATTTAAAGAATTTCATCAAATTTATCATACATTTGTCGTATTTCCTCCAATCAACCCAACTGGACTAAACATAAAAAAAAATCTCCCTGTGGGTGAAATTCTTCATAGTTGACTAAATGTGACGAAAATAAAGTAAAAAATCCACATAATTTATACAGGTTTGTGATAAGATAGAATTTAGGGGAAGAAGAGATAATAAGAGAAAAGGTGATTGTTTATTGATTGCATGCCCTTCCTCTGAAACAGTGAGCCTAAATAGGCCATTCAATACAACTGTAAACTAAATAATAGGAACTCCAGTAGTGGAGAGCTGAAGACTAGGGATGCTCTTGCTAATCCCGTTACTTATTCTCTGACCCATTCAATTGCTTATTTAAACAATGAAATAAATTAAACAATGAAATAAACAAAACATAAAGTAATTCCACGTAGACTCTCTCCATGCGGTAGTAGCAAGAGATCCACGTGCCCAATGCTCTTATCATTCCCTCTCCCTTGAATTCTCCTTGTCCGCAAGGTTGAATTGAGGATAAGTTTTTGCAAATCGCCACAAATTTTCCCACGAAGAATCTTCTGGCAATGCCCCTTTCCATTTCACCAAGATTTCTGTTCGTGGCCTGTATTTCCCCTTCTGAATAACCCTTCTATCAAGGACTGCTTCTGGTTCTGGTAACACCACAGCATCTGTCGTAATGGGAGGAAGGGTGATCACCATGTCCTTGGCTATATCTCCCCACTGTTTCTTGAGTAAACTGACATGGAAAACATCATGTATGCGAGACCCTGCGGGGAGGTCTAATTTGTATGCCACTGGTCCAATGCGAGCGAGAACCTTGAAGGGCCCAAAAAACCTGGGTGATAACTTTAAGGAACTCCTGAAAGCTACCGTTTTTTGGCGGTATGGTTGCAATTTTAAGAATACATAATCTCCAACCTGAAATGTGACCTCCCGACGATGCAAATCAGCCCGAGATTTCATGCGTCCCTGTGCGTCAATTAAATTCCATCTGAGGTCCCGCAGGATGACCTCTCTTGTGCGCAGCAGCTGATCTACTTCTTGAAGCTTTGTAGTTCCTGGTATATAGGAGATCATAGATGGAGGAGGGATCCCGTACACAGCTTCAAATGGAGAAACCTTCGTTGTTGAATGAATGGCCGTGTTGTAACCATATTCAGCCCAAGCCAGCCATTCCATCCATGCCTTTGGGTGGTCGCAAGTGAAACAGCGCAAGTATTGTTCCAAGGTCCGATTAACCACTTCGGTTTGGCCGTCCGTTTGAGGATGGTAACTGGAGCTATAGTTAAGTGCCGTGCCATGTAGCATGAATAAGGACTTCCAGAAGGAGCTGATGCAGACTTTATCCCGATCACTCACTATAGAGCTCGACATTCCATGTAATTTGACCACATTATTTAAGAAACACTTCGCAACCGTCACTGCCGTGTAGGGATGTTTAATTGGCATGAAATGGCTGTATTTGGAGAGCCGATCCACCACAACCATGATAACACTTTAACCTTGCGAAGATGGTAAGCCCTCGATAAAATCCATGGATATGTCCGTCCAAATGCGCTGTGGAATTGGGAGAGGCTGAAGTAACCCCGCTGGCCTTAGAGTTTCATGTTTACAATGCTGGCACACCTCACATTCCCTAATGAAATTCTTGACAGATGTTTGTATGCCAGGCCATAGAAAGCTGGAGGAGATGCGGGTCAAGGTCTTCAAATAGCCAAAATGTCCACCTGCAGGAGAAGAATGCCCATCGGCCAAAACAGCAGGTAACAAGGAAGATGTAGGACTCAAGTGTATCCTCCCTTTCTGCATCCAAACGCCATCTCTTTGAACCAGTTTTAAAGTGGGATTGGTTGCCACAGTGCTGTAATATGGCTGCTGCTGGACCTCTTGTTGTAGAGTTTCCCACCAGTCTGTAATGGGAGCTGATATGGCGTGTAATTGTGTTGCTGCCATGCAAGAGAGAGCATCGGCCCCCTGATTTTCCTTGCCCTTGCGATACTGAATGCTGTAATCGAACCCCATAATCTTTGGCAGCCAACGGGCTTGAGAAGGGGTGGTCAGTCATTGCTCAAGAAGGTACTTCAAGCTTTGATGATCGGTCTTGATCACAAAGGTTCTGCCCAATAAATATGGCCGCCATTTCCGCACTGCCTTTACTACTGCAAGCATCTCCTTGTCATAAGTTGACAGTAATCTAGCCTTACCCTTCAAGGCCTCACTGTAATAAGCAATTGGCTGATTGTCTTGGGATAAAATTGCTCCCAAGCCATCACCACACACATCACACTCCACGGCAAATTGCTGTGCAAAGTTTGGAAGCCACAGCATAGGTGGGGACGTGAGGGCTTGCTTCACTTTATTGAAAGCCATGAGCGCCTCCTCAGACCAGCGAAATCCATCCTTGGATAAGAGCTGATTTAATGGTGCAGCTATGACGCCAAATCCTCTCACAAATTTTCGGTAATATCCACCCAAACCGACAAACCCACGGACATCCTTGGGAGTTGCTGGAATTGGCCAATTTTGGACGGCTTGGATTTTGGTAGGGTCCACTGCCACTCCTTCGGCAGAAATGAAGTGCCCCAAATAACCCACGGTAAGCACTCCAAACCGGCATTTTGAGAGCTTGACATACAGCTGGTTGTTCGAGAGAATACACAGCACTTGACGGAGATGTTGTAAGTGATCCATCCAAGACCTGCTATACAACAAAATATCGTCAAAAAATACCAATATAAATCACCGTAAATGAGGGCGAAAGAGGTCATTCATGAGACTCTGAAAAGTTGCGGGGGCGTTTGTCAATCCGAATGGCATGACCACAAACTCGTAGTGACCGTCATGAGTGCGGAATGTGGTTTTTGGAATGTCCTCCGACTGGACTCTAATCTGGTGATACCCGGAGCGCAAGTCCAGCTTTGAAAAGAACTTCGCGCCATGTAATTCATCAAGCAACTCATCAATGACCGGAATGGGAAACTTGTCCTTAATTGTGATTTCATTGAGCGCCCGATAATCAACACAAAATCACCAAGACCCATCTGCCTTTTTAATCAACAAAACCGGAGATGAAAAGGGGCTGCGACTAGGGCGAATAACTCCCGATTGTAGGAATTCCTTGACCAGTTTTTCAATCTCATTTTTTTGATAGTGCGGGTACCTGTAAGGCCGGCTGTTGACTGGAGATTTATTGGGCATCAAGGGAATTTGGTGGTCATGGCTGCGCGTAGGTGGCAGAGTTGTAGGCTCCTGGAAAACATGTGCAAATTCTGAAAGGATGAGCTTGAGGTCAGGTGACCACGCTTGAGGTCTTGACCACGAATGGGCTGTCTTTGGCACTGTCTCCGTTTCTATATGTACAAAATACCCCACACCCGATAAGTGGATCAACTCCTTATCACTTAGGGGAGCGAGTTCAGTGTTTGACAATCCTCTCAATGTGTACGTCTGGCTTTCTTGTTTAAATGACATGATGAGCTTTTTGTAATCGGTCTTGATGGGGCCTAAAGTCTCCAGCCATTGCACCCCTAATACGGCTTGGCATGCTGCCACTGGAAGCACAAAGAAGTCTGCGCGAACAATGATTCCTTGAATCGATAGAGAGGCCTAAGCACCGCCCAGTACACTCAATAATCTCCTTGTTCCCAACCGTGACTTGGATGGTTTTGCCGCGAATAACATGTAGTCCCAATTTGGTTGCCGTGGACTGATCAATAAAATTGTGGGTGCTTCCCCCATCAATGAGTACTGTCACAGCCGTGTTTCCTGCTCTACCAATGACACGGAAGGTCTGTGGATGGTTTGTTCCCACCAGAGCATGGAATGATATCTCTGGAATGTCTTCCTCAGGCGTCACAATCTCCATGTCCACATCTTCTCCTTCCTCCTTCCGCTGCACATCCACCATCATGAACAACTGAGGCCCTGAACATCGATGCCCAGGGACATATCGCTCATCACAATAGAAACACAACCCTTTTTCACGCCTCTCCTTTGCCTCTTGTCCTGTTATCCGTCGAATTGGGGCAGCTGGGTGAGTTGTTCGTTGAGCCGGGGCAGGACCCAGGAGTCCCATGGTATTTGTGTGTGGTGGTTTCGGCTGGAATGAAGATGTTGTCGCTGGTCTGACTGGATTATGGAATTTCCTTTGGAAATGATTTCGTTCTTCAATTAAATGAGCCACACTGATGGATTTGGAGAGAGTTTTTGGTTGCTTAACTCGAACATCCAAACGAATTTCATCTTTCAATCCCGCAATAAAACACCCCACCAGGAAATTTTCTGGAAGGTCATCAACCTTGTGAGACAGTTTCTCAAAGGCTTCTTGATATGCATTCACAGTCGTGGTCTGCTTAAGTCTGGACAATGCCTCTGACGGATCATCATACTCAGTTGGTCCAAAACGGTGGAGAAGGGATGAGACAAACTCATTCCAGCCCAATTGTCCCTTGCTTTTCGTATACCAACGATACCACTGCAAGGCGACACTCAACAGATGAAAGGACGCCAATTGTACTTGTCGTGGAGCGTCAATGTTCTGGAACTCAAAGTATTGTTCTGCCTTAAATATCCATCCCGTGGGATCCTCTCCTTCTCCAGAATAAGTTGGAAAATTCAACTTGAGGGTAGTGTGGTTTCTGTCGGCATTGAAGGTTGCATACGACCTGTCGTGAGAAGTACTTCCCCCAGCAAAAGGATTTACTTCCCTCTCACTGGAACGATGGGAATGGGCGATCCTCATCGCTTGTAGTTCTGCCATGACTCCTTGAAGGGCGTCGTTGACTCGATTGAAATTGTGATTCAATTCATCAAAATTGGCGTCGTGTCGTCCGAGAGCTTCTGTAATCTCAGCACGAAACTCCGCATTAGTTTTACCACGCGTGTCCATGGATTGCACCGCGCTCTGATACCACTGATAAGATAGAATTTAGGGGAAGAAGAGATAATAAGAGAAAAGGTGATTGTTTATTGATTGCATGCCCTTCCTCTCGAAACAGTGAGCCTAAATAGGCCATTCAATACAACTGTAAACTAAATAATAGGAACTCCAGTAGTGGAGAGCTGAAGACTAGGGATGCTCTTGCTAATCCCGTTACTTATTCTCTGACCCATTCAATTGCTTATTTAAACAATGAAATAAATTAAACAATGAAATAAACAAAACATAAAGTAATTCCACGTAGACTCTCTCCATGCGGTAGTAGCAAGAGATCCACGTGCCCAATGCTCTTATCAGTTTGCATGCCAGATCGAAGTAAAATGGCTGGTCCTTACAATAATAAAAAATCTCGGAGTCTAGGAGGTAAAAGCAGAAACCAAAACTAAGAATAGAAATCAAAGACAGGTACATACATACCTTGTTGTCAACAAAATCAGCCCAGAACCTGGATTGAGCTCTCTGGTATGGATCAGAGGGAAGCAAAGGAGACTTGTTATTCCACACCTCATCAATATATTGAACAGCAATAAGAGACTCAAAGATTGGTTTCCCATTGTGAATGAGAACTGGGACCTTCTTGTAAACTGGGTTCATTTCAAGAAGCATAGGGCCCTTGTTCCTCAAATCTTGCTCGCTGTACTCATACTTTACACCCTTCTCTTCTAATGCTATTCTCACTCTCATGCCAAATGGGCTTACCCTTGTATCCAACAGTGTTACAGCCACTGTTGAAGTGACAAAAACTTCTTCAGCTAAAGTGAAAGAAAGAGATTCTTCAACTATGCCATCCAGTCCAATTCAAAATTGGGTATAAATAAGAAATTCTCAAGTTGATCCTCCATCTATTGGGCAGTCCTTAATTAGTCTTTTATCAAATTATTAATTTAAATAATAATTTTTGACAATGGGTTAATTTGGTAATGTCTAATAGATGAGGGACTCAATTGAAACATATTCTGTTTAGAAACTTAATTGGTACTAGTGTGATAGTTGGGAGATAAGTATTGCTGTTTCCTTTTAGTTATCTGTTTATACCAAACTCGGGTTTCATTTATTGCTGTTTTCTTTCATATATTTAATATATCTCAAGTCATTTTTTAAATCTGTTTAATCCTTTAAAAAAAATTCCCTTAAAATTTATTTGATTTAGCTGATTTTTTAATAAATTTTTTTATTGACCAAACCTATTAATTTATATAAATGAATTTTATTTTTTAATAATTAATTTATATTAATGAATTTTATATTTTTATTAAAATTGATTGACTTGGATTAACACAATAATTTATTACTTTTCCCTATCAATTCATGAGCTAGATGTGATAACTATGCTTTTTAGAAAATTATTGTACTCTCTCTTTGTAAATCTAACCCACATTACTGTTATTGATGAAAATAAAAGTATAAATATCTATAATTCCACAAGTTATTTTATGTCCGTGAGAGATGCAAGAGGTTTTCAAGAAAAATAATTTTTGATTAGTTATTTTTATATTTTAATTTTAGTTTAAAGAATATGTCATACTTAATAGTTTTATTTTTCCTAGATTTTTTAAAATATTTATTGTTTTTTCTTTGATTTCAGTTTTCTGTTTTGTTTAGATTGGTTTTAGATTTATTTAAAAAATTATAAATCTCGTAGAGGGTTTTTGGTGTTATTGCTTGTTTCTTGTTTTTTTATGTTGTTTTCAAATGTGTTGGTTGATTTTCGAATCCAACAATTCCTAGTGATTAGTTATTGTGTGTGATTGGAAAACCATGATTATAAACAAAACGCAAAACTAAATGTGCTCGTGCAGGAGAGAATGAACAGGTGTAGAAACAAATTACAAAGTTAATGTATCAACCAGCAGTGATAAAAATATAAAGACAAGTTGAAGAATTATCCTGTTGATTAACAGAGATAAACAAATGAGGTCTAGAAGATTATAAGGAGAGTTATTACTAATCTACGGTCAAATTTGAGAACTTGTTTTAGAAGCATGAGTGGAGGAAATTTTTGGTGATCATGATTATAATGAGATAAATATAAACTGATATTCTCTACAAATTTATGATGCTTAATGTTGACAATAATATCATAAACAATTACAGCAATAATGTTCTCATTTATAAGTTAAATGTTGAGTGCAAATAAAATAAGAAATGTGCAGAGCAAAAAAAGGTTATTAATTAAAGTTATGTTATTCCATTAGATTTTCTCAATTATATATATATATATATATATATATATATATATATATATATATATATATATATTGATAAATGAAGTTTGAGATTTGCAATTCATTACTCCAGAAAGTAAGTGAAACAAACTTGCTTGAAGAAGAGAAGGTTAGATTGCTCTAATCTAAAAAAGGATTTTTGACAGAGAAAATGAGTTCCTAAAAATCAAATTGAATTTGGAAGAAGACTATATAGAGTTCTTCAGTCAAGTTTAATAACTTTTTAGATTAAAATAATTCTTTGACAAATGAAAAAAAAGATATCTGCAAGTGTAATAATAATTGCTTTTTAAAATGTTTTTTTGTTTAGAAATGTATTAAAATGTATTTTTATTTTAAGAAAAAAATTATTTTTGACACCAACACATCAAAATAATATAAAACACTAAAAAAATTAATTAAAAGTAAAGCAAAAAACTTTTAATATTTTTTGAAAACACTTTTAAATCATAAAAAACAAAACCAAGAAAAAACATAGAGACCCTCGCTATACTTGAAGGCATGCAAACATCACAGGGAGAAAAACCACATCCTAAGTCAGGCGCAACGAAGTACCCTCAGAATATGAACATATTACAGGCGCAACTAAGTGCCAGCCTTGCATGAAACACTAATCATGCACAACGTAAGTATGGCTATCGGAAGCTAGTAACCGGTCGTTAAGATGTGTGGGATTAATTGACATACACGGTTTGGACATCCATATTAAAAAAAAAAAAAAAAAAGCATAACATGAAATACACCTCCTTGCCTATGGATGCACCCGCATCTTCCTCAGCATCACAACTAAATCATAGACTTTCTGTGGATCGATCCTTAAGAGACTTGATACACTCTCGTTCTGCAAGCCCCTCTTCCAGTAAGCAATCAGCTTCGGACAATCAGCCTCTATACTGAAGCTGCCGATGGTTTCATAGGCATAAAACCAGCAATAGAAAGGAAGTAAAACTACTATTTACCACTGGATGCTGACAAAGGACGTGGAACAGTGGGAGGTATTTTTGGTTTTTCACAAATTCATGCACAGTAAAACTACTAAAATAATCTCCGAAAAAGACAAAAAAAAAAAAGCGCTAGAGCCGGGGGTATTGTGGTACTTTCACCCCGGTTTTTTCATGGTTACTGTTGGGTCCAAAGGTGTATAGGTAATTTACCATTTATTATTATTTCTTTTTCTGAAACATTGCAGGCACGTCGTACGGACGCGTCTAAAAATAACTAAGAAAATATATAACCTTTAAAAATCATCCAACATTAGTATTCCAAGTCTTTTTTAGGAGATACTAGTGTTGGGTTTTGTGAAAATTACGTAACTAAATTCATTGAAGATTGGAAGTTTTAGTTTTTCGTCTGTGTATGTATTATTAGAGAGAAAATGAATTTATTACATCTCTATTTTAGCAAATATTGTTTTTTGAACTCTAATAAGTGTTAGATTATTTTGGTAGTGATATAAATACTTATATTCACAATATTCTAGATGGTCTCCACTTCTGTATTGTAGATTAAGAAGAAGTTACCCATATCTTTATTCATCAAACAGGTAATATGCTCTAATACCAATTGACATAACATATAACATGGGTAGGGTTCCTCAATCCCTAAAATCTTATGGCTTTAAACTATGGAGAAAGAAACCATGGGTTAAGATTGCAAATTTTTGCCCCAATACCCTGATCTCATCAAAAGATTCATAGTGACTTGCCTTAGAATTCACTACAATGTGCTACAAACTAGATACATAAAAAATCCTTACCTTATTTCAGCTTAAATACCATCCAAGAAAAAAATTTCAAGAGTAGTTTAGGGTTTCTAATTTGTCATTTTCATTAAAATGATTGATATTAAAGGTTGTTTGGCTTTGAAATATGGTCAACGCCTTCTTATTACAATTTCTTCTTATTACAATTTCAGCATGGCTTAAAAGAGATAACCAAATTTAGAATTTAAAGAATATAGGTCATTACCCTAGTTATTGAAACAAACAAAAAAAAATTGTTTGTGTGTTTTTGAAATAGAGGTCATATTCTTATGAATTTAATAAACTAGTTATTAAATCCCAAAAAATGAACGAAGGTAAAAAAAACTATTTTTATATAACAAAATATACAAATATAATATAGTTTTTAGAGACTTGACCATATACATGAAGACAAAAAAATATTTTATATTATTTGAAATGAGGGAGTTTTTGGGTTTTTTCTAGATTTCAAAGAAAACCGTGTATTTCAGTATGGTTTTTTCTAGATTTCAAAGAAAACCGTGTATTGCAGTATAAGTTTATAGACCAATACTATTCAAAATTGTTAATAAAAAACAAGTGAGGGACCCATAAATAAATTCAAAATGATCCCTAATTTTTTTGAAATTTTATGAGCTTCTTAAGGATCTGTTTTTGGCTAGATACTAAAATAATGACAAGTTAAAAACAAAAAAAAATGAAGAAAAAGTGTTTTCCAAACACACCCTAACCCCAAGAGTTAAGCTAGATAGGCAAAAGTCCAAGTCCAGCCTAGTTTGATTGAGTTGGCCAACTAAAGACCTAAAGATTTCTTTTCATATTTAGAAAAAAGTTAGGCTAGATGCAGCCCAGACATATGAAGAAATTCAATAACTAGGATTGAATAAACAGACAATTGGTTAGAATTTCATATGTATTGAATTGATATATTTTGTACATGTATTCTGTGTTTTATACAAGAGTAAATAGTTTAGAATCATAATCTATTGCCTACAATTGTGCTTAATGTTACATAGAAAAGGAAAGTATACATAACAGTAATATTTACAATAATTGAGTTGATTGACTGCCTATTTTAGTTTTCTATGGTTTAACACTCCCCCTCAAGTTGGAGTGTATGTTAATTACACCCAACTTGCTAAGTAATGTTTCAAATTGTGTGGAACTTAATGGTTTGGTAAATAAATCTGCTGGTTGTTCTGTGGTTCGAATGTAAGCTGTCTGAATCATTCCTTCTTGAATTTTTTCTCGAATTAGGTGACAATCAATCTCTATGTGTTTGGTTCGCTCATGGAAGACTGGATTAGATGTTATGTGCATTGCTGCCTGATTATCACAAAACAGGGTTACTGGTTGTGCGTGGTCTATCTTCAAATCTTTCAAGATGTTCTTCAACCATGTAATCTCGCAGCAAGTGGTTGCCATGGATCTATATTCTGCTTCTGCACTTGAACGGGATATTGTTGTTTGCTTCTTGCTTTTCCATGAAACTGGGGCATTTCCAAGTAAAATGCAGTAACCTGTGACTGATCTCCTTGTGTCTCTACACCGAGCCCAATCAGCGTCACAAAATGCTTGTAGTTGGAGTGAACCCGTGGATAGTAGCAAGATTCCTTGTCCAGGAGTCCGTTTGATGTATTTTAGCACTTTGTGAGCTGCTTCTAGGTGTGGTTGTCGAGGCTTGTCCATGAATTGACTTAGTATGTGTACAACATATGTCAAGTCTGGTCTGGTTATGGTTAGGTAGATCAATCTCCCAACTAATCTTCTGTATATTGACCCATCTTCTAGGAGTGCTCCATCGGATTGTGTGAGTGATATATTCTGTTCTAACGGAGATTGAGATTGTTTGACACCCAAGAATCCAGAGTCTAACGGAGATTGAGATTGTTTGATATATTTTTGTTGTGACAAGCTAATTCCATGTTGTGATCTTGCAACTTCAATTCCAAGGAAGTATTTGAGTTTTCCCAAGTCTTTAAGCTTGAATTGCTTGGACAAGAGGAGTTTAGTATCTTCTATATCCTGCAAATTATTCCCAACCAATATCACATCATCAACATATATAAGTAAGGCTAGAAAATTACCTCGATGACTTCGGACGAATAACGAATAATCGGATAGGGATTGATGAAATCCTGCAGTCTTGAGTGCGGCGGATAGTTTGATAAACCATTGTCTAGAAGCTTGTTTTAAGCCGTATAGGGATTTATGAAGCTTGCAAACACGTGTCTCCCCCTTTCGTCTGAATCCTGGAGGCAAGGACATGTACACATCCTCATGTAGATCCCTATTTAAAAAAGCATTGTTGACATCGAGTTGGTATAAATGCCAACCACGCAATGCTGCCACGCTCAGTAGTAATCGGACGGTGACCAATTTAGCTACCGGGGCAAAAATTTCCTGGTAATCAAGCCCTTCAATTTGATTGTAGCCTTTAGCCACCAATCGGGCCTTATAACGTTCAATTTGTCCATCTGCCTTCATTTTGACTTTATAAACCCATTTGCAACCAATAGGTCGTTTATTGGGTGGTAAGGGTACCAAACTCCAAGTTTTATTCTCTTGTAAAGCAGCAAGTTCGTGTTCCATGGCTTGACGCCATTGCGGATGATGGATAGCCTGTGAAAAACTTGACGGCTCTTTAAGCAAAGTGAGGTTAGTAGTAAATGCTTTATGATTGGTAGAAAGATTAGTATAAGATAAATAAGAAGAAAGAGGATGAGCAGTACCTGGGGAGAACACCGAGTTCGTAGATGATGTCGGGTTAGGTCTTGACGGAAGGGTTATGTTGAGGTGGAAGTCCTACAAATATTGGGGTGTGTTTATGGGTCGGCTGCTTCGACGAGGTGGTGGGTTTGTTTCGGTGGGGCATGGAACAATAGTTTGGGTTGTGGAATGTGTAGGTAGGGAAGGTGTTGGTGAGGTAGGTTCAGTAATTAAATGTGGGTCAATTTGTGGATGTGGTCTATTTGGAAAATCAAGATTATTGTCATATTGAGGAGAAGGAGTATGGGTGGTGTCCCAAAAAAATGAGTTATGGTTTTGGTCATGTAAAGTATTATTGGGAAACGGAAAAATATTTTCAAAGAAAATGACATCTCTAGAAACAATTATTTGTCTCTTGGCAAGATCAAAAACACGGTACCCTTTCTGTCCATATGGGTACCCAATAAAAATACATCGTGATGCCCGAGGGTCAAATTTTGATCGATTTTGTGAGTGAGTAGAAACAAAACATAAACATCTAAAAACTCGTAAATGTGAGTATGTTGGGATTTTGTTGAATAACTTTTCGTATGGTGATTTTCCTTTAAGGATGGGGGTTGGTGTTCGATTTATGAGATAAGCGGAAGCAAGGATGGCATCTCCCTAAAAATGTTTAAGGAGACTAGCCTGAATGAGCAAAGCACGTGCCATGTTTAACAAGTGGCGATGCTTGCGTTCGGCAACTCTATTTTGTTGTGGAGTGTTAATACAACTAGTTTGATGAATAATTCCTTTAGTTGCATAAAAATTATGAATTTTAAATTCAAGGCCATTATCACTACGAATTATTCTTACCTTAGAATTAAATTGATTTTTGACCATGTTGATGAAATTGACTAGAAGATCCCTAGCTTGTAATTTGTGTTTCATAAGGTAAATCCATGTACATCTAGTGTGATCATCCACTATGGTGAGAAAATAGTTTGCACCTGAAATAGATGAAACTTTATATCCTCCCCAAATGTCAACGTGAATTAATTCAAAAGGAAAAATTGTAGTAATTGAACTTAAAGGAAATGAAAATCTTGTTTGTTTAGCTAACGGACAAATTAAGCATGCGTCTTTATAGCAAGATTTATTCTTAAAATATGGGAAAGAAAATAACTGTGAAACTTTGTCGGAGGGATGACAAAGACGTTGGTGCCAAAGGTTTGGATTGGTTATTTGAGCATGGTTGCACGATCTTTTCTTGGTTTGTTGGAGATGATAAAGACCCTCCCGTTCAATTCCCGTCCCAATCATCTTCCCCGAACGTAGGTCCTGAATTACACAAAATATTCGGTAGTTCTACGGTGCAGCTAATGACAGGTTTTGAATATGTAAGAAGATTTTGATCGCAAACCATATGATCTGTGCATCCACTATCTAATATCCATATATATTTATTCCCATCAAAATTAAGTGAAAAAGCCTTACCTGATAATTCTTCATGAATTGTGCAATTACTGACTTGATTGGCAGAGGAATTTTTGGTCTTTAGCATGTTTAATATCTGCTTGCATTCATCTGCAGTAAAAGGAAAATTAATTTCCCTTTTCTTGGGAAAACTAATTCCCTTTCTCTCAAAGTTCATTTCCCTTCTCTCGGGGAAACCCATTTCTCTTTTGTTCTCAAAACTCATTTCTCTTCTGTTTTCAAAACCAAAACCCGTTTCTCTTCTGTTCGACGCGGCTTGATTTCCTTTGGGAATCATCCCGCTAGAATCACCCTCAGCCATTGCCTTCTTCTTGCGGCAGTGCTCAGCCGTGTGTCCCTTCCACCGACAAAAAGTACATAGGAGATGTGCACGGCAATCTCTGGTGTTATGGTTCGTTTTGTTACATTTGATACACCTCATCCCCTTTCGATTTCATGGTTATTGAAGTCTCTCACGGCAAATGCAGCGGCATCTGGTTGTCCATGGCTTTTCTCGGTGACAACTTCCATCTGTTTCTTATGACGAAGAACCAGTGAGTAAGCTTTGTTCACTGTGGGTAATGGGTCTTGGAGAAGTGTGTTACTACGAACACCTGCAAACGAATCATTAAGCCCCATGAGAAATTTCATGGTTTTCTGAATGTCCAGGTATGCTTGTATTTCTTTAATTGATCCACATGTGCATGTTGGGAGGTTACAGAGTACATCCCGTTCATCCCACAACCCTTTCAATTTCGTAAAATAGGACCCTACTGTCGTGTTTTCTTGAACACAGTTATGGATTTCACTTTCAATGTTGAATAATTGAACAACATTTACATGTGAGAATCGTTCTTGCAGATCGACCCACATCTGCCTTGCATCCTTGTAATTGATGACACTACCTGCAATTTCTTTGGACATTGATCCCAGCAGCCATGTCTTCACCATGTTATTGCATCGATTCCACTGTTGCTGTTCTTCTTTCTTTCCATTTCCAGGGTCAGTAATTGACCCATTGATAAACCCAATTTTATTTTTGACTGTTAAAGCCATGACCACGGATTGGCTCCATGTGCTGTAATTGTCTTCCACCAATGGTTGTGGCACAAGAATGGCGTCAGGCTGGTCTGAATGGTGGAGGTATAGTTGATGATTGGGGTAGTCCCATTCTGCTCCTCTGGCCGTGCTTCCTTGGTCTGTGGTTGCCATAGGAGTCGGCTAGGGTTTGATTTGTGTTGTGTTTTTGATATCAATGTTGCAGCTCTGATACCATGAAGAAATTCAATAACTAGGATTGAATAAACAGACAATTGGGTAGAATTTCATATGTATTGAATTGATATATTTTGTACATGTATTCTATGTTTTATACAAGAGTAAATAGTTTAGAATCCTAATCTATTGCCTACACTTGTGCTTAATGTTACATAGA
Organism: Salix caprea; assembly: GCA_964035475.1. Classification (NCBI taxonomy): domain Eukaryota; kingdom Viridiplantae; phylum Streptophyta; class Magnoliopsida; order Malpighiales; family Salicaceae; genus Salix; species Salix caprea. Next base: position 2,414,877 of record OZ037743.1, read on the forward strand.
AAAGGAAAGTATACATAACGGTAATATTTACAATAATTGAGTTGATTGACTGCCTATTATAGTTTTCTATGGTTTAACAACATACGAGCTGGAGATGTTATTGTTGCTGGCTTTTGATGAGCTGATGTTGTTGCTGTGTTCAGGGTGGAGTCCAATCGTTGTTGATGATGTTCTTGTCTTGGAACAAGGTTGTTGTTTTCGTCTAATTAACAACGCATACTTAATTTGTCCAGCATTGGTATGCTGAGCTGCTCATAATGTAACATCAAAGTTATCCGATTTCCATGGCACAGAATGATTTTTACAGGTTCGACTTTGCTTGCATATGAACACATCAGTGCAGTGTGAAAGAAATATCAGGGATCGATGACTATATTTGTAGAGTTCAGAAATATATATATATATATTTCTTTTAAGAATATGAATCAACTAAGACTTTAGTAATATTTCATAAAATGGTTATCAATACCATTTTTTATCAATTTAACATGAAGTTTTTTTTATTATATATATTGACATTCGATCAAGGAATCAATCATTTTTTTTTACCTTAAGATTCGGTTTCCAAAAGCTATTGCACTTTTCCTCACCTTTGTATGATTTCAATTAGATAAAAAAAAAATCAAATCACAAAGGTTTTCTTAAAATTTAATTAGAGGGAAGTTGGTACCACTTGTTGCTGAAAAAATGCTTGTTACCACCTTCACTTTATCAGAGTCATCATATAATATAAAGCACCGGCCAGAACTCTTTCAAACTCTTAATTTCAGAAATAATTTAATGTATCCAAAAAAATATTTAGATTTTTTTGTAGAGTGACAAGCTAAATCCTATTAACCTAAGTTTTAGTTGATATTGAACTTCAATAATTATGCTATCAAAAAAGAAGAAGAGAGAAAGCATATTATACATATTTCTAACATTTGTTCCATTATTACAACATTCTTCTTCTTCTTCTTCTTCTTCTTCGATTCTGTTCATTTTTCTGCTGTATTTTTACCTTTAATGATTGTTCAATCCACTTAGTGCAGCTCTTGGTTCTCCAAAACAAGATGTAACTGTTGCAGTTTTGATTTTTGTGTTTGCTTTGATTTTGCAGGTTTGTGTTTTACTGGTTTTGAGTAGCAGAGGAAGAAATTATTCAAAGAATTGAGAAAGAGAGTAATTGTAGAAGAAGGAAATTCGTTTCTTATATTGCTTTTATATGAATTGTTTGACTTAATGCCTCTTATATATGCTTGAGGTAGAACACATGAATTGTATGTGTTACAACAACCTATAACTACCATGCTTACAAGTAGAAGAGAAGTCAATTATGTTTTCTCTTCTTAGTTACAGAATTGAACACAACACTTGCATGCTTCATAATAGAATGTACTGCCTCTTCTTCTTCTTTATTGCTAGTGCACTTATCAACTCTTCTGCATTTGTCTTCTCAATAATCTAGCTAAGCAACTTAACTTCCAACAGCCTCTCCTAAGTTGGTGATTGGTTTAACCCTAAGATTCAATCGTAATTGATTGAATCTATCTTTAGGCAAGTTTTAAGTGAATATGTCTGCAAGTTGATCTTCTCCCCTGCAAAACTGCATGTTAATCAATCCTTCTTTCAAGGATTCTCTAATGAAATGGTACCTCCTATTTATATGCCTTGTTTTCTGATGCAAAATAGGATTTTTGGCCATTGATATTGCTGACATGTTGTCACAATACAACGGGGTTGCCTCAGCCTACATCTCCCCAAAATCCTCAAGCACAAACCTTAGCCAAATGGCTTGTGCTGTGGCTTCAGAAGTTGAGACATACTCAACTTCTGTTGTAAAACAGAGCCATCGTGCTCTGTTTTACAGAAGCCCAAGAGAAAACACCACCTCCAAAACTAAGAGCATAGCTAGAGGTGCTCCTGCTATCATCCTCACTGCCCCCCAATCAACATCACAATAACCGATTAGAGTTGCTATTATGTCCCTTGTATACTCAATCCCATAGTCTAGGGTACCTTGAACATATCTCAATACCCTTCTAGCAATTTCCATATGCTTCTTTGTAGGACAACTCATGAACATTGATAGTAAGCTTGCTGAATACATCAAGTCTAGCCTTGTTGCTGTCAAATACAGCAAGCTCCTCACTATCCTTCTATATAAACCTTCATCTGCAGGTTCACTATCATCCACTTTCTTCAACTTTTCACCCATGGTTAGAGGAATTGCAACTGGATTGCAATCCTCAAGTCTAAACCTTGTAAGTAGGGACTTAGCATACTCACTTTGATGGATAAAGGCTCCTTGATTGGTCTGCAACACACCAATCCCTAGAATGGAGAAACCCTAGGTCTGACATTTCATACCTCTACATCATCTCCTTTTTAAATTCAGTCATCATCCTTTCACTACTGCTAGTATACACTATATCATTAACATATATAAATATAATGATGTGGCCTCCTTCACTGTCATTTCTGGTATACAAAGTTGCTTCACTTGCACTCCTTTTAAACTGGTAGCTTGTAAGATAGGCATCAATTTCACTATACCAGGCTTTGGGGGCTTGTTTAAGTCCATATAGAGCCTCGTATAGCTTATAAACCTTGTGGCTAGAACCCTTTACTTCAAACCCTTCGGGTTGTTCCACATATACCTCCTCATCGAGCATTCCATTTAGGAATGTTGATTTAACATCCAGTTGGAATAATTTCCAACCCTTTTGAGCTGCCAAAGCAATGAGTGCCCTTATGGTATCCAACCTTGCTACTGGAGCAAAGGTTTCATTGTAATTAACCCCTAGTTTTTAAGCATATCTCTTGGCAACAAGTCTAGCCTTATGCTTGTGTATTGTCCCATCAAGGTTGAGCTTATTTTTGAGCACTCATTGCACACCTATAACTGGTTTATCAGCAGGTCTCTCAGTCAACTCCCAGGTATGATTGTTCTCTATCATTTCCAATTATGTCTTCATTGCTTCTTGCCAAGCTTTAACCTTAGCAGCTTCCTGATAGGTTTCAGGTTCAATAATACTCATATGACACCTGTTATTAATGTCTTCAATGCTTCTCATTTTTACTGGAGTTGAGCTAGGTGTAGAGGTTTGAATGCTGTCTCCATCTGTATTTGACCTAGTTGAGTTAGGATTAGAATTTAAATGAGCATACTGATCTTCATTGAATTCAAGCACTTGTTGTGATGTAACTGATTTCAATTGACTTTCCTTCCAATTCCAGAATTTATTCTCATAAAAAATAACACTCCTTGACAGCACTATCTTCTTGGAATCTAGGATATACACCCTATATCCTTTCTCACAACTTCCATAGCCCATAAACACTCCCTTTTCTGCCTTACTGTCCAGTTTCTATCTTAGAGCTAATGGAATATGTGTGTAGCATATGCACCCAAACACTCTTAAGTGCTTGATTCCAGGTTTCCTTCCCGTGAAGGCTTCAAATGGTGTCTTACCCTCCACAGCTGATGTAAAACACCTATTTTGAAGATACACAGCATAATTCACTGCCTCTCCCCAGAATTCAGTAGGTACTTCCTCTCAATCAGCATTTCTCTTGCCATTTCTCCTATGGTTCTGTTTCTTCTCTCAGTTACCCCATTCTGCTGAGGGGAATAAGCTACTGTGAGCTACCTCTCCACACCCTGACTTGGACAATAATTTTTGAATTCATAGGAGGTATATTCTCCTCCTCTGTCACTTCTCAACTTTTTCAGTGAATAACCACTTTGTGTTTCAACAAGTAGCTTAAACTTTTTGAATACATGCAAGGTATCAGATTTATTTCATAGAAAATATACCCAACATATTCTTGAGTAGTCATCAATAAATGTGAGAAAATACATATTCCCTCTAACTGATTCTGCTTGCATTGGTCCATAGAGGTCAGTATGCACAAGTTCTAGTGGATACTTTGCTCTCCAAGCTTCCCCTTGATCAAATTTCTCTCGATTGTCGCGATGATGATTTTTACGTGCTTCGCGCCCCGCCATCTCCCCCGGGTTTGGGGAGACAACGGCGCGCGGTGAAAATGGAGGTGTGTTTCATAGTCCTAAAATTTACGACTATAAATATCAGGAGTCGCCACCTAGTATTAAGGTCACTAGGAACCTATTGGTTTGCGAGAGTCTGGGCAAGGGGACTTGCTGTGCAAGGGGAAGACGCATCACCCCCAGTGCACCCTACCTAAGGTAAGCTGCATTGTTGTTTGATTGTTTTTCTAAGTTAAAAATTTTGCAATGCATTTTCAAAAACCATTTTTTTTGTCTGCAGGTATACTTTACAATGTAATTTTACACCACAATTGTGAACCTTTTTTATCTACGGTGTACTTTACAATGTAATTTTACACCGTAGTAAAAAAAATTCTTTTTTTATCTACGGATGTATTATACAGTGTAATTTTACACCGTAGTAAAATCTTTTTTATCTGCGGGTGTACTTTACAATGTAAATTTACACCCTAATAGATAAAACAAAAATAATTATTAATTTTTTTTGATATTTTGGCCAAATTCCAACGGATAATCATAAACTAGTTATGATATCCAAATTTTCGTTTTAAAATATGAGAAAGATGCAACATATTTTTTTTACAAAGAATATGATGGGAAAAACTTTGGAATTCGGCCATATGTACGAAAACAAACATATTTTTTGTTTTTTTTTAAATGCATTTTTTTTGTTTTTTTAAATAAAAAAAATTCGGGTCGGGCCTGGCCCAGCTAAATGGGCCGCCCAACTGAGGCTGGCCAAGGGCCCAAGCCTGTTGGACTAGGCTGGGCTGAGAGAGGCCAGCCCAAAGGCCAACAAAAAAAAAGAAATAAAAGAACTCAAAACACGTGCACAGTGCAGTGAATTAATTCACTGCACTGTCACGTGAACAGAGTGATTTGGGTGGTCGACCGACCACGATGAGAGGGTCACCTTCCACTGCCACCGCGTAGAGGAGGTCGAGGAAGTTCTCCCTGTCATGGTGGCGTTGAAAATGGTGGCCCGTGGTGGCCGGAAGGGGCATTGGAAGTCGTCGGCTGCTGCTGTCTCGTTGTTGTGGCGTCGCCGGCGATGGAGAAGAAGCGCTCGGCTGCTGGCTGACGAGAGAGAAGGAGCTGCTACAACATCAGGGAGAGAGAGCTGCACCGTCGGGGAGAGAGAATTGCACCGTCGGGAGAGAGACAACTACAAAAGAAGAGAGAGAAAGGAGCTGCTGTGTGCTGTTGCCGTCGGTGACAAAGAGGATGAGGGGCCGTCGGAGCTATCAAATGGAGAGAAAGAGGGGCTACAACGCTTGAGGAAAGAGTTGTCGTGGAAGTGGAAGAGGACGAGGGGCTGTTACGGGTCCGTGTTTTTTTTTCAGTGTTTCTCCGTATTATTTCATCTCCTCTCTTTCTTCTCTGTTAATTCCTTTTTTTTTCTTTTTTTTTCTCTGCCTTTTTTCCTCTGTCTTTCTACGTAAAAACCCCTCTGTTATGTAAATTTTTTGCTACCTGTTCTCTGTGTTTTTCTTTGCCAAAACTCTCTGCAAATTTTCCAGAATCTCTCGTTTTTTCTCTCCCTTTCCTCCCCCCTTTTCTGCAGCGTGCATGGCTGCTATTTTTGAATGTTATCCACCCTACTTTAATCAAATGCATGAGCTTCTTCTTGAAAGCACCACACGTGTGAATGTTATGCCTTGCAGCTCCAGCATGGTATTCGCAGGTGAGATCAGGTTTGTACCAACAAGGGTAAGGTGGTTGCAAGGGTGTCTGAGGTTCAGGAGCTATTTTCCCAATGCTTACCAAGTTTTGATACATCTCATTCAAAGGCAATGGTAATGGAGGTAACTGCTCTTGGGTTTTCTTGTAATTTCTTTTCGGGAAATTTTTAGGTGGATCTTTGGCTTGAAGATTGATGTTGGCAATTTCAGATGAAAGGTTATGGTAGTTTTGGAATTGGTTGTTCCTACCCTCATAGTCGTCTTCAAAATGCTCTATATCTTCGCTCTTGCATTCGAAGCCATTTTTCTTCACAGGTGCAGAAATTCTACCACTTCTGATTCCTTGCTCTATTCGCTCTGCTACGGCTACAACATCCATGAATTGATGTGCTGAATTGCCCATCACATGTTCGTAATAGGGCATTCTTAGCGTGTTGGCAAATAATGTCACTATCTCTTTATCTAGAAGCGGAGGATGCACCAGTGCAGCAAGATCTCTCCATCTTTGAGCATATTCCCTTATGCTTTCTTTGTCCTTCTTTTCCAGATTGGTAAAAAAATTTCTGTCAGGAGTAATGTCCATGTTGTACTTGTATTGCTTGATGAAAGCATCTGCTAGATTTTTCCAGCTACTGATCTTGGTATTGTCTAGTCCCATGTACCAATTCAATGCCGCCCCACTTAAACTGTCTTGGAAAAAATACATCAGTAGTCATCATGCACTACTTCAGCCATTTTGTTATAGTATGATTTTAGGTGAGTGACAGGGCATTGTGTCCCAGAGTATTGGATAAATTCAGGAACACGAAATTTCTTGGTATTACAACATTCGGGACTAGACACATTTCTGCAGCTTGTACTAGGTCATACAAATTTACCCCTTCAATGGCCCTTATCCTGGCTTCCAACATCGCCATCTTATCTTGGTTGATACCCTCTGATGCTTCTATAACTGTTGGGGTTATCGCAGGTGTCAGCGTTACTGATTGTACGAAAGCTGGGTTTTGTTGCGAATCCTGAACCCTTTCTCCTATCACCTCTTCATGGTGATTTATTGTTTCTGCTTGAGCAGCCGCTATGGGTCTAGTTGAAGGACCCTCGCCATAGGTATTTCTCAGTGCTTGCTCGAGTAAACTGGTAAGACTAGCCACGCTAGCTTTCAGAGAATACAGTTCTTCTTGAAAATGAGCATCACGGTGTGCACGCTCTTCATCCTCCATATTTCTCTGCCGGAGTCGAGTGGTAGGAGCTCTTCGGGGACCTATATTTCAATCTGTTGATGATATGTTATGCACAGTGATGGATGCATGTGGATGCAAATATATGTATATACACATCGGGCAAATCATCGGGGAGTTTGTATTCAAAGGCAAGTTCTAAGTCATTATATGAGGGGTAAGTTTTCTACCTGGTCTCAAAGGTCTATGAACTACCTAGTGACCGCCTTACGTGAAGGTGGTATGAGGGTTTACAAGAAATGGTTGGCGCACAGTATGACCGCCATTATCAAGTAAACACACAGTTCATAGTTGGACGTTTCACGAATCTGAACCCCGACTGAGAGTCATTAGGCAGACCGCTAATCCCCACCTAACTTAGAATTGGGTTTATTTGCAAAATTAAAATGCATGATGAAAATAATTCACACCCGATGTTTTGCATGGACTGAAATTTAAAAATACATGCTAAAATGGTAAAAATACGAGTAAAAAATAAACTAAAAAATAACAATTAAACAAACAATGCTCAGTCCAGCAATGTCCCAATGGAGTCGCCATCTGTCGCGACAGTAATTTTTACGCGCTTCGCGCCCCGCTATCTCCCCCGGGTTTGGGGAGACAACGGCGCGCGGTGAAAATGGAGGTGTGTTTCATAGTCATAAAATTTACGACTATAAATATCAGGAGTCGCCACCTAGTATTAAGGTCACTAGGAACCTATTGGTCTGCAAGAGTCTGGGTAAGGGGACTTGTTGTGCAAGGGGAAGACGCATCACCCCCAGTGCACCCTACCTAAGGTAAGCTGCATTGTTGTTTGATTGTTTTTCTAAGTTAAAAATTTTTGCACTCCATTTTCAAAAACCATTTTTTTTGTCTGCGGGTGTACTTTACAATGTCATTTTACACCACAGTTGCGAACCTTTTTTATCTACGGATGTACTTTACAATGTAATTTTAAACCGTAGTAAAAAAAATTCTTTTTTTATCTACGGATGTATTATACAATGTAATTTTACACCGTAGTAAAATCTTTTTATCTGCGGGTGTACTTTACAATGTAAATTTACACCCTAATAGATAAAACAAAAATAGTTATTAATTTTTTTTGATATTTTGGCCAAATTCCAATGAATAATCATAAACTGGTTACGATATTCAAATTTTCGTTTTAAAATATGAGAAAGATGCAACATATTTTTTTACAAAGAATATGATGGGAAAAACTTTGGAATTCGGCCGTATGTATGAAAACAAACATATTTTTTGTTTTTTTTAAAATGCATTTTTTTTTGTTTTTTTTCAATTAAAAAAAATTCGGGTCGGGCCTGGCCCAGCTAAATGGGCCAGCCCAACTGAGGCTGGCCAAGGGCCCAAGCTTGTTGGACTAGGCTAGGCCAAAAGAGGCCAGCCCAAAGGCCAACAAAAAAAATAAAAGAAATAAAAGTACTCAAAACATGTGCAAAGTGCAGTGAATTAATTCACTGCACTGTCACGTGAACAGTGATTTGGGTGGACAACCGACCACGATGAGAGGGTCACCTTCCACTGCCACCGCGTAGAGGAGGTCGAGGAGGTTCTCCCTGTCATGGTGGCATCGAAAATGGTGGCCCGTGGTGGCCGAAAGGGGAGTTGGAAGTCGTCGGCTGAGCTGCTGCTGCTGTCTCGTTGCTGTGGCATCGCCGCCGATGGAGAAGAAGAGCTGGGCTGCTGGCTGATGAGAGAGAAGGAGCTGCTGCACCATCATGGAGAGAGAGTTGCACCGTCGGGGAGAGAGAACTGCACCATCGGGAGAGAGAGAGAGCTGCAAAAGCAGAGAGAGAAAGGAGTTGCTGTGTGCTGTTGCCATCGGTGAGGAAGAGGATGAGGGGCCGTCGGAGCTGTCAAATGGAGAGAAAGAGGGGCTGCAACGCTTGAGGAGAGAGTTGTCGTGGAAGTGGAAGAGGACGAGGGGTTGTTACGGGTCCGTGTTTTTTTTCCAGTGTTTCTCCCGTATTATTTCATCTCCTCTCTTTCTTCTCTGTTAATTCCTTTTTTTTCTGTTCTTCTCTGCTTTTTTTCCTCTGTCTTTCTACATAAAAACCCCTCTGTTATGTAAAATTTTTGCTACCTGTTCTCTGCGTTTTTCTTTGCCAAAACTCTTTGCAAATTTTCCAGATTCTCTCGTTTTTTCTCTCCCTTTCCTCCCCCCTTTTCTGCAGTGTGCATGGCTGCTATTTATAGGCAAATTCAGCCTGCTACGGTGGCTAGCTGGTCGGTGACGTGGTGGCTGGCGTGCCTGCAATGGTGGCTGGTCGGCGCTGGGTTGTCGACAGGCGGTCAGGCGGCTGTCAGGAGCGGTGCAAAAGGCAGCGGCGGGGTGCAGTGGTGTAATTGCAATGTGGTCCTTTGATTTGTAAGTGTTTTAGTTGCACCCCTAATTGGATTTAAACTTGTAATTTGTGCAATTGTATCCCCGTCATAATTTCAACATTAGCCTTAAATTTGTGCACCTTTTCATTTTGGTCCCTTGCTTCTGATTTATGCAATTTGACCCTCAATTGTGCATTAAAATCTCAATTGTCTTCAATTTGGCCCCTAATTTTGCACAATTAGCTTGTAAAAATTCAATTGGGTCTCCAAAAATTCGAATCTTCCCAATTGAGCCGGAATTAAACTCAAGAATTTGATTTTTCATCAATTAAGCCCCTTAATAAAATTAATTTGTCCAATTTAAAGCATAATCAAGTCCTTGCACTTAATTAAATTCTTCAATTAGATCCTAAATTAATTCCCAAACATAATAATACTCTAAATTAGCCCATGATTGAATCAAATTGGCCTATTCAAAATATAATTATGATTTTTGACTTAATTTTTACCTCGAATTTGTATTTTCTCTCATTTTTTGGCACAAAAGAGATACGATTCGGCTCCGAAACTATTCAAATTTTTCACCATGATTTTTTACCGATGCCAACCCTTTTTATTATTTTTATTTTATTTTATTTTTGGTAAAATTTAGGGAATAACCCAAAATTGGGTTATGACATCGGTGATGCTTCCTTTTTACACACCCTTCACAGACATCCTTCAATTCTGCTATCGCAGGTAAGCCATACACCATCTCTTTCTGTTTCATCTTCTTCATGCTTCCAAAATTTAAGTGACCAAGTCGTCTATTCCATATCCATGAGTCATTATCTACTGATGCTTTCATAGCTGCAGGAGCCAAGGATTCCAATGTAAGAGGGAAACATCTATTCCCCTTCATTATTACCTTTGCAAGTACATTTTCCAGTCTTTCATCATCAAATATTACTACCTTGTTTCCCCCAAACAAGATGTAGTAGCCATGCTCCATCATCTGTCCTACACTTAGTAGGTTCTCATCCAATTCTGGGACTAACAGCATCTCATTTATATATTGTCTTCCCCCTCTGGTTTCAACCACAAGAGTACCCTTGCCAATTGCTTGTACAAGGTCACCTGAACCCATCTTCACTTTGCAGGTGATACTTTTATCAACATCAATTAAGTTTGCCTCTTGTGAGGTCATGTGGTTGCTACATGCACTGTCAACAAACCATATTTCTTCATTCTTTATGCTGGCAACATGACATGCATAAAACAAGGTTCCTGTGGAAGCTTCTTCCTCCTTTGCACAATTTTCTAGTGCTTTGTAATTGTTGTAATCCTTTGTATTATGCCCAAAAAGGTTGTATTTTCCACACCTTGTCTTCCCTTTGTATCCGCAAATACCAAAATGGAACTGTTGTGTATTGAAAGTGTTGCCTCGGCTTGTACCAGCTCTTTGATTCCAGTTCATATTGTGATTATTCATCAAGTTTCTCCCTTGATTCTATTTTGAATGGCTTTGATCTTGTCTTTGCCATTTTGGATTAAACCTCCCCTGTGAAGACTTGTTTGCAGCAACATGTCCATGGTTATAGCTAACCTTGAGACTACTAAATGCCTTCTCTGTTCCAGTAATTCTATCTTGTTCATCGTGTAGATTTTCCCTCTTATCAAACACTTTGACAGAGGCTATAACCTCTTCCACCCTCAGCACATCAAGGTCCCTTGTCTCTTCAATGATAGAGACTATGGACTTGTATCTTCTATTCAAACTCATTAGAAGCTTCTGCACAATTCTGACCTCAGGTACATCTTCTCCTAGTGATTTCAGGCAGTTTATGGTTTCAAAAAACTTAGAAAGATAGTGTTCTAAGCCTTCTCCTTCTGTCATTCTCAAATATTCAAATTTAGCCCTTACTGCTTGTAATTTCACAGCCCTCACTTTCTTATCTCCTCTATATTCTCTCTTTAAAACATTCCATGCTCCTTTGCTGTTTTTTTCATTTCTGATTCTAGGAAAAAACTCATCCGTCAATGCTCCTTGAGAATGCTCAATGCCTTGGCATTTTTTATCCTATTTTCTTTGGATACACCAGCTTCTCCAGGTTCAATCTTTTTTTCTATTGGAACTAACAACCTCCTCAAATTCAGATTCATCTCCTTCTTTCTTTGATTCATTTGTCATTGCATAGTCTGTTTCTATACCATACTCAACTACATCTCATAGATCATATGCTATAAGGATTGTCTCCATCTTTACTGACCAGAAATCATAATTTTCACCATTAAATTGTGGTGTACGAAGGTCTCCACTTGTCACCATTTTTCCTTCCTTTTCAATCACAGTTTGTATGAGTCAAGGTTTGCTTTTCATCCCTTCCTTGTTTTTGATCAAGCTTGCTCTGATACCATGTTGGAGTTTTGATTTTTGTGTTTGCTTTGATTTTGCAGGTTTGTGTTTTACTAGTTTTGAGGAGCAGAGGAAGAAATTATTCAGCGAATTGAGAAAGAGAGTAATTGTAGAAGAAGATAATTCGTTTCTTATATTGTTTTTATATGAATTGTTTGACTTAATGCCTCTTATATATGCTTGAGGCAGAACACATGAATTGTGATGCGACCATATTATTTGATAATTTCATCCATATTTACGTAGTGTTTTGCATATGTTTTGTGTATAAAATGCCTTGATATTCTTTGTTTTATATTTTGAAGGCATTTTTGGATGAAAGATGCAAAAAGGAGGTAATTGGAGGTAATTGACAGATTTGATCTTCAGTCGGTGTTTTGTGCAAAGTGGAAGCTCTAGAGATCGAAATGAATTGATTCCAGTGACATTCAAAAGCTAACATCCATAAATTTATGGAAAGCTAAGGAAAAGAAATAAAATAAGGAAGATCATGGAAATCGCAGCCTTCAAAGTCAAATCTTGCAATCTGCCGATATCGACCTTTGTCCATTGCAACTTAAATATATCGAGCTACAAAGGTCCGATTGATGCAAACTCAATTTTCGTGGATTCAGGACTCAAAGCCCTATAAACGCTCCAAATTTCAGCTCAAACGATGTGATATGAAGGAGATATGAATTTTACAAGGGACAACTAAATTCTGCCAACTTAAGGAAGGACTATTTTGTAAAATAGACACTAGGGTTTCTAAGCATATATAAAGGAGAAGAGAAGCAAGGAAGTGGCGGCCAGCACAAAAGAAAACACAAAATCTTCCTCCTCCAAACCCTAAATCATGTGTTCTTCCATCTTTTTATTTAGTTGTTCAATAAACATGCAAGGCTAAGCTCTTTTCTTGGTTGCAAGGACACAAAAACCTTCGGATTTCAAGAACCGTGAGATTTATTCTTCCTTCTATTTTCAGTTTATGTTATGAATGAGTATGATTGTTTTCCTATGCATATTTCCTATGATTGTTGTTGATGATTGCTAGAGCGGACTCTAAGTTATTGTTGTGAACAATCTATTGTTAAGTTTAATATCAAAACCGGAGTTGTGATATATGAACTTGTGAAGCAATTAAGCTTGATAATTGTGGCGGAACTACATTATTGAACTTAGGGAGAACATATGAATAAATTGACACAAGTTGCGGACAACTTGTATGTTAATCTTGATGAAATTATCTAGTTCTTAAAGCTACCATTAAATTGAATCATTAGTGCGGACACTTTGATTGTTTGTTGGTTAGGATTAGTTATACGACGGATCCGTTAATTAATCACGTTAAGAAAAGATAAAGTTTCAGAACATAAATTGCATTTTTTGTTTCAAGGATCAGTTCTAATTTCCGTAGGTGGATGTATGCTTGTGGCCAAGGTTTGTTTTCTTGATAAGTTTCGGTTTTAATTGATTTTGTTTGCTAGTTTAATTGCTGCCATAGTTTAGATAATCACAAACCAAATCCTCGTGGGATCAACCCCTTGCTTGCTCTATACTATCTTGTGTGTTTTAAGCTAGGGTAATTAATTTGTGCGACCGCGACATCGCAACAAATTTTGGCGCCGTTGCCGGGGAGGTAATTTTAGTTGATTGTTGTGCTTGTACTATTATTTTTATTTGCTGTGATTCAAAAAAAAAAAACAGAATTTTTGCTTGCAACGGTACTGTTCACTTGCGGCAGTGGTACTGTTCAAAACAGAGTTTTTTGTGGAATTAGGTATTGATCTTTCGTTTTCTAAAGGAAAAGGACGTTTTGAACAAGACTAGTGATATATCACTAGCCCCACCCTATTGAGGCCACATTCCGCTGTTTTATAGTGTTTTTAGGCAGTTTTAGTTTTCTACCGTAAAATTTTCGTACAATTTGCATTGTTATCGATCTCTTGTGTGGTTACTTTCTTTTGAGTTTTCTTAAGAATTTATGCCTGTGACCCGTTCTACTAATCAAATTCAAGTGCAGATTGATCTTGAAATAGAAAGCACTTTACGCAGGTTGAGAAAGGAAGCTCGCCTCAACACCATGGCTATTGCACGACAACAAACACTCAAGGAGCTTGCTGCTCCTAACGTGGAAAATCAACCATTGTGCATAAATATTGACAATAATGTAAATCTTGAGCTCAAATCTGGTTTTATACATTTGTTACCAACATTTAATGGTCTTGCAGGAGAAGATCCTCATACTCATCTCAAGGAGTTCCATATGGTTTGTGTTGGCATGAAACCGAATGGAGTTGAGGAAGAACAATTTAAGTTGAAAGCTTTCCCTTTCTCTTTGAAGGGGGCAGCAAAGGCATGGCTTTTCTCTATTCTCCCAGGATCTATTGGAACTTGGAATGCTATGAAGAAGATTTTCCTGGAGAAATATTTTCCAGCATCTCGAGTTGCCAATATAAGGAAAGAAATATGTGGGATTCGACAATCTCATGAAGACACACTTTCCGAGTATTGGGAGAGATTTGAGCAACTATGTATTCAATGCCCTCATCATCAAATACCCGATCAGCTGCTCATTCAATATTTCTATGAAGGATTGATGCCTACTGACCGTAGTATCATTGATGCTGCAAGTGGAGGCGCATTGGTGGATAAGACACTCGAGGCTGCACGCCAATTGATCTCAAACATGGCAGCCAACTCAAAACAGTTTGGCACTCGTGGAGACCTCTCCAACAAACGAGTAAATGAGGTAAGTATTTCTAACCTTGAAAATAAAGTTAATGATCTTACTTATCTTGTGCGTCCTTTGGCTTGTGGAAATGTGTAGCAGGTGAAAGTTTGTAACATATGCTCCTTACAAGGACATGCTTCGGATATGCGCCCAACAATGCAAGAAGATTACATTGAACAAGCTCATGCAATTGATGGAGCATTCAACGGACAGCCCCAGCGTAAATATGATCCCTTTTCCAACACGTACAATCCTGGATGGAGAGATCATCCCAACTTACGCTACAGCAACCCATCCCAACAAGGCAATCCAGGCCGACAGTTCCATCTACATGGATTTCAGCCTTAACAAAATTATCAAGCAAGACAACCCGCTCCATTCACAAACGCCAATGTTATGGGGTCGTCATCCAATGATGATCTTCGTGAGATGATGAAAACTTTGGCTTCTAATACTGTTACCTTGCAACAAAATGTCATGTCTTTTCAATAGGAAGCAAGGTCAAGTATTCACAACTTGGAAAAGCAAATGGGGCAAGTAGCTTCAAGTGTAGGGAAATTGGAAGCACAAATAAATGGAAAGTTGCCCTCCCAAGCATTGAATCCAAAAGAGAATGTTAGTGCTATCATGCTGAGAAGTGGGAAAGAACTTGAAGAAAAAAAGTTGAAACAAATTGAGATGGAGGAGGAAGAAGAGATAGAAACTGAATTGAGTACAAAGAAAGAACATCCTCCTCCTCCATAAACTGAAACAAAGACAAACACTCCAAAGGTAACTTTTCACTCAATTAATTCCAGTTTTAAAACAAATCCACCCTTTCCTGTGAGTTCTTCTAGGTCAAAGAAAGAAGACAAAGAAAAAGAGATCTTAGAGGTTTTCAAGAAAGTGGAACTGAACATTCCTTTGCTTGATGCTATCAAGCAAATTCCCAAGTATGCAAAATTCTTGAAGGAGTTGTGTACTACCAAGAGAGCTTTCAAACTGAAAGGTCATGAAACGGTAAGTATGGGTGAAGTTGTATCTGCCGTTGTTCAAAAGAATCTGCCTTTGAAACAAAAAGACCCAGGTGCATTTACTATCCCATGTGTTATTGGTAATGCTAGTTTTAAAAGAGCTTTATGCGATTTAGGTGCATCCATTAGTGTTATGCCCAAACATGTTTATGATTCTCTTAGTCTTGAGCCTTTGAATAAAACTAGCATTGTAATACAACTTGCGGATCGTAGTTTTGTTTACCCACTTGGTGTGATAGAAGATGTCCTGGTCAAGATTGATAGTTTGGTTATTCCATGTGATTTTTATATTCTTGATATGGAACATGATTCTTGTGATTCATCAACTAGCACTCCTATATTTTTTGGGAGACCATTCTTGAAAATCGCCAACACAAAGATTGATTGTGGTAAGGATACCTTGTCTATGGAGGTAGGAGATGAAAAAATTGAATTCAATTTTCAAGATGCAATGAAATATCCTTATAGCAATGTTTATTCTATCACATGCTATGATCGAATTGATAAGTGTGTGCAGCAAGTTTGTGATTTTGATTGCGAAGACGGATTAAGCATAGCTTTAAGCTATGGCTATGATTTCACCAAGATAGAAGATATGGAGAGGCACGTGTGTGTTCCCCAAAACATGCACGAATCAGTATTGGCCTTACAAGCTTTGCAAACCGTTCCCCATGGTAATGTCTTTATTGATTTAGTACTCTCACATAAAAAGCTTTTGCCATCTATTTTACAGGCCCCCGAGTTAGAATTAAAACCTTTGCCCGATAATTTGAAGTATGTATTCATTGGCGACAACAATACACTTCCCGTTATCATAGCAAAAGGTTTGACAAGTATGCAAGAGGAAAAACTTGTGAAGTTGTTGTGTGATCACAAGACGGCCATTGGATGGACTTTAGCCGACATCAAGGGCATTAGTCCCTCAATATGTATGCATCACACACTATTGGAGGACAACACAAAACCAACAAGAGAAATGCAAAGGAGGTTGAACCCGCCTATGATGGAGGTAGTGAAAGCTGAAATTTTGAAACTGTTAGATGCAGGAGTCATTTACCCCATCACTGACAGTAAATGGGTCGCGCCAATCCATGTGGTGCCCAAAAAGACCGGAATTACGTTGGTGAAAAACAAAAATGATGAGCTCATTCCTACTCGCATCTCGAGTGGATGGAGAATGTGTGTTGATTACAGAAAGCTCAATCTTTCTACACCCAAAGATCATTTCCCATTACCATTCATGGATCAAATGCTTGAACGCCTAGCAGGTAAGTCTTTTTATTGCTTTCTTGATGGATATAGTGGATACAATCAGATTGTTATTAATCCTCAGGATCAAGAAAAGACTACGTTTACATGTCCATTTGGTACATATGCATATAGGAGAATGCCTTTTAGTCTCTGTAATGCTCCTGCAACTTTTCAAAGATGCATGATGAGTATATTTTCTGACTATGTTGAAAGAATAATCGAGGTTTTTATGGATGATTTCACGGTGTATGGTGATTCTTTTGATAGATGTCTAGAAAATTTATCTTTGATCTTGAAAAAGTGCATTGAAACTAACCTTGTCTTGAACTATGAAATGTGTTATTTTATGGTAGAACAAGGAATAGTTCTTGGGCATGTTGTGTCTTCACGTGGATTAGAGGTTGATAAAGCTAAGATAGATGTTATTTCATCATTGCCTTACCCCTCATGCATGAGGGAGGTTCGTTCTTTTCTAGGCCATGCAGGTTTCTATCGATGCTTTATCAAAGATTTCTCGAAGATTACGGCACCCTTGTGCAAACTATTAGCCAAAGAAGTGGATTTTGTGTTTGATCAAGCATGTAAAGATGCCCATGATGAGCTTAA
The DNA here is from genome assembly GCA_964035475.1 of Salix caprea. Lineage (NCBI taxonomy): Eukaryota > Viridiplantae > Streptophyta > Magnoliopsida > Malpighiales > Salicaceae > Salix > Salix caprea. The sequence goes on from OZ037743.1 coordinate 2,432,118, forward strand.
GAGACGTGTCACATCTGCCCCTATCATCCAACCACCAAATTGGGATGAACCTTTTGAGATAATGTGTGATGCGAGTGACTATGCGGTAGGAGCTGTGCTTGGGCAAAGAATTGGGAAGAATTTGCATGTTATCGCCTATGCTTCTCGTATGTTGGATGGAGCACAATGCAACTACCATACAACTGAAAAGGAACTTTTTGCAGTGGTGTTTGCTCTTGAAAAATTCAGGTCATATCTACTTGGTACAAAAGTCATTGTTTTTACTGACCATGCAGCTCTCAGGTATCTTTTGAAGAAGAAGGAGTCCAAACCAAGACTGAATAGGTGGATCTTGCTTTTACAAGAATTCGATCTTGAGATCAAAGACAAAAAAGGTGCTGAAAACCATGTGGCTGATCACTTGAGCCGACTGAGGACCGAGGATATACAGATCAAAACAATAAGAGAGACATTCCCTGATGAGCAGTTGTATATGTTGCATTCCTCTACAAGACCATGGTATGCTGATTTGGTAAACTATTTAGTCACCAAAGAATTCCCTCCAGGGGTGTCTAAACCCCAAAAAGATAAGTTACGAGCTGATGCTAAATATTATTTTTGGGACCATCCTTACCTTTGGAAATTTTGTGCGGATCAAGTAGTTAGGAGGTGTGTACCACAAGATGAATTTCATTCCATTCTCACTTTTTATCATTCTCATTCTTGTGGTGGGCATTTTGGAGCAAAAAGAACAGCCCACAAGATACTTGAAAGTGGTTTCTATTGGCCTTCTATTTTTAAAGATGCATATCACTTCTGCAAATCATGTGAAAAATGCCAAAGAACAGGTAATATCACTCATAAGAATCAAATGCCTTTAACGAATATTCTTGTAAGTGAAATTTTTGATGTTTGGGGTATTGACTTTATGGGTCCATTTCCTTCTTCTTTTGGCAATCTTTATATTCTTCTTGCTGTTGATTATGTGTCTAAATGGATTGAGGCGAAAGCCACACGAACTAACGATGCTAAGGTTGTTTTAGATTTTGTCAGGACTCATATATTTGACAGGTTTGGAATCCCTAAAGCTATCATTAGCGATCGTGGCACTCATTTCTGTAATCGTTCCATGGAAGCATTGCTACGCAAATATCATGTGACTCATCGAACTTCTACAGCATATCATCCTCAAACGAATGGCCAAGCTGAAATTTCAAATCGAGAAATCAAGTCCATTTTGGAGAAAACAGTGCAACCTAATCGGCGAGATTGGAGTCTACGTCTTGGAGATGCACTTTGGGCTTATCGGACTGCTTATAAATCACTTATAGGAATGTCACCTTATAGAATGATTTATGGGAAAGCATGTCATCTACCGGTGGAGCTTGAACACAAAGCTTTTTGGGCAATTAAACAATGTAACATGGATTATGATGCTGCTGGGATTGCAAGAAAACTGCAACTACAAGAGTTGGAAGAGATTCGAAATGATGCTTACGAGAATGCAAGGATTTACAAAGAAAAGACTAAGAATCTTCATGACCGAATGCTTATAAGAAAGGAGTTTCATGTTGGAGACAAAGTCCTTCTTTATCATTCGCGTTTGAAACTTTTTCCTGGAAAATTGCATTCTCGTTGGATTGGACCCTTTGTTGTTTCTAATGTTTTTCCTTATGGTGCAGTTGAAATTACAAGTTTAGAAACCAACAAAGTACTCAAGGTCAATGGGCATCGTTTGAAACCTTTCTATGAAGGTTGGACGACAGAACTCACCACTTCTATAGAGTTAGCTGAACCAATCTATGAAGAATGAGCATGCCACATGTCAAGCCAATGACATAAAACAAAAGCGCTTACTGGGAGGCAACCCAAAAAAAAAATCAGATTTGCTTTCTTTTTCCTTATCTTTTATTTTTTCACATTTTAATTTATTTTCTGTCATTCTCTTATGTTCCTTTGCTTTTATTTCATCATTGAGGACAATGTTGTGTTTTAAGTGTGGGGGTATTGGGAGAATTTTAGTTTTCTTTGTTGTTCTAAAAAAAAAATTTGTTTGGTTTTTTTAACTCCCATTGGTTTTTGAGAATATGAGTATTATGTATGAGAATTAAGTGAGATAGATGAATATATAAATCAAATGAATGAGTGTGCATGCAAGTTTTAATGTTTAATTGGTTTAGGGATTGACTCTGAAAATATGCCATGTTGACTTTATAGTGTTATACCAATGTAAGCTTTTGAGCCTTCAACATTATATTCTTTGATTGTTCGTTCTTTCAATGATATGTATCTCTAGAACTTGCTTCATATCTTATTGAGATTACATTCACATTATATAGATGCATGAAGATGATAAAGGCATTAGGAATTTGAACTGCTTGAGCCAAAAAGCCAACCTAAAGCATATTATCTTTAGTGAGCCCCTTTTGAGCTTGTTTATCTTTTCTTTGCTTTACCCATGTATAAGCCTTAAACTTTTTATATTTTTTCCTCTTTTCCCCTGGCCAAGGATTAGTAGAGCATATACTTGTGATATCTCATGGAATTATGGTTGGAAATTATGTGAAAAGAAAGAAGAAGTGATGCTTGATGAAAAGATGGGCAAAGTTGCCAAAGGTGAAAAAGAAAAAAAAAATGAAGAACAAAAAAAAATGAAGAAGAAAAGAAAAAAAAAGAGAAAAAGAAAAAAAAAAGAAAAAAAAAGAAGAAAAAAAGAATAGAAACGAGCTTGAAATCGAAAGTAGCTAAGCATTGGTGCTTAAAGATTGAAAATTGATGTGTTTTGATGGAATATCTTGGTTGAAATTTTATTTTTTTTCTCTTCAGAATGCTCTACTTTCTTTGGTTTGAACCTTTTCTTCTACTCTCTTTTACCTCACCTTAACCTTAGCCCCATTACAACCGGAAAATAAGACCTTTTGATTCATGCATTTTTTATAATATTTTAGTAATGGAGATGAGATTGAAGAGCAAGCTTATGGTAGAACATCTTCATTGATTGAATTTGAGAGATTTAAACACATGAGTGTTGGAGTGTATATCAATGAGAGGACCTATCACTTTTGCATGGCATAGATTTCTTTTAAATCCCGAAGAGTAATTGAGTTTTGAAGTTTGCATGTAAACGAATTCATGAAGATTTATGTTCTTTATCCTTCTCGATTGTATTCTTATTTATAATGCTTGAATTCTTGGATATTGATGGGAGATTAAGGGATTGGTCATGGTTATTTTTAATTAAATTTTTTTTTTTACCTATCCTTTCTCGAGGACGAGCAAGAGCTAAGTGTGGGGGTATTTGATGCGACCATATTATTTGATAATTTCATCCATATTTACGTAGTGTTTTGCATATGTTTTGTGTATAAAATGCCTTGATATTCTTTGTTTTATATTTTGAAGGCATTTTTGGATGGAAAATGCAAAAAGGAGGTAATTGGAGGTAATTGTCAGATTTGACCTTCAGTCGGTGTTTTGTGCAGAGTGGAAGCTCTAGAGATCGAATGAATTGATTCCAGTGACATTCAAAAGCTAACATCCATAAATTTATGGAAATCTAAGGAAAAGAAATAAAATAAGGAAGATCATGGAAATCGCAGCCTTCAAAGTCAAATCTTGCAATCTGCCGATATCGACCTCTGTCCATTCCAACTTCAATATCTCGAGCTACAAAAGTCCGATTGATGCAAACTCAATTTTCATGGATTCAGGACTCAAAGACCTATAAACGCTCCAAATTTAAGATCCAACTAAATTCTGCCAACTTAAGGAATGACTATTTTGTAAAATAGACACTAGGGTTTCTAAGCATATATAAAGGAGAAGAGAAGCAAGGAAGTGGCGGCCAGCACAAAAGAAAACACAAAATCTTCCTCCTCCAAACCCTAAATCATGTGTTCTTCCATCTTTTTATTTAGTTGTTCAATAAACATGCAAGGTTAAGCTCTTTTCTTGGTTGCAAGGACACAAAAACCTTCGGATTTCAAGAACCATGAGATTTATTCTTCCTTCTATTTTTAGTTTATGTTATGAATGAGTATGATTGTTTTCCTATGCATATTTCCTATGATTGTTGTTGATGATTGCTAGAGCGGACTCTAAGTTATTGTTGTGAACAATCTATTGCTAAGTTTAATATCAAAACCGGAGTTGTGATATATGAACTTGTGAAGCAATTAAGCTTGATAATTGTGGCGGAACTACATTATTGAACTTAGGGAGAACATATGAATAAATTGACACAAGTTGCGGACAACTTGTATGTTAATCTTGATGAAATTATCTAGTTCTTAAAGCTACCATTAAATTGAATCATTAGTGCGGACACTTTGATTGTTTGTTGGTTAGGATTAGTTATACGGCGGATCCGTTAATTAATCACGTTAAGAAAAGATAAAGTTTCAGAACATAAATTGCATTTTTTGTTTCAAGGATCAGTTCTAATTTCCGTAGGTGGATGTATGCTTGTGACAAAGGTTTGTTTTCTTGATAAGTTTTGGTTTTAATTGATTTTGTTTGCTAGTTTAATTGCTGCCATAGTTTAGATAATCACAAACCAAATCCCCCCAATCACATAACGTACAAAATAAAAATCTGACTTGAAACTTCCTCGTGGGATCAACCCCTTGCTTGCTCTATACTATCTTATGTGTTTTAAGCTAGGGTAATTAATTTGTGCGACCGCGACATCGCAACAAATTGCATGTGTTACAACAGCCTATAACTACCATGCTTACAAGTAGAAGAGAAGTCAATTATGTTTTCTCTTCTTAGTTACAAATACAACAAAATTGAACACAACACTTGCATGCTTCATAACAGAATGTACTGCCTCTTCTTCTTCTTCTTCTTCTTCTTTACTGCCAGTGCACTTATCAACTCTTCTTCATTTGTCTTCTCGTTAATCCAGCTCAGCAACTTAACTTCCAACAGTAACCAATGACAACTCCCACAGGCACCCCGCATCCATATCCAATCAAAGCAAATTTCTAACTAAATGGACTACCTAGATCCGAAAGGATGCTTTCTTGTTGAGTTGTTGATGGCTGATGATCTTCAACTTCATCACATTTCTTTGACAATGGGAACCCGCACAACCCTAAGTTTCCCTAATAGGAATCATTAGCGAATGTAGAAAATTGATTCCCTATTGGAATCTTCCCCACTAACCTATTATACGAAAGGTTAAGAACCGATAGGAATGTCAAGCTTAATAGTTTCATTGGGATCTCACCTATGAACTTGTTTTTTGAGAGGTCCAAAGATTCAAGCGATGTCAACTTTGATAGAGATGCTGGGATCTCACCTATCAGATTATTTCTAGACAGATTGAGTACCTCAAGCAACTTGAGATCACCAATCACTTCAGGAATCTCTCCTTCAAAAAGCAATGATGATATCTCAGTTATGTAGAGCATGCTTAGTTCATTAGTTTGCATTATGTTGTGAGTTAAGATTAATTTTTTTTTAAAATGTAAAATAATTTCATGATATTACTAATATATTTTCTAGTAGATTTTTTTTTAAACCATGTGAGAATTGATCTAATACAACCTGATTAACTTAACGAGTTTAACGACAATATAAACAATCATCAAAGGTATAATTCGACTAAAACATTAATCAAGACGATATTTTTTTAAAAAAAATATTGAGATATAAATATATTAGATCAAACCTAGTTAATTATGAAACTTAATTATAAATCAAATATTAAATGATTAAATTATATATATATATATATAAATCAACTAGAAATCAAAAAAAAACCCAAGTTAATTCATCAAACTTGCAACATGTATTATGAAACTAGAATAAACAAATCAAGTGTTGAATGATGAAATTGAAAAAAAAAATCAATTAAAAAAGAAAAAAAATCTTAGTTATTTCGCTAACTCGCGTCTTGAATCATGAGACTAGAATACAAAAATCTATTGTTAAAAAAATTAAAAATAAATTGAAATTAAAAGGTAAAAATAAGAAAAACAAAATAAACATCATTTAAGTGATGAATATTCAAAGTGTCATTGAAAATGAATTGAATCAAACTTCTATACATTTTATCCTTCTTTCCTTATTATAGATGTCAGTTTTTCCTCTAATTCTTCAACCTTTTTATTTTTCATTTTCAAGCAATCCTCACCATGCTATTTCATACATTTATATGGTCTTTTGTTTTTAAAAAACAATTTTTTTATTTGAAGTTGTTTTTACTCTTTTGATTCTCCACTCCATAACAATATTAATTGTCTTCAATTTCCAATAAGATTAAAAATTATTATAAAGTTAAATTTTATTCAATAAATTTATATCCAATATGAAGTCGTTGCAATTGAATCCAAGCAAATAAACTCTTATAATTGAATAAAGATATCAAAGGAATAAAAAATCTTAAAGAACAAAGAAATGAAAGATTTTAATACTCTATATTTTATTAACATCATTAAGACAATTTAAAATAAATAACAAATTGATTTAAAGATATTATAATCTTGAAAAAAGATGGCACCCCAAGTAACTTTTGCAAATGGCATAGATAGATACATAGATGAGGGGACAAGGAATTAATTGTTCATTGGTACACTTATACCTTCCTTGCCTTGTTGCTATTGAAGTTGGATTCCATACAGAGCTAAAGGCCTCCTCGTGTTGTTCCTCGCTGAGCAATCAATACCAGTGCTTTTCGCGCATATTTTCACAAACTAAGGTAATGAAATTCCTATTCTCATCCTTTCAATGCCTATTTTACTTGTAATGACTAATTCTCACCATCGGAATTCTTATTTATCTGATTTTTCAGACCGGTGGAAAATGGCTATCGAAAGTGTTGGTGGATCCCTTGTATCTAAGATTGCAGAACTCTTGGCAGAACCGGTAAAAAAATAGTTCCGTTACATGTTCTGTTTCAACAATTTTGTTCAAGAATTCATTGAACAAGTGAGGAGCCTGGTTTTGGCACTTTATGATCTGCAAGTTGCTGTAGACGATGCTACAAAGAATGCTGAAAAAATTGAGATTTATGTCAACACATGGCTGGAAGATGCAAAAAAGGCTTTGGCACTTTATGGTTTGCAAGATGTTGTCCCCATTGCTGCAAAGAATGCTGAAGAAATTGAGATTGATGTCAACAAATGGCTGGAAGATGCAAAAAATGAAATGGAAGGTGTGAATCGTTTGGAAAATGAAAAAGGGAAAAATGGAAAATGCTTCACTTGGTCTCCAAAATGGATTTGCCAATTCAAGTTAAGCAAGGCACTGGAAAAGAAGACGGAGACTTTGAGAAAACTAGAGCAAAAGAGTAAAAAGTTTCAAAAAGTGTCCCACAAAGCACCTCTTCAAGACATAAAACTTCTTCCATCAAAGGAATTCACAACCTCATAATCATCAAAAGAAGCTTTCAAACAGATTATGAAAGCTCTCAAAGATGACAACGTCAATATGATCTAACTGTACGGCATGGGAGGGGTGGGTAAAACCACCCTGGTGAAAGAAGTAGGAAGGAGAGCCAAAGAGATGCAGGTATTTGATGAGGTCTTAATGGCTACACTGTCCAGAATCCAAATGTGATGTACATCCAGGATCGAATAGCAGATCGTCTACGTCTGGAGTTTGACGTAAAGACCAAAGAAGGGAGAGCAGATCTATTATGGTAGAGACTGAAGACAGAAAAGAAGTTGCTTGTAATCCTGGATGATGTTTGGCAAGATGTTGACTTGAAAGAGATAGGGATCCCATTTGGTGATGATCACAGGGGCTGTAAAGTTCTTCTAACAACACGTCGTAGAGACATATGTTCTTATATGGAGTGCCAGCAAAAAGTGTTGTTAAGTCTGTTATCTGAAAATGAATCATGGGCTTTATTCAAAATCAATGCAGGTTTACATGATGAGGACTTGAACACATTGGCAAAGGAGGTTGCGAGAGAATGTCAAGGATTGCTAATAGCAATTGTGACATTGGGAAGGGCTCTAAGAGATAAATCTACTATTGAGTGGGAACTAGTGTCTAAAGATCTCAAAAACTCTGAATTTCAGCACATGGAACTAATTGGTGGTGAAGAAAAAAATGTATATGCATGTCTTAAGTTGAGCTATGATTATTTGAAGAACGAGAAAACCAAGTTATGTTTCTTGCTATGTTGTTTGTTTCCAAAAGATTACCACATTCCAATTGAGGAATTGACGAGATACGCAGTTGGCTACAGGTTACATCAAGATATGGAGTCCATTAAAGATGAAAGGAAACAAGTTTATATGGCGATAAAGACCCTCAAAGATTGTTGCATGTTGTTAGGCACTGAGACTGAAAAGGAAGTGAAAATGCATGACTTGGTTCGTGATGTTGCTACTCAGATAGCATCATCTAAAGAACATGGTTTCATGGTAAGGCTGGCATTGGGTTGAAGGAGTGGCCAAGGAGCACTAAAAGCTTTGAAGGTTGTACAACAATTTCATTAATGGGCAATAAACTAGCAGAACTTCCTAAAGGATTGGCGTGTCCACAGCTCAAAGTTCTATTATTAGAACTGTATTATTTCTTGAATGTTCCAGGGAGGTTTTTTGAAAGGATGAAAGAAATTGAAGTCTTGTATCTAAAGGGAGGGTGTTTGTCATTGCAATCACTTGAATTCTCAACGAACCTTCAATCGTTGCTATTGATCGATTGTAAATGCAATGACTTCATTTTGTTGAGAAAGCTACAAAGACTTAAGATTCTTGGTTTTATAGGGTGGATTTTCATTGAGGAATTACCTAATGAAATTGGAGAGCTCAAGGAGTTACGGTTGTTGGATGTGATAGGGCTAAGAAGGATTTCTGCGAATTTGGTTGGGAGGTTGAATAAGTTAGAAGAACTGCTGATCGGGGATCACATCTTCAAGGGAGGAATGAATGCAAGCCTAACGGAACTAAATTCGCTTTATTATCATTGAAGATACCGAGGGTTGAATGCATTCCCAAAGATTTTGTTTTTCCCAGGTTGCTCAAATATGATATAGTGTTGGGGAAGGTGTATTCAAGAACAGAACACCCAACCTCGACAAGATTATATTTGGATGATATCAGCGTCGCATCCTTAAATGCAAAGACATTTGAGCAGTTGTTTCATACTGTGTCTCAAATTGGTTTTCACATAGTTGAGGGTTTAGAAAATATAGCATTGTCCAGTGATCAGATGACCAGCCATGGCCATGGGTCGCAAAAGGACTTCTTTCCAAGATTAGAAGATGTAGAAGTGAATAGATGTAGGTATATTCGCACTGTGTTTCCAGCAAAATAGCGGAAAGCTTTGAATAATCTAACAAGTGTGGAAATTGACGACTGCAAATCATTAGAAGAGGTATTTGAATTGGGTGAGGCTGGTGAAGGAATTAATGAGGAGAAGGAGTTACGGCTACTGTTATTTTTAACAAGCCTAAAGTTGAAATTCTTACCTGAGCTCAAATGCATATGGAAGGGGCCCACCAAACATGTCAGCATCCAAAGTCTTATTCATCTGGAGTTGTGCGCTCTTTACAAACTAAGATTTATCTTCACACCGCACCTGGCTCAAAGTCTTGTTCATCTAGAAACACTAAGAATAGATGATTGCAGTTGATTGAAGCATCTTATCAAAGAAATGTATGAAGAAAGGGAAATAATTCCTGAGTCTGTTGACTTCCCAAAATTAAACTTTCTATAATTGGTTGTAATAAACTGGAATATGTCTTCCCTGTCTCCGTGTCTCCAAGTCTTCAGAACCTGGAAGAGATGAGGATTACTTTGGTGCCAATTTAAAGCAGATATTTTATAGTGGAGAAGGAGATGCACTCATCAGAGATGGCATCAACAACTTCCCTCAGCTAAGAAAATTGTCTCTTTCAAGAGGCGACTTTTTTGGTCCAAAGAATTTTACTGCCCAGTTGCCTTCTTTGCAAGTGTTAGCCATTGATGGACACAAAGAATTGGGTTATTTGTTGGCACAACTCCAAGTAAGTCCTTTATATTTCTCCACTGATTAATTCAAACTGGCAAATTCAATATATAGTGATAATTTCTGATTTCTTCCTTCAGATTTCTATAACTAAAGCAATGGATAAGTGGAAAGTAAAAAAATTAAATCTTCATCTATTATTGAGTTGTTTGTTTCAGTGCTGCAATTTATGATAAAAGTTAAAGAAATTGGGTTATTTTATCAAAGTTTCTAAACAAATTTGAAAAACATATATACATATACATATATTTATATGTCATGTTTGTCTTTTATAATTTTTTCACCTTTTTCATATGAAAAAAATAATTATAAAAGATCAAGAACAAATCATTTTTATTTTATATACACATACAAGAAGTTTTAGTAATACGTAAAATTAAAAGTGTTTTTTTTGTTAATGTCATAATTCGTTTTTTTTTCTTATAAATAAAATATAAAAAACTATTTTTCTAGTTATTAAGTATAATTTCTTTCATGATTGCTTTTAACTAACTAATATAAAATAATAATTTATATTTAGATTATCATAATTTATTTTTCTTTTGATGCAGGGGCATACAAATTTGAGAGAAATATATATTTCTGGCTGCAATGTAGCACAAGAATTAATGCAAGTTGGAAGTTTTGGAACTAATGGAAGAACTGGGCTTGAACTTTCACTCTTGAGTTTGGAAAAATTACACTTGAGCTCCTTGCATGACATGAGGTGTATATGGAAGGGTCTCGTGCTGAGCCATTTGACTACTTTGGTGGTGTCTAATTGTCAAAAACTAACACATATATTCACAGGCAGCATGGTTGCTAGTGTAGTTCAACTGCAATATCTAGATACATCAGATTGTAAGGAATTGGAACAAATCATAGTTAAGGATAATGATGATGAAAAGGATCAGATATTGTCTAGAAGTGATCTCCAATCTTTATGCTTCCCCAATTTGTGTAAAGTTGAAATCAAGGGATGCAACAAGTTGAGGAGTCTCTTCCCAGTAGCCATAGCTACAGGTCTCCCAGACCTCAAAGAACTTGAAGTAACAAATTCCTCTTAATTACTAGGAGCACAAGAATTAATGCAGGTTGGAAGTTTTGGGCATGAACTTTCACTCTTGAGTTTGGAAAAATTACTCTTGAGGTCCTTTCCTGACATGAGGTGTATATGGAAGGGTCTTGTGCTGAGCCATTTGACTACTTTGGAGGTGTGTGATTGTCAGAAACTGACACATGTATTCACAGACAGCATGGTTGCTAGTCTAGTTCAACTGAAATTTCTAGATATATCAGATTATGAGAAATTGGAGCAAATCATAGCTAAGGATAATGATGATGAAAAGGATCAGATATTGTTCGGAAGTGATCTCCAATCTTTATGCTTCCCCAATTTGTGTGATGTTAAAATCAAGGGATGCAACAAGTTGAGGAGTCTCTTCCTAGTAGCCATGGTTGCAGGTCTCCCAAAGCTCCAAACACTTACAGTAGGAGATTCCTCTCAATTACTAGGAATATTTGGGCAGGATGATCATGATTCACCTGTCAATGTTGAGAAGCAAATGGTGCCTCCTAATTTGTCATTCCTGATGCTATATAATCTACCACGTATAGTCTGCTTTAGTCTTGGATGTGATGATTTCTTATTCCCTTGTTTGGGGAATCCAATGGTGAAGGAATGTCCAAAGCTGACCACAAAATTTGCTTATAAAACAAATGGTTCAATAAGTGCTCAGTCAGAGGTGCTGCTGGTTCTACTTTGATTTCCTGCCCCTCTTTTAGGGTTTTTGTTTCTTATTTCACTAAATAATAATGTGTATGCCATGCTTGAATTGGTTTTGCAGGTATCTCAAAGTAGCTGAGGATTCAAGCACTGGTTGCTCTGAGCCAAGGAAGAAGATGGAGGTGAAGATGGTGTGGTGAGAGCTGTAGGGCTGCAAATATTTTTAATTGGTGGAAGTATTTCCAACTATTTCATTGGCAATGGGATACAATTTGGCTTCACATTATAATAGTATTTTTTGTCAAAGATATCTATGTGTTTGTCGTGTGAACTTCAAAAAATAAGGGTATCTGAGTTGTCTACCCATGTAATGTTCCATGTTTAGTCTGTCGCACCATACACGAGAGGGCGGCGTCGCGGCGACCCTCCCCGCATGCCGGGGGGATTCAATGTCTGGTTTTATCTTTATTTTTTGTGGAAAGGGAGTCGCCACCTAGTATTATGGTTACTAGGAAACCTAAAACTGGTCTTTCAGAGATTCTAAGGCAAGGGACCGGTTGCGTAAAGGGAAAGTTTTAGCACCCCTAGTACGCCCTACCTAACGTAAGCTGCTTGGTGTTTTTGTTTGCCTTATGATTGCTATGATATTGATCTTTCAAAAATATATTGGTTAAATGATGATGACATATTATTCCTGTAAAAATATTTTGGATATTAACCCTTTTAGGATTTATTTATCCAAATACCAACAGTGAATAACAACGAATTATCCCCGCCGAATATTTTGGATATTAACCCTTTTAGGATTTATTTATCCAAATACCAACAGTGAATAATAACGAATTATCCCCGCCAAATATTTTGGATATTAACCCTTTTGGTGGTCCGTACCGACATATCAAATCACTCTCAACAAATGTCTTCACCACTTTTTGCGTTACATGAGCAAATGACCCGGCTTCTACCCATTTTGTAAAATATTCGATAGCCACGAGAATGAACCTATGACCATTACTGGCTTTTGGGTTGATAGCCCCAATCACATCAATTCCCCACATTGCAAAAGGCCATGGAGATATCAAGTTAAATAGAGGGGCCGGAGGGGCATTAATTTTGTCCCCGTAGATCTGACACTTATGACACTTGCAGACATAGTCAATGCAATCCTTCTTTAATGTCATCCAAAAATAACCAACTCTTTGTATTTTTCTAACCATCATACGTCCACTAGCATGAGTTGAGCAGATCCTTTCATGGACTTCTTGTAATGTGTCTCTGGCTTCAGTTTCATCTAGACATCTCAGCAAAGTCCCGTCAGATGACCTCTTATACAAAACTTCCCCATCAATATAAAAATCCATTGCTAGTCTCCTCAAGGTCTTCTTTTCGATGTTGGATGCCCCCATGGGATAAGCCTGGTTTCGGATGAAGTTCTTGATATCGTAGTACCAAGGGTTTCCATCTATTTCTCCTTCGACTGAGCAACAATGAGCTGGGTTATTTCTGATATCAATGTGTATCGGCTGTAAGTTTTGCCCGAAGTCTATTCTATCCATTGAAGCTAGTGTGGCCAAAGCGTCTGCAAATTGATTTCCTTCCCTACCTAGATGTGTGAACTCTATTTCCTCAAATTCTTCAGCCAGTTTAGATAGATATTCTTGGTAAGGTTTTAACTTTTCTTCTTTGGTTTTCCATTCCCCTTTTACCTGACAAATAATTAGCATTGAGTCCCCATACACATCTATCTTTTTTACATTCAATTCCACTGCAGTCTCTAAACCAAGAATACAAGCCTCATACTCGGCAGTGCTGTTAGTGCAACTGAATTGCAGCTTAGTTGAAACCGAATATTGTTTCTTGTCAGGAGAGATTATCACTGCACCCGCTCCATTACCGCATATGTTTACCGCACCGTCAAAGTACATAGTCCACCATTATAGTTTTCCTTCCTCTACTGAAAGCACATCTTCATCAGGAAAATCAAAGTCTAACGGCTCATAATCTTCCATAGCATGGTCAGCCAGGTGATCGGCAATAACACTCCCTTTTACCACTTTCCTAGTCATATACACCATGTCATACTCAGCTAGTAGAAACTGCCACCTTGCAATTCGGCTGGATAGATAGGGTTTTTCGCAGATGTACTTCAACGGGTCTAATTTAGAAATTAACCATGTGGTATGATACAACATATATTGTCGTAACCTCTTCGCAGCCCATGCTAGTGCGCAACACAACTTCTCAATCATAGTATACCTGGACTCGCACTCCATGAACTTCTTACTTAGGTAATAAATGGCCCTTTCCTTCCTTCCGGTTTCATCTTGTTGTCCAAGCACACGTCCCATCGTTGTTTCAGTCACTGTTAAGTACAATATTAATGGCTTTTTGGTACAGGAGGAACAAGCAGGGGTGGATTTAGCAGGTACTGCTTAATCTTCTAGAAAGCCTCTTCACACTCTTCATTCCAAATCCCAGGATTGTTCTTCCTTAACAAACAAAAGATTGGGTCACAAGTCGTGGTTAATTGAGATATAAATTGAGCGATGTAATTTAACCTTTCTAAAAAACCTCTTACTTCTTTCTCAGACTTGGGAGTTGGCATGGCTCGAATAGCCTTTACTTTCTCAGGATCCACTTCTATCCCTTTGTCGCTTACCACAAATCCTAACAACTTCCCCGATTTCACCCCGAATGAACACTTTGCAGGATTAAGCCTCAACTTATATTTCCTTAACCTTTCAAATAATTTCTTCAATATCCGGACATGATTCTCTCCTTCTCCAGATTTAGCAATCATGTCATCCACGTATAATTCAATCTCTTTGTGCATCATGTAATGAAATAAAGTCACCATAGCCCTTTGGTAGGTGGCCCCAGCATTTTTTTAACCCAAATAGCATGACTTTGTAGCAGAAAGTTCCCCATGGTGTCATGAAGGTTGTCTTCTCCTTGTCTTCTTGTGCCATTTTTATCTGATTGTAGCTCGAAAACCCGTCCATAAAGGAATATGTGGAGCTACGAGCTGCATTATCAACTAGCATGTCTATATGTGGAAGAGGAAAATTATCTTTAGGGCTAGCCCGATTCAGGTCCCTAAAGTCAACACAAACTCTAATTTTACCCTCCTTTTTGGGTACCACCACTATGTTTGACACCCATTGTGGATATTTGACTACTAAAAAAACCAGCATTCCATTGTTTTTCAATTTCTGCTATTACTTTGATCAAAACTTCTGGATGAGTTCTTCTTAGCTTTTGCTTAATCGGTCTGCATCCTTCTTCCAATGGTACCTTATGTACTACGATATTCGTATCCAATCCGAGCATATCCTCATAAGACCAAGCAAAAACATCTACGTAATCTCTAAGCAGTGTAATCACGTCTTCTCTTTCCTTCTATGTGATCAGAGTTCCTATCCTGAGCTCTCTCGGGCTTTCTTCATTACCCATAAATGCGCAAATTAGAAACCAGAGACCAAAATAAAAAAGGCGCGCACATTTAAGGTTGTTGTTGAAATTTTGACGGGGATACAATTGCATTAAATTAAAAGTTTAAAACTAATTGGGGGTGCAATTGAACCACTCAAACATTGATGGACCAAATTGCAAAGCCAAAACCCACAGCCTCTGCAAATTTGCAGAAGCCGTGGCAACCCACGTCCTCTCTGCAAATTGTTTGCAGAGCAGCCTCTGCAAATTCTTTGCAGAGGCAGCCTCTGCAAATTTGCAGAGGAGGCAGAGGCAGTAAGCATGAGAGCTGCCTCTGCCCCTATAAATACGGGGGAAGAAACTGAAGAAAAGGGAGGAGCAGAGAGTTACGTGAGGAGAATCACATAACAGAGAGGAGAAAAACTGAGAGTAAACCGAAGAGAAAAACAGATGATGATGTGAAAGAGAGGAAAAGAAAACTGCGCAGAAAAGAAAGAAAGAAGAAAAGGAAAGAAATGAGTAAAAGAACGAGAACAGAGAAGCAATTCTGAAAAAACAGTTCTTCTTCTTCCCTCTCTCTCGGTCTACAGGCCCCGCTCTCTCTCTCTAAAAAACCAGTCAAGCTCTCTCTCTCTCCCTCTCGGTCAGCAACTCCAGCCACCATCTCCAACCACCGTGCATCACCCCTTCATCACCAGAAACTCCCCCCTCCACGCTAAACGCCCAGCCGTGGTCTCAGGCGAAGGCAGCAGCAGCAGCACTCGGCACAGCGACAACAGACCAGCCACTGCAACGCCACCGTGCACCTTTGGAAGCTCCCTCCGGCCACCACAGACCACTGTTGCCGACACCGCCACCACTGGGACAACCACCTCGACCTCCTCTACCCAACGGTGCTAACAGGTAAACCTCTCATCAAAGTCGAAAAATTATTGTTCAATGTCTTCTTCCCTGGTGGCTGCATGCAGCGGGACATGATTCACGTCCCGCTGTTCATGCGGGCCAGGGCTGAGGGAGGCGAGTCGGGCTTTGTGCCCGGCCCATGTGCTCAGTCGTGGTGGGCTTCCAGCCCATGATGGCTGGTGGGTAGATTTTGGGAAATAACCAAAAAATGAGTTATGACGGTCATCTTACTTGTATAGTTTTATTTATTTCTTCTCTTCCTAATGCAATTTTACCGGTATACACCGCATTAATATTTTCATAGGGGTTTATCGACGAATAAGTAGACAAAAATACATCATAAATAAATTTCATAGAAAAATACTAATGCAGAAAATCCATCAGTCTTTCCATATGTATTCACCAATATTGCGACGTGGTTTTTTTGCTCGCTTGCAGGCTGCCATCCCCGGAGAGGGGAGACGATGTGTGGGAAAGGGGTTTTTCTTATAATCATAAAATTACGACTATAATTTTTAGGACTCGCCACCTAGTATTAAGGTCACTAG
This sequence comes from Salix caprea, assembly GCA_964035475.1. NCBI lineage: Eukaryota > Viridiplantae > Streptophyta > Magnoliopsida > Malpighiales > Salicaceae > Salix > Salix caprea. The sequence continues at coordinate 2,448,654 of OZ037743.1, forward strand.
GAAACCTAATGGTCTGCTAGAATCCGTGTAAGGGGACTTGTTGTGCAAGGAAGAGACGCATCACCTCTAGTGCACCCTAACTATGATAAGCTACATTGTTGTTTGATTGTTTTTCCAAGTTAGATTTTTTATTCGTTGGTCTTTTCTAAGGCTCAAAGTAGATCTCTCTTCGTGAGAAAGTCTCTAACTCATTTGATCGAAACCTATCCATTCTAGGGTCCGAATTTTAACACCACATTTATTGTTCTTTAATGTTGCTACCCAATTTTTGACTCTTTATTTTTTTATATTTCGAAAAAAAGTATTTCAAAAATAGATTTTGGGTTCAAGGGCGAAATCGGGCAATTTGGAGTTTAATGGACGATTGAGGGTTAAATCGCGAAAATCAGGAGCCAAGGACCAGTTTAGAAAGTCGCGCAAAGCCAAGGTTGAGATTGAATTTTTGATGGGATTTAATTGCATAAAAGTTTAAATCCAATTGGGTGCAATTAAAGATTTTTTTAAGGACCAAATCATATTTTTTTTCCGTCCTAACATAATTTCGAAATCTGCATTCTTTTAAAAAACATGCACTGGCGTGCATTGAATTTTCAGGCGCCATATTGATCACAGCAGATCAATCCAAATTTTCTTCCTTTTTCAAATTGATTTTCTTCCCAATTCATTCTCACTCTCGGCGAAGCAGATCAAGCAAATATTCTTCCCTTTTTCAATTTGATTTTTTTTCCATTTTCAACTCCATCACAGCAAGGCAGATCAGAATTTTATTTTATTTTTCCCTAATCAATCGTGATTTTCTTCCCAATTTATCTCTGTCATGATCTCCGTCCTGATTCTCCTCTGGTTGCTCAATTCGCTGCATTTAAACGTTGGGTTTCTCTGCTTTAAATAGCAGCGCACACGGTGAAGGAGGGGGGAAACTGGAGAAAAGAAGGAAAATCTCACGTGAATTATTGCATTCTTCTTTTCATTCGCGTCTGTTCTCCTTCACTCTCCCTCTCTGCTTTCATTTTCTATTGTTTTCTCTTCTCTCTCTCTAAAATATACAGACCCGAAACGCTCTCTCTCTCTCCCTCTCGGCCAGCCAATCGCCACCACCTTCGACCACCCATATCCCTCTTCAGCATCACCATCATCTCTGCCATAAACTCCCAGCAGCTCAGCCACCTTCTCTGTTGAAGAAAAACAGAGCAGCCCGACGCAGACACCACCAGCCCGCAGCTTCCGAGGCTCTGTCCGGCGACCTCAGGTCACCATTTCCGACGAAACAACGATCAGAAGAATCACCACGACCTCCTCTACCCAACGGTATAAACAGGTAAGTCATTCATCACACTCGAAATTTCCATTTTTTACTGCTCATCGTCCCTGTGTTTGCATCCGCGTGGGCTTGGCGGGCCGGGCCTTGTGCCCGGCCTAGCCCTGAAGGGCTTCCAGCGTCTGGGCTGGAAGCCCAGCCCAGATGGGTCTGGGCTGCCAGCCATCTGGGCTAGCAGCCCAGCCTGGAGGCAAGGTGGGCTGGGCTGTCAGCCCAGCCCGAATTTAGGTGGGCTGACAGCCAGCCCACCGAAAAATAAAAAATAAAAATACAAATTTTCCAAAACTATTTTATTAAAGAAAAAATATTTTGTTTTCTTGCATACGGCCAATACACTAGCATATTTTAAAAATTGTTTTTCTTTTGAAAAAATATATATTATCTTGGGTTTTGAAGAGAAAATGAGTTTTAGCATGGATTTCACAAAAAAAAAATCATTTCTTGCATTTTGAGATTTTACAACAAGTTTGTAAAATCCAAAGGGTATTGGCCAATATTCAAAAAAATATAAAAATCTTATTTTTTTCTTTTTGGGGGAATTTATTATTCACTGTCGGTATTTAGGTAAATAAATCCTAAAAGGATTAATATCCAAAATATTCGACGGGAATGATATACTATTATTCACTGTTGGTATTTGGGTAAATAAATCCTAAAGGGGTTAATATCCAAAATATTCGACGGGAATGATATGCTATTATTCACTGTTGGTATTTGGGTAAATAAATCCTAAGGGGTTAATATCCAAAATATTCGACGGGAATGATATGCTATTATTCACTGTTGATATTTGGGTAAATAAATCCTAAGAGGTTAATATCCAAAATATTCGACGGGAATGATATGCTATTATTCACTGTTGGTATTTGGGTAAATAAATCCTAAGGGATTAATATCCAAAATATTCGGCGGAATAATATCCCATTTGTCATTCATTTTACATATTGTTTTGACAGATCAAATCATAAACAAGCCAAACGTCAAGCAGCTTACCTTAGGTAGGGCGTACTAGGGGTGCTAAAACCTTCCCTTTACGCAACCAGTCCCTTACCCTAGAATCTCTGAAAGACCAGTTTTAGGTTTCCTAGGAACCATAACACTAGGTGGCGACTCCCTTTTTCAAATAGAGAACCCCCCCGACATTTAATCCTCCGCTCACGAGGAAGAGTCGCCACGATGCCGCATTACACATCATTTTTTTTGGGGTGCGACATTTAATATCACGGTGTACTTTACAATGTAATTTTTACACCCTAATAATTAAAATTTACAACTAAAAAAATGAACAAAAAGATTGTTGAAATATTTTTATATTTTAGCCGAAATCTAACTGATAATCATAAACTGTTTACGATATCCCTTTGTCGTTTAAGAAACTAAGAAAATATGTGATTTTTTTATGAAAAAATATGCTTAGGAAAATTTTAGAATACGGTCGTATGAACAAAACAACATATTTTTTGTTTTTATATTTTTTCTAAAAATGCAATTTTATATTTTTATTTTATAAAAAAAAAATCAAATTGGACCGAGCCCGATAAAATGGGTCAGCCCAACCATGGTGGCCATTTCAGCCCAACACCCCCTCGAGTTGGGCTAGACAAAATGTTCAACCCTTCCTACTGTTCACATGCAAGTGAACAGTAAAAAAACAGAGGAGGAGGAGGTTATCTATCGCTGCCACCATGCAGAGGAGGTTGGGCTAGTTCTTCTAGTATTGATGGCGTCAAGAACGGTGATATGTTATGGTCGGGAGAGGTGTCGAAAGGTGCTGCAATAGCTAATGCCACTACTTGCAGCTGTTGTGTGGCCGAAAGAGAAGAGGAAGCTACTAGCGCTAGGGAAGAAGAAAGTGCTTCTGCAGGGTCTTGCCAACACGAAGTGCAGTTCCTGCTGCCGGAAGGGAGGAAAAAGTTGTTGCCGAAAGCAGTAACAACGAGTAAAGTGGAGAAGAGAGAAGCTGTCAGTGCTGAGGAAAGAGATGAAGGTGGTGGTCGGTGGTAGAAAACTCGCAATTGTCGTTGATCCTTCCTCTGCTTCACTCTCTATGCTATCGCTCTTTTTTGTTTGTTTTTGTTTTTGTTTGTCCCTTCTGTCTGTGTTCGTTTCCTTTTGTCATCCCCTGTATTCGAGTCCCCCTCCCTTGTATCGTTTGTTTGGAGGTATTTATAGGATGAAAAACGAACTTTCAAATGCTTCTTGCATGCAAATACAAATTGTCTGTTCCACTTCTTTTGCAATGGTGTGCCTGTAAATCTTGCAAAGTGGAACAAATACACTTTGGTCCCTTAATTTATAATTGTTATAATTATGCTCCTGATTGACCTTAAACTTTTAAATTAATACGATTTTATCCTTGTCAAAACTTCAATAGCAGCCTTAACTTTACAAGCCTTTTTACTTTGGTCCTTGGTCTTAAATTGATGCAATTTGACCCTCAATTGTCTATTAAAAACTCTCAATTTCTTCAATTTCACTCGTGATTTCATCCAATTGACTTGGCAAAATTTTAATTTGATCTCCGAAAAATTTGATCTTCTCAATTAAACATGAATTAGGCTTACGAACTTGATGTTTTTATCAATTAAGTCCTTAATAAAATTAATTTGACCAATTTAAAGTATAATTAAGTCTTACACTTAATTAAATCCTTCAAATTGACACTAAATCAATTCCTAAACACAATTATATTTAAAATTGGCACATGATTAAATCGAATTGGCCTATAAATATAATTTGCCTTTCAGAATTTTATGCTGATTTATCCAATAATAAACTATTTTAGCCTTGAATCTATATATATATATATATATATATGCACAAAAGAGGTACAATCGGACTCTCGAATCCGTCTAAAATCTTCAACCTGATATTTCTACCAACGTTAGCCCTTTTATTTTATTTTTGTTTTTTTATTTTATTTCGAGTAGATTTTGAGTAATAATCCAGAAATGGGTTATGACAAACCAAATTTTTGGTAGTGACATGAAAAATTTACGTAATAATGACCAATATCAAATGCCAAATGACTTTTTCCGTGTATAAAATTATTTTATGTTATTAAGATTTAATTTAATTCTGTAAAGAAATTATATTAACTATGTAGTTGGACTCAATTTCTCTCTTTTTCCTCATGTTTTTTTTTTAAACAAAATAGTGGTTTATTTATTTTTTCTCCTTTTGATTTGGTGCTTTGAATTTCTCTTCTTTTAAATTGGAATTTAGACATTTTTATCACTTTTTATTTTATTTGTTTTGGACCTAATTATATGATATAAATTTTCCACTTAATTAGAGATTAACTAATATACTAAAACGTTGTATGCTATTATACTATAAAAGTTGAGGTTCTCTCCACCTACTTCACTATTGATACGAGGTGGACCACTCCCCATTTTTCAATTTAATTAGAGATTTACTATACTAGAAAATTTGTTAACTACTATTTAAAAAAAATGGGTTTTCACCATCATGGACTATTTGTTTCTTTTTTCTTAATTCTATATTTTGATTTTTTTTCTACTTTTGATTAAATGCTATTTTGGTTTTTTCTTATATTTTTTTAATATTTTATTAATTTCAGTTGATCATCATAATTTATTTGATTTTGTTTTCTATAATATTATTATAGTCTTAAACAAAATAATTTTAAAAAATAAGTTTTTTGAACCCAATCGAGTCCATGATTCGAGTTTCAGGATTAATGATTTAGGTCACAAAACTTGTGTCATTTCAATATCTCATTATCTCAATATGTTTTCTTAAAAATATTTTGAATTTGTTTTGTGAAATAAAACTATGTTCTTAAAGGTTGATCAAGTTATATATGGATACTCCAAGCTAACTAGGTCATATAAGAGTAACTTCCATGCTGGTTAGTTTTAATCCTTGGATAGGCAAAAGTTGAATAGGGAGATTCCAAGGTTGACTTCAATTTAATAATAATGTCAAATAGTTTCTTTGTTTTTAAATTTCATCTTCTAATATATTTTTTTCTTTTGAGTGATTTTTTTTTGGTTTTTATATTTCGTCCATTATTTGATCCTCGTAATATAGGACGGTAAAAAAATCAGGGTTGTCAATACCGTTTCGTTTCGGCCGGAATGTTCCTTGCCATTAAAAAAAACCGAGATAAAATGGCGTTGTTTTCGACTCGATTTTAATTCCGGCCCGTTCCGGAAAATACCGGCCAAATTCCAGCCGGAACGTTCCGGGTGTGCCGTTCTGGCCTTAAAATCGCCCTTATTTTGATTAACTTGTGATTGTGTTTTTAATTTTGAGATTATGTTTGTTTGACTTTGTTTTTATATTGTATAATTTAAAGTTAATTTATCTTGAATTTTAATTATACTTGTTAAATTAATATTTTAATTTTTTTCATATATATATATGAACAGTACAACCCCGAAACGGCACGCTGAAATGCTTCGAAACTGAAATGTTTTGTACTAATAAAAAACCAAAACAGCGACCGGAACGGAATTGACAACCTTGAAAAAAATAGTTATTGATCTACAAATGGAAATGTACGCTTCCTCCTCAGTAAATCGGGGTGGGCTCGAAATGCTAAGTAATCTTGTATCCAAATTGACCGCCGCTACATCCCAATCCCTTTCATTTGGGCTAGCAAGTCGATGCAAACTCATGGGTCTTCCGAGCTTTTGAAGTTTTGTTTTGGGGAAAATTAAAGAGTAGTGCCCCATGACATGCTATCAGCCAGCCTGGTTGTCTACCTCAAGCCATCAAACTCTCAAGACTATGGCAGAATGGTAGGTCAGATCATGGGATTAAAATTGCATTTTTAATGTCACTCAACAACTCCAAACCATTATCATTTATACCAAACAATTTTGCAATTTGGCCCACTTTTTTTTATTAATGTAAGTGTTCAGTCTAGATTGCGTTCATTTCGACTAATCTCATGGGTCCTGAAGTTAATGACCATGTAAGTCTCCACTAACCCTTAAGTTTATGAGACTCAAATTGATAATCTCTAGAGAACAAACCTAGAGACTGCCACCCTACTAAAATCACTAGACTGCCTTTCAAATGGGATAACAAATCACGAGTCTCCCAAATCCTGTATGACAGTCAGCGAAACAACTTAATAATGTTCATCGTTTGTATCCAGGCTAGCTTGCATACACTTCGATTAATCTTACGGGTCCTGAAGTTAGCGACTATATAAGTCTCTACTAACCTTAAAGTTTACGAGATTTAAATTGATAACCTCTAAAGAACAAATCCAGAGACTGACCAATCGAGATACAAATCAGAATCGATTTGGCCCACCCTACTAAAGTCACCAGAGTGCCCTTTCAAATGGGATAACAAGTCACGAGTCTCCCAAATCTTGAATGGCAGTCAGCGAAGCAACATAATAATGTTCATCTAATTTTTTTTCTAGATAGTTAATGCTCCTCTACAGCCTTTGCATAGAAGCAGTGGGGGCAACTGGAAAGGACAAAACACCCCTGATGCACAGCACTTAGTCCTTCTAGATTTCAGGTCTAATAAATGGCTACCTAAGTGGAGTAGTTTTTATTGAAGCAAGCATCTTAATTCCCCCAATAAAACAAGTTATTTTAGAAAATGAAAGTGAATTGACCTGTCCATGTCTGGAGAAAGCATATGGATGCACATGGAAACGTAAAGGGCGAGAGCAGTAGGAGCAGGCTAACCAGAAAAGAAAAGATGGGCAAAAATCACAAGAGAAAAGTTCATCGAGAAATGTGTAGCCTTTAAGCAGAATTCTTATCTTTTTTTTCAATTCTATGATCACTCGCAGACACCATATTCAACCCAACTAGGCCTCCTGATGTCTCCCTCTCATCTTTCTTTCTCCCTTTACGTGTCTCATTCAATTTCGTGATAGTGAAATCACATTTCCTTGAATTGTTTTTAGATAAAAAAGGATGGAGGTTTTTGGAGGTGGATAATTTAAACGAAATACAAGAGTAAAGATAGAGAGAATCATGTGCCTACACACCTTTACCAATTGGGTCCACGCATACCCATGATTAATGCATATTTTGTTCATGTCCCTCTCACATTTTAAAGCTTAACGGTCAAATTTCTGGCTGAGAGACAAAGCTAACCCTTTTGTAAGTATCCTGAAGAGAAGAAGTAAGGTATGTTTCCAATACAAGAAATAATGATAGTCCAACTGACCCTAGCAGGAAACATAGCAGTGCATTGTCATCACAGCCAAGCTCTGGCAACCCCAACAAATAAATAAATAAATAAAAAGCTGATTCTTTTGCTTCGTAAGAAAAACTCCCATCTAATCAAGAATCAAACACAAGCTCTCTCTCTCTATATATATCTCTCTCTCATGAAATATTTTTATAAACACACACACGTTTAGAGAGAGAAGAGCAGTGAGGCTAACATGTTCAGAGGGTTGGTTTTATTTGTTTGTGGGGGTGATGAATGAGATTCCCGAAAGGTAAAAACAAAGCTATACAGTGTACGTGAGCGTGAGAGAGACATCGAGATTCTCATAATGTCTTAGGGTTAGAAAGGAGTGGAGAGATCACAAGTAGAATAATACAACTACTGCTTTAAGTTGAATAGAAGGTGTTTGTAACTTTGTTTTAAAAGTATTTTTAAAAAAATTAGATTTTTTTTTTTTCATTTTAAATTTAAAAAATAGTGTTTTAGATTATTTTCATGTGTTGATATCAAAAATAATTTTTGAAAAATAAAAAATATCATTTTAATGTATTTCTGAATGAAAAATATTTTTAAAAATAACTTCAACTATATTTTCAAACAGACACGAAAAGATAAAAGAAGAAGCGAAGTCAAGATGCAATACATTTTGCCTTAAAAAGAGGGGAAGAACAAGCACACATGATACCTCTTATATCTTCACCGATTCCCTTTATTTTACTATATTCTAGTGCCCTAATTTATCATGACAACATGCATTAGGCAATCATAGCCGTCCAATATAGGATCCTTTTCTTTTCCCAACATTAAAGTAATTAACACCAAAATGTAAAATGGGTTGTGACCCAATATCTTGCCTACTTTTTCCCCTTACTTTTTGTTTTTTCACTTTGCTTTTTTGTTTTAAATTTCGGTGGTGGTTAGACGAAAGTGTATAGTTGATATATGGGTTGGCTTGGTGCATGCAATAATAGAGGTAGAATAAAAGAGAAAGGTGAATATAGCATCCATCCATCTATCTATCTACTTACTTTATCTAATCTTCTTGTTGTGGGCTTGCTTTTCTCTATCACTTTCTTCCTTTTTCCTTTTATAATTTGCCAAGTTTCAAGATGGTTTAACAATTATTGAACTTGGATTTCTAAATTTACTGTGTCAGATTGTTCTTGAACCTCACTATACCTTAGCTTCTTGACTTTACTCAAGAATTATAATTTTTTGGAATATGGGAAAAGCATGGTCCAACCTGTATGTTCTTAGAGTCCTTTCCACTCAAAGTTTTCTCAGTGCTTTTAATTTTGTTTCGTGTAGGCCGAAACAATCTAAATGTTTCATTCTAGTTAATAAAACGAGATAAAACGGCGCAATTCTTATCTCGTTTAATATTTCAGCCTGTTCTGAAAATTTTATCCAAATTTCAGCTGGAACGTTCCAGTTTCGTTATGCCCATTCCATTTCGGCCAAATAATATTTATTTTTTTCAAATAATGAATAATTTTGCAATATCAATCATATCTCTTAATTCGACCATTAGATTGAGAAAAGCTTGGCCCAACCTATATATATGTTCTTAGAGTCCTTTCCACTCAAAGTTTTCTCAATACACAGCACCGATTGCAATTTCATCAAAGGGAAATTGATTGCTCCTCAATCTTCATTGTCTACCAAGAAAAGAAAAGAAAAGAAAACGTCCCCTTAGCTTACGGCTGCTCTTCCAAGCATATTATATAAATAAATAATCAGTAAAATACCGATACAATGCAGCATGGCCTTGCTGTGTCTGTACGGCCTGCTTCATGAGGCGTTTTATCTTCTGAGCAGGCATTAGTTTAATGATGTTACCCATGTGGATATGATATCAAGACATTTTTAGTATAATGAAACGACTAAACAGGTTTAATTAGTAGTAATCAAGGATTATGCCTCCTCAAGTGGTCCGTAGACAAGGAATATTGAGTAGTATGCACACCCTGGTTGGCAATGTAATTAACAATTGCCAACAATTGCCGAGTGATTTTACAGCTTTAATCAAATGTTTAATTGCTTGTCGTTTTGTTCCCTCAAATGAAGCTAATAATCTGCTGGTGTTCCTGCCCCCATCGGAACAAGAAATTCAATTGCTTGAGGTTTTAATTACGGATATATGGCTAAATATATTTAGAAACGGTATGTTTTTTTTTAGAATGTGGGTGTTCGGGTCAGCTTATGCAGACCTTGACTAATCCTATGAACCTTGAAGTTAACAATCAGCTAAAACTTTTAGTGGTTCTGACTGATATGGAACTCGAATTGATAATCTTTATGGAACAAAGTCAGGACCTGGCCTGTTGAATCATATCTCTTAGGGTTAGAAACTGTATATCCAATCAATCCTCTTATATATGTTTAACTACACTCGATTTATCTTTGAAAATTATTATGTTTCAAAATTTATATTTCAGTAAGATTTTGACATACAACATGTGACATGCATATATCAAAGTTTAGATTCTCTCTCTCTCTCTCTCTCTCTCTATATATATATATATATATATATATTCAAATCACCTCCCACTAAGAAACGAATTGCTGGATTTTTTATTTTTTATGTTCAAAACTTGTCATATGTGAAATAATTTATGCGTGTAATTAGCTTATTAAAATCGAGTATTAAATTCTAATTTATGGAGCCTTATTTACCCTTTTAAATTCGCTTCTCCTATTTTTTATCTCTTAGTGAGAGGTATCTTAGATAAATAAAATCTGAAGTTGATAACATACACATATAAGGTGATGCATTCGTTTTGAGAACAAAAATATGACGAAATGATATACTAATTAAATTAACACCATGTCGAATATTCTACTGACCAATGTATAAAATTGTCATATTGGTGTCTTTATGCCTCAAAAAATTAAACACAAGCTCGAATCTATATGTATTAAAGAATGGTCCGCCTGAATCTCTATTTATTAATGTGATAATATCTAAATAAGAGTAGCCGTGGAGGGCATGGCACGATGGAATTAATCATCAACCCCCCACAAACACAAACACGTAAATTGTCACATATATATATAAATAAATAAATAAAAAAGTTTCTCGACCATAGAATGGATGGGACTCCAAAAAAGAAAGGTTTCCATGAGTATATAGTGAAATTGTTTCTCGATAAACCTTGACTTGTGATATGAACATATACTTTTTTGGGTGTGGTGGCGTGTTCGAAGGGATGAGATTTTGGATAATCCATCGCTAAACCGAAGGCTTGACAGCCTGCACGAGGTCAAAATTCATTAAATTCATGGAAATTTTGAGTTGAAAAAAGTGAATGGATTCGATCTAAACATGTGATTCATTGCTTAACCGTGTTATTTTACAAATCAGTTGTTGACTTTTTCACGATCTATACTGCCTGGTCCCTTGAAAACCATTTCCTTACTTTTAGCCTTCACCATTGCAAGCAAGTCGTCAAATTTTGTGAGCTACGCACGTTAATCTCCCATGGTCCCTCCCGGATTAGGTCTATGGGAGAAGATATTACACAACAGCAACCTCTAGATTGTTGAAATATTATCTAATCATAGATGAATTATTCAATCCATATCTACTAAGTTTTAGGTCATGATTTTGAAAACCCGCAATTATTTGGAGAATATTTGATTGCATGCATGCCTTGGCAAGCAACAAACATCTTTGGTCAAATTGAAATAGAATTCAATTCCATGAAAGTAGGCCCTGGATGTGGAAATCCGAACTCCTGGTTGAGAAAAGTCTGCATCCACATCAAACACGAATTTCATTTTGGTTAGCTGTGGGTTGAAAAGTTTTGTTCTGTGGATGGGCGCCTGTGATTACTCGGACAGTCAAGAGAAACAAACACTAAATTATAATACATAGTACAAACAATAATCACATAACACATTTTGTTCGAGAATTTTCAAGCTTTATTATGATCATATCTACCAATATTTCCACGAATTAGACTTGCTCCTTGCCGGCGTACGATGGCAGAAAACAATGGTAAAGTCCTATGAAACATATTTGGAAACATGAAAGATCATACAAATCAATTGCCGACTTTGGAACTATTTGCGTGGATGACACTTACATTTGGTTAGAAGCTAGCTAGGAGATAAATTCATCCACTTGAATGTATTCGTCGTTGATGTCGAATTTCAAAATTATTTCTCGATTATAAATATTGACGATCGTTGTTTTTTTACGACAAATTTAACTATAAAGAATCGGCCATGAGCGTGAAGCATCTGTAAATGTCCTGCTCATCTTCCTGCTTATCTATCATGATAAGGATAACTCCATATATAAAACAGAAAATGTTTTGGCTTTTCCGGCCATGGATGAAGGGAATCTTTTCCCATCAATTGTCTTCTCTATATTCCAAGGAACAATCAAGTTTAACATCTTAATTACATATAATTCGATCATGTAATATTGATTATGGTGTACCATTGATGACTCGAGGAGCATAACATGATGACAAAAGACTTACGAGCTGCGCAACAAATCTCCAGTTCGAGTCAGGACGTGTACTTTTTGTAAAAGTCTGGAACAACCATAATTTTACTTGTTTACCTGAGCTTACAAAATATATTTTTCGGGAATGGAGTTTCCTCGTATAAAAAAAAAAGTATATCATTTATCACTAGTGATGATAAAAAAAATTTATATATAATCGGGATGTTCGGGCCAGCTTGTGAGCACCACAACTAATCCTCGAACTCACTGAACATCCTGCAAGTCCAATGAGCATGTAAGATACCGCGAGGTGACAAACATGCATAACAGGGCTTGAACCCGTGTGTCTGGCAGGAACAAGCGCTGCACTTACCACACGACCAAGACCCTGCTTGCACGCCAGTCAAAAAAAAAAATATTTTGAAACTAATTATCTTATTAAAAAATATAAATAAAAGTTATGTATACTATAAATCGTATATATAAAATATAGTTCTCATAATCTAACCCATATTTCCATCTTGTGGGACACCAAGTTTGGAAAGAAATCATATAAGATAAGAAATGTGGAGCGAATAGTGACCGTCGTCGTATCATCATCAAGATTCAATAAACTATATAGTAAAAGCAGCTGGTAAACAAAACAACAACTCCATAAATTGTCCGAACAACAGCAACGTGGTCATCATGGCAGACACCGCCAAATCTTGGCCAACGTTTCCCATGCGACCCGCATGTATTTAAACATCATGTCTTAAAAATCTATGCCATAAATTATCAGAAAAAAATAAAAATAAATTAAAAATTAAAGCAAGGAAAAGAAAAGAAACTGCCAAGTGACACCGTCTTGGCTTCTGTGTAAACACCGTACGTACCCCACCACACACCGGCCGCTCATTAAAGCTCCCCTCTTTTTTGACAAAAAAATAAAATTAAAATCCAGCACCATGTTGGGTCCCACGGGTGCCACGCTGGCTCCCATTGATGGTCCCACTCTTTTTTTGTCTCCTTCCTTTTCCTTGTTGGAAATGGACCCTCCTTAAACTCTGCCCCCACTCGTGTATTTTGTGGGCCCTACTTTCGTCCTTCTTGGCTGCCCCTCGCAGGCTCAGTCGGCTGGTGGTTACGTGGCAGATGACCAGATGCGTGGTGCAGGAGGGTATTAAAATCTCCAGCAGCTTCCTTTTTTTCGCTTTATTTTAAGGGTAAACCTCAAACTACTCCTCAGTCTATAACCTAAAACTCTACTGAGTCCTCAAGATCTGTTTTTTTTTTTTATATATATATATATATATATTTATATGTCTCTTCAATTAAATATTTTTTTTTCTATTTATCTCTTATACTCTGATACCCTTATCAAATACATAAATAATTCTCTGATACCTATAATAATATCTTAATATATTATTTTTTAAAGTATTTTCCATTAAAAAAATATCAGAATAATTATTTTTTATTTTTAAAAAATTATTTTTAATATTATTGAATATATATCTTAATAAAAAAACACTTTTAATCAGGTTTGTTAATTCCATTCCATTCCGGCTGGAATGGCCAGAACGTTCCGTGCCATTAAAAAAACCTAGACGAAATGGTATTGTTTTCGTCTCGGTTTTAATTCCGCCCCGTTCCGAAAATTCCAGCCAGAACGCCTCAGTACCGTTCCGGTCGTTGCATTCCAAACTGAAAATTATAATATTTCTTTTATTTTAGAACATTTTACTATCATAATATTTTGGAATTTTATAGATGTTTCTAATTTTGAGATTATCTTTGTTTGACTTTGTGTTTGTATTGTATAATTTAAAGTTAATTTATCTAGAATTTAAATTATACTTGTTAAATTAATATTTTAATTTTATATATATATATAATTAATTATATATAAACAGTATAACCTCGAAACGGCACGCTAAAACACTCCAAAACCGAAACAGCAACCGAAACGATATTAACAAAGTTGTTTTTAATCACGCTGTTAAAACAGGTACTTAATGTGAATACCGGCTAGTTATCCGGAATTACCCCGAGTAAAATGCTGGAAAAAAGGTTTGACCAGGACCTGTGCTGTAGTCAAGCAGGCGAATGGTTTTTTTTTTTATCTCTTTTTCTTTTCATAGTAACCGAATCCTGAAATAGACAAAAGAACCCAGACCAACAAAACAAAACAAATCAAATCTAATCTCTCACTATATTTCCTTCTCTCTTTCTAGACCTCTAGAAATGCAATAGATTAGTGTGTGGATTTGATTCTTTATTATCTCTTGATTCTCTCTCTCTCTCTTTATATATCACTAGCCCAACCCAAACCCTAAATAAACCCCACCATCCAGCCTTGCCACCTCCATTGCATGCCCATTTGTTCATTTATTTCTCCCCTCCCCTCTCTACAAACCACCCATAACAAAACCAACCCTCTTGCCAGGAAGAACAAGAAACCAAAACTGATTACAGAGAAAGACTCTGCTTTTTTATATATAGAGAAGGAAGGCGAGCAAATTTCTCTGCACCATCGTATATGGCTGTTGAAGCCCGGCAAATCAGTCTCTTCCCTCCCCAACTCTTATGCAACAGGTTGGTGTTGCAGTATTGCTGTGCCCTTTTGGATTGCTCTTCTTTTTTACGAGTTTTTATCCATCTGATGTTGTTTTTGGTGATGGATTTGCAGGGAAATGATGAACCCCATTGAAGCAGATACATATTTGTACAACACCCAGATGGGATATGGCGTGCCATTATCAGGAACTACAACAACAGCAGAGACGCTGCTTCCGATGTATAATAGCTCTGTGATCACTGATTCGATCCCTCATAAAACGCAAATCAAATCAGAAAGTGGTCTCACTTACAATCTTCCTGCACAGAGAAAACGCCCAAGAGATTCAATCAGTCCTCTCCTCTCGTATCCAACTCCTGTACAGTCCAATAAGATTCGCAGTCCCTTCTCCTTTCTTGGCCAGGACCTCTCCTTCCAGATCCAACAACAGCAATTAGACACAGATTGCCTTATTTCTCAACATGTAAGCCCATCTCCTCATTAAATTCATAATTCTATTATTGTCTTTTTTATTTCAATGAGCAGCTTGTCGCATTGTCCTATTCAGGGAGTGAGATTGATTTTTTTATGTTTCTGGGTGTTTTGTTTAGATGGAGAAAGTAAGGATGGAGATAGAAGAGAGAAGGAAGAGGCATGCAAGAAGGTTGCTTGAGGCAATCGAGACAGGGATGATGAAGCGACTAAGAGCAAAAGAAGATGAAATCGAAAAGATTGGCAAATTAAATTGGGCCCTTGAAGAGAAAGTCAAGTCTTTATGCATGGAGAATCAAATATGGAGAGACCTGGCACAATCCAACGAAGCAACAGCCAATGCTTTACGTTCCAATCTAGAACAAGTCCTCACAGCCCAGGTCAAGGAAGAACGCACCCTTGGCGCAGGATTAGATGATCAGGCAGCGGCATTGATGGACGATGCGCAGTCATGCTGTGGCAGCAGCGGCGGTGACGGGCCTGGCGGCGATGACGGAGGGGAAGAAAGAGTGTCGGAGAGATGCACGTTAGCAAACGGGGCGCAAGATAATAGAGGTAGCTGGATGTGCAGGAATTGTAACAGGGAAGAGTCATGTGTTTTGCTGCTGCCTTGTAGGCACCTGTGCCTGTGTACTGGCTGTGGGTCAAGTCTCCATACTTGCCCCATCTGTAGAGCCACCAAGAATGCTAGTGTTCATGTTAACTTGTCATGAACAACACTAACATCTTACTTTCAAGAAAAACAAAAATCAATTTGTTTAATCTTATCCTTTCTTGGTTTATTCATTGCTTCCAATTTCTTTTGTTGGATGATTTTTTTTTAAATTTTTTACCATATTCTTCTCTTGTCTCGATTGTCAATTGAGTGCTCTAGCTGCCTCTTCTCCGTTTTTTTTTGCTCTTCCTTTTACCTTCTCATGGTGACCCATGTCTAATTCTTCAAGCATTCATAGTTGCAACTTGTCCAATAAATATGTTGTTTGGAAATAGTATAATTTTGGTGAAATTCGTGGATAACAAGCATTTTCATTTTTCATTTTTCATTTGAGTGAGAAATTGTCGTTTCGAGTAACTATCCAAAGTATTTTTATATTTTACCGATTTCTTTTCTTTTTCCTAAGCAAAACCCGAATTCTTTTTTCCATTTTCTTAAATTAATATACCAAAAAAATAAAATTATCGAGCCAAGATGAAGCATAATGAAAGGATTCAAAAGCCTAAAGCCATCATTAGATTTAAAGAGAGTTATCGATTATAATATATAAACTATAATTTAGGTAATTTGAGTTGATCAATTTTTTATATTTGTGTATATTGCTTGAATTATCCAAAAAATTGTTGACTTTTTTGATTTTCAAACCTTTTTTTATATAGTGCTCATCTTAAATTCAATTAGGGAAAGAAAATTAACTTCAATCTAAGAGAAACTATTTTATCATGTCAAAATTTTTTCTATAATATTATGAAAAAAAATAAGAATAGAAAAAAGATAACACCAATATTTTAAAACAAAGACGTCAAATGCTCATGCCCATGTGTTTACCACTATTATAGTGTTGCGTTGTAAAAATACTGATGTTAAAAATAATTTTTTTAAAATAAAAACATCATTTTGATGTATCTCTAAACTTTATTTATTTTTAAACGCAATTTTAATTACATTCCTAAACTGAAAATAAGAAACAAAACTTATAAACATATTTTGCTTTTAATAAAAAAAATAAAAAAAATCTTTCAGAAAACATTGTAAAATGTAGACTATAGGAAAGGCAAAAGAGAAGGTTGCAAGCACACTCTTGTCAATTTTTCACGCAAGGTGAACAAATTACTTAGGGGCTAGCTTTTTAATCGGAAATCAATATAAAATAGCAATGAGATAACACCCAAAAATATATTATAAGGTAAGATAAGAACGTCTCTTTTTTTCCAATTTCGCTTCATTTTGGACCCTTCTGGCCAAGTTAGTGCTTATATAAATTATTAATTTTATTTATGTCATTATCAAGATGATATTTATTGCTCAATATTTCCAAAAAATCGATATAAGAAAATACATTCATATGTAGCATGAGTAATGTCGACATTAACTTCACCATTTTTCGGATTAAATGCACTTAAATGATTTTTTCTCTCAGTAAATTCAAGTGTGACGACACTTTAGAGGTTAATGGAAATGGTTAAGAAGATATTTACTTCTCTTTTTATAATTATTATTTATTATTATCTTATTCATTGTGATTGTGAAATTAAAAATAAATAAATAAATAATAGTAATACTAAGCTTCTATATTGTATTATATTGGTTATTCAATTCAGACTAATTAATAAAATAGTCTCAAAACTCAGGGTCTAGACTCTAGACTGATCCATGTTTCAATAAAGATATAATTAATTTAATTTGATCTAATTAAAATTTCAAATTAATTTATTACTGAGTTAAATTAACTCAAAATTTTATTAAATAGAGTAGCATATTCTATTGGTAATCTTGGCCTTGTTAAGTATTTTTAATATTAAAAATAATCTAAAAATATAAAATAATTAATTTTAAAAAAAATATTTAAAAAAAAAACAATTTTGAAATCCAATAAAAAAAAGGGCACAAGTTAAAGAAAGCAGATTTTGGAGTTGGAGGAGGGGAGAAAGTAGACCAGACAACACCGGGGCAGACGATCCATCCACTCAACCAGGTAGGTTTACGTTGAGCGTGGGCGCCACGCTCGATGAAAAGTGTGAGGTCAACGAGAATGTGAAAGCGACAGGTGTGAGGCAAAGGCTGACACGTAGGACGCGCGCAAATGTCGCTGTAAATTATGCTCTGCCCCCCTCTCTTTTCTTTTTCCTATCTCTCTCGTGCACACAAACTCCTTTTATTTATTCTTTTAATTCCGAGATATTTTAAAAATATTTATTATCCCACTTGAGAATTAAAACTTTTATTGATAGATTTTAGCTGAGTCGGTGGGTTGATTACCCAATCAACGTTCGGCTTAGGTTGAGGTTTTAGAAAATCACTCGAGAGTTGCCTTGGGTTGGCTTTTTGAAAAAAAAAATGATATTATTTTATTTTTTTTTAA
The DNA here is from genome assembly GCA_964035475.1 of Salix caprea. Taxonomy (NCBI): domain Eukaryota; kingdom Viridiplantae; phylum Streptophyta; class Magnoliopsida; order Malpighiales; family Salicaceae; genus Salix; species Salix caprea. Next base: position 2,466,713 of record OZ037743.1, read on the forward strand.
ATAAAATCATATCATAATCTTTTGGGTTTAAGAGTAGGATAAAATTATGATTATTGGATTACCATATGAACCGACTCTCACTTAATATTTCATAATTACATATATTAAACAAAATTTGGATATGATTAAACAAACCTCAGCAGAATTTATATATTATTATTAAAAGAAATATCAATTTACACATGTGACCACCATAAAAATTACTGCTAACATTTACATTTTGGAGATTAATTCTATTTTTTTAAAATAAAAAAAAAAACATGGAGAAAACCATAGTGAATGGTTGGAAAAAGCATAGCCACCCACCACCCCCTAAAGGGGTGAAAGAGAGAGTGTACTAGATGACAAACAGTACGACAAAAAATCTACCTCATGTACTCATCTACTCTTATGATAATATTTTTTTGTTGTTTTATGTTTATCGCAACTAATTTTATATATTTTAAGGTTAATAATTATATAAATCTTGGGTAGTTATCGTATTAGTAACTATAAGACTTGAATCTAAGATCACATAAGAGTAAATCTCGTAATCCTAAGCTCTTATCATGGGGTAACAATTATATGGTTAGTATGATAAGTTTACGCGTACCTCGATTAATCATACGAATCCTAAAATTAATAATAATATAACTTTCAATAACTATCATATCAATAACTACATGTTTCAAACCTAAAATAAAATAAAATAATTATTTAATCCTAATTGTTTTATCAAAAGAACACCTACTAGTCTATGGTTGGTATGATAATAATTTATTCAAGTGTTCTTCTCTTACTTTAATGGAAAAAATAGCAGAAATGAGATGATGATGACGGGGGTATTTTGAATTGAATTGAATGGGGTGGCAGGCAGCAGGCCAGAGGCAGAGGCACGTACAGGTTGACGTGTATGATTTGTTCGAGAGTTGCCATTTAAGTAAGGTGGTGGCGGTGACGACTGGTCACTGGTGGAATTTCAAGGAGGCGCGTACCCATCACTTTATTATGTGCCCCCTTTCTGCTCTCTTTTGTCATTGTCAACAAGGACTCATGAATAAAGTGAAGTACACTCCAATATTGCCTATTTATTTTTTATTATTTTTTCACCTATAAATTTTTTATTTGGTGAAGTACACACCGATACAACTTTTAATGATAGATGGCTTCAATGCTTTTCTTAATACCAATATAATAGTAAAAAAATAACACTCATAATAATTAAGTATTTGTTTAGAACACTCTTTGAAAATACTTTTTTTTTATTTAAAATAAAAGATAAAAATTAAAATTAATATTTTTCAAAAATATTTTTGAAACGCAAATTTAAATTTTGTTATTGCTACTGCCTATGATAATTTGTTTATATTTTTTTTCAAAAACAAATTGCTTCAAGTAATTATTGAAACTTGCTTCAAATTTGGATGGATTACTTTTTTCTTTCACTTAATAATTAAGGAACTGTCAAATTCAATGAATCATGATTCTTTTTTTCTTCTGAAATTGTTCATATTGAGAGGACATTTTGTCCTTCAAGGAACCAAATAAAAAGAAAGAAATTGAGAAAAAAGTTGGGATTTTCAAGGGATAAGTAACTATTTATAACTGCGTTTCAAAAGTATTTTTAGATAATTTTCATGTGATAATTTTAATGTATTTTTAAATAAAAAATACTTTTAAAAACAATATAAATTATACTCTGAATCAATTACTTCCATATTAAAAATGACATTTGAATAAACTAATAATAGTCTACTTCACCTATAAATAATAATAATAATAATAATAATAATAATATCTACCTCGTTCGATCTTTCTCAAGAAGAGGTCCCTATTCTCCAAGTTGGTTACAAGCATTTCTCTTCCATCAACCCTTCAAATCGTCCAACGAATTAATGGACCAGTTCTTGAAAAATTTGTTTGATTTGAGAGACAAAAACCTTTGAGAGGGCCCACCTAAACACCTGCGAAAAATCCAAAGTTAGCATTTAATAAGGAGAAAAGGAGGAAGGACGACACAAAAATAATAGGAGATTTTGCTTGTAGGATCTTTGAGCCCTTCTTTTGGGTCCCACCACCCCATTAGGACCATCTGTCCCTTTATGACCGGCATCCTCTCTCAACCACGTGAATCTGATTCCCAGTTTAATCACCTTGCTTTAATTAATTGTTTCTTTGGAGGTAATAAATACGAGATTGGCCACTCGGTGCTGCGGACAGGCCCCCTTTTTTTTTTAACTTGGAAAATAAACGAGATGTGAGCATTTTTAAAAAAAAAAAACTAAAATAAATTGGATATTTTGGTCATTAACGCTCTTAGATTTGATAAGCTAAGTTAATTTAAAACTTATAAAAAAATTGAAAAAAAAACTAAAAAAAAACACTAAGTCCACTTGAATTACCACGTCAAGTTCATTAGTTGGTTGTTGTGTCAGAATAACCTTATTGAAAGCAAACTAAAAAAAACATAAGACTTAATTATAAAATAATCTAATATTCAAGGGAGAAATAACGAGAAAATAAACTTATATATACCTAAGTTAACCCGTCAATCATATAAAAAGAAAATAGAAAAAAAATGAAGACCAATTACCAATAAATCAAATTGGAAAAAAAATTATTTAAAAAAAAAAACTCTGAAGTTAACTCATGTTAGTGTTAAAAACATGTGGTCATGATTATAGGATGAAATTGAAGAAAACAATGCAATAAAAGAACCCTATGAAACAAAAGAAATGAAAATTAAAAGATTGATGACTAAATTTAATACAAAATCATTAACATATAAAATACTAAGAATAAAAAAAATCAATTAGGAAAGTGATAAAAAAAAAACAAATAAAAAATAAAAGAATTGGGACCAAATTTGATATTTTAATCAAATCAAACCAAATGATGAAGGATGAAATTGAAAATAAAAATAAAAATAACCAAATAAATGACACATTTATTCTTTGGCAACTACAAAAGAGAGAGAAAAGATAGGAGAATAAAAACATCAACCAAGGCCCAACCATTGATCCTACCACCACATCTGTCGTGTTGTTGAAATGACTATCGCGAGATGCTTCCAACTCTTCCCTTGAAGGTGATGTTTGAACAACGAAGGATGTTGTACACGCCACCTAAAGACCAATCACCCTAAATCAACATCTTATTTATAGAAATCCATCCTGAAAAGACACAATTACCAACCCGAACAATATACTAATAACAATTTATGGCCAAAACATGATGTATTTCTTTTTATCGAGACTTCTACTGAAATTTTAGTAGAGTTTCTCCCAAATACAGAGGTTCCAAGTTATTGACATTTAACTACACATTTATAAATCCTCATCTTAGCAGTAACTTAAACCATTCTAAGTTTTAAATTCATCAATCGACATAAAAAATGAGGAAAAATATGTACTTTAGGTTTTTTTAAAACTGAATTCATCAATCGACATAAAAAATGAAGGATGAAATTGAAAATAAAAATAAAAATAACCAAATAAATGACACATTTATTCTTTGGCAACTACAAGAGAGAGAGAGAAAAGATAGGAGAATAAAAATATCAACCAAGGCCCAACCATTAATCCGACCACCACATTTGTCGTGTTGTTTAAATGACTATCACGAGATGCTTCCAACTCTTCCCTTGAAGGTGATGTTTGAACAACGAAGGATGTTGTACACGCCACCTAAAATGTGTTGTATTTAAATTATTAAAAAGACCAAATCACCCTAAATCAACATCTTATTTATAGAAAATCCAACCTGAAAAGACACAATTACCAACCCGAACAATATACCAATAACAATTTATGGACAAAACATGGTGTATTTCTTTTTATCGAGACTTCTACTGAAATTTTGGTAGAGTTTCTCCCAAATACAGAGGTTCCAAGTTGTCGACATTTAACTACACATTTATAAATCCTCATCTTAGCAGTAACTTAAACCATTCTAAGTTTTAACTTCATCAATCGACATAAAAAATGAGGAAAATATGTACTTTAGGTTTTTTTAAAACTGAATTTGAAAGATAAAATCTAAAAGTATACAACAAATGACCTAAAAATACCTAGGCCACTCGAACAAACCTCCTACCTAGATCATGAGATAAGGATATGTTAATTGAAAAAAAAAAAAAAACAAAGTTTACTTTTTATAACAAACAACTATGAAGGATGTAATCAAGAACATGTTGTTAACCCATGTTAGCTTTTCAAACTCATGACCATAATTAGTGATTACACTAGAAACACTATATTTAGAAAGACATAGTTTTTAATTTTCATAATTTACAATTTTGAAGGATCTAATTAAGAAAAAACTTGTTGTCAGCCTGTGTTAGCCTTACAAACTTATGCCCCTTGTTATTGACTACACTGGAAGCACTGTATTTGGAAAGCCACAATTTGAAAACCCAACTTAAGCTAATAGATTTACCCATGTCGTGGTTAACCCGGGGCAAATTTAGTCAAAATAGGATCAAAACTTGTTGACTATTTTCCTTTTAAAAGAATCAAAATGGCATCATTTTTATTTTATTTTTATAAACACAAAAAGACTAGGTTGACTTGAGTTAACTTGGTTAATCCACTCGACTTGTGACTCGATATTTATCCTGGATTGACTCCTCACTAGGGCCTAACAACAATGGGAAAAACCAATAAAACCAAATCCCAATAAAAACAAATATGAGATGTTGAAACAAAACTCAAGGATAAGAAAATCACAATTAAGAGACCTCGTTTGAAAAAAGAAGAAGAAGAGGGAAACCTAAAATACTGAATTGAAAGGCAAAATTGAATAAATAAATTAATTAATTAACAAATGGATTCAAAATAAAACAAATCAATAGAATGGGGATAAAATAAAAAAAAATCAAGATTATAGATCTAAGGATTAAAAACAAATTAAATATCATCAAATTTTAAATTGAATGAGAAAAATTAAAAAAATCAGATTTACAAAAGAATCTAGAACAAAACTAAAAATCAAGAGAATGAGGATCAAACATGAAAAATAAATAAAAATAAGATCATAGAATAAGGATGAATTTGATACAAAACTTGATAAAAGAGTAAAGAATCAAAATTAAAAATCATTGAGGGTCAAATTTGAGATAATATAAAATAAAAGGATAAAATTAATATAAAAATAAAATGTCAAAGGATGAAATTTAAAAATATCAAATTTGATGTTATTAAATAAAGAAAGACTAAATATGATAAGAATACCAAATAACATAACTTTTTGAAAAGGCACCTTCATGCATAGGTGGCTATAAGAGTGTCACCATCGTTAAGAAGATGACAAGATGCGTAAAAAAACAAGATGAACTGTGGTTTATAGATACTAAGAGACATCTATGATACAAGCACAAACAACTTTTCTTTTAATTTTTAAAATATAATTTATTCAAATACTAGAAGAATAAAAACATGATAAAGAGATCAACCCCCCCTAGCTATAATGTATTTATCCATTTAGTCTTATAATATCAAAAATATCTCATGAAAAATATCATATTACTCTTGAATGAATGTTTTAAAACTTAAATTATTAAAGGAAAAGTAATAATTTCATTATAGAAATCATAGTGACATGTGAAAGACTTAAAGTTATTTTAGGTTTTTATAATTAATTAATTAATTAATTAATTAATTAAAAGCCAGTGATGTGGACTTAAATGGAATATGTTTTATTTACTGTTATGGTGTGATAATGATGTGTGTGCAGATTAGATTAATGGTAATGGTAATGATAATATATTTTCTTGGGTCAAATGAACTGGAAATTATAAAATATTTTTTTTTAGCCTAGGAACATAATCAAAAGTCGGACACCAATTTTTTTAAATGAATATAAAAATGAAATTCAAAATTTTAAGCTAATCTTATTATTGCAATTAACAGGGTTTGATCCGGTCGAGAGTGCATATTATTAGATTATTATGTCAATTCCAAAATATTTTTTTATTAAAATAATAATATTTTAATTAAAAAAGCAATGTTTTCATTGATTTGGGTTTGTTTTAAATTAACTTTTATCATATCAATTAATTTACAAGTCACAAGTATTTGACTAAGTTAATCTCTAAATAAATTTAAATTAATATATAGATTGAATTGAATTTTGGATTTTGAGTTTTTTCAAATCAACTCATTAAAATAAGATAAGTTTAATAATGCCATATTGATTTTAGAACCATTTAGCCAAATATCTCCTTGTCGTTTTCCTTGATAGAAATGGCGTTTCATGGTTATTTTAACAAAAATAGAATTCTTTCTCGATCATAGATTATATTCAAAATTCAAGGGTTACATTCATTGTAGGCTACATGGCCCACCCACCTATTGACATAGATCATAAGAAATATCAATATAAATCCAATATTTTTTGTCCAAATCAATCAATGAATTATCCACACCAATGCCATGAAATTGACCAATTTGTTTAACATCACGCCTCTAAATTGTCTTTTCCTTCAATTTGAAATAAAATCCATGATTTTTTTTTATTCCCCAAAAGAATATCATGCAAGAGATAGGTGCGATAGTCCACTTCAATGAAATGTCAACACAATGGCAACCCGATTGTCTTCAATAAAAACATTTGGTCACCATCGCACCTTTGTCATGCACCATCAAGCGTGGATAATGGCTAGAGATTTAATCTCTCTCCATACATATATTTTAGTGCTTTCTTCACTAGATTCATTCTATGGATAATAATTGTTTTTAATTTGAGAATTATTTTCAGAGCATAGACCATGTTTTGAGCATAAACATATATAATGCATAAATACACTACTAGAAAATTTTCATAAGTTAAAAAATACCGAATGAAAAATATTACGAGTAAATTATTGATGTTGTCGTCGGTAAATACTGTGAGAGTTACAAATGATAATCAACGAATGAAAAAAAAATATATTTGTGCGAGTTGCATTTTATTTTATTTATTTATTTCATCAAAAAAATATAAAAGAGATAAAAAAATTAATGAACACAAATATTTTAATTGTGTACGACAAAGCCTTTTAAAAATACAAAAAAAACATATCGTTTGGTATAAAAATATTAATTTAATATATTGTTATTATAGGTTTTGTTGGCATAAGCATGATGCAAACCTCTACCTTATAATTCTTTGATTAAAGGAGTTTCTTATTTGAAAAACGAATGAATTATTAATCACAAGAAATGTTGGATTATTAATTAATTACTAAAAGAGAAAGTCAATTTGTGGATTATGCCAACTAAGCACAAAGTGGACGGAGTCCTAGTGCATAGGTAGGATGATGGGTCCCATTTTTTGTACCTAAACAAATTTATTCGATGGTGACATGTAGCATTCGATAATTTCTTAGACTCCTAATAATAATAAAGAAAAAAAAAAGGTATCTTCAGCGATAATTGGGATTGTCAAAGGGAGGGTTGATTATTAATTAATGAATTAATTAATTGTTGTCAAATGGCACGCTTCATGATCGGTGTGCAATTTGGTTGTGGTTGAGTTGCTGATGTGCATAGCACATTGGAATCTCCTGAGCTAGCCCTAAATTTTCAATGGTATTCTCTACCTAAATCGACAGAAAAAATATGTTATGAAAAAACACGCACCACCTCCACCTCCACCTCCACCACCTCCACCGCCACCGCCACCCTATAAAAAACATCGGTGAATAAAATAAAGAATAGATAGGAAGCTAGGTAGCCCAACTTCAATGCTTGAAATTGGTCCCATGGCTATAGCATCACACATCCCTTTCAAGTGGGTCATATTCCTCCACTACCTTCCCATCTTCTACCACCATTTCATGTCACAACAATGAATACTATGCTAAAATTGTACAAGTGAATTTATTATAATAGCAAGCTCGAATTCATCGTCACGTACACTCTACGCACAAAGCCAACCAAATGCCGACGACGGGGACAATGACACTTGAGCCAATGACTTTTTTTATACATATATATATATATATATATATATATATATATATATATATATAAATAAAGAAAATGGTGGGGTTTTTATGAGGACATGAAAAGATAAACCAACCCTAATAAGTATCTAGGGGCCCATGCAATGTGTTGTACCTTTGTATCGTTTTGTTTTTAGGGTTTGAGAGAGGTGATGTAAGAGAAGAGATGGAAATGTGTGTCGTATAAGTTGACCACTTTCTTGATATAAACCATATAATATTATTCCATATTTTCAGTCGAGGTGATGGACAGTACAAAGCATAGAATATGGATCCCAATCAAGAGAAGGCAGGGATGGGGACCATGATGGGAACCCTAACTTTCTTACCTTGTGAAAGGGGTCACTCATGTTAGAATTGATTTTGTTGCTTCCTTTTTCTACTTTTTTTTAATTCCTTCTCTCTTGAACCTCCATTTTCTCTCTGTACCTGATCAGGGTCCACACACACAGCACAAGCCATCGAGGAGGGCAGGGTCAAATCAGAATTTGATTGCTCGAAAGTAGCATTTCTTAACAACCGTGCATCACGACTATCCCAACCCAACAAAACGATATGGGGGAAAACTGTTGAAAAGATTTTTTAGGGTTTGATCATGTCGACATGGTGCTGCTTAGTGAGATTTTTATGATGCTAATCACACCCCTCTCTTGTTGAAACCAATGGGAGATTGAGATGAACCATTGTTTTGGAGTTTACAACACAAACCTAATTTGACCGGCAAGCTAGCTAGGGTTTTGCGAATGCATCTTAATTTACTCCAATCATGCACATTCTCATTATAGCTACGAGGTTTAAGGGATAATTTTCTTCTGAAAAGGCATGGTGGGGCCAAGATAAGAATCCACGAAACCCCAAAAGAAAGAAGGCATAAACCATTATTCACCAAGAAATCATATCTTACACAATGAATGAGCGAGTGAATATTTTTTTTTTCCTTTATATGGGAATTTCAATGACCTGCCATGAGTCTACTTTACGTGGATGGATTTGGTGGTGGAGTGAGGCAAAAGATAAAGAGATTTAATATTTATTGCAATTTTGAATCCAGAAAACACCACTACAATATGGTTGAAACATTGAAAAGAGAAATTAAAGAAACATGCACTCATATACTCCATAAAGTAGAGGAGCAAGCAAGCTAGGAAACTGCTGCAACATTTTCATTTTTAATTATTCTTTTTGGCCAGGTTTGACAGATTTGCTGTGGAAGTGTAGACATCGGCTTTACCCACTTGCCAGCACAAAAAAATCCATGTGCTATGCCCATCAACTCTCCCTCACCCCATTAATGGAGCCTTGGAGATTGTGGTTGCATATCCAACTCCTCCATCTTTGGTAAGAATCATTACACTCTCGCTTCACTTTATCTAAAGTGCTGCAAACAGTTCCTACCTTCTTGTCGACACAAGCACCACCAATCAAAAGCTAGCCACTAAAGTCTAATTTCATGTTAGCTTGCCTAAGGCAAGTGCGCAAATATGATAGCCAACATAGAATTTGTTTTCCATGTGGCTGGATAGGAGGGAAGAGACATTGGATTGGACTAAGTATAGACTTAAAATAATAAAAAAGTGATTCTCAATTATATATTCCATGAACAAAGAGAGATGGCCCGTGGCTTGTGATATGCTTTAGATCTTTTCTCCTCTTTCGATCCATCCCCATTTCAAAGCTTCACATTCTCATAGTTGATAATGAAATGATCTTAATTTGCTGTTGAATTGAAGGTGGCATTGCAAAGAATCAGCCAACACATTGGACAGAATAAATGTAAGATTTTTTTTGGTAATATTACAAAAATTGGGAGTCCATGATGATATGGTGCCGTCACCGATTTTCAATGCATAAATACATTGGGCCTACCAACAATGAACCATTAAAACTTGTCGTCTTCAAAAAATTGATCCCATCTCCATGATCATGGTCCTAAAATGGTCTGTGGATTAATTTATTCTGTAGACCATAGGGCATATCTCGTACTATTATTCTAGTTTTTTAGTGCGCCAAACTAGTCCCAGAATGAACCGGCCTCAACTAGCGGTGATCAGCACATACAAAATTGACTAACTTGTTCTTAACCTAATACTATAGTGTTCTTGGTACCTGTTTGATAGTGTGGTTGTAGTTGTTTTTGAAAGTGTTTTTTATTCAGAAATGCATCAAAATAATATATTTTTTTTTAAAAAAAATCATTTTTGACATCAGTACATGAAAATAGTCTAAAAACACCATTTTATTTTAATTTTTTTCAAAAACATTTTTGAAACGCAATATGAAACACCCCCTCGGTGTCATGTCTAATCTGTCCATAACTCAAGAAATTAATGGAGGATCAATGCGAATAAAAATAACACATCGAATTGTGATATGTTCATGAAACAAGAAGAGATTACATCAAGCTGTAATATCTTGAGATATTCAATCAATCATAGTTCACGGCTCATATTACTCTGGGAATGTTAATGCTTCCACTTTGGTGACTTTATTTTTATGATAGAACTATGAGATTTGGATGCTCCCTATTCCATTGTAGCAGCAAGTGCCGAATGTTTTCAATTGACACAGCAAGGACAAAACCAAAAGAAAGAGATTAGTTAGATGTCATTTCAAGTTATTGTGCATGATCTTATTGTAAAATATCGAGTATGTTAGTTTAAAGTGTTTTGTAGCTAATTGTTTGGTTACACATGATGTTATTATATTCATGTAAATACATGTTTATTATTAATAAAAACTTAATTTATCTTTATAATTCATATAATATTAGGTTAATAGGTCTAGAGCAAAGATAAAGTTCATCAGATAAAAATGCACTGCAAAGAAAATTATGAAGCTGTTGTAATTATGAGATTCCTATTATATTAAAATATAATTCCTAAAATATTCATGGTCGGTACTCTCTTAAATACAAAATATTAATTATAGTTATAAAAATTGGTACATATTTTTTTTTTTTTATGAATGAAAGTAGTTGTTCTCATAAGTTAAGTTGTAAGGGATACCTAGAACTAACATGTAGGTAATTGTTATAAGATATGTGCACTGAAATGACTTGCACGAGAATTTCATATAAAGAGATCACCTATGTATATGGAAAGGCTCATGTGATAGTTGTGTAAGTGATCCTTATTCTTGAGATCACTAAGTTATCTTGTATAAATAATATTATGCTTTAATTTTGTTGCATGTTATCTTAATCGAGTTAACAAAAAATCAAATATTGAGTATAATATGAACTATATAAAAGTTCTTGAGTGATCAAGAAATTATTCATTATCATAGGTGAATTAAGAAAAGTATTTCATCTATTCTCAAATAGAATTAACTTAGAAATCTTCGATCAAAATGGAATGAGATTTGAAAAGAGTTTCAAATTTTATTCAAACGATCAATGAATATTATATAGAGAATAAACATGATATAACATGATAAATATTCTTAATGCTTTAATGTTAAATCAGAATATTATTGATGAAAAGATATTAACTACACCGAGAAATCGGTTACTAAAATGTTAAGACAATCAACTAATGATTTTTCTAATATTTTGGAGATCATAATACATTGCTAGATGACACACATGACCTTCAAATAAAAGTTAATCAATTGTTGAATTGACAATAAATTAATTTATTTGAATAGAATTGTAATTTATATTTGGTCATTATATCAAAAACCTAATGTGTCACACATATTAAGAATCATTAGTCAAAAATTAAACTAGGATGTTCTAATTAAGTATGACTTGCTTAAAATATATTTTAGAAATAAAGAACTAGAATATAATTAATACATGGATTATGTTTCTAGACCTAGAAAAATCAAGTATGGATTTGATTAAATTACTTTCTAAAATTATCTTGAATTAATAGATGAATATTATTCATGGGAAAATTAATACTTTGTCAATCTATAATATTTTTCATATTACTCTATAAATAGTAGGTTATACCTCTTATTTTTTTTTAAAAAAAGTGGCTTTTTGCTAGACATAAAGACTATGTAAGTACAAAATAGAGAGCTAACTCTCTAGGGATAACAGTCATCTCTCCTAGATAGAGATTTAAGATATTTTTCACTGGTGGTTCACGTTGATTAACGTTGAAGGTCAGACAATTGGATGACTTACGATTTACAACGATTTAGCCTTTAAAGAATTATTTGAAAATTAAAGAATTATTTGAAAACGACTAAGATAAGATTGTGTTGATACACATGTCAACGAATTACTATTTTTATCTAGTCATCTCAAATACGAGTTATTTTAGTGTTTAAAAGCCTCTTTTGATGGGAAATTATCATAGCCGAAATTAAGAACCAACAAAGCAGGCCACTTGATACAAACATGATAGGACTGAATAAGATCATTGGGCTGATTAAGGTTTCCACCACGAGTTAATGATAAATCTTCCCCACCATTTAACCAAAAGGGTTTCCTTCCTTTAATCGATTAGTATAATGACTTTCTGCGGTTTATAATGCAATGATGCACACCAAACCATTTAGCAGGGAAGAAAACAAACCAAAAGTTGGTGATGATTCATATCGCACAGGCAGCTGGGACTGACCCCAGCAAAGGTCATTCATTACATGCACCTCATAGATATAGATAAATAGATAGATATGAACTTTTTATAGACACAATTCTCATGTGTAGATTTAGAAATGATGTTCTTAACGAGCATCTCCTTTAAATCGAAAAAGATTTATTTGACATGTAGTTTTGTTCTGTTCCCTAGAGCTGGACGATTAGTTATGTGCTTGTTTGAGAGTGTAGTTGAGATTTCTTTTGAAAGTGTTTTTTGTTCAGAAATATATCAAAATAGTATTTTAAAAATCATTTTTGACATCAGCACATAAAAATAATCTAAAATAACTAATTTTTAATTTAAAATAAAATATAAAAATAAAAAAATTTCACTGCTATTTTCTTGTGCTAGTTTTTCCCCAGAGTGTTTGCCTTGGTAGAGTGTCATACAAAATCATACTAGTGTGGAGATTTGAGAAATATTTGTTTGGTTCTTTATTTGCAAGTGAAGAAGAAGAGTTTTTTTTTTGCTACTATTTTGCTGTATTTACATCAATTAATGTAAATCAGAGAATGGGCTACCAATTAGTCTACTTAATACTATGATGTTGTCTGAAGAGATTTTAGTTACTATCAGAGAGAGGTAGGGTGAACCACCATCATGTAGCACAAGCTAGCTTGGCAAAAAGAAGACATGCAGACCTAATTTCAATTTGATGAAATCTTCACCTAGCATAATTATGCTTGTGCTTGATTTGGAATTTGTTGGGAGTGTAAGCGGAAATCATAGAATGGGCTTGGGAATGGGGACAATTGGGATGGGGTAGAAGGTTCTAGTCTTAGGCCCAAGAAAGGGCAAGGTAGCAGGATTGTTCAGGAAAGAGAATGAGATCATGAGAGAGGCTTGGAGCAATGTCTGTAGAAGTTTTTGACCTGGGAAAAGCATATTTCTTGAGCATTTTAAGAATAGACACTTTAGGATGGATTAGATCGTAGAAGATAGTCAAGCAACAAAGAATAGAAAACTATGGGTGCATTTCTTGAGCCTCAATTCATTTGTTTGAACTTGCACTAACCATCTGCTGAAGATGAATATTTTGGACATTTTAGATACAGTTCATGCATGCCTGATAAGATGATCCTGTTCGTCAATTGTATATGACTTCCATCATCATGGAGAGACCATAACTAAGTGCGCGTGGTGGGGATGACCATGTATGCATTGAATTTTGTAAAATAATTACTCCACAGATTGCATGCTAGATTGCTATTTCTATGTGCAAAGGCTCGTATCATCAACCTGCTCCAATTTTCAGTCATTACCATGCATAATCATGATCTACTGTAATACTGATTCATCATCCCCACAATAGGTAGCAAAACTTGAAATGACAAGAATATGCTTGGCTTGCAAACCTACCAGTACTAACAAATAGTTCATACTCCTCCAGTTGCCAAGCCAAATGGACCTCTGATAAAATAGCATAATGTAAAAGAATCTAATCCTCAGGGTCTGCATCACTATCATTCTCAATAGGTAACAGAAGCAAGAGCCTGAAAATACAAGTAAACTATCTAGCATATGGAAAGATAAGGAACGAATTGCATTGCTACGAATTGCATTGCTGCTTCAGATGTCAACTACTCTCCCAATATAGACTGCCATCATCATCATATAGAAGAGACAAGTCAACCAACATCACAAATTTTCCATTTTCTTGAATCATTTTATCTTGAGAGGAACAGCCACCGGTCCATAGGCACAGGTAGATGTTATTCAAGGAGGAAAAGGAGTTATTTTTGTTCTTTGTTGTTATCCTAATTACTTTTTTTTTGAATTTGAGGAAACCAACTTACGGAAAACATACTTTGTGGACCCAATGAATGAGTAAAATCCCGGTTGTTCCAGGCTTTTACAAGAACTGCATGTCCTGACTCGAATTCGAAATCTACTGTGCAGATCTTAAGTTCTTTGCTATTACGCCACGCCCCTTAAAGATCCTAATGACTACCCTCTTGCTCAAAAGTGATTTTGCCTTCGTTTTCTCGTTGTCGTAATAATAAAAAGCAAAAACAGCTCCATTTCCTCCTTGTATAACAAAAATTACCACATCAATCAATTGCGTGTAATGGAATAAGAAGACATCTAAGGTAAGTTGCAGCAATAGAATGAAACTGTGGTGACAGAATATCTACGAAGACTACTAAGATCATTTGCTCAAATGTTGCAAGTTTATCTAGGAAGGCTTACTAAGATCATTTGCTCAAATGTAACAACCTTGTAGCCTCTGCCCTTTAACATAAAGATTCTTTCGAAAACAAGTACATAAGTTCGTCAACGCAAACAAATTCTCTAATTACGTGGTTGATATTCTTTCAACAGTTTCACAATTTCAGGAGATGGGCTAAAATAAAAGGAATAAACCAGTCAGATCTCAAATTCTAGTGCTCACAAGAACCAGCATTTGAATTTTATTCTAGAAATAAACAACTCCAATTTCAGGTAAATAATTGTGAAGATGGCATTGCAGTGCATGAATCAACCGATGCACGGCCACTAAGAGCTACAAACTTATCATGAAACGAAAGTAAAGGGCATTTTTCGATCAAATTAGAACCATCATAACAATCCTTTAGGAAAACAGTGCTCCTAGCACCTTTATTAGTGATGTAAAATATACCATGATGCTTTATCAGACAAAGCAGTAATCTAGATGGCAACATATACTCAGAATGAAAAGCATCCAGTTGAGCAGATGTCATCCTCTTCTCCAAGGTCAAACTAAGGAGCTCATGAAGCACTGCGGCCACACGCTTTCGCGCCTTAGGATCAGCAATTTCAAATCTCCTTGCATTCAAATATGGAGAAGGGAATTCCATTCTTTGCCACTTCTCAAGTTCCTCAAGAAAACTCATGTTTGGCCTAAAACCAGCAGCAAAACACATTTTAAAAGCAAATGGACCAAAAAAATTACCATCTTTTGATATTCTAGCATTCCTTTTCGACGGATTGATAGCTGGAACACCTTCAACTCTCAGTCTTTCCTCGCGAGAAGTAACTGCCAAAGCAGAATCCCAATTCTCCAAAAGAAGATAAGCTTTCCCATTTACATCTTTCACTGAAAAATAATCTGGGTACTTAGGAATCAACGAGCTCTTGAAATCTTGAGGCAAGCCCAATTCATTTTGAATGAATTCAATCTTTTCTAATGGCACCCTACAATCAACTGACAACATCAACAACTTCCTCAAGTTTTTAACCAAAATGGGCTCCATTAGCTCTCTTGCTTCAGCCTCTTCTCTTGCAATCTTTTCAGCCTTCGCAGTGAAAGTAACAAAAGGAGGTGTCCTAGCATTACTACCACCACCAACACGAAAAATTGAAGGATACTTTTCAATGACAGACATAAAGTTCCATTTTTGAACAAACCCAACTTCCTTCTCGAGGTCTCTGAGAAGGAGAGACTGATGTTTTTGTGATTGGAGAATTGACTTGAGCTGTAGTATTAAAGATGGCTTCTTTTGTAAGTCCATGGCTCTGTCAAGGTCTTGGGCTCTATGGTATATTTTCTTCTTAGGTCTTCTTCCTCCACTTGATTTTTGCCTCGATGGAATCCATATCGAGCCTGGTTTTTTAAATGGGGTTGGGAGTGACAGTGCATAAGAGGTTGTTTTGTGACAAAGACAAGATTTTAAAGATATGTGTAAGCCATAAAAAATGGAATTTCTATACATTTTGGAGGTCTCTGGGAAAAAAACTCAAACAGCTGGAGTGCAGCTGGAGTGTAATGGTGCTCCGTTTTGCTGGGGAGAGAAGTCCACAGATGGGCTTGGATCATTTGGTTATTGTGGACTGACTATGCATCTGGAGTTGGCCCTTATAAAATCCCTTCTGCGATGTCAAATACATTCTTAGAGCAAAGTTTGGCAAACATGGGTTTTTGGTTTTTCAGTTGACATATTTTTTTATAATCCAATAAAAAAATGTTTGTGTTGAAATTATTAAACTTGGTGTAATTTAAAATTCAAGCTACATTCAAGATTCAAGTTATAGGACACGTAGATTAATTTGAGTTAATCCAGAACAATAAAAATAATCAAGCCTGAATTATTTAAAAAAAAAATAAAAAAAATAAATTTAATCATTATGAGTTAATTGCTTCCTGATTGATTTCTAAAAAAAAAAGTAGATTATATTAGATTTAGAGAGTGTGTTGGAAGTGTGGTTGTGGTTATTTTTATTTATATTAAAATGGTGTTTTTTTTTTGTTTTTAAAATATTTTTGACATCAACATATCAAATTGATCTAAACACACTAAAAATATTTTCATTTAAAGCGATTTTTTTTTCAAAAAATATTTTTGAAATGCTTTCCAAACACCCCTTCTGACTGGTAAAGTTCAAACCTATTTTGAAAAGCTAAGTTTTAATATAAAATCCTTTTTTTTAACATGACTATTTTTAAGCATCTTAACATTACTTATTAGAAAATAACTACAATAGTTGGACAAAAGTGGGTGATTTGTTTACTTGTAAGCTTTGACCGGACTAGAGTGACATTCCTATTTGCCTTTTGTGGCAAATTGGCATGGGAATTGTCGTCCATGGCTGTGATCTTGAAACTATATTAATTGATTTTTTTTTATACGAGAAAATTCTATTTTCTAAAAAATATATTTTATAGACTCAAATAATTGACCTTGCAAGTGATTTACATGAACATGGTTAACTCCATTCAAGGATTAATTAATTTAAATAAAACTAAAAACTAAAACCTCAAAACAATTTGTTTTGATGAGAAAATATTTGAATAACATTAAAAGCTCGAAACAATGCTGTTTTGATAAAAATAAAAAAAAACAAGGTTTTTGTCTAACCTTGCTCAAGTCAAATCTTAAGTTAACGGTGTTGACCTATCAGGTCTTACAACTATATATCATGATCATATGAAAAATAATTGCACTTTGTTAACTAAAGTGGACTACAAGCCCATGAAATCATTTCGTGTCTAAAATCAAGTTTTACAGGCAAGTAGCTAATAGTTTAGGGATAATCCAAACATTGAATGAAACACAAGAGATTTGAATAATCATGCAATGCATCCATAAGATTTTTATATCAGCACATCAAAATAATCTAAAAACACTAAAAATAATTTCATTTAAAGCAATTTTTTTTTCTTCAAAAAGCACTTTTAAAGTGCTTCCAAAACACCCCTAGTAGCTGTGGTAAAATTCAAAGCTATTTTCAAAACCTAAGTTTTAACATGACTATGGGAGTGTTTGGGAGTGCGGTTGCGGTTGTTTTTTAAAGTGTTTTTCATTTAGAAATACATCAAAATGATATTTTTTTTATTTTTTAAAATTTTTTGACATCAGCATATCAAAATGATTGAAAAACACCAAAAAAATTCTTTTAAAATGATTTTTTTTTTTCAAATTTTGAGCAAACGACGGTACAACCGTAGAAACAAACAGGCCCTATATTTTAGCATCTTAACATTACTTGTTAGAAAATAACTACAATAATTGGACAAAAGAGGGTGATTTGTTTTGCTTGTAAGCTTTGATCGGACAAGAGTGACATTCCTAATTGCCTTTTGTGGCAAATTGGCACGGGAATTGTCGTACATGGCTGTGATTCTAAAACCATGCTGCTTGACCTTGCAAGTGATTTACATGAACATGGTTAGCTCCATTCAAGGATTAGATCACCGATTAGGTGAATTAATTTAAATCAAACTAAAATTTAAAATCCCGAAACAATTTGTTTTGGTGAGAAAATATATGAATAACATTGAAAGCTCGAAACAATGTTGTTTTGATAAAAATAAAAAATAATGTTTTTTTCTAACCTTGCTCAAGTCAAATCTTAGGTCGACAGTGTTGACCTATCATGTCTTATAACTATATATTATGATCAAATGAAAAATAATTGCACTTTGTTAACTAAAGTGGACTATAAGCATATGAAATCATCCTCATCATGATATGATAATAAAAGACTTGCAATTTACATAACAAGTTTCGAGTTTGAGTTAAGGTATGCATCCCTTGTAAAAGTTTAAGATAGCTAGGGTCTACTCACTCACCTGAGCCTATAGAATATGTTTTCCGAGAGTAAGATTTCCTCGCATTCAAAACAAAAATGAAATCTTTTTGTGTCTAAAATCAAGTTTTACAGAGGCAAGTAGCTAATAGTTTAGGGATAGTCCAAACATTAAATCAAACACAAGAGATTTGAATAATCATGCAACGCATCCATAAGAGAATCATGGACGGATACCTTGGTTTAGCTCATCGATTGCAAAATGCTACAATTTTTATCAAAATGAAAGAAAATAACGAAAGCATCATGAGAGTTTTTAAATAAACTGCTCTTCATTTGACTAAGCAAGCAAGAAAAGAAGTCCTGTCACACCTATATCTGCAACTCATGGGATCGCTCTTGCCTACATTCATCATGCGTATTTACTCAATCAACTCATTTGGTTTACTGAATCAAATGAAGTATACCATTCTATTACACTACGGATAGACCTTGTATTGCTGGAACTCTACACTGTAAATTTGTAGATGTTAGCCAGCAGGCTATAAAATCTTCTTCTCTTGAGGCTTAGGTTCAGACAAGCTTGGATGTTCCAAATATAACTGCACAGACAGAGGTTCACTACTCATGGATTTGATTGGTGTTATTAGTGGAGGTTGCTGCCACTGTTTTGTGTCTGTTGGTATCCATAAATCTGCATCTTTGCTTATGCTGACACGAGGGAGGGAGCGAAAATACGCAGTTATCTCCCACCGGCAATCTGGTAAAAGAGAAGCGTTAAAACTCCGCTCTAATCTCTAAAAGTGCCAACTAACTCACGAAAACTAGGTGATACAGCAAATAGCATGAGGCCTTGCTTGGATGTTGTGGAACAAACAACTCCAACCAACCAATTGCAGATACTGCATGCCAAATTACTGCCACATTGACCACTTACCCCGGGGAAGAACTTTGGTAAGACCTTCTGAGACAGAGAGTTTGACCAAGAATGATCTAAGAGAAAACTCCAAGTCACCTTCTTCTACTTTTGAGCCATAAGACTGGTCCGTTGCGAGCTTGAAAATGAATCTCTCCAGTGGGATGTTATCAGTGTCAAAGAAAATTACAGCTACTCTCTCCAACAGTCCCTATTTTGAAGCAGAATCCATATTTCAAAAGAGAAATCAACACATAGACTAGATTGTCACACATGCAAAAACTTGCTTGATTGTATCCAGAGGTCAGGGTAAAATCAGCTGAAAAGGGGATCAATTCACCATTGTAAATGGTTCAACAGTTGGGGCTGTATATATTTGAACGTACTGCATCAGATACACACTCCAATTCAGCCTGTCTAATAGAGGATAGAATCCACAACACCACATGTATAACTTTGCAACACAACAGGATGGTACTCAAACAGCTAAGCGAGAACTCAATAAGAGCACAATTGAACAAGTTCACCCAATAAAATTTGTGTTTCAAAATATATTTTTGCCAAAGAATTGATGAAAGAAAACCAAGAAGCACTCTAAAGCAGGAACATTGCAACCAACTCGGTAACACACTTGCAATCACAGGCACGGGAAGAGAAATGATCAAATCCAAGCAGTCATTAACAAAACAAGATTTCCACTAGCATTAGAAAGTAGTTGCAAAATAAAATCAATCAGCAAAAATACTGTGTGTATATATCAAGCACATTCGCACACTGGATTTCTACAAATTACCATAATTTTTTTTTCCTATTACCAGTAGTGCATTCAAAAAAGAAAAAAAATCAGTAAAAAGTTATGTCTTCATACATTCAAGCACATTGACATACGCTAAAGCATAAGAGAAAGATCAATAACCAACCTTTTCGATAAAAGGAAGAAGCCCAGAAACAGCAGAGTGAATATAATCTCTAAGTTGTGGATGCCTAGCTCTCTGCACTACAATGTTCATATACCTCCTCCTCTCAAATGCATCTTCACCAATCAAATCCAAAACTCAACGAACCAACATGCTAATTATTATAAAGTACAAAACTTTATATTAAAAAAAGTTTGTTTTTTAGTTTCAGTACCAGAAGGATAAACTCCTTTGAGGAAAACAACTGAAGTAATAGCCACTTCCAAGAACTCAACTAAAATTCTAGCTGTCTCATCAGAAAAAAATTACTCTAACTATATTATAGAGTCAATTCAAGAATCTATATGTCATAAATATATCAAAGAATTACAGCTAGGAAGGCTAACCTGTCGGGGATTGATTACTCTTACTGTCCATTTATCTGCTGAAACCAAAACTGATAGTTGAAAAATATTCAAAATCCACAAAGAAAATATATCTGTCCCAACAATCTGACAAGAAAAAAAATCCCAGAACGGTAAAATTTTGAAGAAAACAGAAAATTGGAAGATAACACTAATTTAATCCAAAATTCGATCAATCGATGGCCTTACTTACGGTTTCAAAACATGAAAAGATGACAGGTGAAATGAAATGACGCGAGTGCTATTGGGTTGATCAGAGGGAAGCTCAGTAGCTGGTAGACAATGGCTCTCTCTGATCATAGGAGAGGCTTAAGCCTTTCTCATGCATCCAAGAATTGCCATGGAAGGATCCCAATTGCCAAGAATTGCCTCTTATGTCGGATTCACTGCCTCCTAAATTTTTAGGCCTTAGTTTTGAGGCTAGATTCTTTGGACCCTTATATTTGTGGGCGCCCAAGTGTTTGCAATTCTTGCCTCTATTGCAACTACACTAGATTTATGATGTGTTTGTAAGTCCATTTTTTTTTTTAATTTTAAATTAATTTTTTTAATATTTTTAGATTATTTTAGAGTGCTGATATAAAATAAAATAAAATAAAAACTAAATATTTTAATACATATATTTAAAAAAAAAAACATTTTATAAAATAACTTATGTCACATTAATTTAAGTTAGATTTAATCACTTGAATACTACTAGATTAAACCTTTTTCTTAAAAAAAAGGGGGAATTAAACCTTTTTCTTAAAAAAAAGGGGAATATTCAGGATTCTAGATAACCTCAAGGAATATTTTCCTCATAAAACAAATAGTTATGGGTTGAATTTTAATTTGTTGAAAAAAATCCAAAACTCAAAGCCCTAACCCAATGACTGAAAACAAAACGTCAAAAAACAACAAACAACATCAGTTGCAATCATATTTCCCTTCATGTCTTCAAGTATCAAGTAAGAAACCCGCAAGCTAAGAAAACCTCACTACTTCTGCTACCTTCATGTCTTCAATTCAACAAAATATCTGAACTTTCAGTCACAGCTGTTTCTTCCAATGGATTCATTGGCAATTCTAAAACCCATCACTACAACCCACCATTTCCCTTCAAAGTCCATAACTTTTCACCCTTCTCTCCCTCCCTACTTCCAGTGCTCTCGCGTTTGTTTCAAAACCTCACATTTTGCTGCAGTTAAAAAGAAACCGAAGGAAATGCGCTGTGAATTTGATAGCAAAGTTAATGGCTCTCCTCCTTTTTCAGACTTTGACGCTCGTTCCCTTGACAAGGTAATTTTCATGTTATTTCTGCAACTGGGTTTTGGTTGTTATTGCTTGCAGTCCTTTTTATTTGCTTAAATGGCACTAAAGTCGGGCTCCTTTTGTTGTTGTTTTTTTAATATTTTAAGCAACCCATTTGTTTTCTTGCAAAGGTAGTTGGTGTTAATGGATTCTTGAGCTATTTGAAAAGGGTTCTATAGATTAGACTTATTGGTCCTTAAAAGGTCACTAACTTTTGCTGCCAAAATTTGCATGTTATTTTGTAATTCTGACAATATGAACTTGTGATTTTGTTGTTTGTTTTTCAGTTCTATTGGTTATAGTGGGTTGGGTGAGTTCAGTTTGAGGCTTATTTGTTGGACGGTATTATATAGCACTACATGGTCAATGAAGTAGAGAACTGATTATGGAAGTATTGTATTTGTATTTTGTGCAGCAAAAGGCTTTGGAAGCAGCGATGAATGACATTAATAACTCATTTGGAAAGGGAAGTGTAACAAGATTGGGGAGTGCTGGTGGAGCATTGGTGTAAGTGTTCTCATCCTATCATAACATTCCATTTGTTTTATTTCTGTGTTTTTGGATTTTTGCCTCCCTTGAGAAATACCCCCCTTCATATTGTGGAGTGTCAGATTTGTGGAAGTGTGAAAAATGAATGGAGGGTTCAATTTATGTTTGATCGCTTATTATTGGGATTTAGCCAGATGCATCAGGCAATCCAACATGCTGTATTTAGGATATTGACTTGAAGGTAGGCTTCACCTTATAACATATTTCTTGCAGCGAGACTTTTCCCAGTGGCTGTTTGACACTTGATTTTGCGTTAGGTGGTGGTCTCCCCAAAGGGAGAATTGTAGAGGTATCCACTTATTTTTTGTTTCATGTTTATCTTTGCTCACTATTCCAATGATTTGCTTCACGTTTTGTGGCTTGAACATGCTTTAGCTTCAATGCGAAGCTAAAACTTGCCATTTTGTGCATGATGCAATCACATGATTGTTTGATAATTGATCTGGTGTGCCTGTTGATCTTGGTAATGAGAGTACATTATTGTTTATAGGATATTTTTACCTGACCCATTTGGACTGCCTAAATAACCTTTTGCCTTAGGATCAGGGTAGTCTAATAATGCTGAAAATGTTTGGTAGGCCCTTGTAAATTAGAACTGCTATATCATTTTCATAGTGAATAGGGGGGAGAGAAAGAGAGAGAGAGAGAGAGAGAGAGAGAGTGTTGAATATGAATTATTTTGGGAAAGGGGAAATCCTAACTTTTAAATTGCTGGAGTTTTGTCCATTGATGAACTATGTTTACTCTGAAAGAAATTCTCTAATTAAATTTTGTATCCTACTAGGCTGATAAATGTGTGATATTTTTCTTGTGCAGATATTTGGTCCAGAAAGTAGTGGAAAGACCACCCTTGCACTCCATGCGATTGCAGAAGTGCAGGTTCTTTACTGCCTCTTGTTTTGTTCTTATTTTTAGTTCAAAATATTTGCAGGCTCTTTATAACCTGTTCTCTTCATGCTTATCCCATGTCTGTATGGGGACTAAGGTTCAGTTTTTGCGTGCTAAATATACAGAAGTTCGGAGGCCATGCTATGCTTGTTGATGCAGAGCATGCATTTGATCCAGCATATTCAAAAGCATTGGGAGTTGATGTAGAAAATTTGATTGTTTGTCAACCTGATAACGGCGAGATGGCACTTGAAAGTAATATAGTTTCTCATGGATATGTGGTTTTATAGAGAATTGGCATGATGATTCTAGGGCCAATGGACAATTTTGATTCTTATGAAATTTAAGCACCTATGCTCAGTGTATAAGGACTAACATCTTCGCATATCTCAGTTGCAGATCGTATGTGCAGGTCTGGTGCTGTAGATCTTATCTGTGTTGATTCTGTATCAGCTCTAACTCCAAGAGCAGAGATTGAAGTGTGTGCTTATTATTTTTTTCTTTGCCGTAGCTTTCAATTAAAATGATGAGCTTGCCCATGTTTGATTCCTTGCTGTATTCTTAACATTCAGGGTGAGATTGGGATGCAGCAAATGGGTTTGCAAGCACGCCTTATGAGTCAGGCATTGCGTAAAATGTCAGGAAATGCTTCAAAAGCTGGTTGTACACTCATTTTCCTTAACCAAATAAGATATAAGGTACTATGGATTGAATAGTATATTAATATTGTCCATTTTTTACATCCTCTGTTCTCTGTATCAATATATCTTATAGTGTCTCTCAGTGACTGATGGATTGTGGGTTTTTTTAGATTGGTGTGTATTATGGGAATCCAGAAGTGACAAGTGGAGGAATTGCTTTGAAATTTTTTGCCTCAGTTCGTCTGGAAATACGTTCTACTGGGAAGATAAAATCAGTAAGCTCAGCCAATTTAAGCCTGTAAAGAAATAAAGAAGTATGAGTTATTGAATATCTATAATTCTATATGAACACTTGAACACCTTATGAGTAGAAATTCACATTATTTTAGGTTAAAGGAGATGAAGATGTAGGGGTTCGAGTTCGTGTAAGAGTGCAGAAGAGTAAGGTAAATATGGATGGTTGCAAGATATGTTTGAAGACTGGCATCATTATCTGCAGATATTAGAATTGGTTTATAGATGAATATGAAGGTTATGTCCATGTAAACATTTACATGACTGTTGGAGAACTAGTTTAACTTGAGCTGTACCTTCTCACTGGGAAGGCTTTACGATGCGAAATCATTATGTGCCAAGAAATGTCATGCTTCACTAAATCAATTACACTGCCTCAACTCAGATTTTTTACCATCAGTATATTTTCACAGAACTTTTATTCTGATTAGCTGTTTTGACAGGTCTCAAGACCATACAAGCAAGCCGAGTTTGAAATTATATTTGGAGAGGGAGTGAGTCAACTGGTTGGTATTCAATATAGATTGTCATTTCCACCAATAATAATATTGCAAGCTGTTTTATCTATTCTGATTCTTATTCAACTGTCAGGGTTGCATTTTGGATTGTGCTGAAACGATGGATGTTGTAGTAAAAAAAGGTTCTTGGTATAGCTATGGGGATCATAGGTTGGCGCCTGAACTTCTATTTTTGGTTCTTGGTGCAGATTTCATTTCAGTACTGTTGGTTAATATATTAATTAATTTATTTGGAAATTTAATACCACCGCTCATCAATTTGTGTTTATGTTTTCTGAAAGGTTGGGACAAGGAAGGGACAAAGCATTACAGTACTTGAGAGACAATCCTCATCTACAGGAAGAAATAGAGAAGGTTTGGTTGTTATGCATTTTGAACAGCTTAAACCCATTAATCTGGTGTGAAGCAGCAGGATTTTTTTTATTTGTGAATGTCATTTTCAATCATGTTAGAGAAAAAAATGAAACAAAGCCTCTTTAGAAGTACATGGAGATATATCTATCATCTTTCACAGTCTCTACAGTGCCATTGTTGGGGGGATCATGGTAATTTTTCTCCTTTTTTTTTTTTTGCAGCTAGTTCGATCCACTATGACAGATGGAACAGTAAATATGGGCACTCCACAATCGAAGAACACGCCACATCCTCTTCAAGATGAAAATGCTTACGAGGATATTTGATGCGGGCGTAAAAGAATTCCTTGATTGGTTATAAAATTTTGTCTGTCTCATTTCATTGAGGCTGAGAGGCTAGTCGAAGGCATAAACATAATATTCTTTCGTGCCAGATCAAGCCTAGGCAGAGTGGTGCATCCACATCTGTTGGTCCATTCAGTTAAAAGGGTTAAAACAGGCTGACAGTGGTTCTCTTTTCTGCACCGTAGAAATTGAAATGGCATGGTGCTGTCATACACTTAGTTGCAGACGCATCAGCCATGCAAATGTGGGTGCTGGAGGGGGGAGAAAAGGTTGGAGGTTTTTTCTTACCAGTTCTGAGAAATTAATGTTAACAGCTATTACTCGCAATTGATTTTTGCCAGTTTGATATTTGTACTCAACAACCTCTTTATGCCAAATGGAAATTAGAGGAACACATTGACTCAGTAAACATGATGTTTCCATGCACTCAGTCAAGAAACTTGGGCAGGAACAATTTATCACCAAGGATTTCCCTATGATGTTTTACCACACCGCATGAACATTGAATGATTTGTATATTCGTCTCTGTGAAATCATGCATGGAGAAACATAGAAATTAAATCTGGCCAGGTAAAAGTCAATATTTCGATTGCATAAACCAATAAATTCATCAGGTCCATTAGATCACACAAGATACTTTCAAAGGTGTTTTTTTATTTTTTATAACCTGGTCTAGGTCTTGGATTGACTTCCTGGACTTCGGAAGTGATAATTTGGAGCGTAGTTGAGCTTGTTTTTTATAAATGTATTATAATGATTTCAAATATTTTTGAAACGCAGTTAAACATCCATTAGATTTAATAATTCTAAGATGATACTTTCAGGTAATGAGGTCTAGTTAAACAGTAACGAGCAAATGATACCCTGATTATTATAATTATTATTAATCCACTTAGAAAATATAATACACTGGTGGATTCAAGAGGGGACTAATTACATAGATTGGATCAGCACATTATTATTATAATTATTATTGCTAGAAACAGTTTTTCGGAACTTGGGATAGGCAAATCAGAGCAGCAGAACTCTACTGTGCCAAAGCACTTGTAGTGTAAACAAGAAGGGCTCCCCCTGCAAGAAGGCCAGCTAGGGTTACAGCCCAGATTAACAGGCCAGTTCTACCTGCAAGTGTATCACAGCATTCAATCAAATAAACTGTGATCTTGAACAGAAAATTATAGTAATTCTTCGAGTTCTTACCCCCAACATAAACATCCCCACTTGGAGACCAATCATTAGTGTTGTAAATAGGACTGTGTGCATCAAACATCGCAGAAGAAATTAGGAAACTGACCAGTTCATATAATTTATCATCAGAAAATAAAAATAAAAAATTAAAATCAGGGGATTGATAGCCTACCTGTATCCATCAACATTAGCTCCATATTTGTCGACAAATTGGTACACTCCCTTCCCCTGAATCAACCCTAAAATTTGTATTAATAATAAGCTAATCTCTGCTGGTACCAAATTTGTTTTTTTTTAGAAAAACTTAATTTACCAAATATATATTAAATATAGGATAAATATTATTAAACTTAACTAGAAATTCAATTCAAACCCAATTCAAATAGTAAATATTACTTGTATAATTAACACGCAAAACCTGATATATATGATATGAATAATTAAATTTTTTTATCTGATGAATAATAATATATATTTGCAGATATTGAATTACGTACCTTGCCCTTCCTCCCAGAGGCATCAACCCCTTCCCTCAAGTCCATGCCACCATTGATTCCTGTATAACAAATCCAAAACCCATTTACTCAACAGATAATACATTAATATTCTTTTAAGAGAAAGATCAGTGGCATGCTTGTAATTTTCGTTGAATAAATCTGAAGATATGTTTGGTGTTTGATAACAGTATCGGGATAGAAACTTGTTTTGTTGATTGAAAAACAGTTTTAGAATATATCTCATCTAATTTATAGAGAATACATAAACATGTTTATCTTGTAATTTATATTATTTTCATCTCTTTTGTAAATGCTATATAAAAATCTATGAAAAATTGTTGGTAAATCTATATATATATAACAGACCATAAGGCTGATCAGTCTTGGTCTTCCTCTCACGACTAGCCTCAACTTTGAAAGACGATCTTCTTGCAAGAGTTGGGAGGCCTCTCACTGAAGAAGGTTTCTTGACTGTAAAAGGAGCTGGTTTCAGGATCATTGATGAAGCCATAACTGAGATGGTTGCCATAATTAATTACTAATGTTTAACTTTTGCTTAATCTGCTCTCTACCTGCTTGTTTTGCTCTCCAACTTGCTGGTCTGCCTCCATTAAAATACTTACTTCCTAGATATTGAAAGTGATGGCATGATCATTATTGAGTTATGTTCCCACTTGGCAGTGCTAATCTGGATGAAATCTGGATATGATATTGCTAACATTATCCAGATGGCCAGGTGTTGCAAGATTGGTGGACTGGGAGTTCAAATCCTCTGCCCCACCTGATTACAGGACTGCTGGAGTAGGACCATTGGCTTAGAATGGATAATTCAGAGATTATCTACAAGATCCATGTTGCTGTATTTAAAAATATACTGTATGGTGTAGTATCCCAGGATGAGAATATACTCTTCGTATATTTTAGCAGGACCTGTGAGCTAAGTCAAGCCATCATCACTGCCACCATCACAGCCACCATCACGACAGCAGCAGCTATCAGCACACCATCACTGCGATGCATGCATTTCAACACAAGAGGTCCTAAATTGGAACCTAGGGTTTGGTGGTGAGCGATCAAAGAATGATACAATATGATCTCAAAGGAACAAACAACAACAGAGAATACTAATAACAAGGGAAACTCTCATGAAAAATTACTGGGTTTCTGGACAATGACTGGGAAAGGCTACATTACTGTATTAGAATAGAAGAAATCTACTGTGCTAAAGTTTTTTTATGCGAGGAAACCAGCGCAATTTATGGGCTTAGGTGAGCGAGTAAAGTCTTGGCTGTCCAGATTCTTACAAAGAGTGCATGCTTGATTGAAACTCGAGACTTGTTGGACAGATGACAAGTTTTTTGCCATCACGCTACACTTCTCGGGGATCTACTGTGCCAAAGCACTTGTGCTGTAAACAAGAAGTGCATCTCCAGCAAGAATGCCAGCTAGGGTAACAGCCCAGATTAGCAAGCCAGTCTTACCTGCAAATTAATATTATTACATTATTCATTTCATTAACAATTACATTGACCTCAGAGACAGGGAAATCAATATCTAATACAGAAATTGCTGTTATTTTATACTTGCAGCATGGATATATAGTTCTCAAAATGAACAAGGTAACATACCCCCAGCATAGACATCACCACTTGGGGACCGTTCATCAGCGTTGTAGATAGGACTGTAGCCATGCATCCACATTAGCACCATATTTGTCGACAAATTGGTACACACCCTTTCCCTGAAGGATCGATCAAGTATAAAGATTATGATGTTAATCGCTTGTAAGATTTCAGTGTAAGCATTTCATCAGTCCAGGTGATTTGGTAATGGCACCTGCTGATCACAGTCTAACTAAAGAATCTCCCAACTCTTTTTATTCCTTGCTATATTCCCTTGTGATTTGCAAGATTTTACATTATTTAATAGCACAAAGAAGATATCAACACATGCATATATCCTACAACGTGATTTCTTAGGCTGCTATCACAGGGGTTATGTTCGATCTGTTAGTGTGTTTCAGAATATATTTATCTGAAAGGACATAAACGAAGTTGTAAGAATAAATATGTATGTCTCTAGTATATATATATTTTTTTGTTTTTTCAAAACAAGAAGGATATTTCAATTGTCTTCATCTTTTTATTAGGAAACAATGACCAAATTGATATTGAAAAGGGGAATCAAGAAGCTAAGTTGGGAAAATAATAAAAATATAATAGAATAATAAAAAGAAGAAAATCAAAGCACTACACACTCACCGTGGGCTTCCTTCCCGATGCTTCTAACCCATTTTTGAGGTTCATGCCACCACCAGTTCCTGTTTGTAGCTAATAAAACTCTAAGCCAATCAATATCTTCTTCACAAAATCTCTTTCCCTTCTAAAAATCAACAAGAAAATAACTTAGTTTCTTGGATTGTTCAACATGTAATATGAATAGTTTAAATGCTACGATAAGCAAGCATACACAAGATCCAACTCTATTATAGTCTAAGGAAATGAAAACCATAGATCCATGAAGAGAAAATATTAATTAATTGCTACATTTTTTTGTAGATATATTAGTGTGGGGTGAGAGAGAGAGAGGGGAGAAGGAAAGGGACTCGTACTTGTCTGTAAACAGGATAAAGTGCTATCATATATACCATTATTTAAAATTACTCTAATATTAATCAATGATTAATTAACTTGTTGTTTTGTTACTTTTCATTTCACTTTCTGTTCATGCACTTAATTATCATAAACTTTTTTTTCCAGAATTGGAGGGGAAGATCAGTTCGGGCCGCCTTCTGAGAAACTTTCCATTTATACTAAATTCTATCTCCCTGATCAGCTTCGATTCTAGGGCACCCAAATCAGAGAAAATGCATTAAAACTTTATACGTACGTTCAAATTCTACATTTATGTTTGTGCATGCATGTCCAGCACATGAAAATGAGTAAGATGTATTTTTGGGGATGAAGAATTAATTACAGACCAAAAGGCGTATCAGTCTTCATCTTCTTGACACCACTGGCTTTCAATAATCTTGAACGATCTCCATGAAAGAGTGGGGAGGCCTCTCACTGAAGATTTCTCTACTGTGAAAGGAGATGTTTTCAGGCTCAATGAAGCCATAACTGAGGCTGCCATTGCTGGCCTAGCTTCTGCTTCTGCTTCTTCTTCTTTTCACAATCTCTCGTTTTTTGTTCTCAACTATGTGGTCTGGCTACTAAAACCCTAGATAATAATGGTGGTGATTTCATGTTTCCACGTGGAATGAATTGTGTGGCTGAGTTCTAGATATGATATGGAAACATTATCATCAGGAAGGCAAGAAGCTCTTAAACAGGTGGTTTCGAAGCATGCAGATCCTCAGAACCGCATCTTCTAACAGGAGACGTGGAGGATATATGCCCATGCATAGTAATATATATATATATATATATATATATATATATATATAGACTTGCATATGCACTTTCCCTATTAATTGGAAGGTTTTTTGGTGTTACTGATATCATGTCTAATTCATTTTCACCTAACAGTGGCACTGTTACTGTTTTATATATATTTTTTAAATAAAGATATTTTTAGGATCCCATAAGTTCTTGCTCTAGGAATAAAAGCAACAAAAACAGCTTGAATAAGAGCAAAAAAAACTTAGCAAATACTTGGATCATGTTTTTTTTATTGCAAGAGTGTATGGTATTTATAGGCGGCTATCATGTAACAACTAGGTTGAAATTAATTATGATAGTTAATAAGAAAATAGCGATAAGAAAATTAAATAGTTGTGGATGTTGTCATTATTAAAAGTTTTTAAAACAAAAGAGTTGTTAATTTTGTGATTTTTAGAAATTAATTCGATGTGTTTAAAAAGTTACGGTTTTAGTTTAAGAGTCATCAAAAGTCAAAACAAATTAAGAAAATGATACATAGGTTTCTAAGAACTAAAATTGAGATTCAAGTAATTGACTTGATTAAATTTAATAAGCTTAGTTAATTTAAATAATACAGATAAAAAATAAAATGACAATAAATAAGTAAATTATAAAAACAAAATTGACAATGTAAAAAAAATATAAGGCTTGTTGAAAACAAATTGAATAATACCTTGAAACTCAATTATCAAATAATTCAATGTTGATAAGCGAAACTGAAAAAATAATTAAAAAAATATTTGAGTCAACCCAAGTTAACTCGTTAAACCCTATTACCCTAGACACAAGATTACGATAATCCCACGGATAGTAAAGTGAAAAAAGGATGAAAATCAATTTTTAACAAATCAAATATTAAAGGAAAAAATTAAAAAAAAATATATGAAAAAGGATATAAAAAGACCAAAGTCAACTTGTGTTAACCTTTGAAGCTAGTAATTGTTCTTATAATTTAGACTCAACTCAATTGAAGACAAACTCTAAAAAATAACGCATTAAAGTTCTACATTAAAAATAAATTGGAGATAAATTTGAAAAAATGTGATGAAAAGATCCAAAACAAAAGAATAGTGATAAAAAAACATAATGGTCAATAAATTTGATATAAAAATAAAATATTGAGGGATAAAATTAAAAAAAATCAATTAGAAAAAGGAAAAAGAAACATAAATTAAAAAAATAAGAACCAAGTTTGATATAAAGATCAAAAGAAGCCAAATGATAAGGGGCATAATTGAAGACAAAATCAATTAAAAAAGATAAAACAAAAACCAAAAAAAATCAAAATCAAAAGAATGGAGCTCAAATTAAATTAAAAAAAAAACATTGAAATGACACCTTTTATATTTTGACAATGCAAAGAGAGACGAGATTGAGGTAAAAAGTCTACATAGAAAAAGAATGACGAGGTACTTTAAACGCCGTACCAAAAGACGATGTTTGGCCATGTTACGACATTGTACACAACATCAACATGTCTAAAAATAATATTAATAACCATTAAACAAAAAAAATCTCCCAAATAAATCATTTGAAAAATATATAAAAATAATCTTTGGATACAAGATTAACAATTCTTACTTTTA
Source organism: Salix caprea (assembly GCA_964035475.1). Lineage (NCBI taxonomy): Eukaryota > Viridiplantae > Streptophyta > Magnoliopsida > Malpighiales > Salicaceae > Salix > Salix caprea. Next base: position 2,499,067 of record OZ037743.1, read on the forward strand.
AGGATAATATATCCTTTAAATATATATAAAAAAGACTGAATAGCTATTATTAGACTTTTAACAAAAAAATAAATTGATTAACCAGGGTATCCGAACTAGCTTGCGCATATCTCGACTAATTTCTCGAGCTCTAAAATTAACGACAATGTAAGCCTCTCATGACTATCATATTAACAACAATAGAACTCGAATTTAAAATCAAAAGGGAACAAAACCTTTATTCTCAATAACACCTATTAGATGATCACTTTTAACAATTTTATTTGTAAAGGTAATGAAGTTTTTACTTTATTCATACGAAACTATACAAAACCTAACTGCCCCTGATTAACCTCTTGAAAATTGATATTTATATAATTTTTTACACTGTATTTTAAAAAGAAAAGGATCAAATTATTTTTTATTAATCCAATAATGACTAATAAATCCTATATAAAAAATCAAATTACTCTCAATATAAAGCTTCTTGATTTTTTTATGAAATTAGAAAAAAAAATTACACTATTAATTACACAATGCAATATATCTCGATATAAAGTGAATTCACTATTCCAATTATTATATTTTTCAACACATGAAATCAGGTGCACAACTCAAAAAGAAAATCTAGTCGGACTTGGTTTTCTCCCTCCCATCTCTCTCTCTTTTTTTTTCTTTTTTTTTAATCTTGGCACATAAAAGAACACACGACTACAAATTCCAAATAAAACGCTATCCTTTTCATTGATTGGCTAAACTATAATCTAACATGCTTTACAAAAATAATAATAAATAAACTCAATTGGTTAACCAATATGGCTCATCAAGGCTTGCCATTCTTCTTCAAGCAAATCAAAATCTCTCCTCAGGTGAGCTGCTCCTTTTTTACGGTGAGCTACTTTTCATCTTTGTCAAGTAAGCCATATGAGACCAAGGTGTAGATATATCACATTCACACACAGATCAATGACAAATCACTCAGCCACTTATCCACCATCATCACAGCTTCCAAATTACTTTTCCCGTCAGGAAGAAACTAAAAATTGTCAGGAAGAAACTAAAAATTGTGGATACAGTTTGACATAACCATGAGACGGGCAGGAAACTACATGGAAGGGGAAGAGAAGAAAAGGAAAGAAAGAAAGAAAGGTAAAAATAGAAAAGAGAACTTATAAGCAACTAAGCATTTCCGTGAGCTTTGAAGCGGCAGCCAGGCCACTAAGAATCGCACCTTCGACATTTGGACTAACACAGAAGTCTCCGCAGATTGCTAATCTCTTCTTCCTATCCCAAAGAAATTTCTCCTCCCTTGCTATGCTCGCAGTTGGGAAAGCACTTCCCCTGGAAACATAACATGCAATGCAAACAATGAAGTGTACAGTACAGAGGGATAAGATTGCATGAAAATAGTTGACAGATGGGACAATTAAAAAGAGAAAACACAGACATGCACGTCTTTCATTTATGCTAATGCATACTGAATTCATATGTATATATATATATATGAGGTTGAGTGCCGTCATGAATCATGAGTTTTTACATAGGGGGCAGCAGAACTGGATTTTCAAATTCAAACAAACGGACTCCTGAACCATAGTTCTAACGATCAATTATTATTTTATCATTCTGGATAATTTCAGCATTCTGCATGCAAGAATAAACATTTTCAAGACTCGGGAAAGAGAAGAGAGAAATCCTATAGAGAAATGAGTATACAACAATATTCATGCTGATCAAATAATTAGATAAATGGAAGAAGCGAGATACATCATAGAAAGAAAAGAAAATGGAGATCAAAACAAGACTTGTGAAGTTATTATCTGACTTGATTGTTTGGAATTTTTATTTCTTCTAATGAGGTTTAGCATAAGAAAAGTCCCAATTCAGCAGTTAAAGTAGTGTTCAGGTAGAAAGTTATTCCATTTCCTATTCTGCTAGCTTTCCTGTTCAGGAATTCCTATCCCTATTTTGATATTGGGTTTGTGGTTCTTGATGTTTCTTATGCCTGTTATATTTGTTGATTAATAATTGATTATTAAGTATAAATAATTTTGCTACTCCTTACTACTTGCTTCAAAAATTCCTCGCAATTCTCTTCTTTGTTCTTCTCATCTCTACTGTCCTACATGAATTTTGGCCATTAAGAAAATTGCAATTACACCGGACAACTAATCAAAATCCCCAGTTTACTTTGTAATCCCAGCAAAGTCATATCCTCATTCCCAGTTCCTTCAATGAAGGTGAGAGATGTAGTGACATGGACCTATTTTTAAAGGCCTTCGAACAAGCTAACTGATCTGGCCAGATAGTGCATCTTCCTTTCAAATTCCCAGTTTACTTTCTAATTCCAACAAAGTCATACCCTCACTCCCAAAATTTCTTCAATGAAGCTGTGTGTGAGAGAGAGTGTCATGGACCATTAAAGTTTTTTTTAAAGGGCTTTGAAAGGCTACTGGAAAAATGGGAGAGCCAGAAAGTTTTCTTCTCAGGCCTACTGGAAAAATGGGAGAGCCAGAAAGTTTTCTTCTCAGGCCTACTGGAAAAATGGGATGGTAAATATGGACTGCATTGATTTCCAAAGCCTCATAGGACTAGAACAGAGATCCCAGAGCTAGTGCCATCAAGAAATTCAATAGATGGAAGTAATAATAATGACAATAAAGGCATTAATCTAAGTACCAACCATCGATGAGCTTTCATAAAAAATGGCTGAGGAATATTGAGCCCGATGCTTTGAAATTCTCGAAACAATTCTTCAGCCACTTTTGTTAATGTTGCACTTGAAGGCTTCTGAAGGCCAGTTTGAGCAATTACGCCACTTGCATAATTTGCTGTTGAATGTAACACCCATCTTTCACTGCACAGCAAAGCAAAATAGTAAATATAACTGAGCAACCTGAAACAGAAATTTGATTACTCTTCCATTTATTCACTAATAAGGAAACACAGATACATGCCTCGCAGTTGAACGACCAGGCTTGCTGCTTTCACAATGACTCCATCTTAAAATTTCAGAATTTTTAAATGAGAAGCCCTTTACAGATATCTGAATCATGATAGGAAAATTCCATCAGGCACACATGTAATCTGCGTAAATATCTGTGATGGAAGAAAACATGCAATAGAAATTGCGGTGCATCTAGAAAGCAGAGGCATGAGAGCAAAATAAGGAAGGACAGCAGCAGAGAAAAGCGCATATGAAAAGGTTTTCAAAGCATTAATGAGCTTGGATAAGAGTTACATAATTGGTGACTTACTGAAGACAAGGGCTCCGCAAATGCTAGCATAAGAGCAAAGCATGGACTGACAGGAATATCTTGTAACTTCAATGCCAACTCTGGAGTCAAACTCAAATCTGAATCAATAAAAAACAACTAATGGTTGAGATATTAACTCAGGCTGTTCCACACAGACAGAATGGCTCCAATAATGGGAAGGAAAGATAACCACCATATGATTTATGTAACATCAAATGCTTTATGCAAATATTTGTAAAAAAGGAACAGATTTTTCTGATGCATGCCACATGATGGAATCAATAAAAAGAGGGGACAGGAATGAAAGCAATGATAAAAATGAGTTTGTTTTATGTACTCTAAGAGACATAAGAATAAGTTTATTGAGATGCCTGGGGAGGAGGGGGATAGGTTCATCATACCAAGAGGTGGTGGACGTCCCGTCACATGTGTAAATCTTGGAGAAGCTATGCTTTTGTCAGACAAAACCACTCCACTAAAATGACCAAGATTTTTACCATCCAAACCCGTCAGAGACCATTTTTCATCATCTAAACACTCCAACCTCCCAATACTAGCACCAAACTTACTTTCTACTCCTGAAAATATGTAAAAGGGAAGGAAGCAGTTTTCAAGATTTGTTTTTAACCTCAGCCATGAAATATTCCAACCAAAATGTGGCAAGAAACTACATACCAGTCTCATTGCATAATGCTTTACAGATAGAATTCATGCCCGGGAGACCAACATATTTCTTGTTTGGTGCTTCCTACATGAAATTGGCATTAAAGATACTTCATATGAATAAGATGATATGACAACTGAAAGTATCAATCTATTTTATTTACAATGATGCATCCAATTTCTTCATGTATTTGGAAACGTTAAACAAAACAAACTTCCCCAAAGTTAAAAGACATTTTCATTGTCTCCAAACTATATATTCAGTTGCAGGATAGACAGAGCCCAGTGGATTGTATTATGGTTGAGAACAAGTGAGTACAAATGAAAAATGTCATTTACTTTACAAAATCTAGCAGAAACGAAGAAGAATTCAAGATGAATGAAAGCTAAGTTTGTATGAAAAGAAATTTTCTAAAGAATGACGTCAAAGCCTTAACTTGAATACAGGCACCAGCATTTACTGATCATATGGTCCACCAGCATCAAGGATGTCCAATGCCGAGGCCCAAAATCTATGATCATAGTAATCAGTAAACATGCAACTAATGGTACCAGGCATGTGCTTGAACAAGAATATATACAGGGATCGGGATGGTCATAAACCTGATCATTGTCAAGAAATTTCTTGGAGATGCAATCAAAAGATCCAAAATTCTCTTTCCATTCTGCAACAAGACCTTTAGACTCCCATTCATGAACAAGCTTCAAGACATCACAGTTGCTCACACTAAAAAATGGAGCACCATGATCGAACAATAGCTCCTTCCCATCTTCAGATATTTCTCTATTAGAACGAGTAACAGGTAAAAAAAATTAACACATGTCAAACCATACACTACATCTTCTTGATTAGAGCTATAAATTCTAGTAATATAATATAATTACTCCAAAAGGGAACCTCTTTCTTCTCACATTATGCAAAATATAAGGATCTCGGTATGCTATGATCAAGTTCTAATGTCTCCTTACAATGTTTAAGCCAACCAATAAGACCCAAAAACAAAAACCCATATCATACATCGTTGCAAAACATAAATAATCATAATTAAAGAAAGCTCATTACAGGTGAGCTAATTACTCTTCTTTTCCTTTTCAATTCAAGAAAATGTAAAAGCTACCAAAAATAAATCAAATGAAAGAGAAAGAAGAATATCTAAATAAGAAATCACCTTCTTTGAGACATTCGGCCACCAGGGCCTCGAGCAGACTCGAAGAGCGTCACAGAGATTCCATTCTTCGCTAATGCCGATGCACACACTGCTCCTGATACTGCCACATTCATTCCATTCCTTTTAGCAATATTCTCAATATCTAAACATACAGTGCATGCCACAAACAGTTTCATAAAGACGGATGGGAGAGACAAATACTTACTTCCACTTCCAACAACTGCGACTTTAGTTGCAACGTTGCTCATGGTGGCGCTGTCGATGGATGGATCGGATTTGCAGAGACAAAAAGGCAGAAGTTTGTAGCTAATGGTAGATATGGTCATTTGCAGCACTCCCTGGACCACTGGGTTTGGTTCGGTTTTAATGTGGGTACGACAAGTTTTCAAGATATTTTTAGAATGGTGAGAAAAGGTAAGCGCATTATTATTCTACCCGCCTAGCATACCTATATGGGATAGCGTTGACTCGGTTAAAAGTGTGTTTTTATTGAAAAACATAGAATTTGTTTTAAAAAATTAATATCATATAAAAATATAGATATTTATCATAATTTTTAAAATAAATGAGAAAAAAAATATTTTTTATTATGAATTCTTAGAATACAAAACAAATGAAATAATCTTCAGGTTCTATAAAGGATGTCCATGTGAATTTTCAATAATCTATTACATTATTATTGACCCCAAAGGTCCAAATCATAAATGTTTTTGGGCCAGAACATCTCTAGAGTAGCACGATATTTGTTTCTATAAATTTCATGATTATATAATAAAATTTTCAGAAGAGAAAACATGTAATTTCTCAAGTACAAGCTTCTAGCTTGAAATACATGTAATAATATAAAGATTTTTTTTTATCTTCATATGTTGTTTCAATATGATAATTAATAGCATATATATCTTTAAAATTCAATAATTTATTTATGGAGTCAAGTGAATATAATGCATCTTTAATGCTCAATTTTGTGTATTTAGTAACACAATATTACCTTTTACAGAGCCTTTAATCATGTTTGGTGGACTTGATACTATAATTGCATTAGCTTTGATTATCAAATATCTGAACTATTTATTTTCCGTGAATTATATGTGTTGAAAATTAATATTTTTTATTGTTTAACTTGAAAAGTCATGTCACTCATCAAATATAATTAAAGTTTATTTTTAACTTAAACAAAATTAATATTGTTTATTGAAAATATTATAACATAAATATTCAAATACAAATAAAAACTGTTAGCATCCATAAATATTCCACCACTAAGCAAACTATTTGGCTGATTTGGGTTTTCAAAGAAATCATAAACATCAAGATAAGTATTAACATCAAGATATGCATTATAATTTTCAAAATCATCTTTATGAATAGAATTAGTCTTAAGTTTATTTTGTTTTAGAGAGACTTGATAAAAAAAAATTAAGATGTTATGGTATGCGACAAGTATACGACCAATGACCATGCATACCTCTGACACTTATCTTCATGTTTATGCAAATTCTTGTCCTTTTCTTGTTTGTGTTAATTGTGTCTCCACTTCACATGGTACAATGGGTTGCCTTTTATAGGATTATCTCTTCTTCTTTATCATTTTTTTTCATACTTATATCTTTGGTTATTTGTTGTCTTTCGAACAAGGGTTCCATCAACTTCAGGGAATGATTTAGAACATGTGAGATGAGATTGATGATTTTTTATCAAAAGTTTATTATTTTGTTCAACCATATGAAAAAATGAAATTAATTCCAAGTATCTATTGAAATTATACTCTCTATATTATTGTTGTAAAACAATGTTTGAGACATGAAAAGTGGAGAAAATATTATCTAACATCTGATCTTCTATGATATCTTCACCATATAATTTCAGCTGTGAGGTAATTTTAAAAAGAATAGAAGTATACTCACTAAACGATTTCAAATCTTGCAACCCCAAGTGTAACCAATCATAATGAGCTTGAGAAAATATGATAATTTTTTTATAGTCATATCTTTCCTTTATATTTCAAAGATATTTATTGTAGATATTCATATTTCAATCCTTTATGGAGATGGTGGTGAGTGAAAATCATTGCTTTTGCACAATCCTGCAATGATGCATTATTTCCTTCTTTCAAGGTCTCTTCAAGATTCATAGTTTATAAAATGAATTTCAACGTTAAAGATCTATGACAAATAATTGTTTTCAAAGATATCAAGAGCGGTAAATTCAAGTTTCATTAGATTCAATATTATATTTATATCTAGAAAAAAGAAATAATTTATTAAATAAAATCATAAATATAAATTAAAAAATTAGTCCTTTAAAACCTTTATTTATTTAGTTTAAAAAATATGAGTTCTTTAGGAACAATATTTAATTTATTTAATTCTTTAAGAATTTACAATAGTAGTTCTTTAGGAACAATAAATCTTTATGAATAGAAGTGAAATGAGTTTACCAAATATAAATTAAAATTATGAAAAGTGAAAATATTGGAATTGATACAAGCCATAAAACAATCGTGTTAATAACATGTTGTAAAAAAAGAATAAATAACATATAAGAACATAGATATTCATAATGAATTTTAAAAAAGACAAGAGAAAAATATCGCTCTTATTATGAATTCTTCTCTTTTAAACATTTCAAGATACAAAATAAATGAATCTATTTATAGAAAAAGACAAAGAACTCAAAGGTCATGAAAAATCAAAAGACTAGACTCAAGAGTTATGAACATTCAATACACATAATCATGAATTTTATAATATAGTTGATATTTTTATTTGGTATTTTCTTATGACTTTAATGTGTTAAAATAAAAAAAATACTTAAATATATTTTAATTATAAAATATTTTGCATCACAATATTAAATGCACACATTTAAAAATTACCACGTTGACTAGTGACCTAGTTAAGTCCTGGTCAAAAACTCGTCAACTTCTAAGAAATAAAATAATATCATTTTAATATTTTTTAATTGATCCAAGATTAAAATCTTGTGTGTTAAAAGATAAGTATGAAAAAATGGTAAATATAGACTCATTGCTTGGTGTAATGACATTTTTGCCCTCCAGCATAGAAAAAACGAATGAAGTGCCTTTAAAGGCAATAAGGTATTTATCACATAATTCATTTATCAATTTAAAATTTATCAAGGCTATAATTATCTCCACCTTTTTTGTATAATAAAATTGCATAGTTACTTTTAACACCAAAAATTAATAAAAAGCTTGGAAGTCAATTTTTTTTTCTTAAAGCAATAAAATGACTTTAGTATCCTTATAGATGAAGTTCATAAAACTAGCTTTAAAAGGCTTTTTTTCCCTTTTCATATGCTTTTTTATATATATAATTTGGTTTGTCAAAGGCAATTTAGTATTTTAAAAATATAGATAGATAATATATTTTATGTTATAAATTTATTTATTTCAAGAAATTTCATGTCATTACCAAACTTTACTCCGTCAAGATTTTGTTAACATTAAAATAAAAAAATATTGATTTAATTCTTTTTATTAATAAAAATACAAACTCTAGAATACTTATTCAAGCAACCAAAATCCCTTTCCCTTCTTTGATATGGAAAGTCTTGTATGACTAATGAAAATTATGTATTTATGATGTATGGTCTATTATATCAACTAACTCTTAAATATAGAAATAGTGACTTTAAAGTTGTGTTTGTCACTGTATTTCAAAAGTTTTTTTGAAAAAATTAAAAAACAATTATTTTTATTTTTTATTTTAAATTAAAAGTTCTTGGTGTTTTTAAATCATTTTTATGTGTTGATATCAAAAATATTTTTTAAAAAAAAACATTATTTTAATGCATTTCTAAATGAAAAATATTTTCACAAACAACTTCAATCACACTCTCAAACAAATACTAAAACTTCAACATCTATCTAATTAGTCTATTCATGAATTGAATTTAATAACAATGTATCAATATGCACTGGTAAAATCCTAATTAGTGACAATAATGGTAGTTTCTAGAATCGTTTTACATTTTGGTTTATCTTACCATCTTAGCTTTGAATTATAAAAAATGGTCAAGCTATTTTATATTTTTAATATACCAATTTGCAATGGATGATTTAGTGGATATAATAGGTTATTTCTTATATTATTATTATTGCTTGAAAAAAAAAATATTTAAATCTTACATAATGTTTTAGTATTATAACAATTTAAACTTGAAAATCTTGATTTAATTTTTTTGGTTAGCGAGAGTCCTAAATTAAATCATATGTAAATGACTTGATTTGACCTTTTAGGTACCCGTTTGAAAGTATGGTTGATATTGCTTTTTAAAATGTTTTTTATTTAGAAATGCATAAAAATGATGTTTTCATTTTTTTAAAATTATTCTTGACATTAGCATATAAAATGATCTAAAATTAAAAAAAAAAAATTAATGTAAAAAAAAAATTCAATTAAATCATATTAATTTAATGTAAAACAAGAACTAAGCAAGTCTAAAAAAATCAAAAGAGAAAAAGTCAAGTTCACCCTAGTCAAACCACTAAACTCATGAACTAGGTTATATTTTTTTTTCAGTTAAATTATGTTTTTATATTATTATATGGAAAAATAATAAAATTGATATACAATTAATCGAATAGCAAACATTAAAATTCAATTAAAAACACAATAAATGTTTTTGGACGTGTAGGCCTAAGTAACTTGGCACAACTAGGCATGCTACAAGAATTCGAGGGCACATTTGATTTACTGAAGCAAGCCCACTCGCTGAGGTAGTGTATTTAGCTTTTACGGATGACCTAATTTTGTTTTTTGAAAAAAAAAAAAACATTAGCCCTTCATTTTTGAAAATCAAAAAATAGATGTCAGGTAGTCTTACACATAAAATATAATATTATTAGAATTATAAAAATAGAATTAGAAATTAAACTATATGGCAAAAATATTATAAAATAATATATATATATATATATATATATATATATATATATATATATATATATATATATATATATATGTGTGTGTGTGTGTATCCATATTTTTTATGTTCTTTGAGCTTATAAGTATTTATAATACGTTGTTGAGAGAAGAGTATATATATATAGTTACAAAGTTATATGAAATTAAAATACTCTATCTTCATTTTCCTAATTTTTATTATTTTTATTTATTCTATCAACTTTTTATTAATATATATTGTATGTTTCTGAATATATAGCTTTTAAAAATATTCATCATCATTATTTATATAAACAATTAAACCAAAACCATTATTTAGTTTATTTATTAATGTTTTGCAAATGATTTTACTCATGATGTTTTAAAGTTGACTCGGTGATTTCTTGAGTAAATTATTAATTAGTTTTTTAAGTTTTATAAAATGAATGAAATAGTTTTCTTAGTCTTAAAAATTAATTAACTAATCTCTAGGCTCTTAAATATACTTGTAATTTAATGAATTTTGTTCATTTTATGCTCTTAAAATTTATTTTGTTTTATTTTTTAATAAATAAGAAAATAAACAATAAAAGAAATGATATTCTTAGTCATCCCTTCTTCTTTTACTTTGATATTATTTGAAAGGGAGGTAATTTATACTTTTAAATATTTTTAAAAAATATTTTCTTTGAAAAATATTAAATTAATATTCCTTAAATAATTTTCAATAATTCTTTAGTATTGAAAAGTCTTCTTCTTCCTCCTTTAATGTGAATGTTTAATATTGAGAAATTTGTATTTCTCCAAACGTTGATATCTTGGATAATAATAATTATAGAAATGATTATATTAAGCATGAAGCAGCGAAAACTCCATGGAAACTCCAAGGTAGTTGCATTGAAAATGAGTTATCAATCAAGGGCCCAAACGACGATGCTTCTTCGAACGCTGCTCTTGACCATTTGTGATGTGAACACTAAACTTTTTTTGTACGCATTCTCCAATCTCCACGACTCCACCTCCTTGGCATTTTGAGTTGGTGTTTCTAACGGTATTTCAAAATTGTTTTTGAAAAAAAATATTTTTTTGTATTTTAAATTAATTTTTTTAGTATTTTTAGATCATTTTTATATATTAATGTCAAAAATAATTTAAAAAAATAAAAAATATTATTTCAATACATTTCTGAAAGAATTTCTTTTTTTAAAAACAGCTGCAATCATACTCTTAAATAAACACTAAAAGTTAGATTCAACAACAAAAATGTTGATGAATTATGATCAAGGCTCCATGAATATATCTATATATACTAGCCATGGCCCTGCGCCTCGTCGCGGTTAGAACCATATTTTTTTCAATGCAAAAATATATTAATTGAGTGAGATTTTTTTATTATAATATAAATTTGGGTATAATAATATTTTTTTTGCAGAAATCATGTTAAGTGCAAGTTTTCTATAAAATATATGAATTTTAAATAGATATAAATTTATCTATTCAGTAGGTTTCAACAAAATAATTAGTATAAAATTATTATTATCATTAAAAAAACAAGAAGATTCGGATATCTGAATTATTGAATTTACTGTATTAAGATTAATTCATTTTATAATTCAATTTAAATTAAACACAACAAACAAAATATAAATTGTTAAAACACCTACTATAATCAAATATAAAAAATAAGTAGTTAATTTTATATCTCCAAAAAAAAAAAAACATAAATTGAAAATTCATTCCTACATTACCGTCATTATCATTATTATAACAATTAAAATTATTTTCAACATTATTGCACAAACAGTTAAAATCATTAAATTGACTCGAAGAATTAAAAAAAAGCAAAATATTTTTACAAAAATATAAATAAAAAATAATTAATAAAATTATCATTATTATTTCGCAAACAATATAATCATCTGATCTTAAAAAAAGATAAAAATAACAGTAAACATAAAAAAAAGAACAAAGGGAAAAAATGAGCAATATTAATTTTAAAATAATCACTAACATAAATTAAATTTTTGGAACTGAACAGAATAAAAATATAACCACAATAAAAAATAAAATGATAAAAATTAAAAACAAAAACTAAAAGTATAAATGAATAAATAAGGAAAAAAGTAAACACTTTCCAAGAAGGACCGAAAAAATCAAAGGAATCAATACTAAATAAAAAATTAAAAGAATAAGTGCCACAATGAAAAACAATATATATAATTAATTCCAATTAAATGACAAAACTACAACAAATGAAAACCTTGGGATCAAAAAACAATAGAGATTTTTAAAAACAAAATGCAGTGTAATCAACATAAATTAAAATTTCATAACGGAATCAAATAAAAATAAAACCCAAATAAAAAATAAAATGACAAAAATTAAAAACAAAAACTAAAAACATAAATACATAAATATGGATGAAAAATAAACATTGTCTAAGAAGGACCAAAAAACCAAAGGAATTAATACTAAATAAAAATTAAAAGAATAAGTGCTAAAATGAAAAAAAATATATATATAATTAATTCCAATTGAAGGAAAAAAATGAAACAAATCAAAATTTTGGGACTGAAAATAATAAAGCGATTTAAAAAACAATATAGTGCAATTGTTGAAAAACTTAAAAGAATAAGGACTGAATTGAAAAGTAACATATATGATCAATTTCAATTAGATGACAAAATTAGAACAAATTAAAACTTACATATCAAAACTATTAAAGGAACCAAAAACAAATCGAAAATCAAAAGAGTAAGGACTGAAATGAAATATACCATATATAATCAATTTTAATTGAAAGACATAATTGAAAATAGTATAAATTTCCATTGAAGAAATTAGTAAGAAAAATGAAATCAAAAGCCAAGGGATTGGAATGAAACACCCACAAATATGAAGGACCTCACCATACTTCCGGCAGTAGGAGAGAGAAAAGGGCAGAGGGAAAAGAAAAACGTCCACCTGCGATTCCACGACCAGATTCATTGGACATGTGTTGCGCTTGGAGGTTGATGACATGGCGACTCACCCCGTGACACGATGGAAGTCCAGTTTCCACTGCCTTACGCCTCCGCACCATATGCGGGTGAAACACTGCTGGTGTGTCTGTACGACACGCCTGCAGTGTTCTAGGAAAAAAAAATCAAAAACTGGTCAATTATCTATACACCCCTGGACTCAACGATATCTATGAAAAAACCGTGGGTGAAAGTCCTGAAATACCCTCGGTTCTAGGTCTTACTTTTTGTCATTTTAGGAGGTTATTTTCGTAGTTTTAGTGTGCAAAGAATTTGGAAATACCATCCATGTCCCCTAGAATGTCTACAATACCCTCGGTCCTGGGGGAGGCAAAATTTTCCGACCCTGGAGGCAAAATGGAAATTTTACTGTATCAATCCACAATGAATTGTGTCTAGGTGAAAAGTGAAGAAATGCACAGTAAAAAAACAACACGATTTATATTTTAATTAATATATACTTTTGACTTGAAAAAATCATATTAATATTTTTTTAATGCTTTATTATTATTTTAATGTGTTGATGTATATTTATCAAATAAAAATCTATTTTAAAATGCACTATCATGTCTCAAACATAAAGTAAGTCCAAAATTAAAGTCTTTTTCCCCTATTAAGATTGTTTGAGAGTGCAATCCAAACATATATATTTTTTTATTATAACTTTGAAATATAAATTATTTTATATACATTTGTAGACTTCAAAGACTACATAACCGATGGATAAACAAAACATTTTCTTTTCTTTTCTTTTTTTGCTGATAATGAAATATTTTAAATACATTTGTGTACATTAACATTTTTGCTGATTAACAAAGTCTATTTCATTTCGTTCCTTCTAAAATGATTGATATATTTTATTTCAATTAAAAAAATAAAACATCAACCGAAATAAAAAGGAAATAAAAGGTGCATGTATGTGCACAAATGAGAAAGAGCGAGAACGACATACACCCATCATTTTTTCTCAGCACAAGATCTTGAAAAGGTAAAATTATTTATATATAATATTCAAATGCATGCATGCATGCCAGATTTCCAGCCAGTCTATAATAATTCAAACAAGAACACATTTTTGCCTGTTCCATCATCAGAAAGCAAAACTTATTCACCAACTATTCAATTCCGTATTTTCTTTTATAACTTTGAAAATTAAAAAACTTTATTATAACTTGAGTTGATCTTTGAATTAATTCGACAAACCAATATTTGTTTACTTAGTCAGCCCGGGAGTTAATTTTGAGCGCGGAAATAAACAAGAAAGGACACGAACACTGGTACTTTTGTTTTCGTTTATGGTTTGTGAAAGTCAAGTCAGCGCATCGGTTTCATCGAAAAAACCAAGTTCAGGGAACGTGAGCTTCCCTTCATGGAATCAAACTATTAATTAGCAAGGTTCTTCTCTCTCTTGGTCACAGCTCTCGTTCTTTCTCTCTAGCATAAACAATCTTCTCTGCCTGTTCTTTCTCTCTAGCATAAACAATCTTCTCTGAGCTCTCCATTTGTTCAGGGTGTGTTTTTCTTTTTGCTCTTGCTTATGTGCTTCTTGTTTTCGTTCTGTTGTTCCTTTTGGCTATCTGTTTTCTTGTGGGGTTTCTTTTTTCTCTGATATGCTTCTGTTTGCTGATATTTCTTTCTTTTGAAGTCTGATTTTCATGATCTCACTCAACATTTCCAATTGACTTTTCTATGTTTCTTCACCATTTTGATTACTGTTCTTCTTTTCAAAATGAAAAAGGGAGTCAAGATTAGCACCAAAAATGTTCATTTGATGTTCTGTCTAGCTACTAATGAGACGGGGGCAGGGTTGAAATGATCATAATTATAAGAGGAAATAAAAGGGTAGGGCGGATATCAGTTCTCGGTGAAATTGATAGACAAATGACGCATAAAACATAAGGTGTGGTTAAACTCTTAGGTTCCATCTGCAGTTGATTTATGTAGTCCCCTTCTTTCTTCGTTATTCTTTAGTGGTCTGTGTCTAAGCGTGACAATTCGCTATTATCTTTCAGCTGCTTGCATTTTGGATTTGATTTGTCCCAAGATTTATAAACACATCAATCTTTCCCCAAGCTGTGGTATTTCATTTCATTATTCTGGATTAAGTACCTGAGGTTAATTGTGTTTATGATGATTCAGGTCTGTTGGTCTTTGAAGTTGATTATTTCAAGCTCTTGAAGGTTGATAAAGAAGGGCTGCTCACTGGCAGAACAAACAGATATGACATGTTTTTCTTTCTTCTGTGGTCGACGGATAAATTCTTCTCAAGACCCTCAACATTCTCGTGGAGATGATGAAGGTAGGGACAGATTTATATGTATCTTGCCAGGAAAAGCCTCACTTGTTTTGACCAGTTCATAACCTGCCATATGCATGAAATGAAGCTGTCCTTTTGCTTCACATCATTGTTTTCCTGTCATTATGAAGGTTCTTATTGTTTTATTTCTGAAAAGAACTTGGAAGCATTCAGAATGTTAGATGTTACACCTACAAGGAATTAAGAAATGCAACCGAAGGTTTCAGCACGGCCAACAAAATTGGGGAGGGCGGTTTTGGTTCTGTATACAAGGTAGTTTTATATCGAGGTAGTTTTATATGGCACTTTTGTGTTTCTTTTCATTGTGAATGGGTGCTTAAGAATTGATTGTGGATGTTCAGGGACGGCTGAAACATGGGAAGATAGCTGCTATAAAAGTTCTGTCAGCCGAGTCGAGACAAGGGGTGGAAGAGTTCTTAGCAGAGATTAAAGCCATGTCAGAGATAGAGCATGAAAACTTGGTTAAGCTGTATGGATGTTGCGTAGAAGATAATCACAGAATTTTAATTTACAACTACCTTGAGAACAATAGCCTTGCGCAAACTCTTCTTGGTAATTCATGAATATCTTCTTCTTCTGAAATACTGATGTTTTCGTTGACACCATTGAAGAATATTTCTGCCTTGTTGAGCTTGAAAAACTTCATCAGGAAAATTCATACATACATACATACATACATACATATATATATACTCTTCTTGGTAATTCATGAATATCTTCTTCTTTTGAAATACTGATGTTTTCGTTGACACCATTGTGAAAAACTTCATCAGGAAAATTCATATATATATATATATATATATATATATATATATATATATATATATATATATATATATTCTCTGGGATTTTCCTCTCAAAATATACTTATCTGCTTTTATTACACCGGGAGTCTTGGCACCGGTAAACATATATGCATCTGAATCCATATGGTTTATGCAAAGCTTGCATTAACTCCATGAATTGATCGGCATTTGAATGCTAAAGTATCTTTTCACTCTCAGATGGAGGTCGTGGTTGCAGCAATATCCAGTTTAGCTGGAGAACACGGACTAAGATATGCATTGGGGTAGCGAGAGGGCTTGCTTTCCTTCACGAGGAAGTCAAACCATACATCGTTCATCGAGATATCAAAGCAAGCAATATTCTTCTCGACAAAGATCTAACAGCGAAAATTTCAGATTTTGGTCTGGCTAAGCTCATACCAGACAACCAGACTCATGTCAGCACACGAGTTGCTGGAACTCTGTAAGTCTCCTTGTTACTACTCGTTTCCATAATGACAGTCTTTTTTCCTGGAAAGATTTATAAATTAGTCGAGTCGCAGAACCAAAATCTGGTGGATGTATATTAAGCATGGATTATTTATCTGTATAATCTTAGCTGCTTAACTTTCCTCTCTGTTTGTTGCTCCAGAGGTTATCTGGCTCCTGAATATGCAATACGAGGGCAATTGAATCGGAAAGCAGATCTCTACAGCTTCGGTGTCCTCCTTCTGGAAATTGTTAGTGGGAGGAATAACACAAATACACGATTACCTGTTGAAGAACAGTACCTCTTGGAACGGGTATGAATTTCTTGAGTCAACTACTTGCTGGCCTTATTAAATGGATGGAGCTATGAAGTTCTCATTGCGGATGCTTATTTTTCATCCAATCTTGTTCTTGATTTCCAACATTCACATGAACAATCAACAATCAGGGGCAGTAGCTGACTATAATTCTGTTCTACCTTTGCAGGCCTGGGAACTTTTTGAGCGAAGGGAGCTTGTTGCCCTGGTAGATGAATCATTAAATGGTGAATTCGATGCTGAGGAGGCTTGTAGGGTTCTAAATATTGGTCTCCTCTGCACCCAAGATGATCCAAATCTCCGGCCTTCCATGTCTACTGTCGTCAAAATGCTGACTGGCCGGAAGAATGTTGACGAGAGTAAGATAACAAGGCCAGGCCTGATTTCTGATTTCTTGGACGTCAAAGTACGAGCTCCCTGCAAGATCACAGCATCTGCCACAACATCCTCTGATGTTTCTTTGATGACCAGTGACAATTCACTATCGACGTCGGAAAAATCATCAAGGGTAACTACGACGGGCTTTCACGGCATTATCTGATTGGTGCATTTAAACATCATCGTGAGAGAAATATCCGCCTATTTTTTAGTTTTTTGAGGCTTGTAAATTCTACAACCTTCCCTTGCAAGTGGAGGCTTGGCCTAGCGGTTGAAGAAACTTGTTTTCTTTCTTTGCACCAGGATTCAAGTCCCACCATGCACGTCTTCACCCCCACGGTGTCTTACATGTTCACTAGATTTGCAAGATGTTCAGTGAGTCCGGGAATTAGTTGTGATGCGTGTAAGCTAGCCCGGACATCCCGGTTATAAAAAAAAAAAAAAACAATTTTTCCCTCCTCTAACTTGACAAATTCCAGTGATTATAGCATGAATGAGATGGCTGTTGAGTGATAAATGGGTGGAGAATTTATTGAATAACGTGTAGACATCGAGAAATGACGAGGGCCAAGACTTCTTAGACCATTCCCATTCCTTCAGGAAACAGGCAACGACCCCACTTCAATCAAAGATTTTTCTACTCGTCCAACTGTTTTTTCCGTCCTTTCAAATTTCTTAGCCATACCCTAAAACCATATTACGTGGCCAAGGTCTTGAAATGCATGCTTCTATGGATTGACTTTCCAAGTCTTGAAATGCATGCATCTATGAATTGACTTTCCAAGCCTTCTCAACATCGCGCATGTTGTAATTACACACACACACACACTGCATCCAGTTGTAATTCTAACAAAGCGCGTAAACTGAATCTAAGTAAATGAGATATTTATTAAAAAGAAGAAGAAAATATGTACAAAAGATTGAAAGTTAATGCACCCACGCTAACATTATGTGCTGTTTGTGCAAAACGTATTTTCAGTCTTTTCATCCTTGGGGGTGGGGTGTTAAGACATTGACAGAACCTATGACAAGTCAAATGATGCAAGGAGGGTACCTGCCAGTTACAAGCTTGAAAATTACCCCAAAACTCAGGTAAATCCCATGTCTTTTCTTTTTCTGGATTAGAAAATCCAGCTCATTCCTCAAATTTGGCTTTGCTCAAATCACCAAATCACATCTTGTTGGGGAAAGAGGTGGTCTTGATCCAAACCAATCACCCCACAACAAAGGCAAGAGAACACAGTTCCATTTTTTTGCTTGTGATGGGAATTTATTCAAGTTGATGTCCTTCGCCATTGCTTCTTCCCTTTCTTTTGAGGCAGCTTAAAAGGACTCCAACTCTTTCTACGCTTGGAGGTCTCACAAAAAAGGCCATTTGCCAGGGCCTGCTGAAGCCACAGCTCGAATTCTTCTTCATCCTCATCCATCATTTGAGCATCCAAATCCCATGGATATCTGCTCGAGTTGGACCGTTGAGTCTTCTCCAAGCCAACCATGTTTACATTGAAGCTTGGCCTATGGGTGTTGGGCCGACATTGCATTCCCTGCAAAGAGTTTTTATGATTTAAAATACTGGACAGTGACTGATATCTGCTTACAATTGAATCAGTCAATATTCAAGTCATAGGCACCAGTGATGCAAGACTGTCATGAGGAATTGAAAGATCCAGTCATCAGTCATTTCCATTAATGATGGTTGGAAATAATAAAATGAAGATCAAGTCAACAGTGAGAAAAATGGTTTGAAATATGCCAACAGGGAACTTTTTTCTGGATCATAGGATCTTCTCGTCTGACAACTCCCAAAGTGTGAATCTAACAAAGTGGAAAGAGCAGCAAGTGACCTGTATTTTTTGCTACCTTGATAGCTTTCTTTTTATTTTTGAGAAAGCAAACCAAAAGATAAAATTAGGTATCTCAATATCCATTAGCATAGGATTTAGATTCAACAGCTTGTTTTTATGAGAAGGGTATTTGATTCAGCCTTCGATTTACAAAAGGGCAATTCATAATTTCAGTAAGTTTTATATGAAGAGAAATACTTTCTAGCTATTTAAGAAATATAAAATTTCTAGTTAAGAAGATTTAGATTTCAGATTTAGTTTTTTCTTACCTAGCCAAAATAAGAAAATGGTATTTCTTATTTAGGAGTCCATGTCTATGATTAGTAATATGCTTATATCATTTCAATTTCAGTATAACAAATATTATGAGTAAAGGGCAGCCCTTTGATTAACTTGTTGAGTAATTTGTGCTTTCATTAAGGAGTGGATCCTTTAAATCCTAAGAACAGTAGTTAAGTTTTTATTCAAGGAGTGATGCCTTGAATCTATGGGTGCGTAACTAGTTGTTTTTTATACTGCTTTCTTTTAGATAATTAATTCTACAACCATAACCCTAAAACAACAATCTACATCTACCACTGAACTTGTCTTGCATCCCAATTAATGTCTGAAAAAGCCCCAAGTTCAGCATGGAAAATGAGCTTGGGATTGTAAAACTCACAGATAATGAAATTGTAATACTTCTTTTTTCCTTCACAGCAGAGTTACAATGGCATAACTAAAAAAAGATACAAAATCAGCAAACACATGAAAAAGAGCTACAGACCTGACAAATGGCCCATTCTGACACATCAAAGATTTTGCTCTCAGCACAAACAAATGCACGAGGAATCTCCATCTAAAAGAAAGGAAATTGAAATGCTTAACATAATAAACAGTTGACAAGATTAATGATCACTAAAACAACATTCACAATATAACCTCAAATGAATCTGTGGAATTATCAGACATATTTACTGAAACCTAGACAAAACAACACAAAGGAATGTACCTTTTGAGGCTTGTCAAAGACCAATGTGCCTTTATATTCAACCCATCCATCTCCATCTTTGGCTTGATGATATTGGCAGCAATCCTGAAGCAAAAATTACTAATTATTTGTAAATTTAGATGAAAAAAAGAATTGGAGAGAGAGAACCAGAAGACTGACCTGACACCATCTTGCCTTGGCCTTGATCCTATTCGTACACACCCATATATGTGAATTGCCACATTTGGTGCACTGTATCCGCCTGGATTCCTCAGAGCAGTAATCTGGATTATCCTGCTAATAACAGTAATAAGGTTAGAAATTGTAGCAATTGATAATATCCTTATTATCAGTGATTAACTAAGAACCATGTGAATTAATTCATTATTCAGCATGCAACTTCACATATCTGGCATACATTGTGTATAGACTTGGACTTGGGAGGCAGGGTTTCCAGGATTAAAGAAACCTCTTGCTAATTTGACCAACCTTACAATGCCTTGCCATTTTACAACTAATGAATACTCATGGACCTAAAGTTAAAAATACCAAGTGAAACATAAAATCCCCCTGTAAATATATTTTCGTGTTTGCGAAGGGTTGCCTCTATTTATGCTTTCTCAAACAACGAAAAAACTTGTCATTATCCTGTTCTGGTTCCATCAAAGTGTGGTTCAAAGGGTGGTAAAACTGGTTTAACTGACATTAAACATTTCGAAAGAGGTGATTGCTCTCAGGAAGCTATAGCGGAAAGGTAAAGAAAAGCCACTGCACCAAAGAGTATTCACAACTCATTGCACAGGACAAAGATGCATCGATTAAATGTTAGTTTGATAACAAGATTCCACATGGGGAACAGTCTTAGGTTATGTTTGATATGATTTTAGAAAACTGATTAAAGTTGTTTTCTTTTTAACTTTTGACTCAAAGAAAAGTCATTTTGGGTTAGAAACAACTTTTAACTAAAATCAAAAGTTTGTTACAAGATCAACTCAAAATTTTGATTTAGACAAAAGTTGAGATTTTTAACTTTTGCGTTCTAACTTACACTATTCTCTTTTAAAAAGATACATTTGAGTGTCATTTTTACCAAAAATACTTCTATCCTAAAGTCATTTGAACTCATTTTTATCATATGCTGTTTATAAAAATATAACTTTTGAATTATGACACAAAGTCACAAATCATAATTAAAAAATCAAGCCATACAGAATCTTAGCCTCCTCCACAGATGGTTGCTTTTTTCTTCATGAGTTTCACACCAATGACAATTAAAAAACAAAACAATTCCAAATATTGAATATGAGGGAGAAAATTTTAATGACAAGCAATACCACATTAATTACCTGACATGAAGTACCATGGGACTTCTGACATACACTCCTAGTTTTAAATTCTTCTTTTCTCAATTGCTCATCATAGTCTCTCTTCTTCAAAGAATCTGACAGAACCTGTACAATGCACCATTTTGGTCAGCAAAAAGGACATAAACCAACACATTCTTAGCTTTGTATGCTTCATCTCTCACTACTTACTCTAAGCGAGAGAGAGACTTTCAGTGTGGATGCTTACCTCATAAGCACATTGAAGTTTCTTAAATGATTCACTTGCTAAAGGGCTTCCCATATTTTTATCAGGATGGACAAGCATGGCCTGCAGATTTAAAAGGATAAAAAGGAAATCAGTAAGCCCATTCCCTCATTCTCCAAGACTCCAGCATTTATTTGTTTTGTTTTTTATCCATGGCAAGGGGGGTATGTTACATTCACACAGAATAACCGATTTATACATCAAGAACAACTTGACACCACTCCATGACTTATAGGATCAGGGCAGAACTGAAAATCATATAAGAGGAACTTAAAAAGGAGTATACTATTTAATTTTTTGGTTGGGGGGGTTGCAAATGCAGTACTAAAATCAACAGGCAGGTTTTCTTGGGAAATCATAGACAGATGCCTGGCTTGTCTGACATGAATTCTGTTAAATATTATGCTATAAAATGGCTGATTCGTGCATTGCCCAAAATGCCTGGCTTGTCTGACATGAATTATATTAAATATTTATGCTATTAAATGGCTGATTCGTGCATTGCCCAAACATAGTTCTCTTTCATTTACCCTAGACAGGCCTTTTGACTGTCAAGCTGAATGTAAGGATTTGTGTGCTACATTCCTAGGGTCCTATTGTAGCAAATATTCTGGTACTAGGGTTCTTTTTGTTTAATGTGACCATTTTGGGTACCTGGTGAACCATTGTGAAATCTCATTTAGTTGCACCGAACAATCAATAAGAAGATGATAAACTATTGAGTAATGGCCCAGTAGGACCACTTTATCTATACACTTGGATTCTCAAAAGTGAACCAAAATGGTTACTGGTGCTAATTTTAGAAGAAAAGAGGTTCTTACCTTTTTACGGTATTCCTTTTTCAAAATAGCAACATCAATTCGCTTGTGGCAAGGAAATCCCAATGCTTCATAATGATTCACACTATCTAATATTCTTTTCATCTCATTGGTTGAGCTTGTTTCTTCAACAACTACTTTTCTAGCAGAAGACTCCTTTTGGTTATTCACAACGGATGAGCTAGCAACTGGTTTGCTAGATGATTTGCATGGTTGCACCTTTTCAGATTCATCAACAGGAAACGAGAATTCACATTCTGCAGAGAACTCATCTTCCAGAACTGTTTCAGATTCCTTATGCTCTTCAGATTGGGTGCTTTCACTAACATTATCACACCATTGAAGCAGAAAGTTTAATACATCATTTGAGAAAAAGGTAAGGTTTACTGATAGGAAAACACCATGCCATCCAACTTGAACTTTCACAAAATAGATAGCATATATAGTCGCCATGAAGACCACTAGCCGTGCATGATTCAGAGAGAACAAATAGCCTGCATTTCCATAATGAAGAGAGTTAAATTCCTCAAAGTTGGGGGAGGAGAGGGGGGATAATCTACTTGCACTAGGAGCTCAACTTACCTCCAACTATAAATAATGTTCCAGTTATCCAAAAGTTAGCATACATCCATAAAATTAAAATAGCAAATAGTCCTACAATAAAAAGTCCAGGAGTGTAGCCCAAATACTGAACAGCAGTTCCTGCAGCTCCCTGAAATATTGAACCCACTGTCAGTACCATTCTTATGAAATTTCCTTTTACGAAAATTCACTTGAATAACAATCCCCAACAAAGCCAATGTATCTAAAGGCCCTGTTGGTTTATAGAAAACCCATCACCTATGACCAAATTTCTAGTGATACTTTTGTTATAACCTACACTATGTTTCGGATCCATGATTATTAATGAGCTCAAATGCTTAATGCAAAAAATCGCAACTACATGGAAGCAATCAAAAGCTGAAAGCAGCCCAGTAATAAATTTATAAACATAAAATACACGATCACAGCTTTAAAATCTATCATTCCCCATCCAACCCTGGCCAGAAAAACAAATAAAATAAAACAAATAGTGGGCTAATTTAGAACTAACTGCGGGAGCAGCTGAAAGTGGACAAATGAGAAGGTTGCGAGCATAAAGACATCACCACAGAATTAGGCTCTATCACTTTCTCCCCCAAGAGAACAAATGGATTGGGGGAATAGAACTAAATGCGATCAGGAGCTTCAGGAACTTAACCTATAAACATAAGCTTCAAACACCTCTTAAGTTTGGAAAATAATTACTCACTATTTGTTGAATTAACAGTCTAAGGATTTTGCACTTCCTGAAAGGAGGTAAACGTTCTTACTATTCTAGGTTTATCTGCAACTAAAATTTTACATTTTGCTTGTCAATCCCAGTTACATGCACAAACACCCCCTCTAAGACTTCAGTTCTATTATGTTCTTATTTTATTTAACCAGGTATTGAGATCTGATCTTACACTCGAGCCTTTTCTTCTATAATCTCTCTCTTATTCTGGTGAATTTCAGTAAGTAAGAGAGTTGTGGGATACTGCATCACTGGAATTGCATGCCAAAGTGGTGATGGGGCTATGTAGGATTCATAGTCAGGTTCCTAGCCTTTCAGGATCCAATTCATTAATTTTAATTTGGTTTCATGAAATACCCACGAGAGCTTATACATATTTGTTGACAAACTAATTTCAAGATTGGTATCATCAGGGCAGATAGCCAATAACTTTGCATTGTACAAAAACGTAAATTAAACTCTACATTGTTTTCATTGATTTAATCACCCTCCACCTGGTTTTCAGATTCTAATGATTAGACTATATAAGATTACTCACAGCTTGAATATGCCAAGATATAAATTTGAACACCATTCATACAACTCAAACAATGATAAATTAGAAATGCATATTCAAATGATTGAATTACAAAACAAAAAAGAAAAGATAACGACATGATCAGAATAAGAATCAGGTGCAAACAAGAGAAAGTTAAAAGACTAAAATAAGAGAACATACCATACAAAGTAGTACATAAAGCAAGCAAGACATCGAAGTAAGACTAAGGAAGCAACTCCACATTATAAGAAGCAAAGCTGCCGAACCCAGTTTGATAACAGAATTAAAACCCCTCATAGCGCAATCTTTCCAATAAATCAACATGAAACGCATCAACTTCCCGAATCTTGCACATCCACTGCACAGCATAGGCCAATGCCTCTCTATAAACACTCCAATCTTGTCCCTCAAACACCCCACTGCAGTTTTCCCCCGCGAATAGATATGTTTCTGCGTTTGCAACCATTTCCACCCTTGCTTAACCAGCCCAATATCCTCCATTATCAAACTTCTAACTTTATAACTAACTCCAAAAACATATAAATAAACGCAACCCACGACTTAAATAAGCATCTAGATCTTCATATACTACATTCTATTCATATCTCCATAGATGTTACCCCAAAACCCTCTACCTCTCACACAATGTGAAGCTAAAACTTGAATGCTATCCATAGTGAGAGAGGCTTGATCTACCAAAACTACCATAAAGCAACCTTGAAGAAAGAAACTTCACAGGTTTCTTGAGGTTGCAAAGAGAAACAAGTGGAGTGAAGGTTCCTATTTTAGTAGTGGGAGTTGAAAAAGAGAAACAATCATGAAGAAAACAGTAAAATCCATCAAGTTCAACACTAAGTTTTGCTTCACATGTACGTTTTCAAAAAAGCAAGATCAACCCATATTATTCTCCTCTCTTTTTTTTCGAGACTTATGTCTTTCTTTATCCGTGACCTCTCTCTCAAGACTGAACACAAGGCAAAAAAAGAAAAAGAAAAAAAAAGACCCAAAAGAGAAAGAAGTCGGGAACTAACAGTTACTGTATTAGGGTGTCATAAAATCACCAATTAGATCCCAAAAACTCAGCAAATAACCAGAAAGATTCAAACTTTAACCAGAAGAAGAAGAAACAACAGCTGGGCACAGCTGGGTTTCGTGGGGTTCACATAATAGAGGGCTAAAACTGAACAAAATACTACAAAACTGGGATTGTTGCAAGAAATACTAAAATGGGTTTCTTTAAAAGAGAGAGATTTTAGAAGAGAAGATACTGATCTTTTGGCTTTGGTGGTGAAGGGAGACAAGAGAAACCCTATAACTTTTTTTTTTTTTTTCTACCAAGTGCAGAGAGGGCTCGTGAAAAAGAAACAATAAGTTTCAAAAAGTGAGTTTTTTTATTAAAGTGGAGAAAGAAAAGGGGACTTGTTGAGGTTGTAAGCAGAGAATGTGAGAGAGAGAGGATTTACTTTTGGCATTGTGTAGAGCATTGTGTAGTGTTTGAGGATCTAAGAATTGGATGAGTGTTGCTTTGCATAATGATGATATCCATGGGACCAACTTTGTCTTTTATTTTTTATGGTTAATGGATAATAGTTTAATGAATTTCTTTTAATAGAATGCATCCGTTTGCAGGATAGTTGTTGTAGTTGACAACTACCTTCCATGGAAGAGGAGTTGGATGAGAATGACATCTTTAACAACTATTTTTTGTTTTTTTTTTCTAAATGTTTTTGAAAAAAAAATTATTTAATTCTAGATTATTTTGATGTTGTTAGGATCAAAAATATTTTTTTAAGATAATTATTTAAATATATTTTCAAATGAAAAATACTTTGAAAATATGATTGCTATCATAATACCAAACAAGCTCTAAAATTAAGGGATAACATAGAAGGACTTGGACAACCTTCAGATAGCAACTAGTTAAATTGTTCGCATTATGTTGCGAGCCGAACAAACAACTTTTATAATTATTGGGATTGAAATAATTAATAGATTTTGTTAGTTTAAAAATAAAATATAACATCTATACATGCAAGGTTTGATATAATAAAACACATCAACACACTCTATTATAACAATATCATCGAAGGTATAACATCTAAAAATATCATTACTATTATTGCTAAAACAATAAAAAAATTTAAATTACCCTGAGAAAAAAAAACTCGAAAACATTAACAAAAAAGGAAGCAAGAAAAAAACTAAAATTATTATTATTATTATTATTATTATTATTATTATTATTATTATTATTATTATTGAGTGAATAATGGGAAAATAAATTCAATAAAAAAAGCCCAAAACATTTAACAAAAGAGCAAACAAAAAATAAAAAAATAATAGAAAAATATTAGCTAAAACAAATCATTTGACGTGAAAATAAAATAAAAAACTAATAAAAAAACAAAAAAAAGAGCAAAGGACAAAAAAAATATCAATTTTTTTATTATTATTGCTAAAACAATCAAAAAATATTAAATTACCCCGAGGAAACAAAAACTCAAAAATATTAACAAAAAAGAAAGTAAGAAAAAAAAACAAAAAATATTATTATTGCGTGAATAATGGGAAAATAAATTCAATAAAAAAATAAAAAACCCAAAAAATTAACAAAAGAGCAAATAAAAAATTAAAAAAAATGATATAAAAATAGTACCTAAACAATTTCATTTGACGTGAAAATAATAAAAAAAAACCAAAATAAAGAACAAAGGAAAAAAAAATAACAATTTTATTATTACTATTATTCCTAAGACAATAAAAATTATCAAATTACCCCGAGGGAAAAAACTTGAAAACATTAACAAAAGAGGAAGTAAGAAAAAAAACTAAAATTTTTATTATTATTGCATGAATAATGGGAAAATAAATTCAATAAAAGAATAAAAAAAAAGCCTAAAAACTTTAACAAAAGAACAAACAAAAAATAAAAATAAAAAACATTAAAAAAAACATTAGCTAAAAAATCATTTGACGTGAAAATAATAATAAAAAACTAATAAAAAAACCAAAAGAAAGAACAAAGAAAAAAAAATAGAAATATCAATTTTCAAATGATCACAAACACAAACTAAAATTTAAGAACAATTGTGTTTCAAAAAACTGCTACCTCAATAGAAGAAATATAAAAATAAAGGAATTAAAATAAAAAAAAATTAAAAGTATGAGGGCCCAAATGAAAACTAAATATATTATCAATTTCAATCAAAGGACAAAATTGCAAAATTCAAATCTTCTGTACCGAATATGTTAAGGGATTTAAAATCAATCCGGAAATTAAAAGAATGAGGACTAAATTGAAACCTAAATATGTAATCAATTTCAATTGAAGGACCCAATTGAAACCAATCAAAATTTATATAACAGAAATCAAGACCAGGCAAAACAATTAAAAAAAAGAGACTGAAATGAAAACACCATAAAACCGAGGGGCTAACGTGTAGTTTAGGGTTCAGGAGAGAGAAAAGGGGGGGGGGGGGGAGTTTAACCGCCCACCATCACGTCTCTGCCCACATGGTGATCACACGCGCCACACCATGAGGAAAAGGACATGGCGGAGCATCCACAGAGATGCCAGATGGACATTTTCCTCCACTAGGAGACGTTGCACGCATCTCTCTAAGAGGGCGTGAGGTCGAATACTATCGTGCTCCTGTGCCACACGCGCACACAGTATTCGACGTAAAATATAAAAAAAGGGTAAATTACCGAGACACCCCTACATCAAACTCTTCAATTTTGTCTTATTGGGGGTATATCCGTGGCACCCCTCCGGACCAAAGCTGATTTTTGTCTTTTTCGAGAGATAAAATGGTTATTTTACTGTGCAAAGAAATATAAAAAACAATAAACTGGTAACCTGAACCGAACCGAACCAAACTAAAAATGTGCAATTATCATGGTACCCCTCCAGGCAGCACCTATTTTTTTTGTATTTTAATAGGGAGAAAGTTGTTATTTTACTGTGCAAAAATATAAAAAAATCAGTAAACTAGCGAACCAAACCAATAAAAAAACTGAGCAACACTATTATAATTCATAGTGATTTGTCTCACAATGAACAATAATTGAACCATGATCTCTTTTAGTATATAGCATAATAATGCACAAAACAAGCAAAAATAAGAGGGAATGGCAAAGACTAACGCTAGCACCTCTTCACTTCTTGTGTAAATATTGAAAGGATTTCGTAAGGCTTAACTACATTGTCGATCTTTTCAAACGTGAATCACGACATAGTTTGTTATATCATTAAGAACATGGTTTACACAAAAAATAATTTTATTCTATTGTCATATTGTTTTGATGTATTATTATTAAAAATATTATTTTAATATATTTTTAAATAAAATGCAATTTAAAAAGTAATAAATACACTATTAGTTATTTTTGTGTTGGGCTTAATGTGGAGCTTTGCTTTTTGTTTACACCTAATTTGTATCAAATAAGATTTGATGGGTTTTGGGTAATTGAGCTCTAAGGCTTGTGGTATTTTCCAACTTGCTCTCACCTTATGGCATATTGTATATGCTGTTTTGATGGCCATACATTTTTATATCGGATTAGTTTTCTTGTGTAGTGATTGGATTTGTCTCCAATTATACCTTAGGTGGAATATTTAAGCAAACCATGGCTTTTTTTTTCTCTAGTATTTGCAAGAGTTTAAATTTAATATAGGAAAAATGGGTTCATTAGTTTGAATAAAATTAATTATAAACAAAATAACATTATTATCAAGTAAATATGAAGAAGAGTTTTGGGAAAATATGATTATTGAAAAGGTTGGCCATGATAATATACTTGATTATAAAGAAACAACTTACCCAAATAAATAATAAATACATATTTTTAAATAAATGAAAATTTGGCTAGTATATATACCTTAATGGCTTACCAAGGAATCCATTTTATCCATGAATGACTAACCAAGTATAATGAATAGAGGAGAGGAGATATCGATATTTTCTTGACTTTCATAACTCAAGCATTACTCAATCATTTGTTCATATACCAACAGAACTCTATCCATATTTAATAACAAATTAAATGAAACAAATTCAAAACCCTAGTTGAAACTTCCTTCATATGGGGAGACATGTTTTCTCTTCAATATTTCTTAATTAACATTTTCCCATTCTTTTTCCACACATTTTAACATATTTCAAGCACCAAATAACCAATTCAAACAATTCCTCTTAGAATTCTATTTTTCTATAGTGTATATCTACACCAAATCCACACAAATTCATAGCAAAACTTTAAATTCATCTTATATTAAAATTCCTTACCTCTTAATAATGTTAAAACAAAGAAAGGATTTGATTCCTCTTTGTTCATCAACTTATTCTTACCACCCTACTCCTCTCTTTTCATGTTTAAACACTCATAAAAACCTCACAAAAATCTTTCTATAATCATCATAACTCTCTAATTTATTAATACTATATTCTATTAGTAAGATTTTATTTATTTTTATACTATAAATTTGGGCAAAATAATAAATTTGTGCATAATTCTAGTGGAGCGTGAGTTTCTAATAAAATATATGAATTTTAAACTAATATAAATTTATCTATTTATATAATTATCATCACTATTATAAACAAGAAGATTTAGATAACTGAATTATCAAATTTTATTGTATTAGAATTAGTTAATTTTATAATCTAATTGAAATTAAACACATAGAGGATCATAATGCACTTTGCTGCTGCAGGAGAGAGAAAAGAGGAAAAGAAGAAAAACCAACCACTAGCGACACTCCGATCTCGCCCAATGACACTCGCATAACCATGAGAAAGAGGACACAATTGTGCACCAGGAGACATGATGACCTGACATTTTAAACCACCTAAGGACATCGCGCACACCACCCGAAAGGCACGTATGCTGAAAATTGACGGCGTGTCTAGAAGACAACTGCAGTAACAACGAAGAAAAATAATTAAAAAACAAAAAAAAATACCTAAACACCCCAGGACTAAGCGATAACCACGAAAAATCAGGAGTGAAAGTACCTTCATGCCTAGAGCGCTAGACCTTTGTTTTTGTCATTTTTTAGAATATTTAAGTAGTTTCACTGTGCAAAAAATATATGAAACACCTAAACTACCCTTGCTTTCAATGCCCAACCCATGCCTCACCTGAGGGCAAAGTTGTTATTGCATTGTTCAAGTTTGGGCAAACAACCAAAAAAACCCCATCCAACCTTCATCCTCATGCCAATGCCCAGGGGTAAATAGGTAGTTTTCCTATACAAATAAAAATGAAAAAGACTAGGACACCTCCAAACAATCTGTAAATGCCACACAGGTCCCCTAAAATGTCAAAAATACCCTGAAATCAAGGGTTAAAATTTGAGGATCGAGGGGCAAAAAAGTAATTTTACTGTTTAAATCCACAATGATTAGTGTCTCGGAACATAGTGAAACATCAACGTGTTTTATATTATTTGTAATAATTTAAAATGCATGAAGCAATGAATCCATATTTAATGTACTTATGTATGAACAATATGAAAAAAATATGGTGTGCATGACGTCAAATGATGAATCTGTCTCTTAGAATCAAAAGGGCTTTGGGGTTAATCATAAAATTATAATTTTTCTAAGGGGTTGCCACTTAGTATCATAATCACAAGAAAATTTAATAGTCTGCGATAGTTTGGGTAAGAGGATTGATTATACAATAAAAAGATGCATCACCTCCAATGCACCCTGTTTATGATAAGCTGCATTATTGATTGATTATTTTTCTAGGTCATGTTTCTATTTGGCTGATATATCTAAGGCTCAAGGCAAGTTCCTCCTTGTGAGAAAGCCTCTACCTTATTGGATTAAATCCTAACCGTTCCAGGGTCTAAATTTAGCATTGCATCTATTTTCTACGTTGTATCTTTAATACTTGATGATATACTTTATAGTTTAATTTTATACCCTCAAATAATAAAATCTATAGGTAATTCCTCATATTTATAGTTCTGTTTTTTCTGTTTTTCACCCGTTTACACACTGCTTCTCTTCTTATTTTTCCCCTTTGGTTTTTTTATAGCACTGTTTCCACAACAAATGGTGCGCCATTGTTGACGACTCTTCTTTAATTGCAAAAAAGGCAGAAACCTGTTGCTCGCTCTTCTTTCAGGTTTTTACTCTTTTCCTCCCTTTAAATTATCTTAAAAACATTCTTCAAACATAACGTGGTTTTTATTGCTTGCTATGCGTTTCTTTTTACTCACGTTGTTAAACATGCATGTTGCATCCTACGATCAGCATGCATCGCTAGGCTACAAGGAGCCATGCTGACCATTTTGTTTAGATGCAACAAATTCAATTGTTGGTTTCGAACATTGATTATCTATTTACGATTCTCTAGCATTTTGCTCGCATCACATGTTATTCCCTACCACATCCATGCAGTTTCCTTTTAAAGAGGGACACTCTTACTGGTTTTGCAGTCAAATATGGTGTCAGGGTAGGTGTTTCTCTCAAGAATTTGAAGTTTTTTCCCTATTTTATTTTGATGATCTATTTGATTGGCTGATGATTTTCTTGATAGTGTCAATGAACCATCTAAAAATTTAAGTTGTTATGTGAGGCCCCAAAATATGATTTATATTATTCTCTAACACATTCTTTCAAGTAAAAATTCTTTGGGCTTGAAACTTGCATAAACTTCCATTATCTTGTGCTTAATTTTTATTAAATAGAATGAGGGTCGTGAGATTTGAACTCTTCACCGCTGGGTTAAGTTGATTTTGATATCATGTTAAGGAACAATCTCACCTAAGAACTTAAACTTTTATGTGTGACTTCAGAATACAATTTATATTATTCTCTAACAGATAATAAGTAATTATTTTATGTTAATAAGAAATAGGGTTTGGTGAAAATTTCTTTAGTATATTTGTTGTAATATATTATGTTGTAGACATCAAAAGGTTTAATAATTTATATCGAGCTTCAAAAACTTTGCTTATACTATTACCAGGAAGACATCCACGTTCTCCTTTGTAGTGTTTTTTTCTCACTGTGGAATATATTAGCTTTTAACTGCATCATCTGCAGATTTTCTTCTCATTATTTTAATTATTTATATAAAATCTCTCCTTCGACACTTCTTCATTTTCTTAATTAGTGCTCTTATTTTTATGCCAACATCCCTAGTGGTGTCAGCAGGAATCGTGTTAGTTGTTGTTCTCTTTCTAATATAGATATAGTGATGTGATCCGAGAACCACATGGTTAATGATTTTTTTCCCATCTGATATACTTTTGAAAAGCTGTTACAATTTTAATTTAAAATATATAATAATTAATATAGCCGTTTGAATTAATTACCATAACCATTATAATTTATCACTATAATCAATTACTATAACTATTTTGTAATTAAATTGTATTAATAAGATATCGTTAATTTGTCACATTTAATTATTTTAAATGTTATATGTAAATGACATTTCTAGAAAGTGTATATATATATATATGGCAGGTGCATTTAAAGAAAAAACAGATTCTAAAGAACAAAAATAGAAGTACTTACCTTGTGGATTAAATACTTCAAATTACCCATTTAAACATAACATTCATAACATTAAAATCAATAACTTACCTTGTGTTGGTTGAATTTCTCCTAAATATCTTATCTTGTGTTGGTTGAATTTCTCAAGCATAATAAGAACATATTTAATTTCTTTTAACTAAACCCATTAAATTCACATGTTAAATAAAACCAATTAAATAAAAAAATCACTCATTAAACTCAATTTCTCATAATAGTATCTCACCTTTAATCTCATAAAAAACACAATCATTCTTAGTAAAAGGAATTTTCACCTTAAAATCATATATAATCAAGAAGAATTAAGAGGAGCTAGTTTTTTTATCCATTATTCTCCCTTCCTCTATTTGTTGTGACTCTCTTTGAAATCCATTTTTTATCACTTCCCCTCGCTTGATGTTTCTCAATTTAGTGTTTAGAAGGTTTATTTCTCATAAAGTGCAAGGTTTTTCTTTAAATTTCTTAATTCTTCCTAAGGTTTTCTAAAATCTCGCAATCTTCTCTTGTTCTTTTTTCCTTCTTGTATGACTGACCATGAACCATATATTTATACATGACAATTTCAAATTTTTTCAATATGTTCCTTTGTAACCTTTCGGGTTTACTAGTTAATATATTGTTTTCTATATAAATCAAGATTATAGTTATGTGAAACTAATAATTCAAGCATAATAAATGGTAAAGGTGTAAAGCACCTAATTGATGCATGTTCTAGAGTAGAAGGTACTTACGGATGTAAGATTCAACTTTTGGATGTAAGATCCAAAAAGGAGTATCTAGAGATAAAATTTAGACCATGTTCTAACCCAAGTTGAATACTGACAGATTTAACCTTCGATCGATGTTTAATGCAGAATTGGACATGTAGAGATTGAAATGAAGTGATTATAATGAAATTATGAATCCAACATCCTGTACATATATGAGAAGAAAAATAAACAAAGAAAGAACATTGAAATCATAGCCTTTAAAGACAAGTCTTGCATTTTGCCAACTTTGACCTTTAACCATCCTAACTTGAATATACTGAGTTATAGAAGTCCATTTGACATAAACTTAATTGTTTTGGATTCTATATTTAAGGAACTATCAACATACCAAATTTCATAAGATAAAATGCTTATACAAGAGATATGAGTTTTCTAAGACATCCCATAAATTTTGCGAACAACCAGGTTTTGTGAAGAAATAAGTCCAACTTACTTCTTAAACATCCAAACCAACATGAAAATTATGTTTTTTCATATGGAAAAGATCTTTATCTGGCAAGACTTACTTCACCAAGTCCAAAGTCAAAACTTAAAGATTCTATGCATGACTAGTTTTCCTTCTTTATAGGAAAATAGTTATTGTACTGCTTAAATATAGATTGTGTACTTTGAAAACAAATTCTATAAATTTATTATTTTAAATTATAAAAATGGATTGGAGGATACCAAATTAGTGCTTTCTATTAAATAAAAAGAAAGAGATGGGAAAAAAAAGTGGCAGCTAGAAAGTGGAAAGAAACCCTCACCCTTTTCTCTTATACCTGAAATTATATTTTCATCCTTTTCTCTTCCTTAGTTTTTGGATAGTTATGCAAGACTAAATTGTTTTTCTTGGTTGAAAGGATATAAAAGCCTTGTAATTTTTAAAACTATGAGATCAATTTAATCTTTCCTTTTAGTTTATATGATAAGTAATAATGTTTTCCTATGTTTATTTTTTATGATTGTTTAGTTTGATTGTTAAAGAGGACTCTATATTATTATTATAACTGATGTTTATTGTTACTCTTAGGGAAAACATTCAATTAAATCAAGCATAAACTGTGTACATTTATGTTGTCTAAATTTATCAACCCATCAAATTCTTAAGGCTTCCATTGAATTAAATTATTAGTGCAAACACTATGATTGATTAATGATTAGGCTTAGTTACATTGTAGATTGATTAATTCACTAATACTAAGAAAAGATAAATATTCAAAATATAAACTGTCGTATTGAGTCAATGATTAATCAAATATACCCACTCAACACATAGTTCATCAATCTATGTCATTATAGGAATAATTTCACCATATTGAATTTAAAAAATTTCAATGATTCTATATCATTATAAATTTAACATATTAAAACTTGACAAGCTTGTGACCATGACCATGAGCCAAAAACAAACTCTATAAAAAACAAATCCTAAAACATAACATAATAAAATTCTAAATCAACAAAATATTAAGGGATGAAATAAAAGAAATGCAATAAAATAAGACCCATAACAAAAGAAAAGGTAATAAAAAGAATGAGGACCAAATTGAATATTAAGTGAAATCAAATAATAAGAGATGAAATTGAAGAAAAAATAACTAAAACATAAAATAAATAGAAATCAAAAGAATAAGGATTATATTAGATACAAGAAAATAATTAAAGGAAGCCTTTATATTTTGGTAAGGAAAAAAAAAAGAGAGAAAAAGTCCACTAGAGGCAAGCTACTACTCCTTAGTATACACGGGTGACAATGACAGAAGAAAAAAGTCTATTGCTAGCAACACTTGAATGACATGGGCGATCCCCCCTTGCTAATATGTTCATTACACAAGCCAACATATTTTTTAACAATATTACTGATAGTTGAAAGGCTAAACCATCCCAAAACCAGCTTGTTAACGAGTAAAAACCTAGTTTGAAATTATAATAAAGCCACTGGATGCAAGCTTGACAAAACTTTCTTTTAGGGGTAGTTTTGTCTTTAAATTGTTCTTGTAAACTATGAAAAGACCGAGTAGCCCTTTATCAGCATTATAACAACGTGGCTTATAAGGGTAATGAAGTCTTTAACACTATGTATTTTTAAAATAAAAAAAACAGATTGTCCCCTATCAATTTTATAATGCCTAGTCAATACTATGAAAATGACCAAAACTACTCCAACACAAAGCTTGTTAGTTTTTTTTTTTTTTTTGTTAAAAAGATAAAATAATAAGTATACTATTCCATCAAAATTGTGTAATGTGTCTAGATGCACTGTGAATTCACCAAACCAATCATTTTTTTCCCGAATTACTTGTCATTCTATCCATACTTAACGCCCTGCTTACTTAATTTGGGAGGAAAACGGCTGAGACTTAGTAAGTCTAATTAAATAGCCCAACATATTTTACCATGTTTGAACCTTGATGTGAATTGAGCCATATTCTAATACACGGAAGAAAACTAAAACCCACAATTTACTTTGTGGAAAATGTTTGCCATAAAGAACCAATTGGAAATGGGAAGCTCAGGAAATCAACCAATTGGAAATGGTTTAAACAGAGAGCCAATCACAACATAGTCAACTGGGAGTAGTCAGCACAGAAGGGCAAATAGAAAGGGTTAGTAAAGTAGGAGATGAAGAGAATGCTAGCTGTGGGAGAAGGGGATTCTGGTTTGCTGCAAGCTTAGGTACAGCCTTTGACTCTGCTCTTAATGTGGTTGCAACTTCTCTGGACTCAAAAGATATAATTGTTAATTAGGTGCACCAAGATATCTTCTTGCAGTTTTCCAAGTTGATTAAATTATATTTCTGTGCCTAGTTGACTTGATTTTAAATCTTTTATATATTGCTTTGAAATCGTTGGACACGCGTTCTGATTTTATATATTCCAAGTTCTGTTCATGCAAATGAAAGAGTCTCTGGTGGCCAAGCATTCAAGAGCTCCAGAAATCTTGAAAAAGTTGGAGGACCTTGGATCATATGCAAGAATATATGATTATTAGAGTGATGTAGATAGTATTTTGATTTGAGTTATGATAAAATGAATATATGATGGTGTGGTGCTAGCTTGACAAATTATTCCATGAAGGTATTAAATGAATTTTTTTTAGTTTAAAAAGATCTGTATGTAAATATGATTAATCATTGTTGTGTGAATAAGATGATTGGAATATTGAGATTGATTTAAAAATGATCGGAACGACTTTGAAAACAAAAGGATAATGTGAAATAAAAAGGGGAATTCTGAAAAGAGACTATATTTCTTTTTATGTTTTGGCTAACCTTAAGGGAAAGAAAAAAAACTAAAATGAGCGAGTTATATTGATTTTGAAAATTATGAAAGTGTTTTAATTGGGTTGGGATAAGTGGTGGGATTTTCCAAAAAAAAACAAATTTGAGTATAATAGATTTGGTCGTGTATTGACATGGGAGCATTCGATAGATAAATCATAAAGCGAAGTAGGTGTCGGAACATCACACACAACAGATAGGTGTCTAATACCTTTTTTTTCCTGTAAATTTTGCATCCATAGAATTGTTAATATGTTTTGTTATGTTCCTGTGTTTGTTTGGAAACTTGCTAACCTAAATAAAAGAAAAAAGATAGAAAAGAAAAGGTAATAGATGGAGTAACCTGCTTAATGGAGGCTAAGAATATCCATTGGATCTTAACATCCATACTTTTGAATGATATATTTCAATACCTCAAAGGACTTAGACTACCATTTCAGGGTTTAGAAAGCTAATGATATCAATAAGATATGTTGATATTAGCATATATTTGGATTTGATTAGTTAATCCTAGTAAGGGAGACTAATGATACTAATGAGATTTATTAGCGTTGACATGATCT
Organism: Salix caprea; assembly: GCA_964035475.1. Lineage (NCBI taxonomy): Eukaryota > Viridiplantae > Streptophyta > Magnoliopsida > Malpighiales > Salicaceae > Salix > Salix caprea. The sequence goes on from OZ037743.1 coordinate 2,536,558, forward strand.
TTCTACAAAAATAAAATAAAAAGAAAATGATGAGTTTTGTTAGTTTTCTTGAAAAATGGCAAAAGCAAATGATGTCATGGTGGATACCTTGATATCGACATAACCCTTAAATTTTTGATTAATTATTAAGGGAAAATGTTAGTTAATAATACTAGTGAGGTGGTGTCGACATTCTCTTGATTAACCATTCTATAAGGCATGATGAATGATATCCATTTGAAATTGATATCAATATATTCTTTAATGTTTTTATTAGCTATCAAAGGGAAATAATAAGTAGTGATACTAGTAACTTGGTGTTGACATTTTTATGATTAACTATTTTGCAATAAATAGTTAATGACATCAATTTAGGAATTGATTCAACATCAAAGGAAATTTCCAAGGCATGGAAGATTAATAGATTGAGGATGATAATCTAAAAGGTTATTTAGAAAAAAAAAAGTGAATGATAAGAAATGTTTTGCTTGCATTTTTAGTGCTAGTTTTTAGCATATTAATTATCATTAGTTAATTAAAAGAGCTATACTTCAATCTTATATTTTTTCCACGACCATCATAGTACTTATATATTTTTTATTATTATTATTATTATTATTATATATGAGATATAATATGCATGTTTTGGGGATTGTAATGTAATTCACTTAGACATCTAATGTCGATGTTAAAATTTTAATTAATGATGTATGAATTTAAATATTTCTCTTTATACTTGTGATTCCTATAACTTATGTATAAATGAGTTGGTTTCTTCTTTTGATTATATATACTCAATTATCATTGTGCATTAACTTATGGATTGATATGAGATGACATGTATGAATGTTTTGACTTGAGCCCCAAAATAATTGGATCACAAATCAGGAAAGTAAATAGAAGTGAAAACATGTCTTAGTCTATACCTTGGGATTTTTTCGTGTAAAAGAGATTCTGCTAAAATTTTGATAGAAATTATTTTTTCTCTCATGATTTTATAAAATAAATAAATATTTTTATGGTAAATAGGAATATTAAAAAAAAACCCACTAAATTCAACTCAGTTTCTAAACCATAGAAATTACGTAGAATCATCATTAGTTGAAAAAAACATAATTGTTTTGTTTTATAGCCCGAATCTGAAAAGAAGTAACCCTCAGCTGCCATGACGTTGCCACGTCACATTGACACAAAAAATAATCTAACATGTATCACTCTACCATGTCAACATCACACTGCCATGTTAGCGCCATGTCAATAACAACAACCTCCAACATCTTCACATCAAGCAATTTAATAAGTAAATCACTTTACCTTTTCATACGTTAAATTTTACTTATTAATTTAATAAATCTTTTTTATTAATTGTAAAGCTTATCCAAACTAGTGAAAAGTTATGATTTTTATTTGATTAATTATTTAAACTAAAGGTCTAGCATGTCATACTTGAAATTCTTCTAGTGTTTTATGTTAGTGATTAATCTCTACATAAAAAAATAAAATTAGCTTTATTTTTTGTATTGTAATTTCATTTGCAAGAATAGTAAGTGATCTCAATTCCATTTTTAAGTTAGTGTTGCATACATTTGTGTCATGAACATCTAGTTTCCAAGCTTATAGATCTAACTTTTAGTAATACTCGCTGCAAACTCAGATTACCAACATGTTTTAAAAAATTGAACCCTAAGAGAGTTCTCAAACAAAGCACCCAAAGACCAATAAATATCACATGAATAATCATTGTCAACAAGTTCCCCATGAGCCCCACCAGTATGACTATTACTTGGATTACTTTAAATAAGATGACCTTGATGAGCAAGTCATAAGCTGTAATAAAATAGAAACACTCAATTTTGATAGTCATCATAACCTTTGGATATTTGATATGCAAATTTGTGACATGAGTTAATTTTTTGAGGGACACAACTTGTCTAATAATAAAAAAAGTTAGATTTGCTAAGATAATGTTCATTGGTGAAACTTAACTTTATTGAATTGATGTTGAGGATTATTTAGAGGATAGGTAAACCTTCTATAATTGATTGAACCAAAATAAAATAAAACTACAGGAGAAACACTTACCCTTTTCTTGTAAGAATAAACTCTTATACCAATAAAACAATCTAAGACAAGGGAACAAGTCTATCAATAAGTATATAAGACAACTTAACGATTACATGATAAGAGGTGCTATAAGAGAAAATGAAGCTATGCTTTTGCATAGATTTTATAAATGTTTGAATGATGATTTTAAAAAAGAGATTAGACTCATATGTTTTCACTCTTGAACATGTCAATATTATATTGCAAGATTATGAGTTACCTATAAAGAGTTGATGGATACAACATAAAGACCCTCTTCAAAACCCTTTGTAGGTCTGAATTTAAAATAGCCTAAATTTATAAAAAAAGATAAGTGTCACAGTCCTGTCCTAGGCATGAGGGCGCACCAACAAGAACACTGCTGAGATACTGGCAGCATGCATGGGCAGAGGCAACATGCATAGGTAGAGGCAGATTCGGCAGCAGTGCGTAACGGGTGCGTGCAAACATCGACAACATGTTCGGCACAACTTCAGATTTGGAGTAAAGAGGGATCACTGACAGCCTTTTCTACCTGCAAATACATGCAGCAACCTGACAGGAAGAAATTTCTTGGCAGAAATTTGCTGAGTGTTAATTAGGCCGGCACATAGTTTTCGAAGTTTTAACAAGAGTACGATACTTGTTACTGGAAATTGGGCTTAACTGCTGAAACAGTTTTGGATATCTAGACCCATAATCGCTTCCTTGTAATAGGATGTAGGAAATTTTCTACAATAAAGGAATCAACAGGCAACAATTCTCAAAAATAAAGTAATATCAAAATCATCCAGGCAAATTAGCAGCAACATTATATGAAATTTAATTGGCTTCTCCTTCCACACACACACGCAATCATATCATATTCCAACGAATGGTTTGCTCATGATACAGTATGGAATAGTTGATTTTTTTTTGGCTCCACCATTATATACTGCGGCATTTGTTTTTCGTCTTTGACACGTTTTAAGACTTGATAGGCTAATCGCGTTCAATGAATCAAAGCAACCATCGAATGAATCCAAGCCAAGTTTCTTTGAGTCAAGAGTGATGGAGGTCAAGTGATTAGAGGAACGTGTTAGGCCAATTTAGTGAGTTAACAGGGAAGTCAAATTAAGTTTGTCTGGTCTATGTTTAGCTTGTAGATTTTCTAGCTTTATCTTTGTTACTTTTCTTTTTTCTTTTCAGCCGTGCTCTTAATGGCTAAATTACTTGTTAAATAAAATTCTCATAGTTTGTAAGAAAAAAGGAATTGATATATTATATTGAATAGAAACTAACAACTCCTGTTATGTGTGAGTGAGCGAGTTTGTATGTATAGAACTTAATTTTACTAGCTTAGATTGAACATTTAAACCATGATGATGTTGTTTGAATCTTGGGAGGCATAAATTTCTCTCGAGAGTTCAAAGATTTATTAGACTGATCAAGAGACGTTTAGGCTTTATACTAAGATTACTTAAAGATCAAATGTTTATTTTGGCTTTGAATAGTTTCCTCAAGGATGGATTGTCATAAATTACAAGTCATTCAAGTATATAACCTCTAATGATAGCTTATACGAACCACCGATAAGAAATATCCTAAATCCTTTCACAAAAGAAAGATTATTATTGTGATGTTTTGAAATTAAAAAAAAAAGAATAAATATAAAAACGAAACAAATCCCTTGAAGGGTAGAAAAGAGGAATGAACGAATAAGGGGTATTATGGTAATTGAAAAAAAGAACTTGATAAATATAAAATGAAGATAAAAAGAAGAAGAGAGTTGATTTTAAAGAGAGAATAGGGAGGACAAAATAAAAGGAGAAGAGAAATAAGAGGAAAGGGAAGAGAACTTAGGAACCCAAGTTGTTAAGGTAAAGTTTATACTTTAATGTGTATAATTATGATTATTAGCTTTGATTTTGGGTTTTTTTATTGAGGTTTAGGGTTTGAATTTGTATTTTTAGGGATTAACTGATGAATTAGTTGAGTATACTGTGATGGGTTGATTTTTTTTATAGGCTGATTATGTTAAGGTTTTTAGATTTATGTGTTGAAATTTTGATTTGACATTGTTTAGAGAATGATGATCATTGTCGTGACGATGATTTTTTACACGCTTCGCGCCCCGCCATCCCCCAAATTTAGGGGAGACAACGGCATGCGGTGAAAATGGGGATGCTTTATAGCCGTAAGAATTACGACTATAAATATCAGGAGTCGCCACCTAATATTAAGGTCACTAGAAACCTAATGGTCTGCGAGAGTCTTGGGTAAGGGGACTTGTTATGCAAGGGGAAGACGCATCACCTCTAGTGCACCCTACTTAAGGTAAGCTGCATTGTTGCTTGTTTGTTCTTCTAAGTTAAACGTTTTACACTGCATTTCAAAAAAAAAATTATCTGCGGGTGTACTTTACAAAATAATTTTACACCGCAGTTACAAATATTTTTTTATCTATGGATGTACTTTACAATGTAAATTTACACCCTAATAGATAAAACAAAAATAGTTATAATTATTTTTGATATTTTAGCCAAATTCCAACGGATAATCGTAAACCAGTGGTAATATCCAATTTTCGTTTTAAAACATGAGATAGATGCAACATAATTTTTTACGGAAAATAATGATGGGAAAAAAACCTTGGAATTTAGCCGTATGCATGAAAACAAAACATATATATATATATATATATATATATATATATATATATATATATATATATATATATATATATATATATATTTTGTAGTAATAAAAATATTTTTTATGTCAATTTGTATTTTTCATTATTTTCATTTTTATTTTTTTGGGAGGCTGGGCTGTTAGCTTGCTTTGCGTGGGCTGGAAGCCCAACTTTTTATGGATTGGGCTTCCAGTCCTTGTGGGCTGGAAGCCCAACATGCCTAGATCTTGGGTCGGGCACAAAACCCGACCCATCTCAGCCCAACCTGCATGAACAATGGGACGTAAATCACGTCCCACTGCATGCGATGTTAAGGAAGATGATGAATAATGCCAAATTTTTGAGTGAGATGAAAGGTGTACCTGATGATACCGTTGGGTAGAGGAGATCAAGGTGAGTATCCCAGTGGCGGTGGCGTTGTCAACGGTGGCTTGTGGTGGCCGGAGGAAGTCTCCAAAGGTGACGGGGCTTACGTTGCAGCTGCTGTAACCGCCTTTGTTGACTCGCCGGAGAGTATACTTAAGTTGATGGTGTGTAGGGGAAACTCACGGTGGTGATAAGGGTGGTTGAATTGCCTTTAACGGTGGAGAGAGAGAGCTCAACGGGGTTGTTTTAAAGAGAGAGACGGGCTATGAAACTAAGGAGAGAGAGAGAGCTGGTGCCGAGGAAGATGAAGATGATGGTGTTATTTCGTGTGATTTCTCTTTGTTTTTATTTCCTAAAATTCTCCTTGAACCTCCAGCACTTCCCCCCATTTTTCTCTAGTTTCTCCCCTGTTTTTTTCTAGTTTCTCCTCTGTTTTTCCTCCTGTTTCCTTCTTGTCTTTTCTCTGTTTCCCCCTTTTCCCCCGTTTCCCAGTGTTCTGCAAATTTTCTCCCCTCCTCTACATATACATGCAGGCTATTTATAGCAGGAGATGACAACCCTTCGACTGCCCATTACTTGCAGCGATGGGTTGCCTGCCTGCACTCGCTGGTGGCGTGGCTGCACTGTTCAAGTGACTAAACAGTGCAATCACGCTTATGATGATTGTGGGGAGGGTGAAAAAAATTCAATTTGGTCCCTCAACTTTTAATTGGTTCAATCGCACCCCCAAATGGTTTTAAACTTTTAATTTTATGCAATTGTATCCCCGTCAAAATTTCAACAGCAACCTTAGATTTGCACCTTTTTATTTTGGTCATTCGTTTCCAATTTATGCGATTCGACCCTTAATTGACCATTAAATCCTTGATATCTTCAATTTGGCCTCTAACTTCGCGCAATTGGAATGGAAAAACTCAATTCGGTCTCCGAAAACTCCATGATTTACAATTGAACCCAAATTACACTCAAGAACTGGATTTTTCATCTATTAAGCACTTAATAAAATTAATTTGACCAACTTAAAGTATAATTAAGTCTGTAAAACCTCTGGGCGAAAAATTATAAATTGATTAGTTTTATGTAAATGTCTGTTACTGTTTCCAGACCTATTATTGTTGTGATCTGTTACTGTTTGGAACTGTTACTGTTTCCGGACCTGTTAATGTTGTGATCTGTTACTGTTTGGAACTGTTACTGTTTTCGGACCTGTTAATGTTGTGATCTGTTACTGTTTGGAACTGTTACTGTTTCCGGACCTGTTAATGTTGTGATCTGTTACTGTTTGGAACTGTTACTGTTTCCGGACCTGTTATTGTTGTGATCTGTTACTGTTTGGAACTGTTACTGTTTCTGGACTTGTTACTGTTAGTGTTAAGACCTATTACTATTTCGGAACATGTACTGTATTGAGACATGTTATTGTTTAGGGTCATGTTACAACTCTAGTGATAAAAATAAATAAATAAATACATAAAATCATTAAGGGTATAATAGAAATTGGCCATTTAAAACACACATATAAGCTCTCCTTCTCTTCTAATCACTGCCGAATGGGCAGAAACAAAAGAAAAGAGTGGAGAGAAACAGGGCAAACATGAGAGAAAGAGAGAAAGAGAGAAAAGTTAGGGAAAAACACAAGAAATTGAGAAAATACCTTTATAAGCTTGCAAATTCAACCTATAAAGCACTAAAGCAAGTGAAGGAAGGAGGATTTGAGAAGGGAAATTCAGCTAACCTTGGAAGAGAAGAGAAATTGGAAGAAAAGCAATAGGTAAGCATGAGAAGTTTAGATTTCATGTTTGATTTAGATGTGTTCTTAAGCTTATTTGATTAAGTTGGGAAGTAATTTCATGGAGTTTTACCTTAGTTTCCCTTAAATCCTAGATTTTTGAACTTAGGGTTCTTATGTGAATTTGGGGGAAATAGGAGGGGAAGGAAAAATGATGAAATTGAAGTGGAATAGAATGAAAATAAGTTGAAATAACAAGTAAATGAAGAAATTATTTGATGGAGGAATTATGAACATAGAGTAAGCAAAGAAGTAACTTGAGTTAAATATGAGGTTGTATGTAAAATAATGATGTTATATTTGAGAATGAATTTTATTAGAACAAATTACAAATAAAAATATTACGTGCTTTGTGTTTCGGCACGTAAGAAAAATATTGATGGACTAATGATATAATGACACTTGATTGATTCAGGAGTTGTGTCTGGAGCAGGTTATCAGACAGGAGGAGCTGGGTCATCCCGAGCAGAAGGTAGGTGATTCGTCACCTTATTTTATAATTTTTTTGTTTCCCTAATAATCTGTATTGCTCATTAAATTGATATTAAACGAATGGAGCAAATGAATAAATTGAGTTATGATTATGTGGATTTCCGGTAAATTTTGTGAAATTACCGGTTTTGTTGGTTAACAAAGAGGTTAACCGGATATGGGGTAATTCAAACGGAATTACCGGATTGATTGGCTAATAAAAAGGATTAGCCGGATGCTGGGTAATTCAAATGGAATTGCCGGATTGATTGGTTAACAAAGTGGTTAACCGGATATGGGGTAATTCAAATGGAATTACCGGATTGATTGGCTAATAAAAGAGGTTAGCCGGATGTTGGGTAATTCAAATGGAATTACCAGATTGATTGGCTAACAAAAGAGGTTAGCCGGATGATGGGTAATTCGAATGGAAGTACTGGATCTATTGGTGACTGAGGAAGGAAACCAAATTTCTGAGTAATTATATGAAAGTACTAGATTTATTTGGTAATTAAGATGAGTTAGCTGGATTTGTAAATTTTGAAAAGATTGCGTAAATTAAGGGATTAAGTTAGATTGAAGTAAATTATTAAATTTCAAAGGTTAAGAGTAATTAATTAATATTAGAATAATATAGTGAATAAGTGACTTAATATTGTTATTGTTGAAACAGGTACATCGCGAGGTGATGCAGATCGTTAGATATAGGAATACTCCTGTTTTTGAATTACTATTTTGGAATGTAATATTCATGTCGTTACTTTGAGTGTAAATCCTTTTGTGTTGTAAAAATTAAGTAGAAGGTGTAACATGTAGTGGATGTATTATATATATGTATAGTTGTTAGTATGACCAAATCATTTTCAAAATGATAAGATAAGATTTATTATAAATATATTATGACTCTTAATCTTAATGTTGTATTTATGTGGTTTAAAGGCTTATATGTAGTTAGTTAGCATTTATTACGTATAATGATGAATTTGTTTATCTTTTGAGTTGTTTTGGTAGTACATTTATGTTAATTTACTAATTGATATTGTGAGACTTGCATATATTGATATGTATGAATATTGAGTTATTGTTTGATGAATGGAATGTGATCCAGGATGATTGGATCAAGATGGAAGTTGTAATGACATATAATAGAAGTGTTGTCAATAACTTGGTATCAACAAAAATAGAGGAAACTCTGCCGAAATTTCAAAAAAAAAATCCCATAATTTAGACATATTACCCAACACTTGACATTGGTAAAGAAATGTTGGGAGAATTCATGATATTATAATTTGAGGGTGTTACAAAGTCCTTGCACTTAATTAAATCCTTCAATTGGACTCTAAATTAATTTCCAAACATAATTATACTTTTAAATTGGCCGACGATTAAATCAATTTGGCCCATAAAAATATAATTATGTGTCTCGACTTAATTTTTACATAGATTTATCCAATGATAAATTATTTTTGCCTTAAATCTGTATTTTCCATTATTTTTGAGGACAAAAGAGATACGATCGAACTTGCGAAAACAACCAAAATTTTCACATTGATTTTTCTACCAACACCGACCCCTTTTATTTTATTTTTGTTATTTTTGGGTGGATTATGGGGAGTAGCCCAGAAATTGGGTTATGACAATCATAAATATAAAATTATTGACCAAATGGTCGTCTGATTATTGTTGAATTAGTAAACTAGTTGACTATTAGATTTTTGTTGACTGGTTGGGTTGAATTGATAGATTGTTTGACTTAATCATAAGGGAAGAATAATTCTTCTAGGTTCAGTCAGTTTAAGTTATGTTTGGGATTGACCGAGTGGATTGATTTTGGTTTATAATTAAATTTTTATTTTCTGAATATATAGGGTTATAGGTTAGGCTCTGAGTTAAGTGTATTAGATAGATTGTAGATTCTCTTTATTTTTTTTTTTGTATTCAGATACTTCTGACACTTTACTTGTTAGGGAACAATAAGATTTTCTTGGACATCTGCTAATGAGTCCATTTTGCTTGTGAGTTAGATGAGTGAATAAGTTCTCATATGTAAGAGAAATAGTACAAATACTTCAACTATTAATATGAAATTGATCATACTTTTTGGTAATTCTTATATTGTTAGGCTTTTAGAACTTGCTCGTTTGTTGTATTTTGATACTTTTGATTATGTTTAACTAGTGAATTTGTATTAATATGATTAACTTATATTATGAAATTAGTTATGTTATCATGTAAGTTTGGTTTCACATAGGTATAGAACTCTAAAAAGAGACCTTGCATATGTTCTGGTCATGAATTTAGGATTCATGTCATGACAATTATACCTTTGAGTGCTAGTCTTTTGTTTTGTGTTGCAGATGTTTTTATAGCTAATGTAGTTTTTCACTATTCTATTAAAAAATAAGAGGTATAATATTTTATCTATAAGAAAACTTGAAAACCCTAAAAATAACAAAACATCAATTTATTCATTAAATAATATCATATATATTATTTTAGGATAATTTTAGAAACTTATTGAATCATGTCCATACTTTATTTTATTTTTAAGTCTAGAATCGTAATCCCCTATATTAATTACATTCTAGCTCTTAATTTGTAATTTTTTTACAATCAAATTACATTTGATTAATCATTTCATTTTAGTTTATTATCAATAGTTCTTATATGTGTGACCCATTATGTTTCCGATTAAGTTGACCCAAATATAAGTCATAATCTTAAATAAAATAGGATTAAATAAAGTAAACAATTTATTTATTATCAATTCAATATTTAATTGATTTAGATTTGAAGATCCAATACAATGTCTAGAAATGTACAATGTCTAGCAATCTATTATGATCTCCAAATATTAGAAATTTTTATAAATTGTTTAACTTAACCTTTTAATGACTGATTATCAATATAATTATTATTCCTTCATAATTTTTTATTTACTTAAACATCATAGCATAAAGTACTTTTGTTTTGTTAAACTATTTTTATTCTCAATACTATAGTCATCGATTTTGTTAATAAAATTTGAATTCTTTTCAAATCTCATTCTACCTTGGTCAAGGACTTTACAATTAATATTATTTAAGAACATATGAAATATTTTTTTAATTCACCTTGTGATGAATCTTCTATTGATTACGAAAATATTTTTATACAATTTATGTTATATGCGATATCTGTTTATATGCTAGTATTGATTAGGAAAATGTGCAGTCAAATCAAAATATAATGTTATTTATATAAGATAATGTAGTGATCACCTACACAATTTTTGTATTAGGCTTTCCATATTGCAGTCAGGATCAATTCTAATGATCACTTACACAATTTTCGTATTAGACTTCTTATACACATAAGTGATCTCTCCATATGAAATCCTCATATGTCGCAACTTAGTGTATATGTTAACTGACAAACACTTATATATTAGGTTAAGGTATTGTTTATAATTTAACCTATGAGAAAATTGCTTCTATCCAATTTTAATAGTATATTGACCATAAACATTTATAAAAATGTTTTGAAGTAAAAAAAATATTGTAATTATAATAACTTTATAATTCTTTTGGCAAACTATTTTTGTTTCATATACTTTATTTTAGTCTAGAATTATCAATCAAATATTAAAAATAATAAAAACTTTATTAATAATAAATATATTGTACATAAATAAAATTAATAAATAATAAACCAATAATTAATTATAAGAAGTCACTTTTCAGTTGACTAACAAAAAAAATATTAAATAATGACACAACACGAAGGGTTTACTTTTAATATAGTATTAAGAAGTTGAGTTTTTTTTGGGCTCCACTACTCTGTACTATAATAATGCTCTCGTCTTTGACCCGTTCTAAAATTAGAGCTCAAGTAGTTGAGTGGAGTTGATGAGATAATTGCGTTCAAAGCATGATCAAGTGAATCCAAATTTTTTTTTGAGTCAAGAGTGATGGAAGTCAAAGTAATTAGAGGAACGTTTTAGGCTGCATTAGTTGTGTTAAATCACTAATGGACGTGCTTAACCTAATTTTACAAATTGTGGTAAAATACTTAGGAGATTTCCACTTGCTTATCTTCTTGTTGAAGTAAATTGATTTGAAATCAAATTACTTTTTGTTTTTAGTATGGTATCCTATTTATTTCCTAGCTAATTAAATTTTATTAGAGAGTTCAGGTTAATAAACTTATTTCTTCAACTAGTATGTATGTCTAAGGCAACATGCAATAGGCCTCCCCCTCAAAATATTAAAATTGGCTATAATTACTTGATAAAATCATATGCATGAATTGAAAAAAAAAAGGAAAGCAACTTGGTAGGCTTATGAAAATTAAATTTTTATTTTTATTTTTATTAGGAAAGAAACTTCATAGGAAGTAATAGGAAAATCTGAGTTAAGGATGTTTCGTAAGTTATATATAATGAAGTGATGCCATTTTTAGGATAATTTATGTCTTCCACTAAATGATTTTTGAAAGATATTAAATGAAAGAATAAGTTGAAGAATAAATTAGAATATGAGGATGAAATTGATAAAAGTTGAAGTATGAGAACTATATTGGAAATTAATTTTATATAAAGTTGTGGGGTTAATTTGAAATTTATCTCTATAATGATGGAACAAGGCTTGTGATCTGCACAACAGATGCCCGTTTGGGAGTGTGGTTGCGATTACTTTTGAAAATGCTTTTTGTTTAGAAATGTATCAAAATGATGTTTTTTTAATTTTTTTAAAATCATTTTTGACATCAGCACATCAAAATGATATAAAAACAACAAATTTTTTTAATTTAAAGTGAAAAATAAAAATAAAAAATTTTCAAATTTTTTTATATGCGCTTTTCAATCGTAATCCCAAACACTCCCTTAAGTCGTAACATGAATCGATGAATCATGATTATGTTAAAAGGTCATTGACAAAGAATTATATAACTTATTCCTTTAAATTAACTAACCAGCAAATTAACATTTTTTTAATTAACATTGCATCCCAATTCAAGAAAGTTCTTGAACTTTCAATTTACTCAATCAAGAAAAACAATACCCCAAATTTCACAACCTTTTCTTAAATTTTGTACTATATAAAACAGTGGGTGCCACTTGTTAACAGAATGAGACACATCTAACATAGAAGTCCAGAAAATTCATGGGACAAGTAATTTCTCCCAGTCAAGTCTCTATTTCTTATAATTTGAAAGATAGAAGCAGACAAGGAAAATCCCACATGAGATATTTTTCTTCAAATTAATAGTAATTCAACACGGTGTAGGTTCTAATCCAAAAAATAAATTGTTGAATGGTCATTGGAGATATTCCTTACGGTGATCATGAGATTGTGTGCTAATATCCCGGTTTTCTACATCTAGCTAGTGCAGGAATTTTCTTTATAAATCCACTAACCTGCCATCAGTTCATCACCATAGCATACTAGACAATAAATTTTCTCCAAAAATGATAAGTTACTTGCGAATAGCTTGTTGCTTTTCATTCCTACCCTTCTTATCTCCGGTGAACTCTAGTTTCACACCCTTGTCACAGACTTCTTCCCCCCCTTTCTTGGGCCAAAAATGCATTAGCAGTGAAAAAACAACCTTGCTCCAACTCAAAAGGGATTTATCTGCAGCAACACCTGAAACCTCTCACCAGCCTTCCTCAGGTTCTTTGCTTACTTCATGGAAGCCTAACACTGATTGTTGCTCATGGGAAGGTGTCACTTGCCATGAAGTCACGGCACATGTGATTGGCCTCAACCTTAGTGGTCACAACCTTTCTGGTCTTGTTAATTCAATCAATTTTCTTAACCTCCCCTACCTCGAAAGGCTGAATCTTGTCAACTGTAACCTTGGAGAAATCCCGAGTTTCGTGGAGAAACTAGGTGGGCTGGTTGAGCTTGACCTTTCTAACAACAAGATCCATGGCAATGTGCCTAAATGGGTTTGGCTGTTAGAAAGCTTAGTTTCCTTAAACTTGTCTACCAATTTTTTGAAAGGATTTGAAGTACCACCCTCTGCTCCATTTTCAAGTTCTTTGTCCTTTCTTGATCTTAGCTCCAATTTAATAGAAGGATCGATTCCAACTCTACCAATCTCTATCAGCTTCCTCTCACTTGCAAAGAACAAGCTCACTGGAGAGATTCCAGTATCGTTTTGCAGCATGAGCAATCTGACAATCTTGGATACTTGCTATAATTACTTGACAGGCCAAATTCCAAAATGTCTCGAGGTCCTTGGTGATACCCTCATCGTACTGAATCTACGGAAGAATAGATTTTTTGGATTGATGCCCTGGAATTTCACTAAAGATTGCAGCCTCGAGACACTGAACTTGTATGGTAATCAGCTGACAGGGAAAATTCCAGAGTCTCTGACGCATTGTAAGCGCCTTCAAGTTTTAGACCTTGGAGATAACCAGATTAATGCCACATTTCCTTTCTGGTTAGGGATGCTTCCCAATTTGCATGTTCTTATCCTACACTCAAATAGTTTGCATGGTCCCATTGGTGAGCCGTTAACATCAAATGACTTCCCAATGCTTCAAATCTTGGATCTATCCTCGAATTATTTCACTGGAAATTTGCCATTGGGTTACATTGCAATATGGAAGTCAATGAGGATCAAGTTGAACGGGTCACCAATGTATATGGGATCGTACTATTACAGGGAGTGGATGTCAATAACAAGCAAAGGACAAAGGATGGATAATATATACATCTTAACAATTTTCCATGTCCTAGACCTGTCAAACAATCGTTTTGAAGGAGAGATTCCTGAAGTGATTGGTGATCTCAAGTTGCTTGAGGTACTCAATCTGTCTAGAAATAATCTGATAGGTGAGATCCCAGCATCTCTATCAAAGTTGACATCGCTTGAATCCTTGGACCTCTCAAAAAACAAGCTCATAGGTGAGATCCCAATGGAACTATTAAGCTTAACATTCCTATCGGTTCTCAATCTTTCGTATAATAGGTTAGTGGGGAAGATTCCAATAGGGAATCAATTTTCTACATTCGCTAATGATTCCTATGAGGGGAACTTAGGGTTGTGCGGGTTCCCATTGTCAAACAAATGTGATGAAGTTGAAGATCATCAGCCATCAGCAGCTCAACAAGAAAGCATCCTTTCGGATCTAGGTAGTCCATTTAGTTGGAAATTTGCTTTGGTTGGATATGGATGCGGGGTGCCTATGGGAGTTGTGATTGGTTACATCTTGTTTTGGAGGACCAAGAGATGCACTGAGTGGATTGAACAATCATTCAAGGCAAAAATACAGCAGAAAAATGAACAGAATCGAAGAAGAAGAAGATGATGATGATGAATGTTGTAATAATGGAACAAATGGTAGAAATATGTATAATATGCTCTCTCTCTTCTTCTTTTTTGATAGCATAATTATTGAAGTTCAATATCAACTAGGACTTAGGTAAATAGGATTTAGAGTTTGTACGAGTATATTTGTCACTCTACAAAAAATATTTAAATATTATTTTAAGCAAACATCAAATTATTTCTGAAAAAAATTAAGAGTTTGTAAAACGTCTGGCCGGTGTTGGTTGAGAAAATAATTACGGGTGGGAGAAAATAATAACGGGTTTGTGGTAAAACTGTGTTCTGTCTTCTCTATTATTTCTCTTGTTTCCTTCTTTCTTTCTCTTTTATTCTTTCTCTTTTTTGTTCTTCTTTTGTTCTGTTCTCCTCCTTTCTGTTCTTTCCTTGTTTTTCTTTTTGTTCCTCTGTTCTGTCTTCTTCTCTGTGTTTCTCTTCCCACCATATATAGAGTCTACAAGCGCGTGTTACAGGACAAGGGGAGTTGTTGTGCATGAAATGGTGTGTTGAAAGTAAGGTGATTGTGTGTTGCACGGTGATGGTGCAATTGTAGGGTATGGTTACGGGTAAGGCAATTTTTCGACAGAGTAGGTTTTAAAAAATAAAATAAAATAAAGATGATGTTGAAAACATAAAAAATGATGCAAAAATATTAAAAATTAGAGAGTCAACAATCGAGTTATGACAATAAGGTGTTTTTCGGCTAGAAAATCAGGAAGAAAGTTGTTTTTTCTTCAATTTAGCTTCTGATTTCTACCCCCTCGGGCCATAGATTGTCTCTATTTATAGTTGGAGGAAGAGGGTAATCTATTGTATATTGGAGTAAAATTTCAGCAGTTGGTTCAAAGCAGAACCATCCCAACCGTTGACTCAAAGTAGGTGTCATGAACTGTCAAATTTGACAGGTACAGTAGACTGCCTGAGTTGTTACTTTTAGGGTTAAACCAACACTTATGTGGTGTCAATTAACCAGAACTGACCCTACGCTGGTATAGTCAAGAATCAGGGGATCATTTTCACTCAAGTTTTGTGAAATTTGATGAAGGATAAAGGCATTAAATGCGTGTGCAAAGTTGGTACCACAGCAAAATTTATCGGCCAAAAATTGGGAAAATGAATAGTGACCAAACGACGCGTTGTCTGACCTCTGTTTTGTTCCAAAATTCAATTTGGTTCTTTATCTTATAATGACTATGATTTTATTGCAACTTTCCCCCAATTTCAACCAATTGCTTAGTAAAAACTTAAATTTCATCTCTGAAATTTCAATCTTCTCAATTTAACCCGAATTAGGCTCGCAAACTTAATTTTCCATGAATTAAGCCCTTAATAAAATTAATTTGACCCATTTAAAGTATAATTAAGTGATTGCACTTAATTAAATCCTTCAATTGGATACTGAATTAATTCCTAAACATAATTAAACTGTAATTTGGCCCATGATTAAAACAAATTGGCATATTAAAAATTTAATTATATATTTTGACTCAATGTTTATGCAGATTTATCTAATAATCATTTATTTTAGACATGAATCTGTATTTTCCTTTATATTTGGGCACAATATAGGTACGACCTGGCTTTTGAATTCATTCAAAATCCCCAACTTAATTTTTCCACCACGTCAGCTTTTTTATTTTTATTTTTATTCCAAGTAAATTTTGAGAATAACCCAGAAATGAGTTATTACAGTGAGTATTTTTAAATGGTAAAGGTATATTAATTTTTGATGAAGGTGCCATAGTAGGTGATGTGAAAATAGGCAAATGTCCAAGATGGATGAATGGGGTGAGGTATGGAATTACTTTGACATTTATCTCCTAAATGGAATTTTTCTTTCAAATTCATCCTATATATAGTAGTGAATCATACTATCAGATTCTCGATCCTTGCCAATTTCAAGTCTCACTTAACTCTTTCTACAACAACCATTATCTCTGTAAATAGACTAATGAGTTACTAACTAGATAACTAGATCATTTAAATTAGGCGTCTTCCTTGCTGTTTCCTTCTCCTGAAGTCAATGGGGATTAATGTAAAAGGAATCTGAAGAGGCGACTCTACAAAAATAGAGTCATCGATCCCTGATATTTCTTTCATACTGCATTGATGTGTTCATATACAAGCAAAGTCGAACCCATATACTGTTAAAACCATTCTATGCCATGGAAATCTCATAACTTTGATGTTACACAGCTGTGAATGTCGGCATTTTTTTTTATGCGAGGAAACCATCGCCCGGAAAGCACATTTGTGGGCTCAAGTAAGCGAGTAAAACCCCAGTTATTCCAGGTCCTTACAAGGAATGCACGTCCTGACTCGAACTCGAGACTTGCTTTGTAGATCGCAAGTCCTCTGCCACACGTCTCCCGGGGAGTCTGCATGTCATCATATAGGAAAGCATTATGACCTTCTTCAAGGTAACAGTTTTGATTGTGCATTTGCGACGGAATTATATAAATTTATGGCGACATGATCTCCCTTTGGCATCCAAGGTCTAGTAGTAAAACAACACCAATGCTGGACAAGTATGAGTTGTTAATTAGATGAAAACAACAACCTTGTTCCAAGACAAGAACATCATCAACAACGATTGCACTCCACCCTGATAACCTGAACACAGCAACGACATCAGCTCAAAAGCCAGCAACAATAACATCTCCAGCTCTATTGTCTGGGCTGCATCCAGCCTAACTTCTTTCTAAATATGAAAAGAGATCTTTAGGTCTTTAGTTGGCCAACTCAATCAAACTAGGCTGGACTTGACCTAATTTAGCCTATCTACCTTAACTCTTGGGGTAAGGGTGTGTTTGGAAAACACTTTTTCTTCATTTCTTTTAGTTTTTAACTTGTCATTATTTTAGTATCTAGCCAAACAGAAACTTATAAAATTTCAAAAAAAGTTAGGGACCATTTTGAATTTATTTATGGGTCCCTCACTTGTTTTTTCTTAACAATTTTGAATGGTATTTGTCTATAAACTTATACTGAAATACCCGGTTTTCTTTTAAATCTAGAACAAAATCCAAAACTCTCTCATTTCAAATAACACAAAATATGTTTTTGTCTTCATGCATATGGCCAAGTCTCTCAAAAATATATTATATTTGGATATTTTGTTCTATAAAAATAGTTTTTTTTTACCTCCGTGCATTTTTTGGATCTAATAACTAGTTTATTAAATTTATGAGAATATGACCTCTATTTCAAAAACACACAAAAAAATATTTTTGTTTGTTTCAATAACTAGGGTAATGACCTATATTCTTTAAAGGCTAAATTTGATTGTCTCTTTTAAGCCATGCTCAAATTGTAATAAGAAGGCGTTGACCATATTTCAAAGCCAAACAACCTTTAATATCAATCATTTTAATGAAAATAACAAATTAGAAAGCCTGAACTGCTCTTAACATTTTCTTCTGAGATGGTATTTGTCGCGACGGTGATTTTTTTACGCGCTTCGCGCCCCACCATCCCCCGTGATTTAGGGGAGACAATGGCGCGCAGTGAAATGGGGGGTTGTTTTATAGTCGTAAAAATTACGACTATAATTATTCCGAGCCACCACCTAATATTAAGGTTATTAGGAAACTTATTGGTCTGCGAGAGTCTAGGTAAGGGGACTTGTTGTGCAAGGAGAAGACGCATCACCCCTAGTGCACCCTACCTAAGGTAAGCTGCATTGTTGTTTGATTGTTTTTTTCTAAGTTTATTTTTTTTACACTGCATTTAAAAAAAAAACATTTTTTTTTGTGTCTCCGGGTGTACTTTACAATGTAATTTTACACCGCAGTTAAAAACCTTTTTTTTCTTATATACGGATGTACTTTACAATGTAATTTTACACCGTAGTTAAAATCTTTTTATATATCTACGGATGTATTATAAAAATTAATTTTACATCGTAGTAAAAATCTTTTTTATCTGCGGGTGTACTTTACAATGTAATTTTTGTAAAACCTCCAGGCGAAAAATCATAAATTGACTAGTTTTATGTAAAACAAAAAAATTCGTAACTCTTGATTGGGTTATCAAAACATTCTGAAATTTTGTTTGAAGCCTTATAATATGATACCTTAGCTTGGGTTAAAATTTCAGAACTTTTAGAGAAATTCGAAAATTTGACGAAAAATCACAATTCGACTAGTTTTACGTTATTGGATGTAATTTTCAATCCAACCATCGGATTGAGCTGAAATTTTCTGAGGAACCTTAAAATATATTGAATAAAATCTGGTTAAAATTTTAATATGAATGGAGATCGGTAGTGCTAGCAAAAAAAAATATTCATTAAGGGTATAATAGAAATTGGCCATTGAAAACAAAACATATAAGCTCTCCTTCTCTTCTAATAACTGCGGAATGGGCAGAAACAAAAAAAAAAGTGAAGAGAAACAGAGCATAACATGAGAGAAAGAGAGAAAAGTAAGGAAAAACACAAGAAATTGAGAAAATACCTTTATAAGCTTGCAAGTTTAACCTATAAAGCACTAAAGCAAGTGAAGGAAGGAGGATTTGAGAAGGGGAATTCAACTAACCTTGGAAGAGAAGAGAAATTGGAAGAAAAGCAATAGGTAAGCATGAGAAGTTTAGATTTCATGTTTGATTTAGATGTGTTCTTAAGCTTATTTGATTAAGTTGGGAAGTAATTTCATGGAATTTTACCTTAGTTTCCCTTAAATCCTAGATTTTTGAACTTAGGGTTCTTATGTGAATTTGGGGGAAATAGGAGGGGAAGGAAAAATGATGAAATTGAAGTGGAATAGAATGAAAATAAGTTGAAATAACAAGTAAATGAAGAAAAATTTGGAGAAGGAAAAAAGAAACACCACATTTGGCCAAATGAAGGAAAAAAAGTGGGAGAATGAGTTTTGATGTTAATGTTTAGAAACAAACCATGTTTAATCATGATAATTGAAAATGTAAGAAAGACTAAATGAAGAGATAGCATTTAAATTGAGAAAATAATAATAATAATAATAATAATAATAATAATAATAATAATAATAATAATAATAATAATAATAATAATAATAATAATAATAAGTAAATTCAAATTAAAAGAGAAATAAACTAGTTAAAAGAAAATATGAAGACAAGATGTCTAGATTGTGTTTGAATATAGTATTTAGATAAAATGAATAATATGATGTGAGGGTATAAAGAATAGAAAAATTATTTGATGGAGGAATTATGAACATAGAGTAAGCAAAGAAGTAACTTGAGTTAAATATGAGGTTGTATGTAAAATAATGATGTTATATTTGAGAATGAATTTTTATTAGAACAAATTACAAATAAAAATATTACGTGCTTTGTGTTTCGGCACGTAAGAAAAATATTGATGGACTAATGATATAATGACACTTGATTGATTCAGGAGTTGTGTCTGGAGCTGGTTATCAGACAGGAGGAGCTGGGTCATCCCGAGCAGAAGGTAGGTGATTCGTCACCTTATTTTATAATTTTTAGTTTCCCTAACAATCTGTGTTGCTCATTTAATTGATATTAAACGAATGGAGCAAATGAATAAATTGAGTTATGATTATGTGAATTACCGGTAAATTATGTGAAATTACCGGTTTTGTTGGTTAACAAAGAGGTTAACCGTATATGGGGTAATTCAAATGGAATTACAGGATTGATTGGCTAATAAAAGAGGTTAGCCGGATGCAGGGTAATTCAAATGGAATTACAGGATTGTTTGGCTAATAAAAGAGGTTAGTCGGATGTTGGGTAATTCGTATGTAAGTACCAGATTGTTTGGCTAATAAAAGAGGTTAGCCGGATGCTGGGTAATTCAAATGGAATTACTGGATTGATTGGCTAATAAGAGGTTAGCCGGATGCTGAGAAATTCAAATGGAATTACCGGATTGATTGGCTAACAAAAGAGGTTAGCCGGATGATGGGTAATTCGAATGGAAGTACTGGATCTATTGGTGACTGGGAAGGAAACCAAATTTCTGAGTAATTATATGGAAGTGCTAAATTTATTTTGTAATTAAGATGAGTTAGCTGGATTTGTAAATTTTGAAAAGATTATGTAAATTAAGGGATTAAGTTAGATTGAAGTAAAAGTATTAAATTTCAAAGGTTAAGAGTAATTAATTAATATTAGAATAATATAGTGAATAAGTTACTTAATATTGTTATTGTTGAAACATGTACATCGCGAGGTGATGCATATCGTTAGATGTAGGAATACTCCTGTTTATGAATTACTATTTTGGAATGTAATATTCATGTCTTTACTTTGAGTGTAAATCCTTTTGTGATGTAAAAATTAAGTAGAAGGTGTAATATGTAGTGGATGTATTATATATATGTATAGTTGTTAGTATGACCAAATCATTTTCAAAATGATAAGACAAGATTTATTATAAATATATTATGACTCTTAATTTTAATGTTGTATTTATGTAGTTTAAAGGCTTATATGCAGTTAGTTAGCATTTATTTCGTTTAATGATGAATTTGTTTATCTTTTGAGTTGTTTTGGTAGTACATTTATATTAATTTACTAATTGATATTATGAGACTTGCATATATTGATAAGTATGAATATTGAGTTATTGTTTGATGAATGGTATGTGATCCAGGATGATTGGATCAAGATGCAAGTCATAATGACATATAATAGAAGTGTTGTCGATAACTTGGTATCAACAAAAATAGAGGAAACTCTGCCGAAATTTCAAAAAAAAAATTCCCATAATTTAGACATATTACCCAACACTTGACATTGGTAAAGAAATGTTGGGAGAATTCATGATATTACAATTTAAGGATGTTACAATTTTACACCGCGATAGATAAAACAAAATAATTGTTAAATTATTTTTGATATTTTGGCCAAATTCCAACGGATAATCATAAACTGGTTACGATATCTAATTTTCGTTTAAAATATGAGAAAGATGCAACATATATTTTTTTATGAAAAATATGATGGAAAAATCTTAGAATCCGGCCGTTTGCACGAAAACAACACATTTTTTATTTTTTTTCAATGCAATTTTTTTGTTTTTTTTTTAAATAAAAAATAAAATTAAAAAAAATTCAGGTCGGGCCTGACCTAGCTAAATGGGCCGGCCCAGCTGAGGCTGGCCAAGGCCAAGCCTGCTGGACTTGGCTTGCCCGAGAGAGGGCAGACCAAAGGCCAAAAAAGAAGGGAAAAAAATAAAAATAAAAGAACTCAAAACACGTGCACACTGCAGTGAATTAATTCACTGCACCGTCACGTGAATAGTGATTTGGGTGGTCGACCGACCACGACGAGAGGGTCACCTGCCGCTGCCACCGGGTAGAGGAGGTCGAGGTGGTTCTCCCTGTAGCGGTGGCGTAGAAATGGCGGCCTGTGGTGGCCGGAGGGGGCATTGGAAGCCGTCGGTCTGTTGCTGCTGTGCTCTGTCACTGCTGGAGCTCTCGCCGGAGCTGGAGAAGAAGGCCGAGCTCGCTGTTGGGGAGCTTCTAGGGGTCGTAGGGAACTGGACGGAGGAGGAAGGGGCTGCTTGATGTGCTGGTTTTTAAAGAGAGAGAGGCAATGTCGGCGAGAGAGAGAGAGAGAGAGAGCACTGCAACGGGCTGTCAACCGAGAGAAAGGGAGATGGTTGTCGCTTGCTCTGTCGGAGGATGGAGAAGACGAGCTGAGGGAGACGAAGGGGTGGCTGTCATGTGCAAGTTTTTTTGTCACGGTGTCTGAATTTTTTGCTTCGTTTCTCCTCTATAAACCTCCTCTGTTGTTCTGCGTAAAATTCTCTTGTGTAATTTTCCCTCCTCCCCTTTCTGCAGCGTGCATGACTGCTATTTATAGGCAAATTCAGCCTGCTATAGTGGCTAGCTGGTCGGTGACGTGGTGGCCTGCAACAACGGCATGCCTGCAACGGTGGCTGGTCGGCGCTGGGCTGTTGGCAGGCGTGGTGGCTGGTCGGCAGGCGTGCAGGTAAAGGCATCGGTGGGCTGTTGTTTTGGAAGGAAGTGGAAATGCAATTTGGTCCTTCAATTTTTAGTCGCTCTAATTGCACCCCCAATTGACTTTGAACTTTTAATTTTGTGCAATTGTACCGCGTCAGAAATTCAATGTTAGCCTTAAATTTGCGCGCCTTTTGTATTTTGGTCCCTCGCTTTTGATTTATGTGATTCGACCCTTAATTGACCATTAATTTCTCAATGTCTTCAATTTGACCCCTAATTTCTCGCAATTAGCTTGAAAAAATTCATTTGGGTCTCCAAAAATTCTAAACTTTTCAATTGAGCCCGAATTAAATTCAAGAATTTGACTTTTATCAATTAAGCCTTTAATAAAATTAACTTGACCAATTTAAAGTATAATTAAGTCATTGCACTTAATTAAATCTTTCAATTGGATCCTAAATTAATTCCCAAACATAATAATACTTTAAATTAGCCCATGATTGAGTCAAATTGGCCTATTCAAAATACAATTACGATTTTTGACTTATTTTTTACCTCGAATTTGTATTTTCCCTTATTTTTTTGGGCACAAAAGAGATATGATTCAGCACAAAAAATATACAAAATTTTCACCGTGATTTTTCTAACAACGCCAAACCCCTTTTATTTTATTTTTGTCATTTTATTTTATTTTGGGGAGTAACCCAAAAATTGGGTTACGACAGTATTTAAGCTAAAATAAGGTGAGGATTTTTTATGTATCTAGTTTGTAGCAAATTGCAATGAATTCTAAGGCAAGGCATCATGAATCTTTTGATGAGCTTAGGGTATTGAGGAAAAACATTGCAATCTTTAACTAACCAGATAATCATTTGATACTCTCTTCTGATGAAGGAGAAATCATTAACTTTAATTAACCTGATAAGCATCCAAAACTCTCTACTGATGAGGGAATACATAGTGATATCAGGCACATTCATAGTGAAATTCTCTGTATTAGCTTCCATGTGTAGGGGTTTCCTTTGAAATCAAATGGTTTTTCCAAGCAAATTAATTAACTGAGTCATCTTTATGTTCAGAAAGTCATCTATCTAGGTTGAATTCTCTTATTTGCTTCTTGTGTATCTTTGTAGGGGTTGGAATTTGGGCAATCAAAACATGAAAAAGGGAGGAAATTGTCTTTTTATTTAATAATAGAAATACAATTTACGTATAAGTCTGTATCACATATATTAAACAAAAATAATTTTTTTATAAAAAATATTAAGACATGTCAAATAATTGATAATAAAAAAATATTTTAATTTAAATTAAAGCATAAAAAGAATAAATATATACAAACAAACAAATAAAGCTCAGTTCACAAGTTCTTATGTGAAGTCATCATTTTGTTGCACGTGTGCAGCTTTACGATAATCGTCCTCTTGAAACAGTATCTAGCATGAAAAGAATATTGATATTATCATAGCTTTTATAATTGAGAGGCTTGGAAACTAAAAGTACATAGTTTAGGTTTCCCAAAATTGAAGTCACTTATGACATCTCCAAATATGTTACATGACTAACCTGTAAAAGGTATTGTCTCACTTTCATGCTCATAACCTCACAATGAATTTTACAATGAAATGATAGAGAGGTTCCATTGTAATCTTATACGTTACCTAGGCTCTCAACTCTTATCTTATATGAAATATTGGTGTCATGAACTAATAACGAGAAACTTACAAGGTTTCCTTGAACAAGTCAAGGTTCTTAATTTACTATTTGAGGATATAAAATTATACTATAAAGCATATTATTAGGTAATAAAGATTCAAAGTAGGAAATGAGTGCAATGCTAGAATTTAGATCTTAGAACGATTAGGACTTAACTCGATAAGGTATAGGCTTCCTCATGAAATGATATTTGTCATGAACCTTAGATAAGACTAACATATAAAAGCATGATTTAAAATAGCAATAAATCAACAATGCAGTTTACCACAGCTAGAGTGATGTATTTTCTTCTTGCACAACTGCTCCCTTTATCTAGACTTTCACAAACTATTAGTTTTTCTAGTGACCATAATATTAGGCGACTATTTTCTCAAAATCATAATTTTATAATTAATCTCTAAACCCTTTCAACCACAAAGAGAATTTTTTTTTTATCACAATTAATCTCTCATCGAAGCATTTAAAAGAGGCACTAAAGGACACATTCATGATCAGCTAAAGTGTTAAAGTGTTAGTTGTTTTCAAAGGAAAAGGAATAATGCAACATCTTCTTAATTAGAGCATATTGCCTTGTTTGATGAATAAAGATATGAGCAACATCTTCTTAATCTAGAATACTGTGAATATAAGTATTTAAATCCTTACCAAAATAATCTAACACTTATTAGAGTTCAATAAAAAAATTATTTGCTAAACAAAAGAGAAAACTGTAAACAAAGAAAAAACAATAAATATTCTAAAAACTCTAGGAAAAATAAAATTATTAAGTATGATATTTAATTCTTTAAACTAAAAAGAAAATATAAAAATAACTAATCAAAAATTATTTTCTTGAAAACCTCTTGGATCTCACACGGACATAAAATAACATGTGGAATTATAGATAATTATACTTTTATTTTCATCATTAATAATAATTTGGGTTAGATTTGCAAAGAGAGAGTACAATAATTTTCTAAAAAGCATAGTTATCACATCTAGCTCATGAATTGATAGGGAAAACTAATAAATTATCGTGTTAATCCAAGTCAATCAACTTTAATATAAAATAAAATTCATTAATATAAAAATAAAATTCATTATAAAAATTAATCAATAAAAAAATAAAAATCATTAATATAAATTGATAGGTTTGGTCACTAAATTGTTAAAAAATCAGCTAAATCAAATAAATTTAAAGGGATTTATGTTTTTTTTAAAGGATAAAAAAGATTTAAAAAATGACTCGAGATATATTAAGATCTTCTTTGATATTGTGTTTCAAAAATATTTTTTTAAAAATTAATATTTTTTATTTTTTTATTTTAAATTAAAAAAATTGATTTTTTAAATTATTTTGATATATTGATATCAAAAATAATTTTTAAAAACTAAAAAATATATCATTTTAATACTTTTTTGAATGAAAAATATATCCGAATGAAAACAGCAATAAATGAAACCCCGGTTTGGTATAAAAAGATAACTAAAAGTAAATAACAATATTTATCTCCCAACTATCACACGAGTACAAATTCAGTTTCTAAACAAAATATGCTTTCAATTGAATCCCTCATTTATCGGAAATTACAAATTAACCAATTGTCAAAATTTATTATTTAAATTAATAAAGATAAATTTGAAAAACGACTAATTAAGGACTGCCCAATAGATGGAGGATCCAATTGAGAATTTCTTATTTAGACCCAATTGAGAATTGGATTGGATGGCATAGTTGAAGAATCTCTTTCTTTCACTTCAGCTGAAGAAGTTTTTGTCACTTCAACAATGGCTGTAACACTGTTGGATACAAGGGTAAGCCCATTTGGCATGAGAGTGAGAATAGCATTAGAAGAGAAGGGTGTAAAGTATGAGTACAGCGAGCAAGATTTGAGGAACAAGGGCCGTATGATTCTTGAAATGAACCCAGTTTACAAGAAGGTCCCAGTTCTCATTCACAATGGGAAACCAATCTGTGAGTCTCTTATTGCTGTTCAATATATTGATGAGGTGTGGAATAACAAGTCTCCTTTGCTTCCCTCTGATCCTTACCAGAGAGCTCAATCCAGGTTCTGGGCTGATTTTGTTGACAACAAGGTGTGTATGTGGCTGTCTTTGATCTCTATTCTTAGTTTTGGTTTCTGCTTTTACCTCCTAGACTCCGAGATTTTTTATTGCTGAAAGGGCCGGCCAATGTTTCTTCGATGTGGCATGCAACTTGTATAAATTATGTGGATATTTTACCTCATTTTCGTCACATTTAGTCAACTGTGAAGAATTTCACCCACAGGGAGTTTTTTTTTTATGTTTAGTCCAGTTGGGTTGATTGGAGGAAATACGACAAATGTATGATAAATTTGATGAAATTCTTTAAATAGGGTCTAGTTTGCTGAAATTACACAAACAAAGAAAGCTACATTCGGGATTTTCCTATTGAAAAATCCCCAATTTAGCTTCTTTGTTTGTGTAATTTTGACTACAAGGTTTGTTTGTTATTCACTTTAAAATTAAAATGGTTGGATATGAATCTGTAGGTGTATTTTCCTGGGAGGAAGACATGGACAAAGAAAGGACAAGAACTGGAGGCAGGCAAGAATGGTTTAATTGAGTCCCTCAAGTTGTTGGAAGGAGAGCTAGGAGACAAGCCTTATTTTGAAGGTGACAAACTCGGCTATGTGGATGTTGCACTTATTCCTTTCTATAGCTGGTTTCATGGCTATGAGACATTTGCTAACTTTAGCATAGAGGCTGAGTGTCCCAAGTTAATTGCTTGGTGTAAGAGGTGCATGCAGAATGAGAGTGTATCCAAATCTCTTATAGATCCACAAGTAGTCTATGGTTTTTTGGTGGAGCTGAGAAAGAAGTTAGGGCTTGAATAGATGGAAGGATGTGCGTCCACAGGCAAGCTTGTTTGGTTTCTGTTTTTCTGCTTAGTGTAAACCTACAAGCTACTATCCGGTAATAATATTGTGAGCACGTAGTTGTGACCTGTTTGTGTTAGAAGCAGAACTCAAATTTTTGGGCTTATGTTCTCGTTTAAGAATATTTCAAGCTTCAATAAAGCCATTCAAATGATGTTAGTTTGACCAACATAATGTTTGAAATTTCTTTTCATACTATAAAACACTATCCAAAATATAACCTTTGCATGTATATTTATTAATATCATCATTTACCCTCTAGCTTAGTATCTCTTTCCATAATTTATCACAACCACATATCTGCTATAAAATTCGGCTATCTGCTGTTAGAAGATTTTATATGGGAAGAAGGAAATATTAGTGATCTTGTGATATGATTTTTACTTAAACAATGGCTGATGAGGTGACACTGTTGAGTTTTTGGATAAACCCATATGAGAGTCAAATAGCGTTGGCAGACAAGGGTGTCATGTGTTTAAACAGTGAAGAGGACTTGAGGAACAAGAGTACCCTGCTTCTTCAGTGAATCCAGTTTACAAGAACATTCCGGTTCTCATCCGCAATGGAAAACAAGTTTGTGAATCCTTTATTATTATTCAGCATATTGATGAAATGTGGAAGGACAAGGCTCCTTTGCTACCTTCTGATCTTTATGAGAGAACCCATTCCATACCTTCTGATATGTACATCATTTAGGTATGCTATATCTTTGGTTCCTCTTTAATATATGTTTCAGTGCATGTGTAAGGGGATTTTATCTGCTTACTATAATCTCTAGAGTTCCAAAAAATGGATACTCCTTGATGTCAAACAAGAAAAGAATAGTTATACAAAATGGATGGATTGTTTGTCTCATGTGCTCATGTAAAGAGTATCCAAATTAAGTATTTCCCTTCGCTACAACGAAATTGAATTTTGGTAGCACTTCATAATTGTTTGAAATTTTCTTTTGGCTTTTAAATGAAATACCTTATAATTGGATGTTGTAATTTTAATGTCATAGCATTTCAATCAATTTCTTTTATTACATATGCTTAGCCGAATGTCTCTGTGTTAGCCATTGGTAGAGAGGCTAACAAAGTTACAGATTGGTTAGCCAGAGCAAGTAGAGGATCATAATATACTAGTGACTGGGTTTCTAACCCTTCACCTGAATCGTATCAGCTTCTTTTAAATGATTCCATACATCTAAGAAGTTTCTATTGTTCATTAAAAAAGAAATGTACATCCAAGGTCATTTATGCCAAATTCTACTAAAGATGCTGCTGGCATACAAGTAGCGGCGGATATAATGTTAGGAAATTTATCTATCATGAAATACAATAACAGCAATTGTGACATGTTAGCGTAGCATCAATTTTGTTGTAACATTTTTGGCGTTGCTCTTCCTTTTACATAGACTAATTCCCTCTACTATTTGCTATAAATCTTCAGGTATTTGATGTCACTAAGAAGATATGAACGATAAAAGAAGAAGAACTGGAGGCAGCAGAAAAGGATTTCTTTGAATGCGTTAAGTTGCTGGAAAGAGAACTAGGAGAATAGCCTTATTTTGGAGGTGAGACTCTTGCCAATGTGTATTGCATTTCTTCTTTTCTGTTGCGGGTTTTATGCTTGTGAGACCCTTGGGAACTTCAGCATAAAGGTCCATTGTCTCTTCCAGAACCTGAAAAGGCTTGTGAGTTGGTTTTGGAGACGAGGAAGAGTCTCGGGGTTGATTTGAAGGATATTGGATATGCATCCACGAGCAAGACAGTAAGATGTTTTTTGTTTAATTAGAAGTTGCAATAAAAAAGTTCAAAATTTATTTTGGCTTTTAACGCGTATAAATATGATTAATTCATTCCATGCTACTGTATTTTATTTATTTATTTTATGCTCAAAATTAGGAATACATATATTAATCAGTTATTTTGTCAGGATAAATTTATTTAGTTGAAGACGTGATATTGTTGACAAATAAAATCAGGTTCAAGATTTGCACTTGCTTCAATACCCTTCATGTTTCTGGAAAGGGACTGGCCTTTATTTTTTTATTCCCACACACACATATGGATATCAAACCCGACATGACCCAGTAGTATGACCAAGGACTAGGGTGATTTGAGCCTTGGCTGGGTTTGAATTAGATAAAACATGGGCTTGTAATTGACCTGGTGAAATTTGATTGACCTAATGAGTCAACCTGGAATCCGGGTGACTCGGCATAACCTGTAAGGCAACGAC
This sequence comes from Salix caprea, assembly GCA_964035475.1. Lineage (NCBI taxonomy): Eukaryota > Viridiplantae > Streptophyta > Magnoliopsida > Malpighiales > Salicaceae > Salix > Salix caprea. Next base: position 2,565,997 of record OZ037743.1, read on the forward strand.
CTGTTGATTTAAGGGTTTTTTTACATGTTAATATTTCTTGAATGGGTTAGACCTTCTCGTGTTTTACATATTTTTATTTTTCTTAAAAATTTGAAAAATTAAAACATCATATAAGCAAGTGGTTTTGGTTAATGGAAGGACAAAAACAGATTGTAATGGTTTTAGTAGTCGTTTGGTGATGTGGTTGTGGGTGAGGTTTGAAGAAATTTGGTGTTATGATCGTTTGGTTATTTTACAACCACAGGTTCTATTACTATGGAATCCACCAAAAAATGCGTTCGGACCACAACTTGCAAAAAAAATAACCGAGCTGCTTTGCCAGCTTCTCATTACTCCAAAAAACATGTCGACTGACAGAAAAAAAACAATTGTTGTTGAAAATTTTATGCCAAAATAACCCTTCAGATATGCCTCTCACCATTGATCACAAGAGTTCCTCATTTGGAACCGAGTTTTTGAGTCGGGGTCTATCCAACTCGGATTATCAGACTCGACAGAACCTTCATCAGTAGCATCGAGGGTAGGTTGTTCAATCAGAGGTGCTGTTGGTTCTACTTTGATTTCCTGCCTCTCTTTTAGTGTTTTTATTTCACTCAATAATAATGTGTATGCCATGCTTGAATTGGTTTTGCAGGTATCTCAAAGTAGCTGAGGATTCAAGCACTGGTTGCTCCGAGCCAAGGAAGAAGATGGAGGTAAAGATGGTGTGGTGAGAGCTATAGGCTGCAAATATTTTTAATTGGTGGAAGTATTTTTTGCCAAAGAACTGTTAAAAGAAGGATATATATGGACTTATCTATCTATGCGTGTGTCGTGTGAACTTTAAAAAATAAGGGTATCTTTATTGTCTACCTATGTAATGTTTCATGTTTAGTCATTAATTATTGTGAGAAATAAGGGCTTGTGTTTGTTTGCCCACTTGTGTTTCTTTCAAGTGCCCGAAACCTTAAAAAACCAAGGGCATAATGTTTGCTTATTGTTTATTATGGTCTGGTTGTGGGTTTTACGGTCTTACTCGATTCATTTTTTTTTATTTCATCATTTAATATTGTGTTCTATTGAAAATTAGAATTCATGATTTTTTTTAGTTGGTTATTATAGTAGATTAACCTAGTCTCATGATATGTGTATAGGGCTTAATGGTTAACCTAGGTTGACAATTGAGAATAAAACCTCTTAATTTGTTTTGACTTGCTCTCTATGAGGTTATTTCAATCTCATGATCAAAGTCAAGAATTTGATAAGTTAACCTGAGTTAAATCGTTGGCCAGTTCGATTTAATCGTTGGCCGATATAAAAGTGTAATTGTGTTAGAGAATTAATTTAGGATCCACTTGAAGGATTTAATTAAGTGCAAGGACTTAATTATACTTTAAATTGGTCAAATTAATTTTATTAAGGGCTTAACCAATGAAAAATCAAGTTCTTGAGCTTAATACGGGTTCAATTGAAAAGATTGGAATTTTCGGAGACCGATTTCAATTTTTCCAAGCCAATTATGTGAAATCAGGGGCCAAATTGAAGACATTGAGAATATAATTGTCAATTGAGGGTCAAATCGCACACTTCAGAAATCAAGGACCAAAATAAAAAAGGCATGCAAAGTTAAGGCTGGTATTGAAATTCTGACAGGGATATAATTGCACAAAATCATAAGTTTAAATCCAATTAGGAATGCAATTAGAACAATTATAAATTGAGGGACTAAACTGTACTTATACCTTCTCCCAAAACAACAGCCCCGACAACCATACTTTCAGGCATGCTGCCGTAGGAGGTGACTCACTGTTGCAACAGTTACCTCCTGCGCCTAGAAATACGCAGAAGCCATGCACGAGAAAAGGGGGAGAAAAGATTGTACATAGCAAAGGGAAGAGCAAAAAAAATCACGAAGGAGAGTAGAAAAATTCACGTAAAGGGGAGAGAACACAGAGGAGAAAAATTTACGTAAACAGGGGAAGATTTTTAACTTCATAGACAGAGGGGAATTTGCAAAACACTAGGGAGGAATAAGTTAACAAAAGATAGCAAAATAGCAAAATATTTACAGGGAAGAACGAGGGAGAAAAACAAGCACTCCTCACGTAAAAAATACATAACAGCAGCTCTCAACCCCTCGTCTTCTTCCCCAGCTCCGGTGGACAGCGACACCTCTTCAATGGTAGCCAGAAGAGACGACAACAGCAACCCCCTCTCTCGATCAACAACTCTCCCTTTCCCCTTCACAGCAGCTCTCTCTATCTCTAAAACCAGTCGACCGGCCCCTCTCTCTCTCCTCAAAGACTTGACAGCAAACCACCTAGCTCCACCCTCATCATCGCTGGCAGCCTTCCCTCCATGCCAGCAGCCCAGTCGTGGCCTCCGGCGATGCAGTAGGAGCAACAGCCGTGTCAACAACTTAAGGCAGCCACCTTCTGACGCCTCCTCCGACCACCACAGGCCACCATTTCTGATGCTACCATGATAGGAAGACCCACCTCGACCTCCTCTATCCAACGATATTAAACAGGTATGTAGTTCGTCACACTCCAAAAACCTCTCATTTACTGTTTATGGCCATCTTTAGCACGGGGGAGTGAATTAATCCACTCCCTCGTGCCACCCGTGCCACTGTTCTGCATTATGCATAACAGTGGGTTGGCTGGGCCAAGTACGAGGCCCAGCTAGGCCATTGAAATGGGTGGGCCGAGGCTGGCAGTTCATCCCCAAATTATGGGCCTCCCAGCCCATTGGGACTGGGCAGACAACCCATAAAAAAATAAAAATACAAAAATATAAAATTTGCATAAAAAATATTTAAAAAAACATAAAATATTTAGAGTTTAAAGAAAAATATGTTTTAGCATGGATTTCATAAACACAAAAATTATTTTTCTCAAAAGGGTTAATATCCAAAATATTAGCGGGGATAATTCGTTATTATTCATTGTTGATATTTGGATAAAGAAATCCTAAAAGGATTAATATCCAAAACATTAGCGGGGATAATTCGTTGTTATTCACTATTAATATTTGGATAAAGAAACCTTAAAGTGGTAAATATCCAAAATATTTTTACAGGAATAATGCATCATCATCATTTAACCAACACATCTTTGAAAGACCAATACTATAGCAATCATAAGGCAAACCAAAACACCAAGCAGCTTACTTTAGGTAGGTGTACTACGGGTGTTAAAACTTTCCCTTTACGCAACCAGTCCCTTCCCTTAAATCTCTGAAAGATCAGTTTAGGTTTCCTCTGTATTTCTTACCATTTACTGTCCACACATACACATGCACGCACATATATATTTATATGTGAGTTCATGCAAATGAATATATCTATGGGCATGCAATTAGAATAGGAAATTTCTCATAAAACTTAGGGGTTGTTTTGTCATTTTCTGTTCGATTTAGAGTATGTCATTGAAACTCAAACATGTGTATTCATAAAAAGAATATTTATATGACTTTAAAAAAAATCTTAGATTAATATTGTAAGAAACAAATAATTTTTTGAGTCGTTGAGTTATTTTATCGATCCATCAAGTAGAGTCATACTTTATAATACTTGTATTTATTCAAAGTAAAATGAAAATAATTTTATTGTTCATTAAAGTGTCTAAAACTTATGGTTTGGCTTACTTTGTAAGTAACTCAAATTTGAAGTAAGGAATGCCTTCTTCCTTTTTCTCTTATTTTTCTTTAAGGGCAAATCATATTCCTTGAGTGGGATATTAGGACAAATCATATAGCTCTAGTTTTATCCTTGGAAGTGGCAGAGAGTTCTTCATTTAATTTTGTTATTGTCTTCTTCTCAGGTGCTTTCCTTTTTTTCCCTAATTATCATTTTTTTTAAAAAAAAAAAAAACCTTAAGAGCTCATAATTATAGTAAAACTACATACATTAAGGATTACATTTGTGGTTGCAATCGACTAAACATGAATCTTCCATTCCTTTCTCTACTATAAGGTGCATGTATTTCTACTAATTCTTGTGTTATTTGTTACTATTTTGTATTATTTTATATTATGATGCATATATTATGTGTTCATAAATGTTTGCAAGTATGATCCATGACGAAAGAAAAAGAAATATTTTGTTCAATTCAATCCCCATTTTCTTCTACTAGACTCACTTATTCTTTATCTAAATTTATATCAAAATCTATCTCGTTGAAGGGTTAAATAATTGTAAATACTAATCAAAATACTTGTTATATATTTTGATGTTTTACTTTATTAGATAATTAGTTTTAAAATCTTCTTAATAATACATACAATTAAATTAAAACTTTAATCTTGATAATTAATATTTTTAACATTTACCTGAAATATGATATGAATATAAAGACTTTAAATTTTAAAGAGTAAAATTTATCTGTGTTTGGTGAATTAAAGAAGGGCAATTGACTAATAATTGGACTCTTGTGGAAGCTCAATCCCCTTCAATTTTAAAGTTATTATTAACCACACCATAATTTGATCAAGACACCACCATTCCTTTTTTTTATTATTATTATATCACTCATTACTTTTTTTTTTACTTTCTTTTATTGGAAATCCCATAAATCCACATACTATATAGTAAGTGTCATAACCCATTTTTGGGTTATTCTCTAAAAATTATAAAATAATAAAAATAAAATAAAATAAAAAAGGTTGGCATTGGTAGAAAAATAAGATTGGAAATTTTGAGCAGATTCAAGAGCCTGATAGTACCTTTTTTGTGCCAAAAAATGAAAGAAAACACAAATTTAAGGCTAAAATAATTTATTATTGGATAAATCTGCATAAAATTTAAGTCAGTAGGCATAATTATATTTTTTTAGGCCAATTTGATTTAATCGTGGGTCAATTGAAAATATAATTATTTTTAAGAATTAATTTAGGGTCCAATTGGAAAACTTAATTATAATTTAAATGGGTTAAATTAATTTTATTAAGAGCTTAATTGATGAAAACCAAGTTCTTAAGCTTAATTCAGGTTTAATCGAAAAGATTGGAACTTAAAAAATATAGCTCCTTAATCCTAAATTGCTAATGTCAACTTCAAATCTCCATTCCCTACAAAAGGCCTGGAAATCAAACCAAGAATTTGTCAAAAAATCAAACTAAAAGTTTCCCGAAAAAAATTTACCAAACTTAGGAACAATTACCCACATTACCCTCACCCTAGTTGGTACAAGCCGAATCTCATTGGTAAACACCACACAAGAATTGCAAGACACAACATCTATATATATAACGCCTTCAAAAGGAAACTCCTACAATTGATAAAGGCTGTCTAGATAACATTCAAAGAAGAATCCCTTAATTTAAGCATCAATCCCTTACCAATAACAGCTGACCATCGGCATTGTGCAAATTTTCTGTTGTCGACCACCACATTCACCTCCTTCCTCAGCACCAGCAACCTTTTTGTTACCTCCAGTAGCAGCAACAAGTCTCCAACAACACGCAACAATGGGCTCTCTCTCTCTCTCTCTCTCTCTCTCTCCCTTCTCCATTGCAGCAGGTTCTAGCACCTCTCCCAATCACCATAGGCAACCACTCCCGACGCCACCACCATAAGCAGAACCACCTTGGCCTCCTGTACACAGCGGCAGTGACAAGTATGTCGTTCGTCTCCCTCCGTCAACCTCTTAGTTACTATTTACCTTGAGTGAACAGTGAGATGTAATTCATGTCCCACTATTCACATGGTGAACAGTGGGTGATGGATGAGCTGGACATGATGTCTAGTCGGGCCACCCACAAGGGAGGTGGGCTGCCCAAGTCAAATGGGCTGGAAACGCACCCAAAAGGAGGTGGGTTGGAAGCTAAACCCCTAAATGGGTGGGTCGTTTGGACCACTCAGGCTGGGAGTCCAACCCCAAAGTGATTGGCCTTTCGGCCCATCTTGGTGGGGCAGCCAGCCCATAAAAAAATAAAAAATAATAGTTAAAACTAGGAAAAAAATACAAAAATACAAAAATCTACATGAAATAAAAAAATACAAATTGTATCTTTGTTTTATTTTAAAAAAAAATCTTTCGAGCATAAAAGGTTTTTCCAAGCATTTTTTTGTAAAAAAAATATAATATATATCGATTTCAACAACTTTAATATATATATATATATATATATCGATTTTTTCAACTTTAATAAAGCATTAATCCATAGCACTAAGAACAATGTTTTGATATAATAAGAGAGCTCATAATTATCTTAACTTTTGTCGCGACGATTTTTTTTGTCGCTTCGCACCCCGCCATCCCTAGAGGGAAGAATGGCGCGCGATGAAGGGAGGGTGTTTTATAGTTGTAAAAATTATGACTATAATTCTCAGGAGTCGCCACCTACTATTAAGGTCACTAGGAAACCTAATGGTCTGCAAGAGTCTAGGTAAGGGGACTTGTTGTGCAAGCAGAACACACATCACCCACAATGCACCCTACCTAAGGTAAACTACATTGTTGTTTGATTGTTTTTCTTAAGTCATTTTTTATTCGTTGGTAGTTTCTAAGGCTTGAAGTAGATCTCTCTTCGTGAGGGAGTCTTTACTTCATTGGAAGTTGAAAACATAACCATTCTAAAGTTTGGACTTTTTTACACTCCATAACAAAAAAATTCTTTTTTTTACTATCCACGGATGTACTTTACAATTTAATTTTACACCACGATAGCTAAAACAAAATAATTATTAATTTTTTTGATATTTTGGCCAAATTCCAGCGGATAATCATAAACTGGTTACGATATCCAATTTTCGTTCAAAACATGTGAAAGATGCAACATATTTTTTTTAATGAAAAATATGCTTGGAAAAACTTTGGAATTCAGTCGTATGCATGAAAAACAACACATTTTTGTTTGTTTTTTTCAATGCATTTTGTATATATTTTTTAAAAAAGCCCAACTCTATTGGGCTTAGGTTGGACGCGGCCTAACCAACAAGGCTAGGTCGAGAACAGCCCGGCCTAGGACACAATCAATTAAAGGAAAAAAAAACACTAAACTGCTTCACTATTCATGAATTGCGTGTATTAATTCTCTCTTGCACTATTCACGTGTTACGTCAACAGTGACGGGGTGTTCTGTCGACAGTGACGAGAGGTTTACCTGCTACTACCGCCGGGTAAAGGAGGTCGAGGTGGTTCTTAGTATGGTGGTGGAGTCGGAAATGGTGGCCTTTGGTGGCCGCGAGGAGCGCGGGAAGCTTGGATGGTATACACTACTGCTGTTGTTGCCTTCATCGCTGGAGCTTGCTTCTGCCAAGGGTCACGGTGGAGCTTCTAGCATGGAGGAGGAGGAGTCGGTGCTCAGGGGGTGATGACTGGCTGGAGGATAGAGAGAAGATGGATGATGTTATAGGAGAAAGAGAGAGGGCTGACACTGCAAGTGAGTGAGTGAGAGAGAGTTGCCAGTGCTAGTGTCCTGCAGGTGCCAATGTCTTACTGTCGCCGAGGGAGATGGAAGGGTGGCTATCATGTGCAAGGTTTTGGTCACGGTGTCTCCGTAAATTTTTATGTATGTGTTATCGTCTTCCTCGTATAAATTTTACGTTTGTTCTCTTGTCTGCTTGTTTGCTATCATCTGTGTTGTCTTCCCTGGTTCTGTATTGTTTCATGCTACTCCCCTAGTTTTTTTTAGTATTATTTCCTACCCCCCTGTTGTGTAAATTGGCTCCCCTTTATAGACTCAATATGAAGGTTGCAAGTATGGAAGTGGTGTCCATGAATGGGGGTGTTGTGGTGGTAGGTTGCAGAGCATAGCTGCTAACATGGCAAAGCATGGCTACCGATACTGCCATGGTAGAGATTTTTTTTTAATTTGAAATGACATTAAAAATGAGTTGTGACAAAAAAGATATTTTTTACGGGGAAAACCGGGAAGAATGATTTTCTTTATTTTTAGCTTCCGATTTCATATAAAAAAGTTTTGTCTCCAAAAATTTTGATCTTCTCAATTTAATCCAAATTAGACTTCCAAACTTAATTTCTCACCAATTAAGCCCTTAAAAAATTAATTTGATCATTTAAAGTATAATTAAGTCTTGCGCTTAATTAAATCCTTCAATTGGCTCTAAATTAATCATTAAACATAATTACACTTTAAATTGGTTGGCGATTAAATCAAACTGACCCATAAAAATATAATTATGTCTTTCGATTTAAGTTTTACACTGATTTATCGAATAATAAATTATTTTAGGCTTGAATGTTCTTTTTCCTTTCATTTTTTGGGCACAAAAGAGGTACGATCGTGCTGTCAAAAACATCCAAAATTTCCACCTTGATTTTTCTGCCGACACCAACCCCTTTTATTTTATTATTTTTTTGGGTAGCTTTCACAAATTAAGGTGATAAAATTCCTATTTTACGTGTAATGACCCACTCTCACAGTCGGCATCTTTATTACTCTGATTTTCAGACAGGTGGAAAATGCCTATCGAAGGTGTTGCTGGATCCATTGTATCTAAGATATCAAAACTATTGGTGGAACAATTTGTTCCAACAATTTTGTTCAGGAATTTGATGAAAAAATGCTGAACATGGCTTTGGCACTTTATCGTCTGCAAGATGCTAGAAGATGCAAAAAACAAGATGAATAAATGTTTGCAAGGTTGTGCATCAATTTCATTAATGGGCTATGAACTACAAAACATCCTGAAGGATTGGCGTGTCCACAACTCAAAGTTCTATTATTAGAACTGGATGATGACTTGAATGTTCCAGAGAGGTTTTTTGGAGGGATAAAAGAAATGGAAGCCTTGTCTCTAAAGTTTCTAAGCAAAAATTTGTATTGACTTTGAAAAACATATACATATACATATTATAACATAACATAAACTAAAAGAGATCAGGAAAACACTGTGGACTGTGAGTAAAAACACTGTGGATTATAATAGTGTATTTTTGGATCGGTTCTGTTTTCGGTTTGGTTGGTTTACTGGTTTTTTGACTTTTTTATCATTATTTGCACAGTAAATTAACGATTTTAGCCCTCGAAAAAGACAAAAAAAAAAACGGCTTACGAGTGGAGAGGCTCCTCGGTAATTGCACATTTCCGGTCCGGACCGGTCCGGTTCGATCTGCCTACCTTTTTATTTTTTTATATTTTTTTGAAAATGGCTAAATACGGATATAGCACCTAATAAGACAAAATTGATAACTTGGGCACAGGGGTATACCGGTAATTGACCACTATTTTTCATTATTTTTTTCTTTATACTATCGACGCGTGTGTCACACGCGACCGATATTATTCCGCCTCACGCCCTGTTAAGGTCGCGCGTGAGGGGTGCTCTGGTCTCCAAAGATGGGCTATCGGCATCTCTGTCGATGCGCCGCCGCGTGGTCTTCCTCCCGGTGCAGCGTGTTTCATCAAAAGGTGGTCGTGGACGCGGCGGTGGCTGGTTTAAGCCGCTGGACCCGTTTCTCTTTCTCCTGTACGTAAAAGTGCAGGAGAGGCCCCTGGTTTTGGGGCTTTTTCACTTCGGTCCCTGCACTTTTAATTTTGTGTATGGTCCTGATTTCTGTTATATAAGTTTTGATTTAGTTTGATTGGGTCCTTCGATTGAAATTAATTCAATGTTAATGTTTCACTTCGGTCCTCCTTCTTTCAATTTCCGGATTGGGTTTAAATAGATTAATATATTCGGTACAAAAGTTTCATTTTTTTCAATTTTGTCCTTTTATTGAAATTGATAATATATTTGATTTTCATTTCGGCCCTTATATTTTTAATTTTTGATTTTAATCCCTTTATATTTGATTTTTATTTCGGCCCTTATACTTTTAATTTTTGCTTTTAATCCCTTTATTTCTTTATATTTCTAGAATAATCCTTACTTTTGTCCATGTATATATAAGTGTGCTCTTAGCTTTGATATTCGGTGATATTGTTTTCAAAAAATTAACTCTTAAATTTTATTTTGTATCTATAATCATTTAAAAATTGATATTTCTGTTTTTTATTCTCCCTTTGTTCTTTCTTTTAGGTTTTTATTCGTTTTTTTATTTTTATTTCAAGTCAAATGACTTGTTTTTACCTGATAATTTTTATTTTATTTTTTTGTTTGATCTTTTGTTAAAGTTCTTAAGATTTTTTTAGTCTTTCATTTATTTTATTTTTTTCATTATTAACACAATAATAATAATAATAATAATAATAATAATAATAATAATAATAATAATAATAATTATAATTATTATTATTATTATTATTATTATTATTATTATTATTATTATTATTATTTTTCTTGCTTACTCTTTTGTTAATGTTTCTCAGTTTTTTTTTCTCGGGATAATTTGATATTTTTTATTGTTTTGACAAGAATAACAATAATAATTTTAGATGCTAAGACTTCGATGTTGTTGTTTTTATAATAGGGCGTGGTAATCTGTTTTATTATATTAAATTTTGCATATATAGATATTATTTTTTAATTTTGGACCAGCAAATCCTATTAATTTCTTTAATCCCAACAATTATAAAACCTTGTTTGGTCAGCCCGCAATGTAATGCAATCAATTTTTTTACTTTTCAAGTCAAATGATTTTTTTCAGTTAATAATTTTTATTTTATTTTTATCATTTATTTATTTTTTATTTGCTCTTTCTTTTTTTTATTGTTTTTTATTATTATTTTCAAGTCAAATTAATTTTTTTTACCTCATAAAATTTTTTATTTTATTTTATTTTTTTGTTTGATCTTTTGTTAAAGTTATTAGGATTTTCTTAGTCATTCATTTATTTTTGTCTTTTTCATTATTAACACAATAATAATAATAATAATAAAATAATAATAATAATAATAATTTTAGTTATTTTTCTTGCTTATTCTTTTGTTAATGTTTCTCAGTTTTTTTTTTCTCGGGATAATTTGATAATTTTTGTGTTAATATATATATATATACATAACAAAAGGAAATGGGTTAATATATATATATTAATTTGAAAAAAATTTTGTTTTCAAAATATCTAGGAGTAGTCGTTCATTCCTCTTTTTTCAAATTTATTTTCGTGGGTGAAAACTTTCCAGCCAGCCAGTCGCTGTTTCATCAAGCTGGCGTTTTGCGGTGATTGGTTGTCTTGGGTTCCTGCTGTAAATTGCATATTGTTTTCTCACTTTATGCATCCTTCATATTAATTTCTAATTTAATTATTTATTTTTAAAAAAGAAGTTAGCGGTATCATAAACATTCATGAACTAGGGATGGGCTGTTCGCCCAGAGAAAATTAAATAGTCTCTTTGGTAATGTTGTTATGGTTATTTTTTAAAATATTTTTTATTCAAAAATATATCATAGTAATATTTATTTAAAAAAAATTAACATCAGCATATAAAAATAAAAATATCACAAAAATTAATTTAAAATAAAAAATAAAAAAATTATTTTTTTCAAAAATATTTTCCAAACACATTCTCGAACACTAGCAATTGTAATCATGATCAATGGACCACCTCAATTCCACAACATTAATTGCACTCACAGCTCAGTATGTTAAATGAGTTTGTCACATTTAATACATGTTTAGTACTATATTCTTCAGGCCAGTTTAATGATTTTAATTATTTGAATAGTAATGTTGATAATAATTTTAACTATTATAGTAATAAAAATGACGGTAACGTAAAGATGAATTTTCAATTTATGTTTTCATCTTTTTGTGGATAAAAAATTAACTATTTATTTTTGTTATTTGATTATTATTGGTCTTTTCACAATTTATATATATTTTTTAAATATAATTTAAATTGAATTATAAAATAAATTAATTTTAATATAATAAATTCAATAACCACATGGAAATGCGGACCAGGATTACATATCGTAGTGGTCCTAGCTAGCTTTCTTTGCAAAAGCTTCTCAGAATGCAACAAGAGAAGAGGTCACTGTAACTATAATTAGTGACACGTCATCTCATCGATTCGGTCGCAGAAGAGCGTCAAAGGTGAAAAGCATCTCGAAGAATCACCTTAGAATGAATGGCATGCAGATCACATGATTGGAAAACTACCGTAGTAACTGTATGATCAACACACCTTACATTTCACCTTTTTCTTTTCCTGTGTACTTCTAGTTTTTTTTTTTTTCTTTCTTCTTTATTCATCAGAAAACCAATTAATACACCCTTACATTTCACCTTCAATTTTTTCCTTAATTATTACTTTTACAAATTTATTTTTGGCATTAGAACATCAAAATGAACTAAAATTACTAAAAAATAATTTGAGGCAATTAAAAAAAATTGAAATATTTTTGAAATTTACTATAAAAAATAAGGGAGAATGAAGATTTTGAAACAATGTTTTTTAGATTGTTATACACTTTTTCTCACCTCATATTTTAGTGTTTTCTTCTTTTTCTATGCTCTGATTTTCCTCTAAAATATAGAGTTCAAGTTCTTCTTATAAAAAGATATTTGAGTTACATAATCTCTAGTTTAAGGAACTTGTTTATAATCATATTTAAATCAATATATTATTGTTGAGATCCTAGGAGACATATTACAGGCATCTTAATTGCATAAGTGAGAAGTGATGAAGTTTAAATATTTAACAAAAAACAGATTTTTTTTTAATAAATTTGGTGTTTTGTTCCCAAATGACAAGTAACTCATAAATAATATATTTAATAAAACATTAATAAATTTAGATTATTATTTAAATATATGAAATCTTTTAACTAGTTTACATCAAAGAAATTATCATGCTATAAACGAATTGTCTAAAAACTTTGACATCAAATTAATGGAGTTGAGGTGGTCTATCAAGGTAGCAAAACAAAAGCAAGTTGAAATTAACAATCAATCATAGACGAGAATAGTACGAATAAAAAATGGCACAGTACAAAGGTTATTTTAAAATGATATAATAAAATATATATATATATATATATATATATATATTCACAATAAATGTATGTTTGATTTCTTTTCTAAGAACATTTTCAGAAGACGTGGTTTTGACGCATACGCTTTCAATCACAGACCCACCGAACTCACTCAAGTGGTGGAAAAAACGGGGGGTAAAGGCTCACGTGGTGTGCTAAAAAACAAAAGCAAGTTGAAATTAACAATCAATCATAGAGGAGGACGATCAATCATAGAGCAGAACCAGCTAATTTGCCAGCGCGCTGTACCGACTTTTTTTTTATATATAAAACTAATTGATTTTTTTTTGTATGTTTTAATTAATTACTTTAATATTTAATTAATAAAATTATAATAGATAAAATATATTAGAAATAATTTTTTTTCCCGCCTGAAAGGGGCATTGTAATCAAAACGCAGGGGAAGTGGTTCGTATATTTTTTAACTGTACATAACTTGGGCAAATTTCTCTATCCATTTTGTTTATGTGTTGTTTTTTTTACGTAATATTAGATCTAAAATATTATACATAAAGTTGTAAAAATATTTTTTTAAAAAAATAACCTAAAATCCAATAATTATTTTTTTCTAAGAAATAAAACCTAAACAAAAGAGGAAATAATTAGAATTAAAAACTAAAATTAAGAGCGTATATATATAAACATAGATAAAAATTAAAATAAAAAACAATTTAGAAATATATCTAAAAAAGAAAGGACTTAAAATAAAAACTTAAGAGTATAGAGGCCGAAATGAAAAAAAAATATGTAAATAATTTTAACTGAAGGATTAAATTAAAACAATTAAAAGTGTTGCAAGAAAAAAAATAATTATTTCTTTTATTTCTTGATTTAGTTTCGATCCATCTATTTTTTCAGTAATTTTGGTATAATTGTAAATAATTTTTTTGTATTTATTTATCTATACTCTTAGTTTTGACTTTTAATTTTTAATAAAATTTATCTTTGTATTAAATGTAGTTTTGGCTAAAAAACAGAGTAAGATCACCTTTAATGTTGTGGAATGAAAATAAAACCTTCTCTTATGCATGTAGTGACAATATTTTCACTATCTTTGTCATTATCGTTATTAAAAAAAATCATTTTTATTTTATTTTCCAAGATTTGTCCTCCATTATGAATAAATAATAATAATAATAATAATAATAATAATAAATCTTTAATTAACTTCTTAGTATGTTGTCCTCAATAAACTTTTTGAGAATTTTTAATTTAGAATACTAAAATTAAATTAATTTTAAATTTCAAAAAAACTTACTTCATTATATTGGAAGAATAAAAGAAAAAAAAAAGTCATATGGACGCAATAAAACAAATCAACCCAGTCACCGTTCTCAGCTACTAATAAGAAAATATTTGCGTTGAGCGGCAGACAACCACATCCAACCTCTCTCATAATCATCCACTGTAGGGCCCACTCTTCCAAATTGTCGAAAACCTGGCCTGTAATTGTTTTTTCATCTCTCAAATGACCCATTATATTTTTCATCTCATCAATGATGTATAAAAAATAATTGTTTTTTTATTGCTAACATGTAATTGATATTTGTTCTTTGTTAATGATGTGTAAATGATATTTATCTCTCATTAATACCATTAAAAAAATGGCTTCCTAGTCTTTTTTCCTAAAGACAATAAGATTTAGGGTTTATAAATACCTCCTGAACCACTAGGTAAAAGTTTCATGATTTTGTTGACTCTAAAACTTATATATTTCAAAACATTAATCATATCTAAAGACGAGAACAATCACATTTATTCTTGGAATTTAAAGCACTTTTTTCATTCATTTCCTTTCCTCTTTTAAGTTATTGACTTTATTATTACAGAGTTATTAAACCCCTTCAATATGAATTATTTTTGCAACTACTAAAACTATCATCATTAATTTTGTACTTTTAGGGCTAAGGAGAAGAAAATTAATGACATGAACATTTAATTAACTAAAATCCAATCATCAAACAATTTTTTCTTAAATATACAAATTTTTGGGACATCATCATCATGTTAATATATTTTATCAAATAATAAATTCATATGTTTACACACACACACACACACACACATATGGTATAGATTTATTTATCTTCCTGAAATCTTGATATCTTTAATATAGTTGAAGACTTGGTATTGATTAACAAGGAAAATCAGCTTCTAGAGTGTATCATTGCCTGTGATTTGTTGTGAGTAAAATTATTTTTATTTTATTTTAAAAAATATTTTTAAGTGTTATTAATGTGTTTTTTTAGATAAAAACATTATAAGAAAATTGATCTAATATAACCTAATCGACTTTGCATATTCAAAGACAACGAAGTTGACCAATAAAAATATAATTTCACTAAAAAACAATATTTTTTTAAGAAATTAAAACGACAATATATTATATCGACTCATATCAAGTCTAGTTAAACTCAATTCTCAATGTTGAAGAATGAAATTGAAACACAATTCTACAAAAAATATAACTCAATATTGAAGGATTAATTAAAAAAAGAGTAAAAAATGGACAAATAATTGACCTAATTCAACTCGGGTTAAGCTGTCAATCTCATGTAAGAAGATAAAAATAATTTCATAGAAAGCAAAGCAAAAAAAATAAAAATTATAAAATCCAATTCCCTAGAAAAAGAACAAAAAAATTAGTCAACTTAGTTAAACAGTTAAATCATGATAACCCTCATAGAAAACAAATACTAAAACAATTATGCAGTTCAATTATTATTTAACTCAATGTTTAAAATGAAGTTAAAAAAATAATTAAGAAAAAAATTTGAGTTCATATAGTTAACTCGCAAAAGTTATGACCTGGATTATAAGATCTAGATATTTTTTAAGAAAATAAATTATAAAATCTAATACGTAGTAAATTCAATATTAAAAAATAAATTAAAATTTAAATTAAAAAGGTATTAAAAATATTTAAGAAAAATAAAAACTTAACTTTTCAAGAGAAGTTATTTTAGTATAATAATAATAATAATAATAATAATAATAATTTATACTTTCTACCGTACCCTTCTCCTAACTATCTAGTAAATAGAGGGAAGAAAGAAAATTACGAGTGACAAGTTCTTTGCCCTATACCAATTGATGGCTGTAACACTGTTGATACATGGGCAAGCCCTTTTGGCATGGGAGTGTAAAGAAACTGTCTCTGAAAACTGGAAATTCAAGAAAGATTTCCTCCACTCTTAGAATCTTATTAGAGAATGGTTTGGCTTTATATAGCCTGTGATTACAACACAAAAAAGTTCCGTGAATATTATTGCTACCATAACATTCACGTGCTACTGGAAATAACAGAAAACAGTTATGAAACTGTTACAAACTAACTATGCATCCTTTATTATTAACCTGACAGGGAGTGAGAATAGCATTAGAAGAGGAGGGTGTCAATTATGAGTATACTGAACACGACTTCAGGAACAAGAGTCCTTTGCTTCTTCAAATGAAGCCTGTTTTATTTCACACGTGTGACAATCAATGCGCAATCTTTTAACTATATTCAGCCCACCCCACCATGGGCTGGGCTTCCAGCCCAGATGGCTGGCAGCCCATATCCTATCTGGACTGGGCTTCCAGCACAGGCGGGCTGGAAGCCTGCCTTACTTAAGGGGGTCCGGACGGGCACAAAGCCCGACCCGACCAGCCCACTGTCCACGTGTAGAGGCTACGGCTGGGCTGCTGGCGTGGAGGGGAGGCTGCCGGTGGTGATGAGGGTGAAGCTGGGTGGCCTGCTGTCAACTCTTTGAGGAGAGAGAGAGTCGTCGGTCAATTGATTTTAGAGAGGGAGAGGAAGAGGCTGCTAACCTAGAGGGAGAGTGAGAAGGTTGTCGTCGCTGGAGCTGGTGGAGAAGAAGACAGGTTTACTTCTAAATAAATTTTCTCTTCTATTTGTAATTTTTCTCTTCTTTGTTTGTTAATTTCCTCCTATGTTTTTCGAATTCCCTCCTCTGTTTTTTTCAAATCTCTCCTCTCTGTTTCGTGAATTCTCCCTGTTCTGCTCTCTCCTCTCTACGTAAAATATTTCTCCTCCTGTTTTTTCTCCCTTTCCTCCTCTCTACTCATCGTATTTATAGACAGCACAGGAGGTAACCGTTGCTTTCAACGATGGGCTACCTCCTGTGGCAGCATGCCTGTCGGCGGCGGCGTGCAGGTGGCCTGTTGGCGGTGGTGCAGGCGATGGCGTGCGCCATGTCGGGGTTGTTGCTTTTGGGAGGTGTAAGTGTAGTTTGGTCTCCCAATTTGTAATTGTTCTAATTGCACTCCCAATTGGATTTAAACTAATGATTTTGTGCAATTACACCCCGTCAGAATTTCAATACCAGCCTCAACTTTGCACGTTTTTTTTTTTATTTTGGTCCTTGATTTCTGATTTGTGCGATTTAACCCTCAATCGACCAATAGACTCTCAATTTGTTTGATTTGGTCCCCGATTTCGCATAATTGACTTGGAAAAATTCAAATCGGTCTCTGAAAATTCCAATCTTATCAATTGAACCCGAATTAAGTTCAAGAACTTGATTTTTCATCGATTAAGCTCTTAATAAAATTAATTTGAGCAATTTAAAGTATAATTAAGTCCTTGCACTTAATTAAACCCTTCAATTGGACCCTAAATTAATTCTCAAACATAATTACACTTTTATATTGACAAACGATTAAATCGAACTGGCCCATAAAATTATAATTATATCTTTCGACTTAATTTTTACGCAGATATATCCAATTTAAAGTATAATTAAGTCCTTGCACTTAATTAAACCCTTCAATTGAACCCTAAATTAATTCTCAAACATAATTACACTTTTATATTGACAAACGATTAAATCGAACTGGCCCATAAAATTATAATTATATCTTTCGACATAATTTTTACACAGATTTATCCAATAATAAATTACTTTAGCCTTTAATCTGTGTTTTTCTTCATTTCTGGACATAAAAGAGGTACGATCGAGCTCTCGAAAAATGTTCAAAATTTTTACCTTGATTTTTCTACTGACACCACCTTTTTTATTTTATTTTTGTTATTTTAGAATAAATTTAGGAAATAATCCAAAATTGGGTTGTGACATTTGTAATCAATGATTGTTGGTTGTTTCAGTTATAGGCGGTAGTTGCAGCCTTGCAGGTGGTTGCCTTTCAATCCCGAATTAGGATGAGGGACTATACGGACGTAGAAGGTGGTTTCTCTCAAATTAACTTTTTCTGTTTTTAGAATCTTGAGGTATTAATATTAAAAATAAATTTTAAAAAATAAAAAAAATACTATTGTAATATATATTTTAAAATAAAAATAATCATTATAAAAGATCGTTATAACCATGATTTGTCACTTTAAAATAATTAAGTTTCTAAACCATTATAAATAATAATAATAATAATAATAATAATAATAATAATAATCCATCTTTGCCTCCGATGACAGTTGACTCTGAATATTTTGAGCTTTTGTAATCATCTCTTTTATTCTATCATTAAATTTAAGACTATATTAAAATCTATTTGAAGCTGGAAATACCCTTATATTAAAATCTTTACTGTTTTTTAAAATATCTTAAATTTAAGCCTTTAGTTTTTGGGCAAAGACATAATAAATAATCAAAATTAAAATAATTTGGAAAAATAATATAAACAAGAAAAAAAGGCTTATCATTATCAGAAAGGAAATTTTGAGAGGCAGAGAAAAAAAATGGAAACCTAAAAAATGCCTTATCATTATCAGAAAGGAAATTTTGAGAGGCAGAGAAAAAATGGAAACCTTTAAAAAGCCTTATCATTATCAGGAAGGAAATTTTGAGAGGCAGAGAAGCAACCACACAAGTGCCAGTTTTGTAGCTTTGTTCATCACCACCAAAAACATAATATCCTCCCTTCCTCTCCATCCACAAACCATTTCTCTTTCACTTTCCCACTCATTTTTCTCTCTTTCTAAACACAAAGCAAAATCCTATTCAATCCTTCAAATTCCCTATCTTCCCGTCCCATTTTCTCATTGAGGTAAGCACTAATTCTGCCTTTTGGTGTTAATTAGAGATTTCAACTTTAATAAAAATCTTGAAAATTTGTCTAATTTATTCAATTTACCTGATATGGAATTATAAAGGGTGTTTTTAGTTTTCTTGTTGAGTTTTGTGAATGGGGTCCATGGTGGTTTTAGTAGGTAGTATGCCATCTTTGGCTTCCCTTGTTAGTTTAGGAAGCTTGAGTGGGTCTACAGCTACTTCTAGTTGTGTTGAGTCTTCTTTGTGTTCCGTTGTGAAGAGAGTTTCTTTATCAAAAAAGAGTCTTAGGAGACATTGTGTCTTCAGTGTAGAAGGTTGTCAAGTAAATTTTAATTAAAAATCCTTTTCTATACATGATTCCTAGACATCCAAAATGACTTGGAAGGTCAATCTATAAACTCAAATAATGTTTTGGAGAAATTATTAAAAATTAAAAATTTTAGAACCAAATGCTTATTATATTTGTATAATATTTGGATTGTTAATCTGTCTTGATTTATGTTTCAATTTCGATATAATTTGGTTATTTGAGTGAATTATGGTTTATTTTTTTAGGTTTGTGATTGCTTCATGGACATTAAATATTAGTGCTTGAGTTATGTTTGGGTTGTTTTGATTTATTTGGATCTAAAATTTTGGAACCAAATTTTTAGTATTTTTGTATAATATTTAGACTTGGATGATTAATTCGGTTTGCTTTATGTTTCAATCTTGATATAATTTGATTATCTGCGTGAATTATAATTTTGTTTTGTGTTTGTGAATACTTAGTGGACATTAAATATGAGTGCTTGGGTTATGTTTGGGCCGTCTTGATTTATTTGGATTAACATGAAATTTGAATAAAGGAGGTGATATAAATAAAATTTGTGTGAATTTTGACGACGTTTGTTTTTGAGTTGATGAAAGATAATTTCTTTTGAATTGATATTATGGTTAAAATAGCCTTAATAAAAATATTTTATTTACATCTTGCCAAACACGGTCTGATTCCAAAAAAAAATTCCTTACTTTACGTGCACCATAAATTAAATTTTGAAGTTCATAGGTCAAATACAATCTATTTCTTGAATACGTTAGCTACAAAATTATATTCAAAGTATTTATTCATTTGGGATGAAAGATTAAATTCTTGACATATTATAACTTGATAATGAGTTTTTTTTCAAGTTAGGAGAACTGATGTAAAACAATTATTTCAATAGTTTATGAGCTAGATTGACAAGCTCAACCTTGTAAAGAAGTACACAAGGAAATCTGAAAACTTATGATATAAAGCATGAAATCAATGCTTTCCTATATGAGTTATATTTCTAATTAATTATGGATTTTAATTATTTATTTTCTACTTAGCTTAGGACTTTTAATTTAATTAGTATTTTACTATTTAGAAATCCTAATACTAAATTTGGATTTTTTATACATATACAATTCACATATAAAAGTCTATGAAAATTCTTACCAAAATTTCGGTAATCTTCCCAACTCCTGGATGTTCAGAGTTGACAACATATAACTTGTTTACATTTTTAATATTCCACATCTCATAACTCATTCATGACCCAATCATCCTGGATCTCATTCCCACAAACATTATCATCATCACACCTACAATCTTTATAACATACATTACACAACAATTATCTTTATAGAGGAATAAATGCGAAAAACACGCATATATGGAACATGATTATATGAATTTCAAAGTTAAGTTCAATTATTCAAGTTTAAACATTAATTATAGAAATTAAATCATATAAATGTTTTAATGTTATAAAACACAAGGATATTCTACCTAGAATTAAGTAACAAAAAAGGTGAATAGAAGCTAGGATCTATTCTTGTCATGCATATAATGATCCTAAAATAAAATACATATTATTGAAACATGAATATCACAATAAGTATAGTAACATAAAAATCTAATGATTTAAAAGGCAACATGTATTCCTATTCTATTTACTTCTCTATTTTTGTTTCCATTGGAACCCTTTCTTAGTCAACTACTAAAAAATGTTTCATCTTACATTTTCAACTCCATTCAAGAACCACAAAACTCTGTCTTATTTCAATACCAATTTCACATGTATAATCATCACCCCATAGGCATTGATACACTCTCTATGATTTTCATTTTGTTCTTGACAAACAGGAAAAAATCCATTTTTTTAAAGCTAAGGAAACGATCCAGCGTTGAATTTTCTCTCAGGTAAACTATCTTTTGCCTCTATTCTCTTTAGCTCTGTAGCTCTCTGTTTCTGTTGTTTTTGTTATGAAGAAATCATCAGTTAAGTGTGTTGCTTTGTCTTGATCATTATTTTCTTGATATTGATGTGATGTTGATGGTGGTGGTTTATTGCTCATTTGTTCTCTGTGATCTTGGGCTGTTTTTTTTTTTTTTTTTTAGTTTCAATCATACTTATATTCAAACTTGAAATGGATGAGTATAGAAAGGGTAATTATTTATTTGCTTATTAGAAATATTGATTGTAAAAGGAAAAGAACTAAAGTAGAATAAGCTTTGATCTCTTGGGCTGTTTTTTATTGTTTTAGCAATAATAGTAATAATAAAATTGATAGTTCTCATTTTGTTTTTCCTTTTTCTTTTTTTTAGTTTTTTTTTAGTTTTTTTATTATTGTTCTTACATCAAATGATTTTTTTAGCTAATATTTGTTTTTTGTTTGTTCTTTTGTTAAAATTTTGGGTTTTTTTTTTATTCTTTTATAGAATTTATTTTCCCAATATTCACATAATAATAATAATAATAATTTTAGTTTTTTTTCTTGCCTTTCCTTTTGTTAATATTTTCGAGATTTTTTACTCAGGTAATTTAATAATTTTTATTATTTTAGCAATAATAGTAATAATATTTTTAGATGTTAAACTTTTGTTGTTGTTGTTATAATAAGATGTGTTGATGTGTTTTATTATATCAAATCTTGCATGTATAAATAATATATTTTATTTTTAAACTAGTAAAATCTATTAATTAATTCAATTTCAATAATTATAAAAATTATTTACTCGATCCGCAACATAGTAAGAGTAATTTAACAATCAATCATAGAGGAGAATAGTACGAATAAAAATGGTACAGTACAAAGGTTATTTTAAAATGATATAATAAAAAAAATATATATTGACTATTGGAAGAATAAAAGGAGAAAAAAGTCATATGAACACAATAAATGTATGCAGATTTCTTTTCTAAAACATGTAGGGCCCACTCTTTCAAATTCTTGAAAACCGAGACCGGCCCTAATTGATCCTTTAGCTTCCATCAACTTTCGACCCCACCGTAGTCCTGCGTCATCAACCAATTAATACACCTTACATTTCACCTTTTTCTTTTCCTCTGTACTTCTGGTATTTTTCTTCTTCTTCTTTATTTTACAGAAAACCAATTAATACACCTTACATTTCACCTTCAATTATTTTTTTAATTATTATTTTTACAAATTTATTTTTAAGATTAGAACATAAAATGATCTAAAATTATTAAAAAATAATTTAAAACAAATAAAAATATTTTTAAAATGCAAAAACAAACCAGCACAATGTGAAGCGGGTGGTTACAATAAAACAAAGTCAATAGCATACAAGGATCAAATGGGATAAAACTCAAAATTAAGTTTGAATGTTGATTGCAATGGGGGGTTATGGTTTGTTTACTTGACAACATATAACTTGTTTACATTTTTAATATTCCACATCTCATAACTCATTCACGACCCAATCATCCTGGATCTCATTCCCACAAACATTATCATCATCACAACTATAATCCTTATAACATACATTAAACAACAATTATCTTTATAGAGAAATAAATGAGATAAACAAGCATATATAGAACATGATTATATGAATTTCAGAGTTAAGTTCAATTATTCAAGTTTAAACATTAATTATACAAATTAAATCATATAAATGTTTTAATGTTATAAAACACAAGGATATTCTACCGAGAATTAAGTAACAAAAAAGGTGAATAGAAGCTAGGATCTATTCTTGTCATGCATATAATGATCCTAAAATAAAATACATATTATTGAAACATAAATATCACAATAAGTATAGTAACATAAAAATCTAATGATTTAAAAGGCAACATGTATTCCTATTCTATTTACTTCTCTATTTTTGTTTCCATTGGAACCCTTTCTTAGTCAACTACTAAAAAATGTTTCATCTTACATTTTCAACTCCATTCAAGATTTTTAATTTTTTGTTTGTTCTTTTGTTAAATTTTTGGGTTTTTTTTATTCTTTTATAGAATTTATTTTCCCAATATTCACACAATAATAATAATAATAATAATTTTAATTTTTTTTCTTGCCTTTTCTTTTGTTAATATTTTTGAGTTGTTTTACTCAGGTAATTTAGTAATTTTTATTATTTTAACAATAATATTAATGATATTTTTAGATGCTAAACTTTTGTTGTTGTTATTGTTATAATAGGATGTGTTAATGTGTTTTATTATATCAAATCTTACATATATAAATATTACATTTTATTTTTAAACTAGTAAAATCTATTAATTAATTCAATTTTAATAATTATAAAAATCATTTACTCGATCCGCATCGAGTAATTTAATTAGTGGAGCACTAAAAAGCAAAGGCAAGTTGAAATTAACAATCAATCATAGAGGAGAATAGTACGAATAAAAATGGTACAGTACAAAGGTTATTTTAAATGATATAATAAAATATATATATTGACTATTGGAAAATCCCCCTTCAAATTTTGAACAAGATATTTCAAAATTTCCTTACCAGATCTTGTTTCCTTGCCAATAGGGGGAGTGGGTCTGTGCTCCGTACTCTTTTTCCTGTTACATGGCTTTTTTTTAACAAACTAAATCATGTATTGATAGTCGGAGATGGAGTGCTTGATCTGCACTAAACGTTTTAAAATTTATTTTATTTTTTATATTAAAATATTAAAATTATTTAAAAATACAAAAACCAATTAAACTTACAAGAGGAAATTTTTAAAGGTAGTCAGACTTCAATGTCAAATACTTCTAAAGTCAATGTTGACATCTACGTCATGTAGAGCACACTTAGTTTATTAGTTTGCACTATGCTGTGAGTTAAGATTATTTTTTTAATGTAAAATAATGTCAAGATATTACTAATATAATTTCTAGTAATTTTTTTTTAAACCATGTAAGAATTGATCTGATACAATCTGATTAACCTAACGAGTTTAAAGACAACCTAATCAATTATTAAAAGTATAACTCGACCAAAACACTTATCAAGATGATAGTTTTTAAAAAAATATTGAGACATAAACATATTAGATTAAACCTAGTTAATTACAAAACTTAATTATAAATTAAATATTAAATGATTAAATTATATATAAATAAAAAATCAACTAGAAATGAAAAAAAACGGAGCTAATTCGTCAAACTTGCAACATGTATCATGAAACTAGAATAAACAAATCAAATGTTGAATGATGAAATTGAAAAAAAAAATCAATTAAAACTAGAAAAAAAATCTTTGTTAATTCACTAAACTCGCGTCCTGAATCATGAGACTAGAATAAACAAATCTATTGTTAAAAATATTAATAAAAAATGAAATGAAAAAGTAAAAATAAGAAGAGCAAAAAACAAAACATCATTTAAGTGATGAATATTCAAAAGTCATTTAAGTGATGAATATTCAAAAGTGTCATTTGAAAATGAATTGAATCGAACTTCTATACATTTTATCCTTCTTTCCTTATTATAGATGTCATTTTTTCCTCTAATTCTTCAAACTTTTTTTTTTCATTTTCTAGTTGATTTTTTAAACCCTTGACATATAAGTACCCATTGAATTGTAAAGAGATTGTTTGATTTATGTGAAAGCATTTTTATTTTTGCTCTGAAACTCGAAATCTGAAGGTAGCTTAATAGATTTTATTTTAAATATATTTACTAGATTAATTCTTTTATTTTTATTTTTATTGAAATCAACCTGGATGGACCAACCGAAACTCCAAGTTACTCTGAGTCCCGAAATAACCCCTTGTATCGAGCACGATTTTAAAACAATGCCAATAGCCAAGTAAAAATCTTGAAGTTAATTTCAATTCACCATTTGACACCTATCCATTTTCTCTCCTTAGTTTTTGATTGTTTCAATTTCCCCCTTCGATTATCCAAAATAAGAGAAAAATAGTCTCTTTTTCCTCTCAAATCATGGACTAAAAATAACAAAAATAAAACTTTGTACCAAAATCAAATTGGAAAAATATTAAGGTACCAACAATGTAAAAGTTTTTATTTTTATTTTGATCACATGAATTCACATTTCCTTGGAATCTAAAAAAAAATAGAACAAATGAAATAAATCTCCAATGTTTTTACACACCGTGCATGTTCCTGCTAACCTTTTTATTTTATTTCTTATCAAAATCAAACAATCTCTTTCCAATTCAATAGCTACTTATCACCTCTTTTCACATTTTTTTGGCCCTCTTGCTCAAATCCTTGACCCTGGAGGCTTTAGTAATCATGCATTGCCTAATTTTCATCCGGTTTTATTTTAAATCAAGTTAAAAAATGATTCGATTAAATCTAATCGATCTAACAATTAACTCGTGATTTAGTGTTTATTTGAGAGTGTGACTGAGGTTGTTTTTTAAAATATTTTTCGTTCAGAAACGCATTAAAATAATATTTATTTTTTATTTTTTAAAAATTATTTTTGACATTAGCACATGAAAGTGGTCTAAAAATACTACAATTTTTAATTTAAAAATAAAATAAAATAAAAACTCAAATATTTTCAAAAGCGCTTTCCAAATACATTGACAAACACCCCTTAGTTAAAAATCTAATGAGAATTAGTTCGTTTTTTTTTAAATAATATAATATTATTGATGTTTTTTTTATAATATATTTTAAAACCTTGTGTCTGTATGAAATTCATAAATTAAACCTCACGTAAATAATTTAACGAACGTGATCCTATATTTATTACATCTACGCAATTCGATCCAATCGCTTTTAATTGTTAACAAACAGAAAATATTAGCCTCATGTAGCCTAATTTTCATCCGGTTTTATTTTAAATCAAGTTAAAAAATGATTCGATTAAATCTAATCGATCTAACAATTAACTCGTGATTTAGTGTTTATTTGAGAGTGTGACTGGGGTTGTTTTTTAAAATATTTTTCGTTCAGAAACGCATTAAAATAATATTTATTTTTTATTTTTTAAAAATTATTTTTGACATTAGCACATGAAAGTGGTCTAAAAATACTAAAATTTTTAATTTAAAAATAAAATAAAATAAAAACTCAAATATTTTCAAAAGCGCTTTCCAAATACATTGACAAACACCCCTTAGTTAAAAATCTAATGAGAATTAGTTCATTTTTTTTTAAATAATACAATATTATTGATGTTTTTTTTATAATATATTTTAAAACCTTGTGTTTGTATGAAATTCGTAAATTAAACCTCACGTAAATAATTTAACGAACGTGATCCTATATTTATTACATCTAAGCAATTCGATCCAATCGCTTTTAATTGTTAACAAACAGAAAATATTAGCCTCATGTTACATAATTGTGTTTAGAATATCATGTCCTAATTAAACAAAAAAAACTATTTTTAAAAACCATAATACAATCATTTTAAAAAATTAAACAAAATATTTTAAAAAAATCTCATCCCACATTAGTCTTATTCATTTTAAAAAATTATCAATGAAATTATTTAATACATAAAACAAATTACTTATCTATGCTAAAATTCATCAATTTTAATTTTACTAATAAAATAATTCATCTCATAAAGAAAATATAAATAACAATCCATTAGTATTTTACATGGATGAAATGGTTTCGGTGAATAAGCTTTCAATTACAGACTCACCGAACGCACTGAAGTGGTGGAATGTGGGCACCATGCTGAGAAAATAATATCATTGGTGACGCGTCATCTCATTGATTCGGGCGCAGAAGGGCGTCAAATGTGAAAAGCATCTCGAAGAATTACCTCAGAATGAATGGCATGCATATCACGTGATTGGAAAACAACAATACAAATGAACCCACCCAGTCACCGTTCTCAACTAACCAGATCCAACCTCTCTCATTACCCACCCACCGTAGGGCCCACTCTTCCAAATTGTCGAAAACCGAGACAGGCCTTAATTGATCCTCCAGCTTCCATCAACTTTCGACCCCACTGTAGTAACTGCATGATCAACCAATTAATACACCTTACATTTGACCTTTTTCTTTTCCGTACTTCTAGTAATTTTCTTCTTCTTCTTTATTTAACATAAAACCAATTAATACACCTTAAATTTCACCTTCAATTATTTTTTTAATTATTATTTTTAACATTAGAACATCAAAATGATCAAAATTATTAAAAAAATAATTTAAAATAAATAAAAATATTTTTTAAATGCAAAAACAAACCAACACAATGCAAAGCTGGTGGTTACAATAAAACAAAGTAATGACATACAAGAATTAAATGGGGTAAAACTCAAAATTAAGTTTGAATGTTGATTGCAACGGGGTTATGGTGTGTTTACTTAACATTATCAAAGCACAATATCCCATTTGTCAAATGGACAACAGTGCGAAATAATTGCTCAAGTTTTAAATGTATGAATTTTGCCAAAAAGTAGCCGACTTTTAAATATACCTTTCATGCTTATTTGATTTGGAAAATCCGCCTTCAAATTTTGAACAAGATATTTCAAAATTTCCTTACCAGATCGTGTTTCATTGCCAAAAGGGGGAGTGGGTCTGTGCTCCGTACTCTATTTCCTATTACATGACATTTTTTTTTTTTACAAAACAAATCATGTATTGACATTAGGAGATGGAGTGCTTTGATCTACACTAAATGTTTTAAATTTATTTTATTTTTAATATTATTTTAAAATACAAAAACCAATTAAACTTACAAGAGAAAATTTTTAAAAGGTAGTTAGACTGTAGTTTCAAACACTTCTAAAATCAATGGTGAAATCTCGGTCATTTAGAGCACACTTAGTTCATTAGTTTGCACTATGCTGTGAATTAAGATTAATTTTTTTAATGTAAAATAATGTCAAGATATTACTAATATATTTTCTAGTAGAATTGTTTTTTAAACCATGTGAGAATTGATTTGATACAACCTGATTAACTTAACGAGTTCAAAGACAACCTAAACAATGATTAAAAGTATAACTCGACTAAAACATTTATCGAGACGACATTTAAAAAAATATTGAGACATAAACATATTAGATTAAACCTAGTTAATTATGAAACATAACTATAATTCAAATATTAAATGATTAAATTATATATAAATAAAAAATCAACTAGAAATGAAAAAAAAACCGAGTTAATTCGTCAAACTTGCAACATGTATCATGAAATTAGAATAAATAAATCAAATGTTGAATGATAAAATTATAAAAAAATCAACTGAAAAAGAAAACAATCTTAGTTAATTCGCTAAACTCGCGTCCTGAATCATGAAACTAGAATAAACAAATCTGTTGTTAAAAAAAATTAAAAAATGAAAAGTAAAAAGTAAAACTAAGAAAAGCAAAAAAAAATCATTTAAGTGATGACTATTAAAAGTGTCATTTGAAAATAAATTGAATCAAACTTCTATACATTTTATCCTTCTTTCCTTATGGTAGATGTCATTTTTTCCCTCTAATTCTTCAAACTTTTTTTTTTTCATTTTCAAGCAATCCTCACCATGCTATTTCATACAATATATGGTCTTTTATTTAAAAAAAAACTTTTTTTATTTGATGTTGTTTTTACTCTTTTGATTCTCCACAACATAAAAATATTATTTGTCTTCAATTTCCAGTAAAATTAAAAATTATTATAAAGTTAAATTTTATTCAATACATTTATATCCACTATGAAGTCGTTGCAATAAACTCTTAGAATTGAATAAAGATATTAAAGGCATAAAAAATCTTAAAGAACTAAGAAATTAAAGATTTTAATATTCTATATTTTATTAATAATATTAAGACAATTTAAAATAAATAAGAAATTCATTTAAAGATATTACAATCTTGAAAAAAAGATGACACCCGAAGCAACTTTTGTAAATGGCATAGATAGATATATAGATGAGGGGACAAGGAATTAATTGTTCATTGGTACGTACACTTATACCTCATTGCCTTGTTGCTTTTGAAGTTGTATTCCATACAGAGCTAAAGGCCTCCTCGTGTTGTGTTCCATACAGAGCTTTTCACGCATATTTTCACAATCTAAGGTAATGAAATTCCTATTCTCATCCTTTCCATGCCTATTTTACTTGTAATGACTCACTCTCACCGCCGGAATTCTTATTTCTCTGATTTTTCAGACTGGTGGAAAATGGAAATTGTAAGTGCTGTTGTGGGATCCCTTGTATCTAAGATAGCAGAACTTTCGGCAGAACCAGTAATAAAGCAGTTCAGTTACATGTTCTGTGTCAACAATTTTGTTAAAAAGTTCAGTGAAAAATGGACGAGCCTGAATTTGGCACGTGATCGTGTGCAACAGGATGTCGACATTGCTATAAGGAATGCTGAAGAAATTTATAATGATGTCAACAAATGGCTGGAAGATGCAGAAAAGGCTTTGGCAGTTTATGGTCTGAAAGATGCTATCAACGTTGCTATAAAGAATGCTGAAGAAATTGAGATTCATGTCAACAAATGGATGGAAGATGCAAAAAACAAAATGGAAGGTGAGAATCGTTTGGAAAATGAAAAAGGAAAAAATGGAAAATGCTTCACTTGGTGTCCAAAATGGATTTGCCAATTCAAGTTAAGCAAGGCACTGGAAAAGAAGATGGAGACTTTGAGACAACTAGAAGAAGAGAGCAAAAAGTTTCAAAAAGTGGGCCACAAAGAACCTCCTCAAGACGTAGTATTTCTTCCATCAAAGGAATTCACACGCTCAGAATCATCAAATGAAGCTTTCGAACAGATTATGAAAGCTCTCAAAGATGACAACGTCAATATGATCGGGCTGTACGGCATGGGAGGGGTGGGTAAAACCACCCTGGTGAAAGAAGTAGGCAAGAGAGCCAAAGAGACGCAACTGTTTGATGAGGTTTTATTGGCTACAGTGTCCCAGAATCCAAATGTGAAGAACATTCAGAATCGAATGGCAGAGAGTCTAGGTCTGCATTTTGACGAAGAGACCACAGAAGGGAGAGCAAATCGATTATGGAAGAGACTGGAGACAGTAAAGAAGTTGCTTGTAATCCTGGATGATGTTTGGCAACATATTGACTTGAAAGAGATAGGGATCCCAGTTGGCGATGATCACAGGGGCTGTAAAGTTCTTCTAACAACACGTCTTAGAGACATATGTTCTTATATGAAGTGCCAGCCAATAGTGTTGTTAAGTATCTTATCAGAAAATGAAGCATGGGCTTTATTCAAAATCAATGCAGGTTCACGTGTAGAGGAATCTACCTTCAACACAGTGGCAAAGACGGTTGTGAGAGAATGTCAAGGATTGCCAATAGCACTTGTGACAGTGGGAATGGCTCTAAGTGATAAATCTACTGTTGTTGAGTGGGAAGTAGCGTCTAAAGAGCTCAAAAACTCTCACTTTCGGCACATTGAACTAGTTGGTGAACAAAAAAATACATATGCATGTCTTAAGTTGAGCTATGATTATTTGAAGCACGAGGATACCAAGTTATGCTTCTTGCTATGCTGTTTATTTCCAGAAGATTACGACATTCCAATTGAGGACTTGACGAGATACGCAGTTGGCTACGGGTTACATCAAGATGTGGAGTCTATTGAAGATGCAAGGAAACAAGTTTATGTGGCGATAAAGACCCTCAAAGATTGTTGCATGCTGCTAGGCACTGAAACTGAAGAGCATGTGAAAATGCATGACTTGGTTCGTGATGTTGCTATTCGGATAGCATCATCTAAAGAACATGGTTTCATGGTAAAGGCTGGCGTTGGGTTGAAGGAGTGGCCAAGGAACACTAAAAGCTTTGAAGGCTGGACAACAATTTCATTAATGGGCAATAAACTAGCAGAACTTCCTGAAGGATTGGTGTGTCCACAGCTCAAAGTTCTATTATTAGAACTGGATTCTGACTTGAAAGTTCCAGAGAGGTTTTTTGAAGGGATGAAAGAAATTGAAGTTTTGTCTCTAAAGGGAGGGTGTTTGTCATTGCAATCACTTGAACTCTCAACGAACCTTCAATCGTTGCTACTGATCAAGTGTGAATGCAATGACCTCATTTGGTTGAGAAAGCTGCAAAGACTTGAGATTCTTGGTTTTATAGAGTGCTCTTCTGTTAGAGAATTACCTGATGAAATTGGGGAGCTCAAGGAGTTAAGGTTGTTGGATGTGACAGGTTGTAGGAGTCTAAGAAGGATTCCTGTGAATTTGATTGGAAGGTTGAAGAAGTTAGAAGAGCTGCTGATCGGGGATTACAGCTTCGAGGGATGGGGTGTTGTTGGATGTGACAGCACAGGAGGAATGAATGCAAGCCTAACAGAACTAAATTTGTTGTCTGATCATTTAGCTGCATTATCATTGAAGATACCGAGTGTTGAATGCATTCCCAGAGACTTTGTTTTTCCCAGGTTGCTCAAATATGATATATTGTTGGGGGATGGTAATTTAGTAACAAAATACCCAACCTCGACAACATTATGTTTGAGTGGAATCAGCGCCGCATCCTTAAATGCAAAGACATTTGAGCAGTTGTTTCCTACCGTGTCTCAAATTGCTTTTATAAACGTTGAGGGTTTAGAAAATATAGCATTGTCCTGTGATCAGATGACCAGCCATGGCCATGGGTCGCAAAAGGACTTCTTACAAAGATTAAAAGATGTGGAAGTGAAAGAATGTAGGGATATTCGCACTCTGTTTCCAGCAAAATGGCGGCAAGCTTTGAATAATCTAACAAGTGTGGATATTTATGAGTGCGAATCATTGGAAGTGGTATTTGAATTGGGTGAGGCTGGTGAAGGAAGCAGTGAGGTGAAGGAGCTGCGACTGCTGTCATCTTTAACAAGGCTAGAGCTGGAAAGGTTACCTGAGCTCAAATGCATATGGAAGGGGCCCACCAGACATGTCAGCCTCCGAAGTCTTATTCATCTGGAGTTGCGGGATCTTAACAAGCTGACATTTATCTTCACACCGCACCTGGCCCAAAGTCTTGTTCATCTAGAAACACTAAAGATAGATTATTGCAGTGAATTGAAGCATCTTATCAGAGAAAAGGACGACGAAAGGGAAATAATTCGAGACTGTCTTGGCTTCCCCAAATTAAAAACTCTCTTTATAAGTGGTTGTGATAAACTGGAATATGTCTTCCCTGTCTCCGTGTCTCCAAGTCTTCTGAACCTGGCTCAAAGTCTTGTTCATCTAGAAACACTACGGATACATAATTGCAGTGGATTGAAGCATCTTATCGGAGAAAAGGATGACGAAAGGGAAATAATCCCAGAGTCTCTTGGCTTCCCAAAATTGAAAACTCTCTTTATAGAAGGTTGTGATAAACTGGAATATGTCTTCCCTGTCTCCGTGTCTCCAAGTCTTTTGAACCTGGAAGAGATGGAGATTGAATTTGGTGCCAATTTAAAGCAGATATTTTACAGTGGAGAAGGAGATGCACTCACCAGAGATGGCATCATCAACTTCCCTCAGCTAAGAAAATTGACTCTTTCAAGACCAAAGAATTTTACTGCCCAGTTGCCTTCTTTGCAAGTGTTAGCCATTGAAGGACATGAAGAATTGGGTGATTTCTTGGCACAGCTCCAAGTAAGTCCTTTATATTTCTCCACTCATTAATTTAAACCGGCAAATTAAATATATAGTGATAATTTCTGTTTTCTTCCTTCAGATTTCTAAAACTAAAGTAATGCATAAGTGAAATTGAGGCTCTTCCGCCAATTAATGGAAAGTAAAAAAATTAAATCTCCATCTATTATTATTATTGAGTTGTTTGTTTCAGTGCTAAATAACTAGAAAAAAATAATTATAAATGATCAAGAACAAATCATTTTTATTTTATATACACACAAGAAGTTTTAGTAATACGTAAAATTAAATTTTTTTTTTTTGGTTAATGTCATAAGTTTTTTCTTTTATAAATAAAATATAAAAAACTATTATTCTAGTTATTAAGTATAATTTCTTTCATGATTGCTTTTAACTTAACTAATATAAAATAATAATTTATATTTAGATTATCATAATTTGTTTTTCTTTTGATGCAGGGGCATACAAATTTGAGAGAAATAAGTATTAGAGACTGCAAAGGAGGACAGGATTTAATGCTGGCTGGGCATGAACTTTCACTCTTGAGTTTGGAAAGAGTAGAATTGAACTCCATGCCTGACATGAGGTGTATATGGAAGAGTCTCGTTGCGAGTCATTTGACTACTTTGGAGGTGTCTCGTTGTGAGAAACTTACACATGTATTCACAGGCAGCATGGTTGCTAGTCTAGTTCAACTGCAATCTCTAACAATATTAGCTTGCGAGGAATTGGAGCAAATCATAGCTAAGGATAATGATGATGAAAAGGATCAGATATTGTCTGGAAGTGATCTCCAATCTTTATGCTTCCCCAATTTGTCTTATGTTAATATCAGGAGATGCAACAAGCTGAGGAGTCTGTTCCCAGTAGCCATGGCTTCAGGTCTCCCAAAGCTCGAACATCTTGACGTAAGAGATTCCTCTCAATTACTGGGAGTATTTGGGCAGGATGATCATGCTTCACCTGTCAATGTTGAGAAGCAGATGGTGTTTCCTAATTTGTCATGGCTGAGGCTACATAATCTACCAAGTATAGTCTGCTTCAGTCTTGGATGTGATGATTTCTTATTCCCTCGTCTGAAGTATAAGGTGGTGCGTAACTGTCCAAAGCTGACCACAAAATTTGGCCCAATAAAACGTGCTGCTGGCCATAAAACGAGAACAAGATTTTCGAGTGCTCATTCAGAGGTGCTGCTGGTTCTACTTTGATTTCATGCCTCTCTTTTAGTGTTTTTGTTTCACTCAATAATAATGTGTATGCCATGCTTGAATTGGTTTTGCAGGTATCTCAAAGTAGCTGAGGATTGCTGCAAATATTTTTCATTGGTGGAAGTATTTTTTGCCAAAGAACTGCTAAAAGAAGGATATATATGGACTTGTCTATTTAAAAAAGTTTGTCGTGTGAACTTCAACAAATAAGGGTATCTGTGTTGTCTACCCAAGTAATGTTTCATGTTTAGTCATTAATTATTGTGAGAAATAAGGGCATGTGTTTGTTTGCCCAATTGTGTTTCTTTTCAAGTGTCCGAACCTTAAAAAACCAATGGCATAATGTTTGCTTATTGTTTATTATGGTCCGGGTTGTGGGTTTTACAGTCTAACTCATTTTTTTATTATCTTTTTTTATTTCATCATTTAATATTGTATTCTAATGAAAATTAGACCTTATGATTTGTTTAGTTTATTTTTATAGTAGTAGATTAACCTGGTCTCATGACATGTAAATAGGGCTTAATGGTTAACCTAGGTTGACAATTGAGAATAAAACTTTATAATTTGTTTTGAATTGCTTTCTATGAGGTTATTTTAGTCTCATGATCAAAGTCATAAATTTGATAAGTTAACAGAGTTAAATCAGATTTTTTTTTAATATTTTATTGGGGTTATCTCGGTTTGATAATCTGGATTAATTGATTTCTTTTTTAATCTCATCATTTGATATTGAACTCATTAAGAATTAGGATTCATACTTTATTTGATTTGTTTTTCGTGGGGTTATCTTGATATTATGACTAGGGTTACAGGTTCAATAGGTTAACTTTTTAGGTCCTTTAATATTAGATTGATTGGGAGTTAGGCTTCATAATTTATTTTTATTTGCTTCCTACATGGTTTTAAATTTCTTATAAACTGGATCGTGGATTTAACATGTTAATCTAGGAAAGTTCAATCAAATATGTAGTTATCTTAATATTAATAAAAATATATTATCTTGAAATTGTTTCTTTTAGACTTGTAAAGTCATTCGAGTTATATTTGGTAAATTCTCTAACAATTAATTTTTTTCTCTAGAAAAATATATTAGTAACATTTAAATATTTTTTCTTACATTAAAAAACATTAATTCAACTTGCATATTTTATAGTATACTACTATTATTGGTTAAACCCAATCGTGACAATGTAAACAGAAATAATTATAATTAACAATGCATCCACAATTACGATAACATAATTACATTACCAAACAATTTATTATTATAAATAGTTAAACGATCAAAATTATTTATTCAAAGAAAAAACTAAAATATTTTTATTGTTCAAAATTATTTATAAAAAACATTTTGCTTTCGTGCATATGACCGAATTCCAAAGTTTTTTCAAGCATATTTTTCATAAAAAAATATAGCATCTTTCTCATGTTTTGAAACGAAAATGGGATATTGTTACTTGTTTGCGATTGTCCGTTGGAATTCAACCAAACGGGTAAAAATTACATTGTAAAATTACATTGTAAATTTCACCCGAAGATAGTAAAAAAAGGGTTTGTAAATGTAGTGTAAAATTTTTCAGACTTTAAAACGGTTAGGTTTTTGACCCTTATAAAGTAGAGACTTTCTTACGAAGAGAGATGTACTTTGAGCCTTTGGAAATATTGATCAATAGAAAATCTAACTTAGAAAAAAAAAACAAATAACATTGCAGCTCACCTTAGGTAGGGTGCACTCAGGGTGATACATCTTTTTCTTGCACAACAAGTCCTCTTACCTAAACTCTCGCAGACCTTTAGGTTTTCTAGTGACTTTAACCCTAGATGACAACTCCTAAAAATTATAGTCATACTTTTGTGATTATAAAACCTCTTTTCTGCACGTCGTCTCCCCTCCGAAAATGGCAGAGCATGAAACGCGAAAAAACAACCGTCACGACATATATAACATTTGAGAATAATTACTTTAGTCATAAAGTAAACATATAAAAAAAATATTTCAAATTAATATTTTGTGTTTTTAAAATCTTGAAGTATTAATATTAAAAATAAATTTTAAAAAATAAAAAATATTTTATTATAATATATTTTTAAACAAAAGTATTTTAAAAAATAATCATCATAAAATATCGTTATAACCATGCTTTGTCACTTTAAAATAATAAAGTTTCTAAGCCATTATAAATAACAATAATAATATAATTCCATCTTTGCCTCCAATGACAGTTGACTCTGAATATTTTTTGCATTTGTAATCACCTCTTTCATTCTATCTTTAAATTTAAGCCTATATTAAAATCTATTTAAAACTGGAAATACCCTTATATTAAAATCTTCAGTTTTTAAAAAGTTATCTTAAATTTAAGCCTTTATTTTTTGGGCAAAGAACATAATAAATAATCAATATTAAAATAATTTGGAAAAATAATATAAACAAGAAAAAAAAAAAATGGAAACCTTTAAAAAGGCTTATCATTATCAGAAAGGAAATTTTGACAGGCAGAGAAGCAACCACACAAGTGCCAGTTTTGTAGCTTTGTTCATCACCACCAAAAACATAATATCCTCCCTTCCTCTCCATCCACAAATCCTTTCTCTTTCACTTTCCCACTCATTTTCTCTCTTTCCAAACACAAAGCAAAACCCTATTCAATCCTTCAAATTCCCTATCTTCCCATCCCATTTTCTCATTGAGGTAAGCACTAATTCTTCCTTTTGTTGTGAATTAAAGATTTCAACTTTAATAGAAATCTTGAAAAATTTGTCTAATTTATTCAATTTACCTGATATGGAATTATAAAGGGTGTTTTTAGGTTTCTTGTTGAGTTTTGTGAATGGGGTCCATGGTGGTTTTAGTAGGTAGTATGCCATCTTTGGCTTCCCTTGTTAGTTTAGGAAGCTTGAGTGGGTCTACAGCTACTTCTAGTTGTGTTGAGTCTTCTTCGTATTCCGTGGAAGAGAGTTTCTTTATCAAAAAAGAGTCTTAGGAGGGCTAAAAGTTGGCATTGTGTGTGTAAATATTCAGTTACTGCCACTGATTTCATTGCTGAGCAAGGCAATGCTGTATCACTTTATTCTAGTAGTAGTACAATCAGAGGAGGAAGTAATGGTGATGTTAATGATGGTGATAGTGAGGTTGTACTTAAACCTAGTCCAAAGCCTGTGTTAAAATCTAAGGATGAAACCCTTTTGAGTATGAATTCTGTTGGCTGGGGTTCTTCAAGGGGTAGTGGGGATTCTGATGAGGAAGAAGAGAGGAATAAGGTGATCGATTCACTTGATGAGGTCTTGGAGAAGGCTGCAAAGCTTGAAACTTCAAAACAAAGCCAAGTGGGTAGTATTAGGAAAGAGAATGGGAATGTAAGTAAAATGACACCATCTAATTCATATACTGATTCGAGAAATGCTAATTCAACGGCCACTGCTGGTAAAGCTAAAACTTTGAGAAGTGTGTGGCGGAAAGGGGACACTGTGTCTTCAGTGCAGAGGGTTGTCAAGGAAGTTCCAAAGGCTAGTAACAAGTTTATTAAAGATGAACCTAAAACAGTAGAAGGGGCAAAGCTAGAATCTCAATCAAGTGTTCCACTGCAACCTCCTCAGCCACCTATAAGACAACCAAAGTTACAGGCCAGGCCATCCGCAACTCCTCCACCTATGATTAAGAAACCTGTTATTTTTAAGGATGTGGGGGCTGCTCCAAAGTCGCCAATAAAAGATGAAACAGGCTCAGGTGCTGTACAAAGTAAAGGACAGCCAATTTTGATTGACAAATTTGCTCGCAAGAAATCAGTTGTTGATCCTTTAATTGCACAGGCTGTTTTAGCTCCTACTAAACCAGGAAAGGGCCCTGCTCCTGGGAAGTACAGAGACCGAAAGAAAGGTGTTTCACCTGGAACACCAAGAAGGCGGATGGTGGACAACGATGTTGAGATTCCTGATGAAGAGCTCAATGTTTCTATTCCTGGTGCCAAAGGCATGTTGAGAAAAGGGAGGAAATGGACTAAAGCCAGTAGGAAGGCGGCTAAGCTCCAGGCTGCCAGAGAGGCAGCTCCTGTCAAAGTAGAGATTTTGGAGGTTGGGGAAAAAGGCATGTCAATCGAAGAGTTAGCCTACAACTTGACCATGGGTGAAGGTGAAATTCTCGGGCTTCTGTTCTCAAAGGGGATTAAGCCTGACGGGGTGCAAACTTTGGACAAAGAGATGGTAAAGATGATATGTAAGGAGTATGAGGTGGAGGTCATAGATGCTAATCCAGTTAAATTTGAAGAAATGGCAAAAAAGAACGAGATTCTTGATGAAGATGATCTGGACAAACTACAAGATAGGCCTCCTGTGCTTACTATAATGGGCCATGTAGATCATGGCAAGGCAAGTAGCAAGATTCTCTATGTTTCTTCATTATCTTCTTCGTCTCATTCTTGGTTATGATTTGAATGTAAAGAAAATGGTGGTATTTTTCAAAGATTTTTCTAATGTATCTGGTGTTATCCTCTTAACAGACAACCTTGTTGGATCATATTCGTAAAAGCAAGGTATGTTGAAGCTTCTTATTCTCGATGCTCCTCTTTGATTGTTGTAAAAACCACAAACAGAATTGAGATCTTATGGATTGAAGTTTTGACGGAACACATTCCATGTTCTCCCCTTCCATCACAATAAAGTTTTTATTTGTTTTGGTGTATGATAGGAGGAAGATATAGAATGTCTAGCTTGTAAAATTGAAATTTATTTTGGACTAATTTGTTTATGAAACTACATGCACAGCCAGTTTGTTTTTGTGTGTTTAAAAGTACTTTTCAAAAAAAAAATTAATTTTTTATTTAATTTTTTTCTTTGCTTCAAAATAATTTTTTTTGTGTGTTTTTAGATCGTATTGATGTGCTAATGTCAAATTTTTTTTCAAAAAATAAAAAAATATAGTAATGCATTTCTGAATGAAAAGCAATTTGAAAAACAATCGTGACCACACACTTAAACACCCCCATACTGTTTTAAGTTGACATGCACAGAGCCTGACAGATGGATATTTACAGGTGGCTGCCTCAGAAGCCGGTGGGATTACACAAGGAATTGGAGCATATAAAGTTATGGTACCTGTGGATGGCAAGTTGCAACCATGTGTTTTCCTTGATACTCCTGGGCATGAGGTAAGCAGATTATCCGATTATTGCTGTCAATGTATTTCAGTTGCTCTTTGCCAAATAGTTAAATGCTTTGCAGATCATATCGGATGTGCATAACTGTGAACTGAGCATGCTTGCCTGCATTTGGATGGTTTCTATATTATCTACTGCCGCAGGCATTTGGAGCAATGAGAGCCCGTGGAGCAAGGGTGACTGACATTGCTATTATCGTGGTAGCTGCTGATGATGGGATTCGTCCTCAGACAAATGAGGCCATAGCTCATGCCAAAGCAGCTGGACTACCGATTGTGATCGCGATAAATAAGGTATGTTGACAAAATTGGGTTTTCTTTTCATCAGAAAGAAACAAAAGAAGA
The DNA here is from genome assembly GCA_964035475.1 of Salix caprea. Taxonomy (NCBI): domain Eukaryota; kingdom Viridiplantae; phylum Streptophyta; class Magnoliopsida; order Malpighiales; family Salicaceae; genus Salix; species Salix caprea. The sequence goes on from OZ037743.1 coordinate 2,605,374, forward strand.
AAGACTTGCCCAGCTGCATTTGGAAATGCCTTTGGTTTGCTTGGTGACGGCTCAAGGAATTTCTGATTCTTTTTTTCTTTAATTCTACCAGATAGATAAAGATGGAGCTAATCCAGAAAGAGTCATGCAAGAGCTTTCTTCAATTGGCCTCATGCCAGAGGACTGGGGTGGTGACGTCACAATGTTTCAGGTATTTTATATTTATTCACCTTTCTATTATCTTTATTATTTATTGCACCTTTCTTTTATCTTTATCCTTTTGCAGATGCTTATATACTTTTGCCTCCTTTTAACAGTTCAGATTTATTCATGTGCCAACTAATTGGTTTCATATTTTTTCTTTTTGTTGTGAAATGAAATATTTGTAGTCTCCTGGCCATTTATGTCGTCAAAATTGGATCCATGAACTTCTCTCTCCCTCTCTCTGCCAGCAATATCTATTGGTATTATCTTTCTGTATATGATTGATATAGTTGAGTAGCGTGCAATATCCATTCATTAGTTGCTAGTATTTCATCCATCTTATTAATTGCTAGGAATGTGTGTTAGTAGTAGTTGCAGTATTTGTAATGAAAAGATCAACTTTTGCTCCCCAACAAGTGTGATATCTTGTAATTGTCCTTTGAAGTTTCCCATACTGGATTGTTACAAAACTTGAAGATGAGGTGTATGTGATTTATTGAGCACACATAGAACAGAGGTGCATATATACACAATCATGTGTGCACTCTCCCAAATCTAGATAAGATATCTGCCACAATTTCTAGGAATAAATTGCAATTCATAAACCCAAAGCCATCAATGAGTCCCTGGAACAAATGGAATGTAGCTTACATTAAACGTTAAGCTATTTATGTTTTCTGACTTCATGCATGATTGTTTCAGTTACAAGAATTGAAGGCCAATCCAGATAGAAATGCAAAGGGTACAGTTATTGAGGCGGGCCTTGATAAATCTAAAGGACCAGTATTATAGTATGTAAACTAAATAGGAAATATTGTAATCTCATTCCTATGTGGTAATCTCCACCATTACTATTGTATGTTGCCCTACACATATATATACAAAGGAGTGGCTAACTATTAGGTTAAGCCTCCTAATTACTTCTCAACTTGGTATCAGAGCCCAAATAAATTAAAACACCTCTCAGCCGGCAGCCACCTCTCCTCCTCTCTGAAATGGATCTCTCTCAGCCGGCAGCCACCTCCTCCCCTGCCGCAGCACCGGTTGTGCCCTCCTGCACTCCTGCCGCAAGTCAATTCTCTTCTTCGGCATCAGTTATGCCACAAAATACAGATGTTGGCCATGCTCTTCTCAACCCCACTAATGCTCCTCTGCTGCCAACCTCTTCTCCTCCTCCTGCCGTGGCAATTGTGTCCCTCTCCCACACTCATCAAGTCATCTCTTTAAAGTTGACAAACACCAATTATTTATATTGGCGAATGCAGATGAAACCTTATCTCTTAGGCCAAGGAGTTTTCGGCTTTGTTGATGGTTCAAACTCCTGCCCCTCTTCACACACCATGGCTGCCGATGGTCTCTCTCTTCAGGTATCTCAATCTTTTCTCCATTGGAAACAACAAGATCAACTCATTCTAAGTGCATTGCTCTCTTCGCTGTCCATGGAAGTTCTTCATCTTGTTGTTGATTGTACAACCTCATGTGCGGTATGGCACACACTTGAGCAAGCTCTAGCTTCTACATCCAATTCCCGGATTATGCAACTTTATGGTTCTCTTCAAGACCTTAGACAAGGTGATGATTCGGTAACTCAATTTTTGCAAAAGGCTAAGACTTTATTTGATGAGCTAGCAGCTGCTGGCAGACCTATTTCGCTAACCGATTTCAATCTATATGTGTTTCGTGGACTTCGCGGAGAATTTAAGGACTTAGTGACAAGTCTGATTACAAGGGCAGACCCTCTACCATATGCAGATTTGCTTAGTCATTTGCTAACCCATGAATTTGTGCATAAAACTTCTCACTTGTCTTTGGGACCTGCTGCCAGTCATGCACCATTGCTGCCCACGCCACACTCAGCAATGCTCTCTCACCGTCAGCCTTCTGCCCAGTTTGGACGCAACAGAGGGCGTTCTTATGGTAGCTGGCGAAATCAGTCAAGAGGCTCTCGGTTTTCTGGCTCAAGGAACACGGGAAATTGGCACAACGTGAACTCTTATAACACGGGAAGCAATGAAAATAGAAGCAACACTTGGCAGCCAAACTGGCAGCGAAACAGGGGACAAAATTCATCAAATTCACGTTGCCAGCTGTGCAACATGTTCGGGCACACTGCTCCTCAGTGTTCTCAACTTCAGCAACGTGGACATGAGCATCAGAATAGTGCCAATCTGGCACTACAGAATTCAGGAAGTACTGCTGACTGGATCCCGGACACCGGCGCGAATCAACACGTGACACCGGACCTTGCAACTCTAACCGATTCTGCACCGTATCTTGGTAACAATTTTTTGCATGTTGGTGATGGTAAGGCCCTTGTCATATCCCATGTTGGACGTTCTATTTTACATTCCCCAAAACGCATGTTTACATTGACTAATGTTCTTCGCGTACCTCACATTACAAAACCGTTGTTATCTGTTCAGAAATTCTGTCGTGATAATCATGTTTATTTTGAATTTCACGATTCTGTGTTTTATGTGAAGGATCTCGTCACCAAGGAAGTTCTTCTTTCCGGTCGGAGTCATGATGGTCTTTATGTCCTCTCGGAGTCTTCAGCTACGTCAATTCCTCAAGCATATTTGTCTCCTTCCATTTCCGCGACTGCCGACTTGTGGCATCGTCGTTTAGGTCATCCAACTCCTCGCATTTTGAATTTATTAGTTTCCAAAAATAAAATTGTTTGTACGTCTAGACGATCGTTTTCTCAATGTCAAGCATGTCCTTTAGGAAAATCTTCCCGTTTGTCATTACGATCGACGGGTCACAAAACATCAAATCCACTTGATTTAATTTTTAGTGATGTTTGGGGACCTGCTCCCATGCTTTCCTCTGATGGTTTCCGTTATTTTGTTATATTTGTTGATGCGCACACTAAATATATCTGGTATTATCCCCTTGTTGCGAAATCTGATGTATTCTCTACGTTTCAACGCTTTCAAACTCTTGTTGAGCGTCAGTTTTCTCGTAAAATTAAATCTGTTCAAACTGATTGGGGTGGCGAATATCGCAAATTAAATAAATTTTTTGAAACCATTGGTATTCACCATCGCCTAATTTGCCCTCATACTCATGAACAAAATGGCACAGTTGAACGTCGTCATAGGCATATTGTTGAAACTGGTCTCACCCTTCTAGGCCAGTGTCATGCCCCATTGCGCTATTGGAATTATGCTATGGAATCATCAGTTTATCTTATTAATCGCATGCCTACTCTTGTCCTTCATAATAAATCTCCTTATGCATGCTTGTTTGATCGCACTCCTGATTATAATTTTCTCCGTATTTTTGGGTGTCTTTGTTTCCCATTTTTACGTCCATATCATGCTCATAAATTAGATTTTCGGTCTTCTCCATGTGTGTTCTTAGGATATAGCTCGTCTCATCTTGGATATCGTTGTCTTGATCTAGAGTCTGATCGTATCTATATTTCCCGTCATGTTCGTTTTCATGAAAGTGTCTTCCCTTTTAGGAAATCTGAACAGGTAACAACTGACCCCATACCATCCACTACACCTACCTACCTTCCATCATTGCAACCTCCTTCATACTTGCCTACCCATACCCACACCACCAAAACTATCAACCCACCTTTGCCCGTTGTTCCATCTGACCCTGCTTCACCACCCCGCATTGCCATACTATCACCACATGCTTGTCGTTCCACTGATTTTTGTGCAGGAACAGGTTCAGATGTGCAAGTTTCAGGAGCAGCACAATCTCGGTCCGAAACCGACCCAACAGCAGGTTCACCACCACCTGCGGTGCAGCCGAGCTCCTCCCCGAGTTCACCCCCTGGTATAAAGCTTTGTGTTGATCTCTCCTCTTATCCTCTTCAGCACACTCCAGGTACAGGTGCTGCTGCTCCTTGTCCCGCTGCTTCCACGCATCCCATGGTCCTTCATCCGAGACAACCAAAGACAGCTTTAGTCACCACGGCAGCCTCTCCTTCTGCCTCCTTCCGTCGGGTAGATACTCCTCCATCACATGAGCCACTTGTTTTTAATGATGTAAACAGATATGAGGCTTGGTATAATGCAATGCGCGAGGAGATTCAAGCGCTCCGCACAAACAGCACATGGACTTTGGTGCCGTTTCATCCATCCATGAATGTTGTTGGTAGTCGATGGGTCTACAAAATTAAACGCAAATCTGATGGTAGTATTGAGAGGTATAAGGCACGCCTGGTGGCAAGGGGATTCACTCAGCAGGAAGGTATTGATTATTCAGAAACTTTTAGTCCTGTTATCAAACAGGCAACGGTACGCTTGGTATTCTCCATTGCAGTTTCGAGTGGTTGGAAAATACATCAGCTTGACATTCATAATGCCTTCCTTAATGGCGTACTTGATGAAGAGGTTTACATGAAACAACCTCCAAGTTTTGTTGATTCTGCTCTCCCAGGTCATGTATGTCGATTGCATAAGTCTTTATATGGCTTAAAACAGGCTCCGCGAGCATGGTACACGCGTCTGAATGACTTCTTATTGTCCATTGGCTTTCGTGCTTCTAAAGTGGACACCTCATTGTTTATCTTCTCAGTTGGTAGCGACATTTGCTATCTCTTGGTTTATGTTGATGATATCCTGCTTACGGGTAATAATGCTGTTTTGCTGCAACGCCTAATTCGGTTATTGAGCTCAGAATTTAAACTTCGAGACTTGGGTGATGTTCATTATTTCTTGGGGGTTGAAGTTCAAACTACTAGTATGGGACTTATGCTTTGTTAACATAAGTATACACTTGACATCCTCACGCGAGCTGGTATGTTATCTTGTAAACCTGTTGACACCCCTATTTCGGCATCCAAAGCCACCATTATGCCTGATTCTTTATTACCTGATGCTACTCGTTTTCGGCAATTGGTTGGTGCTCTTCAATATCTCACTTTCACACGTCCGGATATTTGCTTTGCTGTTAACCGGGTATGTCAGTTTATGCATGCTCCTACAGAATCTCATTGGGCTGCAGTAAAACGCATCTTGCGTTATCTTCGTGGTACAGCATCACATGGTTTACACATTACTCGCAGCTCTTCTTTTGCTTTACATGGATTTACTGATGCAGATTGGGCAGGTAGTATTGAGGACAGGAAATCTACGGGTGGTTACCTTGTGTTCTTTGGTCAGACGCCGATTTCATGGAAATCAGGTAAGCAACGCACTGTTGCTCGGTCTTCGACGGAAGCTGAATATAAGGCCTTAGCAGATGGCACGGCTGAAGTCATTTGGCTTCAGTACCTATTAACAGACCTTAAGATTCCGACCACCCATGCTCCTATCATTTGGTGTGATAACCTTGGCGCCACATACTTGGCGGCAAACCCTGTCTTTCATGCTCGCACAAAACATATTGAGATTGATTATCATTTTGTCCGAGATAGAGTTGCGAAGAAAGAGATTCAGATCCGGTTTATTTCCTCCAAGGATCAACTTGCCGATGTTTTCACTAAGCCACTTCCGGCTCCTTCTTTTACAGCTTTCAGGTTCAAGCTTCGGGTTGATTCTCCACCCTCAGCTTGAGGGGGCGTATTATAGTATGTAAACTAAATAGGAAATATTGTAATCTCATTCCTATGTGGTAATCTCCACCATTACTATTGTATGTTGCCCTACACATATATATACAAAGGAGTGGCTAACTATTAGGTTAAGCCTCCTAATTACTTCTCAACTACCAGTAGCTACTTTTATTATACAGAATGGCACACTGAAAAGAGGGGATGTAGTGGTTTGTGGAGAAGCCTTTGGAAAGGTTGGTTAGTTGGAGTTTGAACTTTAAGATAACTCGGAACTTTCTTTAAGAAAAAAGTTGCTGCTTAGTGTGATTTCACTGACCTTGGAGGACTTCTTTGTTATGCCATTTTCAGGTTCGGGCTTTATTTGAAGATGGTGGAAAACGGATTGATCAAGTGGGACCATCTATACCTGTACAGGTTTGTTGTTATTCTCTTTCCATGCTTATTTTTGTTACCTTTTGTATTATATATGTTTACTTATTTTTGTATGGTGGCTTTTTCATAGAAAAGAATGTAGCTGTGTTTCTTTTTTTTGTTTTCATCATTATTGTCAGAATATTCAAGATCTAAGACCACTCTAATGTTGTCGTTTCCCCACACATAAACCAAACCAACAATTGGATAAGCATGAAAATTTAAGCTTCCATGAATAGAGATGCCCCCAATATATTGATACTATTGAAATAATTAGAATTGTGGGTATCAGGCTTAATTCCCAAAATACTTCTAATTTTTAAAAAGTGACTATAATTTTAGAATGTTGTACATGTCTGCATGGGTTATTATACCAACAAACCAAACTCTATTTTCTTTTTTATCTTATGTTATATGTTCACGGATCCCTGTCATATGGTTATCACATGACTAATTCATATGAGTCTTCATTTGAAACTATCCATGCAAATATGTTACACTTTTCTCTACAGGTTATTGGCTTGAGTAATGTACCAATTGCTGGTGATGAATTTGAGGTTGTTGCCTCCCTTGATATTGCACGTGAAAAGGCAGAGGCACGTGCAGAATTATTGTGGGATGAACGTATATCTGCTAAGGCTGGGGATGGGAAGGTGACCCTTTCTTCCTTAGCATCAGCTGTTTCAGCAGGAAAGCGATCTGGATTAGACTTGCACCAGCTGAATATAATAATGAAAGTCGATCTTCAGGTTTGTGCATTTGCTATTTGTTTCACTATACCAAGATAAGAATAATATTCATGATGTTTTCTTCTTCATCATATTGTCAGTTCTGTTGAAATTAAGTTGTGTTCGCAAATTTGCTGTATTAATTGACTGCTATATGTGTACTACTTTTTGCTTGTACAATGCATGGGAATGTTTTTCAGATGTAGGCACTAAAATCTCCAAATGCATTTCATGAATAGATCTTGAACATATAGTTACCTAGACAATTAAAAGACATTTGAATTTTTAATAATATAATTGAAAAGTGAAAGGTGCTTCAAGAAGCCATTTGGTTTGTATTCATAAGAGTTTCTTTTGACAAGTTACTTTGGTAAAATGCTTTAATATATATTTTTCTACAATGCTATTGCAAAAACTGCTTCTTGTTTCTTTCTGCATGTGCCTTTGATCCATGTTTAAAGTTACAAGTAAAGATGTTCTGACTTCATTCTGAAGGAGAATTTGGCTCAACTTCATGAGTAACTTATAAGTGAACTTTTAGTTAGAATTTGATGTTGTGTTTGATCACTAACTTCTACAGAAAAATAATCTGAGTGAGAAAATCAGATATTGAAAAATGTTTACTGAAAACCATTTGTCCTAGGAAATGCTTTTCAAAATCAAATTCTCAATAATAGCAATGCAATTTGTGGCTTGATTGCTTCATGGGGATGACAAAATTCAACTGCTCAAGGTATGCATGCACATTCATACCTTGAGCAAAATATTTGTTTTGCTTCACCAAGGATTTGAGAAAATTTATTACATGACCACCAGTAAAACTAAATTCTCTTTATTATAAATAGGGATCTATTGAAGCTGTCAGGCAAGCCTTACAAGTTCTCCCTCGAGATAACGTGACTTTGAAGTTCCTCTTGCAAGCAACAGGAGATATAAGCAACAGTGATATTGATCTTGCTGTTGCGACTGAAGCTATTATCTTAGGATTCAATGTCAAAGCTCCTGGTTCTGTAAAAAGTTATGCAGAAAAAAAAGGTGTTGAGATTCGGCTATACAGAGTTATCTATGAACTAATTGATGATGTGCGAAATGCTATGGAAGGACTTCTGGAAACTGTAGAGGTCAATTCTAATGCATCACTTTGTTTTTGTTTTTATATATATAATTGGTGTAGATTGAAGATATCATCTAGGTCAGACCCTGTGTATAACCTGCGTTATTACATTTTGCTAAAAGAATAAAAAAAAAGCCCAAAAACTTTAACAAAAGAGCAAACAAAAAAAATGAAAAACAAAATTAGCTTAAAAAAATCATTTGACTTGAAAATAATAATAAACAAACGAATAAAAAAACTAAAAGAAAGAACAAAGGAAAAAAAATAAGAAATATTATTTTTCAAATGATTAAAATTTAATAACACAATTTTTGAAAAAAATGCTATCTCAACAAAAGAGAAAATAAAAAAATAAAATAATAAGAGCACATATATATGAACATGGACAAAAGTAGGAACTATTTAAGAAATATAAAAAAATAAAGGAATTAAAATAAAAAATTAAAAGTATAAGGGCCAAAATAAAAATCAAATATATTATCAATTTCAATCAAAGGATAAAATTGAAAAAATCAAATCTTATGTACCGAAAATATTAAGGGATTTAAAAGCAATTAGAAAATTAAAAGAATAAGGACCGAAATGAAAATGCAATATATATTCAATTTCAATCGAAGAATACAATTGAAACAAATTAAAACCTATATAATAGAAATAAGGACCACACAGCACAATTAAAAGAGACGGGACTGAAATGAAAAATACATAAAACCAAGGGGCTGCTGTGTAGTTTAGGGCGAAGGAGAGTGAAAAGGGGAAAAAAACTTAAACCGTCCACCGTCTCGTCTCCAGCCACCTTGTGCTTGCACGCGCCACACCATGACGAAGAGGACACGGTGGCGCATCCAGGGAGACGCCGGATGCACATTTTCCGCCACCTTAAGACGCCGCACGAGACGCCTGAAGAGGGTGTAAGGCGGTTTACCGTGGCCCGCGTGTGACACGCGCCCACAGTAACCCGGGATAAATAATTACAAATTATGGTCAATTACCGGGACACCCCTACAGCAAACTCTTCATTTTTGTCTTATTGGGGGGGCATATCCGTATTTAGCCATTTTCAAAAAATGTGAAATGCCCGTGGCACCCCTCCCGGCCAACACTGATTTTTGTCTTTTTTGAGGGACAAAATGGTTATTTTACTGTGCAAAGAAATATAAAAAAATCGGTGAACCGAACCGGACTGGAAATGTGCAATTACCGTAGAACCCCTCCATCCAGTAGCCGTTTTTTGTCTTTTTCGAGGGACAAAAAAGTTATTTTACTGTACAAAAAGAAAAAAAAGTAAACCAGCGAACCAAACGACCAAAAAACTGAGCAATACTATTGTAATCTATAATGATTTGTCTCACAAGCTACAGTAACCTACCCATGACCTCTTTGAGTATATAGTATAATTGGCAAAAGATGACTCGACCAAAGCCGTTCGCAAAGTTATTAGGGAGAAGTTCCCTTAACTGAATGAAAGTCACAGGTAAGTGTCCTAATCAAATCCACATGAACCTTAACAACTTAACCACTAATGATTGAATTGGATTAGATGGCATAGTTGAAGAATCTCTTTCTTTCACTTTAGCTGAAGAAGTTTTTGTCACTTCAACAGTGGCTGTAACACTGTTGGATACAAGGGTAAGCCCATTTGGCATGAGAGTGAGAATAGCATTAGAAGAGAAGGGTGTAAAGTATGAGTACAGCGAGCAAGATTTGAGGAACAAGGGCCCTATGCTTCTTGAAATGAACCCAGTTTACAAGAAGGTCCCAGTTCTCATTCACAATGGGAAACCAATCTGTGAGTCTCTTATTGCTGTTCAATATATTGATGAGGTCTGGAATAACAAGTCTCCTTTGCTGCCCTCTGATCCATACCAGAGAGCTCAATCCAGGTTCTGGGCTGATTTTGTTGACAACAAGGTATGTATGTGTCTGTCTTTGATTTCTATTCTTAGTTTTGGTTTCTGCTTTTACCTCCTAGACTCCGAGATTATTTATTACTGAAAGGGCCAGCCATTTTGCTTCGATCTGGCATGTAACTTGTATAAATTATGTGGATTTTTTACCTCATTTTCGTCACATTTAGTCAACTGTGAAGAATTTCACCCACAGGGAGATTTTTTTTTATGTTTAGTCCAGTTGGGTTGATTGGAGGCAATACGACAAATGTATGATAAATTTGATGAAATTCTTTAAATAAGGTCTAGTTTGCAGAAATTACACAAACAAAGAAAGCTAAATTCGGGATTTTCCAATTGAAAAATCCCCAATTTAGCTTCTTTGTTTGTGTAATTTTGACTACAAGGTTTGTTTGTTATTCATTTTAAAATTAAAATGGTTGGATATGAATCTGTAGGTGTATTTTCCTGGGAGGAAGACATGGACAAAGAAAGGACAAGAACTGGAGGCAGGCAAGAATGGTTTAATTGAGTCCCTCAAGTTGTTGAAAGGAGAGCTAGGAGACAAGCCTTATTTTGAAGGTGACAAACTCGGCTATGTGGATGTTGCACTTATTCCTTTCTATAGCTGGTTTCATGGCTATGAGACATTTGGTAACTTTAGCATAGAGGCTGAGTGTCCCAAGTTAATTGCTTGGTGTAAGAGGTGCATGCAGAATGAGAGTGTATCCAAATCTCTTTCAGATCCACAAGAAGTCTATGGGTTTTTGGTGGAGCTGAGAAAGAAGTTAGGGCTTGAATAGATGGAAGGATGTGCATCCACAGGCAAGCTTGTTTGGTTTCTGTTTTGGCTTGAGGAGTGAAGAGGACTTGAGGAACAAGAGTACCCTGCTTCTTCAGTGAATCCAGTTTACAAGAACATTCCGGTTGTCATCCGCAATGGAAAACAAGTTTGTGAATCCCTTATTATTGTTCAGCATATTGATGAAGTGTGGAAGGGCAAGGCTCCTTTGCTACCTTCTGAACTCATTCCATATTCTGTGTTGATTTTGTCGATAAAAAAAAGGCATGGATATATACATTTAGTATGCTTTATCTTTGGTTCCTCTTTAATATATGTTTCAGTGCATATATGTTTACTATAATCTCTAGAGTTACAAAAACTGGATACTCCTTAATGTTCAACAGGAGAAAAATAGTTGTACAAATGGATGGATTGTTTGTCTCATGTACTCATGTAAAGAGTATCCAAATTAAGTATTTCCTTTCGCTACAACGAAATCGAATTTTGGTGGCAATTCATAATTGTTTGAAATTTTCATTAGGCTTTTAAATGAAATGCCTTATAATTGGAAGCTGTAATTATTTCAGTGTCATAGCATTTCAAGCAATTTCCTTGATTACATATGTTTAGCCGAATATCTCTGTGTTAGCCATTGGTAGAGAGGCTAACAAAGTTGCAGATTGGTTAGCCAGAGCAAGTAGAGGCTAACCTGAATCGTATCAGCTTCTGTTAAATGATTCCATATATGAATCACATCTAACTAGGAGAGAAGCCTTATTTTGGAGATGAGACTCTTGCCAATGTGGATATTGCTTTTCTTCTTTTCTGTTGCGGGTTTCATGCTTGTGAGACCCTTGGGAACTTCAGCATAGAGGTCCATTGTCTCTTCCAGAACCTGAAAAGGCCTGTGAGTTTGTTTTGGAGACGAGGAAGAGTCTCGGGGTTGATTTGAAGGATATTGCATATGCATGCATGAGCAAGCCAGTAAGATGTTTTTTGTTTAATTAGAAGTTGCATCAAAAAAGTTCAAAATTTATTTTGGCTTTCAACGCATATAAATATGATTAATTCGATGGCCTCTGCCTTGTATATCAAAAAACTCAACTCTAGAAAACCAGACATATTAATCTACTCCACGATAAGTTAGTCAAATAATTAATTTCCTTGAGATGAGTAGAGAGCCATTCAATAATTAAGTTAGTCAAATGTCTGTTCATGATTGAAGAAGCATGTTCTCATTTAGAGTAATGTTTTCTGCAAGTTCGGTGGCCTCTGCCTTGTATATCATTGACTTTGTCATTTCTTATTTTGATTAACATGGGTGTCCGGTTCAATTTCTTATTCTGCAAATCAAGCATTATTGATTTATTCGCTGTCACAAGGAACTTAATTATTTGACTAACTTATCGTGGAGTAGATTAATATGTCTGGTTTTCTAGAGTTGACTTATTCACTGTATGACATGGCCATGTTGGACATTGTAGCAAATTATGTAATCAAGTACCTCAAGCTCCTTACTCTTTTGTCTTCTTCTATTCTATAATATATACAGTATTGTGGACCTTTCCATGGAGATGCTAGTAGTGGACTTTGTGAAAGTTTGGGTAATTAAGTTCATTGGACTTTGAATATTTTAGTGTTTTTGACCTAGTAATCCTATTTTTAATATATATAATGTTTTAAGATACAAAAACATTAAATCTAAAATCTTATTTTGTTTACTTAGTAATGCAAGATTTGATCGAATCAACTTAACTTAGATTAGATTATAATAAAGATTTTTTTAACCATTAATATATTGGTAATTATTAGTAACAACTTTGGCAAGAAATAACAATTGGAAAGAAATGAGTACCTACTTCACATAGAAAATGAGTGTGTTTGCAAGTCACAATTAGCTAAAATTAAATATGATGTCAACCCTATTTAAAAATATATATTTGCAAAGAATCTTACAATAAATCAAAGAAAATTTCATGTCTCTTCAAAACTTTGAAAAAACATTCAATCTGTGCGTATTAACTATTTGAAGTTGGATTCCATACATAGCTAAAGGCCTCCTCGTTTTGTTCCTTGTTAAGCAATCAGTACCAGTGCTTTTCGCGCATATTTTCACAAACTAAGGTAAAGAAATTCCTATTCTCATCCTTTCCATGCCTATTGTACTTGTAATGACTCACTCTCACCGTCGAAATTCTTATTTCTCTGATTTTTCAGACAGGTGGAAAATGGCTATCGAAAGTATTGGTAGATCCCTTGTATCTAAGATAGCAGCACTCTTGGTGGAACCAGTAATAAAGCAGTTCCGTTACATGTTCTGTTTCAACAATTTAGTTCAAGAGTTCAATGAACAAGTGAGGAGCTTGGTTGTAGCACTTTATCGTGTGCAAGATGCTGTCGACTTTGCTATAAAGAATGCTGAAGAAATTGAGATTGATGTCGACAAATGGCTGGAAGATGCAAAAAATGAAATGGAAGGTGTGAATCGTTTGGAAAATGAAAATAATTTTTTTAGTTGTTGAGTTATTTTATCGATCCATCAAGTAGAGTCATACTTTATAATACTTGTATTTATTCAAAGAAAAAACTAAATATTTTTATTGTTCATTGAAGTGTCTAAAACTTAAGGTATTTTTTGGCTTACTTTATAAGTAACTCAAATTTGAAGTAAGGAATGCCTTCTTTCGTTTTCTCTTATTTTTCTTTAACGAAAAATCATATTCCTTGAGTGGGATATAAGGACAAATCATATAGCTCTAGTTTTATCCTTGGAAGTGGCAGAGAGTTCTTCATTTAATTTTGTTATTGTCTTCTTCTTAGGTGTTTTCCATTTCCCCCCTGATTATCATTTTTTTTTTTTAAATCCTTGAGAGATCATAATTATAGTAACACTACATACATTAAGGATTATATTAGTGGTTGCCATCGACTGATCGTGAATCTTCCATTCCTTTCTCTACTATAAGACACGTGTATTTCTACTAATTCTTGTGTTATTTGTTATTATTTGTTATTACATTTTATTATGATGCATATATTATGTGTTCATAAATGTTTGCAAGTATGATCCATGATGAGAGAAGAAGAAATATTTTTTCAATTCAATCCCCATTCTCTTCTACTAGACATTATTTCAGGCTTGAATTCTGATTGGCCGTTCTTCTTGTTCTCTTTTTTCTCTGTACCAGGAAGGCGAAAGACATAGAGTCTTTGAATTCACTAGATTCCTGGAATCTTCATTTTCGAAAGAGCTTGGGAACCTGGTTAGTTTTAAATTGAGAATTGTTTTATTAAGACTTACGTGTGTTTGGTGATTCATCAAGATTATATGACATGAACATATTTTTTAAAAAGTCGTTGAGAAATCAGAAGAACGCCACTGCATAATATCTACAATGATAGAGTGAATAGTGGAAAAAAAGTTAAAAAATAATAATTCCTTACACAGATTACTAGTCTGTGTAAGACCGGTTTGCGCTTGGTGGAATTTATGTCATTCTTTACATCGAGTCCTAACCAGACTCCGTGTACGGACAGAGAAGGAAACTCGATTTATCCGTTAGTCTAACTATTAAAGAATGTTTAATGTGACAAAAAATACAAATTAGAAATAATTATTCAACATTAAATAAATTAAATAAATATGGTAATAAAAACAAAAGCTTTATTCTAGAATCTTTCCATGTAGTCTAAATTTTTAATTTTCATAAATTCCTAATAGATTTGACTCATGATTTCAAATACATGACCATCTCTTATATGAATAGATTATTAAGTTTGTCATATATATTTGGAAATTACTGAATTTATCATATATATATATTTGAAAATATTAACATGTTTAGTTTCTTTCTCATCTACAAGCATCAAAATTCCATTTTATAACTTCAAATATGTCCATAACAATACATAAATATTTAGTTTAACAAATTTTATAAAATTTATCTAGTAACTTTAGCTAATTTATCATACTACGGATTGGGTGGATACAATAAAACAAAGTCAACAATATACAAGGATCAAATGGAATAAAACTCAAAATTAAGTTTGAATGTTGATTGCAATGGGGGGTTATGGTGTGTTTACTCAACATTATCAAAGCATAATATCTCATTTGTCAATGGACAACAATGCGGAATAATTGCTAAAGTTTTTACCGTCCGAATTTTGCCAAAAAGTAGCCGACCGTTTAAGTATACCTTTCATGCTTGTTTAATTTGGAAAATCCGCCTACAAATTTTGAACAAGATATTTCAAAATTTCCTTACCAGATCTTGTTTCATTGGGGCTCTGTGCTCCATACTCTATTTCCTGTCACATGGCATTTCTTTTTTTTACAAAATAAATCATGTATTGATAGTAGGAGATGAAGTGCTTTGATCTTTACTAAATGTTTTAAAATTTATTTTATTTTTGATATTAAAATTATTTAAAAATACAAAAACCAATTAAACTTACAAGAGAAAAATTTTAAAAGGTAGTTAGGCTGCAGTGTCAAACACTTGTAAAATCAATGATGATATCTCAGTTATGTAGAGCACACTTAGTTCATTAGTTTGCACTATGTTGTGAGTTAAGATTAGATTTTTTTTAATGTAAAATAATTTCAAGATATAAATAATATATTTTCTAGTAATTTTTTTTTAAATCATGTGAGAATTGATATGATACAACCTGATTAACTTAACGAGTTTAAAGACAACCTAAACAATCATTAAAAATCTAACTCGACTAAAACATTTATCAAGACGATTTTTTTTTTAAAAAAAATATTGAGACATAAATATATTAGATCAAACCTAGTTAATTATGAAACTTAATTATAAATCAATTATTTGTCAATGGACAACAGTGCGAAATAATTGCTCAAGTTTTTAGTGTTTGAATTTTGCCAAAAAGTACTTGATTGTTAAAGTATACCTTCCATGCTTATTTGATTTGGAAAATCCGCCTACATATTTTGAACAAGATATTTCAAAATTTCCTGTTACATGGAAATTTTTTATTTTTTTTACAAAATAAATCATGTATTAACAGTAGGAGATGGAGTGCTTTGTTCTCCACTAAACGTTTTAAAAATTATTTTATTTTTTAATATTAAAATATTAAAATTATTTTAAAATATAAAAACCAATTATACTTACAGAAGAAAATTTTTAAAAAATAGTTAGATTGAAGTGTCAAACACTTCTAAAGTCAATGGTGATATCTCATTTAGAGCACACTTAGTTCATTAGTTTGCATTATGTTGTGAGTTAAGATTTTTTTTTTAATGTAAAATAATGTCAAGATATTACTAATATATTTTCTAGTAAAAAAAATTTAAACCATGTGAGAATTGATCTGATACAATCTGATTAACCTAACGAGTTTAAAGATAATCTAATCAATTATTAAAAGTATAACTCAACTAAAACACTTATCAAGATGATATTTTTAAAAAAAATATTGAGACATAAACATATTAGATTAAACCTAGTTAATTATGAAACTTAATTATAAATTAAATATTAAATGATTAAATTATATATAAATAAAAAATCAACTAGGAATGAAAAAAAAAAAAAAAACGGAGCTAATTCGTAAAACTTGCAACATGTATCATGAAACTAGAATAAACAAATCAAATGTTGAATGATGAAATTGAAAAAAAAATCAATTAAAACAGAAAAAAAATCTTTGTTAATTCACTAAACTCGCGTCCCGAATCATGAGACTAGAATAAACAAATCTATTGTTAAAAATATTTTAAAAAAATGAAATTAAATAGTAAAAATAAGAAGAGCAAAAAACAAAACATCATTTAAGTGATGAATATTCAAAAGTGTCATTTGAAAATGAATTGAATCGAACTTCTATAGATTTTATCCTTCTTTCCTTATTATAGATGTCATTTTTTCCTCTAATTCTTCAAACTTTTTTTTTTTCATTTTCTAGTTGATTTTTTAAACCCTTGACATATAAGTACCCATTGAATTGTAAAGAGATTGTTTGATTTATGTGAAAGCATTTTTATTTTTGCTCTGAAACTCGAAATCTGAAGGTAGCTTAATAGATTTTATTTTAAAGATATTTACTAGATTAATTCTTTTATTTTTATTTTTATTTTTATTGAAATCAACCTGGCTTGGACCCACCGAAACTCCAAGTCACTCTGAGTCCCGAAATAACCCCTTGTATCGAGCAGGGTTTTAAAACAATGCCAATAGCCAAGTAAAAATCTTGAAGTTAATTTCAATTCACCATTTGACACCTATCCATTTTCTCTCCTTAGTTTTTGATTGTTTCAATTTCCCCCTTAGATTATCCAAAATAAGAGAAAAACAGTCTCTTTTTCCTCTCAAATCATGGACTAAATAAAACTTTGTACCAAAATCAAATTGGAAAAATATTAGGGTACCAACAATGTAAAAGTTTTTATTTTTATTTTGATCACATGAATTCACATTTCCTTGGAATCTCATAAAAAATAGAACAAATGAAATAAAGGAATTAAAGTCCATTGGATCGAATTGTTGAAATTTCATGAATACAGGGTTAAATTTGTCAAATCTTTTATGCATGATTTAATTAGTTAATTTCATACAAACTCAATGTTTCGAAAGGGGGGTTCATTAATATATATAATGTTTATGTACCTTACAATATGTAGATAATTACTCAATATTTTTTATTCCTTTTCCTCACCATGCTATTTCATACATTTATACGGTCTTTTGCTTTTTTTTGAAAAAAACTTTTTTTATTTGAAGTTGTTTTTACTCTTTTGATTCTCCACTCCATAACAATATTAATTGTCTTCGATTTCCAATAAAATTAAAAATTATTATAAAGTTAAATTTTATTCAATAAATTTATATCCAATATGAAGTCGTTGCAATTGAATCCAAGCAAATAAACTCTTAGAATTGAATAAAGATATCAAAGGAATAAAAAATTTAAAGAACTAAGAAATGAAAGATTTTAATAATCTTTATTTTATTAACAACATTAAGACAATTTAAAATAAATAAGAAATTCATTTAAAGATATTATAATCTTGAAAAAAAAAAAAGAACACCCCAGGTAACTTTTGTAAATGGCATAGATAGATATATAGATGAGGGGACAAGGAATTAATTGTTCATTGGTACGTACACTTATACCTTCCTTGCCTTGTTGCTTTTGAAGTTGGATTCCATACAGCTAAAGGCCTCCTCGTGTTGTTCCTCGCTGCTCAATCAGTACCAGTGCTTTTCACGCACATTTTCACAAACTAAGGTAATGAAATTCCTGTTCTCATCCTTTCAATGCCTATTTTACTTGTAAGTTGTAACGACTCACTCTCACCGTCGGAATTCTTATTTCTCTGATTTTTCAGACTCGTGGAAAATGGCTATCGAAGTTGTTGGTGGATCCATTGTATCTAAGATAACAGAACTATTGGTGGAACCAGTAATAAAGCAGTTCCGTTACATGTTCTGTTTCAACAATTTTGTTCAGGAATTCGATGAACAAATGCTGAACATGGCTTTGGCACTTTATCGTGTGCAAGATGCTGTCGACGTTGCTAAAAGGAATGCTGTAGAAATTGACATTGATGTCAACAAATGGCTGGAAGATGCAAAAAATGAAATGGAAGGTGTGAATCGTTTGGGAAATGAAAAAGGAAAAAATGGAAAATGCTTCACTTGGTGTCCAAAATGGATTCCCCAATTTAAGCTAAGCAAGGCACTGGAAAAGAAGACGGAGACTTTGAGAAAACTAGAAGAAAAGAGCAAAGAGTTTCCAAGAGTGTCCCACAAAGCACCTCTTCAAGACATAGAATTTCTTCCATCAAAGGAATTCACACCCTCAGAATCATCAAAAGAAGCTTTCGAACAGATTATGAAAGCTCTCAAAGATGACAACGTCAATATGATCGGACTGTACGGCATGGGAGGGGTGGGTAAAACCACCTTGGTGAAAGAAGTAGGCAGGAGAGCCAAAGAGTCGCAGCTGTTTGATGAGGTTTTATTGGCTACACTGTCCCAGAATCCAAATGTGATAGACATTCAGAATCGAATGGCAGAGAGTCTAGGTCTGCATCTTGACGAAACGACCAGACAAGGGAGAGCAGATCGATTATGGCAGAGACTGAAGACAGAAAAGAAGTTGCTTGTAATCCTGGATGATGTTTGGAAAGTTGTTAACTGGAAAGAGATAGGGATCCCATCTGGTGATGATCACACGGGTTGTAAAGTTCTTCTAACAACACGTCGTAGAGGCATATGCTCTGATATGGACTGCCAGGAAAAAGTGCATTTAAATATCTTATCTGAAAATGAAGCATGGGATTTATTCAAAATCAATGCACGTTTACGTGATGAGGACTTTAACTTGAACACAGTGGCAAAGAAGGTTGCGAGAGAATGTCAAGGATTGCCAATAGCACTTGTGACAGTGGGAAAGGCTCTAAGAGATAAATCTGTTGTTGAGTGGGAAGTAGCGTCTAAAGAGCTCAAAAACTCTGAATCTCAGCACATGGAACTAAGTGAAGAAAAAAATGCATATGCATGTCTTAAGTTGAGCTATGATTATTTGAAGCACGAGAAAACCAAGTTATGCTTCTTGTTATGCTGTTTATTTCCAGAAGATTACAACATTCCAATTGAGGACTTGACGAGATACGCAGTTGGCTACGGGATACATCAAGATGTGGAGTCCATTGAAGATGCAAGGAAACAAGTTCTTGTGGCGATAAATACCCTCAAAGATTGTTGCATGCTGTTAGGCACTGAAACTGAAGAGAAAGTGAAAATGCATGACTTGGTTCGTGATGTTGCTATTCAGATAGCATCATCTAAAGAACATGGTTTCATGGTAAAGGCTGGCATTGGGTTGAAGGAGTGGCCAAGGGGCACTAAAGGCTTTGAACGTTGTAAAACAATTTCGTTAATGGGCAATAAACTAACAGAGCTTCCTGAAGGATTGGTGTTTCCACAGCTCAAAGTTCTATTATTAGAACTGGATTCTGACTTGAAAGTTCCAGAGAGGTTTTTTGAAGGGATGAAAGAAATTGAAGTTTTGTCTCTAACGGGAGGGTGTTTGTCATTGCAATCACTTGAATTCTCAACGAACCTTAAATCGTTGCTATTGATCGACTGTGAATGCAATGACCTCATTTGGTTGAGAAAGCTGCAAAGACTTGAGATTCTTGGTTTTATAGAGTGCTCTTCTGTTAGAGAATTACCTGATGAAATTGGGGAGCTCAAGGAGTTACGGATGTTGGATGTGACAGGTTGTGAAAGTCTAAGAAGGATTCCTGCGAATTTGATTGGAAGGTTGAAGAAGTTAGAAGAGCTGCTGATCGAGGATAACAGCTTCAAGGGTGTTGTTGGATGTGACGGCACAGGAGGAATGAATGCAAGCCTAACAGAACTAAATTTGCTGTCTCATTTAGCTGTATTATCATTGAACATACCGAGGGTTGAATGCATTCCCAGAGACTTTGTTTTTCCCAGGTTGCTCAAATATGATATAGTGTTGGGGAATGGGTATTCAGAAACAGCATATCCAACCTCGACAACATTGTATTTGCGTGATATCAGCGCCGCATCCTTAAATGCAAAGACATTTGAGCAGTTGTTTCCTACCGTGTCTCAAATTTGTTTTATCGACGTTGAGGGTTTAGAAAATATAGCATTCGGTGCTCAGATGACCAGCCATGGCCATGGGTCGCAAAAGGACTTCTTACAAAGATTAGAAGATGTGAAAGTGAAAGGATGCAGGGATACTCGCACCCTGTTTCCAGCAAAATGGCGGCAAGCTTTGAATAATCTAAAAAGTGTGGTAATTGGAAACTGCAAATCATTGGAAGTGGTATTTGAATTGGTTATCAAAAATTGGTAATTGGAAACTGCAGTGAGGAGAAGAAGCTGCAGCTGCTGTCATCTTTAACAAGGCTAGATCTGAATTGGTTACCTGAGCTCAAATGCATATGGAAGGGGCCCACCAGACATGTCAGCCTCCGAAGTCTTATTCATCTGAAGTTGCAGACTCTTGACAAGCTGACATTTATCTTCACACCGCACCTGGCCCAAAGTCTTGTTCATCTAGAAACACTACAGATAGATCATTGCAGTGGATTGAAGCATCTTATCGGAGAAAAGGATGACGAAAGGGAAATAATTCCAGAGTCTGTTGGCTTCCCAAAATTAAAAACTCTCTCTATACGTGGTTGTGATGAACTGGAATATGTCTTCCCTATCTCCGTGTCTCCAAGTCTTCAGAACCTGGAAGAGATTAAGATTTCTTATTGTAATTTAAAGCAAATATTTTACGGTGGAGAAGGAGATGCACACACCAGCGATGACGTCATCAACTTCCCTCGGCTAAGAGAATTGTCTCTTTCAAGTCGCAGCTTTTTTGGTCCAAAGAATTTTACTGCCCAGTTGCCTTCTTTGCAAGTGTTAGCCATTGATGGACACGAAGAATTGGGTGATTTGTTGGCACAGCTCCAAGTAAGTCCTTTATATTTCTCCACTGATTAATTTAAACTGGCAAATTCAATACATAGTGATAATTTCTGATTTCTTCCTTCAGATTTCTAAAACTAAAGTAATGGATAAGTGAAATTGAGGCTCTTCCGCCGATTAATGGAAAGTAAAAAAATTAAATCTCCATCTATTTTTGAGTTGTTTGTTTCAGTACTGCAATTTATGATAGAAGTTAAGGAAATTGGGTTATGTTATCACCTTTTTCATATGAAAAAAATAATTATAAATGATCAAGAACAAATCATTTTTATTTTATGTACACACACAAGAAGTTTTAGTAATACGTAAAATTAAAAGTGTTTTTTTGGTTAATGTCATAATTTGTTTTTTTTTATATATAAATAAAATATAAAAAACTATTATTCTTGTTATTAAGTATAATTTCTTTCATGATTGCTTTTAACTTAACTAATATAAAATAATACTTTATATTTAGATTATCATAATTTGTTTTTCTTTTGATGCAGGGGCATACAAATTTGAGAGAAATACGTATGACAGACTGCAAAGGAACACAGGATAGAAGAACTGGGCATGAACTTTCACTCTTGAGTTTGGAAAAATTAGAATTGTACTCCATGCCTGACATGAGGTGTATATGGAAGGGTCTCGTGCTGAGCCATTTGACTACTTTGAAGGTGTCTCGTTGTCAGAAACTAACACATGTATTCACAGGCAGCATGGTTGCTAGTCTAGTTCAACTACAATATCTAACCATATCATATTGTTTGGAATTGGAGCAAATCATAGCTAAGGATAATGATGATGAAAAGGGTCAGATATTGTCTGGAAGTGATCTCCAATCTTTATGCTTCCCCAATTTATGTGAAGTTAAAATCAATGACTGCAACAAGTTGAGGAGTCTCTTCCCAGTAGCCATGGCTTCAGGTCTCCCAAAGCTCGAAACACTTGAAGTAGCAGATTCCTCTCAATTACTGGGAGTATTTGGGCAGGATGATCATGCTTCACCTGTCAATGTTGAGAAGCAGATGGTGTTTCCTAATTTGTCATTCCTACGGCTATATAATCTACCAAGTATAGTCTGCTTCAGTCTTGGATGTGATGATTTCTTATTCCCTTGTCTGGGGAATCTGATGGTGGATAAATGTCCAAAGCTGACCACAAAATTTGATAATAAAACAGAGGTGCTGCTGATTCGACTTGATTTCATGCCTCTCTTTTAGTGTTTTTGTTTCACTAAATAATAATGTGTATGCCATGCTTAAATTGGTTTTGCAGGTATAAATTGGTTTTATTTAAAGTGGTTGCTCCGAGCCAATTAAAGTGGATAAAAGGAAGAAGATGGAGGTGAAGATGGTGTGGTGAGAGCTGTAAAGCTGCAAATATTTTTTAATTGGTGAAAGTATTTTCAACTATTTCATTGGCAATGGGATACAATTCGGCTTCACATTGTAACAATATTTTTTGCCAAAGAACTACTAAAAGAAGGATATCTATGCGTTTGTCGCGTGAACTTCAAAAAATAAGGGTATTTGTGTTGTCTACCCATGTAATGTTTCATGTTTAGTCATTAATTATTGTGAGAAATAAGGGCATGTGTTTGTTTGCCCAATTGTGTTTCTTTTCAAGTGTCCGAACCTTAAAAAACCAAGGGCATAATGTTTGTGTATTGTTTATTACGAGCCATAAACCCCCGCTTCGCTGTTGAGATTAATTTTTTGTCTAGTTTTAACATATATAATTTCTTATTTGTATTCGATTTTTATTTTTTTAATTTTTGGTTTAGTTTTGATCGCTTAATTTTTTTCGGTCCTTCTGAGATAGTTCTTAATTTTTTTTATTTGTATTTGTATTAAATGCAGCTTGCATTAAAAAATAGAGTAAGTTTAGTTTTGGTGGTGTAAAATGAGAGTGAAACTCTCTCTTATGCATATATACGAAGGTTATTTTGTATTTGTATATTTTAAAAAACATGTGCAATATCCTTAATAACCCCAGATTTAACTGTTGATTTTTGTTTTATTTGAGGGTATTATGGTTATTTTACTATACCCAGAAACATTAAAAATCTAAAATACCCCTAGACTCATGGCTAAAATCATTGTTCATCGAGAGGTAAAATAGTAATTTCACCATTACAATCCATAGTAATCTGTGTCTAAATGCACTGTGAATTTTACTGTGCAAAACCCTGATCTCTTTTAGCTTTTTAATTAAGATATATATATATATATTATTTTAATAAAGAACAATTTAAAAAACAGTATAAATAACGTTTTTAGACATGACTCATGCAGAATGCAAAATGCAATTGACAAATTTCTAATATGTGCACATTTTTAAAACATAATAGCTGCCATGTATAAATGTATAAGTGGGAAGGGACTTCTTCCTTTCCTCTGCACCCGGGTTCGATCCTCTCTATGCATGCTTGTCACCCTCGCGGTGCCTTACCTGCCCACTGGGCTTGCAAGGTGTTCAGTGGGTCTGGGCATTAGTCGTGGTGCGCGTAAGCTAGTTTGGACACCCCGATTATCAAAAAAAAAAGTTGGTTTTGGGATTAGTCGTGGTGTGTGTAAGCTGGCCCGGACATCTCGGTTATAAAAAAACAAAAAAAAATAAGTGGGGAAAAAACATAAAAAATGTATAAACAGGAAAGCACTGTAGCAATCCACAGAGTTCTGCGAGGAGAGCTACAGTGCTTTCCCCACACCATTTCAAAAAAAAAGTGGGTCTGAGGATTAGTTGTGGTGCGCGTAAGCTGACCCAGACACCCCGGTTATAAAAAAAATGTATAAGTTGGAAAAAAAATAGAAAACAAAATGTAAAAATAAAAAAAGTAGGTCCGGGGATAAGTCGTGGTGCGCATAAGCTAGCCGGAACACCACGGTTATAAGAAAACAAAACAAATGTATAAGTGGGGGAAAAAAATCATGTTGCGCGTAAGCTGACCCGGACACCTCGGTTATAAAAAAAACCAAAAAATATGTATAAGTGGGAAAAAAATGAAAAAAAAAAAAGTGGGTCCGAGGATTATTCGTGGTGCGTGTAAGATGGCCTAGACACCTCTGTTATCAAAAAAAAAATGTATAAGTGGGGAAAAAATATCGTGGTGCGCGTAAGCTGATCCGGACACCCCGGTTATCAAGAAAAAAGAAAAATAAAAGCATAATTGCGAAAGCACTGTAGCAATTAAAAAAAGTGGGTCCGGTAATTATTGGTGGTGTGCGTAAGCTAGCCCAGACACCCCGGTTATCAAAAATAAAATGTATAAGTGGGGAAAAAAGCAGGAAAAAAATGTAAAAAAGAGTGGGTCCAGGGATTAGTCGTGGTGCGCTTAAGCTGGCCCGAACACCTTGGTTATCAAAAAAAAACAAAAAAAAATATATACGTGGGAAAAAAATCACAGTGTGCGTAAGCTAACCCGGATACCCCGGTTATAAAAAAAACAAAAAAAATATATAAATGGGGAAAACAAATAGGAAAAAAACTGTAAAAAAAAAGTGGGTCCAGAGATTAGTCGTGGTGCGCGTGAGCTGGCCTGGATACCCCAGTTATAGAAAAAAAAACCAAAAGAAAAGGGGCCCGGGTAAAAAAAAAAGTGCAAGGGAAAGCACTATAGCAATCCACAGTGAAATGTGTGGGGAGCTACAGTGCTTTCCCGACACGATTTATATGTATAATGGTCCAGGTTGTGGGTTTTACGGTCTAACTCAATTGATTCATTTTTTTTTACTTCATCATTTAATATTGTGTTCTATTAAAAATTAGACCTCATGATTTGTTTTAGTTTGTTATTAACCTGGTATCATGACATGTGAATATGGCTTAATAGTTAACCTAGGTTGACAATTGAGGATAAAACTTCATAATTTGTTTTGACTTGCTCTTGGGAGTTCCAGTCTCATGTTTTCTGGTTGCAATGGTTAGGTGATGTTCTTGAGTCAGGTTTTACTCATCAATATGGAATCATGTAGTCTGAATTGATATCTGAGGGAAATAATAATAAAGTCAAGTGACTGAGATTTATCTTGCTAGACATTTGAGTGTGTAAAACAGTCTCGTATATCTCTCTACAAATTTCAGATTTTTAATTATGTCCAAATAAGTTTTTACTTTTAATTTTAGAGGACCAAATCAAATGCGCCATAGCATTTGCTGAGGAATTATGTCACATGCAATTGCATCTCATCATACTGTCCTCGAATTTGTTTGAAAACATCAGTAATTTTAGGAGTAAATCTCTTGCTTCGATACTGTCCCATCACCATTTCTTAGAAGAGGCCAGAAAACTAGGCGACATTAAGACCCTTCACACTACCCTGGATGAAAACCAAAAAAGTAATTGAAACAGAACTCTTTATGGATCACAAATATCTTCAATGAGAGTATTGTGATCTAAGTCCAAGTCCATCTAATCCAAGTTCAAGTCCATGAGAATTCGTCTCCTACGAGAGCTGTTTCCCCCATGCTTCACGTCCCACCTACTCCAATTTTCGTTCCTACTTACTCCTTCAATTTCTTATAACAGCTAGATATATACGAACATAGAATCTTTTTGAGTAGTGCTAAACTGCTAATTTTACCAAAATATTCTTCTCGAATCAATTTTCAATATCATTTGCAATGGCTGCGATTTGTGGAGATGTGATTTTGGAAACAATTTGATCAGCAAGATTAGCATTATATGTTCATTTTATTATTGTTGAATGAATCTTATTGGCCTTGCTACAATTTAACGAGATGGCGAGGCTAAAGTATTGCGGAGCTGCTACGAACTTAATAGAGCAGGAGGAACTTGCATGCACTGTTATTCAGAAAGTGAACCCAGTCCCATGAACAAGCATCCTCTTCTCAATCAAATTCTGTTTGACAGAATAATCTATAATTTTCCTCGTGAAACTAGCACCCGTCAATCAAATATGTTGAACTAGAACAGCTAATATACCTTAATTAAGTCATTCAAGGTTTTTCTTTTGGCTCTTCAAGTAGAAGGGCGAGGCTGTTATTGGTGTTATCTGCTGATTTGATTTGATGAAGTAATGGTATCATTGCAAACGAGATATCGAGATGTAGATTTCCATCGAGAAAAAGTATCCCTCATGGCCCTTTTATCATCATGAAGTATAGATTCCAGCCACAAAGCAAAGACTTGTAGAAATTCTCTCAATTGATTTTCTGTTTGTTGTAGAAACTTCAATTGATTGTTTGTTTGTAATTTTCAGGTGTTTTGCTTTGATTTGAGAAGAGGAAATGAATACACAGAGAGCTTGAGGAAGCGAGAGTTTGCAGAGAAGATGAGTAATTTCTTTTCATTGCATTGTATGTGTTTGATGAATTTCCAGCTTATATACTTGAACAAGCTCATGCATTACACGTTTTATATGTAACAAACTTATAACTACTTAGAGAAGTCAATTAATCTTCTCTTCTTACAATTGAATCAGTTACAACTGTAACTGCATTACAACTGATTTAACAGAAAAGCCAAAGGTCTTCTTCTTCTTCTTCTTCTTCTTCCTTCTTCTGTTGATTTGTTTAAACATAGTTATTGAAGTCCACGTAAGTAGCTTAGTTATCAACAAGACTCTCCTGTTGATGCTCTCTGCCGATTCATCTCTTCTCAAACCCTCTAAACAAAATCTCTTAGTGCCAAATAGCTATGGAGGGTATAATTGGTATAAAAAATAAAGAGAAATGGATAAAGCAGTACAGCAGCTCTCATAAATGCAGACAAGCATCCTCTACTGAATCAGAATTTGTTTGACAGGATAGTCTTTAATTTTCCTGCTATATCCACAAAACATCTCACGAAACTCTACAAACTCAGACAAGAAAAATGCATACAAGCCTATGGCACAACAGGGACGTCTTAAAAACATGATCTAGAAACAAGCTCTTACAAGAATTGCATAGCTGGAAATTGAGTCTCTCTTCCCCCACGCCAATAGCAAAATTTATACAAGCGATCAGAAATTAATGATTGCATTGAAGATAAATAAATATGTACATTACTGGAAAATAGACTGTAATAAACAACTAAAAATCCAATCCTGGTATTCACCATGATTGCTTTCTAGCTATAATTAAGCATAGTTACCAAACCCCATCTACAATCTAACTTGGAAAAGAACTTGGGTCACTAGATCAACTCAGTGGGTCGCTATGCCATTTATTTTAGTTAAAACGATGTTGTCTATTTCCAGAAAAAATTCCTTATATGACTCGGCTAAGATTGCAACAATGAATATGAAATACATGAGTACTTAATTCTTTTGGAAAAAAACAGTATGTAAAAGAGAAGAGAAGGAATTTCATTGGTCTATTTCTTGATTTCAATTTCATTTGTCTCTATAAGACTTTGAGAAGAGAGGGATGAGAAGAAAGAAATGGGAGGGAAGAGAGGTGATAGAATTTATTTGAATTTCATTTGTCTACTTAAGTTTTTCTTAAGTTTTTCATTTGTTGATGAATTTCTTAATCTCTGTAAGAATTCATTTTCTTCTTCTTCTTTTTTTTTTTTTAACAAAACGACACCTTACAATAAACCACACTATAAGAACGCATAGAAATAAGAAAATAAAAGAAAAAAGAAAGACATAAAGGAAAACTAAAAAACCATAGCTCTCCGCCGTTTTTGTTTTGATTGCTGGAGCAAAGGAGCGACGGGCGTGTTGATTGATGCTTGGGGAGAAAGGTATCTAGAGTTGAGCAGAGGGAACTTGAAGCAGAAGCACTAGAAAGATGAAGCAGATTTGTTATGCACAAAACAAAACACAAATTCACACGGCTTTGGCACCTGCATGAACAACGGTGATGAAACAGACCGACGGGGAAGGTGTGGACGAGAAGAAGAAGAAGTACTGAAAGATTGTAGCAAGTTGCAGAGTGATAATTTGAATAGGCTTAGTGTTTGATTTGTGGCTGACACTACTGCTCACTTTGCGACGAGACTGCCAACCATCGATTCTGAAATCAAGCAACTAATCGACATCGGAAAATGCAGAGAAAGAGAGAGTAGAAAGAAGGAGAAGAGGATGGAAGAGCCATAGTTCTTGTTGTTGCTCTCTACTTTCTAGAAGGCGATGTGAACTGGATCTGGAACAGAGAAACAGATCCATTTTTTTTTTTTTTTGTGAAATTGAAGTTCCATTTTCTATTATTATGCTATGCATTCAGAATTATGCAGCTGAAGAAAAGGAAATGAAGATAGTAGTGTGACTAGGAAGGAGGAGGAGGTTTGAGAGAATCAAACAAGAGTCGTAGTAGTAGATAGAGCATCAGTAGCAGAAGCAGCAGCAGCAACACCTTCTGCATTGCTACTACCTTTCTTCCTCTTCCTTTTTCCTCCTGCTACACCTTGGAGATCTGATTTTGCTTTGAGTGACTGGAATTATTTTTGCTTTTGCTTGATGAGACGATGTGGAGGGTGTGATTGAGATGAGTTTTGGCCGAGTGTCTGGATTATGTGCCAACTGCAACAATCTCTTGTGCATAATAACATCCTCTGCTCTCTCCGCATATTGAGTAGGAAGTCTACAAAAATGAGTCCAGAGTTCGTCTTCAAAGCCAAGAAGACTCGCATCTTTATCATTCAATTCTTTAAGTCGGCAGAGAACTTTGTTAAAGACATCTAGCGTTAGCCTCTGGTTTCGAGACACTAAATACACTGATCTACTGCTGCTATTCTCTGTGTCGCCCATTCAAAAACAGAGGTTTCTTTGAAGATGATCATAGAATGATCAGTTGCGGAAGCATAAGATTGGATCTATCAATTCATTTGCGCAAGCATAAAAGCTCTGATACCATGTTAGGATTGTGTAATTGATGAAGAATAATTAGAGAGAAAACAGAGGAGATGGAGAGAAGAGAATTTGAATTTGAATTTTATTATATTTGTCACACACATTGTGTGTTACAACAACCACTATTTATACATCTTGTATATTCTCTATTTTATACTCTAACACATATGCAAGCGAAGTCGAACCCAAATACTACTTATTACTTAACCAAAGTTTCATTTCGGTCCATGTTCTTTTAATTTCTAGTTTTGTCTTAAATTCTTTAATTTTTTCAGTATCAAAGTTTTGATTTGTTTAATTTTGTCCTATAAATTTAATTTATCATATATGTGTTTTTCATTTCATCCGTTATATTTTTAATATTGAATTTTATTTTAATTCCTTTATTTTTTATATATTTTTCATAAATGGTTTCTATTTTTTTCATGTTTATATGTACATGCTCTTAGTTTTTGTTTCAAATTTTTATTATTTCAACTGTTATTAAGGTTTTAATTTTTTTTATGTGATGTTTAAATTTTAATTTGTGTTAGTGATTATTTGAAAATTGATATTTATTATTTTTTTCTCTTTGTTGTTTGATTTTGAATTTTTATTTATTCTTGAGGTCATATAATTTTTTAAAATCTAATAATATTTATTTATGTTTTGTCTTTTATTTTGCTTTTAATTGCTTTTTTATTAATATTGTTAGGTGTTGAAATTGCTAATTATTATAGATAAGGTATTCAAAATAATGATAATGATTATTTTTAAGTTTTTTTTCTTATAAATATGTGAAACTAATTATATATTTATTTAATATTAGAGCCTAAAAGTATATATATATAGAGAGAGAGAGAAAATGACCTAGTATTTTTTGAAAAAAAAAATTAATATCAGTGTTCTGAAATACTTTTAATATTAATAATATGAGGAATAAATCTTATAAAATAAAAAAATAATTATTTATTTTGATATTTTTTTAATATGAAGACCTTAAAGTATATATATCTATATATAAGAAATTTAATAAGTTTTGTTTTTGAAAATTCTCAAATTAATTTAATTTTAGTATTCTTAAATACTTCAAATATAATAATATGAAGAACAAATCTTGGAAAAAAAAAAGAATTTCTTTTTATAACGATAATGATAGTGGAAGCGATAATATTGTCAGTAATAATTAGAATATTAATTATTTCCAATAATTATTCCAATAACAGCTATAGTAATTATGATAATTTAACAATCATGATAATAACAAGAAGAATATTAATCAAGATAATTCATTAATCAATGTTGTTATTGTGAAAAATGGACTTCAACAGCTTTTTTATGTATAATATTTCATATCAAATATTACATGAATAAAAAATATACGAAGCTACATATATACAAAACAGGTTAAAAAAATTGGTCAAATTATCTGCAAATACAAAATATATGAGTCAGTTGCTCTACGCTTTGCGGCAGACAAAACCAAATTTTATAACATGTCAAAAAATATTAATGGTTCTTGATTTATTAATAACGCTATACATTAGAGCGAAATAATGAATTTACAAGACTTTCAATTATTTTGTTTTTTAATATATTCATTTTATTATAGATAATGCATTTAAAATAATTAGAAATATTATTTTAAAAGTTTTTTCTGTTAAAAATAATTATATATTCTTATATTTGTTCAATATTAACGCCTTAAAAAAATATAACAAATAATTAACAACTGAAGATTAACTATACATGCATAAGAGAAGGTTTTACTTTCATTTCACAATCGAAGGTGCACTTACTCTCTTTTTTAACCAAAGCTACATTTAATATAAAGATAAATTTTACTAAAAAATCAAAAGTCAAAACTAAGAGTATAGATACATAAATACAAACAAAATATTGAAAGAAACTAAATCAAGAAATAAAAGAATTAATTATTTTTTCCTTGCAACACTTTTAATTGTTTTCATTTAATACTTCGGTTAAAATTATTTAAATATTTTGTATTCATTTCGACCTGTATATTTTTAATTCTTTATTTTAATTCCTTTATTATTATTATTATATATATATATATATATATATATATATATATATATATATATAAATAGTCCATATTTTTGTTCATGTTTATATATATACGCTCTTAATTTTGGTTTTTAATTCTAATTATGTCCTCTTTTGTTTAAGTTTAATTTCTTAGAAAAATTTAATTCTTAGATTTTAGGTTGTTTTTGTAAAAAAAAATACTTTTACAAGATTTTTATGTATAATATTTCAGATCTAATATTACTGGGGGGAAAAGACAACTCATAAACAAAATAGGTAAATAAATTTACCCAAGTTATCTACAATTTAAAAAATATACGAACCACTTCCTCTGTATTTCGATTACACTGTTCTTTTTAGGCGGAAAAAAAACTTATTTCTAATAAATTTTATTTATTATAATTTTACTAATTAAATATTAAAATAACTAATTACAACACACAAAAAATCAATCAATTTTCTAAATAAAAAAAATACAGCACAACAGGCAAATTATCTACTGCACAGAGATTGTTCTCAAGGATTTTAATTTTGAATTGGTTGGTAAAGGCTCACGTGGTGTACTAAAAAACAAAAGCAAATTGAATAGTACGAATAAAAAATGGTACAGTACAAAGATTATTTTAAAATCATATAATAAAATATATATATTCATTATTGGAAGAATAAAAGAAGAAAAAAGTCATGTGAACGCAATAAGCTCAAGTGGTGCACTAAAAAACAAAAGCAAGTTGAAATTAACAATTATTTTAAAATGATATAATAAAATATATATATTCATTATTGTACGAATAAAAGAAGAAAAAAAGTCATCTGCAACACTTTTAATTGTTTTAATTTAAATTTTCTGTTAAAATTATTTATATATTTTATTTTCATTTCGGTCCATATACTTTTTATTTATTTTTTATTTTTATTTTTTTATTTTTATATATATTTCTAAATAATCTCTATTTTTATTCATATTTATATATATACATTCTTAATTTTGATTTTTAATTCTAATTATTTCTTTTTTTTTAGGTTTTATTTCTTAAAAAAATTTCAGGGACAAAATTGACCTGCAGAGAAGCAGCCTAGGAAGGGATAGAACTAGCCACGTCATTGTTTTGAAAGATCAGAATGAACTGGAAATAGATAATTCGTATGAAGGGGTGATCAGTTTCGGTGATGAATTATACAATAAACTAAAAGAGCACTAAAGAGCTCTGTAGCTAGTGAGTGAAAATACTGTGGATTTCAATAGTGTTTTTTGTTTTGTTTTGTTTTTGAACAGTACATATACTATTTATATATTCTTTCACAAATAAAGACAATGAAAGGCATGTAGCTCACTGGCAAAGACACGCTTGTGTCTTAAGAGGGGCAGGGGTTCGACCCCTGCCAGTGCATTTATTTTCACTTTTGTTTTTTTATGTTTTGTTTGCTTTTTTTTTTTCACTTATGTTTTTTTTTTTCATTTTTATTTATTTTGATTGTTTTTTTATTTGTTTATTTATTTTGACGTTTTTTTTATTTTGACCTTAATTGTTTTTTTCACTTATGTTTATTTTAAAAAAAACAATTTATTGACATTTTTTTTCTTTGATTGAATTTTTTCCAATTATTAACTCAATAAGAATAATAATATTAGTTTTTTTTCTTGCTTCCTTTTTTTTATGTTTTTTATTTTTTTCATCGTAATAATTTAATAATTTTTATTATTTTAGTAGTAATAGTAATAATATTCTTAGATTTTAAGACTTCGATGTTTTCATTTCGGCCCTTATACTTTTAATTTTGGATTTTAATCCCCCTATATTTAATGTTCATTTCAGCCCTATTACTTTTAATTTTTTATTTTAATCCCTTTATTTCTTTTAATTTCAAGAATAATCCTTGCTTTTGTCCATATATATATATATATATATATATATATATATAAGTGTGCTTAGCTTTGATTTTTAATTTTTTTTTATTTTCTTATTTGTTGGGCTGGTATATTTTTTTTCAAAAAAAATAGTTCTTAAATTTTATTTTATATCTATGATCATTTGGAAATTGATATTTGTATTTTTTTTGTTATTTCTTTTAGTTTTTTTTTCCTTTTTTATTTTTTATTTTTACGTCATATGACTTTTTTTACCTGATAATTTTTATTTTATTTTTTTGTTTGATCTTTTGTTAAAGTTTTTATGATTTTTTTAGTCTTTTATTTTTTTTCATTATTAGCATAATAATAATAATAATAATAATAATAATAATAATAATAATTTAATGTTTTTCTCTTACTTACTCTTTTGTTAATGTTTTTTAGGTTTTTTTTTTCTCTCAGGATAATTTGATATTTTTTATTCTTTTAACAGTTATACAAATTTTTTACTCAGCCCGCAAAGTAGTGTAATATTTTTTTATAAATTTTCAGGTCAAATAATTTTTTTTCCAGTCAATAATTTTTATTGTTTTTTCATTTATTTTTATTTTTTTATTTGCTCTTTTGTTAATGTTTTTAGGTTTTTTTTTAAGCCTTTGATTTAATTTTGTTTTCTTCCCGTTATTAAAACAATAATAATATGAATATTAAGAATAATAATAATAATAATTTTAGGTTTTTGTTCTTACGTGCTTTTTTATTAATTTTTTTTGGTTTTTCTCTGAGATTTGTTAAATAATATTTATTGTTTTGACAGTGATGATGATGATGATAATTTAAGAAGTTAAGACTTTGATTTACTATTATTATAATAAAGAATGTTGATCTTTTTTATTATATCAAATTTTACATACTGAAATATTATATTTTAATCTCAACAGTTATAAAGATTATTTGTTCTACCCGCATTATGCCTGCAATATAGTGCGGGCAATCCAACTAGTAAATTTCTAAAGAGAGAAGGAACGAACAGCCATCGATGGAATAAAGGCGGCCTCGAATTGTTAATTAATAAATGTGGCCATAATTGTAAACTCGAAAAAAATCATATATGGTCAAAAGAAAATTCTCCATCATCAAGGGCGGCTGCCCGTGACCAGTTTCTCTTAACACGAGGTGTAGTGTTTGTTTTTTGACCAGGAACATGTAGGCTGGATCCAACTTCCAAGTGAAGAACAAGATGTCAACATTATGATCACATGCTACCTAAAAATTCATTTAGATTTGCTCGTGCTTTTCCCCGTTTCATTTTCAACTCATTTACAACAAGGTTATGAATACTGTTTCGATTGTAGTTTCGTTTTTTTATTGATACAAAATATTTTGGTTTCGGAGTATTTTGATTTGCCGTTTCGGGGTTGTACTGTTCATATATAATTAATTAATTATATATATGAAAAAACTTAAAAGTGAAAAAATTAAATTAAATTTTATTTTTTTATAAAATAAAAGTTGACACAATTTTATTTTTTATAATATATATTTTTTAATTTTTATTTTTGCATTTTTAATATATCCTCTAAACATATATATATATAAATATTATAATAGTGGGCGGGCGGGATAATATATATTATTATATTATATATGTAATAGTATATACTAGCTAATTGCCCCGCGCGCTGCCGTGGGTATTTTTGTGTATATAATTTAACATAATTAAATCTATAACGATAAATTTATATGATATAAGTAAATAAAAGTTATAGATCAGGAGATAAAATGTATGAAATTTTGAGTTGAGTTTGTTACATAAGCATAGATAACATTTTTTAGAATATAGGTATTTCATCATAAACGATTACAAAAGAACGCGAACTAACATTAGAAAAAAGAGCAAGATATTTTTACCAGAGAAAAAAATTAGTACTGAAATCAGTATTGTGTAAATAATTAAATTAAATTAATTTTTATTATTATCATTATTATTATTATTATGAAAGAATAAATAAATAAATGAAATACTAAAGAAATTGTAAAAACTTCAACAAAAGATAAGAAAGAAAATAAAAAAAAAATAATCATTGTTATTACTGTCAAAACAATAAAAATTATCAAATTATTTTGAGAGAAAAAACACCTAAAAAACATCAACAAAAGAGTAAGCAAGAAAAAATAAAATATTATCATTATTATTATTATTATTATTATTATTATTATTATTATTATTATTATTATTATTATTATTTTTTTTTTTGTGTTAATAATGAAAGAAAAAAAATGAAAAAATAAAAATTATCATTGTTATTACTGTCAAAACAATAAAAATGATCAAATTATCCCAAGAGCAAAAAACCTAAAAACATTAACAAAAGAGTTAGCAAGAAAAAAAATTAAATTATTATTATGTTAATAATGGAAGAAATAAAATCAATGAAAGGTTAAAAATATATTAAAAACTTTAACAAAAGGAAAAAAATATCAACAAAAAAAAAGTCATCTGATATAAAAATAAAAATTAAGAAATGAATAAAAAACTAAAAGAAAGAACAAATGGAGAAAAAAAAACCACAAATATCAATTTTCAAATGATTATAGATAAAAAATAAAATTTAAGAGCTAATTTTTTGGGAAAAATATCACATCAACAAATAAGAAAATAAAAAAAAAAACACACACAAAACTAAGAGTACCCTTATATATACATAGACAAAAGTTTAAATTATTCTAGAAATAAAAAGCAATAAAGGGATTAAAATGAAAAATTAAAAGTATAAGGGTCGAAATGAAAATCAAATATAAAAGGATTAAAATCTGAAATTAAAAGTATAAGGACTGAAATGAAAATTAAATATATTATCAATTTGAATAAAAGGGTAAAATTGCAGAAATTGAAACTTCTGTACCTGATTTTTTGAGTTATTTAAGCCCAATCAAAAAATTAAAAGATGGAGGACCGAAGTGAAAAATTGACATTCAATTAATTCCAATCGGAGGACCCAATTGCATTAAATCAAAACTTATATAACAGAAATCAGCATAAAAAACAAAATTGAAAGTCAAGGGACCGAACTGCAAAGTAACTAAACATGGGGGACTCTCCTGCACTTTGCGGTGCAGGAGAGAGAGAGAAACGTGTCCACCGGATTTCAGCGGCCGTGACGGCGTATACGGACTTTTTCAGGTAAAACGCGCCGCCGCGGGAGGAAGAAAACGAAGAGGCGCGTCGAGAGAGGCACCGGAATCCAGTTTCCGGCCACCATATGACGCCGCACGCGCCACCTGAACACGGCGTGGGTTGAAGAACCGTGAGGCGCGTGCCGAAGACGCTCTGACAGTCACAGGGGAAAAATTAAAAAAATGAGGTAAATTACTGTCCTGACCCTCAGCACAAAGTAACGTTTTTTGTCTGATTAGGGGCTAAAAATGTATTTAGCCAATTTTGAAAAATAATAAAAAAAGAGAAAGACCGGCGGGCCGGACCGGACCGGTCCGGTCCGATTTGTGCAAAGACAACGGAGCCCCTGAAAACGGCGGCGGTTTTTGTCGTTTTCGGGGGCTAATTCCGTGATTACACTGTTTCCAGCCGAATAAAAAAAAAAAAAAAAAGACATACACCCGCGAAGCACCGGGTGAAATTGCACATGAATAGTGACTCTGAGTCACAGTGAACAATGATTTACTGTTCAAAAGGGCGACGCCCTTTAGGTTCTTTTTTAATATATATATATATAATAGTGGGCGGCACACAAGATTTGGGAGAGGCGGGAATCTTTTCTTTTCACAAGACCGAAACGGCACACCCGGAGTAATTCCGGGGTGTTTTGGCTGGTATTTGACCAGTATTTCTAGTACGGACAGGTATTTAAAACGAGACAAAAACAATGTCGTTTTATCTCATTTTTTTAACTGGTATAAAATGTTTCGTCCGTTTCGGCTGAAACGAAACGGTATCAATAGTCGGCTCGAATGCACATGGGTGCCCCGGGAGAGAGTTTCCAAGAGGGATCCAATGAATCTATCGGCTGAGTTGAAATATGTGACCCTTCTACAGCTGAGTTAGGTGCTGGCAAATTCACTAATGAAGTTTATTAAATCATAGAGAAAGTGACAGCCCAGGATTCTGATCTTTCTACGCTATGAACAGTTGCCAGCATAGTTCGTTTTGGTGATCTTTTAATACTTTCAATTAATTACCAGCTGGGGCAGCCTGGCTAGTGGCTATCACGCTTATTTTTATAATTTTGCAATATGAGCATCATCAACATCGTCATGATCCAGTAAGAGAGACAAAGAAGGGAGCATCAAAAGCTTTCTTCTTTCTCTGCAACTTGTTCTATACGCTACAGCAACATGACCGATCGCTAAAAGCAGAGAGCAGATAAACAAGGTTATTTTAAAATGATTTAATAAAATATATATATTCATTATTGGAAGAATAAAAGAAGAAAAAAGTCATATGAACGCAATAAGCTCACGTGGTGTACTAAAAAACGAAAGCAAGTTGAAATTAACAATCAATCATAGAGGAGAATAGTACAAATAAAAAATGGTACAGTACAAAGGTTATTTTAAAATGATATAATAAAATATATATATTCATTATTGGACGAATAAAAGAAGACAAAAGTCATATGAACGCAATTAAACAAATGAAGTCAGTCACCGTTCTCAGCTACCGATTAGAAAATATCTGCCCTGAGTGGCAGACAACCAGATCCAACTTCTCTCATTACCCATTCATATGACATGCCTTAATTGATCCTTCAGCTTCCATCAAGATACTACTTTCGACTCCACCGTAGTACTGGTCCATGTTCTGCATCATCAACATTATCATTGTAAGCTCGGTAGGATAAAAACATTCTAGAAAGCCATGCCTAGCCGCATCCTGACGCAGGTGATAGAACCTCTGTAAAGGATACGAGAGAGAGAAAATTAGGATATTGATCCGAATGTTTTTCTTCCTGGCACTTTAACCCTTATTGCTCTTCTTGATCGAAATCAAAGGATGGGGAAATTACTATGCGCCGTCCCTCCTCTGTTGATGACAGGCACGAAACGTGAAAAAAACATTGTCACGATGATGACTCTAAAATCTAAAATTCAAGTTCTTATTGTTAAAAGATATTTGAGTTACATAATCTCTAGTTTAAAGAACTTTTTTATAATCATATTTAAATCAATATATTATTGTTGAGATCCTAGGAGGCATATTACAAGCATCTTAATTGTACAAGTGAGAAGTGATGAAGTTTAAATATTTAGCACGGACAAAAACAAAAGTCTCATTTTTTTAAAGTGCATTCAACAAGTAAAAACCACCATTTAGTTTAATTTAAGAATTAATAATATTATTATGCATTATAGGACTTTGATTTTATATCAATTGCAAGTTTGATCCTTCATATGATTGCTAGTATTATTTTATTATGTTGAAATGTTTAGCATGTTTATAGATTTAAAATTATATGCACTTTATACTTTTTTTAAAATATTTTTTTTATCTTTTAAATGATCTTGTTATGATAAACTAAATATCATTATTCAATAATCTAATATATTTACAACTATGAAAACACACAATAATTCTCCATAATCATATGAAAACGACAATTCTTGAAAATTTAAGATACATAACATGATGGATATATTAATATCTTCATATATTTTATATGTTACAAAAAATCATTTAAAAGTAAATAAAAAATACTACTTTATAAATTTTATCTATTAATTTTAACAAAACTAAAATATATTGTGCTTTTACTAGGCACCATCTCACAAAATACTATTCAGTGCAATAATATATATGTTTTTGCTTTTATTAATATATATATATATATATATTTTTCATCATTTAATATTTGATTTGTTGCAGATTAAATTTCATGATTTGTTGAGGTTTATTTTCTATATGAGTATCGTAGTCTCATAACCTAAGTCATGAATTTAGTGGGTTAATCAGATTGACTCGAGTTGTTTGTTTTATCTTTTTCTTAGTTTTTATCTTTTTATTTTAGTTTCATCTTGATCATATGTGTGTGTGTGTGTGTGTGTGTGTGTGTGTGTGTGTGTGTGTGTTGATCAATAAACAATGGCTCTATTTCAACTTTTTGCAAGTTTTAATGGTCATTTAAATACAATTATATTTTAATATTTATTTAAAAATTAAAAATATTATATTTAAAAAATATTTAAAAAAAAAATATTATGCACGACAAAATCTCAGTTACTTGCAACACATTTAACAAAAAAACAGATTTGTTTTAATAAATTTTGTGTTTTGTTCCTAGATGACAAGTAACTCTTAAATAATTATTTAATATAACATTAATATATTTAGATTATTTTTTAAATATAAGAAATCTTTTAACTAGTTTACACCAAAGAAATTATCATGATATGGACAAATTGCCTAAAACTTTTGACATCAAATTAAAGGATTTAAGTTCATCTATCAAGGTAGCAAATTCATAATTATAAACAAAAATAAATATTTATATATATGTCATAATTGACTCTTTCCAAGTCCCTAAATTTTTCTTTCTTTTCAACAAACTCCCTTTTGCTTTGTTATTATTGGCTTCTCTTTTAATATGTTAGTCTTAACAATTTTTTTTAATTATTATTTTTCAAATAAATAGCAATGCTCTCTTTCAACGACAAGACAATTTTAAAAAATGTCGCATGAAGTGCCAGCTAAGCTAACAAAGGTTTTAAAAAGTGTTTGATACATCAAAACTTTGATTAAGGCACAATTAAATGAGCTTCAAGATCAACCATTGAATCACGATCTGATGATCGAAGCCATTAAATACATCGAATCATGTCCTATACAACGAGTCCAAGAATGTTCAGTAATGTCATCCCTGTAAAATGTATTGTAGAGAATCACCCATCATCACTTGTATGTATAATAACCCGCCCCCGTAGTGCTTATGTTTGGGACCCACATTTCAGGTCCCTGCGAGAAACACTGCTCAACAACATTTTCCCGAACAAACCCCATCCCACGCTCCCATGAATTGAAATTACGCTTTTACCCATGGGACCACACCATGAGACTTGCTTAGTTTAGCTGCACCATTTTTTTTGTTTGGCTTCTGACTCATAGAAGATTGTGTTTTTATTATGAAAAATATATTAAATGAAAATGAAAATGAAATTATTATTATTATTATTTGTAATTTCTAGCACAAAACATGACATTGTTATTTTCATATTTAAAAAGTCAACAGTCAATGATCTCTTTTATTGAAGCTTTTTTTTTTATGGGCTTGTTGATGCATAGCCATAAACAAGATTTACATGAATGGCATCAAATTACTTCGTTTTCTAGCTAATTATTTGTAAACATAATTTATCATAATGATATTAGTGGATTTTTATTTTATTTTTTACCAATATCCCTGTAAACCCAAGAGCATCGGTAATATACAACTTGTAATGTTAACTTAGCCATTGCAAGGAGAAGGGGTGACCCACTATTACATTTGCTAATTCTCCAAGTGTATGAGCGCTCCCCAAACTAAATATACGAGAAGATCAAGGAGCAAGATTCTCAGTCAAGGTTTGATCGGTAGTTTTTCAAAAGAAAGACAAAAGCCCCCTTCGAAAGAGGAAAATAAAAAAAAAGAGTATAAAACACTCAATTTATATTAAAATCATATACAAAATTAAATGATATAATGGTGTACTAAAAAAAGAGCAAGTTGAAATTAACAATTATATCATTTAGATATATATATCATCGATCGGCAGTCGTCCCCTCTCCCTCTCTCTGCAACAGCATCCGAACCTGACGATTTTCTTCTCTGCAGCCATCCCCTCTCAACCCCGGTAAGCTTTCTCCTCTGCTGTTAAAACTTCTTCATCAAGTATTGTAGAGACAATCAGTATTTTTTTCTTCTTCTCAGTTACTGGATTTTTTTTTTTCTCTTTAACTTGTACTGTTATTATATTTTTTTTTTATACGGGCTCAGATAGATGTGTAATATTTTTGTTTAATCAGGCCAGTTACATTATTTCTTCTTGTTCTTTTTTTTCTCTATACCAGGAAGGCAAAAGACATAGAGTCTTTGAATTCACTAGATTCCTGGAATCTTCATTTTCGAAAGAGCTTGGGAACCTGGTTAGTTTTAAATTGAGAATTGTTTTATTAAGACTTACGTGTGTTTGGTGATTCATCAAGAATATATGACATGAACATATTTTTTAAAAAGTCGTTGAGAAATCAGAAGAACGCCACTGCATAATATCTACAATGATAGAGTGAATAGTGGGAAAAAAGTAAAAAAATAATAATTCCTTACACAGATTACTAGTCTGTGTAAGACCGGTTTGCGCTTGGTGGAATTTATGCCATTCTTTACATCGAGTCCTAACCAGACTCGGTGTACGGACAGAGAAGGAAACTCGATTTATCCGTTAGTCTAATTATTAAAGAATGTTTAATGTGACAAAAAATACAAATTAGAAATAATTATTCAACATTAAATAAATAAATAAATAAATAAAATATGGTAATAAAAACAAAGGCTTTATTCTAGAATCTTTCCATGTAGTCTAAATTTTTAATTTTCATAAATTCCTAGTAGATTTCAGTCATGATTTCAAATACATGACCATCTTTTATATGAATAGATTATTAAGTTTGTCATATATATTTGGAAATTACTGAGTTTATCGTATATATATATTTCAGTCATGTTTAGTTTCTTTCTCATCTACAAGCATCAAAATTCCATTTTATAACTCCAAATATGTCCATAACAATACATGAATATTTAATTTAACAAATTTTATAAAATTTATCTAGTAACTTTAGCTAATTTCGTTTGGTGTACTAAAAAGCAAAAGCAAGTTGAAATTAACAATCAATCATAGAGGAGAATAGTACGAATAAAAAATGGAACAGTACAAAGGTTATTTTAAAATCATATAATAAAATATATATATTCATTATTGGAAGAATAAAAGAAGAAAAAAGTCATGTGAACGCAATAAAACAAATGAAGCCAGTCACCGTTCTCAGCTACCGATAAGAAATTATCTGCCCTGCGTGGCAGACAACCAGATCCAACCTCTCTCATTACCCATCCACCGTAGGGCCCACTCTTCCAAATTGTCAAAAACCGAGACAAGTACTGTGGTACATGTTCTGCATGATCAACATCATCATTGTAAGCTCGATAGGATAAAAACATTCTAGAAAGCCAAGCCTAGCCGCATCCAGAAGCAGGTGATAGAACCTCTGTAAAGGATGGGAGAGAGAGAGAATTAGGATATTGATCCGAATGTTTTTCTTCCTGCCACTTTAACCCTCATTGCTCTTCGTGATCGAAATCAAAGGATGGGGAAATTACAAAGTCCTCCCAAAGCTTTTTAATACACCTTACATTTCACCTTTTCTTTTCTTGTGTACTTCTAGTATTTTTCTTTTTCTTCTTTATTTGACAGAAACCAATTAATACACCATACATTTCACCTTAAATTATTTTTTTAATTATTATTTTTACAAATTTATTTTTAACATTAGAACATCAAAATGATCTAGAAATACTAACAAAATAATTTCAAGCAAATAAAAAAATTTAAAAATATTTTTTAAATACAAAAACAAACAGCATACTGCGGATTGGGTGGTTACAATAAAACAAAGTCAACAATATACAAGGATCAAACGGGATAAAACTCAAAATTAAGTTTGAATGTTGATTGCAATGGGGGGTTATGGTGTGTTTACTCAACATTATCAAAGCACAATATCTCATTTGTCAATGGACAACAGTGCAGAATAATTGCTAAAGTTTTTACCGTCCGAATTTTGCCAAAAAATAGCCGACCGTTTAAGTATACCTTTCATGCTTGTTTAATTTGGAAAATCCGCCTAAAAATTTTGAACAAGATATTTCAAAATTTCCTTACCAGATCTTGTTTCATTGCCAAGAAGGGGAGGGGCTCTGTGCTCCGTACTCTATTTCCTGTTACATGGCATTTCTTTTTTTTACAAAATAAATCATGTATTGATAGTAGGAGATGAAGTGCTTTGATCTTTACTAAATGTTTTAAAATTTATTTTATTTTTGATATTAAAATTATTTAAAAATACAAAAACCAATTAAACTTACAAGAGAAAAATTTTAAAA
The DNA here is from genome assembly GCA_964035475.1 of Salix caprea. Lineage (NCBI taxonomy): Eukaryota > Viridiplantae > Streptophyta > Magnoliopsida > Malpighiales > Salicaceae > Salix > Salix caprea. Next base: position 2,648,315 of record OZ037743.1, read on the forward strand.
GGTAGTTAGGCTGCAGTGTCAAACACTTGTAAAATCAATGATGATATCTCAGTTATGTAGAGCACACTTAGTTCATTAGTTTGCACTATGTTGTGAGTTAAGATTAAATTTTTTTTAATGTAAAATAATGTCAAGATATTAATAATATATTTTCTAGTAATTTTTTTTTAAATCATGTGAGAATTGATATGATACAACCTGATTAACTTAACGAGTTTAAAGACAACCTAAACAATCATTAAAAATCTAACTCGACTAAAACATTTATCAAGACGATTTTTTTTTAAAAAAAATATTGAGACATAAATATATTAGATCAAACCTAGTTAATTATGAAACTTAATTATAAATCAATTATTTGTCAATTGACAACAGCGCGAAATAATTGCTCAAGTTTTTAGTGTTTGAATTTTGCCAAAAAGTACTTGATTGTTAAAGTATACCTTCCATGCTTATTTGATTTGGAAAATCCGCCTACATATTTTGAACAAGATATTTCAAAATTTCCTGTTACATGGAAATTTTTTATTTTTTTTACAAAATAAATCATGTATTAACAGTAGGAGATGGAGTGCTTTGTTCTCCACTAAACGTTTTAAAAATTATTTTATTTTTTAATATTAAAATATTAAAATTATTTTAAAATATAAAAACCAATTATACTTACAGAAGAAAATTTTTAAAAAATAGTTAGATTGAAGTGTCAAACACTTCTAAAGTCAATGATGATATCTCATGTAGAGCACACTTAGTTCATTAGTTTGCATTATGTTGTGAGTTAAGATTTTTTTTTTAATGTAAAATAATGTCAAGATATTACTAATATATTTTCTAGTAAAAAAATTTTAAACCATGTGAGAATTGATCTGATACAATCTGATTAACCTAATGAGTTTAAAGACAATCTAATCAATTATTAAAAGTATAACTCAACTAAAACACTTATCAAGATGATATTTTTTAAAAAAATATTGAGACATAAACATATTAGATTAAACCTAGTTAATTATGAAACTTAATTATAAATTAAATATTAAATGATTAAATTATATATAAATAAAAAATCAACTAGAAATGAAAAAAAAAAAAACCGGAGCTAATTCGTAAAACTTGCAACATGTATCATGAAACTAGAATAAACAAATCAAATCTTGAATGATGAAATTGAAAAAAAAATCAATTAAAACAGAAAAAAAATCTTTGTTAATTCACTAAACTCGCGTCCCGAATCATGAGACTAGAATAAACAAATCTATTGTTAAAAATATTAAAACAAAATGAGATTAAATAGTAAAAATAAGAAGAGCAAAAAACAAAACATCATTTAAGTGATGAATATTCAAAAGTGTCATTTGAAAATGAATTGAATCGAACTTCTATACATTTTATCCTTCTTTCCTTATTATAGATGTCATTTTTTCCTCTAATTCTTCAAACTTTTTTTTTTTTTCATTTTCTAGTTGATTTTTTAAACCCTTGACATATAAGTACCCATTGAATTGTAAAGAGATTGTTTGATTTATGTGAAAGCATTTTTATTTTTGCTCTGAAACTCGAAATCTGAAGGTAGCTTAATAGATTTTATTTTAAAGATATTTACTAGATTAATTCTTTTATTTTTATTTTTATTTTTATTGAAATCAACCTGGCTTGGACCCACCGAAACTCCAAGTCACTCTGAGTCCCGAAATAACCCCTTGTATCGAGCAGGGTTTTAAAACAATGCCAATAGCCAAGTAAAAATCTTGAAGTTAATTTCAATTCACCATTTGACACCTATCCATTTTCTCTCCTTAGTTTTTGATTGTTTCAATTTCCCCCTTAGATTATCCAAAATAAGAGAAAAACAGTCTCTTTTTCCTCTCAAATCATGGACTAAAAATAAGAAAAATAAAACTTTGTACCAAAATCAAATTGGAAAAATATTAGGGTACCAACAATGTAAAAGTTTTTATTTTTATTTTGATCACATGAATTCACATTTCCTTGGAATCTCATAAAAAATAGAACAAATGAAATAAATCTCCAATGTTTTTACACACCGTGCATGTTCCTGCTAACCTTTTATTTTAATTTTATCAAAATCAAACAATCTCTTTACAATTCAATAGGTACTTATCACCTCTTTTCACATTTTTATGTCCCTCTTGCTCAAATCCTTGACCCCGGAGGCTTTAGTAATCATTCATTGCCTAATTTTCATCCGGTTTTATTTTAAATCAAGTTAAAAAATGATTCGATTAAATCTAATCGATCTAACAATTAACTCGTGATTTAGTGTTTATTTGAGAGTGTGACTGAGGTTGTTTTTTAAAATACTTTTCGTTCAGAAACGCATTAAAATAATATTTATTTTTTATTTTTTAAAAATTATTTTTGACATTAGCACATGAAAGTGGTCTAAAAATACTAAAATTTTTAATTTAAAAATAAAATAAAATAAAAACTCAAATATTTTCAAAAGCGCTTTCCAAATACATTGACAAACACCCCTTAGTTAAAAATCTAATGAGAATTAGTTCGTTTTTTTTTTTAAATAATATAATATTATTGATGTTTTTTTTATAATATATTTTAAAACCTTGTGTTTGTATGAAATTCGTAAATTAAACCTCACGTAAATAATTTAACGAACGTGATCCTATATTTATTACGTCTAAGCAATTCGATCCAATCGCTTTTAATTGTTAACAAACAGAAAATATTAGCCTCATGTTACATAATTGTGTTTAGAATATCATGTCCTAATTAAACAAAAAAAACAATTTTTAAAAACCATAATACAATCATTTTAAAAAATTAAACAAAATATTTTAAAAAAAATCTCATCCCACATTAGTCTTATTCATTTTAAAAAATGACAATGATTATTTTTTAATTAGGGCAAGGCATTTTAGCCAAGATTGTATGCCATGTGCCTAATGTTTTCCACATCAGTTTTGTTTTCGTTAGGAATTAAAGTCCATTGGATCGAATTGTTGAAATTTCATGAATACAGGGTTAAATTTGTCAAATCTTTTATGCATGATTTAATTAGTTAATTTCATACAAACTCAATGTTTCGAAAGGGGGGTTCATTAATATATATAATGTTTATGTACCTTACAATATGTAGATAATTACTCAATATTTTTTATTCCTTTTCCTCACCATGCTATTTCATACATTTATACGGTCTTTTGCTTTTTTTTAAAAAAAACTTTTTTTATTTGAAGTTGTTTTTACTCTTTTGATTCTCCACTCCATAACAATATTAATTGTCTTCGATTTCCAATAAAATTAAAAATTATTATAAAGTTAAATTTTATTCAATAAATTTATATCCAATATGAATTCGTTGCAATTGAATCCAAGCAAATAAACTCTTAGAATTGAATAAAGATATCAAGGGAATAAAAAATTTAAAGAACTAAGAAATGAAAGATTTTAATAATCTTTATTTTATTAACAGCATTAAGACAATTTAAAATAAATAAGAAATTCATTTAAAGATATTATAATCTTGAAAAAAAAAAGAACACCCCAGGTAACTTTTGTAAATGGCATAGATAGATATATAGATGAGGGGACAAGGAATTAATTGTTCATTGGTACGTACACTTATACCTTCCTTGCCTTGTTGCTTTTGAAGTTGGATTCCATACAGCTAAAGGCCTCCTCGTGTTGTTCCTCGCTGCTCAATCAGTACCAGTGCTTTTCACGCATATTTTCACAAACTAAGGTAATGAAATTCCTGTTCTCATCCTTTCAATGCCTATTTTACTTGTAACGACTCACTCTCACCGTCGGAATTCTTATTTCTCTGATTTTCCAGACTCGTGGAAAATGGCTATCGAAAGTGTTGTTGTGGAATCCGTTGTATCTAAGATAGCAGCACTCTCGGTGGAACCAGTAATAAAGCAGTTCCGTTACATGTTCTGTTTCAACAATTTTGTTCAGGAATTCAGTGAACAAGCGGAGCGCCTGTTTTACGCACTTTATCGTGTGCAAGTTGCTGTCAACGTTGCTACAAAGAATGCTGAAGAAATTGAGATTGATGTCGACAAATGGCTGGAAGATACGAAAAAAGCTTTGGCTCTTCATGGTCTGCAAGATGCTTTCAACGTTGCTAAAAGGAATGCTGAAGAAATTAAGATTCATGTCAACAAATGGCTGGAAGATGCAAAAAAGGCTTTGGCACTTTATGTTCTGCAAGGTGCTGTCGACTTTGCAACAAAGAATGCTGAAGAAATTGAGATTGATGTCAGCAAATTGCTGGAAGGTGTGAAAATGAAAAAAGAAAATGAAAAAAGAAAAAATGGAAATTGCTTCATGTGGTGTCCAAAATGGATTCGCCAATTCAAGTTAAGCAAGGCACTGGAAAAGAAGACGGAGACTTTGAGAAAACTAGAAGAAGAGAGCAAAAAGTTTCAAAAAGTGGGCCACAAAGTACCTCTTCAAGACATAGAATTTCTTCCATCAAAGGAATTCACATCCTCAGAATCATCAAATGAAGCTTTCGAACAGATTATGAAAGCTCTCAAAGATGAAAACGTCAATATGATCGGACTGTACGGCATGGGAGGGGTGGGTAAAACCACCCTGGTGAAAGAAGTAGGCAGGCGAGCCAAAGAGACGCAGCTGTTTGATAAGGTTTTATTGGCTCCAGTGTCCCAGAATCCAAATGTGATGTACATTCAGGATCGAATGGCAGAGAGTCTAGGTCTGAAATTTGACGAAAAGACCACAGAAGGGAGAGCAAGTCGATTATGGAAGAGACTGGAGACAGAAAAGAAGTTGCTTGTAATCCTGGATGATGTTTGGAAAGCTGTTAACTTGAAAGAGATAGGGATCCCAGTTGGCGTTGCTCACAGGGGCTGTAAAGTTCTTCTAACAACACGTCTTGGAGGCATATGCTCTTATATGAAGTGCCAGCAAAAAGTGTATTTAAATACCTTATCAGAAAATGAAGCATGGGCTTTATTCAAAATCAATGCAGGTTTACGTGATGAGAACTTTAACTTGAACACAGTGGCAGAGAAGGTTGCGAGAGAATGTCAAGGATTGCCAATAGCACTTGTGACAGTGGGAAGGGCTCTAAGAGATAAATCTACTGATGAGTGGGAACAAGCGTCTAAAGACCTCAAAAACTCTCAATTTCAGCACACGGAACTAATTGGTGCAGAAAAAAATATATATTCATGTCTTAAGTTCAGCTATGATTATTTGCAGGACAAGAAAACCAAGTTTTGTTTCTTGCTATGCTGTTTATTTCCAGAAGATTACGACATTCCAATTGAGTACTTGACGAGATACACAGTTGGCTACGGGTTACATCAACATGTGGAGTCCATTGAAGTTGCAAGGAAACAAGTTTATGTGGCGATAAAGACCCTCAAAGATTGTTGCATGCTGTTAGGCACTGAGACTGAAGAGAAAGTGAAAATGCATGACTTGGTTCGTGATGTTGCTATTCAGATAGCATCTAAAGAACATGGTTTCATGGTAGAGGCTGACATTGGGTTGAAGGAGTGGCCAAGGAGCTTTGAAGGTTGTAGAACAATTTCGTTAATGGGCAATCAACTAACAAAGCTTCCTGAAGGATTGGTGTTTCCACAGCTCAAAGTTCTATTATTAGAACTGGATGATAACTTGAATGTTCCAGCGAGGTTTTTTGAAGGGATGAAAGAAATTGAAGTTTTGTCTCTAAAGGGAGGGTGTTTGTCATTGAAATCACTTAAATTCTTAACGAACCTTCAATCGTTGCTACTGATCAAGTGTAACTGCAATGACCTCATTTGGTTGAGAAAGCTGCAAAGACTTGAGATTCTTTGTTTTATAGAGTGCTCTTCTGTTAAAGAATTACCTGATGAAATTGGGGAGCTCAAGGAGTTACGGCTGCTGGATGTGACAGGTTGTTATCGTCTAGGAAGGATTCCTGTGAATTTGGTTGGAAGGTTGAAGAAGTTAGAAGAACTGCTGTTCGGGGGTCGCAGCTTCGAGGGATGGGGTGTTGTTGGAGGTGACAGCACAGGAGGAACGAATGCAAGCCTAACAGAACTAAATTTGCTGTCTCATTTAGCTGTATTATCATTGAAGATACCGAGGGTTGAATGCATTCCCAGAGACTTTGTTTTTCCCAGGTTGCTCAAATATGATATAGTGTTGGGGAATGGGTATTCAAGAGTAGGAAACCCAACCTCGACAAGATTATATTTGAATGGTATCAGCGCCGCATCCTTAAATGCAAAGACATTTGAGCAGTTGTTTCCTACCGTGTCTCAAATTGCTTTTATAAACGTTGAGGGTTTAGAAAATATAGCATTGTCCTGTGATCAGATGACCAGCCATGGCCATGGGTCGCAAAAGGACTTCTTTCAAAGATTAAAAGATGTGCAAGTGTATGGATGTAGGGATATTCGCACTCTGTTTCCAGCAAAATGGCGGCAAGCTTTGAATAATCTAACAAGTGTGAAAATTGAACACTGCAAATCATTGGAAGAGGTATTTGAATTGGGTGAGGCTGGTGAAGGAAGCAGTGAGGTGAAGGAGCTGCGACTGCTGTCATCTTTAACAAGGCTAGAGCTGAAACAGTTACGTGAGCTCAAATGCATATGGAAGGGGCCAACCAGACATGTCAGCCTCCGAAGTCTTATTCATCTGGAGTTGCAGTTTCTTGACAAGCTGACATTTATCTTCACACCGCACCTGGCCCAAAGTCTTGTTCATCTAGAAACACTAAAGATAGATGGTTGCAGTGGATTGAAGCATCTTATCGGAGAAAAGGATGACGAAAGGGAAATAATTCCAGAGTCTCTTGGCTTCCCAAAATTAAAAACTCTCTCTATAAGAGGTTGTGATGAACTGGAAGATGTCTTCCCTGTCTCCGTGTCTCCAAGTCTTCTGAACCTGGAAGAGATTTTGATTTATTGTTTTAATTTAAAGCAAATATTTTACGGTGGAGAAGGAGATGCACACACCAGCGATGACGTCATCAACTTCCCTCGGCTAAGAGAATTGTCTCTTTCAAGTGACAGCTTTTTTGGTCCAAAGAATTTTACTGCCCAGTTGCCTTCTTTGCAAGTGTTAGCCATTAAAGGACACGAAGAATTGGGTAATTTGTTGGCACAGCTCCAAGTAAGTCCTTTATATTTCTCCACTGATTAATTTAAACTGGCAAATTCAATACATAGTGATAATTTCTGATTTCTTCCTTCAGATTTCTAAAACTAAAGTAATGGATAAGTGAAATTGAGGCTCTTCCGCCGATTAATGGAAAGTAAAAAAATTAAATCTCCATCTATTTTTGAGTTTGTTTGTTTCAGTGCTGCAATTTATGATAGAAGTTAAGGAAATTGGGTTATGTTATCACCTTTTTCATATGAAAAAAATAATTATAAATGATCAAGAACAAATCATTTTTATTTTATATACACATACAAGAAGTTTTAGTAATACGTAAAATTAAAAGTGTTTTTTTTTTGTTAATGTCATAATTTGTTTTTTTATTATAAATAAAATATAAAAAACTATTTTTCTAGTTATTAAGTATAATTTCTTTCATGATTGCTTTTAACTTAACTAATATAAAATAATAATTTATATTTAGATTATCATAATTTGTTTTTCTTTTGATGCAGGGGCATACAAATTTGAGAGTAATACGTATTACAGAATGCGAAGGAGCACAGGATTTAATGCTGGCTGGGCATGAACTTTCACTCTTGAGTTTGGAAACATTAGTATTGACCTCCATGCCTGACATGAGGTGTATATGGAAGGGTCTCGTGCTGAGCCATTTGACTACTTTGGAGGTGTATGATTGTCAGAAACTGACACATGTATTCACAGGCAGCATGGTTGCTAGTCTAGTTCAACTGAAAATAATAGGTATAGAAGGTTGTTCAGAATTGGAGCAAATCATAGCTAAGGATAATGATGATGAAAGGGAAATAATTCAAGACTCTCTTGGCTTCCCAAAATTAAAAACTCTCTGTATAAGTGATTGTGAGAAACTGGAATATGTCTTCCCTGTCTCCGTGTCTCCAAGTCTAGTTCATCTAGAAACACTAAAGATAGATGATTGCAGTGGATTGAAGCATCTTATCGGAGAAAAGGATGACGAAAGGGAAATAATTCCAGAGTCTCGTGGCTTCCAAAAATTAAAAACTCTCTATATAAGTGGTTGTGATAAACTGGAATATGTCTTCCCTGTCTCCGTGTCTCCAAGTGTTCTAAACCTGGAAGAGATGGATATTGAATTTGGTGACAATTTAAGGCAGATATTTTACAGTGGAGAAGTAGATGCACTCACCAGAGATGGCATCATCAACTTCCCTCAGCTACGAAAATTGTCTCTTAAAAATGGTTGCAACTTTTTCGGTCCAAAGCATTTTACTGCCCAGTTTCCTTCTTTGCAAGAGTTATCCATTGATGAACACGAAGAATTGGGTGATTTGTTGGCACAGCTCCAAGTAAGTACTTTATATTTCTCCACTTATTAATTTAAACTGGCAAATTCAATACATAGTGATAATTTCTGATTTCTTCCTTCAGATTTCTAAAACTAAAGTAATGGATAAGTAGAGATAAATCCTTTAGCCATCCATTGTGAAATTAAGGCTCTTCCGCCAAATACTGGAAAGTAAAAAAAAATTACTGCTCTATTTCTAAACAATCAGAGTAAAAAATTAAAAATTAGAACTTTCTCATTAAAGAAATTCAAAAGCAACAAACTTTTTTTGACTTTGAAAAACATAATATTAATTATAAATGATCAACAACAAAGCATTTTTATTTCATATACACATACAAGAGGTTTTACTAATATGTAAAATTAAAATTATTTTCTTTTGATGTAGGGGCTTACAAATTTGAGAGAGATATATATTACAAGATCCAAGGGAGCACAACATTTAATGCAGGCTGGAAGTTTTGTACCTAATAGAAGAACTGGTCATGAATGGTGGCAAGCTTTGAAAAATCTGGAAACTATGAAAATTGAAGACTGCGAATCATTGGAAGAGGTATTTGAATTGGGTGAGGCTGGTGAAGGAATTAACGAGGAGAAGGAGCTGTGGCTGCTGTCATCTTTAACAAGGCTAGAGCTGAAATGGTTACCTGAGCTCAAATGCATATGGAAGGGGCCCACCAGACATGTCAGCCTTCGAAGTCTTGTTCATCTGGAGTTGCGGTCTCTTGACAAGCTGACATTTATCTTCACACCGCACCTCGCTCAAAGTCTTGTTCATCTAGAAACACTACGGATAGATTATTGCGGGGAATTGAAGCATCTTATCGGAGAAAAGGATGACGAAAGGGAAATAATTCCAGAGTCTCTTGGCTTCCCAAAATTAAAAACTCTCTCTATAAGTTACTGTGGTAAACTGGAATATGTCTTCCCTGTCTCCGTGTCTCCAAGTCTAGTTCATCTAGAAACACTAAAGATAGATGATTGCAGTGGATTGAAGCATCTTATCGGAGAAAAGGATGACGAAAGGGAAATAATTCCAGAGTCTCGTGGCTTCCAAAAATTAAAAACTCTCTATATAAGTGGTTGTGATAAACTGGAATATGTCTTCCCTGTCTCCGTGTCTCCAAGTGTTCTAAACCTGGAAGAGATGGATATTGAATTTGGTGACAATTTAAGGCAGATATTTTACAGTGGAGAAGTAGATGCACTCACCAGAGATGGCATCATCAACTTCCCTCAGCTACGAAAATTGTCTCTTAAAAATGGTTGCAACTTTTTCGGTCCAAAGCATTTTACTGCCCAGTTTCCTTCTTTGCAAGAGTTATCCATTGATGGACACGAAGAATTGGGTGATTTGTTGGCACAGCTCCAAGTAAGTACTTTATATTTCTCCACTTATTAATTCAAACTGGCAAATTCAATACATAGTGATAATTTCTGATTTCTTCCTTCAGATTTCTAAAACTAAAGTAATGGATATGTGAAATTGAGGCTCTTCCGCCAATTAATGGAAAGTAAAAAAAATTAAATCTCCATCTATTATTGAGTTGTTTGTTTCAATGCTGCAATTTATGATAAAAGTTAAGGAAATTGAGTTATGTTATCACCTTTTTCATATGAAAAAAATAATTATAAATGATCAAGAACAAATCATTTTTATTTTATATACACATACACGAAGTTTTAGTAATACGCAAAATTAAAAGTGTTTTTTTGGTTAATATCATAAGTTGTTTTTTTTTATAAATAAAATATAAAAAACTATTATTCTAGTTATTAAGTACAATTTCTTTCATGATTGCTTTTAACTTAACTAATATAAAATAATAATTTATATTTAGATTATCATAATTTGTTTTTCTTTTGATGCAGGGGCATACAAATTTGAGAGAAATACGTATTACAGACTGCAAAGGAGCACAGGATTTAATGCTGGCTGGGCATGAACTTTCACTCTTGAGTTTGGAAAAAATAGACTTGGGCTCCTTGCCTGACATGAGGTGTATATGGAAGGGTCTCGTGCTGAGCCATTTGACTTCTTTGAAGGTGTGTGATTGTCATAAACTGACACATGTATTCACAGGCAGCATGGTTGCTAGTCTAGTTCAACTGCAATTTCTAAGAATATCAAATTGTGAGGAATTGGAGCAAATCATAGCTAAGGATAATGATGATGAAAAGGATCAGATATTGTCTGGAAGTGATCTCCAATCTTTATGCTTCCCTAATTTGCGTAAAGTTGAAATCAATGACTGCAACAAGTTGAGGAGTCTCTTCCCAGTAGCCATGGCTTCAGGTCTCCCAGAGCTCGAAACACTTGACGTAAGATATTCCTCTCAATTACTGGGAGTATTTGGGCAGGATGATGATGCTTCACCTGTCAATGTTGAGAAGCAGATGGTGCTTCCTAATTTGTATTACCTGTGGCTAGAATATCTACCAAGTATAGTCTGCTGCAGTCATGGATGTGATGATTTCTTATTCCCTCGTCTGGGGAATCTGACGGTGTATGGATGTCCAAAGCTGACCACAAAATTTGCTAGAAAATCAAATGGTTCAACGAGTGCTGAGTCAGAGGTGCTGCTGATTCGACTTTGATTTCATGCCTCTCTTTTAGTGTTTTTGTTTCACTCAATAATAATAATGTGTATGCCATGCTTGAATTGGTTTTGCAGGTATCTCAAAGTAGCTGAGGATTCAAGCACTAGTTGCTCCGAGCCAATTAAAGTGGATTAAAGGAAGAAGATGGAGGTGGAGATGGTGTGGTGAGAGCTGCAAATATTTTTTAATTGGTGGAAGTAATTTCAACTATTTCATTGGCAATGGGATAAAATTCGGCTTCACATTGATTGTAACAGTATTGTTTTGCCAAAGAACTTCTAAAAGAAGGATATCTATGCGTCGTTTGTCGTGTGAACTTTAAAAAATAAGGGTATCTGTGTTGTCTACCTTTGTAATGTTTAGTCATTAATTATTGTGTGAAATAAGGGCATGTGTTTGTTTGCCCAATTGTGTTTCTTTTCAAGTGTCCGAACCTTAAAAACCAATGGCATAATGTTTGCTTATTTTTTTAATTTTTTTACTTCATCATTTAATATTGTATTCTAAAGAAAATTAGACCCCATGATTTGTTTAGTTTATTCTTATAGTAGTAGATTAATTTGGTCTCATGACATGTAAATAGGGCTTAATGGTTAACCTAGGTTGACAATTGAGAATAAAACTTCATAATTTGTTTTGAATTGCTCTCTATGAGGTTATTTTAGTCTCATGATCAAAGTCATGAATTTGATAAGTTAACCGAGTAAATCAGTTTTTTTTATGGGGTTATCTCGGTTTGATAATCCGGATTAATTATTTTTTTTAATATCATCATTTGATATTGAACTCATTAAGAATTAGGATTCATATTTTATTTTCATTTACTTTTCATGTGGTTATTTTAATCTTATGAATAGGGTTACAGGTTCAATAGGTTAACTTTTTAGGTCCTTTAACATTAGATTGGTTGGGAGTTAGGCTTCGTAATTTATTTTGATTTGCTTTCTACATGGTTATAAATTTCTTATAATCTGGATCGTGGATTTAACATGTTAATTCGGGAAAGTTCAATCAAATATGTAGTTATTTTAATATTAATAAAAAGATATTATCTTGAAATTGTTTCTTTTAGACTTGTAAAGTCATTCGAGTTATATTTGGTAAATTCTCCAACAATTATTTTTTTTTCTCAAGAAAAATATATTAGTAACATTTAAATATTTTTTCTTACATTAAAAAAAAATAATTCAACCTGCATATTTTATAGTATACTACTATTTTTGGTTAAACTCAATAGTGACAATGTAAACAGAAATAATTATAATTAACAATACATCCACAATTACGATAACATAATTACATCACCAAACAATTTATTATTATAAATAGTTAAACGGTCAAAATTATTTCACTTCCATAATACAGGCGAATACGAACTAATTAATTTGTATGCTTATAATTTTCTTAATTCCTTTGTATTTCATACCATTTACTGGCCACACACACACATATATTTATATGTGAGTTAATGCAAATGAAGATATCTATTGGCGTGCAATTAGACTTGCAAATTTCTCATAAAACTCGGGGGTAGTTTTGTCATTTTCTGTTGAATTTAGTGTATGTCATTGAAACTCAAACATGTGTATTCATAAAAAGAATATTTATATGTTTTTTTTAATTAATCTTAAATTATATTGTAAGAAACAAATATTTTTTTTGAGTTGTTGAGTTATTTTATCGATCCATCAAGTAGAGTCATACTTTATAATACTTGTATTTATTCAAAGAAAAAACTAAAATATTTTTATTGTTTATTGAAGTGTCTAAAACTTATGGTATTTTTTTGGCTTACTTTATAAGTAACTCAAATTTGAAGTAAGGAATGCCTTCTTCCTTTTTCTCTTATTTTTCTTTAAGGGCAATCAGATTCCTTGAGTGGGATATTGGGACAAATCATATAGCTCTAGTTTTATCCTTGGAAGTGGTAGAAAGTTTTTCATTTAATTTTGTTCTTGTCTTCTTTTCAGGTGCTTTCCTTTTTTCCTCTAATTATGATTTTTTTAAAAACAAAACCTTGAGAGATCATAATTATAGAAACACAATAAAAAATAATAATAATAACTAGAAAAAACTAAAAAAAAAATACAAAAATCTTCATGAAATAAAAAAAATACAAAAATGTATCTTTGTTTTCTTTTAAAAAAACAAAATAAAAAACATTTTGCTTTCGTGCATACGACCGAATTCCAAGGTTTTTCCAAGCATATTTTTCATAAAAAAAATATATCATCTTTCTCATGTTTTGAAACGAAAATGGGAAATGGGATATTGTTACCAGTTTACGATTATCCGTTGGAATTCAGCCAAATTATCAAAAATATTTAACAATTATTTTTTTAGCTATCGGGGTGTAAAACTAAATTGTAAAGTTCACCCGAAGATAATAAAAAAAAGGGTTTGTAAATGCAATGTAAACTTTTTCAGACTTTAGAATGGTTAGGTTTTCGACCCTTGTAAGGTAAAGACTCTTTTACGAAGAGAGATGTACTTCGCGCCTTAGAAAATATCAATCAATAGAAAATCTAACTTAGAAAAAAAAAGACAAACAAATAACATTGCAGCTCACCTTAGGTAGGGTGCACTCGGAGTGATACGTCTTTCTCTTGCACAACAAGTCCCCTTACCTAGACTCTCGCAGACATTTAGGTTTCCTAGTGACCTTAACACTAGATGGCAACTCCTAAGAATTATAGTCATACTTTTAAGATTATAAAACCTCTTTTCCGCATGTCGTCTCCCCTCTGAAGATGGCAGAGCACGAAGCGCGAAAAAATAACTGTCACGACATACATAACAACATTTGAGAATAATTACTTCATTCATAACGAAAACATATAAAAAAATATTTCAAATTAATTTTTGTGTTTTTAAAATCTTGAAGTATTAATATTAAAAATAAATTTTAAAAAATAAAAAATATTTTATTATAATATATATTTTTAAGCAAAAGTATTTTAAAAAATAATCATTATAAAATATCGTTATAACCATGCTTTGTCACTTTAAAATAATAAAGTTTCGAAGCCATTATAAATAATAATAATAATAATATAATTCCATCTTTGCCTCCAATGACAGTTGACTCTGAATATTTTGGGCTTTTGTAATCACCTCTTTCATTCTATCATTAAATTTAAGCCTATATTAAAATCTATTTAAAGCTGGAAATACCCTTATATTATAATCTTCAGTTTTTAAAAAATTATCTTAAATTTAATCCTTTATTTTTTGGGCAAAGAACATAATAAATAATCAATATTAAAATAATTTGGAAAAATAATATAAACAAGAAAAAAAATGGAAACCTTTAAAAAGCCTTATCATTATCAGAAAGGAAATTTTGACAGGCAGAGAAGCAACCACACAAGTGCCAGTTTTGTAGCTTTGTTCATCACCACCAAAAACATAATATTCTCCCTTCCTCTCCATCCACAAATCCTTTCTCTTTCACTTTCCCACTCATTTTCTCTCTTTGCAAACACAAAGCAAAACCCTATTCAATCCTTCAAATTCCCTATCTTCCCATCCCATTTTCTCATTGAGGTAAGCACTAATTCTGCCTTTTGTTGTTAATTAAAGATTTCAAGTTTAATAGAAATCTTGAAAAATTTATCTTATTTATTCAATTTACCTGATATGGAATTATAAAGGGTGTTTTTAGGTTTCTTGTTGAGTTTTGTGAATGGGTTCCATGGTGGTTTTAGTAGGTAGTATGCCATCTTTGGCTTCCCTTGTTAGTATAGGAAGCTTGAGTGAGTCTACAGCTACTTCTAGTTGTGTTGAGTCTTCTTCGTATTCCGTTGTGAAGAGAGTTTCTTTATCAAAAAAGAGTCTTAGGAGGGCTAAAAGCTGGCATTGTGTGTGTAAATATTCAGTTACTGCCACTGATTTCATTGCTGAGCAAGGCAATGCTGTATCACTTGATTCTAGTAGTAGTACAATCAGAGGAGGAAGTAATGGTGATGGTAATGATGGTGATAGTGAGGTTGTACTTAAACCTAGTCCAAAGCCTGTGTTAAAATCTAAGGATGAAACCCTTTTGAGTATGAATTCTGTTGGGTGGGGTTCTTCAAGGGGTAGTGGGGATTCTGATGAGGAAGAAGAGAGGAATAAGGTGATCGATTCACTTGATGAGGTCTTGGAGAAGGCTGCAAAGCTTGAAACATCAAAACAAAGCCAAGTGGGTAGTATTAGGAAAGAAAATGGGAATGTAAATAAAATGACACCTTCTAATTCATATACTGATCCGAGAAATGCTAATTCAACGGCCACTGCTGGTAAAGCTAAAACTTTGAGAAGTGTGTGGCGGAAAGGGGACACTGTGTCTTCAGTGCAGAGGGTTGTCAAGGAAGTTCCAAAGGCTAGTAACAAGTTTATTAAAGATGAACCTAAAACAGTAGAAGGGGCAAAGCTAGAATCTCAATCAAGTGTTCCACTGAAACCTCCTCAGTCACCTATAAGACAACCAAAGTTACAGGCCAAGCCATCCGCAACTCCTCCACCTACGATTAAGAAACCTGTTATTTTGAAGGATGTGGGGGCTGCTCCAAAGTCTCCAATAAAAGATGAAACAGGCTCAGGTGCTGCACAAAGTAAAGGACAGCCAATTTTGATTGACAAATTTGCTCGCAAGAAACCAGTTGTTGATCCTTTAATTGCACAGGCTGTTTTAGCTCCTACTAAACCAGGAAAGGGCCCTGCTCCTGGGAAGTACAAAGACCGAAAGAAAGGTGTTTCACCTGGAACACCAAGAAGGCGGATGGTGGACAACGATGTTGAGATTCCTGATGAAGAGCTCAATGTTTCTATTCCTGGTGCCAAAGGCATGTTGAGAAAAGGGAGGAAATGGACTAAAGCCAGTAGGAAGGCGGCTAAGCTCCAGGCTGCCAGAGAGGCAGCTCCTGTCAAAGTAGAGATTTTGGAGGTTGGGGAAAAAGGCATGTCAATCGAAGAGTTAGCCTACAACTTGACCATGGGTGAAGGTGAAATTCTCGGGCTTCTGTTCTCAAAGGGGATTAAGCCTGACGGGGTGCAAACTTTGGACAAAGAGATGGTAAAGATGATATGTAAGGAGTATGAGGTGGAGGTCATAGATGCTAATCCAGTTAAATTTGAAGAAATGGCAAAAAAGAACGAGATTCTTGATGAAGATGATCTGGACAAACTACAAGATAGGCCTCCTGTGCTTACTATAATGGGTCATGTAGATCATGGCAAGGCAAGTAGCAAGATTCTCTATGTTTCTTCATTATCTTCTTCGTCTCATTCTTGGTTATGATTTGAATGTAAAGAAAATGGTGGTATTTTTCAAAGATTTTTCTAATGTATCTGGTGTTATCCTCTTAACAGACAACCTTGTTGGATCATATTCGTAAAAGCAAGGTATGTTGAAGCTTCTTAATCTCGATGCTCCTCTTTGATTGTTGTAAAAACCACAAACAGAATTGAGATCTTATGGATTGAAGTTTTGACGGAACACATTCCATGTTCTCCCCTAAAATCACAATAAAGTTTTTTTTTTTTTTTGGTGTATGATAGGAGGAAGATATAGAATGTCTAGCTTGTAAAATTGAAATTTATTTTGGACTAATTTGTTTATGAAACTACATGCACAGCCAGTTTGTTTTTGTGTGTTTAAAAGTACTTTTGAAAAAAAAAAAAAAATTTTATTTAATTTTTTTCTTTGCTTCAAAATAATTTTTTTTGTGTTTTTAGATCGTTTTGATGTGCTGATGTCAATTTTTTTTTCAAAAAATAAAAAAATATAATAATGCATTTCTGAATGAAAATCACTTTGAAAAGCAATCGTGACCACACACTTAAACACCCCCATACTGTTTTAAGTTGACATGCACAGAGCCTGACAGATGGATATTTACAGGTGGCTGCCTCAGAAGCCGGTGGGATTACACAAGGAATTGGAGCATATAAAGTTATGGTACCTGTGGATGGCAAGTTGCAACCATATGTTTTCCTTGATACTCCTGGGCATGAGGAAAGCAGATTATCCGATTATTGCTGTTAATGTATTTCAGTTGCTCTTTGCCAAATAGTTAAATGCTTTGCAGATCATATCTGATGTGCATAACTGTGAACTGAGCATGCTTGCCTGCATTTGGATGATTTCTATATTATCTACTGCCGCAGGCATTTGGAGCAATGAGAGCCCGTGGAGCAAGGGTGACTGACATTGCTATTATCGTGGTGGCTGCTGATGATGGGATTCGTCCTCAGACAAATGAGGCCATAGCTCATGCCAAAGCAGCTGGAGTACCGATTGTGATCGCGATAAATAAGGTATGTTGACAAAATTGGGTTTTCTTTTCATCAGAAAGAAACAAAAGAAGAAAGACTTGCCCAGCTGCATTTGGAAATGCCTTTGGTTTGCTTGGTGACGTCTCAAGGAATTTCTGATTCTTTTTTTCTTTAATTCTGCCAGATAGATAAAGATGGAGCTAATCCAGAAAGAGTCATGCAAGAGCTTTCTTCAATTGGCCTCATGCCAGAGGACTGGGGTGGTGACGTCCCAATGGTTCAGGTATTTTCTATTTATTCACCTTTCTTTTATCTTTATTATTTATTGCACCTTTGTTTTATCTTTATCCTTTTGCAGACGCTTATATACTTGTGCCTCCTTTTAACAGATCAGTGCTCTCAAGGGGGAAAATATAGATGATTTGTTGGAAACTGTTATGCTTGTTGCAGAGGTCAGTTCAAATTTATTCATGTGCCAACTAATTGGTTTCATTTTTTTTCTTTTTGTTGTGAAATGAAATATTTGTAGTTTCATGGCCATTTATGTCGTCAAAATTGGATCCATGAACTTTTCTCTCTCCCTCTCTCTCTCTCTCTCTCTGCCAGCAATATCTATTGGTATTATCTTTCTGTATATGATTGATATAGTTGAGTAGCGTGCAATATCCATTCATTAGTTGCTAGTATTTCATCCATCTTATTAATTGCTAGGAATGTGTGTTAGTATTAGTTGCAGTATTTGTAATGAAAAGATCAACTTTTGCTCCCCAACAAGTGTGATATCTTGTAATTGTCATTTGAAGTTTCCCATACTGGATCATTACGAAACTTGAATATGTGTATGTGATTTATTGAGCACACAAAGAACAGAGGTGCATATATACACAATCATGTGTGCACTCTCCCAAATCTAGATAAGATATCTGCCACAATATCTAGGAATAAATTGCAATTCATAAATCCAAAGCCATCAATGAGTCCCTGGAACAAATGGAATGTAGCTTACATTAAATGTTAAGCTATTTATGTTTTCTGACTTCATGCATGATTGTTTCAGTTACAAGAATTGAAGGCTAATCCAGATAGAAATGCAAAGGGTACAGTTATTGAGGCGGGCCTTGATAAATCTAAAGGACCAGTAGCCACTTTTATTATACAGAATGGCACACTGAAAAGAGGGGATGCAGTGGTTTGTGGAGAAGCCTTTGGAAAGGTTGGTTAGTTGGAGTTTGAACTTTAAGATAACTCGGAACTTTCTTTAAGAAAAAAGTTGCTGCTTAGTGTGATTTCACTGACCTTGGAGGACTTCTTTGTTATGCCATTTTAAGGTTCGGGCTTTATTTGAAGATGGTGGAAAACGGATTGATCAAGTGGGACCATCTATACCTGTACAGGTTTGTTGTTATTCTCTTTCCATGCTTATTTTTGTTACCTTTTGTATTATATATGTTTACTTATTTTTGTATGGTGGCTTTTTCATAGAAAAGAATGTAGCTGTGTTTCTTTTTTTTGTTTTCATCATTATTGTCAGAATATTCAAGATCTAAGACCACTCTAATGTTGTCGTTTCCCCACACATAAACCAAACCAACAATTGGATAAGCATGAAAATTTAAGCTTCCATGAATAGAGATGCCCCCGATATATTGATACTATTGAAATAATTAGAATTATGAGTATCAGGCTCAATTCCCAAAATACTTTCAACCTAGAAGGCCGGTTCATTATGCACAACATTCATTTTCAGCCACAAAGAGAGAAAAAATTTCATCACAATTAATCTCTCATCGAAGCATTTAAAAGAGGCATTAAAGGACACATTCATGATCAGCTAACATTTTTTAGGCTCCGGTGCATGCCTCTTACCTCAACGAATATTAAAGTGTTAGTTGTTTTCAAAGGAAAAGGAATAATGCAACATCTTCTTAATTAGAGCATATTACCTTGTTTGATTAATTTTTTTTTTATTTTAAATTAAAATAATGATTTTTAAATAATTTTAATGTGTTGATATTAAAAATAATTTTTAAAAATAATAAATATATCATTTTAATATTTTTCTGAATAAAAAATATTTAAAAAAATAATATTAACTACACCGAAATGAAAACAACAATAAATGAAACCCGAGTTTGGTATAAACAGATAACTAAAAGTAAACAACAATATTTTTCTCCCTCCTATCACACGAGTACAAATTCAGTTTCTAAACAAAATATGCTTTCAATTGAATCCCTCATCTATCGGAAATTACAAATTAACCCATTGTCAAAATTTATTATTTAAATTAATAAAGATAAATTTGAAAAACGACTAATTAAGGACTGCCCAATAGATGGAGGATCCAATTAAGAATTTCTTAGTTGAAGAATCTCTTTCTTTCACTTTAGCTGCAGAAGTTTTTGTCACTTCAACAATGGCTGTAACACTGTTGGATACAAGGGTAAGCCCATTTGGCATGAGAGTGAGAATAGCATTAGAAGAGAAGGGTGTAAAGTATGAGTACAGCGAGCAAGATTTGAGGAACAAGGGCCCTATGCTTCTAGAAATGAACCCAGTTTACAAGAAGGTCCCAGTTCTCATTCACAATGGGAAACCAATCTGTGAGTCTCTTATTGCTGTTCAATATATTGATGAGGTGTGGAATAACAAGTCTCCTTTGCTGCCCTCTGATCCATACCAGAGAGCTCAATCCAGGTTCTGGGCTGATTTTGTTGACAACAAAGTATGTATGTGCCTGTCTTTGATTTCTATTCTTAGTTTTGGTTTCTGCTTTTACCTCCTAGGCTCCGAGATTATTTATTGCTGAAGGGGCCAGCCATTTTGCTTCGATCTGGCATGCAAATTTGTATAAACTATGTGGATTTTTTACCTCATTTTCGTCACATTTAGTCAACTGTGAAGAATTTCACCCACACGGAGATTTTTTTTATGTTTAGTCCAGTTGGGTTGATTGGAGCAAATACGACAAATGTATGATAAAATTGATGAAATTCTTTAAATAGGGTCTAGTTTGCAGAAATTACACACACAAAGAAAGCTAAATTCGGGATTTTCCAATTAAAAAATCCCCAATTTAGCTTCTTTGTTTGTGTAATTTTGACTACAAGGTTTGTTTGTTATTCACTTTATAATGGTTGGATATGAATCTGTAGGTGTATTTTCCTGGGAGGAAGACATGGACAAAGAAAGGACATGAACTGGAGGCAGGCAAGAATGGTTTAATTGAGTCCCTCAAGTTGTTGGATGGAGAGCTAGGAGACAAACCTTATTTTGAAGGTGACAAACTTCTGCTTTCTGCTGTTAGAAGATTTTAGAAGGGAAGAGGGAAATATTAGTGATCTTGTGATATGATTTTTACTTAAACAATGGCTGATGAGGTGACACTGTTGAGTTTTTGGATAAATCCACTTGAGAGTCAAATAGCGTTGGCAGAGAAGGGTGTCAAGTATGTAAACAGTGAAGAGGACTTGAGGAACAAGAGTACCCTGCTTCTTCAGTGAATCCAGTTTACAAGAACATTCCGGTTCTCATCCGCAATGGAAAACAATTGTGAATCCCTTATTATTGTTGAGCATATTGATGAAGTGAGGAAGGACAAGGCTCCTTTGCTACCTTCTGATCTTTATGAAAGAACCCATTCCATAATCTGTGCTGATTTTGTTGATAAAAAAGGCATGGATATATACATTTAGGTATGCTATATCCTTGGTCCCTCTTTAATATATGTTTCAGTGCATGTGTATGGGAATTTTATCTATTTACTATAATCTCTAGAGTTACAAAAAACAGATACTCTGTAATGTCAAACAAGAAAAAAATAGTTATACAAATGGATGGATTGTTTGTCTCATGTGCTCATGTAAAGAGTATCCAAATTAAGTATTTCCTTTCTCTACAACGAAATCGAATTTTGGTGGCAATTCATAATTGTTTGAAATTTTCATTTGGCATTTAAATGAAATGCCTTATAATTGGATGCTGTAATTTTAATGTATAGCATTTCAATTAATTTCTTTTATTACATATGTTTAGCCGAATGTCTCTGTGTTAGCCATTGGTGGAGAGGCTAAAAAAGTTGCAGATTGGTTAGCCAGAGCAAGTAGAGGATCATACTATGCTAGTGACTGGGTTTCTAACCCTTCACCTGAATCGTATCAGCTTCTGTTAAATGATTCCATACATCTAAGAAGTTTCTATTGTTCATTAAAAAAGAAAAGTACATCCAAGGTCATTTATGCCAAATGCTACTAAAGATGCTACTGGCATACAAGTAGCGGCAGATATAATGTTAGGAAATTTATATATCATAAAATACAATAACAGCAATTGTGACATGTTAGCGTTGCATCAATTTTGTTGTAATATTTTTGGCGTTGCTCTTACTTTTACATAGACTAATTCCCTCTACGATGATTTGCTATGACTCTTCAGGTATTTGATCTTTCTAAGAAGATATAAACGATAAAAGAGGAAGAACAAGTTACGAGTGCAAGTTCTTTGCCCTATACCAATTGATAACACTGCTGCTACATGGGCAAGCCCTTTTGGCATGGGAGTGAGAATAGCATTAGAAGAGGCAAGCCCTTTTGGCATGGGAGTAAGAATAGCATTAGAAGAGGAGGGTGTCAATTATGAGTATACTGAACAGGACTTGAGGAACAAGAGTCCTTTGCTTCTTCAAATGAAGCCTGTTTACAAGAAGGTCCCAAGTTCTCATTCACAATGGGAAACCAGTCTGTGAGTCTCTTACTGCTATTGAGTATGTTGATGAGATGTGGAATAAAAATTCTCCTTTGCTGTCTCCTCATCCTTACAACAGAGCTCAATCCAGGTTCTGGTGATTTTGTTGACAAGAAGGTACGTGTCTAATCTGCATCGTATCTTGCGTACGATTTTTGTTGTTGAAAAGGAATCATTGTAATTTATTGTGCTCTATAGTCAACCATCTAATTAGCTACTTAAGTCACTTGACAATGGCGGGATATTAATCTCTAAGTGTACCGTTCTGGAAGGAAGGCAATGACAGTAAAAGGAGAAGAGAAGAATGATTTCATTTCATCCCTTAAGTTGTTGGTAGGAGAGCTAGGAGACGAGCCTTATTTTGGACGTGACAAACTCGGTTCTGTGCATGTTGCACTTATCGCTTTCTATTGCTGGTTTCATGGATACAAGACATATGGCAAGTTCAGAATAGAGGTAGAGTGTGATCTCTAGTTGATTGGAGGTGCATGCATGCAGAAGAGAGTGTATCCAAATCTCTTGCAGATCCGCAGAAGATCCAAGTTTTGGGCTTGATCCGTAGATATATGGAACGATATGTGCATCCATATGCATGCTTGCTAGTTTATGGTACTCTGGTTTCTGTTTTTCTGCATGCCTAGTATAGCTTCTATTCCAAAATAATTGTTCACAAGGAATTGGTTGTGACCTGTTTGTTTTAGATTCTGAACTCGCTTGTTGGGCATATCTTCTAGTTTAGGAATATCTCAAGCTTAAATACAAGGACATGTTGTACTCATCAAGAATTTATGATCATACCAAATTAGCAGCCTTCAATCTGTGCTTGTCCCCGTAGAAAACTAGGTATGTGCTTAAGAAAGGTCACTGGATAATCTAAGCCCCAAATGAATGCTCTTACTGCTGCCAACATAATGTTCCGAATTCTTTTTCAATCTATTAAACAATTTCTATAATATAATGTTTGCATGAATATCGTTAGCTACCCTCTAGTTTAGTTCTTCTCACTTTATCCCAACCACACTCACTCTGCGGAGGAAGACAGCAAATGATCTGCTATAGAATTTCGCTTTCTGCCATCAGAAGCAAACATTTTTTGAAGGGAAGAAATTGGTATTTGTTGTGATACTTTTTCCCCTTTTTCCACGGTAGCTGATGACGTGACACTGGTGACTGGATAAGCCCTATTGGCATGAGAGTAAGAATTGCACTGCAGAGAAGGAAATCAAGTACAGTGAACAAGACTTGGGCAACGAAAGTGATTTGCTTCTTCGGATGAACCAGTTTACAGGAAGATTTCAGTTCTCATCCACAATGAAAAACCTGTTTGTGAATCCCTTATTATTCAATATATATGCTGATGATCTGTGAAAGAACTAGGCTCCTGCGCTACCTTTTGATCATCCATATGAAAGAGCCCATTCGGATGATTTTTCAGATCCCTGTATAATTTAAGTTTTCTATAGCTTTTTGGTTGCACAAGTTTGATATCCATGCATGGGTGATGGGATTTTATCTGTTTATCAGTATCTGTTGAGCACAAACAAAATGAATGGAATGTTTGTCTAATGTGTTCATGAAAAATGTGTCCAGATTTAGCAGCTCATATCACCACAACAAAATAGATTTTGTGTAAATTCATCAAAAAGAACACTCGGACGTATTCTGGTATTATAAATGAATTGCCTTTATAAGTAGATGTTGTCATAGCCTTATGAGAACCAGTCGGTGGAACAGTCCTTGCTGGAAGGGGACTTAGCAGAAACTAGATGGGATGAAAGAGGAAATATACTGCAAGAAGAAGAGAAGAAAAACACAGATTTAAGAGGCTTTATACATGGCAGAGACAGCCTTGAATCCAGCAACTCCACCTCGACGAAAAAATCTCGGAGCAGAGCCTGTGTTCGAGTTCCGCCTTGAGTTTTGAGTTGTAATTTGTTAGCTGTATGAACATTCAGAAATAAAATAACAGGTATTTTTCAGAACTTTCTGAACCTATCCTTTCTTCTTGAGTTTCCCATAAAGAATTCGATCGAAGCAATTGCGTTTAGATTATAGGGCAACTCTACCTCTAAAGACATTTATGCCAACGCAAGTAAAAGCTAATTGCATATTTGCAGGCATATATTGTGGTTAATTTGATATTTGCTAATAAATATTCAAAGAAAATGTAAAATATTTAAGTGGATTCATTAAAAAAAAAAGGATGTAATTGAATTCAAATGTTATACGTTAAAATTGAAATGAATCAAATCTTTTCAAGCAAAATTCCAATTTACAAAAAAAAAAAAAAAACAATCAAGCAAAATTTAAATTTACAATATCAGATATGGATTGTAAATATAATCATCGCTATAATTATTTAAAAAAAATAAAAAAAAAGTTTGATAACAACATTTATAAAAGAAAATGGACATAAATAGAGAAAATCACATATGAGCCTATATTCATGAGTTACTGGTCCATGTTTTTTCTTACAGATAAATAAATAAATTCTAGTCATTCGTACCTAGACCTAAATAGTTAAATTTGACACAAGTTTGATAGTGTAAACTCAATCTGTAAAAGTCAAGAAAGGCAACCACCGATTACGGCCACCAACTACCACTGACTATAGCTGCCAACCACTTTTACACTTAAAAATCTATTTTATCAAGCTATTATTTTTTATATAAATAGAAAGTTTAGCTAAGATGAATTAGAGTGAGAGACAGTAGAGAGAAAAGAGAGACTTTTGATAGATTTTTCAAGTTTTGTAGCTTTGTGTTATTGAAATAAAACGGTGTGTTTTATCTCTTTTGATTTTTTTGAAGCCACCACCAATATCATCTCCCCCGACAATTGGTATCAAAGACTCTTTCATCAAAAACACAGAAGTTTTGTAAATATCAGATATGGATTGTAAATATCATCATCGCTATAATTAGGGGGAAAAAAGGAATACTGCTAGAATAAGATAAACAAAGGAAAAATGAATAGCCACACAGAATCTAGAATGGATTATATACCAATTGGATTTCAATTAGTGGTAGGCCCAAGCTAAAAATTAGTGCCTCACATAGACTGCTACAGGCCGGTTACAACTATCCAACCCATATAAATTAAGTGTGATTCGAAAAAAATAATAATTTAACATCAGTACATAAAAATAATCTAAAAACATAAAAAATATTTAATTTAAAACTATATTCAAGCTATAAATAATAAGAAAATCATCATTGTGGTGGGTGAAATGGCAATTCGAAATGGTAATTGCAGTGGATCCCATAACTGCATCAATGAGTCCATCGGTATAGCGAGACATGGAAACGTGATCGATCCTGACATCGGTGGAACCGATGATGGACATTCCATCTCCATCACTGTGATGAATGGTCCTGATTCCACAGTGGTCCACAGAGTCCCTGATACTTCTTCCACCTCTGGTAGCAATAATGTGATGAATGCGAATTCCTTGAATGATAACATTATGGATGATAATGCCAGCACCGTAAGAAATTTGTACATGGTGCCCACGCCCATCAATCGTCCTAGAAGATGGAAATAAATAATATTAAAATTGATTAATGATATCAATAAAGAATATTGATATGGACACTTTCATGAATATTGATTAGTTATCCTAAGATAATAATATAAAGGGTTTGACATCGATAAATTTCATGAATATTTAAAATAAAATATGACTAACTATTTTGGGTTAAAATAGTTAATGATATCAATGAATTATATTGATATTGACATACATATTGTCCTTCCTCACAAGTGCCAGTTTTGTAGCTTTGTTCATCACCACCAAAAACATAATATCCTCCCTTCCTCTCCATCCACAAACCCTTTCTCTTTCACTTTCCCACTCATTTTTCTCTCTTTCCAAACACAAAGCAAAATCCTATTCAATCCTTCAAATTCCCTATCTTCTCGTCCCATTTTCTCATTGAGGTAAGCACTAATTCTTCCTTTTGTTGTTAATTAGAGATTTCAACTTTAATAGAAATCTTGAAAAAGCTTGTCTAATTTATTCAATTTACCTGATATGGAATTATAAAGGGTGTTTTTAGGTTTCTTGTTGAGTTTTGTGAATGGGGTCCTTGGTGGTTTTAGTAGGTAGTATGCCATCTTTGGCTTCCCTTGTTAGTTGAGGAAGCTTGAGGGGGTCTACATCTACTTCTAGTTGTGTTGAGTCTTCTTTGTATTCAGTTGTGAAGAGAGTTTCTTTATCAAAAAGGAGTCTTAGGAGACACTGTGTCTTCAGTGCAGAAGGTTGTCAAGTAAATTTTAATTAAAAATCCTTTTCTATAAAGGATTTTAGAACTAATATAAATATGAATGTGTATTTTATTTTACAAAGATTAAGACTATTATTCATATTCAATAAAATGCTAGAGAATTTCCCACACACGTATTATAAAGATATTATAAAAGATTATTTTAGTGTTCCTTTAAATATAACAATTGAAGTTGTTGCTACCACTTTTTATCCCATTTTGAAAATATTTAAAAAATAAATAAATAAAATATTTAAACAAAGAGACAATGATTAAAGAGAAAGAAAACAAAGCTAAGATAAAAGATTGTCACCGGTAAAATGGTGTGTAAATCATACACAAAGAGGGAATAAAATTTAAAAGAAACCAGAAATATATATATATATATATATATATATATATATATATATATATATATATATATATATATATATAAAGATATTCATACATATACTCTCCACACCCACGTATATAAAAGCCCTAAACCATTTAGTAGGTGGCCTAATGGTAAAATCTTGAAATTAAGAGGTTTGCTCCCCTTGTGGTCTTAGGTTGGAGCTCATAAATCCATATACTACATAGTAAGTGTCATAACTCATTTCTGATTATATATTTTGATTTTTGTAAATATATGAGATTGATTATATATTTTAATTTTTATTTAATATTAACGCCTTAATATATATATATATATATATATATATATATATATATATATATATAAATGACCAATTTTTTTTAAAATAAAATAATAATTTACTTTCAGTGTTCTAAAATACTTTTAATATAATAATATGACAAATAAATCTTATAAAATAAAAAAAAAATTACTTGTTTTCTTAACAATAATTATAGTGTCATCGATTGTATGACCAATAATAATTAGAATATTAATTATGTATATAATATTTATAATGAAAATTATAATAATTGTATCAAAAATTCATTGTCAATGTTATTTTTGTAAAAATAACTTCTGCGTCTTTTTTATATATGATATTTCAGATCTCATATCACGTAAAAAAAAAATATATGAAATCACACATAGACAAGACAAGTAGAAAAATTATGTTGAATTATCTACAATAAAAAAAAAAATTGCCTTGCGCTTCGCCGAAGACAACACCAAATTTTTTAACATGTAACAAAACTATTAATGATCCTTAATTATTTTAAAAATGCTATACATATGAGTTAAATAATCAACTTAAAATTTTTAAGATTATGTAGTTTTTATATGTATTTATTTTACTATAGATAAGACATTTAGAATAATAATTATTATTTTTAGGACTTTTTCCTTAAAAAATAGGTGAAATTAATTATATATTGTGATATTGTTTTGATATTAACGTCTTAAAATATATATATAAAATAATTACTTTTCTTTATAAATTACACATTAATTTAATCTCAATGTTCTAAAATTACTGAAAAAATAAATATATCGAAACTAAATTAAAAAAGAAAAGAATTAATTTTTTTTCTTGCATCATTTTTAATTGTTTTTATTTAATACTTTTAAAAAACTCATCATAGCACGCTGGCAAATTACCTCGTATGATCTGCTACACAGAGATTGTTCTCAAGGATTTTAATTTTGAATTGGTTGGTAAAGGCTCACGTGGTGTACTAAAAAACAAAAGCAAGTTGAAATTAACAATCAATCATAGAGGAGAATAGTACGAATAAAAAATGGTACAGTACAAAGGCTATTTTAAAATGATACATATGGTCTTTTGTTTTAAAAAAAAACAAACTTTTTTTATTTGAAGTTGTTTTTACACTTTTGATTCTCCACTCCATAACAATATTGATTGTCTTCAATTTCTAGTAAAATTAAAAATTATTATAAAGTTAAATTTTATTCAATAAATTTATATCCAATATGAAGTCGTTGCAATTGAATCCAAGCAAATGAAATGAAAGATTTTAATACTCTATATTTTATTAACATCATTAAGACAATTTAAAATAAATAGTAATAGTATTATAGTAATATAGATGAGGGGACAAGGAATTAATTGTTCATTGGTACACTTATACCTTCCTTGCCTTGTTGCTTTTGAAGCTGGATTCCATACAGAGCTAAAGGCCTCCTCGTGTTGTTCCTCGCTGAGCAATCATACATACCAGTGCTTTTCAGGCATATTTTCACAAACTAAGGTAATGAAATTCCTATTCTCATCCTTTCAATGACTATTTTACTTGTAATGACTTACTCTCACCGTCGGAATTCTTATTTCTCTGATTTTTCAGACTGGTGGAAAATGGCTATCGAAAGTGTTGGTGGATCCCTTGTATCTAACATAACAGAACTATTGGCAGGACCGGTAATAAAACAGTTCCGTTACATGTTCTGTTTCAACAATTTTGTTCAAGAGTTCAATGAACAAGTGATGAGCCTGGCTTTGGCACTTTATCGTCTGCAAGATGCTGTTGATGTTGCTAAAAGGAATGCTGAAGAAATTGAGATTGATGTCAACAAATGGCTGGAAGATGCAAAAAACGAAATGGAAGGTGTGAATCGTTTGGAAAATGAAAAAGGAAAAAATGGAAAATGCTTCACTTGGTGTCCAAAATGGATTCGCCAATTCAAGTTAAGCAAGGCACTGGAAAAGAAGACGGAGACTTTGAGAAAACTTGAAGAAAATAGCCGAGATTTTCGAACAAAAGTGTCTTACAAAGTACCTCTTCAAGACATAGAATTTCTTCCATCAGAGGAATTCACAACCTCAGAATCATCAAAAGAAGCTTTCAAACAGATTATGAAAGCTCTCAAAGATGACAACGTCAATATGATCGGACTGTACGGCATGGGAGGGGTGGGTAAAACCACCCTGGTGAAAGAAGTAGGCAGGAGAGCCAAAGAGACACAGCTGTTTGATGAGGTTTTATTGGCTACAGTGTCCCAGAATC
The DNA here is from genome assembly GCA_964035475.1 of Salix caprea. NCBI lineage: Eukaryota > Viridiplantae > Streptophyta > Magnoliopsida > Malpighiales > Salicaceae > Salix > Salix caprea. The sequence goes on from OZ037743.1 coordinate 2,677,553, forward strand.
CAAATGTGATAGACATCCAGGATCGAATCGCAGATCGTCTACGTCTGCAGTTTGACGTAAAGACCAAACAAGGGAGAGCAGATCTATTATGGCAGACACTGAAGACGGAAAAGAAGTTGCTTGTAATCCTGGATGATGTTTGGAAAGTTGTTAACTTGAAAGAGATAGGGATCCCAGTTGGTGAAGCTCACAGGGGTTGTAAAGTTCTTGTAACAACACGTCTTAGAGACATATGTTCTTATATGAAGTGCCAGCAAAAAGTGTTCTTAAGTATCTTATCAGAAAATGAAGCATGGGCTTTATTCAAAATCAATGCAAGTTTAAGTGATGAGGACTCTAACTTGAACACAGTGGCAAAGAAGGTTGCGAGAGAATGTCAAGGATTGCCAATAGCACTTGTGACAGTGGGAAGGGCTCTCAGAGGTAAATCTACTGTTGAGTTGGAAGTAGCGTTTAATGAGCTCCAAAACTATGAATTTCAGCACATGGAACTAATTGGTGATCAAAATAATACATATGTATGCCTTAAGTTGAGCTATGATTATTTGAAGCACGAGAAAACCAAGTTATGTTTCTTGCTATGCTGTTTATTTCCAGAAGATTACAACATTCCAATTGAGGACTTGATGAGATACGCAGTTGGCTACGGGTTACATCAAGATGTGGAGTCCATTGAAGATGCAAGGAAACAAGTTTATGTGGCGATGAAGACCCTCAAAGATTGTTGCATGCTGTTAGGCACTAAAACTGAAGAGCATGTGAAAATGCATGACTTGGTTCGTGATGTTGCTATTCAGATAGCATCATCTAGAGAACATGGTTTCATGGTAAAGGCTGGCGTTGGGTTGAAGGAGTGGCCAATGGGCAATAAAAGCTTTGAAAGTTGTAAAACAATTTCGTTAATGGGCAATAAACTAACAGAGCTTCCTGAAGGATTGGTGTATCCACAACTCAAAGTTTTATTATTAGAACTGGATGATGACTTGAATGTTCCAGAGAGGTTTTTTGAAGGGATGAAAGAAATTGAAGTTTTGTCTCTAAAGGGTGGGGGTTTGTCATTGCAATCACTTGAATTCTCAACGAACCTTCAATCATTGCTATTGATCGAGTGTAAATGCAATGACCTCATTTGGTTGAGAAAGCTGCAAAGACTTAAGATTCTTGGTTTTATATGGTTGTCTTCCCTTGAGGAATTACCTGATGAAATTGGGGAGCTCAAGGAGTTACGGTTGTTGGATGTGACAGGTTGTTATCGTCTAGGAAGGATTCCTGAGAATTTGATTGGAAGGTTGAAGAAGTTAGAAGAACTGCTGATTGGGGGTTACAGCTTCGAGGGATGGGATGTTGTTGGAGGTGACATAGCTTCGATGAATGCAAGCCTAATAGAACTAAATTTGTTGTCTCATTTAGCTGTATTATCATTCAAGATACCGAGGGTTGAATGCATTCCCAGTGATTTTGTTTTTCCCAGGTTGCTCAAATATGATATAGTGTTGGGGAAAGGGCATTCAGAAACAGAACACCCAACCTCGACAAGATTATATTTGAGTGGTATCAGCGTCGCATCCTTAAATACAAAGACATTTGAGCAGTTGTTTCCTACTGTGTCTCAAATTTGTTTTATCGACGTTGAGGATTTGGAATATATAGCATTGTCCTGTGATCAGATGACCAGCCATGACCATGGTTTGCAAAAGGACTTCTTACAAAGATTAGAAGATGTAGAAGTGAAAAGATGTAAGGATATTCGCACTCTGTTTCCAGCAAAATGGCGGCAAGCTTTGAATAATCTAATAAGTGTGGAAATTGAAGGCTGCGAATCATTGGAAGAGGTATTTGAATTGAGTGAGGCTGATGAAGGAAGCAGTGAGGTGAATGATTTACAGCTGCTATCATCTTTAACAAGGTTAGTGCTACAAAGGTTACCTGAGCTCAAATGCATATGGAAAGGGCCCACCAGACATGTCAGCCTCCGAAGTCTTATTCATCTGGAGTTACGGTCTCTTCACAAGCTGACATTTATCTTCACAACACACCTGGCTCAAAGTCTTGTTCATCTAGAAACACTACAGATACATGGTTGCAGTGGGTTGAAGCATCTTATCAGTGAAAAGGATGACGAAAGGGAAATAATTCCAGAGTCTCTTGGCTTCCCAAAATTAAAAACTCTCTCTATAAGTGATTGTGATAAACTGGAATATGTCTTCCCTGTCTCCGTGTCTCCAAGTCTTCAGAACCTGGAAGAGATTACGATTGGTTATGATTGTAATTTAAAGCAAATATTTTACAATGGAGAAGGAGATGCACACACCAGCAATGGCATCATCAACTTCCGTCGGCTAAGAGTATTGTCTCTTCTAAGTGGTTGCAGCTTTTTTTGTCCAAAGAATTTTACTGCCCAATTGCCTTCTTTGCAGGAGTTAGCCATTGTAAGACACAAAGAATTGGGTGATTTGTTGGCACATCTCCAAGTAAGTCCTGTATATTTCTCCACTGATTAATTTAAACTGTCAAATTCAATACATAGTGATAATTTCTGATTTCTTCCTTTAGATTTCTAAAACTGAAGTAATGGATAAGTGAAATTGAGGCTCTTCCGCCAATTAATGGAAAGTAAAAAAATTAAATCTCCATCTATTTTTTAGTTGTTTGTTTCAGTGCTGCAATTAATGATAGAAGTTAAGGAAATGAGGTTATGTTATCACCTTTTCCATATGACAAAAATAATTATAAATGATCAAGAACAAATCATTTTTATTTTATATACACATACAAGAAGTTTTAGTAATACGTAAAATTAAAAGTGTTTTTTTTGGTTAATGTCATAATTTTTTTTTTTACAAATAAAATATAAAAAACTATTATTCTAGTTATTAAGTATAATTTCTTTCATGGTTGCTTTTAACTTAACAAATATAAAATAATAATTTATATATAGATTATCATAATTTGTTTCTGTTTTGATGCAGGGGCATACAAATTTGAGAAAAATACGTATTATAGACTGCAAAGGAGCACAGGATTTAATGCAGGTTGGGCATGAACTTTCACTCTTGAGTTTGGAAAAATTAGACTTGAGCTCCTTGCCTGACATGAGGTGTATATGGAAGGGTCTCGTGCTGAGCCATTTGACTTCTTTGAAGGTGTCTCGTTGTCAGAAACTGACACATGTATTCACAGGCAGCATGGTTGCTAGTCTAGTTCAACTGCAATTTCTAAACATATTTGCTTGTGAGGAATTAGAGCAAATCATAGCTAAGGATAATGATGATGAAAAGGATCAGATATTGTCTGAAAGTGATCTCCAATCTTTATGCTTCCCCAATTTGTGTAAAGTTGAAATCAATAAATGCAACAAGTTGAGGAGTCTCTTCCCAGTAGCCATGGCTGCAGGTCTCCCAAACCTCGAAAAACTTCAAGTAGCAGATTCCTATCAATTACTGGGAGTATTTGGGCAGGATGATCATGTTTCACCTGTCAATGTTGAGAAGCAGATGGTACTCCCAAATCTGTTGGAGCTGTCGCTACAAAATCTACCAAGTATAGTCTGCTTTAGTCTTGGATGTGATGATTTCTTATTCCCAAAATTAAAAACTCTCTTTATAAGTCGTTGTTATAAACTGGTTTATGTCTTCCCTGTCTCCGTGTCTCTAAGTCTTCTGAATCTGGAAGAGATGGCAATTGAATTTTGTGCCAATTTAAAGCAGATATTTTACAGTGGAGAAGGAGATGCACTCACCAGAGATGGCATCATCAACTTCCCTCAGCTAAGAAAATTGTCTCTTTCAAGATGCGACTTCTGTGGTCTGAAGAATTTTATTGCCCAGTTGCCTTCTTTGCAAGTGTTAGTTGTTCAAGGCCACGAAGAATTGGGTAATCTGTTGGCAGAGCTCCAAGTAAGTCCTTTATATTTCTCCACTGATTAATTTATATGTCTAAACAAATTTGTTTTGAGTTTGAAAAACATATATACATGTACATATATTATTTATATGTCATGTTTGTCTTTTACAATTTTTTCACGTTTTCCATGTGAAAAAAATAATTATAAATGATCAAGAACAAATCATTTTTATTTTATATACACATACAAGAAGTTTTAGTAATACATAAAATTAAAATTGTTTTTTTGGTTAATGTCATAATATGTTTTTTTATTATAAATAAAATATAAAAAACTATTATTCTAGTTTTTTTATTATAAATAAAATATAAAAAACTATTATTCTAGTTATTAAGTATAATTTCTTTCATGGTTGCTTTTAACTTAACTAATATAAAATAATAATTTATATATAGATTATCATAATTTGTTTTTGTTTTGATGCAGGGGCATACAAATTTGAGAGAAATACGTATTACAGACTGCAAAGGAGCACATGATTTAATGCAGGCTGGGCATGAACTTTCACTCTTGAGTTTGGAAAAATTAGACTTGAGCTCCTTGCCTGACATGAGGTGTATATGGAAGGGTCTCGTGCTGAGCCATTTGACTTCTTTGAAGGTGTCTCGTTGTCAGAAACTGACACATGTATTCACAGGCAGCATGGTTGCTAGTCTAGTTCAACTGCAATTTCTAAACATATTTGCTTGTGAGGAATTAGAGCAAATCATAGCTAAGGATAATGATGATGAAAAGGATCAGATATTGTCTGAAAGTGATCTCCAATCTTTATGCTTCCCCAATTTGTGTAAAGTTGAAATCAATAAATGCAACAAGTTGAGGAGTCTCTTCCCAGTAGCCATGGCTGCAGGTCTCCCAAACCTCAAAAAACTTCAAGTAGCAGATTCCTCTCAATTACTGGGAGTATTTGGGCAGGATGATCATGTTTCACCTGTCAATGTTGAGAAGCAGATGGTACTCCCAAATCTGTTGGAGCTGTCGCTACAAAATCTACCAAGTATAGTCTCCTTTAGTCTTGGATGTGATGATTTCTTATTCCCTCGTATGGAGGATTTGATGGTGGATGAATGTCCAAAGCTGAGCACAAAATTCGCTAATAAAACAATTGTTTCAAGGAGTGCTCAGTCAAAGGTGCTGCTGGTTCTACCTTGATTTCCTGCCTCTCTTTTAGTGTTTTTGTTTCACTCAATAATAATGTGTATGCCATGCTTGAATTGGTTTTGCAGGAATCTCAAAGTAGCTGAGGATTCAAGCACTGGTTGCTTCGAGCCAAGGAAGAAGATGGAGGTGAAGAAGGTGTGGTGAGAGCTGCAAATATTTTTTAATTGGCCGAAGTAATTTCAACTATTTCATTGGCAATGGGATACAATTTGGCTTCACAGTATGTTTTGCCAAAGAACTGCTAAAAGAAGGATATGGGTATCTATGTGTTTGTCGTGTTAACTTTAAAAAATAAGGGTATCTGTGTTGTCTACCCATGCAATGTTTCATGTTTAGTATTAATTATTGTGAGAAGTGTTTGTTTGCCCAATTGTGTTTCTTTTCAAGTGTCCGAACCTTAAAAAACCAAGGGCATAATGTTTGCGTATTGTTTATTACGAGCCATAACCCGCGCTTGCCGTTGGGATTAAATTTTTTTTGTCTAGTTATAACATATATAATTTTTTATTTTGTGTTCGATTTTTATTCTTTTAATTCTTGGTTTAGTTTTGATCGCTTAATTTTTTTCGGTCCTTCTGAGATAGTTCTTAATTTTTTTTATTTGTATTTGTATTAAATGCAGTTTGCATTAAAAAACAGATTAAGTTCAGCTTTGGTGGTGTAAAATGAGAGTGAAACTCTCTTTTATGCATGTATACGAAGGTTATTTTGTATTTGTATATTATAAAAAACATGTACAATATCCTTAACAACCCTGGATTTAACTGTTAATTTTTGTCTTATTAGAGAGTATTATGGTTATTTTATTGTACCCAAAAACATTAAAAATCTAAAATACCCCTAGACTCATGGCTAAAATCATTGTTCACCGAAAGGTAAAATAGTAATTTCACCATTACAATCCACAGTAATATGTGTCTAAATGCATAGTGAATTTTACAGTGCAAAACCTTGATCTCTTTTAGCTTTTTAGTTAAGATATATATATATATATATATATATATATATATATATATATATATATATATATATATATATATATATAAAGACAATTTAAAAAACAGTATAAATAATGTTTTTAGACATGACTCATGCAGAATACAAAATGCAACTGACAAATTTCTAATATGTGCACATTTTTTAAAACATAATAGCTGCCATGTATAAATGTATAAGTGGGAAGGGACTTCTTCCTTTCCTCTGCACCCGGGTTCGATCCTCTCTGTGCATGCCTGTCACCCCCGCGGTGCCTTACCTGCCCACTGGGCTTGCAAGGTGCGCGTAAGCTGGCCCGGACACCTCGGTTATAAAAAACAAAAAAATGTATAAGTGGGAAAAAAACAGAAAAAAATGTAAAAATAAAAAAAGTGGGTCCACGGGTTGCGCGTCAACGGCCCGGACACTCCTATTATCAAAAAAACCAAAAAATGTATAAGTGGGGAAAAAATAAAATAAAATGTAAAAAAAGGTGGGTCCGAGGATTAGTCGTGGTGCGTGTAAGTTGGCCCGAACACCCTGGTTATCAAAAAAAAATGTACAAGTGGGGAAAAATTATCCTGGTGCGTGTAAGTTGGCCCGGACACCCTTGTTATTAAAAAAACAAAAAAAACATGTATAAGTGAGGAAAAAAAGAAAACAAATGTAAAAAAAGTGGGTCTCGGGATTAGTTGTGGTGCGCATAAGCTAGCCCGGACACCCCGGTTATATAAAAAAAAGCATAAGTAGGAAAGCACTGTAGCAATTAAAAAAAGTGGGTCCGGTAATTAGTCGTGGTGCGCATAAGCTGGCTCGGACACCCCGGTTATCAAAAATAAAATGTATAAGTGGGGGAAAAAATCTTGTTGCGCGTAAGCTAGCCTGAATACCCCGGTTATAAAAAAACCAAAAACAATGTATAAGTGGGAAAAAATAAAAAACATTAAAAAAAAAGTGGGTGCGATGATTAGTCGTGGTGCGCATAAGCTGGCCCGGACACCCCGATTATCAAAAAAAAAACAAAAAAAATGTATAAGGGGGAAAAAATATCGTGGTGCGCGTAAGCTGGCCTAGACACCCCGGTTATTAAAAAAACCAAAAAAAAATGTAAAATAAGTGGGTCTGGGATTAGTCGTGGGGCGCATAAGCCAGCCCGAACACTCCGGTTATCAAAAAAAGAAAAAAAGAAGCATTAGCGGGAAAGCACTGTAGCAATTAAAAAAAAGTGGGTCCGGTAATTAGTCGTGGTGCGTGTAAGCTGACCCGGACACCCCGGTTATTATAAAACCAAAAAAAACATGTATAAGTGGGGAAATGTTTTTGTAAAAAACTGGGTATGAGGATTATTAGTGGTGCGGATAAGCTGGTCCAGACACCCCGGTTATCGAAAAAAAGAAGAAAAAAAGCATAAACAGGAAAGCACTGTAGCAATTAAAAAAATTGGGTTCGGTAATTAGTCGTGGTGTGCATAAGCTGTCCCGGACACCCCGTTTATCAAAAATAAAATGTATAAGTGGGGGAAATAATCTTGTTGCGCGTAAGCTGACCCGAACACCACGGTTGTTAAAAAAACCAAAAAAAATGTATAAGTGGGAATTGTTTTTTAAAAAAATGTAAAAAAAAGTGGGTCCGAGGATTAGTCGTTGTGCGCGTAAGCTGGCCCGGACACCCCGGTTATGAAAAAAAAAATGTATAAGTGGAGAAAAAATATTGTGGTATGCGTAAGCTGGCCCGGAATCCCCGATTATTAAAAAAAACCAATAAACCATGTATAAGTGGGGAAAAAAAGCAAAAACAATGTAAAAAAAAAGTGGGTCTGAGAATTAGTCGTGGTGTGCATAAGCTGACCCGGACACCCCAGTTATCAAAAAAAAGAAAAAAACCATAAGCGGGAAAGCACTGTAGCAATTAAAAAAAAGGGGTCAAGGAATTATTTATGGTGTGCATAAGCTGGCCCAGACACCCCGTTTATCAAAAATAAAATGTATAACTGGGGGAAAAATTCTTGTTACGCGTAAGCTGGCCAAAACACCCCAGTTATCAAAAAAAGAACAAAAATGTATAAGTGGGAAAAAAATAAAAAAATGTAAAAAAAAGTGGGTGAGAGAGATTAGTTGTGATGCGCGTAAGATGGCCCGGACACCTTGGTTATCAAAAAAAATAAGTGGGGAAAAAATATCATGGTGTGCGTAAGCTAACCCGGACACCCCTGTTATTAAAAAAAACAAAAAAAAATGTATAAGTAGGGAAAAAAAGGAAACAAAATGTAAAAAAAGTGGGTCTGGGGATTAGTCGTGGTGCACATAAGCTGGCCCGGACACCCCGGTTATCAAAAATAAAATGTATAAGTGGGGGGAAAAAATCTTGTTGTGCCTAAGCTAGCCCGAACACCCTAGTTATAAAAAAAAACCAAAAAAATGTTTAAGTGGGAAAAAAATAAAAAAATGTAAGAAAAAAGTGGGTGAGAGGATTAGTCGTTGTGCACGTAAGCTGGCCCGGACACCCCAGTTATCAAAAAAAACAAAAAAATGTATAAGTGGGGAAAAATATCATGGTGCGTGTAAGCTGGCCTGGACACCCCGGTTTTAAAAAAAAACCAAAAATACATGTATAAGTGCGGAAAAAAAAGAAAAAAATGTAAGAAAAAGTGGGTCTAGGGATTAGTCGTGGTGTGCATAAGTTGGCCCGGACATCCCGGTTATAAAAAAAAAAAGAATAAGCCGGAAAGCACTGTAGCAATTAAAAAAAAGTGGATTCGGTAATTAGTTGTGGTGCGCGTAAGCAGGCCCGGACACCCCAGTTATCAAAAATAAAATGTATAAATGGGGAAAACAAATAGGAAAAAAAACTGTAAAAAAAAAAATGGGTCCGGAGATTAGTCGTGGTGCGCGTAAGATGGCCTGGACATCCCATTTATAAAAAAAAACCAAAAAAAAGGAGCCCGGTTAAAAAAAAAAGTGCAAGGGAAAGAACTATAGCAATCCACAGTGAAATGTGTGGGGAACTACAGTGCTTTCCCCACACGAATTGATTGGCTAATGGTCCACGTTGTGGGTTTTATGGTCTAACTCAATTGATTCATTTTTTTTTACTTCATCATTTAATATTGTGTTCTATTAAAAATTAGACCTCATGATTTGTTTTAGTATGTTATTATTATAGCATGTAACTAAATAGGAAATATTGTAATCTCATTCTTATGTGGTAATCTCCACCATTACTATTGTATATTGCACTACTCATATATATAGAAAGAGTTGGCTAACTATTACGTTAAGCCTCCTAATTATTCTCAACTTGGTATCAGAGCCCTCGTCCATCAAAACTCTTTTTTTTTCTCTCCCCCTACAGCCGGCCCTAATTTCTTCTTTCCCATGGCCTCCTCTGCTGCCGCCGTTGACATCTCCCCTTCCACCGGAGCTGCATCATCACCGGCCAGCCATGCTCCTGCTGCTGGCCGAGAACAATCTCCCCATGTGGAGCATGTGTTTGATTCTTCTTCCTCTCCTTTGCCTCTCATGGGAACACACACTTCAGCAATGGTTCCCCTATCAAACACCCATCACATTGTTTCGTTGAAGCTTACGAACACCAATTATCTCTATTGGAGAATGCAGATGAAGCCATATCTCCTTGGTCAAGGTGTTTTTCACTTTGTTGATAGCTCCTTGCCGTGTCCTCCAGCCCATCCGCTTGACGCTACGACTGCAACTTCCTCTGCCATCAGCCCTTCCTTTCTTCGTTGGAAGCAACAAGATCAACTCATTTTGAGTGCCCTCCTCTCCTCTCTATCCGTAGATGTGCTGCACCTTGTGGTTGATTGTTCTACTTCGCATTGTGTTTGGCGCACTCTTGAGAAGGCCCTTGCCTCTCCTTCTAATTCCCGTATCATGCAACTTCATGGCTCTTTTCAAGACCTTAGGCAAGGTGATGCTTCGGTTAGTATATATATGCAGCAAGCAAAAGCATTGTTTGACGAATTGGCTGCTGCGGGTCATCCTATGTCCATTGAAGATTTCAATCTCTATGTGTTTCGTGGTCTTCGCGGTGAGTTCAAAGACTTGGTAACTAGCCTCATAACCAAGGCAGAACCGCTGTCATATGCTGATCTTCACAGCCATCTTCTTACTCATGAATTTCTGCACAAGAATTCCTTTCATTCCATGGCAGTCGGCTCCTCATCTTCTTCTCTGCCGCAGCAGCCACCACTGCTGCCAACACCCATGATTTCTGCTAATCATGTGATGGTTAATCACAACCGAAACAGGGGGCGTTATAGGGGTAATTGGCGTCCCAATTACAACAGATTTTCAGGCCAAAACAGGGGCCAATCTGCTGCAGACTGGAGGCCAAATTCATGGTAGCAGACCCGGTGTAATTCTGCAGATTTGAGGCAGAATCAGGGGTGGTAGGGACAGCAGCATGTACACTGTCAATTGTGCTCTAATTTCGGCCATTCAGCTCTTCAATGCTCCAATTTTCATAGCAGCACACAGTAGCCATCTGCGCATCTTGCTGTTGCGCATGATTCCGCTGCTGCAAATTGGATTCCCGACACCGGCGCGAATCAACACGTGACACCGAATCTTGCAAATCTAACTGATTCTGCACCTTATCTTGGTAATGATTTCTTGCATGTTGGTGATGGTAAGGCCCTTGACATATCCCATGTTGGACATTCTATTTTACATTCCCCAAAACACATGTTTACATTGACTAATGTTCTTCGCGTACCTCACATTACCAAACCATTGTTATCTGTTCAGAAATTCTGTCGTGATAATCATGTTTATTTTGAATTTGACAATTCTGTGTTTTGTGAAGGATCTTATCGCCAAGGAAGTTCTTCTTTCTGGTCTAAGTCATGATGGTCTTTATGTCCTCTCCGAGTCTTCGGCTATGTCAATTCCTCAAGCTTTTTTGTCTCCTTGCATTTCCGCGACTGCCGACCTGTGGCGTTGTCGTTTAGGTCATCCAACTCCTCGCATTTTGAATTTATTAGTTTTCAAAAATAAAATTATTTGTACGTCTAGACGATCTTTTACTCAATGTCAAGCATGTCCTTTAGGAAAATCGTCCCGTTTGTCATTACGACCGACGGGTCACAAATCGTCAAATCCACTTGAATTAATTTTTAGTGATGTTTAGGGCCCTGCTCCCATGCTTTCCTCTGATGGTTTTCGTTATTTTGTTATCTTTGTTGATGTGCACACTAATTTTATCTGGTATTATCCACTTGTTGTGAAATCTGATGTATTTTCCACGTTTCAACGTTTTCAGACTCTTGTTGAGCGTCAGTTTTCTCGTAAAATTAAATCTATTCAAACTGATTGGGGTGGTGAATATCGCAAATTAAATAAATTTTTTGAAACCATTGGCATTCACCATCGCCTAATTTGTCCTCATACTCATGATCAAAATGACACAGTTGAACGTCATCATAAGCATATTGTCGAAACTGGCCTAACCCTTTTAGGCCAGTGTCATGCTCCATTGCACTTTTGGAACTATACTATGGAATAATCAGTATATCTTATTAATCGCATGCCTACTCTTGTCGTTCAAAATATATCTCCTTTTGCTTGCCTGTTTGATCGCACTCCTGATTATAACTTCCTACGTACTTTTGGGTGTCTTTGTTTCCCATTTTTACGTCCATATCATGCTCATAAATTAGATTTTTGGTCTTCTCCATGTGTGTTCTTAGGTTATAGCTCGTCTCATCTTGGTTATCGCTGTCTTGATTTAGAGTCTGATCGTATCTATGTATCCCGTCATGTTCGTTTTCATGAAAGTGTCTTTCCTTTTAAGAAATCTGAACAGGTAACAACTCCCCCGGTACCACCCACTACACCTACCTATCTTCCATCATTGCAACCTCCTCCATGTCTTCAGCCTACCCATTCCCAAATCAGCAGAAATACCAACCCATCTTTGCCCGTTGTTTCAGCTGACCCTGCCTCACCATCCCGCACTGCCATACTGTCACCACATGCTTGTCGTTCCACTGATTTTTGTGCAGGAACAGGTTCTGATTTACAGGTTTCAGGAGCAGCACAGTCTCGGTCTGGAACTGAAATGTCCAGCCCGACAGCAGCTTCACCATCGCCTGCGGTGCAGCCCAACACCTTCCCGGATTCACCTCCTGGTCTACAACTTTGTGTTGACCTCTCCTCTTATCCTTTTCAGCACATTCCAGGTACAGGTACTGCTGCTCCTTGTCCCACTGTTTCTAAACACCCCATGGTTCTTCGTCCAAGACAGCCCAAGACAGCACTGATCACCACCACGGCAGCCTCATCTGCTGCCTCTTTCAGTCGGGTAGTTACTCCTCCCTTGCATGAGCCACTTATTTTTAGTGCCGTTTCATCCATCCATGAATTTTGTTGGTAGCCGATGGGTCTACAAAATTAAACGCAGATCTGATGGTAGTATTGAGAGGTATAAGACGCGCCTGGTGGCTAGGGGCTTCACTAAGCAAGAAGGTATTGATTACTCAGAAACTTTTAGTCCTGTTATCAAACAGGCAACGGTACGCTTGGTATTCTCCATTGCAGTTTCGAGTGGTTGGAAAATTCATCATTTTGAGATTCATAATGCCTTCCTTAATGGCGTACTTGATGAAGAGGTTTACATGAAACAACCTCCAGGTTTTGTTGATTCTGCTCTCCCAGGTCATGTGTGTCGATTGCATAAATCTTTATATGGTTTAAAATAGGCTTCGCGGGCTTGGTACACTCGTCTGAATGACTTCTTATTATCCATTGGTTTTCGTGCTTCTAAAGTGGACACCTCATTGTTTATCTTCTCGGTTGGTAGCGATATTTGCTATCTCTTAGTTTATGTTGATGATATTCTGGTTACGGGTAATAATGTTGTTTTGCTGCAACGCCTGATTCGGCTATTGAGCTCAGAATTTAAACTTCGAGATTTGGGTGATGTTCATTATTTTTTGGGTATTGAAGTTCAGACTACTGGTATGGGACTTATGCTTTGCCAACATAAGTATACACTTGACATCCTTACGCGAGCTGGTATGTTATCTTGTAAACCCGTTGATACTCCTATTTCGGCATCCAAAGCCACCATTATGCTTGATCCTTTGTTTCCTGATGCTACTCGTTTTCGGAAACTTGTTGGTGCTCTTCAATATCTCACTTTCACATGCCCGGATATCTGCTTTGCTGTTAACCGGGTATGTCAGTTTATGCATGCTCCTACAGAATCTCATTGGGCTGCCGTGAAACGCATCTTGCGTTATCTTCGTGGTACAACATCACATGGTTTACATATTACTCGCAGCTCTTCTTTTGCTTTACATGGATTTACAGATGCAGATTGGGCAGGTAGTATTGAGGATAGGAAATCTACGGGTGGTTACCCTGTGTTCTTTGGTTAGACGCCGATTTCATGGAAATCATGTAAGCAACGCACTGTTGCTCGTTCTTCGACGGAAGCTGAATACAAGGCCTTAGCCGATGGCACGGCTGAAGTTATCTGGCTTCAGTACTTATTAACAGATCTTCAGATTCCGACCACCTATGCTCCTATCATCTGGTGTGATAACCTTGGCGCCATGTATTTGTCTGCAAACCCTGTCTTTCATGCTCGCACAAAACATATTGAGATTGATTATCATTTTGTCCGAGATAGAGTTGCGAAAAAAGAGATTCAGATCCAGTTTATTTCCTCTAAGGATCAACTTGCCGATGTTTTCACTAAGGCACTTCCTGCTCCTTCATTTACGGCTTTCAGATTCAAGCTACGGGTTGATCCTCCACCCTCAGCTTGAGGGGGCGTATTATAGCATGTAACTAAATAGGAAATATTGTAATCTCATTCTTATGTGGTAATCTCCACCATTACTATTGTATATTGCCTTACTCATATATATAGTAAGGGTTGGTTAACTATTACGTTAAGCCTCCTAATTATTCTCAACTGTTATTAACCTGGTATCATGACATGTGAATATGGCTTAATAGTTAACCTAGGTTGACAATTGAGGATAAAACTTCATAATTTGTTTAGACTTGCTCTTGGGAGTTCCAGTGTCATGTTTTCTGGTTTCAATGGTTAGGTGATGTTCTTGAGTCAGGTTTTACTCATCAATATGGAATCATGTAGTCTGAATTGATATCTGAGGGAAATAATAATAAAGTCAAGTGACTGAGATTTCTCTTGTTAGACATTTGAGTGTGTAAAACAGTCTCGTATATATCTCTACAAATTTCAGATTTTTAATTATGTCCAAATAAGTTTTTACTTTTAATTTAAGAGGACCAAATCAAATGCGCCATAGCATTTGCTGAGGAATTATGTCACATGCAATTGCATCTCATCATACTGTCCTCCAATTTGTTTGAAAACATCAGTAATTTTAGGAGTAAATCTCTTGCTTCGATACTGTCCCATCACCATTCTTAGAAGAGGCCAGAAAACTAGGCGACATTAAGACCCTTCACACTACCCTGGATGAAAACCAAAAAAGTAATTGAAACAGAACTCTCTATGGATCACAAATATCTTCAATGAGATTATTGTAATCTAAGTCCAAGTTCATCTAATCCAAGTTCAAGTCCATGAGAATTCGTCTCCTACGAGAGTAATATGATATGATACGAGAGCTGTTTCCCCCATGCTTCCCGTCCCACCTACTCCTTCAATTTTGTTCCTACTTACTCCTTCAATTTCTTATAACAGCTAGATATATACGAACATATATTCTTTGAGTAGTGCTAAACTGCTAATTTTACCAAAATATTCTTCTCGAATCAATTTTCAATATCATTTCCAATGGCTGCGATTTGTGGAGATGTGATTTTGGAAACAATTTGATCAGCAAGATTAGCATTATATGTTCATTTTATTATTGTTGAATGAATCTTATTGGCCTTGCTACAATTTAACGAGATGGCGAAGCTAAAGTATTGCGGAGCTGCTACGAACTTAAGAGAGCAGGAGGAACTTGCATGCACTGTTGTTAAGAAACTGAACCCAGTCCCATGAACAAACATCCTCTTCTCAATCAAATTCTGTTTGACAGAATAATCTATAATTTTCCTCGTGAAACTAGCACCCGTCAATCAAATATGTTGAACTAGAACAACTAATATACCTTAATTAAGTCATTCAAGGTTTTTCTTTTGGCTCTTCAAGTAGAAGGGCGAGAAAACGTATCCCTCATGGCCCTTTTATCATCATGAAGTATAGATTCCAGCCACAAAGCAAAGACTTGTAGAAATTCTCTCAATTGATTTTCTGTTTGTTGTAGAAACTTCAATCAATTGTTTGTTTGTAATTTTCAGGTGTTTTGCTTTGATTTGAGAAGAGGAAATGAATACACAGAGAGCTTGAGGAAGAGAGAGTTTCCAGACAAGATGAGTAATTTCTTTTCATTGAATTGCATGTGTTTGATGAATTTCCAGCTTATATACTTGAACAAGCTCATGCATTGCACGTTTTTGTAACCATATGTAACAAACTTATAACTACTTAGAGAAGTCAATTATTGTTTGTAGATAAGCTACTTACAGGAGGGACAAATGTGTTGATGCTAAAGTCAGCTTACGTGGACTACATGAAGAAAGAAGAAGAAGACTTGCACACTGTCAACTGACATTTAACAGAATCAGTTGGCATACATTTCATGTGTATTTGACTTTTGTAGACAGTTACAAAGTAGTTACAAGTAGTTATAATCACATGTATTGCATGCTCTGCTCATACTATATATAAATGAGCATTTAGTCAAACAGTTCATATGCAATAAAGGAATATACGAAGTTAGTGAAGCTGTGACTTATCTCTTTTCTCTCTAATCTCAATCTTCTTCTTCTTCTCATCTCCCACAAATCACCCAACCAAATAACCTACAACAATCAATTAAACACAAGTTAATTGAAAAACACAGAATCAAAACATGGTATCAGAGCTGATTTTCTGATCAAGTAGGGGCGTAAGAACTGTGGAAGAAAATCAATCAAAACAGAATCCAACAGCAAAGATATGACTGGATCATCAGACCTTCGAGCACCACAATTTAATGGTGAGAACTATGATTTTTGGTCAGTTAAAATGAGAACAATCTTCAGAGCTTATGATCTATGGGATGTGGTTGGATGTGGTGATACATCAACACAAGTCTCCAATGAAAGTAGCAGTGGAGAAACTTCTGGTTCGAAAGACAAGAAAACTGAATCTGGAGAGGCTGCTGCTGAGACTAAAGAAAAAAGAATCAAAGATGCCAAGGCTCTAAGTATTATCCAAGGAGCCTTGACTGATGATATTTTCCCTAGAATAAGAAATGAAGAGACAACAAGAGGAGCTTGGGATCTGTTGAGGAGAGAATTCAGAGGAGATGATAAAGTTAGAGAAGTGAAGTTGCAAGCTGTAAGGGCAGAATTCGAGTATATGAGAATGGCTGAAGGAGAAAGCTTAGATCATTACTTGACTAAGTTCTTTGGAGTGATAAATGATATGAAGTCTCTCGTAGAAGAGATAACTGAACAAAGGATAGTGCAAAAGACTTTGATGAGTCTTAGCAGGAAATACAAGTCCATAGTTTCAATTATTGAAGAAACAAGAGACTTGAAAACACTTAGAAGTGAAGAGGTTATTGCTTCAATCAAAGTGTATGATAGAAGAGAGGATATGCATGATGAAAGAGATAGAGAAATGCATACCGAAAGAGCTTTCAGTAGTCTCAAAATTGGAGGGAGCAGCTATGCTCAGAATAAGAAGGGCTCACAAGGCAGAAGTTATCCAAAATTGCAGAATCAAAACAGAAGGTTTGCAAATTGGAGTCAAGGTGGAAGTTCTACAAATCTGCAAAATAATAACTGGAATCAGAAACCAGGAATGAGCTACAACAGTTCATTCAATCCTCAACATAGAAGTGCTAGTAGCATTCAAACAAGCATGAAGCCAAAATGTAATACTTGTCAGAAATTGCATTTTGGAATCTGCAGATTCAAAGGCAAGCCGAGATGTGGAAAGTGCAGCAGGTTTGGTCATAATCAAAATGATTGTGAACTAAATAGACAATTGGCTAATTGTGCAAAGGAAGAAGACACAACTGTGGGAACCATGTTCTATGCATGCCATGCAACAAGTGTTCAAGAAGAAGATGTTTGGTTTGTGGATAGTGCATGTAGCAATCACATGACTTCACAAGAAACCAAACTGATTGACATAGACAGATCAGTGACCTGCAAGGTGAAAATGGGGTCTGGGGATCTAGTTCAAGCTGCTGGGAAAGGGACACTTGTTGTGGACACAAGACAAGGGGTAAGGCATATCAAAGAGGTGCTGTTGGTGCCTGGCTTAGATGAAAATTTGCTAAGTGTAGGGCAGATGATGGAGCATGGGTACTACATTTTGTTTGGGGGAAACAAGGCTATGATATTTGATGATGAAACACTCACCAATGTTGTAGCCAAGGTGATCATGAAGGGCAATAGGTGTTTTCCACTCACACTTGAAACCTTAGCACCTGCAGCAAGAAAAGTGTCAGTTGTTGAAGATTCTTGGCTGTGGCATAAAAGGTTTGGACACTTGAATTCTGACAGTTTAAAGAAAATGCAGCAGATGGATATGGTTGTAGGACTGCCAATGTTGACAGATGTGAATTCAGTGTGTGAGAGTTGTGTGTTTGGGAAGCATAAAAGGCAGCCATTTGATAAAGAAGGCAGCTGGAGAGCAAGCCAACCCCTTGAGCTAGTTCACACAGATTTGTGTGGGCCTATGGAAAGAGAATCAAATGGAGGTAATAGGTATTTTATTACCTTTATTGATGATTTTTCTAGAATGTGCTGGGTCTATTTTGTTAAAAACAAGTCAAATGCTTTGAATATGTTTAGAAAGTTGAAAACATTTATTGAATTGCAAAGTGGGTTTAAAGTGAAGAAGTTGAGGAGTGATAGAGGTGGAGAATATACCTCTTTGGAGTTTCAGAAATTCTGTTCTGACAGTGGGATAGAAAGGCAGCTAACAATTGCCTATTCTCCTCAGCAAAATGGAGTTGCTGAGAGGAGAAATAGGACTATTTGTGAAATGGCTAGATCAATGATGAAGGAGAAGCAAATACCTATTGATTTTTGG
Organism: Salix caprea; assembly: GCA_964035475.1. Classification (NCBI taxonomy): domain Eukaryota; kingdom Viridiplantae; phylum Streptophyta; class Magnoliopsida; order Malpighiales; family Salicaceae; genus Salix; species Salix caprea. The sequence continues at coordinate 2,695,695 of OZ037743.1, forward strand.
GTTGAGGCTGTTAACACAGCCGTGTATCTTCAGAACAGAAGCTTTACCACTTCAATTCCAATGAAGACACCTTTTGAGACTTTCACAGGAAGAAAACCTGGTGTAAGACATTTGAAAATATTCGGGTGTGTGTGCTACACCCATATTCCAGACCAGTTAAGGCAGAAGTTTGATGATAAAGCAGAATATGGTGTGTTTATGGGGTATGGGCACTGTGAGAAAGGTTACAGAATATACATTCTGAAATCTAAGAAGATTGTGTTGGCTAGAAGTGTTGTGTTTGATGAAAACAGATTGCATGCATGGAAAAATGAGAATGAAGAGCATGAGAGTTTTATTCCTCAAGAACTACTGATTCAATATAACTCTCAAGCAACACATGATGAAGGAGAGAATGCAACAAATGATGATGTCTCAATGGAAGTGGTAGAAAACAGAAATGATAATGAGGACAGCAGCAGTTCAAGTTCAGAAGTTGATACATTAACTCCAGTGAAAATTAGAACATTGGAGGACATATATGCAAGATGCAATACAAGCATGATAGAGCCTGAGAGTTACTCAGAAGCAGCTGGAGATAAAGCTTGGCAGAATGCTATGAAATATGAATTGAATATGATTGAGAAGAACAATACCTGGGAGTTGGTAGACAGACCTGCAAACAAACCAGTAATTGGAGTTAAGTGGGTGTTTAAGACCAAGCTTAACTTAGATGGCACAATCAACAAACACAAGGCAAGGCTTGTGGCAAAAGGGTATGCACAAAAGCAAGGAGTAGATTACAATGAAACCTTTGCACTGGTGGCAAGGTTAGATACTATCCGAACACTGATTGCACTTGCAAGTCAGAAGAAATGGAAGTTATTTCAGTTGGATGTTAAGTCAGCATTCCTAAATGGAATGCTTGAAGAGGAGGTGTTTGTTGAACAACCCGAGGGGTTTATTGTGCAGAGGGCAGGTAATAAGGTGTACAAACTACATAAGGCATTATATGGGCTTAAACAAGCCCCTAGAGCTTGGTATAGTGAAATTGATACATACCTAACCATGAGTAAGTTCAAAAGAAGTGCAAGTGAGCCTACTCTATATACTAGAGCTGACAGTGAAGGAAATCAGCTTATAGTGTCAATTTATGTAGATGATATTGTGTACACAGGAAGTAGTGAGATCATGATGGCTGAATTTAAGAAAGAAATGATGCTGAGATATGAGATGACTGACCTTGGTCTTCTCCACCATTTTCTGGGCATGGGTGTGATACAAACTGATCAAGGCATCTTCATCAATCAAGGCAAGTATGCAAGGTCATTACTTGTGAAATTTGGGCTTGCTGATTGCAAACCAGTTTCAATACCACTTGCTACTGGTGAGAAACTGAAAAGAGAAGATGGGAGTGAGTTAGCCGATGAAAGCTTGTACAGAAAAATTGTGGGGAGCTTGTTGTATTTGACAGCAACAAGGCCTAATTTAATGTATGCTGCAAGCTTGTTGTCCAGGTTTATGAATCAGCCAACAAAGAAACACATGGGGGTTGCAAGAAGGGTGCTTAGATATGTCCAAGGGACCCTTGATTATGGAATAGAATATGCAAAGCAAAAATCAGTAACACTCATGGGATTTTGTGATGCAGATTGGGGTGGAAGTGAAGATGATAGTAGAAGCACTTCTGGATATGCATTTGGGTTTGGAAGTGGATTTTTTTCATGGGCTTCGATGAAGCAAAACTCAGTTGCATTATCTACTGCAGAACCTGAATATGTTTCAGCTTCTGAAGCAACTGCTCAAGTGATGTGGTTGAGAACCATACTTGATGATCTTGGTGAAAAGCAAGAAGAAGCTACAGTTCTTTATTGCGATAATATGTCAGCCATAGCAATGGCAAAGAATCCAGTGTTCATCAGAAAACAAGGCATATTAACAGGAGAGTTCACTTTATAAGGGAAGCAGTTCAAGAGGGTGTGATTGATATCAAGTTCTGCAGTAGTGAAGAACAATTGGCTGATATATTCACTAAGGAATTGCCTAAGGACAGATTCAATTATCTCAGAACAAAGCTTGGAGTTAAACCTGTAAGCAGCTTAGGAGGGGATGTTTGTAGATAAGCTACTTACAGGAGGGACAAATGTGTTGATGCTAAAGTCAGCTTACGTGGACTACATGAAGAAAGAAGAAGAAGACTTGCACACTGTCAACTGACATTTAACAGAATCAGTTGGCATACATTTCATGTGTATTTGACTTTTGTAGACAGTTACAAAGTAGTTACAAGTAGTTATAATGACATGTATTGCATGCTCTGCTCATACTATATATAAATGAGCATTTAGTCAAACAGTTCATATGCAATAAAGGAATATACGAAGTTAGTGAAGCTGTGACTTATCTCTTTTCTCTCTAATCTCAATCTTCTTCTTCTTCTCATCTCCCACAAATCACCCAACCAAATAACCTACAACAATCAATTAAACACAAGTTAATTGAAAAACACAGAATCAAAACAATTACATCTTCTCTTCTTACAATTGAATCAGTTACAACTGTAACTGCATTACAACTGATTTAACAGAAAAGCCAAAGGTCTTCTTCTTCTTCTTCTTCCTTCTTCTGTTGATTTGTTTAAACATAGTTATTGAAGTCCATGTAAGTAGCTTAGTTATCAACAAGACTCTCCTGTTGATGCTCTCTGCCGATTCATCTCTTCTCAAACCCTCTAAACAAAATCTCTTAGTGCCAAATAGCTATGGAGGGTATAATTGGTATAAAAAATAAAGAGAAATGGTTAAAGCAGTACAGCAGCTCTCATAAATATAGACAAGCATCCTTTACTGAATCAGAATTTGTTTGACAGGATATATAGTCTTTAATTTTCCTGCTATATCCACAAAACATCTCACGAAACTCTACAAACTCAGACAAGAAAAATGCATACAAGCCTATGGCACAACAAAGAGGTGATAGAATTTGTTTGAATTTTATTTGTCTACTTAAGTTTTTCTTAAGTTTTTTATTTGTTGATGAATTTGTTAATCTCTGTAAGAATTCATTTCTTCTTCTTCTTCTTCTTCTTCTTTTTAACAAAATGACACCGTACAATAAACCACACTATAAGAACGCATTGAAATAAGAAAATAAAAGAAAAAAGAAAACATAAAGGAAAACTAAAAAACCCTAGCTCTACGCCATTTTTGTTTTGATTGCTGGAGCAAAGGAGCGACGGGCGTGTTGATTGATGCTTGGGGAGAAAGGTATCTAGAGTTGAGCAGAGGGAACTTGAAGTAGAAGCACTAGAAAGATGAAGCAGATTTGTTATGCACAAAACAAAACACAAATTCACACGGCTTTGGCACCTGCGAGAGTCATGAACAACGGTGATGAAACAGACCGACGGGGAAGGTGTGGACGAGAAGAAGAAGAAGTACTGAAAGATTGTAGCAAGTTGCAGAGTGATAATTTGAATAGGCTTAGTGTTTGATTTGTGGCTGACACTACTGCTCACTTTGCGACGAGACTGTCAACCATCGATTCTGAAATCAAGCAACTAATTGACATCGGAAAGTGCAGAGAAAGAGAGAGTAGAAAGAAGGAGAAGAGGATGGAAGAGCTATAGTTCTTGTTGTTGCTCTCTACTTTCTAGAAGGCGATGTGAAATGGATCTGGAACAGAGAAACAGATCCAGTTTTTTTTTTTTTTTGTGAAATTGAAGTTCCATTTTCTATTATTATGCTATGCATTCAGAGTTATGCAGCTGAAGAAAAGGAAATGAAGATAGTAGAGAGAATCAAACAAGAGTCGTAGTAGTAGATAGAGCATCAGTAGCAGAAGCAGCAGCAGCAACACCTTCTGCATTGCTACTACCTTTCTTCCTCTTCCTCTTCCTCTTCCTTTTTCCTCCTGCTACACCTTGGAGATCTGATTTTGCTTTGAGTGACTGGAATGATTTTTGTTTTTGCTTGATGAGACGATGTGGAGGGTGTGATTGAGATGAGTTTTGGCCGAGTGTATGGATTATGTGCCAACTGCAACAATCTCTTGTGCATAATAACATCCTCTGCTCTCTCTGCATTCACATCCATTGCATATCGAGTAGGAAGTCTACAAAAATGAGTCCAGAGTTCGTCTTCAAAGCCAAGAAGACTGGCATCTTTATCATTCAATTCTTTAAGTCGACAGAGAACTTTGTTAAAGACATCTAGCGTTAGCCTCTGGTTTCGAGACACTAAATCCACTGATCTACTGCTGCAACTCTCTGTGTCGCCCATTCAAAACAGAGGTTTCTTTGAAGATGATCATAGAATGATCAGTTGCGGAACATAAGATTGGATCTATCAATTCATTTGCGCAAGCATAAAAGCTCTGATACCATGTTAGGATTCTGTAATTGATGAAGAATAATTAGAGAGAAAACAGAGGAGATGGAGAGAAGAGAATTTGAATTTGAATTTTATTATATTTGTCACACACATTGTGTGTTACAACAACCACTATTTATACATCTTGTATATTCTCTATTTTATACTCTAACACATATGTAAGCAAAGTCGAACCCAAATACTACTTATTACTTAACCAAAGTCCAAATCCTGTAAAAATCATTCTATGCAATGGAAATCTGATAACTTTGATGTTGCGCAACGCTGAATGTCAGCATTTTTTTAAAAAAAAATTCATGCATGGAAACTCACTCTCCGGAAAACATATTTTGTTAGTCTAGATAAACGAATAAAACTCCGGTTGTCCCAGGCTTTTACAAGATCACTGTGCAGATCGCAAGCCTTTTGGTATCATGCCGCGCTACTTGGGGAGTCTAAATGTCAGCTAGCATATAGGAAAGCATTATGACCTTCTTCAAGGTCACAGTTTTGATTGTGCATTTGCGACGGAATTATACAAATTTATGGCTACATGATCTCCCTTTGGTGCCCAAGGTCCAGTAGTAAAACAACACCAATGCTGGACAAGTATGCATTGATAATTAGATGAAAACAACAACCTTGTTCCAAGACAAGAAGATCATCAACAACGATTGCACTCCACCCTGATAACCTGAACACAGCAACGACATCAGCTCAAAAGCCAGCAACAATAACAATGTGGTTTACCACAGCTAGAGTGCACTAGACGTGATGTATTTTCTTCTTACACAACTACTCCCTTTACTTAGACTTTCACAAACTATTAGCTTTTCTAGTGAGCGAAATACTAGGTGATTACTTCCTCAAAATCATAATTTTATAATTAATCTCTAAACCCTTTCAACCTAGAAGACCGATTCATCATTCAATATCATGCACGGCACAACATTCATTTTCAGCCAAAAAGAGAAAAAGAGAATTCATCACAATTAATCTCTCATCAAAGCATTTAAAAGAGGCACTAAAGGACACATTCATGATCAGCTAACATTTTTTAGGCTCCGGTGCATGCCTCTTACCACAATGAATATTAAAGTGTTAGTTGTTTTCAAAGGAAAAGGAATAATGCAATATTTCTCTCCCCTGACAAGTAGTGTAAATATAGGAAACTTAATAAGTTCTACATTTTCCACCATAACCATGAGCATATGCATGCCTCTTACCATAATGAATATTTCTCATTGGTTTCATCACTCTATAATTTACTAAACTAAGCAAGCTTAGAAGAAGACCTCAAGAAAACTATACATTTATGAATAAAAATCAAAAGGTTCAATCATGAAACCAATGAGAATAGGAGGGGCAAATACAAAATATTATTTACCGTCAAGGTTTGTTATTTATCCTTACATTAAGAGGTTCAAAGGAAAACATAAGGAATCAAAATCAGATGTAGATTTTCTAACAAATACTAATGAACTAAGGTCCAATTTCATGGAATCCATTTTAATAGTGGCATTTCAGAGCAATCAGAGAATATAATGACCTTCTGAGATTGATGATGAGATTCTCGTAATATTATACAGGTTCATAATTTTGTTCAAAAAAATCATTTTATAGTGTCTTTTTTATATTAAATTACACAATTCTAAATCATTTTATTTTGAACTAAAATAGAGTAATGCACCATTAATGAAAAACCCCTAGTTTCTTTCTCCATAATGCTTCCTGAGCTACTTGATTCCACCTTAAACTTTCTTTAATAATTCAGTTAAGGGTTTACTCATGATTCCAAACCCTTTAATGGGCTTTTTTTTTGTAGTAAACTGCTAGTCTAAGAAATCCTCTCAACTCTTTTATTGCCATAAGATTCTAGGGATTGAGGAACCCTATCCATGTTATATGTTATGTCAATTGATATTAATTAGAGCATATTGCCTTGTTTGATGAATAAAGATATGAGCAACATCTTCTTAATCTACAATACAGACGTGGAGACAATCTAGAATACTTTGAATATAAGTATTTAAATCCTTACCAAAATAATCTAACACTTATTAGAGTTCAATAAAAAAATTATTTGCTAAACAAAAGAGAAAACTGTAAACAAAGAAAAAACAATAAATATTCTAAAAACTCTAGGAAAAATAAAATTATTAAGTATGATATTTAATTCTTTAAACTAAAAAGAAAATATAAAAATAACTAATCAAAAATTATTTTCTTGAAAACCTCTTTGATCTCACACGGACATAAAATAACATTTGGAATTATAGATAATTATACTTTTATTTTCATCATTAATAATAATTTGGGTTAGATTTGCAAAGAGAGAGTACAATAATTTTCTAAAAATCATAGTTATCACATCTAGCTCATGAATTGATAGGGAAAACTAATAAATTATCGTGTTTATCCAAGTCAATCAACTTTAATATAAAAATAAAATTCATTAATATAAATTAATCAATAAAAAAATAAAAATCATTAAGGTTTGGTCACTAAATTATTAAGAAAATCAGCTAAAGCAAATAAATTTAAAGGGATTTATGTTTTTCTTAAAGGATCAAAAAGATTTAAAAAATGACTCGAGATATATTAAGACCTTCTTTATATTACATTTCAAAAACGTTTTTAAAATATTTAATTTTTTATTTTTATTTTAAATTAAAAAAATTAATTTTTTTAATTATTTTAATGTATTGATATCAAAAATAATTTTTAAAAATAATAAATATATTATTTAAATTTTTTCTAAATAAAAAATATTTTAAAAAACAATATAAACCACACCCCAATGAAAACAGCAATAAATGAAACCCCAGTTTGGTATAAACAGAGATAACTAAAAGTAAACAACAATATTTATCTCCCAATTATCACACGAGTACAAATTCAGTTTCTAAACAAAATATGCTTTCAATTGAATCCCTAATCTATCGGAAATTACAAATTAACCCAATGTCAAAATTTATTATTTAAATTAATAAAGATAACTTTCAAAAACGACTAATTAAGGACTGCCGAATAGATGGAGGATCCAATTAAGAATTTCTTATTTAGACCCAATTGAGAATTGGATTGGATGGGATGGTTGAAGAATCTCTTTCTTTCACTTTAGCTGAAGAAGTTTTTGTCACTTCAACAATGGCTGTAACACTGTTGTATACAAGGGTAAGCCCATTTGGCATGAGAGTGAGAATAGCATTAGAAGAGAAGGGTGTAAAGTATGAGTACAGCGAGCAAGATTTGAGGAACAAGGGTCCTATGCTTCTTGAAATGAACCGAGTTTACAAGAAGGTCCCAGTTCTCATTCACAATCTGTGAGTCTCTTATTGCTGTTCAATGTATTGATGAGGTGTGGAATAACAAGTCTCCTTTGCTGCCCTCTGATCCATACCAGAGAGCTCAATCCAGGTTCTGGGCTGATTTTGTTGACAACAAGGTATGTATGTACCTGTCTTTGATTTCTATTCTTAGTTTTGGTTCTGCTTTTACGTCCTAGACTCCGAGATTATTTATTGCTGAAAGGGCCAGCCATTTTGCTTCGATCTGGCATGCAAACTTGTATAAATTATGTGGATTTTTTACTTCATTTTCGTCACATTTAGTCAACTGTGAAGAATTTCACCCACAGGGAGATTTTTTTTTATGTTTAGTCCAATTGGGTTGATTGGAGGAAATACGACAATTGTATGATAAATTTGATGAAATTCTTTAAATAGGGTCTAGTTTGGAGAAATTACACAAACAGAGAAAGCTAAATTCGGGATTTTCGAAATTGAAAAATCCCCAATTTAGCTTCTTTGTTTGTGTAATTTTGACTACAAGGTTTGTTTGTTATTCACTTTAAAATGGTTGGATATGAATCTGTAGGTGTATTTTCCTGGGAGGAAGACATGGACAAAGAAAGGCCAAGAACTGGAGGCAGGCAAGAATGGTTTAATTGAGTCCCTCAAGTTGTTGGAAGGAGAGCTAGGAGACAAGCCTTATTTTGAAGGTGACAAACTCGGTTATGTGGATGTTGCACTTATTCCTTTCTATAGCTGGTTTCATGGCTATGAGACATTTGGTAACTTCAGCATAGAGGCTCAGTGTCCCAAGTTAATTGCTTGGTGAAGAGGTGCATGCAGAATGAGATTGTATCCAAATCTCTAGCAGATCCACAAGAAGTCTATGTTTTTTTGATGGAGCTGAGAAAGAAGTTAGGGCTTGAATAGATGGAAGGATGTGCATCCACAGGCAAGCTTGTTTGGTTTCCATTTTTTTTCTGCTTAGTGTAAACCTACAAGCTACTATCTGGAAATAATATTGTGGGCACGTAGTTGTGACCTGTTTGTGTTAGAAACAGAACTCCAATTTTTGGGCTTATGTTCTCGTTTAAGAATATTTCAAGCTTCAATAAAGCCATTCAAATGCTGTTAGTTTGACCAACATAATGTTTGAAATTTCTTTTCATACTATAAAACACTATCCAAAATATAACCTTTGCATGTATATTTATTACTATCATCATTTACCCTCTAGCTTAGTATCTCTTTCCATAATTTATCACAACCACATATCTGCTATAAAATTCTGCTTTCTGCTGTTAGAAGATTTTAGAAGGGAAGAAGGAAATATTAGTGATCTTGTGATATGATTTTTACTTAAACAATGGTTGATGAGGTGAAACTGTTGAGTTTTTGATAAACCCACATGAGAGTCAAATAGCGTTGGCAGAGAAGGGTGTCAAGTATGTAAAGAGTGAAGAGGACTTGAGGAACAAGAGTACCCTGCTTGTTCAGTGAATCCAGTTTGCAAGAACAATCCGGTTCTCATCCGTAATGGAAAACAAGTTTGTGAATCCCTTATTATTGTTCAGCATATTGATGAACTGTGGAAGGACAAGACTCCTTTGCTACCTTCTGATCTTTATGAAAGAACCCATTCCATAATCTGTGCTGATTTTGTTGATAAAAAAAAGGCATGGATATATACATTTAGGTATTCTATAGCTTTGGTTCCTCTTTAATATATGTTTCAGTGCATGTGTAAGGGGATTTTATCTGCTTACTATATTCTCTAGAGTTCAAAAAAATGGATACTCCTTAATGTCAAACAAGAAAAAAATAGTTATACAAAATGGATGGAATGTTTGACTCATGTGCTCATGTAAAGAGTATCCAAATTAAGTATTTCCCTTCGCTACAATGAAATCGAATTTTGGTGGCAATTCATAATTGTTTGAAATTTTCATTTGGCTTTTAAATGAAATGCCTTATAATTGGATGTTGTAATTTTAATGTCATAGCATTTCAAGCAATTTCTTTATTACATATGTTTAGCCAAATGTCTGTGCTAGCCATTGGTAGAGAGGCTAGCAAAGTTGCGGATTGGTTAGCCAGAGCAAGTAGAGGATCATACTATACTAGTGACTGGTTTCTAGCTCTTCACCTGAATCGTATCAGCTTCTGTTAAATAATTCCATATATGAATCACATCTAAGAAGTTTCTATTGTTCATTAAAAAAGAAAAGTACATCCAAGGTCATTTATGTCAAATGCTACTAAAATGCTGCTGGCATACAAGTAGCGACGGATATAATGTTATTAAATTTATCTATCATAAAATACAATAACAGAAATTGTGACATGTTAGCGTAGCATCAATTTTCTTGTAATACTTTTGGTGTTGCTCTTACTTTTACGTAGACTAATTCCCTCTACTATGATTTGCTATGAATTCAGGTATTTGCAGCAAAAAAGGATTTCTTGGAATGCGTTAAGTTGCTGGAAAGAGAACTTATTGCTGGACAGAAGCCTTATTTTTGAGGTGAGACTCTTGCCAATGTGGATATTGCATTTCTTCTTTTCTGTTGCGGGTTTTATGCTTGTGAGACCCTTGGGAACTTCAGCATAGAGGTCCATTGTCTCTTCAAGAACCTGAAAGGCCTGTGAGTTGGTTTTGGAGACGAGGAAGAGTCTCGGGGTTGATTTGAAGGATATTGCATTTGCATCCATGAGCAAGCCAGTAAGATGTTTTTTGTTTAATTAGAAGTTGCATAAAAAAAGTTCAAAAATTATTTTGGCTTTCAACACATATAAATATGATTAATTTATTCCATGCTAGTGTATTTTATTTATTTATTTTATTCTCAAAATTAGGAATACATATATTAATTAGTTATCTTGTCAGGATAAATTTATTTAGTTGAAGACGTGATATTGATGAACAAAGAAAATCAGCTTCAAGATTTGCACTTGCCTCAATGCTCTTCATGTTTTTGGAACGGGACTGGCTCCTATATTTTATTCCCAAACACACATATGGATATCAAACCCAGCATGACCCAGTAGTTTGACTCAAGGACCACGGTGATTTGAGCCTTGGCCAGGTTTGAATTAGATAAAACCTGGTCCTGTAATTGGCCTTGTGAAATTTGATTGACCTGATGAGTTAACCTGGGATCCGGGTGACTCGGCATTACCTGTAAGGCAATGACCTGTTTTTTAAAGGGGTTTTTTTACATGTTAATATTTCTTGACTGGGTTAGATATTCTCGTTTTTTACATATTTTTATTTTTCTCAACAATCTGAAAAATTAAAACATGATATAAGCAAGTTGTTTTGATTAATGGAGGGACAAGAACAAATTGTAGTGGTTTTAGTGGTTGTTTAGTATTGTGGTTGTGGGTGAGGTTTGAGGAAAATTGGTGTTACGATCGTTTGATTATTTTACAACCACAAGTTCTGCTGCTATGGGACCCATTAAAAAATGCGTCTGGACCACAACTTGCAAAAAGCAGAACCGAACTACTTTGTCAGCTTCTCATTACTCCAAAAATCATCTCCATATCTGTCTGTTAACATCTATGCACCAACTTGAGAGGGAATGTTAATTTGTATTAGGATTCGTACAATTTGCGGGATTCCTACAATATTTTGTTTCCTAGTTTAGTAAGTAATTAGTCTTTTCTTATTCTGTTAGGAAAGTGTAGGGTTGTATATATACCTGTTGTATGACGAAAACAGAAAATAAGAAAGCATTAATTACTTCCTAAACTAGTAAACCAAATATTGTAGGAATCCAACAAATTGTAGGAATCCTAATACAAGTTAACAGAACAAGAGGTGAATATTCTGCTAGTGATAAGGGAGTGATCGACTGAGAACATCAGGTAAGGTGGGTGGCATGCATTCAATGTCATCAAGGCAGGTCGCGTATACCTAAGTGCACGGATAGCTCTGCTCCTCTGTCTTATGAAAGTGCATGAATATCCTACTCTCTTCTCTATAATTGATCTCCCTCTCTCTATGTTTCTCAACATGCAAGTAGGATAACTTTAATGATCAATTGCGAGGTCATATCTTATCTTAATATGATGAACATTCAGAATTGCATTTATTTTGCAAGCTCTTTAATTATTATGTAGTCAAATGAATTGACCAATATGGAGTTTAGAAAATAAAAGCTTAGTGTACATGAGAAAAAAAATTGAAAATATTTTTTGAGGAAAATATTGCTTTGATCTCTCTCTCTCTCTCTCTCTCTCTCTCTATATATATATATATATATATATATATATTAGGCAAATACACTCTCCTTCTGCAAGCACCTCTTACAGGATGCATTCAGCCTAGGACAATCAGCTTAGGCAAATACACTATCTTTCTGCAAGCACCTCTTACAGTATGAAATTTTCATTAGGCTTTTAAATGAAATGCCTTATAATTGGATGCTGTAATTATTTCAATGTCATAGCTTTTCAAGCAATTTCTTTGATTACATATGTTTTGCCGAATGTCTGTGCTAGCCATTGGTAGAGAGGCTAACAAAGTTGCAGATTGGTTAGCCAGAGCAAGTAGAGGCTAACCTCAATCGTATCAACTTCTGTTAAATGATTCCATATATGAATCACATCTAAGTAGGAGAGAAGCCTTATTTTGGAGGTGAGAGTCTTGCCAATGTGAAATTGCATTTCTTCTTTTCTGTTGCGGGTTTTTTGCTTGTGAGACCCTTGGGAACTTCAGCATAGGGGTTCATTGTCTCTTCTAGAACCTGAAAAGGCCTGTGAGTTGGTTTTGGAGATGAGGAAGAGTACCGGGGTTGATTTGAAGGATATTGCATATGCATCCATGAGCAAGCCAGTAAGATGTTTTTTGTTTATTTAGAAGTTGCATCAAAAAACTTCAAAATTTATTTTGGCTATCAACGCATGTAAATATGATTAATTCATTCCATGCTACTGTATTTTATTTATTTATTTTATGCTCAAAATTAGGAATACATATATTAATCAGTTATTTTGTCGGTATAAATTTATTTAGTTGAAGGCGTGATATTGTTGACAAATAAAATCAACTTCAAGATTTGCACTTGCTTCAATACCCTTCATGTTTTTGGAAAGGGACTGGCCTTTATTTTTTATTCCCACACACACATACACATGGATATCAAACCCGGCATGACCCAGTAGTTTGACCAAGGACCAGGGTGATTTGAGCCTTGGCTGGGTTTGAATTAGATAAAACCTACGCTTGTAATTGACCTGGTGAAATTTGATTGACCTAGTGAGTCAACCTAGAATCCGGGTGACTTGACATAACCTGTAAGGCAACAACGTGTTGGTTTAAGGGTTTTTTTATATGTTAATATTTCTTGAATGGGTTAGACCTTGTTTTTTACATATTTTTATTTTTCTTAACAATTTGAAAAATTAAAACATCATATAAGCAATAGTTTTGTTTAATAGAGGGACAAAAACAGATTGTAGTGGTTTTAGTAGCCATTTAGTATTGTGGTTATGGGTGAGATCTAGGGAAATTTTGTGTTATAATGGTTTGGTTATTTTACAACCACATGTTCTATTGTATTGCTATGGGATCCACCAAAAAATGAGTTCGGACCATAGCTTTCAAAAAACATAATCGAGCTGTTTTGCTAGCTTCTCATTACTCCAAAAACAATCTCCATCGATAAAGGAAAAAATAACAGTTATCGTTGAAAATTTTGAGGAACAAGGGTCCTATGCTTCTAGAAATGAACCCAGTTTACAAGAAGGTCCCAGTTCTCATTCACAATTTGTGAGTCTCTTATTGTTGTTCAATATATTGATGAGGTGTGGAATAACAAGTCTCCTTTGCTGCCCTCTGATCCATACCAGAGAGCTCAATCCAGGTTCTGGGCTGATTTTGTTGACAACAAGGTATGTATGTACCTGTCTTTGATTTCTATTCTTAGTTTTGGTTCTGCTTTTACGTCCTAGACTCCGAGATTATTTATTGCTGAAAGGGCCAGCCATTTTACTTCGATCTGGCATGCAAACTTGTATAAATTATGTGGATTTTTTACTTCATTTTCGTCACATTTAGTCAACTGTGAAGAATTTCACCCACAGGGAGATTTTTTTTTTTATGTTTAGTCCAGTTGGGTTGATTGGAGGAAATACGACAAATGTATGATAAATTTGATGAAATTCTTTAAATAGGGTCTAGTTTGCAGAAATTACACAAACAAAGAAAGCTAAATTCGGGATTTTCGAATTGAAAAATCCCCAATTTAGCTTCTTTGTTTGTGTAATTTTGACTAGAAGGTTTGTTTGTTATTCACTTTAAAATGGTTGGATATGAATCTGTAGGTGTATTTTCCTGGGAGGAAGACATGGAAAAAGAAAGGACAAGAACTGGAGGCAGGCAAGAATGGTTTAATTGAGTCCCTCAAGTTGTTGGAAGGAGAGCTAGGAGACAAGCCTTATTTTGAAGGTGACAAACTCGGCTATGTGGATGTTGCACTTATTCCTTTCTATAGCTGGTTTCATGGCTATGAGACATTTGGTAACTTCAGCATAGAGGGTGAGTGTCCCAAGTTAATTGCTTGGTGTAAGAGGTGCATGCAGAATGACAATGTATCCAATCTCTTCCAGATCCACAAGAAGTCTATGCTTTTTTGGTGGAGCTGAGAAAGAAGTTAGGGCTTGAATAGATGGAAGGATGTGCATCTACAGGCAAGCTTGTTTGGTCTCTGTTTTTCTGCTAAGTGTAAACCTACAAGCTACTATCTGGAAATAATATTGTGGGTGTTGAACAATAAGCTAATTACTGGACTATGCACACTTGCAGAAGACAAGCCTGCAAGGTGATTCCAGAAGAAAAGAGAAGGAGAAGAAGAAGCTCAAGGACAGCTGGACGTAACTAACTCTAAAAGCAAAAGTTGTAACAAACTATTTTTCAATTAGTTTTTTAATTCAGTTACAACAGGTTACAGAAAACATAAATGTCATGCTCAAATCTATATAAGAGCATTTTATCAAGCACTTTGCAAGCAAGAAATTCTGAAATACAATCTTATCTTTTTACTCTGAAATTTCTTCTTCCCAGCTCTCAAAGCTTTCCCATATCTCTCAAATAAATCAACCTGCAACAAAACCACAAAATAAACACAATCAACACACAAATTTCTACATGGTATCAGAGCACTAACCCGATTCAAGAAGGGGCGTGTTCTGTGAGAAAAAAAAACAAACTATCAACCAGATTTAAATCAGTAAGTATGACAGGATCATCAAGCTCTGGTGGAGACCTAAGAACTCCACAGTTTAATAGAAGTAACTATGACTTCTGGGCAATAAAGATGGAGACTGTGCTAATAGCATATGACCTATGGGAGGTGATTGAGATTGGCATGACATCTCAATCAACTGCTGAAAAAGAGCCTGCTGGAAAAGAGAAGGAAGGAGAAGCTTCAAAACCTTCATCTGCTGCTGCACCTGAAATTTCAAGAGAAATGAAGATCAAAAATGCAAAAGCCCTAAGTCTTCTTCAAGGAGCAATATCAGATGATTTGTTTCCAAGGATAAGAAATGAGAAGACTGCTAAAGGAGCTTGGGACATTCTCAAGAGAGAGTTCAGAGGAGACAAGAAGGTAAGGGCTGTAAAACTTCAGTCAATTAGAGCTGATTTTGAATACATGAGAATGTCTGAAAATGATAGCCTAGATAACTACTTAGCCAAGTTTTTTGAGGTAGTGAATGATTTGAAATCACTTGGTGAGGAGGTGACCGAAGCTAGGCTAGTGCAAAAATTGTTGATGAGTTTGTGCAGAAGATACAAGTCTATTGTTTCTATAATTGAAGAAACAAGGGACCTAGATGTGCTTAGAATTGAGGAAGTGATTGCCTCAATCAAAGTTTCAGACAAGAGAGAGGGTATGCATGATGAGAGGGAGAAACAGAATGGTGTTGAGAGAGCATTCAGTACCTTGAGAATTGGCAGTAGTCAATTTCATGGTGGAAATAAAGGTCCTCGTATGAAGAATCATGTTCAGCAAGGCCAAAACAGAAGACCTACAGGCTGGTCACAAGGGAGAAATATGCAAAGTAATCACATGCATAACAATCAGCACCAAAATACTCAGAACTGGAATTACAGAAGTGGAATCAACAATCTGCACTACAACTCACAGAGCAGACAAGAAAGCAGCAGTGAAGGAGTAAAGCCACAATGCCAAGTGTGTCACAAATATCACTTTGGTATTTGTAGATACAAAGGCAAAGCAAAATGTGGTAAATGCAGCAGATTTGGGCACAGCACTAAGGAGTGTTATGAGCACAAACAGTTGGCAAATTGTGCACAAGAAGAAGACATGTCCACTGGAAACCTATTCTATGCTTGTCATTCAGCAAGTATAATGAATAAGGATGAATGGTTTGTTGATAGTGCTTGCAGCAACCATATGACTTCACAAGAGTCAAGTTTAATTGATATTGATAGATCAATTAAATGTAAGGTGAAAATGGGCTCGGGTGACCTAGTTCAAGCCACTGGAAAGGGTACTCTGGTGGTTGAAACCAGAAGTGGAAGAAGGTATATAAGTGAGGTGTTGTTGGTACCCGGACTTGATGAAAATCTGCTAAGTGTGGGGCAAATGATGGAGCATGGATACTACATCCTATTTGGGGGAAATACTGCAGTGATATTTGATGATGAGAGGCTTACCAATGTGTTAGCCAAGGTGGTGATGAAGGGAAATCGATGCTTCCCACTGTCATTAGAATCCTTGTTACCTGCAGCAAAGAAGGCATCCGTAGTTGAGGATTCTTGGGTTTGGCATAGAAGACTTGGTCACTTAAACTTTGCTAGTATGAAGAAAATGCAAAGTATGGAGATGGTGACTGGACTTCCAGCCTTAACAGAGGTTAAAGATGTGTGTGAAGGGTGTGTGACAGGAAAACACCATAGGGAGAAGTTTGATAAGGGAGAAGCATGGAGATCAAGCTACCCACTTCAGTTGGTACACACAGATTTGTGTGGACCTATGCAGCATGAATCTATTGGAGGCAATAGGTATTTCATTACCTTTATTGATGACTACTCTAGAGTGTGTTGGGTGTATTTTTTGAGAAACAAGTCCAATGCACTGACTGTGTTTAAGAAATACAAAGCACTTGTTGAGCTGCAAAGTGGATTTAAAGTGAAGAAGCTGAGAAGTGATAGAGGAGGAGAATATACCTCATCAGAATTTGAGAAGTTTTGTGCTGAAATGGGCATTGAAAGGCAGATGATAGTAGCCTATTCCCCTCAGCAAAATGGAGTGGCTGAGAGGAAAAACAGGACTATTGTTGAAATGGCAAGGTCCATGTTGACAGAGAAGTGTTTGCCACTGAATTTTTGGGCTGAGGCTGTTAACACAGCCGTGTATTTGCAGAACAGGTGCTGCACAAATTCATTGATCAACAAGACTCCATTTGAGGTTTTTACAGGGAGAAAACCAGGCATTAAACACTTAAAAGTGTTTGGATGCATTTGCTACATACATATCCCAGCACACCTAAGGCAGAAGCTAGATGGCAAGGCTGAGAAGGGGATTTTTGTGGGATATGGTAATTGTGAAAAGGGGTATAGAGTTTATGTGATACAATCTAAGAAGATTGTATTGTCAAGGAGTGTGGTTTTTGATGAAGATAAATTCTTCACTTGGGGAGAACAACAGCAGGAGGCTGTTACATCACAGCCTTGGTTAAAAGGCTTGGAAATGGATGTCAATGCAAGTGAAGGAGAACAACAAATTGAAAGAACTCAGTTTGTTGATGAAGAAGTGCACTCACCAGTTGTGTTGACTGGAAATGGAAGTGAATGCAGCAGCCTTCAGTCATCACCAAGCTCAACTCCAGTAAAGCTTAGATCTCTTGAGGAGATTTATGCTAGGTGCCACATGAGCATTGTGGAACCTGAAAATTACAAAGAAGCAGCAGGGAATAAGGCTTGGGAAGAAGCTATGAATGCAGAACTTGAGATGATTGAGAAGAACAACACATGGGAGTTGGTAAATAGGCCTGCTCACAAGCCAGTTATTGGAGTCAAGTGGGTGTTCAAAACAAAGCTGAACCTAGATGGAACAATACACAAACACAAGGCAAGGCTAGTGGCAAAAGGTTATGCACAAAAACCAGGGGTGGATTACAATGAAACCTTTGTGTCATAACCCAATTTTTGGGTTACTCCCTAAAATAAAATAAAAATAACAAAAATAAAATAAAAGAAGCCGGCGTGGGTAGAAAAATCAATGTGGAAATTTTGGTTGTTTTCGCGAGTCCAATCGTATCTCTTTGGTTCCAAAAATAGAGAAAATACAGATTTAAGGCAAAAATAATTTATCATTGGATGAATCTGTGTTAAACGACATAATTATATTTTTTATGGGTTGATTCGATTTAATCGTCGACAAATTTAAAGTTTAATTATGATCGGGAATTAATTTAAGGTCCAATTGAAGGATTTAATTAAGTGCAAGGACTTAATTATACTTTAAATTGGTCAAATTAATTTTATTAAGGGCTTAGTCAATGAGAAATCAATTTCTTGAATTTAATTCAGGCTTAATTGTTGAGAATGGAATTTTCGGAGACCGATTTGAATTTTTAAGTCAATTATGCGAAATCAGGGGCCAAATTGAACAAATTGAGAATCTAATGGTCAATTGAGGGTTAAATCGCGGAAATCGGAAACCAAAGAGCAAAATAAAAAAGGCGCGCACATTCAAGGTTGCTGTTGAAATTTTGACAGGGATACAATTGCGTAAAATTAAAAGTTTAAAATTAATTGGGGGTGCGATCGAACCAATTAAACATTGAGGGACTAAGTTGTATTTTTATCACACAAATTGTGCATGTCCCTGCACTGTTCCGGCACCAGAACAGTGCAGGAACAGCCCTGCAACGGCTGCTTGCACGGCACTGAACCTCTCTGTTTTCTGCAACCCACAGCTCTGCAACCCACGGCTCTGCAGCCCCGTCCCTCTGCAATCCACAGCACACACATACAAAATGCATGCCTCTTTGACTATAAATACAGGTTCGCAGCATTCACAATGGAGGGGGGAGGAAAAAGAAAAACGAAAAAAGAGAGTAGTGAGGAGCAAAACCAGAGAGAAAAAGAAGAGATTCTGGAAAATTTGTAGAGGATTTTGGCAAAAAAAAAAACAAGCATAAAAATCACCTCTCAACCCCGTCGCAGCTCCTCCATCTTCCCCGCTGCAGCCCTCTCTGCCCACAGGTCCCGCTCTCTCTCTCTAGAAAAACAGCCCCTGCTCTCTCTCTCTCTCCACCGTGGAAGGCCAACTGACCACCCAAGACCTCCCTTATCATCACCACAAGTTTACCCTTCACCCCAGCTGTCCATTTCTCCTCTCCGGTGAAGGAACCGAAGCAGTCCCGACGATAGCAGTTACGCCCCGGCGACTTTGGAGGCTTTTTCCGGCCACCACAGACCACCGTTGACGACGCCACCACGACAGGAATTATCACCTCGACCTCCTCTACACAACAGTACTAAAAGGTAAGCCTTTCGCCACATTCGAAAAAAAACTATTCATCGTCTTCCTCGGCTCTGCATGCAGAAGCGGGACGCAATTTTTGTCCCCTGCGTGCGGGCCGAGGCCGAATAAGCAGGCCGGGCCTCATGCCCGGCCCACGTTTCAAAGATTTGCGCTTCTAGCCCAACACCTTTTGCGCTTCCAGCCCATGAGGACTGGAAGCCCAGTCCAAGTTTATTTGGGCTTCCAGCCCACGAGGCTGGAAGCCCAGCCCAAAATACCTTCGGGCTTCCAGCCCACGATGGCTTGAAGCCCAGCCCAAAAGACCTTCGGGCTTCCAGCCCACGAGGCTGGAGGCCCAGCCCAAAAGACTTCGGGCTTCCAGCCCACGAGGCTGGAAGCCCAGCCCGAAAGACCTTCGGGCTTCCAGCCCACGAGGCTGGAAGCCCAGCCCAAAATACCTTCGGGCTTCCAGCCCACGATGGCTTGAAGCCCAGCCCAAAAGACCTTCGGGCTTCCAGCCCACGAGGCTGGAGGCCCAGCCCAAAAGACTTCGGGCTTCCAGCCCACGAGGCTGGAAGCCCAGCCCGAAAGACCTTCGGGCTTCCAGCCCACGAGGCTGGAAGCCCAGCCCGAAAGACCTTCGGGCTTCCAGCCCACGAGGCCGGAAGCCCAGCCCATTCAGAGCGGGCTGCCAGCCCATTGTGGCTGGCAGCCCAACCCAAATAAAGGCAGGCTTCCAGCCCGTGAGGGCTGGAAGCCCATCCCATTCAGGGTGGGCTGTCAGCCCATTGTGGCTGACAGCCCAGCCCAGAAAAAAATAAAAAAATTAAAAAATACAAATTAAAAAAAAAGTATTTTTTACTACTATTATTATTACAAAAAATTTCAAAAATACAAAAAAAATGTATTTGTTTTTGTGCATACGGCCGGATTCCAAAGCTTTTCTCATTGTATTTTTCGTAAAAAATATGTTGCATCTTTTTCCATATTTTTAAAAATGAAAAATTTGGATATCGTAACCAGTTTGCGATTATCCGTTGGAAGTCGGCCAAAATGTCAAAAATAATTTAACAATTATTTTGTTTAACTTTCGCGGTGTAAATTTACATTGTAAAGTACACTCGCAGATAAAAAATATTTTTACTACGATGTAAAATTACATTGTATAATACATCCGTAGATTAAAAAAGATTTTTACTACGGTGTAAAATTACATTGTAAAGTACACCGGTTGATAAAAAAACTTGTAACTGCGGTGTAAAATTACATTGGAAAGTACACTCGTAGACAAAAAAAATGTATCTTTGAAAATGCAGTGTAAAAATTTGAACTTAGAAAAACAATCAAACAACAATGCAGCTTACCTTAGGTAGGGTGCACTGGGGGTGATGCGTCTTCCCCTTGCAAAACAAGTCCCCTTACCCAAGACTCTCGCAGACCAATAGGTTCCTAGTGACCTTAATACTAGGTGGCGACTCCTAATAATTATAGTCGTAAATTTTACGACTATAAACAACCCCACATTTCACCGCGCGCCGTTGTCTCCCCCGGATCCCAGGGGAGATG
The DNA here is from genome assembly GCA_964035475.1 of Salix caprea. Taxonomy (NCBI): domain Eukaryota; kingdom Viridiplantae; phylum Streptophyta; class Magnoliopsida; order Malpighiales; family Salicaceae; genus Salix; species Salix caprea. Next base: position 2,716,407 of record OZ037743.1, read on the forward strand.
GCGGGGCCCGAAGCGCGTAAAAAAATCGCCGTCGCGACAGATGGCGACTCCACTGGGGACATAGCTGGACTGAGCATTGTTTGTCTGATTGTTATTTTTGAGTTCATTTTTTTATACTCGTATTCTTACTGCTTTAGCATGCAATTTTAATTTCAGTCAATGCATATCATCGAATATGAATTATTTTCATCATGCATTTTAATTTTCTCAGTAAACCCAAATTTAAGTTAGGTGGGGAGTAGCGGTCTGCCCCATGACTTTTGGTCGGGGTTCAGATTCGTGAAACATCTAACTATGAACTGAGTGTTTACATGTTAATGGCGGTCACACTGTGCCCCAACCATTTCTTGTAAACCCCTACACCACCTTCACGTGAGGCGGTCACTGGGCAGTTCATAGACCTTTTGAGACCAGATAGAAAGCTTACCCCTCATATAATGACTTAGAACTTGCCTTTGATTACAAACTCCCCGATAATTTGCTGATGTGCATGTACATACATTTGCATCCACATGCATCCATCACCGTGCATAACATATCATCAACAGGTCAAAATATAGGTCCCCAAAGAGCTCCTACCGCTCGACCCCAGCAGAGAAACATGGAGGATGAAGAGCGTGCACACCGTGATGCTCATTTCCAAGAAGAACTGGATTCTCTGAAAGCTAGTGTGGCTAGTCTCACCAGCTTACTCGAGCAAGCACTGAGAAATGCCTCTGGCGAGGGTCCTTCAACTAGACCCACAGCGGCTACTCAAACACAAGGAATGAACCACCAAGAAGAGGTGACAGGAGAAAGAGTTCAGGATCCGCAACAAACTCCATCTTTGGTACAATCAGCAGTGCCAACACCTACGACAACCCCAACAATTATAGAAGCATCAGAGGGTTTGGACCAAGATAAGATGGCAACACTGGAAGCCAGGATAAGGGTCATCGAAGGGGCAAATTTATATGACCCAGTGCAAGCTGCAGATATGTGTCTAGTCCCGAATGTTGTAATACCGAAGAAGTTTCGTGTCCCTGAATTTATCATATACACCGGGACACAATGCCCTATCACTCACCTAAAATCATACTGTAACAAAATGGCAGAAGTAGTGCATGATGAAAAACTACTGATGCATTTTTTCCAAGACAGTTTGAGTGGGGCAGCATTGAATTGGTACATGAGACTAGACAACACCAAGATCCGTAGCTGGAAAAATCTGGTAGATGCTTTCATCAAGCAATACAAGTACAACATGGACATTGCTCTTGACAGAACAAGTTTGTCCAACTTGGAGAAGAAGGATAGAGAAAGCATAAGGGAATATGCTCAAAGATGGAGAGATCTCGCTGCACAGGTACATCCTCCGCTTCTAGATAAAGAGATGGTGACATTATTCGCCAACACGCTAAGAGCGCCCTATTACGAACATGTGATGGGCAGTTCAGCACAACAATTCATGGATGCTGTAGCCGTGGCAGAGCGAATAGAGCAAGGAATCAGAAGTGGTAGAATATCTGCACCTGCGGAGAAAAGGGGCTTTGAAGGAAAGACAAAGGATGTCGAGCATTTTGAAGACGACTATAAGGGTAGGAACAACCAGTTCCAAAACTACCATAACCCTTCATCTGAAATTGCCAACATCAATCTTCAAGCCAAAGATCCAACTAAAAACTTCCCAAAAAGAAATTACCAGAAAACCCAAGAACAGCTACCTCCGCTACCATTGCCTTTGAATGAGATGTATGAAAAATTGGTATGCATTAAGCAAGTAGCTCCCGAACCTCAGGAACCTTTGCAACCACCTTACCCTGATTGGTACAAATCTGATCTCACCTGCGAATACCATGCTGGAGCTGCAGGGCATAGCATTCACACTTGTGGTGCTTTCAAGAAGAAACTCATGCAATTGATTAAAGCAGGGTGGATAACATTCGATGAAAATCCATGTCCTGCATCCAATTAGGCTTCACGGAAATAGGATATCAAGTGTCCGCACCATTAAAGTGACGTCGACAAAAGCTTTCGAAATGGAGTGTGCCGATATCAGGAGATGAAGTCTACTTCCATGATTTCCTTTTTGTTTTGGTCATGTCCGCACATTATAATCCTGTTTTGACTTGTCGGCAATTTGCTTGTAACGCCACAAGACTTTTGTTAAGCAAACATTTCTCTTCAGTGATCATATATTTGCTTGTGTTTACGATGTGTTCGTGCTTATTGCTTAAATAACACAAGCATGCCTGGTATCCTTTTCATCCAAATTATACATGATCTCATGATTTCATCAAGATTTTTGGCAAATCAAATTCTAGTACGAAAAGAAATGCCAATTTGATTTTTGTTTAACAAATGTGTTCTGGGAATTCAAAGGATTTCTTTGAAAGGTGATCTCATACCACCAAAACCCACATAATAAAGCTAATCTCTTAGCCAAACAAATAATCCAAAAAAAATCAAAAACTTGTTTTGCATGGAAAAGCAAAGCTTATTGATTCAGATTGCATGTTTTTGAAATGAGGAAAGGTCATCTTTGATATGCCTTCACAAAGTCTCAAATATCCTTTGCAGTCCCTATTTGAGCCTAATAATTTTATTTTCTTGATAATTAACCCTGACAAGGATCACACCCTACACCGGGGGCAAGTGTAAAAAAAAAAAAAAAAAAAAAAAAAATCTACAAAACAGTCCTCAATGACAAGTGACGCCCGAACAAAGCTGGGGGGCATAAACATAAAAAGGGTTTGAGTATACTATAGCAAATTAATTCAACATTTTGGTAGTACTAAAAACCCAACATAGAAAGCCCAAGCAAAATACTAGGGGCATGTCGCGGAAAAAGCCCAAACAACATACTTTTGGGGCATGTCAAGTCGACATAACGTTAGTGCCAAAAACCAATGAAAAAAACCAAACAAAATACTTCGGGGTATGTCAAGTCAGCACAACATTAGTGCCAAAAACCAATAAAAAAGCCCAAACAAAATACTTGGGGGGCATGTCAAGTCAGCATAATGTTATTGCCAAAAGAACCAATGAAAAAGCCCAAACAAAATACTTGGGGGGCATGTCAAGTCAGCACAACGTTAGTGCCAAATACCAATGAAAAACCCCAAACAAATACCGGGGGCATGTCAAGGTCAAAGCCCAAACAAACACTTGGGGCATGCTAGGTCACTATGAAAATCAAGCATGAGGGCTAAATGAAGTTCTAAGAGTAAGCACTAAGTGATCCTTAGTCTAAAAAACCCTTAAACACTTTTTGAGCCTACAAATATCTTTTTTTCATAGCCAGTAACCTAAGCCTACGTTACAAGCCTAATAAAGCCCTTTCTAATCAAATACGAGTTATCTGGATCGATAAGCAATGCTTTTCCATTTGAAACAATCCTTACAAATGCTTCACATGACCTGATCAAAGCCTTCCTGACATACGAGACTTGCAAATATCATTTCATATTCTTGTCAAAGTCAACATAAAAACTGACAATGAGATCACTTGAATTCTTTCGAGAACAAGTTTGTTAAACAAACATCAAAATGGTTTTTGTGCTTGGAATGACTTTGAAATTCCAAAAGTTTTGCATGAAAATATTTTTTTGCAAATAGCCATCCCTTTCCTGCAAACACTCGTAGCCTAAAACACTGGTGTGACATAACCCGACTGGGGCAATCAAAATGATTTTTGTGCTTGGAATGACTTTGAAATTCCAAAAATCCCACATGAAAACACCATCTTTGCAAATAACCAACCCCTTCCTGCAAACACCTGAAGCCTAAAACACTTTTGGGGCATGACCAAACAGGGGGGCAATCTACAAATACAATTGAAGTTGGCTCCATCGTTTCTTTTCAAAGAATTTGGATCAAACTCAGAGGGGCATATCATCTCCAGTGGTCAAAATCAACAAGTTGCGGCCTGAGTATGTAGAAGCGAGAAGCCGTCAAATCACAAAGTTGACTGCATAATTCCTTTTCAAAAAATCTGGATCAAACTCGGGGGGCATGTTGATATGGAAAATCTATCATCTGCAATGGTCAAAATCAACAAGTTGCGGCTTGAGTATGCAGAAGCGAGAAGCCGTCAAATCATGAAGTTGACTCCACAATTACTTTTCAAAGAATCTGGGTCAAACTCAGAGGGGATGTTGATATGGAAAATCAATCATCTCCAGTGGTCAAAATCACAAGTTGCGGCTTGAGTAAGCAGAAGTGAGAAGCCATCAAATCCAGAGGTTCAAACCCCAGGAAAGGAAGGCCAGGAAGAAGAAAGGGGGACCTATATCTCTCAGGTAAATATACATGCATCATCATGCATTGCATTGCCAGTGAAAATCTAAAAAAATATTTTGGAGGGTTTGTAATTTACAAACCTTCATTCATTTTATGTACACACTTTCAAGCTCTTACCTCTTTGAAAATGCTTTTCAGCTTTATTTCTTTCTTGATTTTGGGTGTCATCATGCATTGCATCCTTATTGAAAATCTAAAAAAATGTTTTGGAGGGATCGTAATTTACGAACCTTCATTCATCATTTTATGTGCACGCTTTCAAGCTTTCACCTCTTTCATTTCCTTGAGCATGCTTTTCAACTTTATTTGTTTCTTGATTCTGGGTGTCATTATGCATTGCATCTCCCTAGGGATCCAAGAAATGTTTTAGAGGAATTGTAATTTACAAACCTCTACTCATCATTTTGTGTGCGTCTTCGAGCCCTCACCACTTTCACTTCCCTAAGAGCTCTTGCGAGCTTTTCATCAGAACAGATAGAGTGTTTTTCAACCCTATCCTTTCCTTATTTGAGTGAGCTTTCTAGCCATCAACCAACTCTGATAGCATGCTTTTTAGCCCTATCTCTTTCTAGAATTTGGGTGAGTTCTCTAGCCATCAATTAAGATAGTGCGCTTCCCAACCCTATCTCTTCCACTCTTGAGTGTGTTTTCCAACCCTCAATCATCAATTAGGATCATGCGCTTCTTAGCCATTCCTTTCCTCTCATTTGAGTGAGTTTTCCAACCCTCAACTATCTATTAGGATCATGCGCTTCTTAGCCATTCCTTTTCTCTTATTTGAGTGAGTTTTCCAACCCTCAATCATCAATTAGGATCATGCGCTTCTTAGCCATTCCTTTCCTCTCATTTGAGTGAGTTTTCCAACCCTCAACTATCTATTAGGATCATGCGCTTCTTAGCCATTCCTTTTCTCTTATTTGAGTGAGTTTTCCAACCCTCAACCATCAATTAGGATCGTGCGCTTCTTAGCCATTCCTCTCCTCTCATTTGAGTGAGTTTTCCAACCCTCAACCATCTATTAGGATCGTGCGCTTCTTAGCCATTCCTTTCCTCTCGTTCGATTGCGTTTTCCAAACCCTCAACCATCAATTAGGATAGTGCGCTTCTTAGCCATCTTTATCCCCCTTGTTTAAGTGTGTTTTCCAACCCTTAATCATAAGCTAAAATAGCGTGTTTTCCAACCACAAATTAAGATAATGCGTTTTTCATCCATATCCTCCTTGTCGAGTGTGTTTTCCAACCTTCGACCATCAATTAAGATAGTGTTTTTCCAACACTATTTTTTCTTCCTCTTTTGAGTGAGTTTTCTAACTCTCAACCATAGATCCTAGATAGCCTGCTTTCTAGCCCTATCTTCCATTCTCATTGCTGGATGGATCGACCATTTCTTGGTTTGGTAAATCCACTTTTCTTTTCTTTACAACACTTACTATCTAAAATCTTTTACAAGACTTTAGTCGTAAGCATTGTAAAGAGGGGGGCAACTGTCATAACCCAATTTTTGGGTTACTCCCTAAAATAAAATAAAAATAACAAAAATAAAATAAAAGAAGCCGGCGTGGGTAGAAAAATCAATGTGGAAATTTTGGTTGTTTTCGCGAGTCCAATCGTATCTCTTTGGTTCCAAAAATAGAGAAAATACAGATTTAAGGCAAAAATAATTTATCATTGGATGAATCTGTGTTAAACGACATAATTATATTTTTTATGGGTTGATTCGATTTAATCGTCGACAAATTTAAAGTTTAATTATGATCGGGAATTAATTTAAGGTCCAATTGAAGGATTTAATTAAGTGCAAGGACTTAATTATACTTTAAATTGGTCAAATTAATTTTATTAAGGGCTTAGTCAATGAGAAATCAATTTCTTGAATTTAATTCAGGCTTAATTGTTGAGAATGGAATTTTCGGAGACCGATTTGAATTTTTAAGTCAATTATGCGAAATCAGGGGCCAAATTGAACAAATTGAGAATCTAATGGTCAATTGAGGGTTAAATCGCGGAAATCGGAAACCAAAGAGCAAAATAAAAAAGGCGCGCACATTCAAGGTTGCTGTTGAAATTTTGACAGGGATACAATTGCGTAAAATTAAAAGTTTAAAATTAATTGGGGGTGCGATCGAACCAATTAAACATTGAGGGACTAAGTTGTATTTTTATCACACAAATTGTGCATGTCCCTGCACTGTTCCGGCACCAGAACAGTGCAGGAACAGCCCTGCAACGGCTGCTTGCACGGCACTGAACCTCTCTGTTTTCTGCAACCCACAGCTCTGCAACCCACGGCTCTGCAGCCCCGTCCCTCTGCAATCCACAGCACACACATACAAAATGCATGCCTCTTTGACTATAAATACAGGTTCGCAGCATGCACAATGGAGGGGGAGGAAAAAGAAAAACGAAAAAAGAGAGTAGTGAGGAGCAAAAACAGAGAGAAAAAGAAGAGATTCTGGAAAATTTGTAGAGGATTTTGGCAAAAAAAAAAACAAGCATAAAAATCACCTCTCAACCCCGTCGCAGCTCCTCCATCTTCCCCGCTGCAGCCCTCTCTGTCCACAGGTCCCGCTCTCTCTCTCTAGAAAAACAGCCCCTGCTCTCTCTCTCTCTCCACCGTGGAAGGCCAACTGACCACCCAAGACCTCCCTTATCATCACCACAAGTTTACCCTTCACCCCAGCTGTCCATTTCTCCTCTCCGGTGAAGGAACCGAAGCAGTCCCGACGATAGCAGTTACGCCCCGGCGACTTTGGAGGCTTTTTCCGGCCACCACAGACCACCGTTGACGACGCCACCACGACAGGAATTATCACCTCGACCTCCTCTACACAACAGTACTAAAAGGTAAGCCTTTCGCCACATTCGAAAAAAAACTATTCATCGTCTTCCTCGGCTCTGCATGCAGAAGCGGGACGCAATTTTTGTCCCCTGCGTGCGGGCCGAGGCCGAATAAGCAGGCCGGGCCTCATGCCCGGCCCACGTTTCAAACATTTGCGCTTCCAGCCCAACACCTTTTGCGCTTCCAGCCCATGAGGACTGGAAGCCCAGTCCAAGTTTATTTGGGCTTCCAGCCCACGAGGCTGGAAGCCCAGCCCAAAATACCTTCGGGCTTCCAGCCCACGATGGCTTGAAGCCCAGCCCAAAAGACCTTCGGGCTTCCAGCCCACGAGACTGGAGGCCCAGCCCAAAAGACTTCGGGCTTCCAGCCCACGAGGCTGGAAGCCCAGCCCGAAAGACCTTCGGGCTTCCAGCCCACGAGGCTGGAAGCCCAGCCCAAAATACCTTCGGGCTTCCAGCCCACGATGGCTTGAAGCCCAGCCCAAAAGACCTTCGGGCTTCCAGCCCACGAGGCTGGAGGCCCAGCCCAAAAGACTTCGGGCTTCCAGCCCACGAGGCTGGAAGCCCAGCCCGAAAGACCTTCGGGCTTCCAGCCCACGAGGCTGGAAGCCCAGCCCGAAAGACCTTCGGGCTTCCAGCCCACGAGGCTGGAAGCCCAGCCCGAAAGACCATCGGGCTTCCAGCCCACGAGGCCGGAAGCCCAGCCCATTCAGAGCGGGCTGCCAGCCCATTGTGGCTGGCAGCCCAACCCAAATAAAGGCAGGCTTCCAGCCCGTGAGTAAATTTACATTGTAAATTTAACAATTATTTTGTTTAACTTTCGCGGTGTAAATTTACATTGTAAAGTACACTCGCAGATAAAAAATATTTTTACTACGATGTAAAATTACATTGTATAATACATCCGTAGATTAAAAAAGATTTTTACTACGGTGTAAAATTACATTGTAAAGTACACCGGTTGATAAAAAAACTTGTAACTGCGGTGTAAAATTACATTGGAAAGTACACTCGTAGACAAAAAAAATGTATCTTTGAAAATGCAGTGTAAAAATTTGAACTTAGAAAAACAATCAAACAACAATGCAGCTTACCTTAGGTAGGGTGCACTGGGGGTGATGCGTCTTCCCCTTGCACAACAAGTCCCCTTACCCAAGACTCTCGCAGACCAATAGGTTCCTAGTGACCTTAATACTAGGTGGCGACTCCTAATAATTATAGTCGTAAATTTTACGACTATAAACAACCCCACATTTCACCGCGCGCCGTTGTCTCCCCCGGATCCCAGGGGAGATGGCGGGGCCCGAAGCGCGTAAAAAAATCGCCGTCGCGACACTTTGCTCCAGTAGCAAGGTTAGATACAATTCGGACCTTAATTGCACTAGCAAGTCAAAAGGGCTGGAAATTGTTTCAGCTTGATGTTAAATCAGCATTCTTAAATGGGGTGCTTGAAGAAGAAGTCTATGTTGAGCAACCCGAAGGCTACCTTGTGAAGAAAGCAGAGAGTAAGGTGTACAAGCTGAAGAAGGCTCTCTATGGGTTGAAACAAGCTCCTAGGGCTTGGTATAGTGAGATAGATGCATATCTCACTATGTGCAAGTTTAAGAGGAGTGCAAGTGAAGCTACTCTCTATACAAAGGCTGATTGTGAAGGGAAGCAGATTATTGTTTCTATCTATGTAGATGACATAGTCTATACAGACAGCAGTGATGCATTGATGAAAGAATTCAAAAAAGAAATGATGCAAAGGTATGAAATGACTGACCTTGGCCTTCTCCATCACTTCTTAGGAATGGGAGTGCTGCAAACCAGTCAAGGCATCTTCATTCACCAAAGTTAGTATGCCCAATCCTTGCTTAAAAAGTTCGGCCTTGAAGATTGTAAACCAGTCTCAATCCCTTTGCCCACTGGAGAAAAATTGAAGAAGATAGATGGGAGTGAGTTAGCTGATGAATGCACTTACAGAAGGATTGTTGGGAGCTTATTATACTTGACAGCTACTAGGCCTGATTTAATGTATGCTGCTAGCCTACTGTCAAGGTTCATGAATCAGCCAACAAAGAAGCATATGGGGGTGGCTAAAAGGGTTCTAAGATATGTGCAAGGAACTCTACATTATGGAATTGAGTATGCCCGAAATCAGTCATCAACATTGGTTGGTTTTTGTGATGCAGACTGGGCTGGGAGTGAAGATGACAGCCGTAGCACTTCAGGCTATGCATTTAGCTTTGAAAGTGGAGTTTTTTCATGGGCCTCTGTGAAACAAAACACAGTGGCATTATCTACAGCAGAAGCTGAATATGTTTCAGCTTCCGAAGCAACAACTCAAGCCATTTGGTTAAGGTTTGTTCTTGATGATTTCGGGGAGATGCAAACAGAGGCAACACCTCTGTTTTGTGACAATATGTCTGCCATTTCTATGGCAAAGAATCCAGTCTTTCATCAAAAGACTAGGCATATTAACAGGAGGTTTCATTTCATAAGGGAAGCACTTCAGGAGGGGAAAATCAGTGTGAAGTTTTGCAGCAGTGAGGATCAACTTGCAGACATTTTTACTAAGGCATTGCCTAAGGAAAGGTTTAACCAATTAAGGTTTAAACTAGGGGTAAAGCCAGTAAGTAGCTTAGGAGAGGCTGTTGAACAATAAGCTAATTACTGGACTATGCACACTTGCAGAAGACAAGCCTGCAAGGTGATTCCAGAAGAAAAGAGAAGGAGAAGAAGAAGCTCAAGGACAGCTGGACGTAACTAACTCTAAAGCAAAAGTTGTAACAAACTATTTTTCAATTAGTTTTTTAATTCAGTTACAACAGGTTACAGAAAACGTAAATGTCATGCTCAAATCTATATAAGAGCATTTTATCAAGCACTTTGCAAGCAAGAAATTCTGAAATACAATCTTATCTTTTTACTCTGAAATTTCTTCTTCCCAGCTCTCAAAGCTTTCCCATATCTCTCAAATAAATCAACCTGCAACAAAACCACAAAATAAACACAATCAACACACAAATTTCTACAGTGGGAACATAGCTGTTTGGTCTCTGTATTTCTGTTTGTGTTAGAAACAGAACTCAAATTTTGGGGCTCATGTTCTCGTTTAAGAATATTTCAAGCTTCAATAAAAGCCATTCAAATGCTTTTAGTTTGACCAACATAATGTCTGAATTTCTTTTCATACTATAAAACACTACCCGAAATATAACCTTTGCATGTATATTTATTAATTTCATCATTTACCCTCTAGCTTAGTATCTCTTTCCATAATTGATCACAACCACATATCTGCTATAAAATTCCGCTTTCTGCTGTTAGAAGATTTTAGAAGGGAAGAGGGAAATATTAGTGATCTTGTGATATGATTTTTACTTAAACAATGGTTGTTGAGTTTTGGATAATTCCACATGAGAGTCAAATAGCGTTGGCAGAGAACGGTGTCAAGTATGTAAAGAGTGAAGAGGACTTGAGGAACAAGAGTACCCTGCTTCTTCAGTGAATCCAGTTTACAAGAACATTCCGGTTCTCATCCGCAATGGAAAACAAGTTTGTGAATCCCTTATTATTGTTCAGCATATTGATGAAGTGTGGAAGGACAAGGCTCCTTTGCTACCTTATTTCAAACAAGAAAAAAATAGCCATACAAAATGGATGCATTGTTTGTCTCATGTGCTCATGTAAAGAGTATCCAAATTAAGCATTTCCCTTCGCTCCAACGAAATCGAATTTTGGTGGTAATTCATAATTGTTTGAAATTTTCGTTTGGCTTATAAATGAAATGCCTTATAATTGGATGTTGTAATTTCAATGTCATAGCATTTCAAGCAATTTCTTTTATTACATATGTGTAGCGGAATGTCTCTGTGCTAGCCATTGGTAGAGAGGCTAACAAGTTGCAGATTGGTTAGCCAGAGCAAGTAGAGGATCATACTATGCTAGTGACTGGGTTTCTAACCCTTCACCTGAATCGTATCAACTTCTGTTAAATGATTCCATATATGAATCACATCTAAGAAGTTTCTATTGTTCATTAAAAAAGAAATGTACATCCAACGTCATTTATGCCAAATGCTACTAAAATGTTAGGAAATTTATCTATCATAAAATACAATAACAGCAATTGTGACATGTTAGCTTAGCATCAATTTTGTTGTAATATTTTTGGTGTTGCTTTTACGTAGACTAATTCCCTCTACGATGATTTACTATGAATCTTCAGGTATTTGATCACACATATGGATTTCAAACCCGGCATGACCTAGTAGTTTGACCAAGGACCAGGGTGATTTGAGCCTTGGCCGGGTTTTAATTAAATAAAACCTGGGCTTGTAATTGACCTGGTGAAATTTGATTGACCTAATGAGTCAACCTGGAATCCAGGTGACTCGGCATAACCTGTAAGGAAACGACCTGTTGATTTAAGGGTTTTTTTGCATGTTAATATTTCTTGAATGGGTTAGACCTTCTCGTGTTTTACATATTTTTATTTTTCTTAACAATTTGAAAAATTAAAACATCATATAAGCAAGTGGTTTTGGTTAATTGAAGGACAAAAACAGATTGTAATGGTTTTATTAGCCGTTTGGTATTGTGGTTGTGGGTGAGGTTTGAAAAAATTTGGTGTTATGATCGTTTGGTTATTTTAGTAAACACACAAAACCAAACCGGCAGCGTTCCGACCCATCCATTGTCCTATTGGCTGTTAAAAATGTAAGGATTCTCCCCACCAATCACTCCCTGGTGGACTCCACTTCTTCCTCTTCTCCCTCTTTATATACTCAAAATTCTACCTTTCTTTTCACTCACCAAAAAAACCTTTTCCAATCCTAAAATTTTCTCCAACTCCATCACCACCACCACCACCGTAGCTATCTTTATGATTTTCGTTTTGTTCTTGACAAACAGAAAAAAAACCTATTTTTTAAAAAACTAAGGAAACAATCTAGTGTTGAATTTTCTCTCAGGTAAACTATCTTTTGCCTTTGTTCTCTTTAGCTCCGTAGCTCTCTATTTCTGCTGTTTTTGTTATGAAGAAATCATCAGTTAAGTGTGTTACTTTGTCTTAATCATTATCTTCTTGATATTGATGTGATGTTGATGGTGGTGGTTTATTACTCATTTGTTCTTTGTGATCTTGGGCTGTTTTTTTTTTTTTTTTCTGAATTGCGATCATACTTTATTTATATTCAAACTTGAAATGGATGAGTATAGAAAGGGTAATTAGTGATTTGCTTGTTGGAAATATTGATTGTAAAAGGAAAAGAACAAAAGTAGAATGAGCTTTGATCTCTTGGGCTGTTTTTTTTTTTTTTTTTAGCAATAATAGTAGTAATAAAATTGATATTTCTTATTTTGTTTTTCCTTTTTCGTTCTTTTGGTTTTTTTATTATTGTTTTCACATCAAATGATTTTTTTAAGTAATATTTTTTTTATTTTTTATTTGTTCTTTTGTTAAATTTTTGGGCTTTTTTTACTCTTTTATAGAATTTATTTTCCCAATATTCACACAATAATAATAATAATAATAATAATAATTTTAGTTTTTTTTTTTTACTTCCTTTTTTGTTAATATTTTTGAGTTTTTTTACTCGGGTAATTTGCCCATAATATTCCACACCCCACTTTCAACTTGCAGCGGTTCTACTTTAATTTTCGAATTCTCGATAGGAATATGATGTTAGCCTCTATTCCAACAGCTTGTGCTTTGTCGAATGGCACCGCCCCACTTTCACGAGTTCAGAACACAGGATAGCATTTATTATCTATCCAGAATATAATAGCCTCATTCCCCTGGTTTCGTAAACCATAGCATTATTCCCTTGAGTGTATGATAGTCATTAATTCTTTAAAAATCGATTCGGGTGCAGAAGGGCGTCAAAGGTGAAAAGCATCTCGAAGAATTACCGATAAGAAATTATCTGCCCTGTGTTAAAAGGGATGAAGTCAAAGAAGTAGCAGATCACGTTCCCTTGTCAGCCACGCTTCAAGCGGTCGACCGGTTAAGGTTATATTACAAGCGGTCGACCGGTATCAGGAATCAGAGGAGCTGTTGCAATTTAGGAAATAAATACAGCTGGATTCAAGACTTAATTTCCTTTATTGTAACAGGTAGATTTATTGTATATAAATAGTGGATTGTAATACATTGAAAGGTCAATACAACAGAACATATATTTCTGTACAATTTCTTCTTAATGCTCTCAATTTCTCATGGTATCAGAGCATAAAAGATTACAATAACCAAAAGCTTCCGCAAAACACCTATGGATAACAATGCAGATTCAACCTGCACCAACCAAAACTCAACACCAGAAACTACTCTTCAAAATACATCCACACTTATCATAGACCCTTCTGATCCTCTCTTTATTCACACATCAGATCATCCTAGCATGAATCTTGTACCAAAGGTTCTTGATGGAACCAATTACGCCATGTGGAGACGCTCAATGTTGATAAGTCTCAGCGCCAAGAACAAGCTGGGATTCATCAATGGAACTATAATCACCCCTGCAGAAAACGATCCAAAACACATGTTATGGCAGAGATGTAATGACATGGTGTTATCTTGGATTCTTAATTCTTTAAATCAAGAAATTGCCAACAGTGTTCTTTATGTGGAAACTCCTTCAGAAATCTGGATTGATCTTCAAGAAAGGTTCTCACAAGGTAATTTCTCACACCATTATCAGATTCAACGATCCATTGTTGAAGTGCAACAAAACCAAGATTCAATCTTTACCTACTATACAAAATTGAAAACACTGTGGGACGAATTGAAGATGAGCAGCCCAGTCATCCAATGCTCATGCGGTGGAATGAAACAATTAACAAACAATGAAGAAAAGATGAGGCTAAGTTAATTTCTCATGGGATTAAACGAAAGCTACTCAGCCATTAGGGGTCAGATCATGCTCATGCAATCACTGCCTACTATCAAGAAGGCATACTCCCTCCTATGCGAAGAAGAGAAACAGAGAGGAATGGCTGATCACAAGACCAACGAACAAATTCATGCCATGAATATAAAAAGGACAGGTTCTATTCCACAGACTCGAAATTGGATGCCTGGATCATCAACAAACCAAGGACCAAGAAAATGGCTCCACTGCACCTACTGTGAAGGAACTACACACACAGTGGACAAGTGCTTTTATTTGATTGGATTTCCTGTAGGTCATGCACTTCATGGGAAAAATGTTCAGCCTAGAAATCGAGACCAAAAAATAAATGCAATTCAAACAATGACAGACACACTGCACAACAAGGTTAGTCACACACCTGCTCAACCTTTGCAACTCACAGCAGATGAATTGTCACAAATCAAGGCTTTTCTACAAGAAAAATCCACTGCATCCGCAAACTACTCAGGTAACACTAATCCCTGTAATTCATCAAATGAACATGCTGAATTCTTGCAATGGATCATTGACAGTGGGGCTACTAATCATATAGCCACATCAGTCATTGATGAAGAAATTACCCCTACATGTTCTCAAGTAACTTTGCCGAATGGTTCTTATGCAAAGATCACTAGTGTTGGTTCTGCAAAAATCTCAAAAGAACTACATGTTCATGATGTTCTTTGTGCACCCTCTTTCGAAGAAGATGATTGGCCTGGGGAAGCTGAGTGAAGGACTGTATTACTTGATGCCACAATCACAATCTCGGTTGACTGCACCTAACACTTGCCAAGCAACACTGTCATCAACATCCTTGTGGCACAACAGATTGGGACACCCATCAACACTGCCTTCTCAGCTCCTATAAAAAATAATTCCAGCCTTCATCTATGATTCCAAACACTCATGCGAAGTGTGTCCTCTAGCAAAACAAACAAGGTTACTCTTTCCCAAAAGCTCCATTCAAAGCATGAAATCCTTTGAACTTATACATTGCGACATTTGGGGGCCACACAAACTTGAAACACATTCGGGGGCACACTACTTCTTAACAATTGTGGACGATTTCACTAGGTTCACCTGGATTTTTTTGATGAAATTCAAATCAGAAACTCAAATGCTGTTGAAACAATTTATTGCTTATGCTCATAACCAATTTGACAGCCATATTAAAAGCATACGCAGTGACAATGGGATGGAATTCATTTCCTTAAAACCATATCTTTCCATGCATGGAATCTTACTTCAAAATTCTTGTCCCTACACACCACAACAAAATGGTGTGGTTGAAAGAAAACATAGACACCTCCTAAATGTGGGTCGAGCATTACGATTCCAAGCAAATTTACCATTAAAATTTTGGGGAGAAAGTCTACTTACGGCCACATATCTAATAAATCGCCTCCCAACACCAATCTTGAAACACAAATCACCATACGAACTCTTGTATGGAAAATTACCCACATATCATCACCTTTGCGCATTTGGTTGCCTTTGCTATGTCACAAACTTACAACCTTTGACAAAATTTTCACCACGTGCGCGCCGCTGCATTTTTGTTGGATATCCGACAAACCAAAAGGCATATCGTGTTTACAATCTTAGCACTAGCCAATTTTTTACCAGCAGAGATGTGGTGTTTCATGAGCATACCTTTCCATTTTCCATACACACTCAAGAAAAATCCCCTTGCCAAGCACCTCTGCCCACCGTAACCCCTGTACCTCATTACAGCCCCATGCCAT
This sequence comes from Salix caprea, assembly GCA_964035475.1. Classification (NCBI taxonomy): domain Eukaryota; kingdom Viridiplantae; phylum Streptophyta; class Magnoliopsida; order Malpighiales; family Salicaceae; genus Salix; species Salix caprea. Next base: position 2,732,167 of record OZ037743.1, read on the forward strand.
CACCATTAACTCTAGCACCATCACCACATGAAAACACAACACCAACAGCACCTGACTTCCCCACCACAGAACCTCACTCATCACCAATACCATCCCCCCCACAATCACCAACTGCCCCACCTATTCCACGTCGCAGTGAGAGAGCCAAACAACAATCAGTTCTTCTTCGTGATTTTCATTGTGGCCAGGTTAGTACATCCACTCGCTCGGCTTCCACAAACAACTCATCCTCTTCACGGTCAGGTACTCAATATCCCTTATCTGGCTGCATCTCTTATCACAATCTATCTCCTGCTCATCACATGTTTATTAACAACATTTCAAGTACTGTGGAACCAACATCATATGAGCAGGCACTTAATGACCCCAAGTGGTGTGAAGCCATGCAAACCGAGCTTAATGCTCTGGAAAATCAGAAAACATGGTCACTTGTTCCTCTTCCCACTCACTTTCGACCTATTGGCAGCAAATGGATCTTCAAAATCAAGCACAATTCTGACGGCTCAGTGGAAAGATATAAAGCACGACTCGTCGCCAAGGGATTCAATCAACAAGAGGGCTTCGATTATCATGACACTTTTGCACCAGTTGCAAAGCTAACTACTGTGCGTTGCCTTCTTGCATTAGCAGCAGTACGCAATTGGCCATTATTCCATTTGGATGTCAACAATGCATTCCTACATGGAGATTTACTTGAAGAAGTCTACATGGTGCCACCTCCGGGACTTTGCAAACAGGGGGAGAAGGTAGTATGCAAGCTTCATAAGTCCTTGTATGGCCTTAAGCAAGCACCAAGAAACTGGTTTGCAAAGTTCTCGGACTCAAGACTGCAGGATTCACTCAATCACACTCTGATCATTCCTTGTTTATTCAAGAAAAAGGTACTTCACTAACCATTGTTCTTATCTATGTAGACGACATGATCATAACAGGAAACAATGAAAAAGCGATTCAAGATGTTAAAGGGTTCCTGCAACAACAATTTCACATGAAGGACCTCGGCAAGCTGAAATTCTTCCTTGGACTGGAAGTGGCAAGATCAAAGGCTGGAATTGTTATCTCACAGAGAAAATACACACTAGAAATTCTCGATGATGTGGGATTTCTTGGAGCCAAACCAGTTGATTTCCCTATGGAACAGAATTTAAAACTCTCAAATGATCAAGGTGACAAGTTGAAGAATGCTGCGAGCTATAGAAGACTGGTAGGGCGTTTAATCTACCTTACAATTACAAGGCCAAACATCACATACTCTGTCAACATCCTAAGCTAGTTTATGCATGAGCCAAGGACAACACACTGGGATGCTGCACTTCGAGTGGTAAAATATTTGAAGAAAAATCCAGGCAATGGCCTCCTATTTTCATCAAACAGTTCGCTGGAATTAAGAGCCTATTGTGATGCCAATTGGGCAAATTGTCCAATGACAAGAAGATCCACCACATGTTACTGTGTATTTCTTGGAGACTCCCTCATATCATGGAAGACAAGAAAACAGAAAACAACCTCTAGATCATCAGCCGAAGCTGAATACAGATCAATGGCTGCTGCAACATGCGAACTGACATGGCTCCGAAGCTTGTTTGAAGACCTGCAAGTTCACTTCAAGCCTATAGAATTATTCTGCGACAACCAAGCAGCTCTGCACATCGCGGCAAATCCAGTATACCATGAACGAACAAAACATATCGAAATTGACTGTCATGTTGTTCGAGAGAAGATCCAAGCTGGTCAGATTGTCACGAAATTCATTCCATCTCAGCTCCAGTTAGCAGACATATTTACAAAGGCTTTAGGGGGAGATAACTTCAAAAACCTAACAAGCAAGTTGAACATTCTAGACATACATGCTCCAACTTGAAGGGGGGTGTTAAAAGGGATGAAGTCAAAGAAGTAGCAGGTCACGTTCCCTTGTCAGCCACGCTTCAAGCGGTCGACCGGTTAAGGTTATATTACAAGCGGTCGACCGGTATCAGGAATCAGAGGAGCTGTTGCAATTTAGGAAATAAATACAGCTGGATTCAAGACTTAATTTCCTTTATTGTAACAGGTAGATTTATTGTATATAAATAGTGGATTGTAATACATTGAAAGGTCAATACAACAGAACATATATTTCTGTACAATTTCTTCTTAATGCTCTCAATTTCTCACCCTGAGTGGCAGACAACCACATCCAACTTCTCTCATTACCCATCCACCAGTGTCTTCCAAATCCGCCTATAGATTTTGAACAAGATATTTCAAAATTTCCTTACCAAATCTTGTTTCCTTGCCAAGAGGGGGAGTGGGTCTATGCTCCGTACTCTAATTCCTGTTACATGACATTTTTTTTTTTACAAACTAAATCATGTATTGATAATAGGAGATGGAGTGTTTGATCCGCACTAAGCGTTTTAAAAGTTATTTTATTTTTTATATTAAACTATTAAAATTATTTAAAAATATAAAAACCAATTAAACTTACCAAAGAAATTTTTTAAAATATAGTTAGACGGCTGTGTCAAACATTTCTAAAGTCAATGGTGATATCTAATGTAGAGCACAGTTAGTTCATTAGTTTGCACTATGTTGTGAGTTAAGATTATTTTCTTAATGTAAAATAATGTCAAGATATTACTAATATATTTTCTAGTAAAAAAGTTTTTAAACCATGTGAGAATTGATATGATACAACCTGATTAACCTAACGAATTTAAAAACAACTTAAACAATTATTAAAAGTATAACTCAACTAAAACACTTATCAAGATAATATTTTTTAAAAAAATATTGAGACATAAACATATCAGATCAAACCTAGTTAATTATGAAGCTTAATTATAAATCAAATACTAAATGATTAAATTATATAAATAAAAAATCAGCTAGAAATAAAAAAAAAAATGGAGCTAATTCGTCAAACTTGCAACATGTATCATGAAACTAGAATAAACAAATCAAATGTTGAATGATGAAATTGAAAAAAAATCAATTAAAAGAGAAAAAAATCTTTGTTAATTCACTAAACTCGCGTCCTGAATCACGAGACTATAATAAACAAATCTATTGTAAAAAATATTTTAAAAAAATGAAATTAAAAAGTAAAAATAAGAAGAGCAAAAAACAAAACATCATTTAAGTGATGAATATTCAAAAGTGTCATTTGAAAATGAATTGAATCGAACTTCTATACATTTTATCCTTCTTTCCTTATTATAGATGTCCTTTTTTCCTCTAATTCCTCAAACTTTTTTTTTCATTTTCTAGTCGATTTTTTGAACCCTTGACATATAAGTACCTATTGAATTGTAAAGAGATTGTTTGATTTATGTGAAAGCATTTTTATTTTTGCTCTGAAACTAGAAATTTGAAGGTAGCTTAATACATGTTATTTTAAAGATATTTACTAGATTAATTCTTTTATTTTTATTTTTATTGAAATCAACCTGGCTGGACCAACCGAAACTCCAAGTCACTACGAGTCCCAAAATAACCCCTTGTATCGAGCAGGGTTTTAAAACAATGCCAATAGCCAAGTAAAAATCTTGAAGTTAATTTCAATTCACCATTTGACACCTATCCATTTTCTCTCTTTCGTTTTTGATTGTTTCAATTTCCCCCTTAGATTATCCAAAATGAGACAAAAACAGTCTCTTTTTCGTCTCAAGTCATGGACTAAAAATAACAAAAATAAAACTTTGTACCAAAATCAAATTGGAAAAATATTAGGGTACCAACAATGTAAAAGTTTTTATTTTTATTTTGATCACATGAATTCACATTTCCTTGGAATTTCATAAAACATAGAACACATGAAATAAATCTCCAATGTTTTTACACACTGTGCATGTTCCTGCAAACCTTTTATTTTATTTTTATCAAAATCAAGCAATCTATTTATAATTTAATAGGTACTTATCACCTCTTTTCACATTTTTATGTCCCTCTTGTTCAAATCCTTGACCCTGGAGGCTTTAGTAATCATTCATTGCCTAATTTTCATCCGGTTTTATTTTAAATCAAGTTAAAAATGATTTGATTAAATCTGATCGATCTAACAATTAACTCGTGATTTAGTGTTTATTTAAGAGTGTGACTGGGATTGCTTTTTAAAATACTTTTCGTTTAGAAACGCATTAAAATAATATTTATTTTTTATTTTTAAAAATTATTTTTGACATGAAAGTGATCTAAAAATACTAAAATTTTTAATTTAAAAATAAAATAAAATAAAAAATCAAATATTTTCAACAGCGCTTTCCAAATACATTGACAAACACCCCTAAGTTAAAAATCTAATGAGAATTAGTTTGTTTTTCTATAACAAAATAATATAATATTATTGATGTTTTTTTTTTAAATATATTTTAAAACCTTGTGTTTGTATGAAATTCGTAAATTAAAACTCACGTAAATAATTTAACGAACGTGATCCTATATTTATTACATCTAAGCAATTCGATCCAATTGCTTTTAATTGTTAACAAACAAAAAATATTAGACTCATGTTACATAATTGTGTTTAGAATACCATAATATAATCATTTTAAAAAATCAAACAAAATATTTTAAAAAAATCTCATCCCACATTAGTCTTATTCATTTTAAAAAATGAAAATGATTATTTTTTAATTAGGGCAAGGTTTTTTAGCCAAGATTGTATGCCATGTGCCTAATGTTTTCCACATCAGTATTTGTTTTTGTTAAGAATTAAAGTCCATTGGATCGAATTGTTGAAATTTCATGAATACAAGGTTAAATTTGTCAAATGTTAAATTTCAAGAATCAGTATTTGTTTTCCACATCAGTATTTTTTTATGCATGATTCAATTAGTTAATTTCATACAAACTCAATGTTTCGAAAGGGGGGTTCATTAATATATATAATGTTTATGTACCTTACAATATGTAGATAATTACTCAATATTTTTTATTCCTTTTCCTCACCATGCTATTTCATACATTTATACGGTCTTTTGCTTTTAAAAAAAAACTTTTTTTTATTTGAAGTTGTTTTTACTCTTTTGATTCTCCACTCCATAACAATATTAATTGTCTTCGATTTCCAATAAAATTAAAAATTATTAAAAGTTAATTATTATTCAATAAATTTATATCCAATATGAAGTCGTTGCAATTGAATCCTAGCAAATAAACACTTAGAATTGAATAAAGATATCAAAGGAATAAAAAATTTAAAGAACTAAGAAATGAAAGATTTTAATAATCTTTATTTTATTAACAACATAAAGACAATTTAAAATAAATAAGAGATTCATTTAAAGATATTATAATCTTGAAAAAAAAATAACACCCCTAGTAACTTTTGTAAATGGCATAGATAGATATATAGATGAGGGGAGAAGGAATTAATTGTTCATTAGTACACTTATACCTTCCTTGCCTTGTCGCTTTTGAAGCTGGATTCCATACAAAGCTAAAGGCCTCCTCGTTTTGTTCCTCGCTGAGCAATCAGTACCAGTTCTTTTCGCGCATATTTTCACAAACTAAGGTTATGAAATTCCTATTCTCATCCTTTCAATGCCTATTTTACTTGTAATGACTCACGCTCACCGTCGGAATTCTTATTTCTCTGATTTTTCAGACTGGTGGAAAATGGCTATCGAAAGTGTTGGTGGATCCCTTGTATCTAAGATAGCAGAACTCTTGGCAGAACCGGTAAAAAAACAGTTCTGTTACATGTTCTGTTTCGACAATTTTGTTCAAGAATTCAATGAACAAGTGATGAGCCTGGCTTTGGCACTTTATCGTGTGCAAGATACTGTCGACATTGCTAAAAGGAATGCTGAAGAAATTGAGATTGATGTCAACAAATGGCTGGAAGATGCAAAAAATGAAATGGAAGGTGTGAATCATTTGGAAAAAGAAGGAAAAAATGGAAAATGCTTCACTTGGTGTCCAAAATGGATTCGCCTATTCAAGTTAAGCAAGGCACTGGAAAAGAAGACGGAGACTTTGAGAAAACTTGAAGAAAATAGCCAAGATTTTCGACCAAAAGTGATGTAGAACAAGTTGCGGAATCATACATGCTGAAGAGGGATCACCCGAAATTCAAAGGCAACTGAATTTCGACAACCGGGTCGTCGAAGTCGGAATGACGCGAAACTCACCCAGTCAATGCGTTTCGTCGTTTGCGGAAGAAATCAGCAGCTTTGCTGCTGTCCTCGACCCAATTTTGGCCAAATTCCTTCGTTTCGGCCTCGAAATCATCAAATTTGCTATTTTAGGAAAGTTTCGTTTTCACAATAACTTTTGAATTAAGAGTCTGAATTGACTTTGGTCAATTGGTACTCTCTTAGAATTCATAGGCCTTTCATATTCTGCATTTATCTCAAATTTTCCATTTATGGAAAATTTAATGTTTTATGTCCTTTCCTTTTCTGTATTGAATTAGGCTAGGGTTTTCTCCTTAAGTATCCTTGTAAACCTGGCAGCCGACTTCAACTATCATTTTATGAAATAAACTCTGAGTTTTATTGAGATTCAATCTCGTGTTCCTTGATTTTACGGAATATTGACGTTGGTCGTATTCCCCTTTGATTTTCTGCTGCGTCAAAAAGTGTCTCACAAAGCACCTCTTCAAGACATAGAATTTCTTCCATCAAAGGAATTCACACCCTCAGAATCATCAAAAGAAGCTTTTGAACAGATTATGAAAGCTCTCAAAGATGACAACGTCAATATGATCGGACTGTACGGTATGGGAGGGGTGGGTAAAACCACCCTCGTGAAAGAAGTAGGCAGGAGAGCCAAAGAGACCCAGCTATTTGATGAAGTTTTATTGGCTACAGTGTCCCAGAATCCAAATGTGACAGACATCCAGGATCGAATAGCAGATCGTCTACGTCTGCAGTTTGATGTAAAGACCAAAGAAGGGAGAGCAGATCTATTATGGCAGAGACTGAAGAAAGAAAAGAAGTTGCTTGTAATCCTGGATGATGTTTGGAAAGTTGTTAACTTGAAAGAGATAGGGATCCCAGTTGGTGATGATCACAGGGGTTGTAAAGTTCTTCTAACAACACGTCGTAGAGGCATATGCTCCGATATGGAGTGCCAGCAAAAAGTGCATTTAAATATCTTATCTGAAAATGAAGCATGGGATTTATTCAAAATCAATGCACGTTTACGTGATGAGGACTTTAACTTGAACACAGTGGCAAAGAAGGTTGCGAGAGAATGTCAACGATTGCCATTAGCACTTGTGACAGTGGGAAAGGCTCTAAGAGATAAATCTGTTGTTGAGTGGGAAGTAGCTTCTAAAGAGCTCAAAAACTCTGAATCTCAGCACATGGAACTAAATGGTGAAGAAAAAAATGCATATGCATGTCTTAAGTTGAGCTATGATTATTTGAAGCATGAGAAAACCAAGTTATGCTTCTTGCTATGCTGTTTATTTCCAGAAGATTACTACATTCCAATTGAGGACTTGACGAGATACGCAGTTGGCTACGGGTTATATCAAGATATGGAGTCCATTGAAGATGCAAGGAAACAAGTTCTTGTGGCGATAAATACCCTCAAAGATTGTTGCATGCTGTTAGGCACTGGAACTGAAAAGTATGTGAAAATGCATGACTTGGTTCGTGATGTTGCTATTCAGATAGCATCATCTAAAGAACATGGTTTCATGGTAAAGGCTGGCAATGGGTTGAAGGAGTGGCCAATGAGCAATAAAAGCTTTGAAGGTTGTAAAGCAATTTCGTTAATGGGCAATAATCTAACAGAGCTTCCTGAAGGATTGGTGTATCCACAGCTCAAAGTTCTATTATTAGAACTAGATGATGACTTAAATGTTCCAGAGAGGTTTTTTGAAGGGATGAAAGAAATTGAAGTTTTGTCTCTAAAGGGAGGGTGCTTGTCATTGCAATCACTTCAATTCTCAATGAACCTTCAATCGTTGCTATTGATCCACTGTAAATGCAACCTTATTGGGTTGAGCACGCTGGAAAGACTTGAGATTCTTTGTTTTATAGGGTGTTCTTCCCTTGATGAATTACCTGGTGAAATTGGGGAGCTCAAGGAGTTACAGTTGTTGGATGTGACAAGTTGTTATAGTCTAAGAAGGATATCTGTGAATTTGATTAGTGGGTTAAAGAAGTTAGAAGAACTGCTGATCGGGGGTCGTAGCTTTGAGGGATGGGGTGTTGTTGTAGGTGACAGCACAGGAGGAATGAATGCAAGCCTGATAGAACTAAATTCGCTGTCTCAATTAGCTGTATTATTATTGAAGATACCGAGGGTTGATTGCATTCCCAGAGATTTTGTTGGGGAATGGGTATTCAAAAGTAGGACACCCAACCTCGACAAGATTATATTTGAATGATATCAGAGCCGCATCCTTAAATGCAAAGACATTTGAGCACTTGTTTCCTACTGTGTCTCAAATTGGTTTAAGCAACGTTGAGGGTTTAGAAAATATAGTATTGTCCTGAGATCAGATGACCAGCCATGGTGATGGGTCGCAAAATGACTTCTTACAAAGATTAGAAGATGTGAAAGTGAAAGGATGTAAGGATACTCGCACTCTCTTTCCAGCAAAATGGCGGCAAGCTTTGAATAATCTAACAAGTGTGGAAATTGAAGGCTGCGAATCATTGGAAGAGGTATTTGAATTGGGTGAGGCTGATGAAGGAAGCAGTGAGGTGAATGATTTACAGCTGCTATCATCTTTAACAAGGTTAGTGCTACGAAGGTTACCTGAGCTCAAATGCATATGGAAAGGGCCCACCAGACATGTCAGCCTCCGAAGTCTTATTCATCTGGAGTTACGGTCTCTTCACAAGCTGACATTTATCTTCACAACCTCTCAATGTCTTGTTCATCTAGAGACACTACGGATAGAATATTGTAGTGAATTAAAGCATCTTATCAGACAACAGGATGATGAAAGGGAAATAATTCCAGAGTCTCTTGGCTTCCCAAAATTAAAAACTCTCTCTATAAGTTATTGTGATAAACTGGAATATGTCTTCCCTGTCTCCGTGTCTCCAAGTCTTCTGAACCTGGAAAAGATGAAGATTGTATTTGATGCCGCAGATATTTTACAGAGAAGAAGGAGATACACTCACCAGAGATGACATCATCAACTTCCCTCAGCTAAGAAAATTGTCTCTTACTAGATGCGATTCCTGTGGTCCGAAGAATTTTATTGCCCAGTTGCCTTCTTTGCAAGTGTTAGCTGTTCGAGGTCACGAACAATTGGGTAATCTGTTGGCACAGCTCCAAGTAAGTCCTTTATATTTCTCAACTGATTAATTTAAACTGGCAAATTCAATACATAGTGATAATTTCTGATTTCTTCCTTCAGATTTCTAAAACTAAAGTAATGGATAAGTGAAATTGAGGCTCTTCTGCCAATTAATGGAAAGTAAAAAAAATTTAATCTCCATCTATTATTGAGTTGTTTGTTTCAGTGCTGCAATTTATGATAAAAGTTAAAGAAATTAGGTTATGGTATCACCTTTTTCATATGAAAAAAATAATTATAAATGATCAAGAACATATCATTTTTATTTTATATACATATACAAGAAGTTTTAGTAATACGTAAAATTAAAAATGTTTTTTTTTTGGTTAATGTCATAATTTGTTTTTTTATTATCAATAAAATATAAAAAACTATTTTTCTAGTAATTAAGTATAATTTCTTTCATGATTGCTTTTAACATAACCAATATAAAATAATAATTTATATTTAGATTATCATAATTTGTTTTTGTTTTGATGCAGGGGCTTACAAATTTGAGAGTAATACGTATTACTGACTGCAAAGGAGCACAGGATATAAGAATTGGGCATGAACTTTCACTCTTGAGTTTGGAAAAATTACGCTTGAGCTTCTTGCCTGACATGAGGTGTATATGGAAGGGTCTCGTGCTGAGCCACTTGACTACTTTGGAGTTGTGTGATTGTGAGAAACTGACACATGTATTCACAGGCAGCATGGTTGCTAGTCTAGTTCAATTGAAAAAAATAGTTATATCAGGTTGTAAGGAATTGGAGCAAATCATAGCTAAAGATAAGGATGACGAAAAGGATCAAATATTGTCTGTAAGTGATCTCCAATCTTTATGCTTCCCCAATTTATGTGAAGTTAATATCCGGGGATGCAACAAGTTGAGGAGTCTCTTCCCAGTAGTCATGGCTTCAGGTCTCCCAAAGCTCCAAAGACTTGACGTAAGAAATTCCTTTCAATTGCTGGAAGTATTTGGGCAGGATGATGATGTTTCACCTATCAATGTTGAGAAGCAAATGGTGCTTCCTAATTTGTCATTCCTCAGGCTGGATAATCTACAAAGTATAGTCTGTTTCAGTCGTGGATGTGATGATTTCTTATTCCCTCGTATGGAGGATTTGATGGTGGATGAATGCCCAAAGCTGACCACAAAATTTGCTAATAAAACAAATGTTTCAACGAGTGCTCAGTCAGAGGTGCTGTTGGTTCTACTTTGATTTCCTGCCTCTCTTTTAGTGTTTTTGTTTGTTGTTTCACTCAATAATAATGTGTATGCCATGCTTGAATTGGTTTTGCAGGTATCTCAAAGTAGCTGAGTTCAAGCACTGGTTGGTCCGAGCCAAGGAAGAAGATGGAGGTGAAGATGGTGTGGTGAGAGCTGTAGGCTGCAAATATTTTTAATTGGTGGAAGTATTTTTTGCCAAAGAAGTGCTAAAAGAAGGATATATATGGACTTATCTATTTAAAAAAGTTTGTCGTGTGAACTTTAAAAAAGATTGTAATAGTTTTATTTTTCATAATACAAACGAGAATAAACAAGGGCTTTGTCCGTGTTGAGATATATCTTAGAAGCTATCAATCAACGAAATAATACAGAGTAATATGGTCGTTGTGCTGCTTGTTTCTTTTCCTTTTCTTGGAAACCATATAGAAAGCTCTTGGTTCTGTTGATTGATTTCTAGCTATTTGTCTGTTTTTTCTCTCATTGACGCGGTTTCTTTGGGTGCTGACTTATTATTTTTTGTGAAGTAATGATCTCTTCCTTTTGTTCTGCTTACATTCTAAGTGTTTTTGGCCGGGAATAAGAGAATGTTTGGTTTTGAAAAAAATATTATTTTATTTATTTATTTCAAATTAGATTATTTCAAAAATCATTTTAATATATTTTCAAATAAAAAATAAATTTTATTTCCTGAAGTTTCTGCTTTTGTTCCTCGCCATGTTTTATTATTGAGCAGTCAGTACCAGAGATGTAAATCCCGTTCCGTTCCACTGAAAAATCTGGGACAAAACAGCGACGTTTTTGTCCCGGGTAGAATTCCGGACCGATCCGGCAATTCCGGCCGAATTCCGGCCGGAATGCCTCGGTTTGGTACCGGGCGTACCGTTCCGGGTCCATCAATAATGAAAATCAACCGCAAATCTCAACTGAAATCTCAAGTTTTCGAACCCATATATATATTGAACAAACTTGCAGAGGGGAGGGAGGGGCGGGTCTGAAAGAGGAGAAAGCAGAGGAGAGGGAGGCTGGAAAGAAAGAGAGGGTGGGGCGGGTTCTGAAGATGGAGAAGTTGAGAAGGGGAGGGCTGACCAGAGAGATGGCGGGGAGGGAGGGGCTAACCATAGAGAAGAGAAGCAGAGGAGATGGAGGCTGGAAAGAAAGAGAGGGTGGGGCGGGTTATGGAGATGGAGAAGTTAAGAGGGGGGAGGGAGGTTATTTATATTTTTTAATATTAAAATATTGTAAAAATCTAAGAACTTAATTAAAATATAAATAAATATATTAAAAGATATCAGATCAAGATCCTTATTTTTATATTAATGATATAGAAGATGTTTGATGTATATTTCTTTTATTTTAGAACATTTTACTTTAATAATATTTTGGAATTTTAGAGATGTTTCTAATTTTGAGATTATGTTTGTATTGTATAATTTAAATTTCATTTATCTTGAATTTAAAATTATACTTGTTAAATTAATATTTTATTTTTTTCATATATATAATTAAATAAATATGAACAGTACAAAACCGGAACGGAACGCCGGAATGCACCGAAACCGGAACGTTCCGTTCCAAACAAAAAACCGGAACGGTACCCGGAACGGATTTTAGTCAGTACCAGTGTTGTCCGCATATTTTCACAAATTAAGGTAATAAAATTACTATTCTCATTCTCCCTCTGCCTATTTTACTTGTAATAACTCACTCTCACAGTCGGCATCCTTATTTCTCGCACCCTCCTATTTGAGATAAATCTGTCTACATTCGTTAACCTTTTTATTTACACGCAACATCAACAATTAAGCATTTCCTTTTTTATCTTAATCCCTAGCCATATCACAAACCATATAATAGTGTCAAAAATATCTCTTAAGATCCAATTTACTCTATTTATTTCAATCTTCCCTCTTAACGTCAAAATATAATATTTATTTTTATCAGTACTACTAACTTTCCAAACAATATTCTTCTGAACACAATCCTTGTTATTTCCTCATTTCAACACAATTGAACACACGAAATCGAGCTAAATATGTCAAATTTAACGTCCTTCCCCTTTGGTGCATGATTGATCGAAAACATGACCTTAAGAAACCATGGCGTATGATCTTATATGTTGTGCCAACAAAAGGTGTTCTTGAATCTCTTATCTCAACAAAAGGTGTTATATTCAAAATCAATGCAGTTTTAAGTGATGAGGACTCTGACTTAAACAGGGTGGCGAAGGAGGTTGCGAGAGATTGCCAGGGATTGCCTATAGCACTTTTGGCAGTAGGAAGGACTTTAAAAGATAAATCTAAAAATGAGTGGAAATTAGCATCTAAAGACCTTATAAAACCTCAATCTTGGCACATGGAAAACTGTAATGGCCGAAGAAATGCTTATGCATGTCTTAAGATAAACTATGATTAGTTAAAGCACAAGGAAACCGAGTTATGTTTCTTGCGATGCTATTTATTTCCAGATGATTACGACATTCAAATTGAGTAGTTGACGAGATATAAAAAAAATTACACTTGAGCTTCTTGCCTGACATGAGGTGTATATGGAAGGGTCTCGTGCTGAGCCATTTGACTACTTTGGAGGTGCATGGTTGTTAGAAACTCACACATGTATTCACTGACAGTATGGTTGCTAGTCTAGTTCAACTAAAAGTACTAGTGATATTAGATTGTTCGGAATTGGAGCAAATCATAGCTAAGGATAATGATGATGAAAAATAATTATAAATGATCAAGAACAAATCATTTTTATTTTATATACTCATACAAGAAGATTAGTAATACGTAAAATTAAAAGTATTTTTTTGTTAATGTCATGATTTATTTATTTTATAAATAAAATATAAAATATCATTTTTTAGTTATTAAGTATAATTAACTGTAAGTAATATGAATAACATGATTTTTATGCTTTTCTTGTACAACTTTCAAGTATATTGCATTTAATTTACTGTATATCATTTTAGATATTTATTCTGTATCGTAGATAAAAAAAAGTAACATAAAAAATCATTGGTAGTAGAAATTTATATGTAAAAATAAATAAATTATGTGAGGTTTGATTTGATATGATCCAGTTAAGTCAACAACTTTAATAATAACTCAAGTCAATCTGGGCTGATTCACCAAACTAATGATATGAGTCATAAGATCATAATAAGTTTATATAAAATAAACCAAAAAAACAACTTGAGTCAACGTAGATTAACTTGTTAGGGTCGCGACTTAGACATAACCTCATGGAAAAAAATCAAATAGATTACAAAACTTAATTTATAATAAACTCATTGTTGAATAATAAAATTAAATAAAAAATTCATATAAAATGACCTGAGTTTACCTAGAATAACTTGAAAAATTCATGACTTAGATCATGATATCAGGATAACATTGTAAAAAAAAAGCAAAAAAAATTATATATAATTTTCTAATTAACTCAATATTGAAGATGTTAAGGGATGAAACTAAACTACTTCTATGTACCAACCAAAAACTTTCAACTTAATTCACTAGAAATTATTGAAAAAAATATTAGTTTGATTATTTCTTCTAAAAAATATATTTTTAAAACACACTCAAATAGAATTAGAAACATAATATCAAACAGATATACATATCTTATATCATTAAGACAAATCCTTTTTTGAAAAATGTTACCATGTACCAGGAAATAAAAGTACATAAGACACCTAATTAATTAATATTAATTAATTTTTACATATTTTTCGTTTCTTTAATAACATCCATTTGAAAACAAAAGAGTTATCTTATCACGAAAGTATCTCGTAGGTATACCAACTATAAAGTTTTGATGAGGTGATATTTATAAAATAAAATAATAATATATCAAAATAACTTTTTTAATTATTATTTTTACAAATTTATTTTTGATATTAAAACATTAAACTGATTTAAAAAAATAATTTGAAGCAAATAAAAATATTTTTGAAATGCGAAATCAAACAAGCACTACATCAATGCGGAGTGGGTGGCTACAATAAAACAAAATCAACAGCATACAAGGATCAAATGGGATAAAACTCAAAATTAAGTTTGTATGTTGATTGCAATGGGGGGTTATGGTGCGTTTACTTAACATTATCAAAACACAATATCTTCTTTGTCAATGGACAACAGTACGAAATAATTGCTCAAGTTTTTAGTGTCAAAATTTTGCCAAAAAAGTACCCGACCGTTTAAGAGTACCTTCCATGATTATTTGATTTGGAAAATCCGACTACAGATTTTGAACAAGATATTTCAAAATTTCCTTACCAGATCTTGTTTCCTTGTCAAGAGGGGGAGCAACAGTAGGAGATGGAGATGCTTTGATCTGCACTAAACGTTTTAAAAGTTATTTTATTTTTTATATTAAAATATTAAAATTATTTAAAAATACAAAAACCAATTAAACTTACAAGAGAAATTTTTTAAAAGAATAGCTAGACTACAATGTCAAACAATTCTAGAGTCAATGGTGAAATCTCAGTCATGTAGAGCACACTTAGTTCATTAGTTTTCATTATGTTGCGAGTTAAATTAATTTTTTTAATATAAAATAATGTCAAGATATTACTAATATATTTTCTTGTAGAAAAGTTTTTAAACCATGTAAGAATTGATCTGATACAACCTGATTAACTTAACGAGAATTTCTTAAACTTGAGATTTTTTTAGACCTATTAAACTTACAAAAAATCATAAAAGGCGTAAATTTTGCATTTATTTGGATAATATCTCTCATGTAAAATGAGTATTTGCTATCAAATATGTCAAGTATCATGCATCTACTCCAGGTGGAGCAAATCTCCTTTTAACATAGAAGAGTGCACTTGAGAGATATTAGGAAGTAAAATCAAGCATATAATAACAATACAAGATTTTATAATGAAGTTCCTTTACTTTTATGGATCCAAATTAACTTGTCCATCGTAATACAATAAGACCCATATATTGTAGAGAATCACTCATCATCACTTGTATGTATAATAACCCGCTTCCGCAGTGCTTATGTTTGGGACCCATATTTCAGGTCCCTACACTCATAGAAGATTGTGTTTTTATTATGGAAAATATTTTAAATGAAAATGAAATTATTATTATTTGTAATTTCTAGCACAAAAAACATATATAGACTATTGGAAGAATAAAAGAAAAAAAAGTCATATGAACGCAATAAAACAAATGAAGCCAATCACCATTCTCAGCTACCGATAACAAATGATCCAACTTCTCTCATTACCCATCCACCAGTCTCTTCCAAATCCGGCTACAGATTTTGAATTGTCAGATATTTCAAAATTTTCCTTACCAAATCTTGTTTCCTTACCAAGAGGCGGAGTGGGTCTATGCTCCGTACTCTATTTCCTGTTACATGACATTTTTTTTCTTACAAATTAAATCATGTATTGATAGTAGGAGATGGAGTGCTTGCTCTGCACTAAACGTTTTAACATTTATTTTATTTTTGATATTAAATATTAAAAATATAAAAACCAATTAAACTTACAAGAGAAAATTTTTAAAAGATAATTAGACTGCAGTGTTAAACACTTCTAAAGTTAATGGTGATATCTCATGTAGAGCACACTTACTTCATTAGTTTGCACTATATTGTGAGTTAAGATTATTTTTTAATGTAAAATAATGTCAAGATATTACTGATATATTTTCTAGTAAAAAAGTTTTTAAACCATGTGAGAATTTATATAATACAACATGATTAACCTAACGAGTTTAAAGACAACCTAAACAATTATTAAAAGTATAACTCGACTAAAACATTTATCAAGACGATATTTTTTTAAATAAATATATTTAGACATAAACATATTAGATGAAACCTAGTTAATTATGAAGCTTAATTATAAATCAAATATTAAATGATTAAATTATATAAATAAAAAATTAACTGGAAATGAAAAAAAAAAACCGAAGCTAATTCGTCAAACTTGCAACATGTATCATGAAACTAGAATAAACAAATCAAATATTGAATGATGAAATTGAGAAAAAAATCAATTAAAAGAGAAAAAAATCTTAGTTAATTTGCTAAGCTCAGCGTCTTGAATCATGAGACTAGAATAAACAAATCTATTGTATTACTAAGTAACTTTCACAAAGTCCACAACTAGCATCTCCATGGAAAGATCTACAAATACTGTATATATTATAGAATAGAAGAAGACAAAAGAATAAGGAAAAGGGTAGATGAGAGCTTGATGTACTTGATTACGTAATTTGCTACAGTGTTCAACATGGCCATGTCATGCAGCGAATAAATCAACTCTAGAAAACCAGACATGTTAATCTACAAATACTTGCATTTCCACACTGAAAGAGCACAGCCTTTGTAGTCCAAGAAAACAAAGACTTCAAGCATCTTTCTGTTTTCTTCTCTCTTTTTTTTCACTTCAAGAATGGCTGCAGATGAACAAGTAACGCTATTGGATACATGGGCAAGCTCAATTGGTATGAGAGTGAGAATAGCATTGGCTGAAAAGGGTGTAAAGTATGAGTTCATTGAACAAGATTTGTGGAACAAAAGTGGCTTACTTCTTCAAATGAATCCTGTTCACAAGAAAATCCCAGTTCTTGTCCATAATGGGAAACCTGTTTGTGAGTCCCTTGTTATTGTTCAGTATATTGATGAGGTGTGGAAGGACAAGGCTCCTTTGTTGCCCTCTGATCCTTACCAGAGAGCTCAGTCTAGGTTCTGGGCAGATTTTGTTGACAAGAAGGTTTTTTTTTTTTTTTTTCATCTTTTCTGTTTTTTAGTTTGTTTTGAGGTATGACTTGATGAAACCCACATCACAGTTTGATTAGTTTGAAAGAAAGAATCCTATATCACCAGTACAATTAGCCCTAAGACTAATATCAAATTATGGAATGATTAAATTAGGCATCACAATACGTACCGGGACCAACTTTCACCTCTGATTCCAGAAAGTCTGTGTGCGGTGACCATTATTATAATCTGTTTAACAATGGGGTGATATGAATCTGCAGATATATGAACATGGGAGGAAGATAATGACAGCAAAAGTAGAAGATCAGGAGGCCGCCGGCAAGAACGATTTCATAGACACCCTCAAGCTGATGGAAGGAGAGCTTGGAGACAAGCCTTACTTTGGGGGCGAGACCCTCGGCTACGTTGATGTAGCACTGCTCCCTTACTGTTGCTGGTTTTATACCTATGAAAACATCCTCAACTTCAGTCTAGAGGCAGATTGTCCGAAGCTGAATGCTTACTGTAAGAGGTGCTTGCAGAAAGAGAGTGTATCCAATGTTAAGGAACCATCTCACCTAAAAGCTTAAGCTTGTAGGTGAGGCCCCAGAATATGATTTATATTATTCTCTAACACACCCCTTCAAGTGAAAGCCCTTTGGGCTTGAAACTTGCACAGGCCCACATTACCTTGTGCTTGATTTTTATCAAATAGAATGGGGGTGGTGAGATTCGAACTCGTGACCGCTGGGTCAACAAGGCTCTGATACCATGTTAAGGAACCATCTCACCTAAAAGCTAAAGCTTGTAGGTGAGGCCCCAGAATATGATTTATATTATTCTCTATTATCCAAGTCTCTTGAAGATCCAAAAAAAATCTATGATTTCGCTTTGAAGCTGAGGAAGAAGCTTGGGGTTGAGTAGTAGTGTGCAACCACAGGCAAACTGGTGTCCTAATTTCCTGTTAAGAAGTTGTTGTGCTATTGGTCTGTGTGAAGGGACCAATTAATCCCATAAATTCTATAGAGGCACAGAGCTTTTTAGACACCTGTAGGTGTTGTTCTTCACACTGCCCAGAAATATTGTTCTTCACTCTGCCCAGATTATGAATGAATGAAGAACAGCAGGAAGAACTCTGCTTTTTCAGTGTCTTATTGCTTCACGGGACTGAGGCTGTATATTAGCCTTTACATAACAAACAATGCAGAAAATCAAGGAATTACAAATCATGTGATCTGCTAACAACAGAATCACATCTAAACTGAATATCCTACACAACAGGACTTTTATTGACCAATTAAACTATGACTGGAAACTAAGTCACAATAATACTAACAGTAGGGATGTGAGTCTGATCTCCGGTGCTTAAGTATATGTTAGGAGGTGATCAGAAGAACTTACATGGGGCTTGAATTTCCCGGTGCACCGCCGGTGAGAGAAGTTCCTTGTGATGAGTAGAGAGCCCTCCAATAATTAAGTTAGTCAAATGTCTGTTCATGATTGAAGAAGCATATTCTCACTTAGAGTAATGTTTTCTGCAAATTCCATGGCCTCTGCCTTGTATATCATTGACGTTGTCATTTCATGCATGGTGGAAGAAAGATCACAACCCTAGTTATTAATCTAAACGTCTCTTCAAATACCAATTGAAGCACACTCAAAAACAATTAGTCAATCCTGAAATATAGAATGGAAGCAATTTTGGCATCTAATTTTGATTGTCTTTTGTTGATAATGGAAGTTTAATTGTGTTTTTTTCCTTTAAAATTATAGTTTTATTTTTTTTGTTAGTTGATATTTTAATTTTAATTTTTTATTTTTATTATTAGCTCTTTGATACAAGTTTTATTTATTTTCAATCTTATTCCTGATTTATCAAATATTATATTTTTTTATTAAATTTGTTTTTCTTTTCAATTTCACCTTCAATTAAAAAAAGATTTTTATTTTTTATTTCAATTTTAATCTTTATTTTTAATTATTTTTTGGATTCTTTTGTTCAATTGATTTTCTTTTCACTAATATACATAGAGAAACATAGAGAGAGGGAGATCAATTATAGAGAAGAGAGTAGGATATTCATGCACAGAGGAGCAGAGCTCTCCGTGCACTCCTGCCTTACCTCATGTTATCACGAGTAGAATATTCACCTCTGATTTTGGATCACTTTCTTATTCAGATCTTGGAGCTTTCCGCTACTTCGCATGTTAAATATTTCATGCATCCCTTTTTAGTACTTTTTACACCTAAATTCTGTGTTTCATTCGATTTTTTAAAATAAAAATAAAAATTGGAGATCTGTAAAATATTGTGGGGTTTGATTGTTTTAATTTTGAGTTAACCATAATGTTAATTTTAAGAATATTTTGTCTAAAATCATACTTGGAAGAATTTTGTGTGTTATACAAGAAGAATTTCTAGTAAAAGCCAATTTAGTCGTGTGCAGTGGAGGCAGTAGTGGTACTAAACAAAGAGGATTAATGCTCAAATTTATATTTTTATCTTGTTTTATTCTTTAAATCGAGCAAATATTTTTGGGGGGATTTGTTTTTTCTAATATTGTTTACCACATTGTACTCTTGATCATTCAACATGTAGTATACTTATCAGACCTGATGTTGAATTTAACTTGAATAAGAATTATATTGCAAATTGAATCAATTTTAAAATAACAATAATTTGGATTAGAAAAACATAAAATAATATTTTTTTCAATAAAAAAATTTATTTTTTAAAAAAAAATGATCAGATGAGTCTCATTTGGATTTGGATAATTAGTCAACTGTTAATGAAATAACTTGCTAGGCCATTAATATTTAATTAAATCAATATTGCGTAATTAAATGGTTAAAAAAAACTAGTTTGTCATCAGTCGAAGTTCATAATTATGTCAATTACTCTGAAAAACATTCTCTTAATTCAATTCCTTTTCGGAGCATGATTTTTTTTCACAAACATTTCTTTTTAATCACATCCATCATTTTTTTATAACAAAAAAAAGGAGGAGATATTTCGGATATAGGTATTTGGTGATAGACCAATGGCATTTGGTGTATATATATGCTTACTGTAATTCCCAAGAGACCATGAAAATTGTTTGCTGAAACTCTAGTTTTTTTGGAGGCGAGAAAATTATTTTTTGAAAAATATATTTTATGGATATAGATGATTAAGTAAAACTTTGATGAATCTGGAATGGAATGTATACCAATTGGATTTCAATTAGTGATAGGCCCAGGCCCATATATGAAAAAAAATTAGTGGCCCAGATAGACTACTACTGGTTACAAGTATCCAACCCAACTAAATTAAGAAGCACATAATAATATCATCTTAGATTTTATGAGGTATGAAAATTGGGTTTTTGTAGCCATTAAACCATAGTTTTTTAGTCCATTCATGAATCTGTTCAGTATCCATGAGGTAACATGTTGATCTATAGTCTCGTCTTTAATTTTAAATTAGATTAATAATTAATTTATATTAATTCAAAATTAACTTATAAAATGACTGATTAACTTGAAATTTCAATATTTTCTAGTTTTTATATATATAAGAAAACAATATCATTTCTATTTTTATTTAAATTTCCTAAAAAAGAAGTCATTTTATTTTAAATAAGAAAAGCAGCATCATGTTTTAGGTTGGCCTGATAAAATCAAGATTTAACTGTAGAAACACAAATTTTCCACCAATCAAATTTCACCATGTGTTATTTTATTCT
Source organism: Salix caprea (assembly GCA_964035475.1). Lineage (NCBI taxonomy): Eukaryota > Viridiplantae > Streptophyta > Magnoliopsida > Malpighiales > Salicaceae > Salix > Salix caprea. Next base: position 2,753,083 of record OZ037743.1, read on the forward strand.
TTAAAATAAAGGATAAAATAAAATTGAAATAAATGACATGGAAAACAAATGAGCCTTCAAATATTTCTTCGCCAATGAAAAGTTGACACTTAAGATGAAATATTCAAGATATCTCGTCATAAACGCAAGATTTCATCAATAAAGACGGACATAAAGGCAAGATTCCGTCACTAAATATTTGAGCCTTCAAATATTTCTTGGCCAATGAAAAGTTGACACTTGAGATGAGATATTCAAGATATCTCGTCATAAAAGCAAGATTTCGTCAATAAAAACGGACATAAAGACAAGATTCCGTCAATAAAGACCAACCAATAAAATTATGTCACGTGGCATTGGAAAAAGACCTGAGAGCCCCTAAAGATCTCTATAAATAGAGAGCCTCAACCTAAAGGCAAGGAGATGGGATGCCTAGAGATACAAATTTTCTTCAAGATAAGCTCTTCAAGCAAGGAAGCTCTCTCTCAAAGAGTTCTCAAGCCTCCTTCATCTACGCTTGAAGTCTACAAAGAACAAAGCTCTGTTGGATCAAGCCAAAACGCCCCATAAGAGTTCTTCAACAACACTTTGAAGACAAATCAAGGTACTCTTCAAAGCATCAAATCACAACATCTCGCTTCGCAATACACGCTCAAATTCGCGTTCTTGCAAAGCACAAATCTTAGCTTGATTACTCAAATAAATCAAGTCACCATACATCAAATCCAAGGGAAGAATCAGAGGATTTCCATATTCTTTTGATAGAATATATTACGTAGAGATTGTACCCATTCATATATTTAATAAAATCATATATTTGTACACGTGTGCTTGTTTAATTTCAGGTGCACAAAATTGTGTCTACATTAACATTTAAATTGAATCAGGACTTGATTGTTTTCTTTGGTAGAAAAGTAGATTTTTATAAAAAAAAATATTTCAAATTGCTTTTTTGCGCTTTTAGAATCTTAAAGTATTTATATTAAAGATAATTTTTTTAAAATAGAAAAATTATTATAAATATATATTTTTAAACAAAAATATTTTAAAAATAATCATTATAAAATATCATTATAACCTTGCTTTGTCACTTTATAATGAAGTTTCTAAACCATTATAAATAATAAAAAAAAATTCCATCTTTGCCTTCTATGACATTGATATCAACACATGAAAATGATTTAAAAATATTAGCTCATGAATTGATAGGTAAAAGTAATAAATTATCATGTTAATCCAAGTCAATTAATTTTAATATAAAAATAAAATTTATAAATATAAATTAATCTTTAAAAAATAAAATCCATTAATATAAATTGATAGGTTTGGTCACTACATTCTTAAAAAATCTGCTAAATCAAATAAATTTGAAGGGATTTATGTTTTTTTTAAGGATCAAACAAATTTCAAAAATGACTCGAGATATAGTAAAGTCTTGTTTGGCACTATATTTTAAAAGCGTTTTTAAATTTTTTATTATTATTTTCTACTTTAAATTAATTTTTATTTTATTTTTTATATTATTTTAATGTATTAATATCAAAAATAATTTTCTTTTTTAAAAAAACATTATTCCAATATTTTTTTAAATTAAAAGTTTTTTGAAAAATAACACCAATCATAATCAAAGAAAACAATAATAAATGAAACCCGAGTTTGTATAAACCATGGTTGTAAATTTTGTTCCGTTTCGGCTGTTTCGGCCAAAATGTTTCATACCAGTAAAAAAAAAAGCGTCGTTTTTATCTCGGTTTAAATTCCAGGCCATTCTGGATTTTTCAGCTAAATACCGGCCAAAACGTCTCGGAATCATTTTGGCCCAATAGTGTATTTTTAAAATAATGAATAATTTTACAATATCAATCATATCTTTTAATCCGACCATTAGAGTGAGATGAAATTTTACGGGTAATCTATTGACATATTTATATATATTATATTAAAATTTCAGATCAATCAGAGAATGTAATGAGCTTGCGAAATTGGTGATGACATTCTCGTAATATTATACATGCTTATAATTTTGTTCAGAAAAATCATTTTATTGTGTGTTTTCTAGATTAAATTGCACAATTTTAAATAATTTTATTTTTGGATTTAAACTAATTATTTTTTGAATTAATATATTTAATTATATATATATACATAAACAGTAGAACCCCGAAACGGCGTGTCGAAACGCTCCGAAACCGAAACGTTCTGTACCAATAGAAAAAACAAAACGCCAACCGAAACGGTATTAACAACCTTGGCATAAACAGATAACTAAAAGGAAACAACAAAAATTATTTCCTAACTATCACACGAGTACAAATTAAGTTTCTAAACAAAATATATTTTCAATTCAATCCCTCATCTATCAGATATTACAAATTAACCCATTGTCAAAATTTATTATTTAAATTAATAAAGATAAATTTCAAAAAAGAGTAATTAAGGACTGCCCAATAGATGGAGGATCCAATTAAGAATTTCTTATTTAGACCTAATTGAGAATTGGATTGGATGGCATAGTTGAAGAATCTCTTTCTTTTACTTTAGTTGAAGAAGTTTTTGTCACTTCAACTGTTAAAGAATAATATAAATCATATTTTAGGACCTCGCCTAACAGCTTGAGCTTTTAGGTGAGTTGGTTCCTTAACATGGTATCAGAGTTTTGTTGACCCAGCGGTCATGAGTTCGAATCTAACCACCCTCATTTTATTTGATAAAAAAAATAAAGCACAAGGTAATGTGAGCCTATGCAAATTTCAAGCTCAAAGAGCTTTCATATGAGGGGGGGTGTTAGAGAATAATATAAATCATATTCTGGGACCTCACCTAACAACTTGAGCTTTTAGATGAGTTGGTTCCTTAACATCAACCATGGATGTAACACTATTGAATACAAGCATAAGCCCATTTGGCATGAGAGTGAGAATAGCATTAGAAGAGAAGGGTGTAAAGTATGAGTACAGCGAGTAAGATTTGAGGAACAAGGGCCCTATGCTTCTTGAAATGAACCCAGTTTACAAGAAGGTCCCAGTTCTCATGAGTTCGAATCTAACCACCCTCATTTTATTTCATAAAAAAAATAAAGCACAAGGTAATGTGAGCCTATGCAAATTTCAAGCTCAAAGAGCTTTCATATGAGGGGGGGTGTTAGAGAATAATATAAATCATATTCTGGGACCTCACCTAACAACTTGAGCTTTTAGATGAGTTGGTTCCTTAACATCAACCATGGATGTAACACTATTGAATACAAGCATAAGCCCATTTGGCATGAGAGTGAGAATAGCATTAGAAGAGAAGGGTGTAAAGTATGAGTACAGCGAGTAAGATTTGAGGAACAAGGGCCCTATGCTTCTTGAAATGAACCCAGTTTACAAGAAGGTCCCAGTTCTCATTCACAATGGGAACCAATCTGTTAGTCTCTTATTGTTGTACAATATATTGATGAGGTGTGGAATAACAAGTCACCTTTGTTGCCCTCTGATCCATACCAGAGAGCTCAATCCAAGTTCTGGGCTGATTTTGTTGACAACAAGGTATGTATGTGTATGTCTTTGATTTCTATTATTAGGAGTCGCCACCTAGTATTAAGGTCAATAGGAACCTATTGGTCTGCAAGAGTCTAGGTAAAGGGACTTGTTGTGCAAGGGGAAGACACGTCACGCCTAGTGCACCCTACCTAAGATAAGCTGCATTGTTGTTTGATTGTTTTTCTAAGTTTCAATATTTGTTTACACTGCATTTTAAAAAATCATTTTTTTTTGCGGGTGTACTTTACAATGTAATTTTACACCACAGTTTAATTTTTTTTCTTCTTATCTACAGATATACTTTACATTGTAATTTTACACTGTAGCTAAAAACCTTTTTTTTAATCTATGGATATACTTTAGAATGTAATTTTACACCCTAATAGATAAAACAAAATAATTATATTTTTTTATATATTTTAGCCAAATTCCAATGGATAATCGTAAACCGGTTACGATATCCAATTTTTGTTTTAAAATATGAGAAAGATATTTTTTTTTTTATGAAAAATATGATTGGGAAAAGCTTGGAATCCAGTCAAAATATTTTTTGTATTTTTGGGAAAATACATTTTCTTATGCAAATTTTTTTTGGGTGGGCTGGCTGCCCAACCCTGATGGACCGAGAGGCCCATCATTTGGGGATGGACTGCCAGCATCGGGTTGGTGTAAATCGTTGTTCTCCTTGTCCGTGTGTCTATGAATTTTTTTGTATTATTTTGTTTCCTTCCTCTACCTCCACTTTTTTTCTCTGCTTTTCCCCTTCCCCTGTGTAATTTTCTCCTCTTGTTTCCCAGTATTCTGCCAAATTTCCCTGTTCTTTTTCTCTGCTCTTTCCTTCTCTGTAAATTTTTCTCTACTCTGTTAATCTCCTCTTCACGTTCTCCTCTTTTTTGTTCGTGCATGCATGTATTTATAAGTAGGAGGCAACCCTTCGGTTGCCCATTGCGTGTAGTGATGGGTTGCCTTTTCACCTGAACCTGTAGAGGCGTACCTACACTGTTCAGGTGACTGAACAGTGCAGTCATGCCTGTGATGATGATTTTGGGAAAGGGTGCAAATACAATTTGGTCCCTCAATTTTTAATTTGTTCAATCGTACCCGCAAATGGTTTTAAACTTTAATTTTGAGCAATTGTATCCCCGTCAAAATTTCAACAGCAACCTTAGATTTGCGAGCCTTTTTATTTTGATCCTTGGTTTCTGATTTGTGTGATTTAACCCTCAATTGACCATTAAACTCTCAATCCTTTTCAATTTGACCCCTGATTCGCACCATTGGCTTGAAAAAATTCAATTCGGTCTCCGAAAAATCGAATTTTCTCAATAGAACCGGAATTAAATTCAAGAACTTGATTTTTCATCGATTAAGCCTATAATAAAATTAATTTGACCAATTTAAAATATAATTAAGTCTTTGCACTTAATTAAATCCTTCAATTGGACCCTAAATTAATTCCCAAACATAATTACACTTGAAATTGGTCAACTATTAAATCAAATCTATCCATAAAAATATAATTATACCTTTCGACTTAATTTTTACACAGATTTATCCAATAATAAATTATTTTTTCCTTTCGAAATTCCAATCTTCTCAATTGAATTCGAATTAAGCTCAAGAACTTGAATTTTCATCGATTGAGCCCTTAATAAAATTAATTTGACCAACTTAAAGTATAAATATAATTATTCCTTTCGACTTAATTTTTACACAGATTTATCCAATAATAAATTATTTTTACCTTAAATCTGCATTTTTCTTCATTTCTGGGCACAAAAGAGGTATGATCGAGCTCTCGAAAATGTCTAAAATTTTCACATTGATTTTTTTGCTGACACCGACCCCTGTTATTTTATTTTTGTTATTTTTATTTTATTTTAGAAGGGAAGAGGGAAATATTAGTGATCTTGTGATATGATTTTTACTTAAAGAATAGCTGATGAGGTGAAACTGTTGAGTTTTTGATAAACCCACATGAGAGTCAAAGAGCGTTGGCAGAGAAGGGTGTCAAGTATGTAAAGAGTAAAGAGGACTTGAGGAACAAGAGTACCCTGCTTCATCAGTGAATCCAGTTTACAGGAACATTCCAGTTCTCATCCGCATTGGAAAACAAGTTTGTGAATCCCTTATTATTGATGAAGTGTGGAAGGACAAGGTTCCTTTGCTACCTTCTGATCTTTATGAAAGAACCCATTCCATAATATGTGCTGATTTTGTTGATAAAAAAAAGACATTGATATATACATTTAGGTATGCTATATCTTTGGTTCCTCTTTAATATATGTTTCAGTGCATGTGTAAGGGGATTTTATCTGCTTACTATAATAGTGAAAAAATAATTGAAAAAATATTAGGTACCCTTTTGGTGTTTTGTTTATGAAAAAATAGTGAAAAAATGCAAGGTAAAATTGAAAAAGCTTTTTGAAAATCATTTGGAAATCAAGAGTTATAATTTGAGAGAGAAGAGAGTGAGATAATTGAATTTCATAAGTATAGAGTGAATTACATATTTAGTTATAGTATTTATATTTTTTATTTATCAACACGAACCCCTTAAAAAGACCCTAAAACCAACTTTTTTTTGTAAGCTAATTGTTAGGCATTTTAATGAATATGAAATATATTACTATTTTTGTTTAAACCCAATAGTGACAATGTAAATAGAAATAATTATAATTAACAATACATCCACAATTAAAATAACTAATTAAATTACCAAACAATTTACTATATATAAATAGTTAAACGATCAAAATTAGTTCACTTCCACAATGTATAAGCGCACGAAGAATTAATTTATGTTTTTAATTTTCTTATTTCCTCTGTATTTTATACCATACCATGATTTCTCAAACACACTTCACATGTTGCATGCAAAGAGGATGTTTGACACTCCGTTTCAAAAGCATTTTTGAAAAAAAATTATTTTTATTTTTTACTTTAAATTAAAAATTTATGGTGTTTTTAGATGATTTTCATGTGCTGATATGAAAAATGATTTTTAAAAATAAAAAAAATTATTTTAATACATTTCTAAATGAAAAAAATACTTTTCAAAACATCTTCAACCACATTCTCAGGTCGTGCATTTACCGGACACATATATCTGAGTTCATGCAAATGAAAATATCTATGGGCGTGCAATTAGAATTGCAAATTTCTCACAAAACTCGATGATAGTTTTGTCATTTTCTGTTGGATTTAGAGTATGCCAAACAGGTGCATTCATAAAAAATATATATTTTATATGTTTTTTTTTCTAAAATGTTAATCCCTAATTAATTGATATTATAAGAAACAAACCATTTTTTATGTTTCAATGAGTTATCTAATTTACCTGTCAAGCGAAGTTATATTTTATGATACTGCTATTTATTAATAAAAAAATATTATATGATAGAATGATAGTACAAAAATTTGAAGGTTTTATGCCATATTACATGCCTTAAATTGGTTTTGTGCACGCAACAATAATGTTTTGGCGTACCCATGAAGCCATTGGTCTTCATGCACTGAAAAAAAATGATATGAGAATCTATCTTTCGCTTGCAAATGTTGTTGTCGTTAGCTTACTTCATAAGTAAATCATTTTTGAAGCAAGGAATTTTCTTTCTATTTGGAAAGTCGGTGTCCGGGTCAGCTTACGCGTATCTCGATTAATCTTATAGATCTTAAAGTTAATGGCCATTTAAAACCTCTAGTAACCCTAACTGATGTGTGACTTAAACCAATGGTCTCTAAGGAGTAAACCCAAAATCTGACCAATGAGATGCACCCCTCATATTTATGAGCAAATCATATTCCTTGAGTGGGATATAGGGACAATCATCTTTATGGGCAAATCATATTCCTTGAGTGGGATATAGGGACAATCATCTATATGGGCAAATCATATTCCTTGACAATCATATTACTCTAGTTTTATCCTTGGAAGTGGGAGAGAGTTCTTCATTTAATTTATCATTGTCTTCTTCTCAGGTGCTTTCGGTTTTTCACCTAATTATCATTTAAAAAAAAGACTTGAGAGATCATAATTACAATAACACTACATACATCAAGGATCATATTTGTGGTTGCAATCGACTAGTAAAGAGGTTGTGGGTTTCTAAGTGATCGTGAATCTTCCATTCCTTTCTCTACTATAAGGTGTGTGTATTTCTACTAATTCTTGTGTTATTTGTTATTGTCTTTATATTATATTATATTATGATACATATATTTTGTGCTCATAAATGTTTGCATCCATGACAAAATAAAATGAAATGTTTGTTCAATTCAATCCCCATTTTTTTCTACTAGACTCACTCAATCTTTATATCTAGTTAATTAGAAAAATAATTAGTTTTAAAATATTCTTAATAATTAATACAATTAAAAATAAAACTTTAATCTTGTTAGCTAGAATTTTGAACTTTTACCTTAAATTTGATACAGATGTAAAAGCTATAAATTTATAAGAGTAAAATTTCTCTGTATTTAATGAATTAAAGTATAATAATGGACTAGTAATAATACTATTGTAAAAGCTCAAACCCAATGAATTTCTAACCTTATCTTTCTTTCATAATAAACAAAAAAAATGAAGAACATTTAAAATTACTAGATAATAGTGTATGGCTGGCTTTCACCATACCATAATTTGATTTTGACATCATCATTCCTTTTATATATATATCATAATTGTTTTTTACTTTGTTTTATTGAAAGCCCAGAAATTCACAAACTACTTAGTGAGAATAGATCTTTCTATTACTTACTAATTACAGAAATTAGAGTCATTTTAACTCGAATTATTTTTATTAGATAAAGCTATTGTGTTTGTATTTTCTCATTGTTCATGTTAAATTCTTAATACTATAAATTTGAAGGTAAAACAAATTTGAAATAAGGAATTTCTATCTAGCAAATAAATTTTTGGCTTGAGGCTTCATGGGAAAATCAATTTTGAAGCGAGGAATATCTTTCATGGATAAATTATAATTTTAGGGGGTGTGATATAGGGATAGTTTCTTAGACAATTACTTTTAGTTGCCTCCGTTTGGTCTCTCGTTCCTTTAATTGTACTTCTTTTCAAGTCTTTTATTTTCTCATCTTTTAATTATTAAAAAAAGGTTAAATGTAGCTAAGATAAAAGGAATTCGGAATGACACCTGGAAACTTATTGTATAAAGCCTGAAATTACTGTTTTTCTATTTTAATTATTTTTTTAGTTAATTTGACTTCAATTTAATTAGTGTTTTATTATTTAGGAATCTTAATGCTAGATAAACTCCATTAATCATATAAATTTTAATTAAAAATCCTTTTCAATAAAGGATTTTAGAACTAATGTAAATATGAATGTCTAGTTTATTTTACAAAGATTAAGACAATATTCATATTCAATAAAATGCTAGAGAATTTCACACACAAGTATTATAAAGATATTATAAGAGATTATTTTAGTGTTCCTTTAAATATAACAATTGAAGTTGTTGCTACCAGTTTTGACCCCATTTTGAAAATATTTTCAAAAAAAACAAAATATAAAAATATTTAATGGTATAAACCTATGGCTTGTTAATCTGCTATGACCTTCAACCCATGAACCAACACCACAAAATCATGAGCTATCCTCCCCCTCTAGTATTTCCATGCATTTAAGGCAGGCATTCTCTTGTTCTAGCTAAACCTTCATAAAAACCTTTTGGACATACAAACCAACCACTCGTCTCTATCATCAACATCGGTGGTGGCTCGTGATATACACGCCGCCACTGTTCCAGTAGCCTTTTGACATGATTCCTAGACATCGAAAATGCCTCGGAAGGTCAATCTATAAACTCAAATAATCTTTTGGACAAATTATTAAATTTCTAAAATTTTAGAACCAAATGATTATTATTTTTGTATAATATTTCGATTGTCTGGATTGTTAATCTGTTTTGATTTATGTTTCAATTTCGATACAATTTGGTTGTTTGAGTGGATTATGGTTTATTTTTTTATGTTTGTGATTGCTTCATGGACATTAAATATTAGTGCTTGAGTTATGTTTGGGTTGTTTTGATTTATTTGGATCTAAAATTTTGGAACCAAATGTCTAGTATTTTTGTTATAACAAATTATTATTTTGGGCTTTTACTAATATTCAAAAGTGACATTTGAAAATGAATTGAATCAAACTTCTATACATTTTACCCTTCTTTCCTTATTTAATGTCATTTTTTCCTCTAATTCTTCAAAAAAAAATTCATTTTCAAGCAATCCTCACCATGCTATTTCATACATTTATATGGTGTTTTGTTTTTAAAACACAAACTTTTTTTTAATTGAAGTTGTTTTTACTCTTTTGATTCTCCACTCAACTTGCACTAATCTTTTTATAAACACGCCTTTATATATATCAGCCTCCCAGGGGAATCTATATTTTTAATGAAACCAAATTGTTTAATTATCTTAATAGAATAGATATTCCAACTCCTAAAATCTTGTTTAAATCCATCAATAGATCTTTACTGCTTGCATACTTTATTGATAAATTCTTTCGATTCAAAACCTCCTTTAGGTAATGCAATTCACACATGTTTATGAATATTCCTAGACAAGAATGGAGTTATATATCCATTTGCTAAATTTAATAATATTAGTATGTACCTATAGCAAGCAGAGTCCTTATGAATTCTTACAATACTCTAAGTAAAAAGTCCTATGCTATTTCATACATTTATATGTTCTTTTGTTTTTAAAAATCAATTTTTTTTATTTGAAGTTGTTTTTACTATTTTGATTCTCCTCTCCATAACAATATTCATCGTCTTTAATTTCTAGTCAGATTAAAAATTAATATAAAGTTAAATTTTATTCAATAAATTTATATCCAATATGAAGTCGTTGCAATTGAATCCAAGCAAATAAACTCTTAGAATTGAATAAAGATATCAAAGGAATAAAAAGTTTAAAGAACTAAGAAATGAAAGATTTTAATAATCTTTATTTTATTAACAACATTAAGACAATTTAAAATAAATAAGAAATTCATTTAAAGATATTATAATCTTGAAAAAAAAATAACACCCCAAGTAACTTTTGTAAATGGCATAGATAGATATATAGATGAGGGGACAAGGAATTAATTGTTCATTGGTACGTACACTTATACCTTCCTTGCCTTGTTGCTTTTTAAGTTGGATTCCATACATAGCTAAAGGCCTCCTCGTGTTTGTCCTCGCTGAGCAATCAGTACCAATGCTTTCCGCGCATATTTTCACAAACTAAGGTAATGAAATTCCTATTCTCATCCTTTCAATGCCTATTTTACTTGTAATGACTCACTCTCACCGTCGGAATTCTTATTTCTCTGATTTTTCAGACTCGTGGAAAATGGCTATCGAAAGTCTTGTTGTGGAATCCCTTGTATCTAAGATATCAGAACTCTTGGCAGGACCGGTAATAAAACAGTTCCGTTACATGTTCTGCTTCAACAATTTTGTTCAAGAATTCAATGAACAAGTGATGAGCCTGGCTTTGGCACTTTATCGTCTGCAAGATGCTGTCGACGTTGCTAAAAGGAATGCTGAAGAAATTGAGATTGATGTCAACAAATGGCTGGAAGATGTAAAAAACAAAATGGAAGGTGTGAATCGTTTGGAAAATGAGAAAGGAAAAAATGGAAAATGCTTCACTTGGTGTCCAAAATGGATTCGCCAATTCAAGTTAAGCAAGGCACTGGAAAAGAAGACGGAGACTTTCAGAAAACTAGAAGAGGAGTGCAAAAAGTTTCAAAAAGTGGCCCACAAAGTACCTCCTCAAGACATAGAATTTCTTCCATCAAAGGAATTCACATTCTCAGAATCATCAAAAGAAGCTTGCGAACAGATTATGAAAGCTCTCAAAGATGACAATGTCAATATGATCGGACTATACGGCATGGGAGGGGTGGGTAAAACCACCCTGGTGAAAGAAGTAGGCAGGAGAGCCAAAGAGACTCAGCTATTTGATGAGGTTTTATTGGCTACAGTGTCCCAGAATCCAAATGTGATGTACATGCAGGATCGAATGGCAGAGAGTCTAGGTCTGCGTTTTGACGAGAAGACCACAGAAGGGAGAGCAAATCGATTATGGCAGAGACTAAAGACAGAAAAGAAGTTGCTTGTAATCCTGGATGATGTTTGGCAAGATGTTGACTTGAAAGAGATAGGGATCCCATTTGGTGATGATCACAGGGGTTGTAAAATTCTTCTAACAACACGTGGTAGAGACATATGTTCTTCTATGGAGTTCCAGCCACTAGTGTTCTTAAGTATCTTATCAGAAAATGAAGCATGGGCTTTATTCAAAATCAATGCAGGTTTAAGTGATGAGGACTTTAACTTGAACACGGTGGCAAAGAAGGTTGCGAGAGAATGTCAAGGATTGCCAATAGCACTTGTGACAGTGGGAAGGGCTCTAAGAGGTAAATCAACTGCTGAGTGGGAAGTAGCGTCTAGAAAGCTCAAAAACTCTCAATTGCAGCACATGGAACGAATTGGTGAACAAAAAAATACATATGCATGTCTTAAGTTGAGCTATGATTATTTGAAGCACGAGGAAACCAAGTTATGTTTCTTGCTATGCTGTTTATTTCCAGAAGATTACAACATTCCAATTGAGGACTTGTCGAGATACGCAGTTGGCTACGGGTTACATCAAGATGTGGAGTGTATTGAAGATGCAAGGAGACAAGTTTATGTGGAGATAAAGACCCTCAAAGATTGTTGCATGTTGTTGGGCACTGAAACTGAAGAGAAAGTGAAAATGCATGACTTGGTTCGTGATGTTGCTATTCAGATAGCATCATCTAAAGAACATGGTTTCATGGTAAAGGCTGGCACTGGGTTGAAGGAGTGGCCAATGAGCAATAAAAGCTTTGAAGGTTGTATAACAATTTCGTTAATGGGCAATAAACTAGCAGAACTTCCTGAAGGATTGGTGTGTCCACAGCTCAAAGTTCTATTATTAGAACTGGATTATAAGGTGAATGTTCCAGAGAGGTTTTTTGAAGGGATGAAAGAAATTGAAGTGTTGTCTCTAGAGGGAGGGTGTTTGTCATTGCAATCACTTGAATTCTCAACGAACCTTCAATCGTTGCTATTGATCGGCTGTGAATGCAGTGACCTCATTTGGTTGAGAAAGCTGCAAAGACTTGAGATTCTTGGTTTTATAGGGTGGTCTTCCATTGAGGAATTACCTGATGAAATTGGGGAGCTCAAGGAGTTACGGCTGTTGGATGTGACAGGTTGTTGGAGTCTAAGAAGGATTCCTGTGAATTTGATTGGAAGGTTGAAGAAGTTAGAAGAGCTGCTGATCGGGGGTGACAGCTTCAAGGGATGGGATGCTGTTGGATGTGACAGCATAGAAGGAACGAATGCAGGCCTAACAGAACTAAATTTGTTGTCTCATTTAGCTGTATTATCATTGAGGATACCGAGGGTTGAATGCATTCCCAGAGATTTTGTTTTTCCCAGGTTGTTCAAATATGATATAGTGTTGGGGGATGGGTATCTGATGCAAATCAGGAGGGAAATTCAAGCCAAGTAGCCGTTGCAGATCAGGATGGAATCAGCATGGATGGGGGAGATAATTCAATTGAGCCAAATTTGGAAAGGGACCCGTAATCTACACACATTCGGAGTCTGGAGATTCAGCAAGCCTAGAATTCTAATTGCTCAAATCCCCTTGATTGTTCAGACCCGTTACCACCTCAATTACTTATTTGATTTCCTATTTTATTGCTTTCCTATTTTAGATTGAAGTCTTGTGAGAAATTAGACTATTTAAGAAGAAGTTTGTAAGGAGACAATTAGTTGATTATTTCCAATTGAATTAATTCAAGTTTCTGAATTATTTCTGGTGTGATTCCAGTAACCTGCAAAGAGATTTTGCAACGCTAAGACTAGGCTTCGGTGAGATATTGAAGTTCTATAGTTTTGGCACCAATTTGGTATCAGAGCATTTGATCTACCTATGCCTGTAACCCGCAGTGGCACTTCTTACGCCATGGCAACCACCCAAAATTTGAACAACCCACACCCAGCCACCCACAACCCAGGCAACCAGCCACCAACCAACCAAAACCACATCAACCCGCAACCAACCACACAAAACACAAATAGCCCAGGACCTACCAGCTACAACCCGAATAACCCGAACCCAAACAGCCCTAACCCAAACCACACAAACCAATCCAGCTCTAGTCACCAAAACACAAACCACCACCCAAATAACCATGAGGCAGAGCCAACCCAATTGCATTTCCAAGTTGATCAAATCGCCACGGTTATGGCACAAATCATGCGTCGGCTAGACGTCATGGAGGAACGCGGAATTAGGGAGGGATATGGCACTCCTGTTCAACAAAGGCGCAGAGCAGCGTATGCGGGGAGGCTGCATGATGATGAAGACGAAGTTGTTTACCAGAACGAGGAGGAGAATCAGGATTTTGAAGAACATGAAATTCGAAATAGACCTCAAAGACATAATACAAACCGACGGTATGATAATCATGGTGCAGACTACCAACCTCTCGACGAGTTAACCAAGAGAATGAAGGTTGATATCCCAGATTTTTTTGGGAAGCTAGAGCCTAATGCCTTCGAGGACTGGTTGACAGCCATTGAAGATTACTTTGACTGGTTCTCAGTTTCAGAGGACAGGAAGGTGCGCTATATTCGGATGAAGCTGAAGGGACACGCACGAGCATGGTGGGGGAGTGTTGAGGAACAATTGCGACGCACTAGACGTCCAGCAGTTGCGAATTGGGAAGAAATGAAAGAACGTCTCAAAGAAAAATACTTGCCCATTGATTATGAACAGATGATGTTTGAAGAAATGCTTCAGCTTAGGCAGGGATCAATGAGTGTTGATCAGTTCACGGATCGATTTCATGAGCTGACTGTTCGCAGCAAGATCGTGGAGACTGAACAACAGACTTTGGCCCGTTATCGGACAAGATTAAGGGATGACTTACGCAGGGACATGTGGACTGCTAGGTTGATTAATGTTGAGGAGGCTTATCAATTGGCCCTCCGCCTTGAAAAGCAGACATTGCAGCCTGCTGGAAGGAGATTTACAGTGACAGAGGCGAAGCAGGATTACACAGCAACGAATCAATTTTAGAGGGCTGTAGCTCCACGGGAACAATTTAGGAGCATGAACAATGGAGGTTCAAGAGGGACAAGGCCTGCCAATGATGGCCCACAATGTTACAAATGCAAAGGAATTGGTCACTATGCTGTGGTGTGTCCAACGAAAGATAAAAAGCTAGCCTTTATTTGCGAGAAGGAGCTGGCTGCGATGGAAGGGGAAGAGGGCGCAGAAGTGGAGGAAACGTGTGATGACTTTGAATATGAAAGTGAGCACCTAGGTGCCTCAAACCTGCCCAGTTGCGTCATTAGCAGAGTGCTAACAGGTTCAAGGAGAGAATTGCAAGCCAATCCCGAATGGCTGCGCACTAATATTTTCCACACCCGTATGGAGCACAATGGTCGAGCAATGAATGTTATTATCGACAATGGAAGTGGCATGAATGTGATCTCAGAAACAGCCATCGAGCGCTTGGGATTGAAGACGGAAAAACATCCCAGCCCGTATAAGATTAATTGGGTGAATGACACCAATTCAATCCTTGTGAAGAGGCGTTGCTTGATTACATTTTCCTTGGGGAAAACGTATGTAGACGAAGCTTGGTGTGATGTGATCCCCATGACTATTTGCCACATGCTATTGGGAAGACCTTGGCTGTATGATCGAAGGGTAATCTATGATGGATATGCTAACACATATTCATTCAATTTTAAGGGGAAGAAGCTGGTCCTAGATCCCTTGCAGATCACTGATTTCGAAACTAAACAGGAGGTTGCGCCAGTATTGACAATGAGTCAATTTACACAAGCCATGCAAGAAACAAAGATGGTGCTCATGTTAATTACACGGGAAAGGAAACAAGGTGACAGCCATTCACCAATAGAACTCTCGGATTTGCTGAGTGAATTTCAGGACATCATGCCAGCCGAGATGCCCAATCAGCTGCCTCCCATGAGGGAAATTCAACATGCTATCGACTTAATTCCGGGGTCTACTTTACCAAATGTTCCACACTACCGAATGAGCCCTACAGAAAATGAAGAGCTCAGTCGACAGATTCAGGAGCTACTGAACAAAGGGTTCATCCGAGAAAGCTTCAGCCCTTGCGTTGTCCCCGTTTTACTAACGCCAAAAAAAGACGGCAGCTGGAGAATGTGTGTTGACAGCCGCGCAATCAACAAGATCACAGTGAAATACCGATTTCCCATACCGCGACTTGATGACATGTTGGACCTACTAAGTGGCTCTTCCATTTTTACTAAGATTGATCTCCGGAGTGGTTATCACCAAGTTCGAATTCGGTTAGGCGATGAATGGAAAACCGCATTCAAATCAAAGGATGGCTTATTCGAATGGTTAGTCATGCCCTTCGGATTAACTAACGCACCTAGCACCTTCATGCGTGTTATGACTCAAGTGCTCAAGCCATTCTTGGGAAAGTTTGTCGTCGTCTACTTTGACGATATCTTAATTTTCAGTCACAACATACAGGACCACCTTCATCACGTTCAGCAGGTTCTGACAATATTGCGCACGGAGAAGCTATTTATCAATAGGGATAAGTGTTCATTCATGAAGGAGAATGTCAATTTTCTGGGGTTTATTGTTTCCAGCCAAGGCGTCAAGGCTGATCCTTCCAAAATTCAGGCTGTTCAGTCATGGCCTACACCTCAGAATTTTTCGGAAGTGAGGAGCTTTCATGGTTTGGCCACTTTCTATCGACGATTCATTCGCAACTTCAGTACTATTATGGCCCCAATCACTGAAAGCCTTAAAAGCAAAACATTTTTGTGGAGCAATGCAGCTGACAAAGCTTTCCAGGAGATCAAAAAGAAGATGGGACAGACGCCGGTGCTCAGGTTACCTGATTTTTCTAAGGTTTTCGAAGTGGCGTGTGATGCATCCCATGTGGGGATTGGAGGTGTTTTGAGCCAAGAAGGTCATCCCATCGCCTTTTTCAGCGAGAAACTTAATGAAACCCGCAGGCGTTACTCAGCCTACGATATGGAGTTTTATGCTCTAATACAAGCGTTGAAGCATTGGAGGCCCTACTTGATACATAGAGAGTTTATCCTTTATACTGACCATGACTCTTTGAAACACTTGAATTCACAGAATAAGATGAATGCACGCCATGCTCGTTGGATGGATTATATCCAACAATTCGACTTTGTCATTAAGCACAAAGCAGGGGTGGAGAACAAGGTGGCAGACGCACTGAGCAGGAGACCCCATTTGCTACACTTATCTTCGGTAAAGGTAACTGAATTTGAATGCCTAAAAAATGAATATGCTACAGATGAGGACTTTGGCGAAATCTGGACTAGCTTATCAGCACAGGAACGACAACCTCAAGGCAATTACATGCTGCGTGAAGGGTTCCTATTTTTCAAATCACGTTTATGTGTCCCACGCGGATCCTTCCGTGAGTTTTTAATTTCAGAACTCCATGGTGGTGGCTTAGCTGGTCATTTCGGCTATGACAAGACCTATGCTATAGTGGCTGATCGGTTCTATTGGCCAAGACTACGGAGAGATGTGCATACAGTGGTGGATAGATGCAGGAATTGCCAAATAAATAAGGGTACAAAACATCAAGCAGGTCTATACACTCCACTACCGATTCCAGACAAACCATGGCAGCATGTGAGCATGGACTTTGTACTAGGACTACCAAGAACTCAGCGGCAACACGACTCCATCATGGTAGTAGTGGATCGATTTTCAAAAATGGCTCATTTCATTCCCTGTCACAAGACGTTTGATGCATCTAAGGTGGCAGCCTTGTTCATCCAAGAAGTTGTCCGCTTGCACGGCATTCCAACCTCAATAGTCTCGGATAGAGATGTCAAATTCGTAAGCTATTTTTGGAAGACACTTTGGGCGAAGATGGGAACAAAACTGATGTTCTCTAGTGCATTTCATCCCCAAACGGATGGCCAAACTGAAGTGACGAACCGAAGTCTCGGCAATTTACTACGCTGCCTTGTGGAAGATCACGCCACAAGTTGGGACATGGTAATTCCTCATGCTGAATTTTCTTTTAACAATTCTGTGAACAGGTCCACAGGTTGCACTCCTTTTGAAATTGTCTACGGCTCTCGCCCCAGCACTCCCGTAGACATCAATTCACTACCATTGCCACCACGACCAAGTGAAGCTGCACTGGACTTCTCCAGTTATATGCAAGAGCTCCATGACGAATGCAAACGAAGACTGACAATTAGCGCCAACTCCTACGCCACAGCTGCCAATACTCATAGGAGGGATCGACAATTCAGTGAAGGAGATATGGTCCTGGTTCGCTTAAAACCAGAGCGGTTCCCTCCAGGAAGTTTCACCAAGCTACATGCCCGGCGAGCAGGTCCCTTCAAAGTCCTTAAGAAGATGGGCCAAAATGCATATGTCATTGAACTACCTTCTGATTTTATGATCAGCCCTGTGTTCAACATTGAAGACCTCACTGCTTTCAAAGGTGAAATTCCGTCCCCCACAAATCCAGCAACATCACCAATCGTGTCCTTGCCTGAACAAACAGCACCGCGTGATGAAATTGCCTCAATTATTGATCATCAATTTGTGTCCACTCGACGAGGGG
Source organism: Salix caprea (assembly GCA_964035475.1). Lineage (NCBI taxonomy): Eukaryota > Viridiplantae > Streptophyta > Magnoliopsida > Malpighiales > Salicaceae > Salix > Salix caprea. Next base: position 2,771,290 of record OZ037743.1, read on the forward strand.
GATATTACAAGTTCTTAGTCCAATGGAAAAATCGTCCAAATTCAGAATCGGTTTGGTTACAAGCATCAGAATTGAACCGCCTACACCCACAACTATTCACTGCCTATCGCCAGCATAACTTGCCGGAGTCAAGTTCTTCAAGAGGGGCGGCAATTGATGCAAATCAGGAGGGAAATTCAAGCCAAGTAGCCGTTGCAGATCAGGATGGAATCAGCATGGATGGGGGAGATAATTCAATTGAGCCAAATTTGGAAAGGGACCCGTAATCTACACACATTCGGAGTCTGGAGATTCAGCAAGCCTAGAATTCTAATTGCTCAAATCCCCTTGATTGTTCAGACCCGTTACCACCTCAATTACTTATTTGATTTCCTATTTTATTGCTTTCCTATTTTAGATTGAAGTCTTGTGAGAAATTAGACTATTTAAGAAGAAGTTTGTAAGGAGACAATTAGTTGATTATTTCCAATTGAATTAATTCAAGTTTCTGAATTATTTCTGGTGTGATTCCAGTAACCTGCAAAGAGATTTTGCAACGCTAAGACTAGGCTTCGGTGAGATATTGAAGTTCTATAGTTTTGGCACCAGTATCTAAAAGCAAGACACCCAAACTCGACAAGATTGTATTTGCGTGATATCAGCGCCGCATCCTTAAATGCAAAGACATTTGAGCAGTTGTTTCCTACCGTGTCTGAAATTGGTTTTTTCGACGTTGAGGGTTTAGAAAATATAGCATTGTCCTGTGATCAGATGACCAGCCATGGCCATGGGTCGCAAAAGGACTTCTTTCAAAGATTAGAAGATGTGGAAGTGTATGGATGTAGGGATATTCGCACTCTGTTTCCAGCAAAATGGCGGCAAGCTTTGAATAATCTTTGGGCATTGGAAATTGGAAACTGCGAATCATTGGAAGTGGTATTTGAATTGGGTGAGGCTGGTGAAGGAAGCAGTGAGGTGAAGGAGCTGCGACTGCTTCCATCTTTAACATGGCTAGAGCTGGAAAGCTTACCTGAGCTCAAATGCATATGGAAGGGGCCCACCAGACATGTCAGCCTCCGAAGTCTTATTCATCTGGAGTTGCGGTCTCTTGACAAGCTGACATTTATCTTCACACCGCACCTGGCCCAAAGTCTTGTTCATCTAGAAACACTATGGATAGAAGATTGCAGTGGATTGAAGCATCTTATCGGAGAAAAGGATGACGAAAGGGAAATAATTCCAGAGTCTCGTGGCTTCCAAGAATTAAAAACTCTCTCTATAAGAGATTGTGATAAACTGGAATATGTCTTCCCTGTCTCCGTGTCTCCAAGTCTTTTGAACCTGGAAGAGATGACGATTTCATTCTGTGCCAATTTAAAGCAGATATTTTACAGTGGAGAAGGAGATGGCATCATCAACTTCCCTCAGCTACGAAAATTGTGGCTTTCAAGTGGTTACAAGTTTTTTGGTCCAAAGAATTTTACTGCCCAGTTTCCTTCTTTGGAACTGTTATCCATTAATGGACACGAAGAATTGGGTGATTTGTTGGCACAGCTCCAAGTAAGTCCTTTATATTTCTCTACTAATTAATTCAAACTGGCAAATTCAATACGTAGTTATAATTTCTGATTTTTTCCTTCAGATTTCTAAAACTAAAGTAATGGATAAGTGAAATTGAGGCTCTTCCGCCAATTAATGGAAAGTAAAAAAAAATTAAATCTCCATCTATTATTGAGTTGTTTGTTTCAATGCTGCAATTTATGATAAAAGTTAAGGAAATTGAGTTATGTTATCACCTTTTTCATATGAAAATAATAATTATAAATAATCAAGAACAAATCATTTTTATTTTATATACACATACACGAAGTTTTAGTAATACGCAAAATTAAAACTGTTTTTTTGGTTAATGTCATAAGTTGTTTTTTTTTTTAAATAAAATATAAAAAACTATTATTCTAGTTATTAAGTACAATTTCTTTCATGATTTCTTTTAACTTAACTAATATAAAATAAAAATTTATATTTAGATTATCATAATTTGTTTTTCTTTTGATGCAGGGGCATACAAATTTGAGAGAAATACGTATGACAGACTGCAAAGGAGCACAGGATAGAAGAACTGGGCATGAACTTTCACTCTTGAGTTTGGAAAAATTAAAATTGACCTCCATGCCTGACATGAGGTGTATATGGAAGGGTCTCGTGCTGAGCCATTTGACTTCTTTGTATCTGTATGATTGTAAGAAACTGACACATGTATTCACAGGCAGCATGGTTGCTAGTCTAGTTCAACTGGAATATCTAAGTATATCAGGTTGTTCGGAATTGTTGATTTTTGTGTTTTGATTCTGTGATTTTGGTGTTCTTGTTTCAGGTATTGTTAATTGAAGATGAGGAGAAGATCAAGTTTAGATATTTTGCAGAGAGAGAGAGAAGGTAGGCTTCTTTTTCACTAACTTCGTATATACCTCTTTATTGTTTATGAAAGTTGCATATCAAGTGCTTGACAGATTGTCCCTTATATACTGGACATTACACTTACACATTTTCCATGTGTTTAACTACTTTGTAACTGACTAACTACCTTAGAGAAGTTAGTTACAATCAACTGAATTACAACTGAATTGAGTTTATTACAAACACACTTCTTCCTCTTTATGCCTTCAGCTCACTTTGTCTCTGTCAAGTACTTCAACTGCTGCATGTTGAAATCAGTAGATAGGCTTATTATTCAACAGCCTCTCCTAAGCTATTTACTGATTTCACTCCTAGATTCAATCTTAACTGATTGAATCTTTCTTTAGGTAGTGCCTTAGTAAAAATATCTGCCAATTGATCTTCACTTCGGCAGAATTTCACATCTATCACCCCTTCTTGCAAAGCTTCTCGAATGAAGTGAAATCTCCTGTTGATGTGTCTAGTCTTCTGATGGAAGACTGGATTTCTGGTCATGGAGATTGCAGACATATTATCACATAGCAGAAGTGTTGCTTCTGCTTGTGCTTCCCCTAAGTCTTCAAGCACATACCTCAGCCAAATAGCTTGTGCTGTAGCTTCTGAGGCTGAAACATATTCAGCTTCTGCTGTAGATAAAGCTACTGAGTTTTGCTTCTGTGATGCCCATGAAAACATGCCACTTCCAAAACTGAAAGTATACCCTGAGGTGCTCCTGCTGTCATCCTCACTTCCAGCCCAGTCAGCGTCACAATAGCCAATAAGTGTGGCTGTTTGACCCCTTTTGTATTCAATCCCATGGTGGAGAGTCCCTTGGACATATCTAAGAACTCTCCTTGCAACCCCCATGTGCTTCCTAGTAGGCTTACTCATAAACCTTGATAGTAAGGAAGCTGAGTACATTAGGTCAGGTCTAGTTGCAGTCAAATACAATAGACTGCCAACTATCTTCCTATATACCCCTTCATCAGCAGCTTCACTTCCATCTTCCTTCCTTAGCTTCTCCCCTACAGTCAAGGGAATTGCTACTGGTTTGCAATCTTCCAACCCAAACTTCATCAACAAGGACTTAGCATACTTGCCTTGATGAATGAATATCCCTTGATTAGTTTGTAGGATTCCCATACCGAGAAAATGATGCAACAACCCAAGATCTGTCATCTCATACCTCTGCATCATTTCCCTCTTGAACTCAGCTAGCATCCTCTCACTGCTTCCAGTGTAGACTATGTCATCAACATAGATTGAGACTATAATGATTTCTCCTTTATCATCACTTCTGGTATATAGTGTAGGTTCACTAACACTTCTCTTGAATTTGCAATTCATGAGATGTTTATCAATCTCACTATACCAGGCTCTAGGGGCCTGCTTAAGTCCATACAAGGCCTTTCTTAGCTTGTACACCTTGTGTTCAGCACCCTTCAACTCATACCCTTCTGGCTGCTCAACATAGACCTCTTCATCTAGGACTCCATTGAGGAAAGCTGACTTGACATTCAACTGGAACAGCTTCCACCCCTTCTGTGCTGCCAGTGCTATGATGATACGAATTGTATCAAGCCTAGCCACTGGTGCAAATGTTTCATTGTAGTCCACACTAGGTTTCTGTGCATAACCTTTAGCAACCAGCCTAGCCTTGTGTTTTTGAATGGTTCCATCCAAGTTTAGCTTGGTTTTGAACACCCATTTCACCCCTATGACAGGCTTCTCAGCTGGTCTTTTCACTAACTCCCATGTTTCATTCTTATCAATCATCTCTAGCTCAGCATTCATAGCTTTCTGCCAAGCTATGTCCTTCACAGCTTCTTGGTAGTTTTCAGGCTCAATTATGCACATGTGACACCTTGCATCGATGTCCTCTAGACTCCTTATTTTCACTGGAGTAGAACAAGGATGACCCCTGCCTTCATCATCACTTTCAGTATCTGTTTGCACTGAATGATGACTGTCATCATCATCATCTTGGACCTCATCTGCTTGTTCTGCACTTCCTTCTCCTCTTGCTTCACTGTCTTCAAGAGGAAAAATCATTGAAACAGATTCTTCTTGTTCTGCTTTCCAATTCCAGGATTTATCTTCATCAAAGATAACATCCCTAGACAACACAATCTTCTTGGTGTTCAAGACATACACCCTATAGCCTTTCTCACAGCTGCCATAGCCCATGAACACTCCTTTTTCTGACTTTCCATCCAGTTTTTGTCTCATAACTGATGGAACATGCATGTAACATATGCATCCAAACACCCTTAGGTGTTTAACTCCTGGCTTTCTTCCTGTAAACACCTCAAATGGTGTTTTCTTCTCAACAACTGATGTATAACTTCTATTTTGAAGATATACAGCCACATTCACGGCTTCTGCCCAAAATTCAGTAGGCATTTCCTTCTCAGCCATCATGCATCTTGCCATTTCGCAGATTGTTCTATTCCTTCTCTCGGCTACTCCATTTTGTTGTGGAGTATAGGACATAGTCAACTGCCTCTCCATGCCCATATCTGCACAGAATTCTTGGAATTCAGTTGAGGTGTACTCCCCACCTCTATCACTTCTCAACTTCTTAATTTTATAGCCACTTTGAAGTTCAACAAATGCCTTGAACTTCCTAAACACATTGAACACATCAGCCTTGCTCCTGAGGAAGTATATCCAACACATTCTTGAAAAATCATCAATGAATGTGATGAAATACTTGTTTCCCCCAACTGACTCACACTGCATTGGTCCACACAAGTCTGTGTGTATCAATTCCAGTGGACATTTTGCTCTCCATGCTCCTCCTGTGTCAATTTTTTCTCTATGTTGCTTGCCATGAACACAACCTGCACACACATTTTTCAATTCTGTCAGCATAGGCAGTCCACATACCATCTCTATTTGCTTCATTTTTCTTAAACTCTCAAGGTTTAAGTGCCCAAATCTCCTATGCCAAATCCATGTATCCTCACTGACAGTTGTCTTCATTGCTGCAGGTATGATGGACTCAAGTGAGAGTGGAAAACATCTATTACCACTCATCTTCACCTTTGCAATCATATTCGTAAGGCTGCCATCATCAAAGATCACTGCAGTGTTGCCTCCAAAAAGGATATAATATCCATGCTCCATCATCTGGCCTATGCTCAGCAGGTTTTCATCTAACCCTGGCACTAACAACACTTCATGTATGTACCTCTTACCATGCTTAGTGTTCACCACAAGTGTTCCTTTTCCAGTTGCTTGCACAAGCTCTCCCGAGCCTGTTTTAACCTTGCAAGCTACTGTTTTATCAACATTTATCAATTCAGCCTCCCTTGATGTCATGTGATTGCTGCATGCACTATCCACAAACCAAGTATTTTTGTCCTGCAATGTTGCAGCATTACATACATAGAACATTGATGCTGTGTTTGTTTCTTCTTTCTTTGCAAAATTTGCTTGTATCTTTTGCACATTGTTGCTGCAATCCCTTGCAATGTGGCCAAATCTGCTGCATTTCATACACCTTGATTGGCCTTTGAATCTGCACACACCAAAATGAAATTTTTGGCATGTGTTGCATTGAGGCTTCACAGCTTGACTACTGCTGCCAAACTTGTTTTGTGGACTATATGCATTGTTGTACTTTGCTCCATTTCCTTGATTCCAGCTTGAACCATGGTTGTTATGCATATTTTCTCCTTGGTTCCAGTTTTGAACCTTTTTATGATGTTGCTGCCATTTTCCATTTGACTTCCCCTGTGAGCCTCTGCTGCCATGGAATGGCTGATTGCTAACCTTAAAGCTACTGAAAGCTCTCTCAATTCCAGCAACCTTATCTCTTTCATCATGTAAGTCCTCTCTCTTATCAAACACCTTTACAGAGGCAATTACTTCTTCACTTCTAAGAGTTTTCAAATCTCTTGTTTCTTCAATAATTGATACTATAGACTTGTATTTTCTGCTAAGACTCATCAGAATCTTTTGCACAATCCTTTGTTCAGTTATCTCTTCTCCGAGAGACTTCAAGTCATTTATCAATCCAAAAAACTTAGTCAAGTAATGATCTAAGCCTTCTCCATCTAACATTCTCATATACTCAAATTCCGCCCTTACTGCCTGCAACTTTACTTCCCTAACTTTGTCATCTCCTCTATATTCTCTTCTCAACAGATCCCAAGCTCCTCTTGCTGTCTCTTCATTTCTTATCCTAGGGAAAATGTCATCAGTCAAGGCTCCTTGGATAATACTTAAAGCCTTGGCATCTTTGATCATTTTCTCCTTAGTTTCAGCAGCTGTCTCTTCTGGTTCAGCTTTCTTGTCCTTTGAACCAGAAGCTTCTCCACTACCACTTCCATTTGATACTGTGGTTAATGCATCACAACATCCAACTACATTCCACAGGTCATAGGCTCTAAAGATAGTTTTCATTTTAACTGACCAAAAATCATAGTTCTCACCATTAAATTGTGGTGTTCGAAGGTCTGATGATCCAGTCATGTCTTTGCTGCTGAACTGCTATGATTTTGCTGCTGTGTTGCTTGAAAAATTGTTCACAGATTTACGCCCCTACTTGAATCAGTTTAGGTGCTCTGATACCATGTTGATTTTTGTGTTTTGATTCTGTGATTTTGGTGTTCTTGTTTCAGGTATTGTTAATTGAAGATGAGGAGAAGATCAAGTTTAGATATTTTGCAGAGAGAGAGAGAAGGTAGGCTTCTTTTTCACTAACTTCGTATATACCTCTTTATTGTTTATGAAAGTTGCATATCAAGTGCTTGACAGATTGTCCCTTATATACTGGACATTACACTTACACATTTTCCATGTGTTTAACTACTTTGTAACTGACTAACTACCTTAGAGAAGTTAGTTACAATCAACTGAATTACAACTGAATTGAGTTTATTACAAACACACTTCTTCCTCTTTATGCCTTCAGCTCACTTTGTCTCTGTCAAGTACTTCAACTGCTGCATGTTGAAATCAGTAGATAGGCTTATTATTCAACAGGAATTGGAGAAAATCATAGCTAAGGATAATGATGATGAAAAGGATCAGATATTGTCTGGAAGTGATCTCCAATCTTTATGCTTCCCCAATTTATGTGAAGTTTATATCGGTGGATGCAACAAGTTGAGGAGTCTCTTCCCAGTAGCCATGGCTGCAGGTCTCCTAAAGCTCGAAACTCTTGCAGTATGGGATTCCTCTCAATTACTGGGAGTATTTGGGCAGGATGATGATGCTTCACCTGTCAATGTTAAGAAGCAGATGAAGCTTCCTAATTTGTCATCCCTGTGCCTACGTAATCTACCAAGTATAGTTTGCTTCAGTCTTGGATGTGATGCTTTCTTATTCCCTCGTCTGGAGGATCTGGAGGTGGTTAAATGTCCAAAGCTGACCACAAAATTTCCTAATAAAACAAATGGTTCAACGAGTGCTCAGTCAGAGGTGTTGCTGGTTCTACTTTGATTTCCTGCCTCTCTTTTAGTGTTTTTGTTTCACTCAAAAATAAAGTGCATGCTATGCTTGAATTGGTTTTGCAGGTATCTCAAAGTAGTGAGGATTCAAGCACTAGTTGCTCCGAGCCAATTAAAGTGGATTAAAGGAAGAAGATGGAGGTGGAGATGGTGTGGTGAGAGCTGCAAATATTTTTTAATTGGTGGAAGTAATTTCAACTATTTCATTGGTAATGGGATAAAATTCGGCTTCACATAGATTGTAACAGTATTGTTTTGCCAAAGAACTTCTAAAAGAAGGATATCTATGCGTCGTTTGTCGTGTGAACTTTAAAAAATAAGGGTATCTGTGTTGTCTACCTTTGTAATGTTTAGTCATTAATTATTGTGTGAAATAAGGGCATGTGTTTGTTTGCCCAATTGTGTTTCTTTTCAAGTGTCCGAACCTTAAAAACCAATGGTATAATGTTTGCTTATTTTTTTAATTTTTTTACTTCATCATTTAATATTGTGTTCTAAAGAAAATTAGACCCCATGATTTGTTTAGTTTATTCTTATAGTAGTAGATTAATTTGGTCTCATGACATGTAAATAGGGCTTAATGGTTAACCTAGGTTGACAATTGAGAATAAAACTTCATAATTTGTTTTGAATTGCTCTTTATGAGGTTATTTTAGTCTCATGATCAAAGTCATGAATTTGATAAGTTAACCGAGTAAATCAGTTTTTTTTATGGGGTTATCTCAGTTTGATAATCCGGATTAATTAATTTTTTTTTAATCTCATCATTTGATATTGAACTCATTAAGAATTAGGATTCATATTTTATTTTGATTTACTTTTCATGTGGTTATTTTAATCTTATGAATAGGGTTACAGGTTCAATAGGTTAACTTTTTAGGTCCTTTAACATTAGATTGGTTGGGAGTTAGGCTTCGTAATTTATTTTGATTTGCTTTCTACATGGTTATAAATTTCTTATAATCTGGATCGTGGATTTAACATGTTAATTCGGGAAAGTTCAATCAAATATGTAGTTATTTTAATATTAATAAAAAGATATTATCTTGAAATTGTTTCTTTTAGACTTGTAAAATCATTCGAGTTATATTTGGTAAATTCTCCAACAATTAATTTTTTTTCTCAAGAAAAATATATTAGTAACATTTAAATATTTTTTCTTACATTAAAAAAAAAATAATTCAACCTGCATATTTTATAGTATACTACTATTTTTGGTTAAACTCAATAGTGACAATGTAAACAGAAATAATTATAATTAACAATACATCCACAATTACGATAACATAATTACATCACCAAACAGTTTATTATTATAAATAGTTCATCTTTCTCATGTTTTGAAACGAAAATGGGATATTGTTACCAGTTTACGATTATCCGTTGGAATTCAGCCAAATTATCAAAAACATTTAACAATTATTTTTTTAGCTATCGGGGTGTAAAACTAAACTGTAAAGTTCACCCGAAGATAATAAAATAAAGGTTTGTAAATGCAGTGTAAACTTTTTCAGACTTTAGAATGGTTAGGTTTTCGACCTTGTAAGGTAGAGACTCTTTTACGAAGAGAGATGTACTTCGCGCCTTAGAAAATATCAATCAATAGAAAATCTAACTTAGAAAAAAAAAGACAAACAAATAACATTGCAGCTCACCTTAGGTAGGGTGCACTCGGAGTGATACGTCTTTCTCTTGCACGACAAGTCCTCTTACCTAGACTCTAGCAGACATTTAGATTTCCTAGTGACCTTAACAATAGATGGCAACTCCTAAGAATTATAGTCATACTTTTAAGATTACAAAACCTCTTTTCCGCATGTCGTCTCCCCTTCGAAGATGGCAAAGCACGAAGCGCGAAAAAACAATTGTCACAACATACATAACAACATTTGAGAATAATTACTTCATTCATAACGAAAACATATAAAAAAATATTTCAAATTAATTTTTTGTGTTTTTAAAATCTTGAAGTATTAATATTAAAAATAAAATTTAAAAAATAAAAAATATTTTATTATAATATATTTTTAAACAAAAGTATTTTAAAAATAATCATTATAAAATATCGTTATCACCATGCTTTGTCACTTTAAAATAATAAAGTTTCGAAGCCATTATAAATAATAATAATAATAATAATATAATTCCATCTTTGCCTCCAATGACAGTTGACTCTGAATATTTTGGGCTTTTGTAATCACCTCTTTCATTCTATCATTAAATTTAAGCCTATATTAAAATCTATTTAAAGCTGGAAATACCCTTATATTATAATCTTCACTTTTTAAAAAATTATCTTAAATTTAATCCTTTATTTTTTGGGCAAAGAACATAATAAATAATCAATATTAAAATAATTTGGAAAAATAATATAAACAAGAAAAAAAAATGGAAACCTTTAAAAAGGCTTATCATTATCAGAAAGGAAATTTTGACAGGCAGAGAAGCAACCACACAAGTGCCAGTTTTGTAGCTTTGTTCATCACCACCAAAAACATAATATCCTCCCTTCCTCTCCATCCACAAATCCTTTCTCTTTCACTTTCCCACTCATTTTCTCTCTTTCCAAACACAAAGCAAAACCCTATTCAATCCTTCAAATTCCCTATCTTCCCATCCCATTTTCTCATTGAGGTAAGCACTAATTCTTCCTTTTGTTGTGAATTAAAGATTTCAACTTTAATAGAAATCTTGAAAAATTTGTCTAATTTATTCAATTTACCTGATATGGAATTATAAAGGGTGTTTTTAGGTTTCTTGTTGAGTTTTGTGAATGGGGTCCATGGTGGTTTTAGTAGGTAGTATGCCATCTTTGGCTTCCCTTGTTAGTATAGGAAGCTTGTCCCTGGCCCAAAGTCTTGATCATCTAGAAACACTAGATATAGATTTCTACAACTAAAGTAATGGATAAGTGAAATTGAGGTCTCCCAAAGCTCCAAAGACTTTACGTAAAAAATTCCTCTCAATTACTGGGAGTATTTTGGCAGGATGATCATGCTTCACCTGTCAATGTTGAGAAGCAGATGGTGTTTCCTAATTTGTCATTACTGATACTATATAATCTACCAAGTGTAGTCTGCTTCAGTCTTGGATGTGATGATTTCTTATTCCCTCGTATGAAGGATTTGATCGTGGATGAATGTCCAAAGCTGACCACAAAATTTGATTGAAAAACAAATGGTTCAACGAGTGCTCAGTCAGAGGTGCTGCTGATTCGACTTGATTTCATGCCTCTCTTTTAGTGTTTTTGTTTCACTCAATAACAATGTGTATGCCATGCTTGAATTGGTTTTGCAGGTATCTCAAAGTAGCTGAGGATTGCTGCAAATATTTTTAGTTGGTGGAAGTATTTTTTGCCAAAGAACTGCTAAAAGAAGGATATATATGGACTTGTCTATTTAAAAAAGTTTGTCGTGTGAACTTCAACAAATAAGGGTATCTGTGTTGTCTACCCAAGTAATGTTTCATGTTTAGTCATTAATTATTGTGAGAAATAAGGGCATGTGTTTGTTTGCCCAATTGTGTTTCTTTTCAAGAGTCTGAACCTTAAAAAACCAATGGCATAATGTTTGCTTATTGTTTATTATGGTCCGGGTTATGGGTTTTACGGTCTAACTCATTTTTTTAATTTTTTTTTACTTCATCATTTAATATTGTGTTCTAATGAAAATTAGACACCATGATTTGTTTAGTTTATTCTTATAATAGTAGATTAACCTGGTCTCATGACATCTAAATAGGGCTTAATAGTTAACCCAGGTTGACAATTAAAAATAAAATTTCATAATTTGTTTTGAATTGCTCTCTATGAGGTTATTTTAGTCTCATGATCAAAGTCATGAATTTGATAAGTTAACTGAGTTAAGTCAGATATTTTTTTTAATTTTTTATGGGGTTATCTCGGTTTGATAATCCGGATTAATTAATTTATTTTTTAATCTCATCATTTGATATTAAACTCATTAAGAATTAGTCATTAGTATAGTATGATCCCTACTTGCTCTGGCTAACCAATCTGCAACTTTGTTAGCCTCTCTTCCAATGGCGAACACAGGGACATTTGGCTAAGCAAATGTAATAAAAGAAATTGATTGAAATGCTATGACATTAAAATTACAACATCCAATTATAAGGCATTTCATTTAAAAGCCAAATGAAAATTTCAAACAATTATGAATTGCCACCGAAATTCGATTTCGTTGTAGCGAAGGGAAATACTTAATTTGGATACTCTTTACATGAGCACATGAGTCAAACAATCCATCCATTTTGTATAACTATTTTTTTCTTGTTTGACATTAAAGAGTATCCAATTTTTGGAACTCTAGAGATTATAGTAAACAGATGAAATCCCCTTACACATGCACTGAAACATATATTAAAGAGGAACCAAAGATATAGCATACCTAAATGTATATATCCATGCCTTTTTTTTATCAACAAAATCAGCACAGATTATGGAATGGGTTCTCTCATAAGGATCAGAAGGTAGCGAAGGAGCCTTGTCCTTCCACATTTCATCAATATGCTGAACAATAATAAGGGATTCACAAACTTGTTTTCCATTGCGGATGAGAACCAGAATGTTCTTGTAAACTGGATTCACTAAAGAAGCAGGGTACTCTTGTTCCTCAAGTCCTCTTCACTGTGTACATACTTGACACCCTTCTCTGCGAACGCTATTTGACTCTCATGTGGGTTTATCCAAAAACTAAACAGTTTCACCTCATCAGCCATAGTTTAAGTAAAAATCATATCACAAGATCACTAATATTTCCTTCTTCCCTTCTAAAATCTTCTAACAGCAAAAAGCGGAATTTTATAGCAGATATGTGGTTGTGATAAATTATGGAAGAGATACTAAGCTAGAGGGTAAATGATGATAGTAATAAATATACATGCAAAGGTTATATTTCGGATAGTGTTTTATAGTATGAAAAGAAATTTCAAACATTATGTTGGTCAAACTAAAAGCATTTGAATGGCTTTTATTGAAGCTTGAAATATTCTTAAATGAGAAAATAAGCCCAAAAATTTGAATGGCTTCTAACTCAAACTGGTCACAATTACGTGCCCACAATATTATTTCAAACAGGTCACTCAAGTAGGTTGTAGGTTTACACTAAGCAGAAAAACAAAAACCAAACAAGCTTGCCTGTGGACGCACATCCTTCCATATATTCAAGCTCTAACTTCTTTCTCAGCTCCACCAAAAAACCATAGACTTCTTGTGGATCTGGAAGAGATTTTGATACACTTGTTGAATAATAAGCCTATCTACTGATTTCAACATGCAGCAGTTGAAGTACTTGACAGAGATGAAGGGAGCTGAAGGCATAAAGAGGAAGAAGTGTGTTTGTAATAAACTCAATTCAGTTGTAATTCAGTTGATTGTAACTAACTTCTCTAAGGTAGTTAGTAAGTTACAAAGTAGTTAAACACATGGAAAATGTGTAAGTGTAATGTCCAGTATATAAGGGACAATCTGTCAAGCACTTGATATGAAAACTTTCATAAACAATAAAGAGGTACATACGAAGTTAGTGAAGAAGAAGCCTACCTTCTCTCTCTCTCTGCCAAATGTCTAAACTTGTTCTTCTCCTCATCTTCAATTAACAAAACCTGAAACAAGAACACATAAAATCACAGAATCAAAACACACAAATCAACATGGTATCAGAGCACCTAAACTGATTCTAGTAGGGGCGTAAATCTGTGAACAATTTTTCAAGCACCAAAGCAACAAAATCATAGCAGTTCAGCAGCAAAGACATGACTGGATCATCAGACCTTCGAACACCACAATTTAATGGTGAGAACTATGATTTTTAGTCAGTTAAAATGAAAACTATCTTCAGAGCCTATGACCTGTGGGATGTAGTTGGATGCTGTGATGCATTAACCACAGTATCAAATGGCAGTGGTAGTGGAGAAGCTTCTGGTTCAAAGGACAAGAAAGCTGAACCAGAAGAGACAGCTGCTGAGACTAAGGAGAAAATGATCAAAGATGCCAAGGCTTTAAGTATTATCCAAGGAGCCTTGACTGATGATATTTTCCCTAGGATAAGAAATGAAGAGACAGCAAGAGGAGCTTGGGATCTGTTGAGAAGAGAATACAGAGGAGATGAGAAAGTTAGGGAAGTAAAGCTGCAGGCAGTAAGGGCAGAATTTGAGTATATGAGAATGTTAGATGGAGAAGGCTTAGATCATTACTTGACTAAGTTTTTTGGATTGATAAATGACTTGAAGTCTCTCGGAGAAGAGATAACTGAACAAAGGATTGTGCAAAAGATTTTGATGAGTCTTAGCAGAAAATACAAGTCTATAGTATCAATTATTGAAGAAACAAGAGATTTGAAAACTCTTAGAAGTGAAGAAGTAATTGCCTCTGTAAAGGTGTTTGATAAGAGAGAGGACTTACATGATGAAAGAGATAAGGTTGCTGGAATTGAGAGAGCTTTCAGTAGCTTTAAGGTTAGCAATCAGCCATTCCATGGCAGCAGAGGCTCACAGGGGAAGTCAAATGGAAAATGGCAGCAACATCATAAAAAGGTTCAAAACTGGAACCAAGGAGAAAATATGCATAACAAACATGGTTCAAGCTGGAATCAAGGAAATGGAGCAAAGTACAGCAATGCATATAGTCCACAAAACAAGTTTGGCAGCAGTAGTCAAGCTGTGAAGCCTCAATGCAACACATGCCAAAAATTTCATTTTGGTGTGTGCAGATTCAAAGGCCAATCAAGGTGTATGAAATGCAACAGATTTGGCCACATTGCAAGGGATTGCAGCAGCAATGTGCAAAAGATACAAGCAAATTTTGCAAAGAAAGAAGAAACAAACACAGCATCAATGTTCTATGTATGTCATGCTGCAACATTGCAAGACAAAAATACTTGGTTTGTGGATAGTGCATGCATCAATCACATGACATCAAGGGAGGCTGAATTGATAAATGTTGATAAAACAGTAGCTTGCAAGGTTAAAACAGGCTCGGGAGAGCTTGTGCAAGCAACTGGAAAAGGAACACTTGTGGTGAACACTAAGCATGGTAAGAGGTACATACATGAAGTGTTGTTAGTGCCAGGGTTAGATGAAAACCTGTTGAGCATAGGCCAGATGATGGAGCATGGATATTATATCCTTTTTGGAGGCAACACTGCAATGATCTTTGATGATGGCAGCCTCACGAATATGGTTGCAAAGGTGAAGATGAGTGGTAATAGATGTTTTCCACTCTCACTAGAGTCCATCATACCTGCAGCAATGAAGACAACTGTCAGTGAGGATACATGGATTTGGCATAGGAGATTTGGGCACTTAAACCTTGAGAGTTTAAGAAAAATGAAGCAAATGGAGATGGTATGTGGACTGCCTATGCTGACAGAATTGAAAAATGTATGTGCAGGTTGTGTTCATGGCAAGCAACATAGAGAAAAATTTGACACAAGAGGAGCATGGAGAGCAAAATGTCCACTGGAATTGATACACACAGATTTGTGTGGACCAATGCAGTGTGAGTCAGTTGGGGGAAACAAGTATTTCATCACATTCATTGATGATTTTTCAAGAATGTGTTGGATATACTTCCTCAGGAGCAAGGCTGATGTGTTCAATGTGTTCAGGAAGTTCAAGGCATTTGTTGAACTTCAAAGTGGCTATAAAATTAAGAAGTTGAGAAGTGATAGAGGTGGGGAATACACCTCAACTGAATTCCAAGAATTCTGTGCAGATATGGGCATGGAGAGGCAGTTGACTATGTCCTATACTCCACAACAGAATGGAGTAGCCGAGAGAAGGAATAGAACAATCTGCGAAATGGCAAGATGCATGATGGCTGAGAAGGAAATGCCTACTGAATACTGG
Organism: Salix caprea; assembly: GCA_964035475.1. Lineage (NCBI taxonomy): Eukaryota > Viridiplantae > Streptophyta > Magnoliopsida > Malpighiales > Salicaceae > Salix > Salix caprea. The sequence continues at coordinate 2,787,033 of OZ037743.1, forward strand.
GCAGAAGCCGTGAATGTGGCTGTATATCTTCAAAATAGAAGTTATACATCAGTTGTAGAGAAGAAGACACCATTTGAGGTGTTTACAGGAAGAAAGCCAGGAGTTAAACACCTAAGGGTGTTTGGATGCATATGTTACATGCATGTTCCATCAGTTATGAGACAAAAACTGGATGGAAAGTCAGAAAAAGGAGTGTTCATGGGCTATGGCAGCTGTGAGAAGGGCTATAGGGTGTATGTCTTGAACACCAAGAAGATTGTGTTGTCTAGGGATGTTATCTTTGATGAAGATAAATCCTGGATTTGGAAAGCAGAACAAGAAGAATCTGTTTCGATGATTTTTCCTCTTGAAGACAGTGAAGCAAGAGGAGAAGGAAGTGCAGAACAAACAGATGAGGTCCAAGATGATGATGATGACAGTCATCATTCAGTGCAAACAGATACTGAAAGTGATGATAAAGGCAGGGGTCATCCTTGTTCTACTCCAGTGAAAATAAGGAGTCTAGAGGACATCTATGCAAGGTGTCACATGTGCATAATTGAGCCTGAAAACTACCAAGAAGCTGTGAAGGACATAGCTTGGCAGAAAGCTATGAATGCTGAGCTAGAGATGATTGATAAGAATGAAACATGGGAGTTAGTGAAAAGACCAGCTGAGAAGCCTGTCATAGGGGTGAAATGGGTGTACAAAACCAAGCTAAACTTGGATGGAACCATTCAAAAACACAAGGCTAGGCTGGTTGCTAAAGGTTATGCACAGAAACCTGGTGTGGACTACAATGAAACATTTACACCAGTGGCTAGGCTTGATACAATTCGTATCATCATAGCACTGGCAGCACAGAAAGGGTGGAAGCTGTTCCAGTTGGATGTCAAGTCAGCTTTCCTAAATGGAGTCCTAGATGAAGAGGTCTATGTTGAGCAGCCAGAAAGGTATGAGTTGAAGGGTGCTGAACACAAGGTGTACAAGCTAAGAAAGGCCTTGTATGGACTTAAGCAGGCCCCTAGAGCCTGGTATAGTGAGATTAATAAACATCTCATGAATTGCCAATTCAAGAGAAGTGTTAGTGAACCTACACTATATACCAGAAGTGATGATAAAAGAGAAATCATTATAGTCTCAATCTATGTTGATGACATAGTCTACACTGGAAGCAGTGAGAGGATGCTAGCTGAGTTCAAGAGGGAAATGATGCAGAGGTATGAGATGACAGACCTTGGGTTGTTGCATCATTTTCTCGGTATGGGAATCCTACAAACTAATCAAGGGATATTCATTCATCAAGGCAAGTATGTTAAGTCCTTGTTGATGAAGTTTGGGTTGGAAGATTGCAAACCAGTTGCAATTCCCTTGACTGTAGGGGAGAAGCTAAGGAAGGAAGATGGAAGTGAAGCTGCTGATGAAGGGGTGTATAGGAAGATAGTTGGCAGTCTATTGTACTTGACTGCAACTAGACCTGACCTAATGTACTCAGCTTCCCTACTATCAAGGTTTATGAGTAAGCCTACGAGGAAGCACATGGGGGTTGCAAGGAGAGTTCTTAGATATGTCCAAGGGACTCTCCACCATGGGATTGAATACAAAAGGGGTCAAACAGCCACACTTATTGGCTATTGTGACGCTGACTGGGCTGGAAGTGAGGATGACAGCAGGAGCACCTCAGGGTATACTTTCAATTTTGGAAGTGGCATGTTTTCATGGGCATCACAGAAGCAAAACTCAGTAGCTTTATCTACAGCAGAAGCCGAATATGTTTCAGCCTCTGAAGCTACAGCACAAGCTATTTGGCTAAGGTATGTGCTTGAAGACTTAGGGGAAGCACAAGCAGAAGCAACACTTCTGCTATGTGATAATATGTCTGCAATCTCCATGACCAGAAATCCAGTCTTCCATCAGAAGACTAAACACATCAACAGGAGATTTCACTTCATTCGAGAAGCTTTGCAAGAAGGGGTGATAGATGTGAAATTCTACCGAAGTGAAGATCAATTGGCAGATATTTTTACTAAGGCACTACCTAAAGAAAGATTCAATCAGTTAAGATTGAATCTAGGAGTGAAATCAGTAAATAGCTTAGGAGAGGCTGTTGAATAATAAGCCTATCTACTGATTTCAACATGCAGCAGTTGAAGTACTTGACAGAGATGAAGGGAGCTGAAGGCATAAAGAGGAAGAAGTGTGTTTGTAATAAACTCAATTCAGTTGTAATTCAGTTGATTGTAACTAACTTCTCTAAGGTAGTTAGTAAGTTACAAAGTAGTTAAACACATGGAAAATGTGTAAGTGTAATGTCCAGTATATAAGGGACAATCTGTCAAGCACTTGATATGAAAACTTTCATAAACAATAAAGAGGTACATACGAAGTTAGTGAAGAAGAAGCCTACCTTCTCTCTCTCTCTGCCAAATATCTAAACTTGTTCTTCTCCTCATCTTCAATTAACAAAACCTGAAACAAGAACACCAAAAATCACAGAATCAAAACACACAAATCAACAACACTCTCATTCTGCATGCACCTCTTGTTGGAAGTTAAGTTGCTGAGCTGGACTGACTACAACAATTGCAGAAGATGCTTGACAGTTGATGATTGAAGAAGCAACGGCAGTTGATCATGCAAAGCATGTAATAGCAGTAGTTGATGATGTAAAGCATGTAATAGTTAGTTAGTTCTCTGTTATTGTATAACTAACTAAAGAGCAAAAGACAAAGATGAAATTCTCTTCTATTGTAAGCATGCATAAATTGTGTTCTGCCTCAAGGTATATAAGAGGCATAACATCAAACAATTAATATGCAAGCAATAACAAACGACTTACCTTCTTCTGCAAAACTATCTCTTCTCTCAATTTTCTGAAAATATCTTCTTCTGCTCCTCAAAATCCAGAAAACACAACCTGCAAAATCAACAACAAACACAAAATCAAAACTTCAACACCTCTTACACCAGCTATAGAAAGGAATAAGTGCAACATCCACATAGCCGAGTTTGTCACCTTCAAAATAAGGCTTGTCTCCTAGCTCTCCTTCCAACAACTTGAGGGACTCAATTAAACCATTCTTGCCTGCCTCCAGTTCTTGTCCTTTCTTTGTCCATGTCTTCCTCCCAGGAAAATGCACCTACAGATTCATATCCAACCATTTTAATTTTAAAGTGAACAACAAACAAACCTTGTAATCAAAATTACACAAACAAAGAAGCTAAATTGGGGATTTTTCAATTGGAAAATCCCGAATTTAGCTTTCTTTGTTTGTGTAATTTCTGCAAACTAGACCCTATTTAAAGAATTTCATCAAATTTATCATATATTTATCGTATTTCCTCCAATCAACCCAACTGGACTAAACATAAAAAAAAAAAAAATCTCCATGTAGGTGAAATTCTTCAGTTGACTAAATGTGACGAAAATGAGGTAAAAAATCCACATAATTTATACAAGTTGCATGCCAGATCGAAGCAAAATGGCTGGCCCTTTCAGCAATAAATAATCTCGGAGTGTAGGAGGTAAGAGCAGAAACCAAAACTAAGAATAGAAATCAAAGACAGACACATACATACATACCTTGTTGTCAACAAAATCAGCCCAGAACCTGGATTGAGCTCTCTGGTATGGATCAGAGGGCAGCAAAGGAGACTTGTTATTCCACACCTCATCAATATGTTGAACAGCAATAAGAGACTCACAGATTGGTTTCCCATTGTGAATGAGAACTGGGACCTTCTTGTAAACTGGGTTCATTTCAAGAAGCATAGGGCCCTTGTTCCTCAAATCTTGCTCGCTGAACTCATACTTTGCACCCTTCTCTTCTAATGCTATTCTCACTCTCATGCCAAATGGGCTTACCCTTGTACCCAACAGTGTTACACCCATTGTTGAAGTGACAAAAACTTCTGCAGCTAAAGTGAAAGAAAGAGATTCTTCAACTATGCCATCCAATCCAATTCTCAATTGGGTCTAAATAAGAAATTCTCAATTGGATCCTCCATATATTGGGCAGTCCTTAATTAGTCTCTTTCAAATCTTTCTTTATTAATTTAAATAATAAATTTTGACAATGAGTTAATTTGGTAATGTCTGAAAGATGAGGGATTCAATTGAAAAAATAAAGAGAAATGGATAAAGCATTACAGCACTTCTCATAAATTACTACTAGTAGGAGCAGGTGATTTTTCTTTTGCTGCTTGCTTGGGAAAAGCCTTTGGTTCTGCTGTAAACACGGTAGCCATTTCTCTCTACTCCGAAGGTAATATTTACTAGTATCTATATGATCTGTTATTTCTTGGATTTGAGTTCAGATAAATCCTGTTACAAATAAACAAAAGAGACGATGATGCAGAAGTATTCAAAAGGTGCAACTAAACTTAAGAGTTCTTGAGGATCTTGGATGTCTCGTAATGCATGAAGTAGATGCACATACTATGCATCCTCTACTGAATCAGAATTTGTTTGACAGGATAGTCTTTAATTTTCCTGATATATCAACAAAACATGTCACGAAACTCTACAAACTTAGAGAAGAAAAATGCATGCAAGCCTCTCTAGAAACTGATTCACATATTGTTTGTAAGATCTATGATGATAGAGGATAGCCCAACCGTTGTGTTATTATATTTTATTTAGATTTATTTATAAATAACATCTGGAGTTGTATTTGAAAACTGATTTCTCAATGCAGGGACTAAAGTAAAACATGGTTTTCTTTTTGTGATCATCTACTGCTAATGCATTATAGCAGCAGTCAAACTCTTTGGTGACCCTACATAGAGCAAGTTAAGCGTGCATAATGATGACTGAATCTTTATAGAACAAGTTAAGACACAAAGTCTTCGTTCTGAGATAGACATGTTTTCATGCTATTTTTTATTGGAGTAAATCTATATGCAGGATGCAATGAGACAGAGAGAGAGAGAGAGAGATAAGTCAATCTTTTTCTGGAAAATTCATATGTTGTATTGTTTTCAATGTGTTTGACAGATTGTCTCTTTTATACTAGACATTACAATAGGATGCATACAATTCGTATTTATGCACTTTAACTGAATTGTAACCATATTCTAACTGTTTTGAAGCTACTTCTAAGAGAACTCAATTAGAACTTCTCTTCCTAGGCTTAGAGTTAGTTACAATAACAGAATTACAACTGATTGATTCTGTTATAACAGAATCTCTTCATTCTTCTCCTTCTCGTACTGATGTAGCAATACTCCCTTCTTACTTTGATGCTTCTTCACTTGTCTCCTACTGCAAAGTAGAAACCATTAAGTAGCTTAATCACCAACACATTCTTAATTCCCTGCTTATAAATTTGGAAAGGCTAACAGTAGAAGATCAGAAAGATAGCATCCATCAAAAAATACTACCAGTCGGAGAAGGGGATTCTTCTTTTGCTTCATGCTTAGGTGAAGCCTTTGGGTCTGCAGCTAACATGGTTGCATAGAAATCAATAGAATAATTAGAATATAATTAAAGAAATGGTAACAGAGATTACCATATTTGTTTTTAGTGCATATTTGTCCAAGTTACTTTGGATGTAAATAACAATATGTTTATTAGTTTTAGTTTGTAATCTAGTGTTTTATGATGTTTAAAAAATGATTATTGATATGCTTTTGATGCTTGAACACTTGTTTTTTAACGAACATTTTAAAGTCTTACACGTTTATTGTTGATTCTGATGATCCAACCCTAAAGGTTTGATTAAATAATGGTTTTACATGTTTATGTGCCTTTAATTTGATGTAAAATGGTTTTGTTTTTAATCCTTGTTTATGAGCATCTTCTTCTTGTATCATATTAGTGGTAAGACTCAAATATTTTTCCTTTTTTTGTTCATCATTCTTTTTTTTTCTTTGGGTCATGTTTATGGACTTGAGCTTTATGCCAGGAAACCGAACCTATATGGCTTAGCTTAGTCCATTTAACATAATTTAGTATTTGGCATGTTTGTTTTTTTATTTTTGTCAAAGAGAAAACATAATATTTTATTCTTAAGACGTGTCTATAAAACATGACATTAAGATATAGCCTCTTATTTTTAGTCAAGGGCATGTTTGGCAAACATGTCCCAATGAGTTTCCAACAAACCCCAAATAATTTCCAAAAATTCAAGGATCATTTAAAATTTATTTATGGGTCATTCACATGTTTTCCAACCATTTTATTTAATATTTAGATAGTAAACTTACATTGTATGATATGATTCGTATTAAATATGCCAACTTTTTTCTTTAAAATCTAAGAAAAAATACCTAGACTCGCCATCCAATGTCATACATGTTGTGAAAAGGCTAGTGACGAACCACAAAGTCCATGTCTGCAACATTATGCTAACCTGGGTTATGATTCAAACATATTTGACTTAGACAAGCGTTGAGTTTATATATATATATATATATGTGTGTGTGTGTGTGTGTTTGGAACATTACTGGACCCACCATTTGTAGGCTCAACCAAGCATTTAGCCCATACATGTATGAGTCTTGATACCTACTAGATTTACTCTAAGTCTATACGTGTATAAGTCTGACAAGCTACTAAACCTATCATCTTTGGGCTCATCAAGCACTGAGCCCAGACGTGCATGAACATGGCGAGTTGTCAGACTCACTATCTATTGACTCAACATATAATTGAGTCTGAACTTGTATGGTTCTAGCGAGTTGTTAGACCTATCATCTTTGAATCTGGTCAAATGTTAAGCCTAGTTACAAGCAAGACTAGTCTAGTAAGTTGCCATACCCATCATGTCCTACCTCGATCAAATGCTGAGCTTAGACATGTATTAGTCTGATGAGTTGTTAAACCCCCTGTCATCTAGCATTTATGAGGCTGATGATCTACCTGACCCCCCAATTCTCTGCCTGTGCTATCTTTAACTCCAAAATAATCTCAAGCTTTCCGATGAGAATGTGAGTAAGAGATGTTTTACTATTATGAGACAAATATATTTTATCCATATGAGTAAAGATATTTTATTCTGAAAATTTAGAAATATTTCCACTGGATATCTTATCTTGATATCTAATATATTTGTCTTGATAAGATGAAGATATTTTGCTGTTACGGAATGCTTTCAATCCCTGAAAAAAACATGGCTGGAGGTTATTGTCGGATGAAAATTCTTTGGTGGCTGGAATTCTGAAAGGGTGTTATTCTCAAATAGCTCTTTTATGGATGCTAATATTAGTCAGTGTCTAAGCTTTAACTGAAGTGGCTTATGGTGTAGGACATGTTTAATGAAGCGCTATGTGCCGCAGAGTGGGAAATGGAGCACAGGTTTACAATGGATGGGCAATTTGCTTCCATTTTATAACAGATGTTGTATTTTCCCAGAGGTGTTTTCAAGAAGAAACTGCAACTGCAATCTCCTTATTATTGTACGACCACATAGACCTGGAATGAACAATTGTTCAAGAGATTATTGTTTCCATCCAAGAAAGCTGACTACCAGTATACCTTGAAAAAGAAAAGGTTCTGAGCCTAGAGCTGATCAAACTCAAACCTTTTCTTCTGGAAACTGCTGTACTTTCCAGTTTGCCAGGAATATTACTCGATATAGATCAATTACTACTGAACTTAACTCTGAGTGATATGAATTTCTCCTTGGATTACTCTATGCTGTTTTGGCCTAACTCCCATGGATTAGCAATTGACAGAGTCAATGTAATTACAATAGATTTTACTAGTCACATTTTTTATTTGAGTGAATCTGCTACTGAATTAATTAGCATTCAATTAAATCTTAATACCCTGCTACTAAATAAGGGAAAAAATGGCAAATCCAATAAATGGTCCAACGTTCGACCATGCATGAATCTTGATGAAAGTTGAAAAGCCATGGCATATATATCCCTCATTTATGTGTGTGCATATATATCCTTCATTCAACAGTGAGGTTAGGTGTCCCACCCCTCTGATCTATTATACTCTGTGGGAAGCTTAACCATTTTCCAGGGTAAAAAAAAGAGAAGAAAAAAAGATGCCAGATGGAAATGGTTGGAGTAGATAACCAGCTTGAAATGGCTTGCTCAGAAAACCAGCTTGAAATGGCTTGCTCAGAAAACCAGCTTGAAATGGTTGGTGCAGATAATCAATTGGAAATGGTTGGTGCAGATATGGTCGGTACAGAGGGCCAATTAGAAAACATGGCTGGAGCAGAGAGTCAATTGGAGATATCAAAACAGATCCAAATGGAAACTGTTAGAAAAGAAGGGGATTAGAAAAAGTTAGCAAAGAGGGTTCAGTGGAAAGGCTAACAGTAGAAGATGAAAGGGAGAGATGGCTAAAACATTATATATAGCAGCCATCAAAAAATTCTACTAGTCGGAGAAGGGGATTTTTCTTTTGCTGCATGCTTAGCTAAAGCCTTTGGGTCTGCTGCTAGCTTGGTTGCAACTTCTCTGGACTCAAAAGGTACATGTAACAGTTAGGTGCCCTATCTATATTCTTGCAATATTTCAAGGCAATCTATAGTTCAAATTGAATTCTTTTAATCTTAAGTGTTCCATTGCTTTGAAATATTTAGGCAACAATAAGGTTTTCTTGGACATCTGCTAATGAGTCCATTTTGCTTTTGAGTCAGATGAGTGGATAAGTTCTCATATGTAAGAGAAATAGTACAAATACTTGAGCTGTTAATATGAAATTGATCATACTTTTTGGTAATTCTTATATTGTTAGGCTTTCAGAACTTGTTCGCTTGTTGTATTTTGATACTTTTGATAATGTGTAACTAGTGAATTTGTATTAATACGTTAACTTATATTATGAAATTAGTTATGTTATCATGTAAGTTTGGTTTCACATAGGTATGGAACCCTGAAGAGAGACCTTGCATATGTTCTGGTCATGAACTTATGATTCAGGTCATGACAATTATACCTTTGAGTACTAGCCTTTTGTTTTGTGTTTCAGATGTTTTTATAGCTAATGTAGTTTTCCACTATTCTATAAAAAAAATAAGAGGTATAATATTTTATCTATAAGAAAACTTGAAAACCCTATAAATAACAAAAAATCAATTTATTCATTAAATAATATCATATAAATTATTTTAGGATAATTTTAGAAACTTATTGAATCATGTCCTTACTTTATTTTTTTTAAGTCTAGAATTGTAATCCCCTATATTAATTACATTCTAGCTCTCAATTTGTAGTTTTTTTACAATCAAATTACATTTGATTAATCATTTCATTTTAGTTTATCATCAATAGTTCTTATATGTGTGACCCATTATGTTTCCTAATAAGTTGACCCAAATATAAGTCATAATCCTAAATAAAATAGGATTAAATAAAGTAAACAATTTATTTATTATCAATTCAATATTTAATTGATTTAGATTTGAAGATCAAGTACAATGTCTAGAAATGTACAATATCTAGCAATCTATTATGATTCTCTAAATATTAGAAAATTTATAAATGGTTTAACTTAACCTTTTAATGACTGATTCTTAGTATAATTATTATTCCTTCATAAAAAAAATATTTTGATTTCAACATCATAGCATAAAGTATGTTTGTTTTGTTAAACTATTTTTCTTCTCTATACTATAGTCATCGATTTTGTAAATAAAATTTGAATTCTTTTCAAATCTCATTCTACCTTGGTCAAGGACTTTACAATTAATATTATTTAAAAGCATATGAAATATTTTTTTAATTCACCTTGTGATGAATCTTCTATTGATTACAAAAATACTTTTATACAATTTTTGTATTAGACTTTCCATATTGATCAATCCTAATGATCACTTACAAAACTATCATATTAGATTTTTCATAGACATAAGTGATCTTTTCATATGAAATCCTCATATATCGCAATTTAGTGTAAATGTTAACTGACAAATACTTACATATTAGTTTCAGGTATTCTTTATAACTCAACCTATGAGAAAATTGCTTCAATCCAATTTTAATAGTATATTGACCATAAACATTTATAAACAATGTTTTGAAGTAATCAAAATCTTATAATTATTATAACTTTATAAAAAAAATTTGCAAAATATTTTTGTTTCATATACTTTATTTTACTCTAGAATTATCAATCAAATATTAAAAATAATAAAAACTTTATTAATAATAAATATATTTTACATAAATAAAATTAATAAATAATAAACCAATAATTAATTATAAGAAGTCACTTTTCAGTTGACTAACAAAAAAATATTAAATAATGACAAAACACGAAAGGTTTACTTTTAATATAGTATTAAGAAGTTGATTTTTTTTTGGGCTCCACCACTATATACTATAATAATGTTTCGGAATGATTTTTGCTTTTGCTTGATGAGACGATGTGGAGGATGTGACTAAGATGAGTTTTGGCCGAGTGTCTGGATTATGTGCCAACTGCAACAATCTCTTGTGCATAATAACATCCTCTGCTCTCTCCGCATTCACATCCATTGCATATCGAGTAGGAAGTCTACAAAAATGAGTCCAGAGTTCGTCTTCAAAGCCAAGAAGACTGGCATCTTTATCATTCAATTCTTTAAGTCGGCAGAGAACTTTGTTAAAGACATCTAGCGTTAGCCTCTGGTTTCGAGACACTAAATCCACTGATCTACTACTGCAACTCTCTGTGTCGCCCATTCAAAACAGAGGTTTCTTTGAAGATGATCATAGAATGATCAGTTGCGGAAGCATAAGATTGGATCTATCAATTCATTTGCGCAAGCATAAAAGCTCTGATACCATGTTAGGATTGTGTAATTGATGAAGAATAATTAGAGAGAAAACAGAGGAGATGGAGAGAAGAGAATTTGAATTTGAATTTTATTATATTTGTCACACACATTGTGTGTTACAACAACCACTATTTATACATCTTGTATATTCTCTATTTTATACTCTAACACATATGCAAGCGAAGTCGAACCCAAATACTACTTATTACTTAACCAAAGTCCAAATCCTGTAAAAATCATTCTATGCAATGGAAATCTGATAACTTTGATGTTGCGCAACGCTGAATGTCAGCATTTTTTAAAAAAATATTCATGCATGGAAACTCACTCTCCGGAAAACATATTCTGTTGGTCTAGATAAACGAATAAAACTCCGGTTGTCCCAGGCTCTTACAAGATCACTGTGCAGATCGCAAGCCTTTTGGTATCATGCCGCGCTACTTGGGGAGTCTGAATGTCAGCTAGCATATAGGAAAGCATTATGACCTTCTTCAAGGTAACAGTTTTGATTGTGCATTTGCGACGGAATTATACAAATTTATGGCGACATGATCTCCCTTTGGCGTCCAAGGTCCAGTAGTAAAACAACACCAATGCTGGACAAGTATAAGTTGATAATTAGATGAAAACAACAACCTTGTTCCAAGACAAGAACATCATCAACAACGATTGCACTCCACCCTGATAACCTGAACACAGCAACGACAACAGCTCAAAAGCCAGCAACAATAACAATGTGGTTTACCACAGCTAGAGTGCACTAGACGTGATGTATTTTCTTCTTACACAACTACTCCCTTTACTTAGACTTTCACAAACTATTAGCTTTTCTAGTGAGCGAAATACTAGGTGATTACTTCCTCAAAATTATAATTTTATAATTAATCTCTAAACCCTTTCAACCTAGAAGACCGATTCATCATTCAATATCATGCACGGCACAACATTCATTTTCAGTCAAAAAGAGAAAAAGAAAATTCATCACAATTAATCTCTCATCAAAGCATTTAAAAGAGGCACTAAAGGACACATTCATGATCAGCTAACATTTTTTAGGCTCCGGTGCATGCCTCTTACCACAACGAATATTAAAGTGTTAGTTGTTTTCAAAGGAAAAGGAATAATGCAATATTTCTCTCCCCTGACAAGTAGTGTAAATATAGGAAACTTAATAAGTTCTACATTTTCCACCATAACCATGAGCATATGCATGCCTCTTACCATAATGAATATTTCTCATTGGTTTCATCACTCTATAATTTACTAAACTAAGCAAGCTTAGAAGAAGACCTCAAGAAAACTATACATTTATGAATAAAAATCAAAAGGTTCAATCATGAAACCAATGAGAGTAGGTGGGGCAAATACAAAATATTATTTACCGTCAAGGTTTGTTATTTATCCTTACATTAAGAGGTTCAAAGGAAAACATGAGGAATCAAAATCAGATGTAGATTTTCTAACAAATAATAATGAACTAAGGTCCAATTTCATGGTATCCATTTTAACAGTGGCATTTCATTAAAAAAATTAGCTTACAAATATAGGGAAAAAGAGAGAGGGAGAGAGTAGAAAAACCTTGGAGAATAGTGTTTCAACAAAGAAGAATGAATGGGAAAATTTGAAAAACATATAGAAGATGTTTTCAAACTTCAATCTTTATGATGAAAGAATGAAGAAATGTTTCTCCTATCTTCCATTCATAAAAATACAGCATTTGAAGCATTGTTGTTAATTTTGTTTCGTTTCAGCCGAAACAACCGAAATGTTTCGTACCGGTTAAAAAAAAAGAGATAAAACGACACGGTTTTTACCTCGCTTAAAATTTCGATCAATTCCGGAAATTCTTCCCAAATTTCAACTGGAATGTTCCGGTTTCGATTTGCCCATTCCGTTTCGGCCAAATAACGCTTTTTTTTTAAAATAATAAATAATTTTAGAATATCAATCATATCTCTTAATCCGACCATTTCTTAATCCAACCGTTAGATTGAGATGAAATTTTACGAGGAATCTCATAATATATTTATTTATATTATGTTAAAATTTCAAAGCAATCAGAGAATGTAATGACCTTGTGAGATTGATGATGACATTCTCGTAATATTATATATGTTCATAATTTTGTTTAGAAAAATCATTTTATTGTGTCTTTTATATTAAATTACACAATTCTAAATAATTTTATTTTTGAACTATTTTTTTTTAATTAATATATATATATATATATATATATATATACACATACATAAACAGTTCAACCTCGAAACGACGTGCCGAAACACTCCGAAACCAAAACATTTCGTTCCAATTAAAAAAACAAAGTACCAACCAAAATGGAATTGGCAACCTTGATTTGAAGACAAACTTAACCTTTTATATTCCTTTTTTATTATTATTTTGTTGAAAATATAGAGTAATGCACCATTAATGAACAACCCCTAGTTTCTTTCTCCATAATGCTTCGTGAGCTACTTGGGCTGTGTTTGTTTTCCGGAAAGTGGTTTCCGGGAAACCACTTTCCAAACTTTCATGTGTTTGTTTGTCATTAGAAAAGTTGGTCAACGGAAAACACTTTCCAGTCAAAGAAAAATTTGGCTTGGTTTTCAGGAAAGTGTTTTCCGGAAAATTTGGGCGGAAAACACTTTCCGGAAGTTGTGAAAAATTTAGAAATGTCATTATTTGCTGATTATATCAAATTTGATCCTCAAACTTTTGATTGCTATATATAATTTGTTTTGAATATTTATTTTTCAATTCCATCTCTTAAAATTTAATTTTTATATTAATTTTGGTCCTTATTTTTATAATTGCTATTTGCTTTTTTCTTATCATTTTTTATTGAAATTTTTTATCTATCAAATTTGGTCCTCATTTTTTTTATTGTTACTTATTTTATTTGAAATAATTTATGAAATGTTAATTATTATTATTTTAATTTATTCACCTTTCATTTTTTTTTAATTTTTTAGATTTGATCTCTATTATTTTGATTATTATTTATTTTATTTGAGATAATTTATGAAATTATATTTTTTTTTCAATTTCATTCTCATTCAACTTTTTAATTTGTAAGATTTGTTCCTCATTATTTTAATAAACTTGAAAAAAAATTAATTTATTAATAAATTATTTTCCATTTCATTTTCCATAACACAAACAAACACTGGAAAGTGTTTTCCAGTTTATTTTCCATAACACTGCCAAACATCGAAATTCACTTTCCCCGGAATTCACTTTCCAAAAAAAAACCATTTCCAGCAAACAAACGGGGCTAATTCCACCTGAAACTTTCTTTAATAATTCAGTTAAGGGTTTACTCATGATTCCAAACCCTTTAATGGGTTTTTTTTTTTTTGTAGTAAGCTGCTAGTCTAAGAAATCCTCTCAACTCTTTTATTGCCATAAGATTCTAGGGATTGAGGAACCCTATCCATGTTATATGTTATATCAATTGATATTAATTAGAGCATATTGCCTTGTTTGATGAATAAAGATATGAGCAACATCTTCTTAATCTACAATACAGAAGTGGAGACAATCTAGAATACTGTGAATATAAGTATTTAAATCCTTACCAAAATAATCTAACACTTATTAGAGTTCAATAAAAAAATTATTTGCTAAACAAAAGAGAAAACTGTAAACAAAGAAAAAACAATAAATATTCTAAAAACTCTAGGAAAAATAAAATTATTAAGTATGATATTTAATTCTTTAAACTAAAAAGTAAAAATAAAAATAACTAATCAAGAATTATTTTCTTGAAAACCTCTTGGATCTCACACGGACATAAAATAACATTTGGAATTTTAGATAATTATACTTTTATTTTCATCATTAATAATAATTTGGGTTAGATTTGCAAAGAGAGAGTACAATAATTTTCTAAAAATCATAGTTATCACATCTAGCTCATGAATTGATAGGGAAAACATATAAATTATCGTGTTTATCCAAGTCAATCAACTTTAATATAAAAATAAAATTCATTAATATAAATTAATCAATAAAAAAATAAAAATCATTAATATAAATTGATAGGTTTGGTCACTAAATTATTAAGAAAATCAGCTAAATCAAATAAATTTAAAGGGATTTATGTTTTTCTTAAAGGATCAAAAAGATTTAAAAAATGACTCGAGATATATTAAGACCTCCTTTATATTACATTTCAAAAACGTTTTTAAAATATTAAATTTTTTATTTTTATTTTATATTAAAAAATTAATTTTTTAAATTATTTTTATACATTGATATCAAAAATAATTTTTAAAAATAATAAATATATTATTTTAATTTTTTTCTAAATAAAAAATATTTTAAAAAACAATATAAACCACACCACCGAATTAAAACAGCAATAAATGAAACCCCAGTTTGGTATAAACAGAGATAACTAAAAGTAAACAACAATATTTATCTCCCAACTATCACACGAGTACAAATTCAGTTTCTAAACAAAATATGCTTTCAATTGAATCCCTAATCTATCGGAAATTACAAATTAACCCATTGTCAAAATTTATTATTTAAATTAATAAAGATAACTTTCAAAAACGACTAATTAAGGACTGCCGAATAGATGGAGGATCCAATTCAGAATTTCTTATTTAGACCCAATTGAGAATTGGATTGGATGGGATAGTTGAAGAATCTCTTTCTTTCACTTTAGCTGCAGAAGTTTTTGTCACTTCAACAATGGCTGTAACACTGTTGGATACAAGGGTAAGCCCATTTGGCATGAGAGTGAGAATAGCATTAGAAGAGAAGGGTGTAAAGTATGAGTACAGCGAGCAAGATTTGAGGAACAAGGGTCCTATGCTTCTTGAAATGAACCCAGTTTACAAGAAGGTCCCAGTTCTCATTCACAATGGGAAACCAATCTGTGAGTCTCTTATTGCTGTTCAATATATTGATGAGGTGTGGAATAACAAGTCTCCTTTGCTGCCCTCTGATCCATACCAGAGAGCTCAATCCAGGTTCTGGGCTGATTTTGTTGACAACAAGGTATGTTTGTACCTGTCTTTGATTTCTATTCTTAGTTTTGGTTTCTGATTTTACGTCCTAGACTCCGAGATTATTTATTGCTGAAAGGGCCAGCCATTTTGCTTCGATCTGGCATGCAAACTTGTATAAATTATGTGGATTTTTTACTTCATTTTCGTCACATTTAGTCAACTGTGAAGAATTTCACCCACAGGGAGATTTTTTTTTTAATGTTTAGTCCAGTTGGGTTGATTGGAGGAAATACGACAAATGTATGATAAATTTGATGAAATTCTTTAAATAGGGTCTAGTTTGCAGAAATTACACAAACAAAGAAAGCTAAATTCGGGATTTTCGAATTGAAAAATCCCCAATTTAGCTTCTTTGTTTGTGTAATTTTGACTAGAAGGTTTGTTTGTTATTCACTTTAAAATGGTTGGATATGAATCTGTAGGTGTATTTTCCTGGGAGGAAGACATGGACAAAGAAAGGACAAGAACTGGAGGCAGGCAAGAATGGTTTAATTGAGTCCCTCAAGTTGTTGGAAGGAGAGCTAGGAGACAAGCCTTATTTTGAAGGTGACAAACTCGGCTATGTGGATGTTGCACTTATTCCTTTCTATAGCTGGTTTCATGGCTATGAGACATTTGGTAACTTCAGCATAGAGGCTGAGTGTCCCAAGTTAATTGCTTGGTGTAAGAGGTGCATGCAGAATGAGAGTGTATCCAAATCTCTAGCAGATCCACAAGAAGTCTATGTTTTTTTGATGGAGCTGAGAAAGAAGTTAGGGCTTGAATAGATGGAAGGATGTGCATCCACAGGCAAGCTTGTTTGGTTTCTGTTTTTTTCTGCTTAGTCTAAACCTACAAGCTACTATCTGGAAATAATATTGTGGGCAAGTAGTTGTGACCTGTTTGTGTTAGAAACAGAACTCAAATTTTTGGCCTCATGTTCTCGTTTAAAAATATTTCAAGCTTCAATAAAAGCCATTCAAATGCTTTTAGTTTGACCAGCATAATGTTTGAAATTTATTTTCATTCTATAAAACACTATCCAAATATAACCTTTGCATGTATATATATTAATATCATCATTTACCCTCTAGCTTAGTATCTCTTTCCATAATTGATCACAACCACATATCTGCTATAAAATTCCGCTTTCTGCTGTTAAAAGATTTTAGAAGGGAAGAGGGAAATATTAGTGATCTTGTGATATGATTTTTACTTAAACAATGGCTGATGAGGTGACACTGTTGAGTTTTTGGATAAATCCACTTGAGAGTCAAATAGCGTTGGCAGAGAAGGGTGTCAAGTATGTAAACAGTGAAGAGGACTTGAGGAACAAGAGTACCCTGCTTCTTCAGTGAATCCAGTTTACAAGAACATTCCGGTTCTCATCTGCAATGGAAAACAATTGTGAATCCCTTATTATTGTTGAGCATATTGATGAAGTGAGGAAGGACAAGGCTCCTTTGCTACCTTCTGATCTTTATGAAAGAACCCATTCCATAATCTGTGCTGATTTTGTTGATAAAAAAGGCATGGATATATCCATTTAGGTATGCTATATCCTTGGTTCCTCTTTAATATATGTTTCAGTGCATGTGTATGGGAATTTTATCTATTTACTATAATCTCTAGAGTTACAAAAAACAGTTACTCTGTAATGTCAAACAAGAAAAAAATAGTTATACAAATGGATGGATTGTTTGTCTCATGTGCTCATGTAAAGAGTATCCAAATTAAGTATTTCCTTTCTCTACAACGAAATCGAATTTTGGTGGCAATTCATAATTGTTTGAAATTTTCATTTGGCATTTAAATGAAATGCCTTATAATTGGATGCTGTAATTTTAATGTATAGCATTTCAATTAATTTCTTTTATTACATATGTTTAGCCGAATGTCTCTGTGTTAGCCATTGGTGGAGAGGCTAAAAGAGTTGCAGATTGGTTAGCCAGAGCAAGTAGAGGATCATACTATGCTAGTGACTGGGTTTCTAACCCTTCACCTGAATCGTATCAGCTTCTGTTAAATGATTCCATACATCTAAGAAGTTTCTATTGTTCATTAAAAAAGAAAAGTACATCCAAGGTCATTTATGCCAAATGCTACTAAAGATGCTGCTGGCATACAAGTAGCGGCAGATATAATGTTAGGAAATGTATATATCATAAAATACAATAACAGCAATTGTGACATGTTAGCGTTGCATCAATTTTGTTGTAATATTTTTGGCGTTGCTCTTACTTTTACATAGACTAATTCCCTCTACGATGATTTGCTATGACTCTTCAGGTATTTGATCTTTCTAAGAAGATATAAACGATAAAAGAGGAAGAACAAGTTACGAGTGCAAGTTCTTTTCCCTATACCAATTGATAACACTGCTGCTACATGGGCAAGCCCTTTTGGCATGGGAGTGAGAATAGCATTAGAAGAGGCAAGCCCTTTTGGCATGGGAGTAAGAATAGCATTAGAAGAGGCAAGCCCTTTTGGCATGGGAGTAAGAATGGCATTAGAAGAGGAGGGTGTCAATTATGAGTATACTGAACAGGACTTGAGGAACAAGAGTCCTTTGCTTCTTCAAATGAAGCCTGTTTACAAGAAGGTCTTAAGTTCTCATTCACAATGGGAAACCAGTCTGTGAGTCTCTTACTGCTATTGAGTATGTTGATGAGATGTGGAATAACAATTCTCCTTTGCTGTCTCCTCATCCTTACAACAGAGCTCAATCCAGGTTCTGGTGATTTTGTTGACAAGAAGGTACGTGTCTAATCTGCATCGTATCTTGCGTACGATTTTTGTTGTTGAAAAGGAATCATTGTAATTTATTGTGCTCTGTAGTCAACCATCTAATTAGCTACTTAAGTCACTTGACAATGGCGGGATATTAATCTCTAAGTGTACCGTACTGGAAGAAAGGCAATGACAGTAAAAGGAGAAGAGAAGAATGATTTCATTTCATCCCTTAAGTTGTTGGTAGGAGAGCTAGGAGACGAGCTTTATTTTGGACGTGACAAACTCGGTTCTGTGCATGTTGCACTTATCGCTTTCTATTGCTGGTTTCATGGATACGAGACATATGGCAAGTTCAGAATAGAGGTAGAGTGTGATCTCTAGTTGATTGGAGGTGCATGCATGCAGAAGGAGAGTGTATCCAAATCTCTTGCAGATCCGCAGAAGATCCAAGTTTTGGGCTTGATCCGTAGATATATGGAACGATATGTGCATCCATATGCATGCTTGCTAGTTTATGGTACTCTGGTTTCTTTTTTTCTGCATGCCTAGTATAGCTTCTATTCCAAAATAATTGTTCACAAGGAATTGGTTGTGACCTGTTTGTTTTAGATTCTGAACTCGCTTGTCGGGCATATCTTCTAGTTTAGGAATATCTCAAGCTTAAATACAAGGACATTTTGTCTTCATCAAGAATTTATGATCATACCAAATTAGCAGCCTTCAATCTGTGCTTGTCCCCGTAGAAAACTAGGTATGTGCTTAAGAAAGGTCACTGGATAATCTAAGCCCCAAATGAATGCTCTTACTGCTGCCAACATAATGTTCCGAATTCTTTTTCAATCTATTAAACAATTTCTATAATATAATGTTTGCATGAATATCGTTAGCTACCCTCTAGTTTAGTTCTTCTCACTTTATCCCAACCACACTCACTCTGCGGAGGAAGACAGCAAATGATCTGCTATAGAATTTCGCTTTCTGCCATCAGAAGCAAACATTTTTTGAAGGGAAGAAATTGGTATTTGTTGTGATACTTTTTCCCCTTTTTCCACGGTAGCTGATGACGTGACACTGGTGACTGGATAAGCCCTATTGGCATGAGAGTAAGAATTGCACTGCAGAGAAGGAAATCAAGTACAGTGAACAAGACTTGGGCAACGAAAGTGATTTGCTTCTTCGGATGAACCAGTTTACAGGAAGATTTCAGTTCTCATCCACAATGAAAAACCTGTTTGTGAATCCCTTATTATTCAATATATATGCTGATGATCTGTGAAAGAACTAGGCTCCTGCGCTACCTTTTGATCATCCATATGAAAGAGCCCATTCGGATGATTTTTCAGATCCCTGTATAATTTAAGTTTTCTATAGCTTTTTGGTTGCACAAGTTTGATATCCATGCATGGGTGATGGGATTTTATCTGTTTATCAGTATCTGTTGAGCACAAACAAAATGAATGGAATGTTTGTCTAATGTGTTCATGAAAAATGTGTCCAGATTTAGCAGCTCATATCACCACAACAAAATAGATTTTGTGTAAATTCATCAAAAAGAACACTCGGACGTATTCTGGTATTATAAATGAATTGCCTTTATAAGTAGATGTTGTCATAGCCTTATGAGAACCAGTCGGTGGAACAGTCCTTGCTGGAAGGGGACTTAGCAGAAACTAGATGGGATGAAAGAGGAAATATACTGCAAGAAGAAGAGAAGAAAAACACAGATTTAAGAGGCTTTATACATGGCAGAGACAGCCTTGAATCCAGCAACTCCACCTCGACGAAAAAATCTCTGAGCAGAGCCTGTGTTCGAGTTCTGCCATGAGTTTTGAGTTGTAATTTGTTAGCTGTATGAACATGTAATTTGTTAGCTGTATGAACATTCAGAAATAAAATAACAGATATTTTTCAGAACTTTCTGAACCTATCCATTCTTCTTGAGTTTCGCATAAAGAATTCGATCGAAGCAATTGCGTTTAGATTATAGGGCAACTCTACCTCTAAAGACATTTATGCCAACGCAAGTAAAAGCTAATTGCATATTTGCAGGCATATATTGTGGTTAATTTGATATTTGCAAAGATATAGGATTCTCCGGATAACTAAAATAAATATTCAAAGAAAATGTAAAATATTTAAATGGATTCATTTTATTTAAAAAAATAGGATGTAATTGAATTCAAATGTTATACGTTAAAATTGAAATGAATCAAATCTTTTCAAGCAAAATTCCAATTTACAAAAAAAAAAAACGATCAAGCAAAATTTAAATTTACAATTAACTAAAATATAAAACTCGTCCCTGTTTTACTGTGCTAATCCACAGTAAACTTTATTAATTATATAGGCTGTCGGGTACCATGAAAAACAAATTGAGCCAGTGGTGTTGGTACAAGGAGCGCGACATTGTGGCCTTTTTCCAAGAGGGCGTGGGTTCGAATCCCACTCTCCGCATATTTTTAATTTGCCCAAATAGACTTAAGTATTAAAATAAATATACGTAAATATTATACAATTGTTTAGGTAGCCGATATGGTTAACAGTGCACGTCTATGAGGAAGAGGGAGCGGGTTCGAATCCCGCATTTAGCAACGTTTATTGCCTTTTTATTTTGTTCTTTTTTATTACGTTTTTTTTTCTTTCTAATTATTTGTTTTTCATTTTCTTCTGGGAATTTTTTTTTCTGGTTATATATTTTTTTTATTTTTTTTCCACTTATATATATATATATATATATATATATATATATTAATTTATTTTTTTATAATTAGGGTGTCTGGATTAACTTAAACGTATCACGATTAATCCTCGAATTCAATTTTTTTATAGCTTTTTTTTTTTTTCCTGATTATGTTTTTTTTCCATGAAACATTTTTTATTTTTCTCGGAAATGTGATTGATTTTTTTTAAAAATATTTTCTATTTTGAAATATATTAAAATGATAATTGTTTTTTAAAATTATTTTTAACATCAGCACATGAAAATAATCTAAAAACATTAAAAAATACAATGTGTGGACAATGTTTGTTTTCTGCCCTTATTTATACATTTATGCTTTTAGATTATTATTATTTTGATTCATTTTTTGTCAGGGTTTAATTTTTATCAGGTTCCGTTCTGAAATTTTAATTTATATTGGTGATAATTTTAAAATTAATATTGCTCTTTTTTTCCCTTTGTTTTTTTTGTGTGTGTTTTCTATTATTTTATCTATTTTTTGGATCAGATAATTTTATGATTTTACTATTTTCGCAATAATAATAATAATTTTAGTGATTATTTTTATTGTTTTTTAGGTAATTTAATAATTTTAATTATTTGAGCAGTAATGTTGATAATAATTTATTAGTTATAATAATGAAAATGACGATATCGTAGAGATATATTTTCAATTTATGTTTCTCACAATTTATATTTTATTTTTAAATGCGATTTCAAAAATATTGAGGTAGCCGAGATGGCTAACAGTGCACGTCTATGAGGAAGAGTAAGCGGGTTCGAATCCCACTTTAAGCAACGTTTATTGCCTTTTTATTTTGTTCTTTTTTATTACATTTTTTTTCTTTCTAATTATTTGTTTTTTATATTTTACTGGGATTTTTTTTTTCTGGTTATATATTTTTTTATTTTTTTTCCACTTATATATATATATATATATATATATATATATATATATATATATATATATATATATATATTTTAATTTATTTTTTTATAATTAGGGTGTCTGGATTAACTTAAACGCATCACGATTAATCCTCGAATTCAATTTTTTTTATAGCTTTTTTTTTGTTTTTTTCCTGATTATGTGTTTTTTCCATGAAACATTTTTTATTTTTCTCGGAAATGTGATTGATTTTTTTTTAAAATATTTTCTGTTTTGAAATATATTAAAATGATAATTGTTTTTTAAAATTATTTTTAACATCAGCACATGAAAATAATCTAAAAACATTAAAAAATACAATGTGTGGACAATGTTTGTTTTCTGCCCTTATTTATACATTTATGCTTTTAGATTATTATTATTTTGATTCATTTTTTGTCAGGGTTTAATTTTTATCAGGTTCCGTTCTGAAATTTTAATTTATATTGGTGATAATTTTAAAATTAATATTGCTCTTTTTTTCCCTTTGTTCTTTTTTTTGTGTGTTTTCTATTATTTTATCTGTTTTTTGGATCAGATAATTTTATGATTTTACTATTTGCGCAATAATAATGATAATTTTAGTGATTATTTTTATTGTTTTTAGGTAATTTAATAATTTTAATTATTTGAGTAGTAATGTTGATAATAATTTATTAGTTATAATAATGAAAATGACGATAACGTAGAGATATAATTTCAATTTATGTTTCTCACAATTTATATTTTATTTTTAAATTTGATTTAAATTGAATTATAAAATGAACTAATCTTAATACAATGAATTTAATAATTCAAATATCCGAATCTTCTTGCTTTTTTAATGATGATGATAATTTTATATTGATTATTTTATTAAAACCTACTAGACAGATAAATTTATATCAATTTATAATTCATATATTTTATAGAAAACTTGTACTTCACAGTAATTCTGTACAGATTTATTATTTTGACTAAATTTATATTATAACAAAAAAAACACAATTAATATTTTTTTGCATTAAAAAAATATAGTGTTGTCCGCGACGAGGCGCGGGGCATTGGCTAGTATCAAATATGGATTGTAAATATAATCATCGCTATAATTATTTTTTTTTAAAAAAAAGTTTGATAACAACATTTATAAAAGAAAATGGACATAAATAGAGAAAATAACATATGAGCCTATATTCATGAGTGATTGGTCCATGTTTTTTTCTTACAGATAAATAAATAAATTCTAGTCATTCGTACCAAGGCCTAAATAGCTAAATTTGACACAAGTTTAATGGTGTAAACTCAATCTGTAAAAGTCAAGTAAGGCAACCACCAATTAAGGCCACCAACAACCACAGACTACAACTGCCAACCACTTTCACACTTAAAAGTTTATTTTGTCAAGCTTTTATTTTTTGTATAAATAAAAAGCTTAGTTGAGATGAATTAGAGTGAGAGACAATAGAGAGAAAAGAGAGTTTTGATAGATTGTTCAAGCATTGTAACTTTGTGTTGTTGAAATAATACGGTGTGTTTTATCTCTTCTGATTTTTTTTGAAGCCACCACCAATAGCATCTCCCCCCAACAATTGATATCAAAGCTTCTTTCGTTAAAAACAGAGAAGTTTTGTAAATATCAGATATGGATTGTAAATATCATCATCACTATAATTAGGGGAAGAAAAGGAATACTGCTAGAATAAGAAAAAAAAGAAAAAAGAAAAAGGAATAGCCACACAGAATCTAGAATGGATTATATACCAATTGGATTTCAATTAGTGGTAGGCCCAAGCTAAAAATTAGTGCCTCACATAGACTGCTACTGGCCGGTTACAAGTATCCAACCCATATAAATTAAGTGTCTGATTCGAGATTGAGGGTTGATATTGTTTTTGAAAATGTTTTTTATTCATAAATATTATAAAATAATATTTTTTTTAAAAAAAAAATTATTTTTAACATTAGCACATGAAAATAATCTAAAAACATAAAAAATATTTAATTTAAAACTATATTCAAGCTATAAATAATAAGAAAATCATCATTGTGGTGGGTGAAATGGCAATTCGAAATGGTAATTGCAGTGGATCCCATAACTGCATCAATGAGTCCATCGGTACAGCGAGACATGGAAACGTGATCGATCCTGACATCGGTGGAACCGATGATGGACATTCCATCTCCATCACTGTGATGAATGGTCCTGATTCCACAGTGGTCCACAGAGTCCCTGATACTTCCACCGCTGGTAGCAATAATGTGAATTCCTTGAATGATAACATTATGGATGATAATGCCAGCACCGTAAGAAATTTGTACATGGTGCCCACGCCCATCAATCGTCCTAGAAGATGGAAATAAATAATATTAAAATTGATTAATGATATCAATAAAGAATATTGATATGGACACTTTCATGAATATTGATTAGTTATCCTAAGATAATAATATAAAGGGTTTGGCATCGATAAATTTCATGGATATTTAAAATAAAATATGACTAACTATTTTGGGTTAAAATAATTAATGATATCAATGAATTATATTGATATTGACATACATATTGTCCTTCCTCACAAGTGCCAGTTTTGTAGCTTTGTTCATCACCACCAAAAACATAATATCCTCCCTTCCTCTCCATCCACAAACCCTTTCTCTTTCACTTTCCCACTCATTTTTCTCTCTTTCCAAACACAAAGCAAAATCCTATTCAATCCTTCAAATTCCCTATCTTCCCGTCCCATTTTCTCATTGAGGTAAGCACTAATTATGCCTTTTGTTGTTAATTACGATTTCAACTTTAATACAAATCTTGAAAAAGCTTGTCTAATTTATTCAATTTACCTGATATGGAATTATAAAGGGTGTTTTTAGGTTTCTTGTTGAGTTTTGTGAATGGAGTCCATGGTGGTTTTAGTAGGTAGTATGCCATCTTTGGCTTCCCTTGTTAGTTTAGGAAGCTTGAGTGGGTCTACAGCTACTTCTAGTTGTGTTGAGTCTTCTTCGTGTTCCGTTGTGAAGAGAGTTTCTTTATCAAAAAGGAGTCTTAGGAGACACTGTGTCTTCAGTGCAGAAGGTTGTCAAGTAAATTTTAATTAAAAATCCTTTTCTATAAAGGATTTTAGAACTAATATAAATATGAATGTGTATTTTATTTTACAAAGATTAAGACTATTATTCATATTCAATAAAATGCTAGAGAATTTCCCACACAAGTATTATAAAGATATTATAAAAGATTATTTTAGTGTTCCTTTAAATATAACAATTGAAGTTGTTGCTACCACTTTTTACCCCATTTTGAAAATATTTTCAAAAAAACAAAAAACAAAAAAAATACAAATATTTAAACAAAGAGACAATGATTTAAGAGAAAGAAAACAAAACTAAGATAAAAGATTGTCACCGGTAAAATGGTGTGTAAAACATACACAAAGAGGGAATAAAATTTAAATGAAACCAGAAATATATATATATATATATATATATATATATATATATATATATAAGATATTCATACATATACTCTCCACACCCACATATATAAAAACCCTAAACCATTTAGAGGTAGCTTAGTGATAAGAGTTTGTGATTAAAAGGTTTTCTCTCCCGAAGGGCGTCAAAGGTGAAAAGCATCTCGAAGAATAACCTTAGAATGAATGGCATGCATATCACGTGATTGGAAAACAACAAAACAAATGAACCCCCTCACCCTTCTGAGCTACCAGGAAATAAAAAATCAATTAGAAATAAAAAAAAAAAACCCGGAGGTAATTCGTCAAACTTGCAACATGTATCATGAAACTAGAATAAACAAATCAAATTTTGAATGATGAAATTGAAAAAAAAATCAATTAAAAGAGAAAAAAACTTTGTTAATTTACTAAACTCGCGTCCCGAATCATGAGACAAGAATAAACAAATCTATTGTTAAAAATATTTAAAAAAAATGAAATTAAAAGGTAAAAATAAGAAGAGCAAAAAACAAAACATCATTTAAGTGATGAATATTCAAAAGTGTCATTTGAAAATGAATTGAATCGAACTTCTATACATTTTATCCTTCTTTCCTTATTATAGATGTCATTTTTTCCTCTAATTCTTCAAACTTTTTTTTTTCATTTTCTAGTTGATTTTTTAAACCCTTGACATATAAGTACCCATTGAATTGTAAAGAGATTGTTTGATTTATGTGAAATCATCTTTATTTTTGCTCTGAAACTCGAAATCTGAAGGTAGCTTAATAGATTTTATTTTAAAGATACTTACTAGATTAATTCTTTTATTTTTATTTTTATTGAAATCAACCTGGCTGGACCAACCGAAACTCCAAGTCAATAGCCAAGTAAAAATCTTGAAGTTAATTTCAATTCACCATTTGACACCTATCCATTTTCTCTCCTTAGTTTTTGATTGTTTCAATTTCCCCCTTAGATTATCCAAAATAAGAGAAAAACATTCTCTTTTTCCTTCTCAAATCATGGACTACAATTAACAAAAATAAAACTTTGTACCAAAATCAAATTGGAAAAATATTAGGGTACCAACAATGTAAAAGTTTTTATTTTTATTTTGATCACATGAATTCACATTTCCTTGGAATCTCATAAAAAATAGAACAAATGAAATAAATCTCCAATGTTTTTACACACCGTGCATGTTCCTGCTAACCTTTTATTTTATTTTTATCAAAATCAAACAATCTCTTTACAATTCAATAGGTACTTATCACCTCGTTTCACATTTTTATGTCCCTCTTGCTCAAATCCTTGACCCCGGAGGCTTTAGTAATCATTCATTGCCTAATTTTCATCCGGTTTTATTTTAAATCAATTTAAAAAATTAATCGATTAAATCTAATCGATCTAACAATTAACTCGTGATTTAATGTTTATTTGAGAGTGTGACTGGAGTTGTTTTTGAAAATACTTTTCATTCATAAATGCATTAAAATAATTTTTTTATATATATTTTAAAAATTATTTTTGACATTAGCACATGAAAATGATATAAAAATACTAAATTTTTTAATTTAAAATAAAAAATAAAATAAAAACTCAAATATTTTCAAAAACGCTTTCCAAATACATTGACAAACACCCCTTTGTTAAAAATCTAATGAGAATTAGTTCGTTTTTTTAAAATAATATAATATTATTGATGTTTTTATTTAATATATTTTAAAACCTTGTGTTTGTATGAAATTCGTAAATTAGACCTCATGTAAATAATTTAACGAACGCGATCCTATATTTATTACATCTAAGCAATTCGATCCAATTGCTTTTAATTGTTAACAAACAGAAAATATTAGCCTCATGTCACATAATTGTGTTTAGAATATCACGTCCTAATTAAACAAAAAAAAAACAATTTTTAAAAACCATAATACAATCATTTTAAAAAATTAAACAAAATATTTTAAAAAAAATCTCATCCCACATTAGTCATATTCATTTTAAAAAATAAAAATGATTACTTTTTAATTAGGGCAAGGCATTTTAGCCAAGATTGTATGCCATGTGCCTAATGTTTTCCACATCCGTATTTGTTTTCGTTAAGAATTAAAGTCCATTGGATCGAATTGTTGAAATTTCATGAATACAGGGTTAAATTTGTCAAATCTTTTATGCATGATTTAATTAGTTAATTTCATACAAACTCAATGTTTCTTAAGGGGGTTCATTAATATATATAATGTTTATGTACCTTACAATATGTAGATAATTACTCAATATTTTTTATTCCTTTTCCTCACCATGCTATTTCATACATTTATACGGTCTTTTGCTTTAAAAAAAAAACTTTTTTTATTTGAAGTTGTTTTTACTCTTTGGATTCTCCAGTCCATAACAATATTAAGTGTCTTCGATTTCCAATAAAATTAAAAATTATTATAAAGTTAAATTTTATTCAATAAATTTATATCCAATATGAATTCGTTGCAATTGAATCCAACCAGATAAACTCTTAGAATTGAATAAAGATATCAAAGGAATAAAAAATCTTAAAGAACTAAGAAATGAAAGATTTTAATAATCTTTATTTTATTAACAACATTAAGACAATTTAAAATAAATAAGAAATTCATTTAAAGATATTATAATCTTGAAAAAAAATTAACACCCCAAGTAACTTTTGTAAATGGCATTGATAGATATATAGATGAGGGGACAAGGAATTAATTGTTCATTGGTCCGTACACTTATACCTTCCTTGCCTTGTTGCTTTTGAAGTTGGATTCCATACAGCTAAAGGCCTCCTCGTGTTGTTCCTCGTTGCTCAATCTGTACCAGTGCTTTTCACGTATATTTTCACAAACTAAGGTAATGAAATTCCTGTTCTCATCCTTTCAATGCCTATTTTACTTGTAACGACTCACTCTCACCGTCGGAATTCTTATTTCTCTGATTTTTCAGACTCGTGGAAAATGGCTATCGAAAGTGTTGTTGTGGAATCCGTTGTATCTAAGATAGCAGCACTCTTGGTGAAACCAGTAATAAAGCAGTTCCGTTACATGCTCTGTTTCAACAATTTTGTTCAGGAATTCAGTGAACAAGCAGAGCGCCTGATTTACGCACTTTATCGTGTGCAAGATGCTGTCGACGTTGCTAAAAGGAATGCTGAAGAAATTGAGATTGATGTCGACAAATGGCTGGAAGATACGAAAAAAGCTTTGGCTCTTCATGGTCTGCAAGATGCTGTCAACGTTGCTAAAAGGAATGCTGAAGAAATTAAGTTTCATGTCAACAAATGTCTGGAAGATGCAAAAAACGAAATGGAAGGTGTGAATCCTTTGGAAAATGAAAAAGGAAAATGCTTCACTTGGTGTCCAAAATGGATTCCCCATTTCAAGCTAAGCAAGGCACTGGAAAAGAAGACGGAGACTTTGAGAAAACTAGAAGAAAAGAGCAAGGAGTTTCAAAAAGTGGCCCACAAAGCACCTCTTCAAGACATAGAATTTCTTCCATCAAAGGAATTCACACGCTCAAAATCATCAAATGAAGCTTTCGAACAGATTATGAAAGCTCTCAAAGATGACGACGTCAATATGATCGGACTGTACGGCATGGGAGGGGTGGGTAAAACCACCCTGGTGAAAGAAATAGGCAGGAAAGCCAAAGAGTTGCAGCTGTTTGATGTGGTTTTATTGGCTACAGTGTCCCAGAATCCAAATGTGATGTACATTCAGGATCGAATGGCAGAGAGTCTAGGTCTGAAATTTGACGTAAAGACCATAGAAGGGAGAGCAGGTCGATTATGGAAGAGACTGGAGACAGTAAAGAAGTTGCTTGTAATCCTGGATGATGTTTGGAAAGCTGTTAACTTGAAAGAGATTGGGATCCCATTTGGTGATGATCACAGGGGTTGTAAAGTTCTTCTAACAACACGTCGTAGAGGCATATGCTCTGATATGGAGTGCCAGCAAAAAGTGCATTTAAATATCTTATCTGAAAATGAAGCATGGGATTTATTCAAAATCAATGCACGTTTACGTGATGAGGACTTTAACTTGAACACAGTGGCAAAGAAGGTTGCGAGAGAATGTCAACGACTGCCATTAGCACTTGTGACAGTGGGAAAGGCTCTAAGAGATAAATCTGTTATTGAGTGGGAAGTAGCGTCTAAAGAGCTCAAAAACTCTGAATCTCAGCACATGGAACTAAATGGTGAAGAAAAAAATGCATATGCATGTCTTAAGTTGAGCTATGATTATTTGAAGCACGAGAAAACCAAGTTATGCTTCTTGCTATGCTGTTTATTTCCAGAAGATTACTACATTCCAATTGAGGGCTTGACGAGATACGCAGTTGGCTACGGGTTATATCAAGATGTGGAGTCCATTGAAGATGCAAGGAAACAAGTTTATGTGGCGATAAAGACCCTCAAAGATTGTTGCATGCTGTTAGACACTAGAACTGAAAAGCATGTGAAAATGCATGACTTGGTTCGTGATGTTGCTATTCAGATAGCATCATCTAAAGAACATGGTTTCATGGTAAAGGCTGGCGTTGGGTTGAAGGAGTGGCCAATGGGCAAGAAAAGCTTTGAAAATTGTAAAACAATTTCGTTAATGGGCAATAAACTAACAAAGCTTCCTGAAGGATTGGTGTGTCCACAACTCAAAGTTCTATTATTAGAACTGGATGATGACTTGAATGTTCTAGAGAGGTTTTTCGAAGGGATGAAAGAAATTGAAGTTTTGTCTCTAGAGGGAGGGTGTTTGTCATTGCAATCACTTGAATTCTCAACGAACCTTCAATCGTTGCTATTGATCGACTGTGAATGCAATGACCTCATTTGGTTGAGAAAGCTGCAAAGACTTGAGATTCTTGGTTTTATAGAGTTGTCTTCCCTTGAGGAATTACCTGATGAAATTGGGGAGCTCAAGGAGTTAAGGTTGTTGGATGTGACAGGTTGTAGTAGTCTAGAAAGGATTCCTGTGAATATGATTGGAAGGTTGAAGAAGTTAGAAGAGCTGCTGATCGGGGATGACAGCTTCAAGGGATGGGATGATGTTGGATGTAACAGCACAGGAGGAACGAATGCAAGCCTTACAGAACTAAATTTGCTGTCTCATTTAGCTGTATTATCATTGAGGATACCAAGGGTTGAATGCATTCCCAGAGATTTTGTTTTTCCCAGGTTGCTCAAATATGATATAGTGTTGGGGCATGGGTATTCAGGACCAAAACACCCAACCTCGACAAGATTATATTTGGGTAATATCAGCGCCGCATCCTTAAATGCAAAGACATTTGAGCAGTTGTTTCCTACCGTGTCTCAAATTGGTTTTAGTAACGTTGAGGGTTTAGAAAATATAGCATTGTCCAGTGATCAGATGACCAGCCATGGCCATGGGTCGCAAAAGGACTTCTTTCAAAGATTAAAAGATGTGGAAGTGGAAGGATGTAGGGATATTCGCACTCTGTTTCCAGCAAAATGGCGGCAAGCTTTGAATAATCTAACAAGTGTGAGAATTGAAGATTGCGAATCATTGGAAGAGGTATTTGAATTGGGTGAGGCAGAAGAAGGAATTAACGAGGAGAAGGAGCTCCGGCAACTGTCATCTTTAACAAGGCTAGAGCTGACATTGTTACCTGAGCTCAAATGCATATGGAAGGGGCCCACCAGATATGTCAGCCTCCAAAGTCTTGTTCATCTGGAGTTGCTGGCTCTTAACAAGCTGACATTTATCTTCACACCGCACCTGGCCCAAAGTCTTGTTCATCTAGAAACACTACGGATAGACCGTTGCAGTGGATTGAAGCATCTTATCGGAGAGAAGGATGACGAAAGGGAAATAATTCCAGAGTCTCTTGGCTTTTTCCCAAAATTAAAAATTCTCTCTATAAGTGATTGTGATAAACTGGAATATGTCTTCCCTGTCTCCGTGTCTCCAAGTCTTCTGAACCTGGAAGAAATGCAGATTGTATTTGGTGCCAATTTAAAGCAGATATTTTACAGTGGAGAAGGAGATGCACTCACCAGAGATGGCATCATCAACTTACCTCGGCTAAGACAATTGTCTCTTACAAGTGGTTGCAGCTTTTTTGGTCCGAAGAATTTTACTGCCCAGTTGCCTTCTTTGCAAGTGTTAGCCATTGAAGGACACAAAGAATTGGGTGATTTCTTGGCACAACTCCAAGTAAGTCCTTTTTATTCCTCAACTGATTAATTTAAACTGGCAAATTCAATACATAGTGATAATTTCAGATTTCTTCCTTCAGATTTCTAAAACTAAAGTAATGGATAAGTGAAATTGAGGCTCTTCCGCCAATTATTGGAAAGTAAAAAAAATTAAATCTCCATCTATTATTATTATTGAGTTGTTTGTTTCAGTGCTGCATTTTATGATAAAAGTTAAAGAAATTGGGTGATGTTATCACCTAACATCACCTTTTTCATATGAAAAAAATAATTATAAATGATCAAGAACAAATCATTTTTATTTTATATACACATACTAGAAGTTTTAGTAATACGTAAAATTAATTTTTTTTTTGGTTAATGTCATAATTTGTTTTTTTATTATAAATAAAATATAAAAAACTATTTTTCTAGTTATTAAGTATAATTTCTTTCATGATTGCTTTTAACTTAAATAATATAAAATAATAATTTGTATTTAGATTATCATAATTTGTTTTTGTTTTGATGCAGGGGCATACAAATTTGAGAAAAATAGTTATTAGAGACTGCAAAGGAGCACAGGATAGAAGAACCGAGCATGAACTTTCACTCTTGAGTTTGGAAAAATTAGAATTGAGGTCCATGCCTGACATGAGGTGTATATGGAAGGGTCTCGTGCTGAGCCATTTGACTACTTTGTATGTGTATAGTTGTCATAAACTGACATGTGTATTCACAGGCAGCATGGTTGCTAGTCTAGTTCAACTGCAATATCTATATATATCAGGTTGTTCGGAATTGGAGCAAATCATAGCTAAGGATAATGATGATGAAAAGGATCAGATATTGTCTGGAAGTGATCTTCAATCTTTATGCTTCCCCACTTTATTTGATGTTTATATCAGTGGATGCAACAAGTTGAGGAGTCTGTTCCCAGTAGCCATGGCTTCAGGTCTCCCGAAGCTCCAAAGACTTACAGTAACAAATTCATCTCAATTACTAGGAGTATTTGAGAAGGATGATCATGCTTCACCTGTCAATGTTGAGAAGCAGATGTTGCTTCCTAATTTGTCATCCCTGATGCTAGATAATCTACCAAGTATAGTCTGCTTCAGTCTTGGATGTGATGATTTCTTATTCCCTCGTATGAAGGATTTGAGGGTGGATGAATGTCCAAAGCTGACCACACAATTTGCTAGAAAAACAAATGGTTCAACGAGTGCTCAGTCAGAGGTGCTGCTGATTCGACTTTGATTTCCTGCCTCTCTTTTAGTGTTTTTGTTTCCTGTTTCACTCAAAAATAATGTGCATGCCATGCTTGAATTGGTTTTGCAGGTATCTCAAAGTAGCTGAGGATTGCTGCAAATATTTTTAATTGGTGGAAGTATTTTTTGCCAAAGAACTGCTAAAAGAAGGATATATATGGACTTGTCTATTTAAAAAAGTTTGTCGTGTGAACTTCAAAAAATAAGGGTATCTCTCATGTCTACCCATGTAATGTTTCATGTTTAGTCATTAATTATTGTGAGAAATAAGGGCACGTGTTTGTTTGCCCAATTGTGTGTCTGAAAAAAATAGGGTCTGCCTTTAAGAGCTTGTAGTTGATTGTAATATTTTTATTTTTCATAATACAAACAAGGGCTTTGTCCCTGTTGAGATATATCTTAGAAGCTATCAATCAACGAAATAATACAGAGTAATATGGCTGTTGTGCTGCTTGTTTCTTTTCATTTTCTTGGAAACCATATAGAAAGCTCTTGGTTCTGCTGATTGATTTCTAGCTATTTGTCTTTTTCTCTCTCATTGACGCGGTTTCTTTGGGTGCTGACTCGTTATTTTTTATGAAGGAATGATCTCTTCCTTTTGTTCTGCTTAAATTCTTGGTGTTTTTGGCCGGGAATAAGAGAATGTTTGGTTTTGAAAAAAATATTATTTATTTATTTATTTCAAATTAGATTTAAAAAAAAATCATTTTAATATATTTTCAAATAAAAAATAAACTTTATTTCCTGCAGTTTCTGCTTTTGTTCCTCGCTATGTTTTATTATTGAGCAGTCAGTACATATATTTTCACAAATTAAGGTAATAAAATTACTATTCTCATTCTCCCTCTGCCTATTTTACTTGTAATAACTCACTCTCACAGTCGGCATCCTTATTTGAGATAAATCGGTCTACATTCGTTAACCTTTTTATTTACACACAACATCAACAATTAAGCTTTTTCCTCTTTTTTTTATCTTAATCCCTAGCCATATCACAAACCATATAATAGTGTCAAAAATATCTCTTAAGATCCAATTTACTCTATTTATTTCAATCTTCCCTCTTAACGTCAAAATATAATATTTATTTTTATCAGTACTACTAACTTTCCAAACAATATTCTTCTGAACACAATCCTTGTTATTTCAACATGTATTTTTCCTCATTTCAACACAATTGAAAACCCGAAATCAAGTTAAATATGTCAAATTTAACATTCTTCCCCTTAGATGCATGATGGACCGAAAACATGACGTTAAGAAACCATAGCATATGATCAAGTAAATTATATATTAAGGGTATAAAAAGTGCATAGGGGATAAATGTGCCAACAAAAGGTGTTCTTGAATCTCTTATCTCAGCAAAAGGTGTTATATTCAAAATCAATGCAGTTTTAAGTGATGAGGACTCTGACTTAAACAGGGTGGCGTAGGAGGTTGCGAGAGATTGCCAGGGATTGCCTATAGCACTTTTGGCAGTAGGAAGGACTTTAAAAGATAAATTTAAAAATGAGTGGAAATTAGCATCTAAAGACCTTAAAAAACCTCAATCTTGGCACATGGAAAACTGTAATGGCCGAAGAAATGCTTATGCAGTCTTAAGATAAACTATGATTATTTAAAGCACAAGGAAACCGAGTTATGTTTCTTGCGATGCTATTTATTTCCAGATGATTGCGACATTTAAATTGAGTAGTTGACGAGATATACAGTTGGCTAGAGGTTACATCAAGATTTGAAGTCCATTGAAGATGCAAGGAGACGAGTTCATGTGGAGATAAAAACCCTCTAACATTGTTGTATGCTGTTAGGCCCTGAAAATGAAGAATATGTGAAAATGAATGACTTTTTTCGTGATTGAGTGATTGACTTTGAAAAACATATACATATATATATTTATATGTCAAGTTTGTCCTTTACAAAAAAAATTCCTTTTTCATATGAAAAAAATAATTATAAATGATCAAGAACAAATCATTTTTATTTTATATACTCATACAAGAAGTTTAGTAAAACGCAAAATTAAAAGTATATTTTTGTTAATGTCATGATTTATTTATTTTATAAATAAAATATAAAATATCATTTTTCTATTTATCAAGTATAATTAACTGTAAAGTAATATGAATAACATGATTTGTATGATTTTCTTGTACAACTTTCAAGTATATTGCATTTAATTTACTGTATATCATTTTAGATATTTATTCTGTATCGTAGATAAAAAAAAATTAACATAAAAAATCGATGGTATTAGATGTTAAGGGATGAAACTAAATTACTTCTACGTACCAACCACAAACTTTCTTCTATCATCAAGATAAATCCTTTTTAGAAAAATGTTACCATGTACCAGGAAATAAGAGTACATACGACACCTAATTAATTAATATTAATTATTTTTTACATATTTTTCGTTTCTTTAATAACATCATTTTGAAAACAAAAAAGTTATCTTATCACGAAAGTATCTCGTAGGTATACAAACTATAAAGTTTTGATGATGTGATATTTATAAAATAAAATAATAATATATCAAAATAATATTTTTTTAATTATTATTTTTACAAATTTATTTTTAATATTAGAACATTAAAATGATTTAAAAAATAATTTGAAGCAAATAAAAATATTTTTAAAATGCAAAATCAAACAGGCACTAAATCAATGCGGAGTGGGTGGCTACAATAAAACAAAGTCAACAACATACAAGGATCAAATGGGATAAAACTCAAAATTAAGTTTGTATGTTGATTGCAATAGGGGGTTATGGTGTGTTTACTTAACATTATCAAAGCACAATATGTTATTGTCAATGGACAACAGTACGAAATAATTGCTCAAGTTTTTAGTGTCCAAATTTTGCCAAAAAAGTACCCGACCATTTAAGAGTACCTTCCATGCTTATTTGATTTGGAAATCCCGCCTATAGAATTTGAACAAGATATTTCAAAATTCCCTTACCAGATCTTGTTTCTTTGTCAAGAGGGGGAGCAACAGTAGGAGATGGAGATGCTTTGATCTGCACTAAATGTTTTAAAAGTTATTTTATTTTTTATATTAAAATATTAAAATAATTTAAAAATACAAAAACCAATAAAACTTACAATAGAATTTTTCAAAAAGAGTAGCTAGACTACAATGTCAAACAATTCTAGAGTCAATGGTGAAATCTCAGTCATGTAGAGCACACTTAGTTCATTAGTTTTCACTATGTTGCGAGTTAAATTAATTTTTTTAATATAAAATAATGTCAAGATATTACTAATATATTTTCTTGTAGAAAAGTTTTTAAACCATGTGAGCATTGATCTGATACAACCTGATTAATTTAACGAGAAGTTCTTAAACCTAAGAATTTTTTAGACCTATTAAACTTACAAAAAATCATAAAAGGCATAAATTTTGCATTTGTTTGGATAATACATCTCATATAAGATGAGTATTTGCTATCAAATATGTCAAGTATCATTAGCAACACAAATGCATCTATTTCAAGTGGAGCAAATCCTTTTAACATAGAAGAGTGCACATGAGAGATATTAGGAAGTAAAATCAAGTATATAATAATAGTACAAGATTTTATAATGAAGTTCCTTTACTTTTATGGATCCAAATTAACTTGTCCATCGTATCACAATAAGACCCATATGTTGTAGAGAATCACCCATCATCACTTGTATGTATAATAACCCGCTCCCGCAGTGCTTATGTCTGGGACCCATATTTCAGGTCCCTACAAGAAACACTACTCAACAACACTGTCCCGAACAAACCCCATCCCACGCTCCCATGAATTGATTTCTGACTCATAGAGGATTGTGTTTTTAATATGAAAAATATTTTAAATGAAAATGAGATTATTATTATTTGTAATTTCTAGCACAAAAAACATGACATTGTTAATTTCTGACTCATATTTAGAAAGTCAACAGCATGCAAGGATCAATGATCTCCTTTATTGAAGCTTTTTTATGGGCTTGTTGATGCATAGCCATAAACAAGATTTACATGAATCGAATCAAATTATTTCGTTTTGTAGCTAATTATTTGTAAACATAATTTATCAGAATGATATTAATTGATTTTTATTTTATTTTTTACCAATATCCCTGTAAAACCAAGAGCATCGGCAATATACAGCTTGTAATGTTAACTTAGCCATTGCAAGGAGAAGGGGGGGTCCACTATTACATTTGCTAATTCTCCAAGTGTGTTAGCGCTCACCAAACTAAATATACGAGAAGATCAAGGAGTAAGGTTTTCAGGTCAAGGTTTGACCAGTAGTTTTTCACAAGAAAGACAAAAGTTCCCCTCGAAAGAGGAAGAATAAAAGAAAAGAAAAAAGTCATATTAGCGCATTAAAACAAATGAACCCAGCCAGTCACCGTTCTCAGCTACCGATAAGAAATTACCTGCCCTGAGTGGCAGACAACCAGATCCAACCTCTCTCATTACCCATCCACCAGTCTCTTCTAAATCCGTCTACAGATTTTGAACAAGATATTTCAAAATTTCCTTACCAAATCTTGTTTCCTTGCCAAGAGGCGGAGTGGGTCTATGCTCTGTACTCTATTTCTTGTTACATGACATTTTGTTTTTAGTAGGAGATGGAGTGCTTGCTCTGCACTAAATGTTTTAAAATTTATTTTATTTTTGATATTAAATATTAAAAATATTTAAAAATATAAAAACCAATTAAACTTACAAGAGAAATTTTTTAAAAGATAATTAGACTGCAGTGTCAAACAGAGCACACTTAGTTCATTAGTTTGCACTATATTGTGAGTTAAGATTATTTTTTAATGTAAAATAATGTCAAGATATTACTGATAGTAAAAAAGTTTTTAAACCATGTGAGAATTGATCTAATACAACCTGATTAACCTAACGAGTTTAAAGACAACCTAAACAATTATTAAAAGTATAACTCGACTAAAACATTTATCAAGACGATATTTTTTTAAATACATATATTTAGACATAAACATATTAGATGAAACCTAGTTAATTATGAATCTTAATTATAAATCAAATATTAAATGATTAAATTATATAAATAAAAAATTAACTGGAAATGAAAAAAAAAACCCGAAGCTAATTCGTCAAACTTGCAACATGTATCATGAAACTAGAATAAACAAATCAAATATTGAATGATGAAATTGAGAAAAAAATCAATTAAAAGAGAAAAAAATCTTAGTTAATTTGCTAAACTCGCGTCGTGAATCATGAGACTAGAATAAACAAATCTATTGTATTACTAAGTAACTTTCACAAAATCCACAACTAGCATCTCCATGGAAAGATCTACAAATACTGTATATATTATAGAATAGAAGAAGAGAAAAGAATAAGGA
Organism: Salix caprea; assembly: GCA_964035475.1. Classification (NCBI taxonomy): domain Eukaryota; kingdom Viridiplantae; phylum Streptophyta; class Magnoliopsida; order Malpighiales; family Salicaceae; genus Salix; species Salix caprea. Next base: position 2,825,353 of record OZ037743.1, read on the forward strand.
AAAGGGTAGATGAGAGCTTGAGGTACTAGCTTGATTACGTAATTTGCTACAGTGTTCAACATGGCCATGTCATGCAGCGAATAAATCAACTCTAGAAAACCAGACATGTTAATCTACAAATACTTGCATTTCCACACTGAAAGAGCACAGCCTTTGTAGTCCAAGAAAACAAAGACTTCAAGCATCTTTCTGTTTTCTTCTCTCTTTTTTTTCACTTCAAGAATGGCTGCAGATGAACAAGTAACGCTATTGGATACATGGGCAAGTTCAATTGGTATGAGAGTGAGAATAGCATTGGCTGAAAAGGGTGTGAAGTATGAGTTCATTGAACAAGATTTGTGGAACAAAAGTGGTTTACTTCTACAAATGAATCCTGTTCACAAGAAAATCCCAGTTCTTGTCCATAATGGGAAACCTGTTTGTGAGTCCCTTGTTATTGTTCAGTATATTGATGAGGTGTGGAAGGACAAGGCTCCTTTGTTGCCCTCTGATCCTTACCAGAGAGCTCAGTCTAGGTTCTGGGCAGTTTTTGTTGACAAGAAGGTTTTTTTTTTTCTTCATCTTTTCTGTTTTTTACTTTGTTTTGAGATATGACTTGATGAAACCCACATTACAGTTTGATTAGTTTGAAAGAAAGAATCCTATATCACCAGTACAAATAGCCCTAAGACTAATATCAAATTATAGAATGATTAAATTAGGCATCACAGTACGTACCGGGACCAACTTTCACCTCTGATTCCAGAAAGTCTGTGTGCGGTGACCATTATTATAATCTATTTAACAATGGGGTGATATGAATCTGCAGATATATGAACATGGGAGGAAGATAATGACAACAAAAGTAGAAGATCAGGAGGCCGCCGGCAAGAAGGATTTCATAGACACCCTCAAGCTGATGGAAGGAGAGCTTGTATTGCAGATAAGCGGTCGACCGGTTCAGCTTGTCGTCCAACCAAGCGGTCGACCGGTACTTGTAATGACTCACTCTCACCGTCGAAATTCTTATTTCTCTGATTTTTCAGACAGGTGGAAAATGGCTATCGAAAGTATTGGTAGATCCCTTGTATCTAAGATAGCAGCACTCTTGGTGGAACCAGTAATAAAGCAGTTCCGTTACATGTTATGTTTCGACAATTTAGTTCAAGAGTTCAATGAACAAGTGAGGAGCTTGGTTGTAGCACTTATTCGTGTGCAAGATGCTGTCGACGTTGCTATAAAGAATGCTGAAGAAATTGAGATTGATGTCGACAAATGGCTGGAAGATGCAAAAAATGAAATGGAAGGTGTGAATCGTTTGGAAAATGAAAATAATTTTTTGAGTTGTTGAGTTATTTTATCGATCCATCAAGTAGAGTCATACTTTATAATACTTGTATTTATTCAAAGAAAAAAATAAATATTTTTATTGTTCATTGAAGTGTCTAAAACTTAAGGTATTTTTTGGCTTACTTTATAAGTAACTCAAATTTGAAGTAAGGAATGCCTTCTTTCGTTTTCTCTTATTTTTCTTTAACGACAAATCATATTCCTTGAGTGGGATATAAGGACAAATCATATAGCTCTAGTTTTATCCTTGGAAGTGGCAGAGAGTTCTTCATTTAATTTTGTTATTGTCTTCTTCTTAGGTGCTTTCCATTTCCCCCCTGATTATCATTTTTTTTTTTATAAAAATCCTTGAGAGATCATAATTATAGTAACACTACATACATTAAGGATTATATTAGTGGTTGCCATCGACTGATCGTGAATCTTCCATTCCTTTCTCTACTATAAGACACGTGTATTTCTACTAATTCTTGTGTTATTTGTTATTATTTGTTATTACATTTTATTATGATGCATATATTATGTGTTCATAAATGTTTGCAAGTATGATCCATGATGAGAGAAGAAGAAATATTTTTTCAATTCAATCCCCATTCTCTTCTACTAGACATTATTTCAGGCTTGAATTCTGATTGGCCGTTCTTCTTGTTCTCTTTTTTCTCTGTACCAGGAAGGCGAAAGACATAGAGTCTTTGAATTCACTAGATTCCTGGAATCTTCATTTTCGAAAGAGCTTGGGAACCTGGTTAGTTTTAAATTGAGAATTGTTTTATTAAGACTTACGTGTGTTTGGTGATTCATCAAGATTATATGACATGAACATATTTTTTAAAAAGTCGTTGAGAAATCAGAAGAACGCCACTGCATAATATCTACAATGATAGAGTGAATAGTGGAAAAAAAGTTAAAAAATAAAAATTCCTTACACAGATTAGTAGTCTGTGTAAGACCGGTTTGCGCTTGGTGGAATTTATGTCATTCTTTACATCGAGTCCTAACCAGACTCCGTGTACGGACAGAGAAGGAAACTCGATTTATCCGTTAGTCTAACTATTAAAGAATGTTTAATGTGACAAAAAATACAAATTGGAAATAATTATTCAACATTAAATAAATTAAATAAATATGGTAATAAAAACAAAAGCTTTATTCTAGAATCTTTCCATGTAGTCTAAATTTTTAATTTTCATAAATTCCTAATAGATTTGACTCATGATTTCAAATACATGACCATCTCTTATATGAATAGATTATTAAGTTTGTCATATATATTTGGAAATTACTGAATTTATCATATATATATATTTGAAAATATTAACATGTTTAGTTTCTTTCTCATCTACAAGCATCAAAATTCCATTTTATAACTTCAAATATGTCCATAACAATACATAAATATTTAGTTTAACAAATTTTATAAAATTTATCTAGTAACTTTAGCTAATTTATCATACTACGGATTGGGTGGATACAATAAAACAAAGTCAACAATATACAAGGATCAAATGGAATACAACTCAAAATTAAGTTTGAATGTTGATTGCAATGGGGGGTTATGGTGTGTTTACTCAACATTATCAAAGCATAATATCTCATTTGTCAATGGACAACAATGCGGAATAATTGCTAAAGTTTTTACCGTCCGAATTTTGCCAAAAAGTAGCCGACCGTTTAAGTATACCTTTCATGCTTGTTTAATTTGGAAAATCCGCTTACAAATTTTGAACAAGATATTTCAAAATTTCCTTACCAGATCTTGTTTCATTGGGGCTCTGTGCTCCATACTCTATTTCCTGTCACATGGCATTTCTTTTTTTTACAAAATAAATCATGTATTGATAGTAGGAGATGAAGTGCTTTGATCTTTACTAAATGTTTTAAAATTTATTTTATTTTTGATATTAAAATTATTTAAAAATACAAAAACCAATTAAACTTACAAGAGAAAAATTTTAAAAGGTAGTTAGGCTGCAGTGTCAAACACTTGTAAAATCAATGATGATATCTCAGTTATGTAGAGCACACTTAGTTCATTAGTTTGCACTATGTTGTGAGTTAAGATTAGATTTTTTTTAATGTAAAATAATTTCAAGATATTAATAATATATTTTCTAGTAATTTTTTTTTAAATCATGTGAGAATTGATATGATACAACCTGATTAACTTAACGAGTTTAAAGACAACCTAAACAATCATTAAAAATCTAACTCGACTAAAACATTTATCAAGACGATTTTTTTTTAAAAAAAAATATTGAGACATAAATATATTAGATCAAACCTAGTTAATTATGAAACTTAATTATAAATCAATTATTTGTCAATGGACAACAGTGCGAAATAATTGCTCAAGTTTTTAGTGTTTGAATTTTGCCAAAAAGTACTTGATTGTTAAAGTATACCTTCCATGCTTATTTGATTTGGAAAATCCGCCTACATATTTTGAACAAGATATTTCAAAATTTCCTGTTACATGGAAATTTTTTATTTTTTTTACAAAATAAATCATGTATTAACAGTAGGAGATGGAGTGCTTTGTTCTCCACTAAACGTTTTAAAAATTATTTTATTTTTTAATATTAAAATATTAAAATTATTTTAAAATATAAAAACCAATTATACTTACAGAAGAAATTTTTTAAAAAATAGTTAGATTGAAGTGTCAAACACTTCTAAAGTCAATGGTGATATCTCATTTAGAGCACACTTAGTTCATTAGTTTGCATTATGTTGTGAGTTAAGATTTTTTTTTTTAATGTAAAATAATGTCAAGATATTACTAATATATTTTCTAGTAAAAAAAATTTAAACCATGTGAGAATTGATCTGATACAATCTGATTAACCTAACGAGTTTAAAGACAATCTAATCAATTATTAAAAGTATAACTCAACTAAAACACTTATCAAGATGATATTTTTAAAAAAAATATTGAGACATAAACATATTAGATTAAACCTAGTTAATTATGAAACTTAATTATAAATTAAATATTAAATGATTAAATTATATATAAATAAAAAATCAACTAGGAATGAAAAAAAAAAAAAAAAACGGAGCTAATTCGTAAAACTTGCAACATGTATCATGAAACTAGAATAAACAAATCAAATGTTGAATGATGAAATTGAAAAAAAAAATCAATTAAAACAGAAAAAAAATCTTTGTTAATTCACTAAACTCGCGTCCCGAATCATGAGACTAGAATAAACAAATCTATTGTTAAAAATATTTTAAAAAAATGAAATTAAATAGTAAAAATAAGAAGAGCAAAAAACAAAACATCATTTAAGTGATGAATATTCAAAAGTGTCATTTGAAAATGAATTGAATCGAACTTCTATAGATTTATCCTTCTTTCCTTATTATAGATGTCATTTTTTCCTCTAATTCTTCAAACTTTTTTTTTTCATTTTCTAGTTGATTTTTTAAACCCTTGACATATAAGTACACATTGAATTGTAAAGAGATTGTTTGATTTATGTGAAAGCATTTTTATTTTTGCTCTGAAACTCGAAATCTGAAGGTAGCTTAATAGATTTTATTTTAAAGATATTTACTAGATTAATTCTTTTATTTTTATTTTTATTTTTATTGAAATCAACCTGGCTTGGACCCACCGAAACTCCAAGTCACTCTGAGTCCCGAAATAACCCCTTGTATCGAGCAGGGTTTTAAAACAATGCCAATAGCCAAGTAAAAATCTTGAAGTTAATTTCAATTCACCATTTGACACCTATCCATTTTCTCTCCTTAGTTTTTGATTGTTTCAATTTCCCCCTTAGATTATCCAAAATAAGAGAAAAACAGTCTCTTTTTCCTCTCAAATCATGGACTAAATAAAACTTTGTACCAAAATCAAATTGGAAAAATATTAGGGTACCAACAATGTAAAAGTTTTTATTTTTATTTTGATCACATGAATTCACATTTCCTTGGAATCTCATAAAAAATAGAACAAATGAAATAAAGGAATTAAAGTCCATTGGATCGAATTGTTGAAATTTCATGAATACAGGGTTAAATTTGTCAAATCTTTTATGCATGATTTAATTAGTTAATTTCATACAAACTCAATGTTTCGAAAGGGGGGTTCATTAATATATATAATGTTTATGTACCTTACAATATGTAGATAATTACTCAATATTTTTTATTCCTTTTCCTCACCATGCTATTTCATACATTTATACGGTCTTTTGCTTTTTTTAAAAAAAAACTTTTTTTATTTGAAGTTGTTTTACTCTTTTGATTCTCCACTCCATAACAATATTAATTGTCTTCGATTTCCAATAAAATTAAAAATTATTATAAAGTTAAATTTTATTCAATAAATTTATATCCAATATGAAGTCGTTGCAATTGAATCCAAGCAAATAAACTCTTAGAATTGAATAAAGATATCAAAGGAATAAAAAATTTAAAGAACTAAGAAATGAAAGATTTTAATAATCTTTATTTTATTAACAACATTAAGACAATTTAAAATAAATAAGAAATTCATTTAAAGATATTATAATCTTGAAAAAAAAAAAAGAACACCCCAGGTAACTTTTGTAAATGGCATAGATAGATATATAGATGAGGGGACAAGGAATTAATTGTTCATTGGTACGTACACTTATACCTTCCTTGCCTTGTTGCTTTTGAAGTTGGATTCCATACAGCTAAAGGCCTCCTCGTGTTGTTCCTCGCTGCTCAATCAGTACCAGTGCTTTTCACGCATATTTTCACAAACTAAGGTAATGAAATTCCTGTTCTCATCCTTTCAATGCCTATTTTACTTGTAACGACTCACTCTCACCGTCAGAATTCTTATTTCTCTGATTTTTCAGACTCGTGGAAAATGGCTATCGAAGTTGTTGGTGGATCCATTGTATCTAAGATAACAGAACTATTGGTGGAACCAGTAATAAAGCAGTTCCGTTACATGTTCTGTTTCAACAATTTTGTTCAGGAATTCGATGAACAAATGCTGAACATGGCTTTGGCACTTTATCGTGTGCAAGATGCTGTCGACGTTGCTAAAAGGAATGCTGTAGAAATTGACATTGATGTCAACAAATGGCTGGAAGATGCAAAAAATGAAATGGAAGGTGTGAATCGTTTGGGAAATGAAAAAGGAAAAAATGGAAAATGCTTCACTTGGTGTCCAAAATGGATTCCCCAATTTAAGCTAAGCAAGGCACTGGAAAAGAAGACGGAGACTTTGAGAAAACTAGAAGAAAAGAGCAAAGAGTTTCCAAGAGTGTCCCACAAAGCACCTCTTCAAGACATAGAATTTCTTCCATCAAAGGAATTCACACCCTCAGAATCATCAAAAGAAGCTTTCGAACAGATTATGAAAGCTCTCAAAGATGACAACGTCAATATGATCGGACTGTACGGCATGGGAGGGGTGGGTAAAACCACCTTGGTGAAAGAAGTAGGCAGGAGAGCCAAAGAGTCGCAGCTGTTTGATGAGGTTTTATTGGCTACACTGTCCCAGAATCCAAATGTGATAGACATTCAGAATCGAATGGCAGAGAGTCTAGGTCTGCATCTTGACGAAACGACCAGACAAGGGAGAGCAGATCGATTATGGCAGAGACTGAAGACAGAAAAGAAGTTGCTTGTAATCCTGGATGATGTTTGGAAAGCTGTTAACTGGAAAGAGATAGGGATCCCATCTGGTGATGATCACACGGGTTGTAAAGTTCTTCTAACAACACGTCGTAGAGGCATATGCTCTGATATGGACTGCCAGGAAAAAGTGCATTTAAATATCTTATCTGAAAATGAAGCATGGGATTTATTCAAAATCAATGCACGTTTACGTGATGAGGACTTTAACTTGAACACAGTGGCAAAGAAGGTTGCGAGAGAATGTCAAGGATTGCCAATAGCACTTGTGACAGTGGGAAAGGCTCTAAGAGATAAATCTGTTGTTGAGTGGGAAGTAGCGTCTAAAGAGCTCAAAAACTCTGAATCTCAGCACATGGAACTAAGTGAAGAAAAAAATGCATATGCATGTCTTAAGTTGAGCTATGATTATTTGAAGCACGAGAAAACCAAGTTATGCTTCTTGCTATGCTGTTTATTTCCAGAAGATTACAACATTCCAATTGAGGACTTGACGAGATACGCAGTTGGCTACGGGATACATCAAGATGTGGAGTCCATTGAAGATGCAAGGAAACAAGTTCTTGTGGCGATAAATACCCTCAAAGATTGTTGCATGCTGTTAGGCACTGAAACTGAAGAGAAAGTGAAAATGCATGACTTGGTTCGTGATGTTGCTATTCAGATAGCATCATCTAAAGAACATGGTTTCATGGTAAAGGCTGGCATTGGGTTGAAGGAGTGGCCAAGGGGCACTAAAGGCTTTGAACGTTGTAAAACAATTTCGTTAATGGGCAATAAACTAACAGAACTTCCTGAAGGATTGGTGTTTCCACAGCTCAAAGTTCTATTATTAGAACTGGATTCTGACTTGAAAGTTCCAGAGAGGTTTTTTGAAGGGATGAAAGAAATTGAAGTTTTGTCTCTAACGGGAGGGTGTTTGTCATTGCAATCACTTGAATTCTCAACGAACCTTCAATCGTTGATATTAATCAAGTGTAAATGCAATGACCTCATTTGGTTGAGAAAGCTGCCAAGACTTGAGATTCTTTGTTTTATAGGGTGCTCTTCTGTTAGAGAATTACCTGATGATATTGGGGAGCTCAAGGAGTTACGGATGTTGGATGTGACAGGTTGTGAAAGTCTAATAAAGATTCCTGCGAATTTGATTGGAAGGTTGAAGAAGTTAGAAGAGCTGCTGATCGGGGATTACAGCTTCAAGGGATGGGGTGTTGTTGGATGTGACGGCACAGGAGGAACGAATGCAAGCCTAACAGAACTAAATTTGCTGTCTCATTTAGCTGTATTATCATTGAAGATACCGAGGGTTGAATGCATTCCCAGAGACTTTGTTTTTCCCAGGTTGCTCAAATATGATATAGTGTTGGGGAATGGGTATTCAGAAACAGCATATCCAACCTCGACAACATTGTATTTGCGTGATATCAGCGCCGCATCCTTAAATGCAAAGACATTTGAGCAGTTGTTTCCTACCGTGTCTCGAATTCGTTTTACAAACGTTGAGGGTTTAGAAAATATAGCATTGTCCAGTGATCAGATGACCAGCCATGGCCATGGGTCGCAAAAGGACTTCTTTCAAAGATTAGAAGATGTGCTAGTGATTAGATGTAAGGATAGTCGCACTCTGTTTCTAGCAAAATGGCGGAAAGCTTTGAATAATCTAACAAGTGTGGAAATTAGAAGCTGCAAATCATTGGAAGAGGTATTTGAATTGGGTGAGGCTGGTGAAGGAAGCAGTGAGGAGAAGAAGCTGCAGCTGCTGTCATCTTTAACAAGGCTAGATCTGAATTGGTTACCTGAGCTCAAATGCATATGGAAGGGGCCCACCAGACATGTCAGCCTCCGAAGTCTTGTTCATCTGGAGTTGCAGTTTCTTCACAAGCTGACATTTATCTTCACACCGCACCTCGCTCAAAGTCTTGTTCATCTAGAAACACTAGAGATATGTTATTGCCATGGATTGAAGCATCTTATCAGAGAAAAGGATGACGAAAGGGAAATAATTCCAGAGTCTCTTGGCTTCCCAAAATTAAAAACTCTCTGTATAAGTGGTTGTGATAAACTGGAATATGTCTTCCCTGTCTCCGTGTCTCCAAGTCTTCAGAACCTGGAAGAGATTAAGATTTATTATTGTAATTTAAAGCAAATATTTTACGGTGGAGAAGGAGATGCACACACCAGCGATGACGTCATCAACTTCCCTCGGCTAAGAGAATTGTTTCTTTCAAGATGCAGCTTTTTTGGTCCAAAGAATTTTACTGCCCAGTTGCCTTCTTTGAAAGTGTTAGGCATTGATGGACACGAAGAATTGGGTGATTTGTTGGCACAGCTCCAAGTAAGTCCTTTATATTTCTCAACTGATTAATTTAAACTGGCAAATTCAATACATAGTGATAATTTCTGATTTCTTCCTTCAGATTTCTAAAACTAAAGTAATGGATAAGTGAAATTGAGGCTCTTCCGCCGATTAATGGAAAGTAAAAAAATTAAATCTCCATCTATTTTTGAGTTGTTTGTTTCAGTACTGCAATTTATGATAGAAGTTAAGGAAATTGGGTTATGTTATCACCTTTTTCAAATGAAAAAACTATAAAATATAAAAAACTATTTTTCTAAATAAAATATAAAAAACTATTTTCTAGTAATTAAGTATAATTTCTTTCATGATTGCTTTTAACTTAACTAATATAAAATAATAATTTATATTTAGATTATCATAATTTGTTTTTCTTTTGATGCAGGGGCATACAAATTTGAGAGAAATACATATTGCTGACTGCAAAGGAGCACAAGAATTAATTGTAACTAATGGAAGAACTGGGCATGAACTTTCACTCTTGAGTTTGGAAGAATTAGAATTGTACTCCATGCCTGACATGAGGTGTATATGGAAGGGTCTCGTGCTGAGCCATTTGACTACTTTGAAGGTGGATGAATGTCATAAACTGACACGTGTATTCACAAGCAGCATGGTTGCTAGTCTAGTTCAACTGCAATATCTAAGAATAAGAGTTTGTGAGGAATTGGAGCAAATCATAGCTAAGGATAATGATGATGAAAAGGATCAGATATTGTCTGGAATTGATCTCCAATCTTTATGCTTCCCCAATTTGTGTAAAGTTGAAATCAATCGATGCAACAAGTTGAGGAGTCTCTTCCCAGTAACCATGGCTTCAGGTTTCCCAAAGCTCGAAACACTTGAATTAAGATATTCCTCTCAATTACTGGGAGTATTTGGGCAGGATGATGATGCTTCACCTGTCAATGTTGAGAAGCAGATGGTGCTTCCTAATTTGTCATCCCTGTGGCTAGATAATCTACCAAGTATAGTCTGTTTCAGTCTTGGATGTGATGATTTCTCATTCCCTTGTCTGGAGGATTTGACGGTGGATGAATGTCCAAAGCTGACCACAAAATTTGCTAATAAAACAAATGGTTCAACGAGTGCTGAGTCAGAGGTGCTGCTGGTTCTACTTTGATTTCCTGCCTCTCTTTTAGTGTTTTTGTTTCACTCAATAATAATAATGTGTATGCCATGCTTGAATTGGTTTTGCAGGTATCTCAAAGTAGTGAGGATTCAAGCACTGGTTGCTCCGAGCCAATTAAAGTGGATTAAAGGAAGAAGATGGAGGTGGAGATGGTGTGGTGAGAGCTGCAAATATTTTTTAATTGGTGGAAGTAATTTCAACTATTTCATTGGTAATGGGATAAAATTCGGCTTCACATTGATTGTAACAGTATTGTTTTGCCAAAGAACTTCTAAAAGAAGGATATCTATGCGTCGTTTGTCGTGTGAACTTTAAAAAATAAGGGTATCTGTGTTGTCTACCTTTGTAATGTTTAGTCATTAATTATTGTGTGAAATAAGGGCATGTGTTTGTTTGCCCAATTGTGTTTCTTTTTAAGTGTCCGAACCTTAAAAACCAATGGCATAATGTTTGCTTATTTTTTTAATTTTTTTACTTCATCATTTAATATTGTGTTCTAAAGAAAATTAGACCCCATGATTTGTTTAGTTTATTCTTATAGTAGTAGATTAATTTGGTCTCATGACATGTAAATAGGGCTTAATGATTAACCTAGGTTGACAATTGAGAATAAAACTTCATAATTTGTTTTGAATTGCTCTCTATGAGGTTATTTTAGTCTCATGATCAAAGTCATGAATTTGATAAATTAACCGAGTAAATCAGTTTTTTTTATGGGGTTATCTCGGTTGATAATCCAGTTAATTAATTTCTTTTTTAATCTCATCATTTGATATTGAACTCATTAAGAATTAGGATACATATTTTATTTTGATTTACTTTTCATGGGGTTATTTTAATCTTATGAATAGGGTTACAGGTTCAATAGGTTAACATTTTAGGTCCTTTAACATTAGATTGATTGGGAGTTAGGCTTTTTAATTTATTTTGATTTGCTTTCTACATGATTATAAATTTCTTATAACCCGGATCGTTGATTTAACATGTTAATCTAGGAAAGTTCAATCAAATATGTAGTTATTTTAATATTAATAAAAAGATATTATCTTGAAATTGTTTCTTTTAGACTTGTAAAGTCATTCGAGTTATATTTGGTAAATTCTCCAACAATTAATTTTTTTTCTCAAGAAAAATATATTAGTAACATTTAAATATTTTTTCTTACATTAAAAAAAAAAAAAATTCAACCTGCATATTTTATAGTATACTACTATTTTTGGTTAAACTCAATAGTGACAATGTAAACAAAAATAATTATAATTAACAATACATCCACAATTACGATAAAATAATTACATCACCAAACAATTTATTATTATAAATAGTTAAACGGTCAAAATTATTTCATTTCCATAATACAGGCGAATACGAACTAATTAATTTGTATGCTTATAATTTTCTTAATTCCTCTGTATTTTATACCATTTACTGGCCACACACACACATATATTTATATGTGAGTTCATGCAAATGAAGATATCTATTGGCGTGCAATTAGACTTGCAAATTTCTCATAAAACTCGGGGGTAGTTTTGTCATTTTCTGTTGGATTTAGAGTATGTCATTGAAACTCAAACATGTGTATTCATAAAAAGAATATTTATATGTTTTTTTAATTAATCTTAAATTATATTGTAAGAAACAAATATTTTTTTTGAGTTGTTGAGTTATTTTATCGATCCATCAAGTAGAGTCATACTTTATAATACTTGTATTGTAAAAACTAAAATATTTTTATTGTTTATTGAAGTGTCTAAAACTTATGGTATTTTTTTGGCTTACTTTATAAGTAACTCAAATTTGAAGTAAGGAATGCCTTCTTCCGTTTTCTCTTATTTTTCTTTAAGGGCAATCAGATTCCTTGAGTGGGATATTGGGACAAATCATATAGATCTAGTTTTATCCTTGGAAGTGGTAGAAAGTTTTTCATTTAATTTTGTTCTTGTCTTCTTTTCAGGTGCTTTCCTTTTTTCCTCTAATTATGATTTTTTTTAAAAACAAAACCTTGAGAGATCATAATTATAGTAACACAATAAAAAATAATAATAAAAACTAGAAAAAACTAAAAAAAATACAAAAATCTTCATGAAATAAAAAAATACAAAAATGTATCTTTGTTTTCTTTAAAAAAAAAACAAAATAAAAAACATTTTGCTTTCGTGCATACGACCGAATTCCAAGGTTTTTCCAAGCATATTTTTCATAAAAAAAAATATATCATCTTTCTCATGTTTTGAAACGAAAATGGGATATTGTTACCAGTTTATGATTATCCGTTGGAATTCAGCCAAATTATCAAAAACATTTAACAATTATTTTTTTAGCTATCGTGGTGTAAAACTAAATTGTAAAGTTCACCCGAAGATAATAAAAAAAAGGGTTTGTAAATGCAGTGTAAACTTTCTCAGACTTTAGAATGGTTAGGTTTTCGACCCTTGTAAGGTATAGACTCTTTTACGAAGAGAGATGTACTTCGCGCCTTAGAAAATATCAATCAATAGAAAATCTAACTTAGAAAAAAAAAGACAAACAAATAACATTGCAACTCACCTTAGGTAGGGTGCACTCGGAGTGATACGTCTTTCTCTTGCACAACAAGTCCTCTTATCTAGACTCTCGCAGACATTTAGGTTTCCTAATGACCTTAATACTAGATGACAACTCCTAAGAATTATAGTCATACTTTTAAGATTATAAAACCTCTTTTCCGCATGTCGTCTCCCCTCTGAAGATGGCAGAGCACAAAGCGTGAAAAAACAACTGTCACGACATACATAACAGCATTTGAGAATAATTACTTCATTCATAACGAAAACATATAAAAAAATATTTCAAATTATTTGTTTGTGTTTTTAAAATCTTGAAGTATTAATATTAAAAATAAATTTTAAAAAATAAAAAATATTTTATTATAATATATATTTTTAAACAAAAGTATTTTAAAAAATAATCATTATAAAATATCGTTATAACCATGCTTTGTCACTTTAAAATAATAAAGTTTCGAAGCCATTATAAATAATAATAATAATAATAATATAATTCCATCTTTGCCTCCAATGACAGTTGACTCTGAATATTTTGGGCTTTTGTAATCACCTCTTTCATTCTATCATTAAATTTAAGCCTATATTAAAATCTATTTAAAGCTGGAAATACCCTTATATTATAATCTTCAGTTTTTAAAAAATTATCTTAAATTTAATCCTTTATTTTTTGGGCAAAGAACATAATAAATAATCAATATTAAAATAATTTGGAAAAATAATATAAACAAGAAAAAAAATGGAAACCTTTAAAAAGCCTTATCATTATCAGAAAGGAAATTTTGACAGGCAGAGAAGCAACCACACAAGTGCCAGTTTTGTAGCCTTGTTCATCACCACCAAAAACATAATATTCTCCCTTCCTCTCCATCCACAAATCCTTTCTCTTTCACTTTCCCACTCATTTTCTCTCTTTGCAAACACAAAGCAAAACCCTATTCAATCCTTCAAATTCCCTATCTTCCCATCCCATTTTCTCATTGAGGTAAGCACTAATTCTGCCTTTTGTTGTTAATTAAAGATTTCAAGTTTAATAGAAATCTTGAAAAATTTGTCTAATTTATTCAATTTACCTGATATGGAATTATAAAGGGTGTTTTTAGGTTTCTTTTTGAGTTTTGTGAATGGGGTCCATGGTGGTTTTAGTAGGTAGTATGCCATCTTTGGCTTCCCTTGTTAGTATAGGAAGCTTGAGTGGGTCTACAGCTACTTCTAGTTGTGTTGAGTCTTCTTCGTATTCCGTTGTGAAGAGAGTTTCTTTATCAAAAAAGAGTCTTAGGAGGGCTAAAAGCTGGCATTGTGTGTGTAAATATTCAGTTACTGCCACTGATTTCATTGCTGAGCAAGGCAATGCTGTATCACTTGATTCTAGTAGTAGTACAATCAGAGGAGGAAGTAATGGTGATGGTAATGATGGTGATAGTGAGGTTGTACTTAAACCTAGTCCAAAGCCTCTGTTAAAATCTAAGGATGAAACCCTTTTGAGTATGAATTCTGTTGGGTGGGGTTCTTCAAGGGGTAGTGGGGATTCTGATGAGGAAGAAGAGAGGAATAAGGTGATCGATTCACTTGATGAGGTCTTGGAGAAGGCTTCAAAGCTTGAAACATCAAAACAAAGCCAAGTGGGTAGTATTAGGAAAGAAAATGGGAATGTAAATAAAATGACACCATCTAATTCATATACTGATCCGAGAAATGCTAATTCAACGGCCACTGCTGGTAAAGCTAAAACTTTGAGAAGTGTGTGGCGGAAAGGGGACACTGTGTCTTCAGTGCAGAGGGTTGTAAAGGAAGTTCCAAAGGCTAGTAACAAGTTTATTAAAGATGAACCTAAAACAGTAGAAGGGGCAAAGCTAGAATCTCAATCAAGTGTTCCACTGAAACCTCCTCAGTCACCTATAAGACAACCAAAGTTACAGGCCAAGCCATCCGCAACTCCCCCACCTACGATTAAGAAACCTGTTATTTTGAAGGATGTGGGGGCTGCTCCAAAGTCTCCAATAAAAGATGAAACAGGCTCAGGTGCTGCACAAAGTAAAGGACAGCCAATTTTGATTGACAAATTTGCTCGCAAGAAACCAGTTGTGGATCCTTTAATTGCACAGGCTGTTTTAGCTCCTACTAAACCAGGAAAGGGCCCTGCTCCTGGGAAGTACAGAGACCGAAAGAAAGGTGTTTCACCTGGAACACCAAGAAGGCGGATGGTGGACAACGATGTTGAGATTCCTGATGAAGAGCTCAATGTTTCCATTCCTGGTGCCAAAGGCATGTTGAGAAAAGGGAGGAAATGGACTAAAGCCAGTAGGAAGGCGGCTAAGCTCCAGGCTGCCAGAGAGGCAGCTCCTGTCAAAGTAGAGATTTTGGAGGTTGGGGACAAAGGCATGTCAATCGAAGAGTTAGCCTACAACTTGACCATGGGTGAAGGTGAAATTCTCGGGCTTCTGTTCTCAAAGGGGATTAAGCCTGACGGGGTGCAAACTTTGGACAAAGAGATGGTAAAGATGATATGTAAGGAGTATGAGGTGGAGGTCATAGATGCTAATCCAGTTAAATTTGAAGAAATGGCAAAAAAGAACGAGATTCTTGATGAAGATGATCTGGACAAACTACAAGATAGGCCTCCTGTGCTTACTATAATGGGTCATGTAGATCATGGCAAGGCAAGTAGCAAGATTCTCTATGTTTCTTCATTATCTTCTTCGTCTCATTCTTGGTTATGATTTGAATGTAAAGAAAATGGTGGTATTTTTCAAAGATTTTTCTAATGTATCTGGTGTTATCCTCTTAACAGACAACCTTGTTGGATCATATTCGTAAAAGCAAGGTATGTTGAAGCTTCTTAATCTCGATGCTCCTCTTTGATTGTTGTAAAAACCACAAACAGAATTGAGATCTTATGGATTGAAGTTTTGACGGAACACATTCCATGTTCTCCCCTAAAATCACAATAAAGTTTTTTTTTTTTTTTTGGTGTTGATAGGAGGAAGATATAGAATGTCTAGCTTGTAAAATTGAAATTTATTTTGGACTAATTTGTTTATGAAACTACATGCACAGCCAGTTTGTTTTTGTGTGTTTAAAAGTACTTTTGAAAAAAAAATTTAATTTTTTATTTAATTTTTTTCTTTGCTTCAAAATAATTTTTTTTTGTGTTTTTAGATCGTTTTGATGTGCTAATGTCAAATTTTTTTTCAAAAAATAAAAAAATATAGTAATGCATTTCTTAATGAAAAGCACTTTGAAAAACAATCGTGACCACACACTTAAACACCCCCATACTGTTTTAAGTTGACATGCACAGAGCCTGACAGATGGATATTTACAGGTTGCTGCCTCAGAAGCCGGTGGGATTACACAAGGAATTGGAGCATATAAAGTTATGGTACCTGTGGATGGCAAGTTGCAACCATGTGTTTTCCTTGATACTCCTGGGCATGAGGTAAGCAGATTATCCGATTATTGCTGTTAATGTATTTCAGTTGCTCTTTGCCAAATAGTTAAATGCTTTGCAGATCATATCGGATGTGCATAACTGTGAACTGAGCATGCTTGCCTGCATTTGGATGATTTCTATATTATCTACTGCCGCAGGCATTTGGAGCAATGAGAGCCCGTGGAGCAAGGGTGACTGACATTGCTATTATCGTGGTGGCTGCTGATGATGGGATTCGTCCTCAGACAAATGAGGCCATAGCTCATGCCAAAGCAGCTGGAGTACCGATTGTGATCGCGATAAATAAGGTATGTTGACAAAATTGGGTTTTCTTTTCATCAGAAAGAAACAAAAGAAGAAAGACTTGCCCAGCTGCATTTGGAAATGCCTTTGGTTTGCTTGGTGACGTCTCAAGGAATTTCTGATTCTTTTTTTCTTTAATTCTACCAGATAGATAAAGATGGAGCTAATCCAGAAAGAGTCATGCAAGAGCTTTCTTCAATTGGCCTCATGCCAGAGGACTGGGGTGGTGACGTCCCAATGGTTCAGGTATTTTCTATTTATTGCACCTTTCTTTTATCTTTATTATTTATTGCACCTTTGTTTTATCTTTATCCTTTTGCAGACGCTTATATACTTGTGCCTCCTTTTAACAGATCAGTGCTCTCAAGGGGGAAAATATAGATGATTTGTTGGAAACTGTTATGCTTGTTGCGGAGGTCAGTTCAAATTTATTCATGTGCCAACTAATTGGTTTCATTTTTTTTCTTTTTGTTGTGAAATGAAATATTTGTAGTCTCCTGGCCATTTATGTCGTCAAAATTGGATCCATGAACTTCTCTCTCCCTCTTTCTCTCTCTCTGCCAGCAATATCTATTGGTATTATCTTTCTGTATATGATTGATATAGTTGATTAGCGTGCAATATCCATTCATTAGTTGCTAGTATTTCATCCATCTTATTAATTGCTAGGAATGTGTGTTAGTAGTAGTTGCAGTATTTGTAATGAAAAGATCAACTTTTGCTCCCCAACAATTTTGATATCCTGTAATTATCCTTTGAAGTTTCCCATACTGGATCATTACGAAAATTGAATATGAGGTGTATGTGATTTATTGAGCACACATAGAACAGAGGTGCATATATACACAATCATGTGTGCACTCTCACAAATCTAGATAAGAAATCTGCCACAATATCTAGGAATAAATTGCAATTCATAAACCCAAAGCCATCAATGAGTCCCTGGAACAAATGGAATGTAGCTTACATTAAACGTTAAGCTATTTATGTTTTCTGACTTCATGCATGATTGTTTCAGTTACAAGAATTGAAGGCTAATCCAGATAGAAATGCAAAGGGTACAGTTATTGAGGCCGGCCTTGATAAATCTAAAGGACCAGTAGCTACTTTTATTATACAGAATGGCACACTGAAAAGAGGGGATGTAGTGGTTTGTGGAGAAGCCTTTGGAAAGGTTGGTTAGTTGGAGTTTGAACTTTAAGATAACTCGGAACTTTCTTTAAGAAAAAAGTTGCTGCTTAGTGTGATTTCACTGAACTTGGAGGACTTCTTTGTTATGCCATTTTCAGGTTCGGGCTTTATTTGAAGATGGTGGAAAACGGGTTGATCAAGTGGGACCATCTATACCTGTACAGGTTTGTTGTTAATCTCTTTCCATGCTTATTTTTGTTACCTTTTGTATTTTATATGTTTACTTATTTTTGTATGGTGACTTTTTCATAGAAAAGAATGTAGCTGTGTTTCTTTTTTCTTGTTTTCATCATTATTGTCAGAATATTCAAGATCTAAGACCACTCTAATGTTGCCTTTTCCCCACACATAAACCAAACCAACAATTGGATAAGCATGAAAATTTAAGCTTCCATGAATAGAGATGCCCACGATATATTGATACTATTGAAATAATTAGAATTATGAGTATCAGGCTCAATTCCCAAAATACTTCTAATTTTGAAAAAGTGACTATGATTTTAGAATGTTGTACATGTCTGCATGGGTTATTATAACAACTAACCAACCTCTATTTTCTTTTTTATCTTATGTTATATGTTCACGGATCCCTGTCATATGGTTATCACAAATTCATATGAGTCTTCATTTGAAACTATCCATGCTAATATGTTACACTTTTCTCTACAGGTTATTGGCTTGAGTAATGTACCAATTGCTGGTGATGAATTTGAGGTTGTTGCCTCCCTTGATATTGCACGTGAAAGGGCAGAGGCACGTGCAGAATTATTGTGGGATGAACGTATATCTGCTAAGGCTGGGGATGGGAAGGTGACCCTTTCTTCCTTAGCATCAGCTGTTTCAGCAGGAAAGCGATCTGGATTAGACTTGCACCAGCTGAATATAATAATGAAAGTCGATCTTCAGGTTTGTGCATTTGCTATTTGTTTCACTATACCCAGATAAGAATAATATTCATGATGTTTTCTTCTTCATCATATTGTCAGTTCTGTTGAAATTAAGTTGTGTTCGCAAATTTGCTGTATTAATTGACTGCTATATGTGTACTACTTTATGCTTGTACAATGGATGGGAATGTTTTTCAGATGTAGGCACTAAACTCTCCAAATGCATTTCATGAATAGTTCTTGAACATATAGTTACATAGACACTTAAAAGACATTTGAATTTTTAATAATATAATTGAAAAGTGAAAGGTGCTTCAAGAAGCCATTTGGTTTGTATTCATAAGAGTTTCTTTTGACAAGTTACTTTGGTAAAATGCTTTAATATATATTTGTCTACAATGCTATTGCAAAAACTGCTTCTTGTTTCTTTCTGCATGTGCCTTTGATCCATGTTTAAAGTTAAATTTACAAGTAAAGATGTTCTGACTTCATTCTGAAGCAGAATTTGGCTCAACTTCATGAGTAACTTATAAATGAACTTTTAGTTAGAATTTGATGTTGTGTTCGATCACTAACTTCTACAGAAAAATAATCTGAGTGAGAAAATCAGATATTGAAAAATGTTTACTGAAAACCATTTGTCCTGGGAAATGCTTTTCAAAATCAAATTCTCAATAATAGCAATGCAATTTGTGGCTTGATTGCTTCATGGGGATGACCAAATTCAACTGCACATGCATACACATTCATACCTTGAGCAAAATATTTGTTTTGCTTCATCAAGGATTTGACAAAATTTATTACATGACCACCAGTGTGGTTTATACTTTATACTATAAGTACACGGAAAACTAAATTCTCTTTATTATAAATAGGGATCTATTGAAGCTGTCAGGCAAGCCTTACAAGTTCTCCCTCGAGATAACGTGACTTTGAAGTTCCTCTTGCAAGCAACAGGAGATGTAAGCAACAGTGATATTGATCTTGCTGTTGCGACTGAAGCTATTATCTTAGGATTCAATGTCAAAGCTCCTGGTTCTGTAAAAAGTTATGCAGAAAAAAAAGGTGTTGAGATTCGGCTATACAGAGTTATCTATGAACTAATTGATGATGTGCGAAATGCTATGGAAGGACTTCTGGAAACTGTAGAGGTCAATTCTAATGCATCACTTTGTTTTTGTTTTTATATATAATTGGTGTAGATTGAAGATATCATTTAGGATAGACCCTGTGTATAACCTGCTTTATTACATTTTGCATGATTGGTGATATCATGGTAAATGTTCACCATTTTTAGGTAGGGGTGGGGGGATGGCTATAAATTAATTGTTATTTGATGTGATGTGAAATGCCTTAAGTGCATTTTATTTTTTAATTTTGGAACAAACTTCATAAAGTGCCTCTGAGACCGTCTGAAAGAATTGAACTGTGATTCTTCTTTCTTTCAATACATGCATGTACGGCATATCATACTACAGACATGCTGATGTTTCATGCTCATGCCAGTACTGTTCAGAATTTTGACATGAATTTCTCCTCTAGCAAATAAGTGTCCATGAAACATATATATCCAAGGCAGGACACTTTACTATCTGATATGTCTAATTGTTATTTGGCCTTTGCTGGGGCCTTGGGTTGGGGGATGGGAGCAATTATTTAGTTCACTGGTTCCAGTTAGGACAATGTTTATATTTGTTCTCCTTTCCTGGCTTTCTTTAACAGACTGCCCTTAAAAATACTATCATAGTAGCTAGGGGTGAGCAAAAAAACCAGTCAACCGATTAAACCGAGAAAACCGGGAAAAAAACCGAAAAAACCAAACCGGTAAAAAAACCCGATTAAACCGATTATAAAACTTTGAAAAATATTCGGTTCGGTTCGGTTTCGGTTTTGTAAAGAAAAAACCGAATACACCGAACCGAACAGAACTGGTTCTTGGTTTATGAGCATGTGCTGCTTTTGATTTAATGTTATGAAATATCCCATTGCTGTATATTTACTGTTTTGCTGCTTGCATACTAATAGGAACAAGAACCAATTGGCTCAACCGTAGTCCGGGCAGTATTTAGCAGCGGCAGTGGTCGTGTCGCTGGATGCATGGTAACAGAAGGCAAAGTAGTAAAAGGCTGTGGCATCAGGGTTGTCAGAAATAGAAAAACAGTCCATATTGGTGTCCTTGATTCTTTGAGACGTGTTAAGGAAATAGTGAAGGAGGTATGCTTTTGATGCCAGTATGAGTTTGCTTTGTTACAGTGGGTCAAATTTACAGCTTACTTTCAGTATTACAGTATCAACAAACTTAAACATTTAGTTTCTTGGTCCATCTATCACCCCCTCCAAAGACCTGCATTTCAGTGGAGCATTATACAGTATAGTCACACCTCTCAACATCTGTATAGCAATACTTGTTTAGGGACTCGATTTATACTAACCTTTATTGAGTTTCTGTCGAATATCTATAGCTGCTTTATTTTCCTCTTTCTTTTGCAGAATTTCTAATGATGTACAGAGGAATGTTATATCTATTCATGAGGAATGTTTGATTGGATGTCCTTGATAACTTAGCTATTCATGAGGGGGGGTGTTGAAGGTTAAAAAACTCAGTGTGATTTCAAAACTTGGACTCTTTTAGGTGATACGCCTGTGTTATTCAAGAAATAGCTCTATTGCAATATGGGAGACTTCTTTTCTCTGAACTACTAAGAATTTCAAGTTGCTGTAGCTGTTGGGATTGAATGATTTGAATGTATCATCCAATTTCTATTATATCTGATGAGATCAATTCTCTTGACTTTTATGCCTTGCTTTCTTGGGTCATCTTGTGGAGTCTATATGTGTGAAAGGCAACCTCTTCACTACATCTGCATTTACATTTTTTATTCGAAGTACTCTGCCTTTTCTTGTTCTTAGTGAATGCTCCTCCTGTACAAATTGTATCTTTTCCTGACAGGTAAATACTGGACTAGAGTGTGGTATTGGGGCAGAAGATTACGATGATTGGGAGGATGGTGATATTATCGAGGCCTTCAACACAGTAGAGAAGAAGCGAACCCTTGAAGAGGCATCAGCTTCCATGGCAGCTGCAATGGAAGAAGTAGGCTTTTAGTGTGCCATGAAGTTTTAAAGCTGATTTATCCGGTTCTCCTGATGGAACCCGAGCATCACAGGTTGAATAATGGTAGCACTATCGAATTTGTTTTCTAACATTGCTCAGTTCATGGAGTACAGATCAGTTGCCCTGCAGATACAATTTATTTCAAGCACAGGCACAGAGGATCAGATCGGAGCTTTTAGTGATTTTGTCCATTGTTGTCTGCTATTTTGTTGTATATATTGTAACAGATACCAGATTTCAGTTACTTTCTGTAAAGGAGAAATCATACCAGTTCCTCAAGATTCAATGTTCCAAAACAATGTAACATTTCTGAGAGAAATTAAATTTTTTTTTGAAGGTGCTCAGAACCGGGCATGCATAATCTCATACTTTCTCTAGGACAGCCTGCGTGCTGATACATAGTTTTCTGACATTGAACATCCCTTGATCAGCAGAATCGGTAGGAAATTGGGGGAGTGGGAACAAGTTGTTCTTGATGCCCATGTGAAATAGATGCATTGCCATGCATAATCTCATACTTTCTCTCGGACAGCCTGCGTTCTGATACATAGTTTTCTGACATTGAACATCCTTTGATCAGCAGAATCGGTAGGAAATGGGGGGAGTGGGAACAAGTTGTTCATGATGCCCATATGAAATAGATGCATTGCCATGCAATCTGGAAGTACGTGATGAACAAAAATCATAAACCTTAGTTATTGATCATTTAAATAAAAATTGTTAGATTTTAGTCTTACAAATTAACTATTTGTGTAATTTCATTACATTCATTCTTTTTAAGTATGTATTTGATAATACAATTAAAAATAAGATTATATATAAAAAAAAATTGTTTTTTACCCTAAATACAAAGCGTATGATGCTTAATTATCAATACTTATAATATAAAAAATATTTTAACCTAAGATTTCTCAACTACTTGTATCTCATCTCTTTAAAATAAATTTTAAAAATAAATAATAGTGTACTACTGGTTATTTATTTACCTTTCCTAACGATGATTATACACATTGATCATTATAGTTTTTTTTTTAATTACACTAAAAAAGGAAACTTATGAATGAAAATTTTTTTCTTAATATATATTTAAAAAAAACTTAGAAAATTAATCTCAATCTATATCTCACCCTTACTAGATGACTATGCTAAAATCAAGCAGTTCCACGCCCGGCTGACAAGTTTCAAAATTCATAAAAACTAACGGTCGACATTTTCCATAACCCGGCCAGATGACAAAAATCAACAAATTTATCCCATGATGAATCAATGTCTTACCTTTCATTAACAAAATCAAAACATTCTTCCTGTCTTCTTCTTCTCTCTCTCTCTCTCTCTCTGAGATAAAGAGAAAAGGATTGTTCAACGGAGGTAATGTACCAATTATTGTTTTCTTATTGTAGTCATTTTTATCACTAAATGTGAAAACTTTTCCTTTCTTGTTGTTGTAGATATGTATTGGCAAGAAACGCAAAGCTTAGAATCAATTTGTACGCAAAAACTCATACACCCAGTTGAGAATGATACAATTGAGGGTAAAAGATGTCTTCTTTTAAAAGTTTTGATCAAGAATTGGTTGTCAAGTTGAACTTTATGTAGTGGAGTTTCAGGAATCAAGAATTTGATTGAATTTTGTGTCCTATTTTCAGGTAGGTCCATGTTAGGGTTTTCTTTAACATCTCCTGATCTGGTTATTTGTGCTGGTTCACCTGATATATCAAGAACTGGATATGGAGATTCTCCTGATTTCATGGATAAGAACAAATGCTCAATTGAGGTTTCTTTAGAGAATGGTATTGATGGGTCTGGTATCAAAGACTCCATGTGTAAAGTTCTCTACAGTATTTCAAACATTCAACAAAGAATTGTCTCCTGATTCCTCATTTGAGCTCCTTCCGCAGACAGAGAAAGAAGAGAAATTGGTGAAAGTCTTCGTTCCTGGTGTCAGCATCAATGCAGGATGCACTGGTGGGGCTGTGGTTTTGGGTGGTGTAGAGTTTGTTGAGGATGATTGTTTTGCAGGTGGTGATACTGTGAGGACCGATGCTACAATTGGGGATGGGCAGGAAGGGGGTCTTTCACTTTACCAAATTGCTCGTTATGGTAACTTCACGTATTGTTTCCGAGGACTGGAGCCTGGGACTTATGACGTTAGTCTGCACCTTGCAGAAATTGTATTCACCAAGGGGCCTCCTGGGCTAAGAGTATTTGATGTTTTTACATGAGAAGAAGGTGAGGAGTCATGAAACCAAAACAAACAGGAGTTTTATGGAGGTTGCTAATGCCATCACACCTTATTATGTTTCATTGGCTGTTTTCGTTGGTTGTCTCATCCCTAGACATATATGCACAAGTAGGTGCAAATAAACCTCTGGTTGTATCTGACCTTAAAGCTTTCGTTGAGGGCGATGAGGACTTATTGATTAGATTTGAAGGGGTGATGGGAAAACCAATTGTATGTGGGATTTCTGTTACAAAAGATCCTTCTTCTAGTAAGTTCAGTTTTCTATCTTCTTTTCGTTTCCAATCTTTTTGTTTGTTGTTCAAGTTTAAAGATAGAGATTTAGTCAGGTTTCTAAAATTTCTAATTTCAGATACCGGAGAAGCTCAATTACTAAAACCTATGAGAATGTCCCGAGTAGCAGAATGCGAATCCCCGAAAGTAACATCACTCAATCCTCTATGATTCTAATTTAGTTTTGGGAGAAATATAACGTGTGAAAACATTAGATTGCTGCCTTTAAAAAAATGGTTAAACAGCAGGATAATGGCCACCTTGAGGTGGAGGGGGATTATGAGAAGCTACTGAGAGATTATGAGTGTCAGAGAAAGGAATTAACAGAAATAAGGTTCTAGAGCTGAAAGGTAAATTTATTTTTGCTTAATCTATCATAAGTTCTATAGGTTCGGAATTTGAAGACAGTTACTGAAACATTAATCTTAACTTGCAGGAAACATACGAGTGTTTTGCCGATGTCGGTCTCTAAAACCTGAAGAAGTAACAGCAGGTGCTTTAGTGACAATTGATTTTGAATCTGCTAAAGATGGTGAGCTCAAAGTTATGTCAAATGGGCTTCCAAGAAAGACGTTTAAGTTTGATGCTGTTTTTGGTCCCCAAGCAAACCAAGGTAATCTCACCTTGTATAAAGAGGTTCAATTGGGATAATCCATTATGTTCCTTTCGAATAATAACAGTTGCTTTTGTGCTTGCTTGTTTAGCTGATGTTTTTGAAGACACTGCTTCATTTGCTAGCTCAATTTTGGATGGGCACAATGTCTGTGTTTTTGCATATGGACAAACTGGGACTGGAAAAACTTTTACAATGGAGGGTACAGAAGAAGATCGAGGAGTAAATTTTAGGACACTTGAACAAGTTTTTCGTATGATTAAGGAGCGAGAGAAGCTGTTTCGATAAGATGTATCTGTAAGTGTTCTAGAAGTTTATAATGAGCAAATACGAGATTTACTGGTCTCGGACTCTCAGCCAGGTGTGGCTGCAAAGAGGTATCCTAAATTCCTTGTCATTTCTATCCACTCCCGTCTTATGATTTCGACAATTTGTTTACTTGGTGAATGGTTCTTTTCAAGACCACAGTTTCATTATGATATCACTCTTGTACAGTTGATAATATCACCATTCGTATAGAGGGTTTTAGCCATATGAGCCTTCAATTTCCTTGTTGCCGTTTTCTTGTAAATTTTGTTGCGAACTTGATTCGCAGTTTCAACACGATTTAAACACACTCAATCCCTTTCAATGATTTCAAAGGACAATTCTTCTATAACTTTTTTATACTTCCAAACCATGAATCAATGGAATATAATAAAATAGTTTAATATGAAATTTTCAGAACAAGTTGTGTTTCTTGTGTAATATTATTTTTTTTCTTTGTTTGCCTGAGATTTCACTGACATTAATTTTGGGATATTTCATCGATAAACTACTTGTCTACATCCTCAGTGTTATCATCTTTGTGTCAGTTTCACTGAAGCATTGAAATCTTGGCTTCTTCAACTAATTAACAAATATAATGAATGCAGGCTGGAAATAAGGCAAGCTGGTGAAGGGCTGCATCATGTCCCAGGGCTGGTTGAAGCACGTGTACACAACATGAGTGAGGTTTGGGAAGTTCTACAAACTAGTAATGCAAGAGCAATTTGCTCTACCAATGCCAATGAGCACAGCAGCCGATCCCACTGGTACGTGGCTCTGTGCTCCATTTGAGTTTATATCTACATTGGATATTTACATTATATGTTTGAAACTGTGCTATCTTTATCCAGTATACATTGTGTTATGGTAAAGGGAGAGAATCTATTGAACGGGGAATGCAAAAGGAACAAGTTATGGCTGGTTGATCTAGCAGGAAGTGAGAGGATAGCAAAAACAGAAGTGCAAGAAGAGCGCTCAAGGAAACTCAAAATATCAATAAATCCTTGTCTGCTCTTGGTGATGTCATATCTGCTCTTGCAACTAAAAGCCCTCACATCCCATTCAGGTTATAAAATTTCTAGCGTATCTTTGATTTGTTACTTTTCTATCTGCATACCTTCGTTTTAAATGATCATGGAGGCATGGCTGCTGAACATGGGAGCATGGCTGGGAGTGCTTCTCAATGACACAAAACTGTTGTAAAAATTATAATAAATATTTCAAAAGACTATCCTACATTGGTAAAACATAAAGGACCTCTTAAGTGCAAAGAGTATATATAGGATTTATTATCCCACATTGGAAGAAGACTTTCATCAAGTGCTTATATACTAAAACTTGAGATTGAATAGTAACCAACAAAGGAAGAATGTTTGCACAATCAGACACGTTGCAACATTCCTATAGTAATCAGAAATGGCTCCAAGAGACTAAACACCATGTTGAAACGAAGCCTTCAAAAGAAAGCTAACATGAAGCCCCCATTGCAGAAACATACGAGAAGAGTCTCAATTGGAAGTCGAGGCAGGATGGCACATAGGGTATTGCTAGGGAATGGCAGAAGAACAGGAATGAGGGAAAATCTCCAGAAGCAGATGCTAGAAGAAAAGGAAAGGAGGTGGAACAGTGAAACAGTGGCAAGAACTCCAATCTAATCTATACATATCTTACTGGTATTAACTGACATTACATCTGCTTCCTTCCTTCTTGTAGGACAGAAGGGAGAGAAAGGAAAATGGTGTCTAATTATTTATGATGCTAAACATCTGTTTGATTCTTGTAATTGTCGATGTTGTGAAATTTATATTTACATATATACAGAATTATGAGGTTTGTTAGTGAAATGTGCTACTTGCAGCTTCATTAGAGACCAATAGTGTTTTTACCGATAGTTCAATGTCTGTTCAATTCAGCTCTTTCTCGTTTAGTAAAGACTAGGCAGAGGGGTAACTTCATATCGGTTGGTCCATTCAGTTCAAGGGGTTAAACTTTCTAGTGGGAGAATTCTTTCTTCGATGCAAATCTCATAATTGCAAACCTATCTATGCCGAATTGAAATTGGAGGAACACGTTGCAGCATGTTTTTGGATCACATGAAATGGTGTATCCACTCACCAAGTAAATTGACAAAATGTTTTGAACTCCTTTATGCCTACATGTGTATGGACTTGTATTCCTCAGGAAAACTGTGCTGCTACAAAAATCCTGACCAAGAACTCTTAAATGATGACGTATAACTGTAATACTGTTTGTTACAGCATGTGTTTTATCAGCTTCAGGCATTGTTACCATGAACCTTAAACAATGTAGAACGATAACCAATGAATTACCAAAGCTGAAACAGTGACTCCCCTGCTCTCTTCCATGTACTGCCATGCTTGGGTTCAGAAGAATCTGATATCTGTTTGCTCATGATCTTCTCGATTGAAGGTCCCTGTTCACTTACATATTTGACAGATTCTGAGAGCCGATTGAGCAAATTTACCAGTGCGATCACTTCATTTCGTTGGAGTTGTGGCTGCAAAGATAGCAATTCAAGCATAAATCAGACAGTGGTAACATTTGGATTTATCAATCCCATTCAGTGAGCAGTCCCTATTAAAATAATCAGGTTACAAGACAGTAATAAATTTGGATATTTTATTGATACGAGAAACAAATGAAATCCAGAGCATGCTAACTCACAGATTCGCTTGGTTGATTTTGACCATCAACAGAAAAGAGGATCTTTAACGCAGTACCAAGGCCAAGAACCTGAAGTTTTCCCCAAAGGCGACACTTCTCACAGCTAACACAGTCCATCAATGCACTGCAATATGTTTATATGATAAATTAGTAAGGCATAAAAAGCAAACTGGAAAAAATAGTATCATAAAATAGCTAGTTGGAAAATCTGATGAAACTTTGGAGAGACTTTATTTATATATAGGAAAATGCAAAAAGAAATCTACTTCCATACATAAGAGGAGCATTCTATTCCAAGATAAACCATTAGTTGAGTCTCAGAGAGAGAACCTTATATTTCTGAATTGCTTTTGAATTTGCTGCTTCAGTTCAGGTCCACTTTGGCCTTGCCACAACTTAGCTTCATCAAATGGAAGAGGACAAGCAGCTTGGAGTTTAGGGTTGTAAAGTAACTGCCTCACTAAAGATTGTGTCTTTAGGTCCTCTGTATTGTTGCCAGTGTCATACTCAGCCTGCTCCAGGTAATCTGCTGCCTGCAACCATTTTTGAGTAAAATAGCACCAAACAAACTCCAATATCAACATGTCTTAAATTATTAACCAGGCACATATTATAGTGCTCACTTTAGTCATGGCGCGCAAAACAAAGAGGAATGTGAAGTACAAGTTTCTGACGCGATCAGGATATCTTAGAACACGATCATACATCAATTCCAGGTTCTGACCCCACTGAAAATGTACAAAATCTGCGTCAGTATCCAACAAAATTGATTATAGATGGGTTGGTCTTCATTGAGTTCATCTCATGGTTGTTAAAAAGTTCCATAAATTACTTATCTAGATATTCTAATTGCATAACAGAACTTAGGAAATGATGTTCTTTTTAGTTAACTCTTAGATGACTGCATAAGGTAAAATTCCATCAGAAAGAACCTTCAAGACGTATAGGGTGAAAGAAAGATGCAGTAAGGCAAATGTCTGATGTGTTGTCAGTTAATATGTTGAGAACATTCAAATCAGGAATTAAGGCAAGACAAAAAATGCTGAATAGGATGAGACTGAAAGCAGACCTTATTGGTGCTCTCATCAAGAAGATAATCAGCAGCTATATGGATTGAAATGGAAGAGTGGAGACCAGATATTAATTTGTATAATACTTTTTTCTCCTGGCAAATCTCTCCAGATGCATCTGCAAGAGTTTAATTCGTGTCCTTTTATCAGTAATGAAAAGAAACCAAAATTAAGAATTGGAATTTTTACACAAGCATGGACAAGTATACAGATTCACCACCTATCACAGGAAATGCATGGTGACTTTCATATATGAGGGAAGCAGAATACAAGAGAATATCTATGAGAAAGTGACGAATGTAGTACTTTTCCTTTGCCCTTCACCTCAAGCACAAGTTTACTGAATCGTCTGATTCACTAGAATATCTTCAACCAGCTTTATGAATCCAAAAGCACAAAATTCAATTTGAACCATGCATGTAACTGTCAATGAATTATCTCAAAATATCTCCTAGTTTTTAAGACATTTTATCATATTGATCATTCTGCGCCCCATGGCATTCCCAGCAGTAAATGCATCCGCAAAGACAAAAAAATTAGACTCACATTTTGGGCAATTCTCTGAGTAAACAGCATCCCATATTCTTCTAGCTGATGGACCGGCATAACCAGTGTAGCGCTCCGGATTCAGTAGAAGATTCACATATGTCAGCTCACCTACATATGATACTTCAATAGTCAGTCTCTGCAATGTTCCTATGAGAAATAACGTCTTCAAAAAAGGAGTCTAATTTATTAGCTCGATAACCAGTTGAAAACTCACTAACTTATTACTAAACAGAAGCTAGCAGTATTCATGGTCTTGTTGATCAGAAATGATGCCTAAGAAATTATCTTGTAATTTATAATTTGTAAATAATAGATCCCCTTCCATACACTGGAAAACTAGATACTACAGGACCGTTTGTTTGTGTGGGCACCGCACAAACAAACAGGCACTTCATCATCTTTAAGAATCAAAACCAAGATAATTATTCAGTCTGCATTCACCAAAAAGTCAGCAGTTACCATTATCAGTCTCGTCATCATTTGTCCATGGATTATCTGTCACTATCCATCCTCTAAAAGCTCTACTGTCTAATGTGCGATCAACAGCAGCCTGTGGCTTTCCCTCTTGACACACCAGATCATCTGCTGGAAGACCACGGTGGAATGGCTTCTTGAAAGGTTCAGGGAATTCATTTTCTGGGCATTCACAGACACTGCAATCACGCAAGCGGCACATACCATCATCCGGCCAGAAAGGGCAGTCACACCACAATTTAACCTCCCATATGTAAAACGCATCTCATGTCAGAAAAGGAATATATAAAAGATTACAGTAATCAGCTATTACAGTGGCACACATCCACAATACAGTGAGAAATGGAACAAGAAGATGTTTATATTTAGTTGAATATTACTTCTAGACATAAATATTATCATCAACCTTAACATGTCTTCCTCACTATCAAAATGGTTCCCGGAAAAAAGTCACATCAAAAGAAAATAATTCAGAAACAGCACCATGATACATACAGTTGCAAAATAATGCCGCTGTCAAAAATGAAATTTACACCATCAGGTCGATTGTTCCAAGATTGACAGAAAAAAATGGAAGCAAGATTCAGGTAAGTTCCCAGCAGAAATAGTACAAAAAAGTGCTTTTGCATCTGGTACTTGGTCTTAGACTCCTTTTAACAATTACAATAAAACTAAAAGTCACCGCTATTGAATTGATAATGGCAGATCATATCGAAGTACTCAGCACAATAAAGGCAACAATTCGGTGAACAACGTGTCACACATAGTCCATTCGTAAGAAGATAGCTGGCTATGCCTAAACCTATTGTTTCCCTCAAAACAGAAAATGGAGCAGGAAAAATGCGCCCAAAATAAAAGACCAGTATCCAAACATATTAATTTTCCAGTTGCAATGATATTTAACCACCACATCGAAGAAATCATTAACTCAATTCTGATTAATATTACAGCAAAAGCCACAATCTTTATCGTTTCACCAAAATATCTCACAAAAAACTAAATGTACATAACCCCAAAATAACATAACGAAAACCCTTACCTTAAAATACCGAAAAAACGGTGTTTTAACAAGCTCTTGAAGCAAAGGATGCAACACCTCTCCATTAACACTATCTACACTCTCGTAATCACAACAGCAATCCTCAATCATTCCCTTATACTTCCCTGTATCCTAAAGACTCAAAACCCACAGAATAGAGCACCAAATGATTACCAAATCACAAACAAAATCAGCTGACAAAACTAGAAACAATGAAAATGTACCTGAGCAGAAGAACATTGGCATGACTTGTAATTGCTACTAACCAAAGAACCAATCTTTGAAGCAGCCATCGGAGACACAGCTCCAGCTGCAATCACTGCTAATACAACTGCCGCCGACGCCCCAATCAACCACCATGAGCTCCATTTCCTTCTCTCTTTCCCGTTTTCTTGTTTAGGCTTAAAGCTCTTTGTGAACTTCACCATTTTGAAATTTAAGACAAACCCAGATCCTGTTTCGATTAAAACCTGCAAACCCGGATATTTGTTTTTCAGGATTTAAATGAAAAAAACAGTGAGAATCAAATTCAACAGCACACAGACAGAATACGCGCGTTTTCTCTGTTTGCTCCTAAACGGTGTGCGGGAACAAAATCATTAATTTCGTCAAGAAAAGTACAAAACGTATTTCCAGTGTTACGCGTGTCTTACACGCACCAATAGGTTTGGACACAAGTGACACGTGTAGGTCAAAATGAAGATTGGTTTTTTTGAGAGAGTGAGTACCGGTTTGAATGGGTTATGGAAAGTTAATGAGCGTTGAATCTGTTTTTGAATAGGAGAAAATGACGTGCAGTGACCAATAGGAGATCGAGTTTTGGTTGACTAAATTCTCAAGAGAATAGGTGGGTTAGGCTTTGGGCCTATGGGCTGCATGACTAAGGTCTTTTGTGTTAGGCCTCATCACTAATTCACTAGCCCAAATCCAACTCCATCTGTATACAGTATACACTAGGAAAACCGATGCAATTCTAAGTGAGTTATATGATTTTGACACGTGGACTAGACCACCACCATCATCTCAACACCATTTGG
This sequence comes from Salix caprea, assembly GCA_964035475.1. Lineage (NCBI taxonomy): Eukaryota > Viridiplantae > Streptophyta > Magnoliopsida > Malpighiales > Salicaceae > Salix > Salix caprea. Next base: position 2,857,552 of record OZ037743.1, read on the forward strand.
ACTTGTTTGTCACTGCGTTTCAAAATAACTTTTGAAAAAAGTTAAAAAAATATATCTTTATTTTTTACTTTAAAGTAAAAAAAATTGATATTTTTATATTATTTTGTTGTGTTGATGTTAAAAATTATTTTTAAAAAATATCATTCTGATACTTTCTAAACAAAAAATATTTTGAAAAACATCATCAACCACACTTCCAAACAGGTCTAACCACCTTTTCTTTCGATGCCGCTACTACCATAGTTGTAATGTCAACACTATTTTTTTTCGATTTGAGAGTATGGTTGAGGTTATTTTTAAAAATATTTTTTATTTAGAAATACATTAAAATAATATTTTTCTATTTTTATCATTCATCATCACCATTAAAAAAATATTTTAAATATAAAATATTTAATGCAAAATAAATCAACTGATAAAATATTTATTTGGAACTTAATTGATAATCAAGTAATACATCGTGGCTAATTTTGATGTTTCCCAAAAATGTCAGCCCTTTATTATATAGAACATAGGTTGGTTAAGAGTATAGTAATTATTGTTTTTAAAAGGGTTATTTAGCTTAAAAATATATTAAACTAATATTTTTATTTAAAAAAATCAAAAAACATAAAAAAAAAATTCAGAATTACGATTCAATCATATTACTAAACACACATTTAATCTTATATTTACATAGTTGGAGGAGGCATCTTGTTTTCTTACACGTTGCATAACATTTCATTAAGTCATTAATGACTTATTTGGCATTGTGTTTCGAAAATATTTAAAATATATATATATATATATTATTTTAAATTAAATTTTTTTATTTTTAGATCATTTTGATATGCTGATATCTTAAAAAAATATAAATATATTTTTTTAATACATTTTTAAATCAAAAATATTTTCAAAAACAATATCAAACATTATCTCAAACAGGGCAATAAATTACCAACGACGTTGTCGTGATAAAATCCCCATAACGTTGGAGAAATAAAGGTAACCAAAAACCATAACCAAAATGGGATTATCCGGTTCTCTTCGAACTATTCATTAAATGACGTATGCTAGCCTCGTTAACTACGTACACAGACACCACCAATCACCATCTTCTCCTGCTAATAATGACTCTTGAATTTGTCATCGACCCGATTTGCAGGTGGGTCACCAGATAAACAGAAGCCAATTAATTATCTAAATTTATTATTCACACCCTCTACTTTACCCCTTTTTCTTTAAAAATACAAGTTGACAGAAAAAAGAAAAAAGAAACTTCTAGTTGCGTACTTGATTATAAAACTTAACTAGAATGGATGCTAGATTCAATTTAAATCGAGTCTTGCCGAGTTTTGACATAGTTGATGGAATATTTCATATGTATTTTTCAAAGAGAAAGTTGACATAAATTACTTCAAATATTATTGTTATTGATGGCTATACCGACAGAATATTACGACAATATTTTTTAGAGAGTTTGTCGTTTTTACTCAAAATATCACTACTATCAATGGTTAGAGCATCTCCAATGGGGAGTGCCATTTTGGAGTGCCAAATCTCTAAAATGGCACTTTGAATAGTGTAAAAGTAGCATTTTTTGTTGATGTGTGCTCCAGTGGTAAATGCCATTTTGAAGAGCCATTTATTTTTATATTATTTTAAATATAGTGCAATTATTTTGTATGTAGTTTAATCATGTAATTAATTATACAATTAATAAGAGTAAATTATATAATTAAATAATTGCTTTTAAAAAACCCTCCAACAATATAATTATTAATTTTATATATTTCTTGTTAAGGTATTTGTAAATAAAAATAAATATTTTTGATATAATTATATTATTTTCTAATATATATACTACATTGATTATACGATTAATAAGAGTAAGTTATATAATTAAATAATTGTTTTTAAAAAACCCTCCAACACTATAATTATTAATTTTATATATAAATTTTTACTCTCTGTATTTGTAAATAAAAATAAATATTTTTGATATAATTATATTATTTTCTAATATATATATTACATTATATATATATTATAATATATATAAAAGGTGGCCCCAAGGTGGGGCCACCTTTTTTAGCAGCATGTCCCTAGCTGCTATTTGTAGCAGCTCGGGAAGGGGGAGGTATTTTTACCTCTCCTTTTGGCACTCCCGCTGGAGTGCCTAAAAGGAATGAAAATTGTCAAAATATCAATTTTTTATTTTTACCTCTTCAATATAGCATGCCCGTTGGAGATGCCCTTATATAGGTAGAATGACATTGATGTATCTGCCAGTGGAATGTTAACAATAGAATCACCGATAGTATATTCTGACGGTCCCATCGCCAAAATATACCAATAGAATTATAAGTGGTGTTTCCATCGGGATATTTACTATCGATGTTTCTATCAGTAGACACAATATCATCCCCGTGTTTATCGGAAAACAATTACCAACAGAAAATACATTACAATATTGACAGAAGCAGGTCAATTAATTGTATTAGTGTATAAATTAACTTATCATATTAAATAAGTTCAATCAAATCAATTTTTATATGGTTCTATATGAAATCTTCTTAAAACTAAATCATAGATTGATGAATCATCAAATAGATTTGTCAAGTGATGTTCAATCTAATATCATAATAGATTAATGAGTTGCGACTTGTGTTAATTATTGTAGTTAGAGTTGTTAATTAATTTAGAAATTTAGGGATCCAAGTTAATGATTAGCTGTTCTTAAGGATGATGGTATATAAAATAATTAACTAAATTATTAAATATAATCAGAAGATTGGATACATGGTATCCAAAGAGATTGAGAGCAAGGTCTGCCATAAATTTTATTTTTTTTATGCTGGTGGATACTGCATGCCACTCTCAGCACATTTCCCTGCCCAACATGGAGACATTATGAATATTTATTTATATTCCTTCATCAATTACAAACCCTAAATTTAACACATGAGAACATCCCTGATCTTGAGAATATAGTCAGACAAGTTCAATAGATTCCTTGTTAATTTCTAAAAATCCATGGTTTGATTTTAACACATGGTTTGAATATAGCACGAAAAATATGCTATATAAATATCAAAATAGTTTTTTTTTTCAATTATGATAAGAAAAAACATTAAATTATATACCCATAACATATAAGAAATTATAAAATGTGAAAATAAATTCAAGAATAACTAATCTATTTTAAAACAATAATATATATGTAGATATAAACAATATTAATGATATATGTATAAATCATTTCAAGACATGGAGATTTGGCATCCCCTCCCTCCTCCCCACAAAAAAATAGAAGAGAGACCATGATTAATTACTCAAGGATATCCATTTTAGTAATTGTTTGGAAGTGTGATTAAGATTGTTTTTAAAATTATTTTTTGTTTATAAATATTTTAAAATAATATATTTTTTTATTTTAAAAAAATTATTTTTGATATCAATAAAAATAATATAAAAACACTAAATTTTTTAATTAAAAATAAAAAAATCTTTTTTTCAAAATTATTTTTGACACACAATGCCATATACCCTTAATTTTATAATGCCGGCGGCATCATATTAATTATTTTATTAGGACTATTTTTGAAAAAAAAAAGAATTATATATAAATATGTAAGAGAAAACATAAATTCTAGAGAGCTCCATTTCCTTGATGTAAAAGGAAAGTACAGATCATAATTACATTACACCTCATCACTTTATTAGCTAAGATATTGAAGGGCATTATTGATGAATTATGTCAGTACTTTAAAAAACAATTATTATTTTATTTCAGAATTCAATTACTCCTCAGGGCCATTAAATGAATTGACGTGTATATTAAATGCAATAGACCGACAAAGTAGGACCGATGCTGACCACGTGGCAGACAGCATCGTCCTTCACTTCAACATGGGTCCCAACCCTACTTCAACATGGGTCCCAACCCTAATAAGAACCGACCAGTTTGGTCGATCACATGGGAGGGTGCGTTTCTTCCTTCTTCTCTCTCTCTCTCTCTCTTTTTTTTTTTATATGAGAAATTTCCAATATTAATTAGATTGGAATATAAGTAAATATACCCGATTTTTAGAAACTTCTATCTACCCATTTCCAGACTTGAGACATAAATTTGATGTCAACAGATAGTAAAATTAATCAAGTTATGATTTTTTTTTAAATATATATAAATTAACCAATTTAAAATATAAATTTATTCTTGTTTATGTTTTGTTAGAATATCACAATCTCATAACATAATTTGAGTCCTGAATTTTGCAGGTTATATGGTTGATTCAAAATTTTAATTACTATTAAAAAAAATATTTATCCTTTCATATTTAGATTAATTGATAACTAAGTTTTATAATTTATTTTAATTTGTTATTATAAAGTAATGTAAGTTTCATGACTTAGTTCATAGTTTTTACGGGTTGGTCCAAGTTTTTGTTTTGTTTTTTTCTATAACTCATCCTTCAATATTTGAGTTGATTGATAATTAAGTTTTATAATATATTTGATTTTCTTTATATGAGGTTATTTCATATATATGATCTAAGTTAAATATTTAATGGGTTAACCAGGGGTTACTCAGATTTCTTTTTTAATTTTATCTTTTAACATTGGATTAATTGATAATTGAATTTTATAATTTATTTTGATATGTTTTTTATTGGTTATCTCGGTCATAGATTTTGAAAAGTTAACCCAGATTGAATTAGCTCTTTTTGTAACTTTTTAATTGCCTTTTTTTTTCAATTTTATTCATTAATATCAGGTTGATTGAGAATCGGGCTTCAATATGTTTTTTTTTCTATGCAGTTATCGCAATCTCATAATTTAGATCACAAATTTTACATGTTAATTTGAATTGATGTGGGTTAATTCAATATATTATTGTCCTATTATTACAAAAATATTTAGTTAAATTATATTTTTATTATTATCCAAGGTTTTTTATTTCTTAGTTTTTTAAATACTTTTTTGGATAGGTTGAAAGTCAAAAAAATTTTTTTTGCTAACATCAATGAAACCCTCACTACTTCTCATATATCTATTTACCATAATTGATTGTTGATTGCAAGCTGGAGATTCAATTTTTGCAGAAAACAGGGAATTAGTAGTCTGCTGATGCTTCCCTTTCGAACAAGACAGAGAATAATGATGATATGTGGGCATGATCAATTTGTTATTTATACTAATAATAATATCTAGGATTTTTTGGATTATTAAGAGAAAAAAAAATCTTTCTTTATCATTAATATTGAAAGTAAACTAACAAATTCAACTTTTATTTTTAAAAAATGAAAAGAATTCAAATTTATTACATATTTGAGACTGAGAGCGTGGTTGAGGTTATTTTTTAAAAATTATTTTTGATATCAGTACATCAAAATGATTTAAAAACACCAAATTTTTTTAATTTAAAATAAAAAATAAAATAAAATTCAATTTTTTTTCTAAAATATTTTACTAGAACATTCCCAATCACAATCTAATTAATTGATAGACAGCCACACAACCTAATTTCTCAATTGTCTAGTACAATAATTGGATACAAGATAGATAAATAAATACAATAAATAAGTGAGCCCAGAAAAAGAAAATCACACCATTTAATATGTTGATGACGTAATGAAAAGGGGATGAGGAAGTTTTTTTAATCAATTTATTTTTACCATACAAGAGAGCTTTATGTCAGAACCGACCAATCAGCAGCAAGACTTCATTTCCTAACCCAAAAAAGCTTGACTTGAAAATTTAAGATAATCTTTAATGTTGGCTGCCGAACCCAGCAAAACAATTTATTTTGATGCCCTTTTTATTTATTTTTTATTTATTTTGTTTGGGTCCATTGCATCTTAATGATCAGCAATAGTCATTAATGTTGACTGACAAAATAATACTATGAATTATGAGCATAGTTAATAGTATTGTATACAGACCTCATTGCAGCTTAACCACCTCCCCAGCTATCAAAATAGGTGTTTATACAGTGGAGTTTAGGACTAAGATGTTTGCTCTCCTGTGGTTTCAGGTACGAGTCATGTGGTTGTTAATATGATAACTATCAGAGGCTTGCATGGTCATTAATTTTTGGAGTCCGTGAAATTAATCAAGATACATGAAAGTTGCCCAAACATCCATATTAATAAAAATAATAGGCGCCCATATATAATTTATTTCTTACAATAACCTAATTAATGTATTATTTTACCTAGTTTTTGTTTGACTTTGATTTTGATTCTTGTTAATTACTCACACCCCAAGCAATTCAAGCCAAAAGTATTGGTCAAGATTAAGACAGGATAGGAAGTTAGTATAATAAAACTGGTTGAGATAAAAAAAAAATTATATTGTTAGATGAGGTTTTATTGGTGATTTTTATATTAATATACCCTAACATATCATTAGTGAATGTTTTTAGGTTAAAATTCTCACATGTTCATTATTACTCTTCTCACTAGAGAACTGGAAATTGTTATAAGGTTGTCAAAATCACGAGTCGACTCTTAAGATCTTATGATTTTATAAGCCAATATGTATTTACGTGTTAAATCAGACTAAAAGTCGAAATTAGTAAAATTATACTTGAATCGTGCAAAATCGGTAAAATAAATCCAATTTTACGAGTTTATTAAATTTGGGATTTGAACCAAGTTTGCAAAATCGGTAAAATAAATCCAATTTTATGAGTTTATTAAATTTGTGATTTGAACCAAGTTAGTTTTCAATTTGGTTTAAAGCTACAAATAGAATTTTGATGCGATTCTATATGAGAAGAAACTAGAGATCTCAATATTTTCAAATATATATGATAAACTCAATAATTTATTCATATGTGAGAGAACTATATATATTAAATCATGAATAAATTTTACTAGGAATTTGTGAATATTAGAGATTCAGACTATATGAAAAAAATTTAGAATGAAAACTTTGTTTTTATTATCATATTTTATTTATTTATTTAATGTTAAATAATTATTTCTAATTTATATCTTTTCAACACATTAAATATTGTTTAATAGTTTATTTTAATTATTAGACTTATGTTAGTTAATTATTAATTTAGACCCATTAGCTTGCAACATAAAAGATATTCATTATGACTTGTTATGATAAGAACAATCAAGTTGTCACGGGGTTCTTATGTACTTACTACCATTTAGTAATTTGTCTATATTAGAAAATTTTATTTTGAGATATTTTATATTTTCATGTCATTAATTTCTTAATTTAGTAATTTGTCTATATTGGAAAATTTTATTTATCAAACTTTAATGTAATTTAATTTATTGGGCAAACTTGTTAGTATATAGTTAAAATAATATATTTATGATTCTACAATCCAATTTTCTATTATATTTTTTGTGTCATGTCAAAAAAGCAATTTTGACAACCATGTATAACACCACTATTTTGTTTCCAAACAACATAATTTTTCATTAAGACTATACTAACACAATTATTATCTCTTAAATTACTATATGGAGATTTTCATGGTCAATCACCATGTTACTTGCTCATGTAATTTTTAGTATGAAAACATTTTATAAGTAGAAAATCATTGATAATCCACATCAAAACTATTTATTTGAAATTTTCATCACAAGTCAAAAACCTGGATGACCACAACTATTTCAACTCATCAATCAATGATCAAAGACAAACATTTATGTTATGGCTTAGATTATAATGACCGAGTATGATCATAGATAAAAAAAAAAAACATGAACACCAGCCTCATACACATTATTGGTGGCTAATTGTATAACATGAGTATCACCAACAATAGGAAAAAGGAACGACAAATGATCTAAATAGATTGAGTCTATCTGTACATAAACTAAAACACATGTTTTTTGCTTCCACTGAAAATCGAGGATGCACATGGTTAAAGTGTTTCAGGCTTCACAATAAAAAAAGTGTATCATCACTCCATCAACCACATCATGTAAATGATACCATATCATGTGCTTAGCAGTCTTTGGTGACATGAATAACCTCTGCAGTCTATGTATGATTGAAAAATATTTAATTATTTTGTGTGCGATAAGAGTTCGTCCCCTACCAATTCTATATTTTTAACGAGGATGCTTACATGTTATACACTCGATCAACTCTATATTTTTAAGGTAGTATAACATGCATAAGTTTAGAGTTTTTGACATTCCGGCACCAACTTAAAAGAAACTGTTGATGAAAACAAATCATAATAAGATCTAGGAAACAAATCATAATAAGATCTAGCATGAAAGGAATCAATCTTGGTTAAAGAAACAAATAAATCTGCAATCTAGCATAAAAGAAAACAAATCAATCTACAATCTAGCATGCTGGAGATTTGGATTGATTCCAAATCAACAATATATGATTATTTTGATTATTAAATTAACATGATAATCAATCTTCAACTTAAAATTAGATATTTCAAGTTTTTCTTCTAATTATTAAACTAAATCAACTAAATCACTAAACAAATTTTCATACCTATATATTAAATCTGGTAAATTCAATATCTTGTAGACTTTTCGAAGTTAAAACAAAACAAGGAGACAAGTGAAACAGCATAACATGGCTCGGTGTTGGTACAATGACAGAAAGTGAGAGCTCAGATGGCATATTTCGAATCCCATGATGAACGATGATAAATCCATTCATAACCTTGTCGACGAACCAGGGAGACAACTCTTTACCGTTGTCCTCGTAAAATATGCTGAAACTGACCTAACCCTAATAAAAAAATAAGCAACAAGCTAATATGAAAGTCATAACTTCAAGAAGGTGTCTGCATGGAGCCGACTACTTAAAGATCAGTGTTGTTAATTTTATTCTGTAGAAATTTTTTGTATCAGTTAAAAAAATAATATAAAACAATATAATTTTTATTTTGTTTAAAATTTCGGTCCGTTCTAAAAATTTCGTTCAAATTTTGGCCGGAACGTTCTGGTTTCATTCCGACTGTTCTATTTTAGCCAAATAGTGTTTTTTTAAATAATGAATAATTTTATAGTATCAATCATATCTCTTAATCCGACTATTAGATTGTGCTGAAATTTTACGAGGAGTCTCTTGACATATTTATATATATAATGTTAAAATTTCAGAGCAATCATAGAAGATAATGACCTTGCGAGATTAATGATGATATTCTCATAATATTATACATGTTCATAATTTTGTTCAGAAAAATCATTTTACTATGTCTTTTTTTAGATTATTTTTTTATCTGTTTCATATTTAAAAAAGGTTAACATAGTTTGACAACTATGTTAATAAAGTCACGTATTTAAAAAAGTTAAGATAGTTTGACAAGTTGCTTAAGATGCCAGCTTCCTCCCTCGGTTCCCTATCTGCTTTGTTTGTGTTCAGTGCAATTTATTTTACACAGAATCCAACGCCAAGACGCTGCCTTGCTTCTTAATTCTTGGAACCACTCGCTCTGACTTGTTGCCTGATTCGGCCATTTTTCTTTCCTCGAGGTTTTAGCTGTTCTTATACCAAGCTCTCTGTCCACAACACTGTTTTTTTCCTTGGAAGCTACATTCTTGCATGGATTTTAGAAGTACACAAATTGAGTTTTATGTGGTGGCTCTACTTTTCTTATTTATTACGTAAATAATGCCATTTGGATTCCATTCTTATAAAAGTTAGTGAAAGATTTTTTTTTTTATTGAATTCTACTTTATATACAAAAATTATTCCATATTTTGATGTTTTTTTTACCTTCTATACAAGATTTGATAGTTTTTTTGTAGGGATAATACAAATTAGAAAAATGTTCTAAAAGTAATATAGTTAGTATCGTGGCATGTGATGATAGAGAGCTTCTGATCTGTATATTAAGTCTCAAGTTCAAGTTATAATGTGTATTCCTTATAAAAGTCTAGGATAACCAGGGTTTTACTCAATCATCTGGATCCATAAAATATATTTTCTAGAAAGTAGGGTTTATTCTCATTCAAAAAAAATAAAAAAATAATATAGTTTAAACACAACTGATGTAAGAAAATAATAATTGCATTTAAACTACGGTATTTTGTAAATATTGTTTAAGCACAACCGCTCTTTTCATTTTTAAGTCTAATCTTGGAATTTTTATCTGTATCTATATCTATATATATCAAGTTAATATATAAGTGTGTTTTTAGATTGCTTGAAATAAAATTTAATGTAGATTATCATATAAAAATTACCTTTATGGTTGAATAAATAAAACTATAATAAGTGTCATTGTCAAAATCTTAGAAAATAAGAATCCATAAAAAACAAGAAATTTGCGATTGGGTCAACCTATCACCATCTTCCATTTGTTTTCCATCTTCCACTATCTCTCTCTATTTTGGTCAACCAACTACCATATTTAATTCCCTTCACCGCCTCCCCTCTCTCTCTCTTCTTTATAAGCCAGCCGGCTGGCCTTGTGGATCCCCAGCTCATTACTCCAATTTTCTGCACACTCCAAAACCATGGATATTGAAGAAACCCAGCTTTATCGCAGTCCATCTGACACCGATCTAGATTTCAGCTTCACCTCTACCGCCACTGACCGCACTATTGCCTCCTCGAGTGCACGTTCTAGTCTAACTCTCAGCTTCAACGACTGCCTTTCCACCGCCACCGCCACCACCACTACAACGACAGCAGCAAGTTCTCTCCACCACCGTAAATGCGATCGACACTGGTCAGCTATAGAAACAGCCACCAACCTCTCGACAGATGGCAGACTCCACCTCCGCCACCTCAAACTCCTCCGCCATCTTGGTACCGGAAATCTTGGCCGGGTCTTTCTTTGCCAACTTAGAGACTCCAACAATGCAAACTTTGCTTTGAAAGTTATAGATAAAGATTCTTTAACAAAGAAAAAACTATCACAAGTTAAGATGGAAGGAGAGATTCTCTCCATGCTAGACCACCCTTTCTTGCCTACACTCTACGCCCATCTTGAAGTCTCCCATTACAGCTGCCTTTTGATTGATTATTGCCCTAATGGAGACCTTCACTCTGTGCTACGTAAGCAGCCAGGTAACCGGTTACCGGTTCAGGCTGTTAAGTTCTTTGCTGCTGAGGTCTTGGTAGCTTTGGAATATTTGCATGCCCTAGGTGTTGTTTACCGGGATCTAAAGCCGGAGAACATATTATTACGTGAAGATGGTCATATAATGTTGTCTGACTTCGATTTGTGTTTCAAAGCTGATGTTGTCCCCACTTACGATAGAAGGGTTCACAGTAAAAGAATGGCGGGGTCCATGAGAAAAGGGGGTGATCATTGTTTTGGTACGTTTAGCCGGAGGGGAGTAGTGGAGGAGGAAGTGGTGGAGGAGGAGTTTGTGGCGGAGCCCACTGCAGCTTTGTCGAGATCATGTGTTGGGACCCATGAGTATTTGGCTCCTGAGTTGTTGTCTGGCAAAGGTCATGGTAATGGAGTGGATTGGTGGGCTCTTGGGGTTTTGATCTATGAATTATTGTATGGGACGACACCGTTCAAGGGAGGGAGTAAAGAGAGCACCTTGCGCAATATAGCATCGAGCAAGCACGTGAACTTCCATGTGATGGAAGGGGAAGATGGTAAAGGAATGGAAGAGGCCAGGGACCTGATTGAGAAGTTGTTAGTCAAGGACCCGAGGCAGAGGCTAGGGTGCACCAAGGGTGCAACGGATATCAAAAGACACCGTTTTTTTGATGGGATCAAGTGGCCTTTGATAAGGAACTACAAGCCACCGGAGATTCGAGGGCTGGTGGCAAAAAAAGGGAAGAGCCACTCATCAAGTGGTGTAGTGATAGGGGGTGCTTCATCCCCTCGGAGGAGATGTTGGTGGATGCTGTGGAAGAAGGGCGGTGGCGGTGGCGGTGGCGGCAACTTGTTGAGAAATAAGGGATCAAGCCCAAGATATTATCTTTTGAATAACAACCAACATTACAATGGTAATTATCATCATTATAAGGTTAGGAAATGTGCTTAGGTGTGGTCGAGCCTAGCTAGCTCCTTCAAAGTTTAGACCTTTGTAAGGATTTCTCAGATTATGAATTTTGCTTATAATTAGATCATAGAAGGGTGACGAGATATGCCAATTTTGGAGTGGTACCTTATTATTTTCTCTTACGCAATGTACATGGACCGGATTACTATATACTTTTATTCGTTGAATTTTTTTGTCCCTATTGAAATACACACACATCAATTTAGCATTTAGGAGGTTGATTTTTTACGTTTTGAGAGGGAAAAAATCATACCTAAACCTACCCTAATTGGCTAAACATGTAATTCAAAATCTAAGTTTTAATTTGAAGTGGTTTTACATTGATTCGGCAAAACTCGAGTGATTTAATGAGTTGATTCATTTTGTTAATCCGGTTCAAACTTGATATTGTCAAAACCAAGTAATTTTTTTTCTAAGAAAATAACAAAGCGATATTATTTTGATAATTCTTTTTAAAATAAAATGAATCGCGGATAAACACAATAATCTTATAACCCAAATTATTTACGTGGTAAAATCTTAAACCATATATGACAACTATTTCTAAATAAGTCTTGTAATTATTTTTTCTCTTTTATCCCAAAGAAAATGCAGCACATATTAGCTCAAAACATATTTACCTCACATTGAATTTACTAGGAATAAATGATTATTCGATAAAAAATTTGGGCTTGAAGCCCATGGATTGCCCATCTTAAAAAAGGTTTTACTATTCAAGGTACAAAATGAACTCCCTTGAATGCTAGACAATTGAGGGGAATACTAAAATTACTTAATTTTTTAAGGACTATATAAATATAACATGTCAAATATTCAAGTTCTTGCAGCAGAATTTCCAAGAATTCCTTGATCCTTCTAGTGGAATTACTGATTTCATGCTAAAATGAATTTGTTTGGGGGATAAACACAGCATTTATTTCCATGCCAATAAGAGGTCCAAGTCCAAGTTTTTGTAATGGGGCAGGCAACAGTTGAGGCCTCAACATGGGCAAATTTGCAAACACGGTGAGGTCCTTTGCTGTGAGTTTGTTTGAACTCTTTTTCCCCCCCTCTACTTTCTGGAATAAGTTTTAATTTTTAGTGTCTGTTTGATAGTTTGGTTGAGTTTATTTTTGAAAATATTTTTTATTCAGAAATGTATCAAAATGATATATTTTTTTTTTTAAAAATCACTTTTGACATCAACACATCAAAATGATCTAAAAATATCGAATTTTTTTAATTTTAATTTTAAGTACAATTAAAATGATATTAATTTTAAGTACAATTAAAAATAATTTTTTTTTATTTTTTTTCAAAATTGTTTTCCAAATATATTCCCAAACACGCCTGTCTTTTGGATTTTTCATCCACCACTTGCAATATGTAATATGACCTTGAAGTTTAATTAAGAGGAAAAAAAAACTCATTTGGAATCTGTTTTTTTTCTTCTTTTTCTCGGCCCTTTTTACTAATGTTGATGGAATGAACCGATCTGATGTTGGTTCAAGTAAATTTTATGCTTCCAAATGCATCAATTATTTCTAGAAATCAAGATTTAGAGAATGACAATACTTCTTTTTTCATGATTTTTAGACCATTTTGTACACAATCATAGCACATCAAACTGTTTAATTGTGATTATCCATGTTAGAGAATAATATAAATCATATTTTGAGGTCTCATCTAAAAACTTAAATTTTAAGGTGAGATGATTCTTTAATATGGTATCAGAGTCTTATTAACTCAACGGTCATGAATTTGAATCTCACCACACTCATTCTATTTGATAAAAATTAAGCACAAGGTTATGTGAGTCTGTGCAAGTTTCAAGCCTAAAAAATTTTCATTTAAAAGAGTATATTAAAAAATAATATAGATCATATTTTGAAGACTCGGTGAGATGGTTATTCGATGCATATTTTAATATCCTGTTTATCTTGTTTCCGTAATAATAGAATGTTGCAAGGTCATGATCTCTTTGCTGTGAATCGGAAGAGAAGGGAAGACGCACTCAGATCGCAGTCCAGAAGCAAATCATTACACGAGTAAAATTAATGCTCAAAACTTCCATAATGGAAGGTCTAGCAACAATGGTGGAGAAGAAAGAACGTCATTGATTGATGGTAGAAACAAGTAGATCAACGAATTTCCATGTCTCATCTCTATCGTTTTTCACCCCTTCTAAAAACTTTCAAGCTACCACAGGCCCCATCAATATTCTAAAGAAACATTATTGATGATAGAAAGTTCAACAAAAGTGGAAATGGAGGACAGATCATAGTCATAAACTGAGAAGAAGAAAAGCAAGTAGTAGAAGAAGCACTTAGGCTGTGAAGTGTAGGCGTTGACTCCAAAAAAACAGAACAACATGGTCTTTCTCCACTTTCTTGCCTTCATCTGATTACTTCATGGGATTATTTATGTTCTGTGTTCTGTCATTTCCTTAGACATCAGTTTTCAGTCCCTAAACCAAATACCTGTTCTTTTAGTACTATCAAGTTCCGCTTGTCAAAGTCCTCTATTCGGAGTTTTCTGAAATAAATCATATTTTGGTGCCTCACTTAACAATTTAAGCTTTTACGTGAGATGGTTTCTTAATATGGTATCAGAGTTTTTTTGACCAAGCGGTCACGAGTTCGAATCTCACCACCCTCATTCTATTTGATAAAATCAAGCACATGATAGTGTGAAACTGTGCAAGTTTCAAGCCCAAAGGGCTTTCACTTGAGGGAGAATGTTAGAGAATGATATAAATCATATTTTGAGGTCTCACTTAACAACTTAAGCTTTTAGATGAGATGATTTCTTAACATTTTCTGTTTATGTTTTGATCTTATTTTTATGTTAGGATTTCCTTAGTGAGTGTATCGGCAACTTTCTGAATTCTAAAGTGAGACATGTACCTAAACCATGCATCCTAGGTTCCATATTTCATTATTGATTGAATTCTAGTCAGTCTTGCAATTGGAAGTTGTTATGTGAGAGGAGAAGATTTTAAGATCCTGCTCTCTTGTGCCATTCTCGCACCTCCCTCCAAGTTTGCTTCTTCATTTTCCAAATGATCATGGCAAGCCTGTTGATTTCGTCCGTTCCTGAAAAATTATTTTGCTTGAGTTTTTCAATGCGCTGTTTCCATTTTGTGTTCGTAAGATCATTAAGTGAAGAGGGTGTTTTCCTTTTGGAGTTCAGAAAGTCTGTCATTGATCCTGACAACAATCTTCAAAGCTGGAATTCATTGGACTCAACTCCTTGCATTTGGAAGGGAGTGGGTTGTTCTACCAAATTTAAGGTAACTTCTTTGAATCTCCAGAGCCTTAATTTGTCTGGTAGCTTGTCTACAATTGCAATTATATGTAGCAAGGTTGTCAATTTCGTTTCGGTTGGTGCTTCATTTTTTCAAATTGGAATGGAATGTTTCGGTTTCGGAGCATTTCGGCGTGCCGTTTCGGAGTTATACTGTTTATGTATGTGTATATATATATAATTAAATATATAAATTCAATTTTTTTTAGTTCAAATCCAAAAATAAAATTATTTAGAATTGTGCAATTTAATCTAAAAAAGACACTATAAAATGATTTTTCTGAACAAAATTATGAACATGTATAATGTTACGAGAATATCATCATCAATCTCGCAATGTCATTATATTCTCTGATTGCATTGAAATTTTAACATAATATATACAAATATATCAAGAAATTCCTCATAAAATTTAATCTCAATTTAAAGGTCGGATTAAGAGATATGATTGATATTGTAAAATTATTCATTATTTAAAAAAAAAACACCATTTGACTGAAACGGAACGAGCTAGCGGAACGAAACAGGGACGTTTCGACCATTATTTGGCCTAAAAATCCAGAATTGGCCGGAATTTAAACTGAGATAAAAATGATAATGTTTTGTCTAGTTTTTTTAACTGGTACAAAATATTTCGGCTGAAACGAAACGAAACTGACAACTTTGATATGTAGTGATCTCCCTGGTTTAGTCGAGTTCAATGTCTCCTCCAACTTCTTTTCTGGTCTCATTCCTCAATATCTTGGTGAGTGTCGCAGTCTACAGATTCTAGACCTTTGTGCAAATAAGTTTCAAGGAGAATTTCCAGCACATCTATGCTCACTTAACACTCTTAAGCTGCTTTATTTCTGCGAGAACTACATATTCAGAGAAATCTCTAGGGAGATAGGAAATTTGACTTCACTTGAAGAGCTTGTCATCTATAGCAATAATCTCACAGGCACAACTCCTGCATCAACCCGTGAGTTAAAACATCTTAGGGTCATCTGGGCATGTGTGAACTCCTTCACAGGTCCAATACCACCTGAAATTAGTGGATGTGACAGCTTAGAGATACTCCGGTTGGCAAAGAATAGCTTCCAAGGTTCTCTACCAAAGGAGCTTCAGAAACTTCAGAATCTTACCAATTTGATTCTTGAGGAAAACATTTTATCTGGGGAGATTCCTCCTGAGATAGGAAACATCAGTAACCAAGAGGTGTTTGCATTGCATGAAAACTTCTTTCGTGGTTTTCTTCCAAAAGAACTTGGCAAGCTATCGCAGCTAAAGGAAGTTTACATATCCAGGAACATGTTGAATGGAACAATTCCTCGGGAACTGGGAAATATCAGTAATCTCCACTTGCTTCACCTTTTTGATAATAGCCTTCAGGGAAGTATTCCCAGGGAACTTGGAGAGTTAAAACAGTTGCAGAACATTGACTTGTCTATAAATTATCAGAAAGGTATAATTCCTCTAGAGTTTCAAAACCTAACATATCTAGAGGAGTTGCTGCTTTTTAGCAATTATCTTGAGGGTCATATTCCTTACCTCATTGGATATAATAGTAACCTCTCTGTCCTTGACATAGCTGACAGCAATCTTGTTGGTAACATACCTCCATACCTATGCAAGTATGAGAAACTGATGCTTTTGGGACTTGGATCTAATTGGTTGTTTGGAAACATATATCCCTTTGGTCTGAAAACTTGCAAGTCTCTTGAACTTCTAATGCTAGGTGGTAACCTGCTTACTGGAAAGTCTCCCTGTTGATTTATATCAACTTCAGAATCTTTCTACTCTTGATATATATCAAAATCGATTCTCCGGGTCTATACCACCTGGTGTTGTCAAGCTCGGGAATTTGAGGAGGTTGCGCTTGTCAGATAACTATTTTTCTGGAAAAATTCCTCCTGATATAGAAACCTGACACAGCTTATTGCATTCAACATTACATCCATTTGGGTCTCAGGAGTATCCCTCGTGACGTGGGAAATTCATGGGACTTCAGAGGCTTGATCTTAGTCGGAACCAGTTCACAGGTTCTGTTCCTGAAGAAATTGGCAAGCTAGTGGACGTAGAACTTCTGAAGCTTTCAGACAACAGACTGACCGGAGAAATTCCAAGTATCTTAGGCAGTCTAAGCAGACTGACAAATGGGAGGAAATCTTTTTTCCGGTGCCATACCTGTTGAGCTCGGTCAACTTTATAGTCTTCAAATTATCCTCAACATTAGCCCTAATCGCCTTTCTGGTACAATCCCCAATGATTTAGGGAAACTTCAGCTGTTAGAATCACTCTACTTGAACGATAACCAACTTGTTGGTGACGTTCCTGCATCTTTCAGTGAGCTGATCAGCCTTCTAGTCTGCAATCTTTCTAACAATAACCTGGTAGGACTAGTGCCAAATAATCCTGCATTTCTAAGAATGGACTCCACAAACTTTGCTGGCTACAATGGCTCGTGCAAATCAGGTTCGTAACCGTTGTCATCCAGTGATCCCATTTTCTACTTCTAACAAAAACTGGATCAAAGAGAGTTCATCCAGAGCGAAACTAGTGGCCATTATTTTTGGAGCTATCGGGTTACTTTCTCTGTCTTTCGTAGTGGGAATTTGTTGGGCTATGATGCGTCGTCAACCTGCTTTTATTCCACGTGAAGATGCATCAAGGCATGATGCGGTACACAAATAGAATTTGCTGTTTTTATTAGAATATAGAAACACAATTTTCTATTTATAGAATGTAAATATACTTCCTGTTTTGTAGCCGAAGGACTCTCCCTTCATATTGTATAAATCATAAAATTATCAATGGAATACACAGGCAAATTATTCCAAAACTCTATCATGGTATCAGAGCAACCCTAGGTTATCATTCTTCATCTAAATTCAAGCTGCCTCTTTTTCTTTACCAACTTCAACTATCACTCTTCTTCATCCTACTCTGTTAATCAAAACTCTACCCAGAAAAATCCAGAAAAACACAATGACAGACTCAACAGACTCAATCACCTCAGCCACCTCACTTTCTTCTCCCACCACCAAACCTCATCAATCTCATCCTGCTCTTACGGTGTCCAACATCACCACCTTTATCAAAGTCACATTAGACATTGAAAAAGGCCAATACATTACATGGTCTGAACTGTTCAAAATACACGTTAGAGCCTATCAAGTTCTGGATCATATCATCCCGGCCTCATCAGAAAAGAACAAACAAATTGCTTCCATTCAAGACACGGACCCTGAACTTTGGTCCCGTGTTGATGCAATTGTCCTACAATGGATTTACAGCACCATCTCCGAAGACCTTCTCAACACTATACTTGAACGTGATTCAACAGCTGAAACCGCATGGAATAGATTGAAAGACATATTCTCAGACAATAAAAATTCTAGGGCACTATACCTGGAACAAGAATTTTCCAAAGTCCAAATAGAAAATTTTCCGGATGCTTCTTCTTACTGCCAGCACCTCAAATCCCTCTCGGACCAATTGTCCAATGTGGGTGCCCCTGTGTCGAATGAACGACTGGTTCTTCAACTCCTCTCGGGATTGACCGATGCTTACTCTTCAATTGGATCACAGATACGCCATGGAGACTCTCTTCCCCTCTTCTACAAAGCCCGTTCCATGCTTGTATTGGAAGAAACAACATGGATGAAAAAAGCTGCCCAATCCCCCCCAAACTCTGCCTTCTTTGTCTCTCCGGTTGCAAACTCCGGTGGCCAATTTTCTGGAAACCCACAGCACCGTACAAACCCACACCACAACAATCGCAGCTCCTTTAATCGCAGTGGCAGAGGAGGTGGCCACGGAGCACGCGGTGGAAAGGGAAGAGGGAGAAGTGGTGGCCGTGGAAGCCAGTGGCACGGGCACACCACGGCATGGCAGCCGGGATATGCCCAGCAGCAGCCAACGGGGCCAACGGGGTACACACCCCAGGAGCGACAGCCCTGGTCTTATGGGCAGGCTCCTTGGGCTGGGCCATGGCAGCAATGGGCCAGCCCACCATGCCCATACCCAACGGCTGGGCAGCCCACTCAACGCTAGCCCAGCCAACCCAGTATTCTTGGGCCTAGGCCACAGCAGGCCCATATGGCAGCAATCACTCCACAGACCCAATCCACACAGCAGGCCCATTCTTCGTATGCTCCAACCGACATCCAAGCGGCCATGCACACGCTCTCCATTGCTCCTCCTGATGATCAATGGTATATGGACACCGGAGCGACATCTCACATGACTGCAAATGGGGGTAATCTCACATCTTATTTAAATATGAGCAATAATCGTAACATTACTGTCGGAAATGGTCATACTATTCCAATTATTGGTTATGGACATGCATTATTACCTGAATCCAAACATCCTTTAACTTTGAATAATGTTTTGCATGCCCCAAAATTGATCAAAAATCTTGTCTCTGTGAGAAAATTTACCATTGAAAATAATGCTTCTATCGAATTTGATCTGTTCGGTTTTTCTGTGAAGGATTTTCCAACGGGGATGCCTTTAATGAGATGTAACAGCTCGGGTGACCTCTATCCAGTTACAACAAGACCAACCATTGATTTTTCAACACCATCTACCTTTACCGTTGTATCTCCCGATTTATGGCATAATCGTTTAGGGCATCCGGGAACTCCTGTTTTAAGTTCTCTTCGTAGAAACAATTTCATTATTTGCAATAAATTTCAGGACAATTTTTTTTGCAATTCATGTTCTCTTGGGAAACAAATTAAATTACCTTTCTATGAATCTCTTTCATTCACCTCTTTACCATTTGATATTGTGCATAGCGATATTTGGTCTTCACCTACCCTTAGTTCGGAAGGTCATCATTATTATATTTTATTTCTTGATGATTTTACGAATTTTCTATGGACTTCTCCAATTGCCAATAAATCTCAAGTGCATTCCATGTTTCTGACTTTTCGTGCTCATATCAAAACACAATTTGAAAGAGATATTAAATGTTTCCAATGTGACAATTGCGGAGAGTACGACAATAAATCTTTTCACCAATTTTGTCAATTACATGGCATGACTTTTCGGTTTTCTTGCCCACATACTTCTTCTCAAAATGGAAAAGCCGAAAGAAAAATTCGTACCATCAATAATGTCATCCGCACCCTCCTTGCTCATGCATCTCTACCAGCGTCATTTTGGCATCATGCACTTCAAATGGCCACCTATCTCCTTAACATACTGCCAAACAAAAAGCTTGCTTTTCAATCACCCACAAAAATTCTCTACCAAAAAGATCCATCCTACTCTCATCTTCGAGTCTTTGGGTGCTTATGTTATCCTCTTCTTCCATCTACTTCTAGAAATAAATTGCAAGCTCGGTCAACCCCATGTGTGTTTTTAGGGTACCCCTCTAACCATAGAGGATATAAATGTTATGATCTCTCCAGTCGTAAAATACTTGTTTCTAGGCATGTAATTTTTGATGAGCATACATTCCCTTTCTCTACATTACATACTCCTTCATGTCCTACTTATGAATTCCTAGATGCAGGTATCTTACCCTTTCTCCACTCCCCTGCTCCACCAAATCATCCTCCTGGACAACTTGCTGATCCACCCCCCCAAACCTCGAGTCCAATTCAGGTACCACAACCACCCCCAACCCCATCCCCAATTCTCCAAGCCAAGAGCTAGCCAGCACATCAAACACATCACCCCGAGCAGAATCTCCTAACCCCACTGCTCCACCACAAACCCAAAGTCCACATCCACCAATAGCACCAGCCCAACCCCCTCAAATTGTCCATTCCCTTCACTCTCCACAAATGACTACCAGATCCCAACATGGTATTGTTAAGCCCCGAAAGCTCTTTAACCTTCATACTTCGGTTGAAACATCCATTTCTCCTTTACCCACTAATCCCCTTAATGCATTAAATGATCATAATTGGAAAATGGCCATGAAAGACGAATACGATGCTCTTATTGAAAATAAGACGTGGGACTTAGTACCCCGTCCGTCTAATGCTAATATCATTCGAAGTTTATGGATTTTCAGGCATAAGAAGAAATCTGATGGTTCATTTGAGCGGTATAAAGCCCATCTTGTGGGTGATGGCGCAAGTCAGCAAACGGGGATTGATTGTGGGGAGACCTTTAGTCCGGTAGTCAAACCGGCAACCATTCGGACAGTGTTGAGTATTGCTTTATCTAAATCTTGGTGTCTTCATCAACTAGATGTCAAGAATGCCTTCTTGCATGGAAATCTCGACGAAACAGTTTATATGCATCAACCTCCAGGTTTTTGAAATTCAGAGCACCCAGATTATGTTTGTTTGCTAAAGAAATCTCTCTATGGGCTTAAGCAAGCCCCACGTGCTTGGTATCAAATATTTGCCGATTAGGTGGCCGTATTGGGGTTCTCTCACAGTATTTCAGATCACTCGCTATTCATTTATCAGCAGGGTAATGATATGGCGTATATTCTTCTATATGTGGATGATATTATTCTTGCTGCATCTTCTACTACTCTTCGGCAATCTATCATATCTAAACTTGGCACTGAGTTTGCCATGAAAGATTTGGGTCCCATCAGTTATTTTCTGGGCATATCAGTTACACGACATTCCGGAGGCCTATTTCTTTCACAAAAGAAATATGCAGAAGAAATCATTGAGAGAGCTGGCATGTCTTCTTCAAAACCATCTCCTACTCCGGTGGACACAAAAGCTAAACTCAACATTTCTTCAGGAAATCCTTATCATGATCCTACTGAATATCATAGTCTAGCTGGAGCACTACAGTATTTGACATTTACGCGGCCGGATATTTCCTACGCGGTTCAGCAGATATGTCTATTTATGCATGACCCCAGAACACAGCACATGTCGGCCTTAAAGCGCATCATTCGCTACATTCAGGGTACTCTAGATCTTGGTCTTCACCTGTATCCCTCATCAGATCATACTCTTACCTCGTACACCGACGCTGACTGGGGCGGATGTCCAGACACCAGACGGTCTACTTCTGGTTATTGTGTATACCTTGGGGATAATTTACTATCGTGGTCTGCAAAAAGACAACCCACATTATCACGGTCTAGTGCTGAGGCCGAATACCGGGGAGTGGCTAATATTGTTTCTGAATCATGTTGGATCCGTAACCTACTTCTGGAGTTACATTGTCCCATTTCAAAAGCTACATTAGTATATTGTGATAATGTCAGTGCGGTTTATCTTTCTGGAAACCCAGTCCAGCATCAACGCACTAAGCATATTGAGATGGATATTCATTTTGTGCGGGAAAAAGTCGCGCGTGGTAAAGTTCGTGTTCTACATGTCCCTTCACGTTATCAGATTGCTGACATTTTTACTAAGGGACTTCCGCAGCAACTTTTTGATGATTTCAGGGATAGTCTCAACATCCGGCAACCTCCCGTTTCGACTACGGGGGTGTATTAGAATATAGAAACACAATTTTCTATTTATAGAATGTAAATATACTTCCTGTTTTGTAGCCGAAGGACTCTCCCTTCATATTGTATAAATCATAAAATTATCAATGGAATACACAGGCAAATTATTCCAAAACTCTATCAGTTTTTTCTAGATTGTGGAAGTCAAGTATTCATAAATTTCATTAACTCAGCCCCTGTTATATAGATTTTTCTCTTGTATTGAGCTAATCATTTTTCCTTTCATCCTTTTTTTTCTTGTTCTGCTATTATTCTCAACAAATGCATCATAGCATTTGGTTTCTTCAAATCTTCTTCTGCTTTCACAAGACTTATGGACATCAGTTGGTGAGGGGTTTGCAAAACCGCCCCGCGAAGGATCTTCTGCTTTCTAGTCAGAAGAAGACGTAAATGATTACAAGCAGAATGTGTAGAGAAATGCAACAACCTTGAGAATAGTACAACAAGGAGTAAGCAAATCCATCTTTCCCAGGATCTTTTCTATTAAGAAGGCAAGAGAAGCATGAGAGATATTAAGAAATGAATTCCAGAGCTCCCAGAAAGCCATTTCCATTCGACTGCAGAATTTATGGAGAGAATTTGAAAATCTTACAATGAAGGATAATGGGTTAGTTAAAGATTTCTCTTCTAGAACTACTGAAATTATCAATCAAATCAAAAGTTATGGAGTCAATATTTTTGATAAAAGAGAAAAAATGAAGCACATTTTGGTTATTTTTGCAAAACATAATTATAAGGGTATATATATAGTCCAAGTGGGAGATTTTTGGATCATTAATCCAATGTTGGGCTTATAAGAATAATTATGTGTTTGAGAACTGTCAAATAAAATAAAGCATAATTAAAAGTAATTGACTAAGTTTTTTTAGGCAATTGGGTTATTTTTAGTATTCTAATAGGATATGGAATTTTAATGTGTTGAGATTAAATGAATTATTTCTATATTTGTGATGGGTTAAAATAGAAATACCTAGGGGTAGGAATACCAAATGGTAAAAATATCAAAAGGTATAAATAACCAAATGATAGAAATATCAAAAGGTATAAATATCAAAATGTAGCATTCTTGTTATATATATAAATATATATATATATATATATATATATATATATATATATATATATATATGTGTGTGTGTGTGTGTGTGTGTGTGTGTGGTCATGATCCTCATATTACATGTTCCGCTTCATTCTTATTCTGACATCCCATCATCAGAGAGAAAATAACTCAATTTTCTCTCGGGGTATTCTTGGATTGTTACAAACGAGTTATATCGAAAATATTTTCAAGAGATATGATATGCAAGATTGTAGACCAGAAGATACCCCTATGCCTAAGGGAGATAAATTTAGTCTCAATTAGTACCCTAAGAATGATTTTGAGAAAAAAGAAATACATAAAATTCCTTATGCTTTAATGTTAGGAAGTATAATAAAATATCCTCAAGTTTATATGCATCTAGATATTGTGTATATTACTGGGATGTTAGGTAGATATTTAAGCAATCCAAGAAAAGACAATTGGAAAGCAGCTAATAAGTCTTGCGGTACTTATAGAGAATAAAAGACTACATGCTCATATATCAAAGATTGGATAAGCTTAAGATCATTGGGTATAACAACTCTGATTTTGTTGGATGCCAAGATAGTATGAAATCTATGTCGGCTTATATTTACATGTTAGCTGCAAGTGTTGTCTCCTAGAAGAATGTTAAACAATCACTTATAGTCTCTTCCACCATGGCAACAAAGTTCATAACATGTTATGAGGCATTCAATCATGGAGTATGGCTGCGGAATTTTGCATAGGACTACACATAATGGATGATATTAAAAGACCACTAAAGTTATTTTGTGATAATAAATCAACAATTTTATATTTCAATAAAAATAGGAGCTCGTCAAAGTCGAAATACACCTAGTAGTTAAAGAAAGAGTTTAGAGCGGACAATTGTCTATAGAGCACATCAGTATAAACTTCACGGTTGTGGATCCGTTTACTAAGGGATTGTTACCCAAAGTGTTTTATGAGCACACTGCTCGTATGAGTATTTTGGCAATTGATGACAGTTAGTTTTAAAGGAAGATTGTAAAGTTAGATGCTTTTACGATATAGATATATTTTAAGTTTATGGACATTTATGAAGTTGTTTTCTGTAGAAATAAAGTTTTTTTGGGTTTATTTACACTTTGATTTTAGTATGGTTTGATCTCATTAAGGTTTAAGGGTGGACTAATTGGTAATAGGCATTTCAAGATCATATTGCATGAAATTCCCATGCTAAACATCCATCCCTAAGGGGGTGTTCTCAAAAACACTTTTGAAAAAAAATTATTTTTTTTATTTGTATTGTTTACTTTAAATTAAAAAAGTTGGTGTTTTTAGATCATTTTCATGTGTTCATGTCAAAAATATTTTTTTTTTAAATATCATTTTGATGCATTTTTGAACGAAAAACACTTTCAGAAGCAACCTTAACCACACTTTCAAACATGCACTTAGTTGTATTAGTATACTTAATTTAGATAGGTTGAGTTACGGTAATTGTAAAAAAATTGTATGATTACTAGACCAAACTGGCTATAAATACATTTTGTTATAGATAACAAAAATGGAGCTCATTTTGGTTATTTTTGCAAAGCATAATTATAATCCAAGTGGGAGATTGTTAGATAATGTTGGGTTTATATGAGAATAATTATGTGTTTGAGGATTATCAAATAAAATGAAGCCTAATTAAAAATAATTTTTTAAGTTTTTGTAGGTATTTGAGTTTTTTTTGTATATCTAATAAGATGTGGACTTTTAATATGTAAAGGCTAAACGAGTTATTTCTATTTCTATGATGAGCTAAAATAGAAATATCTAAGGGTAAGAATACCAAATGGTAGAAATATCAAAAAGTATAAATACCAAAAGGTAGCATTCTTGTTACCTATATATATATAGTGGTGATCCCCATATTACACCTCCCGTTTCATTCTAATACTGGTATTCCATTATCAGAGAAAAAATAAAGTTACAATAGAGAAAATTAAAGGGCTCTCAAAAGGAGAACGTAATAATCTAAAAGATTATCCACATGATTTTAGAGAGCGACTCTCAAATATAAATTCAAGTACACTATCATTTAATTGCTTATATATTCTTAATAATTCAATATCAATAAATTCTATATTATAAAAAATTAGTGTTATCAAAAACTACATAGCATCTGTTATTCTTGTCTCATCCATCGTATGCTTCTCTGTTTATGTGAAAGTTTATTTCACTGGATGATTTAATGCTTGATGTTGATGTCTGTCTGCAACTTGTACACCCCTCTCAGAAACTTGCTATCAAGTTGGCAACGTCCTCTTTTTTCATAGACAATACAGTTTTCTCAAATAAATTTCACATCTAAAATCTTGAGTGAAATTTCTGTTTTCTATATTAATTTGTTAAAGAAATATATTAAGCTGATGTAATTAAAGACATAATTAAAAAATGATGACATCCCAGTTCTACAAGCCTCTGCATTTAAATCTGCAGTACACTGTAAATGATCTTACATTGGTCTTTTTTTCTGGGCTTCAAGTTCTGCCATCCCCCATTAGTTTCCCATAATTAATTCTCGCCATTCATATGAACTTTCTTGGTGGGATTTGATCTCGAACATTTGCAGTTGAGATTTTAATGACAGCCAACTAAATCAAGTTAAATGCCATGCATGGAGAAGTACAGGAGCCCTTTTGTTTCCACAAGGCAAAACCCACAAAGATGTCATCTTTTCAAGCTGGAATACATATCTTGTCTCCACAATGCACAGACTAGATTTTTCTCTTAGCAGGGTCTCCGGCCAGCTTATACGCACCACAACTAATCCCCGAACTCATTAAACATCCTGCAAGCCCAGTAAACAAATAAGATACCACAGTAATGACAGACATACATGATAGAACTTGAACCTAGGCCAATACCCCACTTGCTCCTTTACTAGAAGATGTTGTCTTATCTCTTGGACAACAGATCATTAAAATGGACCACAAAATTTCCAAATGTTAACGCAAAACTCAATTTCTGCTGTGTTGGATCTCAAAAAAGAAGTCCATGGTTTTCCTGGGATCACAAAATAGGCTAGGAAGTGTGAATGAATGACAACCTACCTACCATGATATATACCAAGAAAGCAATCCACGTAGCCATTGTTTCCCTCTCATTAATGCAACGAAAGGACCAGTCTCGACCCTTACTCTATTTGAACATAATTTACATACTTCTGAAATCTCATTGTCTCAAATATCTACTAATTTCCAGTTTCCAGCCCACAGAAACACCTACCACTATCCAGTAGCACCTGGTTTTTAACATTTCCTTCCCCTTCTTTCTCTCTATCCTGCCATTGGCGCCCCTAGTTTTTTTTTGCAGCTCTGACAAAGCCAAATTGGCCTTTACTCTCAACAAACGAAGCACTTCTATCTTATCCTACTGTGCAGTATCCATGATCAGTAAATTTAATTAGCTCCAACAGATGTGGCGTGCAATTGAATGAGCAAAGCCTTGGCCAATGAGTTTGTAGGTTAATTAGTACTTAAATCCTCTCTTCATGAGATATCAAATTGATCCTAGTAGCTAACAGCACTTCAGCCAGCAACATTAATTACATATTAATGCTATCATAGATGGTTCCAGCACCCTGAGACAGGTTAAATCCAAGGAAGGATCTCGACCTTTGACAAAACTCAATTAAGTTATTATTCTATTTCTATAGTTGATTGACATGTTTCCCATAAAGAGAGCATTGAGAATTATCTAGGTGCATGTATTAAAAATTATTCATTAAATGATTGGCATTTTTTTCCAAGTAGAATCCATGGAGATTTTTCTTGTTGCCTGTATGCATCGATCAACCTATCAAATTACTGTATTTGAAACATTTATCCACCATCCCCAACAGGGATCTTTACTTAGTTTATTCAATTCTATTACTATTTACTTAGTTTATTCAATCTCATCAGTAAGACTAATGATTCTGTAGTGTCACTTAGTTTCTGGGGCAGCTCAAAAAAATTAACATCACCGCAAGGGTTGTCCTTTTTGATGCTATCCCTAGGGCAACTTCATCAACGGTAGGAGGAGAAAGTTGCCGTGTGAACTTATTGAAAATAGGAAGATGGGCCTCAATTCAATTACTGTCTTTTCTGTGCAATATTTTATCAATTTGCATGCATGAGAAGCTGTCATGCATAACTCCTTTCCCAATCCATGCATGTATATACGTGGATCATAAATGCTCGTTTGTCAGTATTGTGTATCCTCCTATAAATGCTTTGGTGTGGCTTCCACATTTGACAGCTGCACAATACTTTTGCTTTCCTTCTCATCGATCAGATCAGCTAAATTAAGGCTTCCACGCCTACAAAATTCCATTCTCCCAATGATGGAAAGGTGGTTTTCTGGCATAACAAAAACTTCTTTAAGGTTCAAAGAGGCCGCTTCTTTTAGGGTCTTTGCAGCAAGGCTAGAGGGTTTTGGAACTGGACTTTTCATTAGAGTTCTGAAGAATTCTGTCTTCGCTGCATCTACTTGTGTTTTTGCATTGGGTATGCCTCTCCTTACACTATCTTCATTTTCTGGTCTAATTAATGGAAGATTAGTTCTTCTCTAGGACAACTTCTTTTTTCGTCCTTCAAAACACTGCATTTCAGCCCTTCTGGGAATCCTTCTGAAACATTTTAGCGGAATCCCGTCGGAGATAGCTTCATGTATATTAGTGTTTACATAAGAATTTTATTTTTACATTCAAAGATGTATGATGACTGTGTTCCATGCATGCTAGGGCCATGAAATCATCACCAGTCCATCCCATGCAGGGATGGGCATTAATAAATGCCCTTCTAGCTAGTTCCTGACTCCACACTTCTCTGCAATGTAGATGATCAGCTAGCTAGGCTTCCACTTGCTACATAAAGAACTTCCTATGAGATTAGATAGTGACAGAAAGAGTACAATTACATACACATCTTTGCTTAATCTATTAAATAAGTTATTTGCTGTAGAAAAACATCGATATTAATTTGGATGTTAGCTCTTCCTTAACCTCTTTTTGATTCTCGAATTTTGGCATCGGTTTTGCAGGAGGGGCTCTAGTGGGATCAATCATAGGAGCCATGAAAGGTCAGACAACAGAAACTGGGTTTCTTCGTGGCTCTGGAGTAGGTGCTGTTGCAGGTGCCATCACTGCTGTTCAATTGCTAGAATCAATTACTAATGGTGAACCATTGTCCAAGGTAAATATTATCCATATCCACTATATAAATACACCAGCATTCAATGAGTTTCAGTGGGGGAAAAAAGAATAAAAAGAATATACATCTGCTTTGAATAATGATATGGTAGTTTTCACTGTATGAATGTTGAAAAGAAGTACTCTATTTAATAGGGAGGCCCTCTCAGCATATCTCAATAAATTGTACACAGAATCATTAGTCTCTTTCAATTTAAGAGGGAGGGCCATATGATTTGGAATCCAAAATAAAGGGAGTTTTACTTTTTTTACAGGTTGCTCTCTTGCACAGCTTGTTGAATGGCAAGGTGTTCATAGAATGGGTAGGGCCT
This sequence comes from Salix caprea, assembly GCA_964035475.1. Classification (NCBI taxonomy): domain Eukaryota; kingdom Viridiplantae; phylum Streptophyta; class Magnoliopsida; order Malpighiales; family Salicaceae; genus Salix; species Salix caprea. Next base: position 2,886,827 of record OZ037743.1, read on the forward strand.
GCACTGCTAAAAGCCTATCAATGGCAAGTAAGTAGATCTGTTCAATTCGCATTCCAATACTTCCTAGAATAAATTATTGAATCTATCATGGGATTTACATCACAAAATGTAAATACTTGTAAATTTCTCAGATTACTGCATTGGAAACAACTTACAGAGAAATATCAGACATTTATGATACAAGTGAAGTTAGAGGCATGTCGGAGGATTGTATCAAAAAACTTCCTGAATGCACATTCAAATCTGACAATAACATTGTTGAACAATGCTGCCCCGAATTTAGCTGTGCTATTTGCTTACAGGTACTGAACTAGTTGTCATAGAATGATTATTTTAGCTCTGTAAGGAAACAATTGTGATCTTGCTGTTAACACTTGTTTTTTTCAGGATTTCAAGGATGGAGATTCAATGAGAAAACTCCCATATTGTGGACACTGCTTTCATATGTCCTGCCTAGATAAATGGCTGACTAGAAATGGGTCTTGCCCAAACTGTAGAAATTATGTATGTAATGGCAATGCTGTATAGATCTTAGACCAATTGTTTCCACTCACTTCTCTGCAATGTACATGATTTTGGCCTTTCTGGGTTGCTTGTTTGAGCAATATGGAATGTGTTGCATGTTTTCCAACTGAGATGCAAGGTTAATTGACAAGGTTAATTAGGCTAACAGAGTTATTAAAATTTTAGTTAAGCTAACTGAATTTAACTTGAAAAATATGATCAAATGACAAATATATTGACCTATAATAAGTTAAGCAAATTCCAAAACGTGGATGCAAAAGGCCTAGAAAGAGTAGCGAGGTTGCTTCAAAACCAATTAGGTTTTATTTGTTTCAACTATGTTTTTGAATTTATTTATTTTATTTTAAAGTAATTCTTTTAAAATCATTTTGACATGTTAATGCTAAAAATATTATTTTTTTATCAAGATTGTCAATTTCACTTTGTTTCATCCAGAATGACACATATATCTCGTTCCAGTTCAAAAAATAGAATAAATCGGTACAAGTTTATCTTGTTCAGAATTTCAGTCCATTTCAGCGATTCAACTCAAATTCCACCCAAAACATTTTGGTTTTATTATGTTTATTCCATTCCGGCCAATTAGTGTTTTTTTTTATAATGTATAGTTTTACAATATCAATCATATATATTAATCTGACCGATGAGTCTATTGAAATATTGATATATGTTAAGTTAAAATTTCAGAGCAATAAGATAATATAACGACTTTGTGAGATTAATGATGATATTCTCGTAATATTACCTAGGTTCATAATTTTGTTAAGAAAAATCATTTTATTTTGTATTTTCTTAGATTATATTTTTCTCAATTTCATTATTCAACAATGAATTTATTAAGAATTGAACTTTATAGTTTGCTTTATTTAAAGTTATCATGATCTTATAATCTATGTCATACATTTGAAAGGTTAACCTAGATTGACCCGAGCTGATTCATTATATTAACGCTTCAAAACCAAAACATTTTATTCTAATTGACAAAATGAAACACCAATCGAAACAAAATTGACAACCTTGTTTTTTATATAACTTTAATACTCATAATATTTAAAAAAAAAAATTTTCGCTTAAAATTATTTTTTATGTTTTTGGATTGTTTTAATATACAAATGTATATAATATTTTAAAAAAATATTATTTTAATATATTTAATAATATAACATTTTAAAAAATAATTCCCACAAAAACAATTTTGAAATCAAGCTAGCAATAGTTTTGTTTCTTATTAGATAATACCTTTCTCCTACCCTTAATTATTATAGATAGGGAGTTAGTAGAGAAAGAGCTTAGATTGATGCAAAGCTGATAGGCTACAGTTTCAAATAAATCATTTAATATAACCAAATTTACTTTAAAATTGATAGATTTGATCGTCCTTAACCCTTAATTGGTTATGGAGACGAGGGATGGAGGATGGAATTGGGATGATAACAAGTACGAGGACTAAACGTGACAAAATTAAGAGTGGGACCAAATGCACCACTTACTTAAAAAACTCCACCTAAAGCATCACCTGAAAAGAAAACTGCAAACAAAGAGAGAAAATGTCGTGGTGTGCTCTAAAACCCTTTAATGTCTCATTGATGAACGCCGGCGCAGCGCGCAACCGAACCCCATTTTCCATCGGCGGAATAGGCTGCGCCTCCGTATTCACCACCGGTCTCAGGCGGCAGTGTTGTTCCATTCGACTAGCCACTCCTCCTTTCGCTTCCTTGAGCACTTACACTTTCCCTCGTAACTCTCTCTCTCTCTTAAAAGTTTTATCTTCTTATTTCGAATTCTACATTTGGAATGGATTGGCTAAATGCGTGTGTATAAGTTAGATATAAAGTTTGAGACTTCATGAGAAATGATATCTGGGTTTTGGTTAATTTGTGATAGTATGAATAGAGTAAAAGACTTTGGATTTTTTCATGGGAATTGATTTGTGGTTTTTGGTTAATATGTGTGTGAATTATCAACAGAGTAAAAAAGTATGGCACTTTTGTAATGTGGGGTTTGATGGTATTGGTTTGGTAGATGTGGAGAGTTGAAAAGTTGTAAAAAAAATTATAATTGATTGGTGTTATTGTTTTGAAATGATATGTTGGGTTTAGAAATTTATGAAGGACTTTTTTAAACTTGCTTGTATAATGTGTTATTGTTTTGCTGGGAAAGAGGGTGATTTGTAAGGGGTTCGATTTTGTGGTTATTTTGCTAGAAAGGAGGTTGATTTATTTTGGGATTTGATTTTGTGGCTGTGATGGCTGACGGTGGCAAATGTATGCTTTGATTGTAGCTAAAAAAGAGGCTGTTAAAACTGACAAGGCACCAGCTGCTTTGGGACCATATTCTCAAGCGATTAAATCCAATAACCTAGTATTTGTTTCTGGTGTTTTAGGTCTCATTCCAGAGGTATGATTCATGCTCCATTTCCATTATGAATTACTTTTTGATGTCTTTCCATATTTTCCTGTTCTTCTGTTTTTTTGTGATTTGAACTTTTGGAGGTAGATGGATGTTGGAGCATCAATATTGTTTTGTTGGGGTCCTTAATTATTATACTGTTGCATGCTTGATGATACCAAACCACGCCACTGCATATATGTTAAGTTATTTTTTTTAGAACCACTTTCTTGTATACTTACAATGTGATTTTTGATACTCATGCAGACTGGGAAGTTTATCTCGGAGAATGTTGAGGATCAGACAGAACAGGTATAAGCAGCACTTGAGTTAGCATTTCATGCTGTACACTTCTTTTCATTTTTCATTTTTCTGTTGAGTTGGTGTTCAGCTCAAGAGGCTAGCTCCAGTGGTTTTAGCAATTTTATTTCTTAGTTTTGTGTACTCTGCCTTCTATGATCAGCCTATTTTTATCTGAAGATACGCTGAAATTGTACCTTGTAGTCTTTTCCACTGATATACTGTTTCCTCTTAGATATCAGTGTGAGCTTTGTGCAAAATGTTATTGATTGTGCAATTTCTCCCCTCTATTATCTCCCTCTTCAAGAATGTTATTCTGGGTTTGATTTAGGTGTATTTACGCCAAATTTCTTCTGCCCTATTTTGTTGATTGGGCTTAATTTGACTGCAATTGTGCTTTTACAGTTTCAAGCTGATAAGCAGATTAATAACTGACAGATTTGACTTTATGAACTTTACAGTTACTTAAGAATATGGGGGAGATACTGAAAGCTAGTGGTAGCGACTATTCCTTAGTAGTAAAGACAACAATAATGTAGGATTCTCTTTTTGCCTTGCAATATTTATTTTTTATTGAAGATTGGAAAGAGAATCGACAATGTCCTGGTTCTTACTTTGTTTTTTTCTGCAGGTTGGCTGACCTGAAAGACTTCAAGAAAGTGAATGATATCTATGCAAAATGTATGTTATGATTGAATTTTTTTTGTGCAGATTATTTGTACTGTCATGTTATGGAGCATATAGGCTTTCACCTAGTTTGTGTTGCAAATTTACATGTCTACAATACATTGGACCCTGCCAGATGCTTTCCGTATCCACCGACACTGACTTAAGTTTTCTACATTTGAATGATAATGCATATTATTTTTTAATCTGGGCAGCACAGCTGTAGCAGGATTGTCAAACATTGCATACATCTATTGATGGTCAACCTGCCATTAACTTAGGATGTTGACTGAAACTGGAATATGTGAATCGCTTTTTGGCTAACCTTGATCATTATGCATATATTCTTCATTTTTCTGTTAGAGTTTTGGCCAAATCCAAGCTATTCTTTAGCGTCAAGTTTTTTTGCCGATAAGTGCTTACTGGATAACATTTAACCTTCTGAAGGATTAGTTTTTGCAACCAGTTTGTGTGATTTGCAACCTAAGTTAATAATATGGTTTGTGTGACAGACTTCCCCGCACCGTTCCCTGCTCGCTCAACATATCAGGTGGCAGCATTGCCATTGGATGCCAAGATTGAAGTTGAGTGCATTGCTGAACTTCCCCAAAAGGTGGAGCCTCAGCCAGTTTCTCACGCTTGACCTAAGTTAACATTGTGAAGGAATTCATCTCGCACTTTTCAGAAGCTGCTCAAGTTAATAAAAGGGGGAGGGGGCACACATGAAAATGGCGTTCTACTTTGTCTTACGATGTCGTTCCCATCATTAGTAAACAATTGGACATGCTTGAGAACACGGGGCAAGCCCCAGAGTAGTCATGGAACCAGAAAAATGATCAAACATTGAGGAATTTACAGCGTTCTGTAAGTGCCATTAATGGATGAATGTGTAAGTTTAAGCCATAACTTTAAGCCTTGCAAGTTGCAATCTTTATGTTAACCTCGCGTTTGACGCAGCTCGTTTTAAAAATGTCTCGTGATGAGAACTCAGAATCTCATCGTGCATCAGAAAGCTCAACTGGGTGCTGGTTTCTAAATGAGAACGACTAACTCAAAACCCACCCACTACGATAAAAATCCTGCACTAGCAGTGCACAAAACATGAAGAAATTCTTGAAATCCTATTTCCCTCTCTCTCTCTAGCAGCAGTCAACCATCATTGGAGAGAGAGAGTGAAATTTCTTTCTCTTTTTATATCCTAGTTTACTCCTTTCACATGTTTTTAATACCTCTTTTTTATTTTTTATGTATTTATATTTTGTACATCCATTAGAAGTTTGGACATTAATTTTAATTTTTTGTATTTTCAGGGTAAAGTTTCTACGTAAATTCTCCTCTCTTTTTATTAGATCATTGAGAAATTTAACCGGGTTTTTTTTATAATATTACCTCGCATTTTTCTGCCTACAAATTTTCATGACAATTATTTTTTAAAAATTAATTTGGTTTCTTTTTTATACATATTTATTTTTATTATCATATAATTAAATAAAAATAAATTTTAAAAGATAAAGTTATCGATTCTAATCGAGGTTCATGGCTCAAGTTGAGGGTTAACTCGGGTTCATGGCTGAATTCTATATTTCAGGTTCTTTTCTGCAAGAAAATGGTTTTCTGGCTATGAAAATAGAACCAGGTTGTCTTAACAAAGTAACATGTAGAGGTGTATGTTGGAATTAAAAATCTGATGGCACAAACAGTTACTGTTCAAATCAATAACTGGGTTTGTGTTTGCTGCCCAGGAACTTTTACTGTTCAAATCAGTGACAGTTTCTTGTGGATTTGCAGAAAATTAAAGAACAAGTGTAATTGGCAATTTAATTTTGAGAATAAGAGTAGAATTGTGCTTAAGGTTACTGCATCCTTTTGATTTTATTTATAGAAACTGGAATTGAACTATTACAAGTTTAAGAATTCTAATCAATTAGAAACTCTTCTTCTCTCCTTATTCTAATTGGACATAAACTGAAATTCGTAAATCACTAGACAATATGATCAATCAATTGATCTTATTGAAATAGAACTAAAACACTAATTAAATATAAACATTGATTAAATGAAAAACACTAATTCAATCCAAAAACAGATTCTTCAGCTTTCCAGTTGCAGTCTTGGGATCAGCATCTACAATCTTCAACAGTGTATTTGTCATCTATATTATCCCACAGTCATTAGCTCTTAGATAAGATGTCATGTAGGAATGGATACTCTGCTAAAACATAAGAAAGCATACTTCATTATGATTGTAGGAAATGCAAAAGATGTAGATGTTATGGAAGCTGGATCCAGAATCAGACCCTTTAAATTGATGCTATCTGTTAGTGGATCTAATTCTAGAACAATATTTTGCATGGAATCTTTTCCGGAATTGCTTGTCAGTTTGCCAGTGTCAGGGCATATAATAGATTGCCATGGCTCGGCACTGACATTGCTGGAGTTGAAGTATTGTTGACATTTTAATACTTTTCAAATCCCTGCATTATTGACATCTGTACTCTCTTTTTTCTTCTAGTTTCCTTGATTTCATTGCAATCAATAAATTTTTAAGATCATAGCTGCAACAGTGGCAAGCGATCCCAAGTATTATCCATTGCTTTCTACCAAATTACTTTAGTCAAAGTTGATGACATGGATTCTGGAATCCTTACAAAATAAAGCAATTTTCTTTTCTCCAAAGAAAAGCTGTCAATCATGAGAATTTTTGTTCTATCTCTCACTATATCATATTTTCAACTTTCAAGCATGTATAAAGATTGTACAAGGCAAAGCATTTAGCTTTTTCTTCCTAGGAAATGGGAACCTGTTTCGTGAGGACACTTGTTATACAAGTTAGTGCGGTAAAGGTGGATGAATAGCTTGCTGTGTTCCTTGAAACACCAATGGAAACACTTCAGGAAATCCCACAATCAAATAACCTACGAGCTGAAAATCCTGTCTGTGGTATTTTTTGTTTTGGTAATAAACAATTCTTTGCAGTCTTTTCATTTGTTTTAATCTGATAGTGACTAAATTCTCTGCTTTTCTCGAGATTTCTATCCACTAAATTCGTTCGTGCATTCTTTTTCTTTCACAATCACACACTAAACTATGTATGCTGTTCAGAATGTTTGATTGCTTGTTGATCTGTTCTGATTACTTTTGTTGCCAGGTGCTCTCTTGTGAAGGTGCCATCGAGCTTTCAATATTACCAGATTATTATGGACTTGAAATTGCAGTATATGATACAGGTAAACGTATTATCTCATCTAAAAGCTCAAACTATCAAGTGAGATCCTGGAATATGACTTATATTACTCTCTAATACACCTCTCTTTGGGTTTGAAACTTACACAGACTCACACTACCTTGCGCTTGACTTTTTATCAAATAGAATGGGGGTGGTGAGATTCGAACTCGTAATCGCTGAGTCAACACGGCTCTGATACCATATGAAAGAGTCATATCATCTAGAAGCTCAAATTGTTAGGTGAAGTCCCAAAATATAACTTATATTATTTTCTAATAATATACCGATAGTGCGATGTGATTTGTATGGTCAGGTCAGTGCTTTTAACAATTTTTTCTTTTTTTTTAAACATCACCAACGTGAGCATTGCTGAATGATTGTGTGTTTCTCCCACTGCCCTTGATCTTATACTGCTATTTGACAGGAGAGGAGGTGCTCAGGAAGGGCCATGCTAATTTACAATGGACTTGGATTATGATGCTTTGGCTGCATGTTTTTTACACTGCCAATCTATTTATTAATTAGCATTTTAGCGTGATTTTATTGTCAAATTGGAGCATAAAAAGAGGATAAAAAAGGAAAATATAACATAATCTGAAACATCAAAGAGATTGCTTTGAGCTCATAGGCTGCCGGATTGTTTACTAACAAACGAGCCACTATTCTCCTGCCATGCTCCATTAACAAGTTTCTTACCGGTTAAAAGACGAGATAAAACGACGTAGTTCTTACCTCATTTGAAATTTTGGCCCGTTTAAAAAATTTCGTCCAAATTTCGGCCGAAACATTCCGGTTTCGTTCTACCCGTTCCGTTTCAGCCAAATAGTGTTTTTTTTAAATAATAAATAATTTTACAATATCAATCATATCTCTTAATCTGACCGTTAGATTGAGATGAAATTTTACGAGGAGTCTCTTGACATATTTATATACAATTTCAAAGCAATCAGAAAATATAATGACCTTACGATATTGATGATGTCACATCATTTTTTAATTAGGCTTCATTTTATTTGACATTCCACAAACACATAACTATTCTCATATAAGCCCAACATTGAATTAATGATACAACAACAACTTGCTCTTAATCTTGTTAAGGAGCAACAAAGGTTTTATTTATGTAAACAAAATTGGACAAATCCTTGAAAATGAAAATAAGTTTTCATATTCTAAACGCGAAATATTTAGCTCATGTATATCCTGTTCTGAATACATAGTGTGAGTGGAAGTAGACTGCATGAACAGATGAAATGCCCTCAAGACAAAATCCAAATAATTCAGAGCAACCGTGGATCTTCTTAGCATCACAGTTCATATCTTCTTGAAAACTTCTTTTCCATTCTAGAACCTTTATGAGTCAGATTTATTATAAGATGCATTAAGGTTACACTAAATGTTGGTTTTTAATCCTGTGCAGCTATGCATTTCAGGATCTTTATTTTTTTTCCCATTCAATGCTCTTGTTTTACTCTCTCTCTCCTTTTATTTTATTCTCCATCTAGCAATGATGTAGCAATGATGTATGCTTTTTATTTAATTTCTCTATTTTCTCCTCTCTTTTTTTGGATACGTTGAAACCTTTTCTCTGAAAAACGTATTTTGTGGACTCAGGTGGACGAGTAAAACCCCGGTTGTTCCAGACTCTTATAAATAATGTACATCCTGACTCGAACTCGAGACCTGCTGTGTATATCACAAACTCTCTGTCATCATATCACGCTCCATTAGGGACTCTATTTTCTCCTTTGATATATGCAATTGGGAAATCTTGTAATTTTGAAATATTTATTTTCATGTTAATATTTAGGAGGCTGTTGAGCATGCGCGAGCCACAGGCCATGTGAACTTCCAAGAATATAGATAACAGTAAGCAGAAACTCTTCATTTCTCAAGGTCCTTGGTAACTAGAGGATTGTTTATGCTATCCATATTTGATTTTTAAATAACCCTCTAAAGCTGCTTTATGTTCTTTTGTTGTTCTTGTATATTCATATTGAAACAAATAAACACTCAATTTCATTTAATGCATCAATTCGTCATACAATGTTATTTAGTTTTCCATGGGATGCAGCATTGGCTGTTTATGATTGACCATAAATTTGTCTACAGCATCACTATTTTTTTAGCAATTATCTGGAAATTCGAATCAATTTGCACGTAACTCGACTAATATTATGAATCCTGAATTTAACGATCATGTAAATCTTCAATGGTTATCGTATTAGCAACAAGAAAACTCAAACCTAAAACTACAGAAAAACAAGCCTTTATTCAAAAACTCTTACTATTGGATTACCTTATCACTATTTAATTTGGTTAAGTGCTTGGTACCAACTGAACTATACATGCTTTTAGAATACTATGAAACATCCATGTTTTGAGGTCCATTTCGGGATGGCCATGGCAGATGCTGTGATTGTAGCTGTAATAGCATCTCCAAATATAAAAGTTCTTTAGAGAATTTAAATTAATAATATAATTTTTTAAATAGTATAAAAATAATATTTTTTTTATATTTGCACTTCACTAGAAAAAAGTTATTTAAAGAAATTAATTCTATTTCAATATATATATATATATATATATATATATAATTATTTATTAATAATAAATAATTACTACAAGTACAATCAAAACTATTTTTTTACATAAAAATATATTAAATATTTTTTTTGTTTCTTTTGATCAAATATGTAGGAATAACTTTTCAACTTATAAATATTATTTTAACAAATCAATATAACTCATGTTATTTTAGCTCTTTCATATAATTCTCTATTTGGAGATATGAAAATTAAAAATAAAAAATAATTTCTTTAATTCTGTTTTAGCCCTCCCATTGAAATTGCTCTAAACCTGAAGCTCTGAGAAGCCGGAAGGCTTTATGTTGCCAAACGGGCTCTTCCCTTCAGCTTTCTGCATCTAATCTAACTGTAGTTGATTTTTCGAGTAAAACAATAACAGTTACTGGTTTGGTTTCAATTTCAAGCTGCGCAACAGTGAATTATTTTTATTAGGGTAACATTAAGCATTAAGCGCTTTTTAAAAAAAAATTATTATTATTTCTTATTTTAAATTAAAAAAAAATAGTGTTTTTATATTATTTTTATGTGTTAATATCAAAAATAATTTTAAAAAAATAAAAAAAATATCATTTTGATATATTTCTAAATAAAAAACACTTTTAAAAACAACCTCAACCACACTTTCATTACATCTACTGTCAACAATTTTGACTTCTAATACTGTTATGCACTGTTCTAACAATTATTTCCACCATTTCATTAATTGTTGATAAATACCTCTGAAAAATGTCAAGCACCCATGCAGCTAAAATATTTGACAAGCATGAACGAGTTGATATCCTGGAAGTCAATGCCCCCATGCTTTGATTCTCATATGAGGCCAGGCAAACAATGAAAGAACAGCTATCGTTGGATTACTTGTGAGATGAACTCGAGTTTATTAGCGAACTCAGTTGATGCATCCTACAAATCCGATGGTCAAGATTCTATTCAGTGATTTCCGAATTTTTTTTTGGATTCCAGTAAACCCGTCACCTTTTAATCAATCTTTGTATATCTGAGTTAAACGAGTAAAATTTTAAATATTTCATGTTCTTCCAAGTTGGGCACGTTCTGACTCAAATTCAAGATTTGTAAAACAAATCTCAAGCTTTTTGTAACCACTCTACGCCTAATGATTTTCAAAATTGTTCTTAGATAAGACACAAAAAGCTTGTTAAGCCACAAATTCTGTCAAAACGTCTCGAAGAAGCGTGATGTGATAGCTGAGGGTTTGTGATCTGTGTAGCAGGTCTCGAATTCGAATCAAAACATGCACTTTTTATTAATATCTAGAACAATCAGAGTTTTACTGAATCATCTGTATCCACAAATTATGATTTTCAAGGATGTGCTTTCATCTTTATAAAAAAAAAAAAAAATCTGTCAAATCAGCATATGAAGTGACTTAGCCTTTGAGGCAGCCATTATGGAAACATGAATCCTTATCTCCCTTGATCTTTTCTTCCTTTGTTTTTGGGTTTAAATTATAATTTAACAAGATTGAATTAACAAGTGGATAAACATGGGTTGAAGTTTGAACGATCTGGTCGAGGTACTCTCTTTTATATTTATATGTAAATATACTTTCTTTCAGTGGTTGAATGACAATGACATCATGTTTTTGAGGGGTCACTATAAATGCCGGCCATTGAAGCTGAGCAGCACCTTCTTATCAGTTATCTATTTTGATCCAAAATAATCTATATCAGCTATCTTGGATACTGTTTTGTTTGCTTACCATTTAAAATTTTATAGTGGTAAAATCATTAATATATAAATAAATTTATCTGTTCATGAAAAAAAGTAAAAATTCTTTCGAATTTAAACATGAAATGATAGGGTTCTAAATCAAATTGAGAGATAAAATAAAATAGAGTGATATGGGATTGTGGGGGTGGCAATTTTCCATCTACAAGACATGCATATAATTTATTTCTGTTCATAATTATTTCTCTAAATATTATTATTATTATTATTAACTGTCAAGATCCAACAAGCCTAGAGTTACTCCAATAAGATAGCATGTTGACGTTTCTAATTAAGTCCCCATCTATCTTTTCAGAATTTAAAGTTACTCCAAGATCAAGATCAAGCCTCTCGACATAAATTTCTAAGAAAAATCCCCATCTATCAATGTCATTTATCAACAGTTGGGGATAAGAATCAGTGAATATATATGTAATTAAAATAAAATTAAGAAAAGATGTTGAGCAGAGAATTAGAAAGAAAGGGAACGATTCTGCTCCAAATATCGATTTCCATATTTACAGAAATGAACAAAATGTATACGGCTAGAGCTAGCTTAATTCTCTGGCTGGGTAAGGCTACACGTACATCTTTCCCTACAAAACAAAACCATGCACGAGAAGAACACACAAATGGATCTTCAGGATCCCGTACCAGCTCATTCAGGTATACTCTGCAGATTAGGCCTCCACGACAGCTGATGTGCGTCGTATGATCCGTCGTTGCCGCCGCCACTCATCAACAACATGGACAAGATCTGCTGCACTGAGAGTTCCTTCACTTGGACCTTACCTATCAGCTCCTCGAGCTGTTTCTTTGAAATCTTGATCTTCACTTTTGTACTCGAAGCTGCTGACGTCGTTGTTGAAGAGCAGGATGTGAAATCTGGTGTGCTGCTATCTCCGAGAAGCCCTTCCTCTTCTATGTCGTTCATGGCCTTCTCTTTCATGTCAATCCCTGAGAAATCCTGCGATTCGTGCCTTAAACAGTTCCCCATTTTTCTCTGTGTTTTGAGGTGCGAAAGTGTGGAGAGAGAGCAAGTTTTGGGGAAGAAGAGGAAAGCGACGTTATATAGGGAAGGGGCGCTTGGTGGAAGGGGATGAGGGAGAACGGTCAGACCTAATTTGTTGCCACGTAAGATGACATGTTTGGTGACCTGGCAAGTGATTGGTGTTGACTTAATTGCCACTTTGCATGTGAGCAATCCTATCCACCACAAAGTTGATGCTGGTGGGTAGCAATTGCTGGTGCTTACATCCCGGATAATTTGAAAATAAATATTTTTTAATTAAAATAAATAAATTTGGAAAACCTCTCTATAATATTCATTACAATTTCTAGCGTCTAAAAATTTATTTTTTCTTACAGCACCGAATTCACATAATAATTCCAATTTATTTGAAAATATATTAAATTAATATACTGGTTTTAAAAGTTAAAAAGAATATTTTAATTTATTTTCAACTAATAATCCCTGTAATTTCAAGCACACACATGACATCCCAAAATAAAAATTAAAACATTAATCATTTTGGTTTGATTGATGTTTCTCCTGTAATGATAAGACCATCCGGCTAAAGGCTGGAGCCAAGCACGCCACCAAGCCGAGACTAAAAGCGGTTCTTTAGGTAGATATGGTGTGAACGCGGTTTCATATGGAATCTTCAGGTTTAAAGGCACAGGTGTGAACGCGGTTTCATATAGAATCTTTTGACACCATATTTTAAAATTGTTTTTGAAAAGATTTTATTTTTATTTTAAATTAAAAAATTTGATATTATAAGTCCATTTTTATATATTTATGATATCAAAATTAATTTTTAAAAAATAAAAATATTATTTTAATATATTTCTAAACAAAAAAAACTTTCAAAAACAACATCAACAGCACTCTAAATTTAAAGGCACAAGTGTGAACGCATAAAAGGGAAAGGAATCTGTGGCCTTGATGCCTTAGCCACTACATGATCGCGTGTGGCTCCTAACGTGCTCTGTCATTGATTATTTACCCAAAATTTAGTTAAATTAATTATACTCTATGTTCATGATAACGACAATTAAGCTTTTAATTAATTTATTCCATTCACACCAACCAAGATGACCTGTCCATTTTTCTTAGATTTATTTATATAATAATGATTGTACAACACCTACTTTGGAGTATTCAAGACACCTAATATATCCAAGCTTCTCATCTTAGAAAATAAAAAATCATAATATATACATTTAATTAGTGATTATATAACTCTAAATCACTAACTAATTTATACTTCATTCTTTGATTTACATGTGAGATAGAAAAGAAATGCCAAAGTATTATAGAAATCATCTAACAGCTTACATTTTTTAAATTGAAATATTTTTTTATATGAAATTAGAGTTTCAATTACTAAACTGTTATTAATTTAAATCTCGTTATTTTATTTTAAATTCAATTAATTTTTTATTAAGAAACACGTTAAAATATAATATAAATTATACCTTTAACGCTTGGATATAAAGTTTATTTTTTATGAGATTTTCATGAAATTGGATCCAAGAAAGCTGACTAGACCAAAATTATCAATATCATTTCAGTTGGTGCTTCGTTTTTTAATTGGACTGGAATTTTTTGGTTTTTGAAGCGTTTCAGTGCACCGTTTTGGGGTTGTATTGTTCGTGTATATATATATATATATATATATATATATATATATATATATATAATTAAATATATTAATTCAAAAAAAATAGTTCAAATCCAAAAATAAAATTATATAGAATTGTGCAATTTAATCTAAAAAAGACACAATAAAATGATTTCTCTCAACAAAATTATGAACATTTATAATATTACAAGAATATCATCATCAATCTTGCAAGGTCATTACATTCTCTGATTGCTATGAAATTTTAACATAATATATATAAATATGTCAAAAGACTCCTCGTAAAATTTTATTTTAATCTAACGGTCGGATAAAAGAGATATAATTGGTATTGTAAAATTAGTCATTATTTAAAAAAATACTATTTGGCCGAAACGGAACAGGTGAAATGAAACCAGTACGTTTCGTCCGGTATTTGGCCAAAACTCCAGAACGGGTTGGATTTTAAACTGAAATAAAAACAATGTTATTTTATCTCGTTTTTTTAACTGGTATGAAATGTTTTGGCCAAAATAGAACGAAATCGACAACTATAGAATAGACATATCCACCTACTTGCTTCAAGTTTTAATAAAAATTATTATTCCACTCGTTTAATGGAAGTGGTAGTGTTTAGTCACGTAAAAGAGATGGAATGAATAAGCTTAATTACATGGATGATGAGGTGGTGGTGGGTGCACTTGGCACTACGTCGATGGCTGGTGGCTCTTAACTGGCGCCTCGTAATGCTCTACCCCACAAGCAAACAAGGTGCGATCCTCCGAAAGGCAAATCTAACCAGAAACAGCCCCACCAAAATTGGTTGCTGACCTCTAGCTGACTTCACCTCCCACCTACTGAATGGGCTCCTTACACGTGGCACCCCAACCTTCATTGCTCTTTTTTTTTGCTAGAAACAACTTTAACTAAAAGAAACCACCCTCCTTTTTTTTTAAAAAAAAAAAACGACTGTCTTTCAAAATTTGCTTTTTTGACTGATTTTCTTACATTCTAATTAAAAATAAGATGATGTTTTGAAATTTGATAGCAAAAAATAAAAATCAGAGTGGAAAATGTTATTGGTTTGGCCCTTTTCAATGATGAAAGTTGTTGTTCTTGGTTTTAATAGGTTCCATTCGGTGAGGGGATTTTGAATAATAATGATTTTTTCTATAACAATACTTTAAAAATAGATCAAGTTTGGTAAATTGTTTTTTATTACTTTGATTTTTTTTATTTTTCATGTTATTTTAGAGTGTTTCAGTGACATAGATGTTTTGGAGAGGTTTTGTTGTGTTGTCTAGGTGAAAATGGATTAAAAATAGATTTTTAATTAAAAAAAAAAAAAAAACTTCCCCCTTGATTTCTTTACCATTGGACTAGCCCCCCAACAAGGTAATGAGTCATCAGTTTCTATTTTATTCCAAAAAAAAATAATAAAGAATGAATGACAAGTTGTCCAGCTTAAAAAGAAAGATGACACATGCCCACATGTTTAGGTTTTTAAAAAAACCTAGGTGCATTGGATCATCCATGTAAATCCCTTTCTAAAAAATTGAAGGTAATAAAACTTCGATGAGAAATGAAAACTTGGAATGAAAAGAAATGGATAAATAACAAGAATAATAATAATTTGATGTATATTGAAGGGGATAATATACACAGTAACGAGTCTCGACTGATAGAAGAACTAAGAGAATTAAAAAGAAATGTGTTTCAAGAATTAAAAAAATAATTGTGAGGAATTATAGTGTAAATGAGAAATAAAAGTTAATAAACAATCATACAAAAAAATTCAGGTTTAAACATTGATTAAAAACTGATAACGTTACTGCGAAACGAGAATAAACCTTATAAAAAAATAAAGGACAAAAATGTGAAATAAATATATTTTGAAATAAGAAAAAGTTCATAAGGTCTTACAAGGATAATTTATATGATTTTATGTAAGGGTTGAATAAGAAAACTTGGGATTTTTCATTAAAAAAAAATCACAAACCAATTAATTTTATGTTATCACACATAACTTTTAATCCAGAAATTGGAACGGGTCGAAATTTTTCATAAGAAATTTTGATGCGTTTACTTATCTCATAATTGTACAATTTCTGTAATGTATATATAAATGCATTAAATAATAAATTGAATTTAACAATGAGATCAAAATGCCACTATGGATTATTGATATTAAATGTAGAAAAAAAAATTATTTCTCATTGTTTTCTTGAGTTAAAGGCTCAAGGTTTCTTTACAATATTAAGAATTTATTTTCGAGATGTTATAATCAAGGTTTGCGTGCATGTCTTGTATTGTTTTCTCTCTCAAGTTTCCATATATATATTAAAGAATATATATTAAAGAATATTATAGACCACACCGTTCACATAAAAATCGTATAAATCAACGCAAGTGGAACTCACATGATCGTTTAATTAATCATATCCTAAAATGGGTGGTTGACTAATTATCAAATTAAATACTTTTTATTATTAAAATGATAAGCTTATGAACTTTGGGAGAATAATAGTGGAGACCAAATGATACACTACCTAATTATCCTAAGAAAAATTCTAACAAATTAACTAGGCGTACGTAGTAGTGTGCTTGTATAATATGAAAATGACACAATATAATATAAGGTTTTAAGAGACTAAAAATTAATTACTCGATCGATTTTTTTAGTGACTGTTTGGAAGCGTGGTTAATGTTGATTTTAAAAGTGTTTTTCATTCAGAAATACATTAAAATAATATTTTTTATTTTTAAAAAAAAATCATTTTTGACATCAATACATGAAAATAATCTAAAAAACTAAAAAAAATCAATATTTTTAAAATAAAATACCAAACAGGGTCTTAGTTAAAATCATGTTGGTCTCTGTTGCAGCCTCCAAAATGGTAGTCGTAATATAAAGTTTCAAAATTGTACGTACTTCCTTGCCTTGTGACTTGAATAGTAATTTGACTCAATTGAGCATGCAAATCATATGTTATATATCCTCCTGCATGCCAATTCTTCGGAGAAAAGCATGGACATTGTGGGTCATTTGGCAATCCTCTCTTTTTTCGTGTGATTATTTGGAAAATGATTAATCAAGTTGAAGAGGTTTGAATATTTGGAAAGAAAAGTATAAATTTTTAGGTTTATTATTATTAAAAAAAAAACTATTAGAGAATAATATAAATAATATTTTGAAATCTTGTTTAAAAATTTAAACTTTTAGGTGAGATAACTTTTTAACATGTTATTAGAGTTTTGTTGATCTAACAGTCATGAGTTTGAATCTCACCACTCTCATTTTATTTTATAAAAATTAAGTACAAGATAGTGTGGATCTATGCAACTTTCAAACCCAAAAAAGCTTTCACTTGAAGGGATGTGTTAGAGAATAATATAAATTATATTTTATGATTTTACTTAATAGTTTAAATTTTTAGATGAAATCGTTCCATGATATAGACATAGGTTTTAATTTATTATTAAAAATGAAAACATAGTTTTTGGTTTATTAGGCTTGGTCGAGATTGGAAAGTTTTGCATCACATGCCTCACCAACTTGAGTTTTGACAAGTCAAAATTTTGAAATTCAATATTAATTAGTCGGCTACCATGCAATATATATATATATATATATATATATATATATATATATATATATATATATATATATGCACACATGCATGTATTTTGTATTCCTTGGGGACCCTGCAATTAGCTTCACAGTACTAGTTGAGACTGGTTGTGTAAAGTCACGCTAATCTTTTGATTGACAAAAAAAAACTATATTATTTTTCAATAAAATCTTCCCACGTTTCATGGTCTACACAAATAATTTTCACTAGTTTCAAGAGTGGCGACGACTAATAATTGTTTACCAAAAATAATTATTATTAAAGAAAAATATAAATTATATTTTAAAATTTTATTTAATAATTTAAGTTTTTGAACTAAACTAAAAAAAAAACAATTATTTTTCAATAAAATCTTCCCACGTTTCATGGTCTACACAAATAATTTTCACTAGTTTCAAGAGTGGCGACGACTAATGATTGTTTACCAATAATAATTATTATTAAAGAAAAATATAAATTATATTTTAAAATTTTATTTAATAATTTAAGTTTTTGAACTAAACTATGTATTTGATAAAGTTATATTAAAATCTTGTTTACTAAACAATCAAGAATTTTTTTTTCTTTCTATTATTGTAATTAAAATTAATTAGTAGGCTTGTGCAATCTCATAACTTAAGTCTCCAAGAAACGTTGCATGATGGTAAAAAACTTGCGATCTGCACAACAAGTCTCGAGTTCAAGTCAAGACGTGCACTCCTTATAAAAATTTGTGACAACCAGATTTTACTTGTTCACTTGGATCCATAAAATATATTTTCTAGGAGGTGGAGTTTCCTTGCATAAAAAAAAATCTATTAACTAAAGTATCATATAGATATATGTAGAAGAAGTTAAATGAAGAGTGTTTCTACAATGAAAATGGTCAACATTCTCTAAATAAAAAGTATACTTTTGCAATACATGTTCTATGTTGTTCTAAATTGAAAATTAAACCATTGATTAGTCCTTTTCTCTTGTTAATTAATCATGTTTTTTTTATTTCTCAATTTATCAAGCATGTGTTCGAAATAAAGAATTCAAAACACAAATAACTATCTGATGTTTGAGCCGGGAAATATTCCCCATTTTGATTCTGAAATAAAGAGTGTATGACTACTTTTATATTTAATTTAATTTTCATAGTCGGATGGTAATTTTGCATAAAAAAAAATAGAAAATAGAGCTCTTAATTTTTCAACTCATTATGACCCAAAACAACTAGAAAACACCGTTTGAACCTTGTTCAACCAATCTACCTCCAAAAGCACAAAAAAACACCTTAAAACCCATAATCAACCAAAAATAAAAAAATCTTTTAGAGCTTAAATATGTTTGTTTAAATATTTTCAAGGTAAAAAATATTTAATCTTAACTCTTCTCATCATATAAAATTATATGACACACAAATCAATTATTTTATGATCGGAACCGTTGCCAACTGCAATTTTTCCTCTCTAAATTGGAATCTCGTTATTAAAATGATAGAAAGCATATAAACTTGGGAGAATACATTTTAAATTATATTACTTAAAACCTTGAAATATAATTTTGACCGGTTTTTCTTTAGGCTGCTAAACCATTTTCAATTATTACTACTTTATTCAGCCTTTTGACTCGAATAGGCCTGCAGTTGACTCAATTGAGCAACCAAAAGCTACCAATACAAAGCAAATAATCAAATCTTATATATTAATTATCCTGCAGTCATTTGAGAGAAATTGTTTCCCGTTTGGGATTTTCTTGGTTTGACTCATCTCATTGGCTGTTATGGCAAGTAGCCCACCATTGTCTCAAAGTCATTATCCTACACCCATTGGACCAAACCAAACCATCGTTTACCATTTAGAAAGCAGCAGCAGCATAACAACAAAGCATTTTTTGGTTTATTAGACTTCATCTTCACCTAATTCAAAGTTCCACCCCTCTCAAATATTAAGAGAGTGAACAGAGAGAGATTGACTGTTTTAGTCATAGCTGCCACATCTGTAATGTACAAGTATTACACGCATGAACGCCCTCGGCCTCATATGGCAAGCCCGTCGACTTCAGTGAGCAAAATTGACTTGACCAAGAACCCACATTTGTGCGAATTCCTGTGTAGTTCTCGCAGAGGCTGCAATGGATGGTCTTGTTACAAGCCCCCGTGGAGCTCAGAAAGCTCTTCCATTGGCTAGCAATCGTCATGCTCCTGTGCATCATCTCTATCAGCCATCATCGGTAGAGAGGGGTGTAACTCCGGCTGCGGGAATAGCAGCTTCAGGCGAAAAGCATCAACTCCGTTCAAGTAATAGTGAAAGAGTCGTTTTGCTCTGATAAAACCAAGACGGCCATATAGAGCAAGTGCTCCTTTATTTGTAACTTCCGCTTCCAATGTTACCTTCAAAGAGGAATGAGAAAAACACAACACAATAAGAGATCAGCATTCCATCTTCTCTATAGTAAAGAAAGTGATATACTTGAATACGCAAATAACAAGTTGGGATATGCTATATCATAAGCAAATAGGGGGGAAATGTAGTTATTTAATGGGTCATATTCTTTAATGTGGCATGCTTGTGTTCCGGAGTCGACCACTTATCACCAGTTAAGGTGGGAAAACAGTCATATATTCATGCTGTTCATCTATGTTGTTCTGATAACATACATTCAAAGTAAATGCAAAAATTCATAGCAGTTAATACCGATTCTGTATTCTCTCCCACCTTTTCATTCTATAGTCATATGAGAAAAGAGAGCAAAAGGAGAAATAACTAGAATTAGAATTGATGCATTGTTCAAAAACACAAGGAAAATCAGCAAGGCCAAAGCCTCACAAATTATTGGCTTCTTGGGACAGCATTTAAGTTAGTTCAGAACTATGAAACTGCAGCAAAGCATGGAGTTTCATTCTATTAAAAGTTTTTTTCACAATTTCAACATCTAGATAAGGAAATGAAAATTTCTGGGACAGTTCAATTTAACCAATATCAATATATCTGCTACAACCCCTAAATCGGTCATGTAGGTGCAATCAATCAATATAAGTCAAAATCATCACAGCATGACATGTAATATTTTGGACTTCTAGCAGGGAGCACATTAACAACATAATTCATTGTTTGCATGGACTACTATCTATGCGCAGGGATATCTCCAAAGGATTGGCTCACTTTGATAGGCCACTACAAAGGTCCACCAGACGTCATAAAAGAATCCCAAGAGTTGTGGTTAATTTATAGCCCAACTTGGAAAACTCATTTGCAACATGTGGAAACAGCTTTAAAGGTACTACGACTCCATCAATTTTTCATCAAAGCAACGAAATGTGCTTTTGGCCAACACAAGCTTGAATATCTGGGGCATATTGTTACAACACAAGGGGTCAAGGTAAATATGGAAAAAATAGAAGCCATCGTAGCGTGGCCTCAACCTAGTAACCTTTCTAAATTACGTGGTTTCTTGGGACTCACTGGGTATTACATAAAATGTGCAAAATTATGGTGGCATCACCCGACCTCTCACCAACCTCCTAAAAAGGGTCAGTTCGTATGGAGTGATGATGCAGAAGTTGCCTTCCTCGCACTCAAAGGTGCCATGACCACCACACCAATATTGACAATGCCCAACTTCAACGACTCATTCATCATTGAGGCAGATGCATCAGGTGCTAGGATCGGTGCAGTCTTTTCTCAACAAGGAAAACCAATTGCCTTTATGAGCAAAGCATTGGGCATCTCCAAGCAATCATGACCCATCTATGCCAAGGAAATGTTGGCAATAATAAAAGTCATTCGCATATGGCGACCTTACCTCCTTGGAAGGAAGTTCATCATTTGAACTAATCAAAAGAGTCTTAAATACCTCCTAGAGCAGTGAATCACAACCCCTGATCAACAACAATTGGTGGCCAAATTGCTAGGCTATAACTATGAAATTCAATACCGTCCCGGCCAGGAGAATTGTATTGCAGATGCACTTTGATGCAAACCAGCCAGCCCAATTCTCAATCATTTGTTTATACCGTAGGTCCACATATAGGAAGGAATAAAGGCAGCTACACGTAGTGATGAGTACACTATCCAGTTAAGTCGTGTCGCCAATGATCAGTCCAACTCATCCTACAAGCTACATGATGGCCTGGTTCTTTATATAACTAGAGTAGTGGTGCCTCGAGTTCAAGAGATTCATGGGAAAATTCTTGCTGAATTTCATGATAGCAAGCTTGCAGGCCACTCCGGAGTCTTGCGCATTTATAAGAGGATAGCTCAGCAATTCTATTGGCCAAACATGTATAAAGATATCCAGAACTATGTCTCTACTTGTGAGACCTGCCAAAAGACAAAATTTGAAGCTCTCGCACCGGCGGGTCTTCTCCATCCATTACCTATTCCTTGCAAAGTATAGGATGATATCACATTCGATTTCATTGAAGGCCTGTCTATGTCCATGGTAAGAATACCATTCTAGTGGTCGTCAATAGGCTTAGTAAGTCTGCCCACTTAATGATGTTAACTCATCCCTTTACTGTTAAGGTGGTAGCCAAAAGATTTGTGGAAGGTGTAATCAAGCTAATCGGCATGCCCCAATCAATAGTCAGTGATCATGACCCCATTTTCATTAGTAATGCTGGAATTCTTTACTATGCTCAGCACCAAACTCAAGCTTAGTTTGACATATCACCCACAAATTGATGGGCAGACAGAAGTGGTGAATCGCTGCCTTGAACAGTACCTCCGGAGCTTCGTTCATCAATAGCCAAAGAAATGGATAGAGTACCTACAGTGGGCTGAATTATGGTACAATACTATTTATCACATTTCCACTGGAATGACACCTTTTTATGCTCTGTATGGTCGCCCTCCCCTAACCATCCCTACCACCAAGCTAGACAATCACCTATTAATGACGAGGACTAGAGTCCAACTCGTAGGGATGAGTTCCTCAAACAGCTTAAAAATTTGCCTGATTGTTCGCGTATACATCCTGTGTTCCATGTGTCACTTCTTAAAAAAATTATTGGGGATAAGGTGGCAAGTCTAGAACCACCACCGGTGGCAGACGACGGGGTGTTGTTGGAATCACAAAGAATACTTAATACACATTGGGTCAAGCAAGGCAAGACGTTTATTTTGGATTATCTGGTTCAGTGGCGTCACTTACTGGAGGAAGAGGCCACCTGGGAAAATGCTATGATGCTTCAGCAACAGTTTCCTATTGTGGACCTTGAGGACATGGTTCTGCTCAATGAGGAACGAATTGATAGGCCACTACAAAGATCCACCAGACATGGTAAGCAGAATCCCAAGTATTGTGATCAATGTGGTTGACTATGATGCTTCAACAACAGTTTCCTATTGTGGACCTTGAGGACAAGGTTCTTCTCGATACGGAACAAATTGATAGGCCACTACAAAGGTCCACCAGACGTGGTAGGCAGAATCTCAAGTATTGTGGTTGATGTGGTTGACATGGTTGATGTTGCATGTTGCATGCACGACGTGCCAAGTCTTTAGGAGTTGATCTCCCATTATTTACGTCTGGTATTATTTGCTTCTGTTTCTGTTGTTATTCGCTACCTATTAGATTCCTTGTTTTTAGGTAGTTTGTTAAGCTATGACTTATTTAAAGATTGATTGAGAAATAAAAAAGGACAGACAATTGAGTTATCCAATATCTATGGTTGTTTCTCACCCGAAGAGAACCCATATCTTGATAAAAACTTGAACAACTTGGATTGGGACCTATCACATTTAACCCTAATAAAGATTAAAGCAAGAGGTGAGATGGAATTGAAATAACACATACAGCATGAGGTAACTATAGAACTAAGGAGAGATGGAATTGAAATATCACATGAAGCATGGGGTAACTAAGGAACTAAGGAGAGATGGTGCAGCATGAGGTAACTAAGGAACTAAGGAGAGATGGAATTGAAATAACACATGTAGCATGAGGTAACTAAGGAACTAAGGAGAGATGGAATTGAAATAACACATGTAACATGACGTAACTAAAGAGATGGAATTGAAATAACACATGTAACATGACGTAACTAAAGAGATGGAATTGAAATAACACATGAAGCATGAAGTGTCTAAGACACATCCTGTTACTACAAAGTAATGCACAAACACCAAGAAATTTTAAATGAAAAGGTTTTTGGAGGTGTGAATAAAAATACAGCATCACCATTTACACATATGCCAAGTTGCCAACCAAACTCGAGAGGAAAGCTTCATTTTCCCTTTGGTTTAAGATCAAAGAGCACATCAGAGTAGAAAGGAAAGCTATTTCTACTCTCCTATAAGTGGCAGTGAAGGTAAGCACTTAAGCAGTTTCATAATTCTCCTTTGTTTCCAATGCTGTTTCAAGCTCCAAACAGAGCCCCAACATTTGATGGTAATGCTTAGGAAATGTAGTTATTTCTACTCTTCTATATGCTCATTTGGTACCAGGGAAAGTACAAATAAAGCTTGAGGATAAAAAATCCATACTTCCTTTGTGATATAGTTGTATGAATAATGCTACATTTAAATAAGTACAAACCAAAAGGTACAACAACTAAAACTCGACAAACCTCTTCGCATCCCGATTCCATCATCACTTGAATAGATCTGGTAACAAGTTCAGTAGCTGCAGTATGGAGAGAATTTCACTGGAAATTACAACGTACCCAAACACAATACAATTAACAGGAACAATATCAGCACGACGCCTAAAAACTATCAAAGTCCACATCCAATCCGTCGTAAATGCCATCCCAAGTATAGGAAAACAAAGAATGGGCCTTGAGTTCAAATCAAACGCAGCAAGTTTATACACATAATCATTCCAAACAGCCATATTTCTACCATTAATGCTATCAATGCATGTCCATTTTCTTGAAAACCCTTACCCCCTTTCATTTCTTGTTTCCAATAAATCTATACTAAATTAAAAATCAATCCAAGATCTTCATATATAATCCAACACCACCTAAAACTGTGCACAAAATCCCAATATGAAAAAAAGAAAAAGAAAAGCAACCATTACCAATGCCTCTTCCCCGATAAGGTTTGATGACAACTAACATAGCAATGTAACCTCTAAAAGTTGAGTTCCGATGATCCCCCATCTTACAAACAACAGTCCCAACACATTTGCCTTTGTGAAAGGCCTGAATTGAAAACCCACCAACAAAAACGCAGTTAAAAAACAAAAAATCGTAACATCAAAAAAGAAGAAAAGAATCACACTTACCAAGAAAGAAAGTTGTGGCCAAAGATAAACAAAGTAACGATAGGTGAAGATGGAGTAAGGTTCACTAAGTTCTTGATCGACAAGATTCATGATTAATGGTAGGTGATGCTCACCACCATAGCTAACGTATTCAACCTCTGATGCATCGAATTCTTCTTTTTTCTCTCTTTCTTGAGCTTCGTCCATTGTTGTTTTTCTGTTTCTCGGCCGTTCTCCTTGTTTGAAACTGTGGCACTGCAGCTTCCTTATAAAAAGAGTCCCTTCGGCCCTTTATACTTCTTTAGTTGGACGCCATTGGGTATTGCTTTGTGTTGGGCTTACGGCCCATAATAATAATACCAGTATTTTCTTATGTTGTGGATTTGCATTTCCAGTAAAACATTTTACGATAGTATAAAATACAAATAGATATATAAAGAAAAAAGAGAAAAGGATATATTCAATTCTATAAAAAAATATAATAATATTTGCAGAAAATTTTGTATTTCTAGAAATATTATTTTCTTTGAATATCAATATTTCTTTCCTATTCATGTTGTGTCCTTCTCTGTTGCTCCTATTCTTTCTCATTTTAAGGATGTGTCATCTTTTGAGTGGTTCAATATCCTGGAATTGTGTATGAAAGACACCAACCAACTTCACCACTTCTTGAGATTGACCCATCACCTCATACTGCTCATGAGACTATTTTTGAACCTTCTACTTATAAGTTTGCTCTTCTACACTTTACAAAAATATTTCATCCTCATTGTAACGACGGTGTTTTTTTTCGCCCCACCATTCCGGATTAGGGGAGACAACGACACGTGGTGAATATTGAAGTGTGTTTTATAGTAGTAAAAATTACGACTATAATTATCAGAGTCGTCACCTAGTATTAAAGTTACTAGAAAACCTATTGGTTTGAGAGAGTTTAGGTAAGGGGACTTGTTGTGCAAAGAAAAGATGCATCACCCCCAGTGCACCCTACCTGAGGTAAGTTGCATTGTTGTTTGATTGTTTTTCTAAGTTAAAATTTTTTACATTGCATTTTCAAAAATTATTTTTCTTACGGGTGTACTTTACAATGTAATTTTACACTGTGGTCAAAAAAAAATTTTATCTACAGATATACTTTACAATGCAATTTTACATCGTAGTTAAAAACTTTTCTTTTTATCTACGGATGTACTATACAATGTAATTTTACACCGTAGTAAAAACATTTTTTTATCTGCGGGTGTACTTTACTATGTAGTTTTACACCCTGATAGTTAAAACAAAATAATTATTAACTTTCTTTTATATTTTGGCCAAATTCTAACGGATAATCATAAACTAGTTACGATATCAATATTTTGTTCAAAATATGAGAAAGATGTTTCATATTTGTTTTACGAAAAATATGATGGGAAAAACCTTGGAATCCAGTTGTATGCACGAAAATAACATATTTTTTGTTTTTTTAAATGCAATTTTTTTTCAAAAATAAAAATAAAAATTAAAAAAATTTGGGTCGGACCTGGCCCAGCTAAACGGGTCGGTCCAGCCAACTGGGTTGGGCTGAGAGCAGCCGGCCCAAAAAAAAATTAAAAAAGGGATCGGGATGTTGAAGACACGTAAACAGTAAGTGAATTAATACTGTTCACACAACGCGTGAACAGTAAAATGTAGGGTGATCGACGGTGACGAGAGGCTCACCTACCACTGCCGCCGGGTAGGACGAGGTGGTTGTCCCTGTGGTGGTGGCATAAAAAATGGTGGCCGGAGGAGTTGTCGGAAGTGGACTGATTCGTGCAGGGGTTGCTGCTGCTTTGAGTTGGAGCTATTATCTTTCATCGTCGGAGCTGGGGAGGGGGCGTTGAACCTGCTGGCAGAGCTACTAGTGTGGAGGAGAGACCGACGGTGCTGAGGGAGATGATGCAGGGTGGTCAGTCGGCTTCCTGGAGGAGAGAGAGAGAGAGAAACACTGTGAAATTGTAGGAGGAGAGAGAGATTGTTGTCAAGGGAGATGAGGGATGATGGCGTGATTTTTGTGATGTCTCCTTGTTTTGCTTGTTTTTTCTTTGCCAAAATTCTCTGCAAATTTTCCTCTCCCTCTGCGTGATTTTTCTGGTTTCTTTCCCCCTCTGTTACGTAAAAGTTTTGCTCCTTCTTCCTCCTGGTTCTATCCTTTCTTTTTTTCCCCACTTTTCCTCCCTTGTCTCCCCTAATACGTAAATCACCCCCCCTTTTTTCTCTGATTCTCCCCCCTCTGTGCATGCTTGATCGGGGCAATTTATAGGGGAAATTTGTCTGCCTCAGTGGCTCAGTTATTGTTGTTGTCGGTGGCGTGGTGGCCTGCCAACAACGGCGTGCTTGCAGTGGTGGTTTGTCAGTGGTGGTGCAGGTGGCTGTCGGCAGGCAGTGCAAGTAAAGGCATGCAGCAGGAGTGTGTGATGCAACAGTTTTGGGAGAGGTGGAAGTGCAATTTGGTCCTTCAATTTATAATTGTTCTAATTGCACCCCTAATTGGCTTTGAACTTTTAATATTGTGCAATTGTATCCCTGTCAGAATTTCAACAGCAACCTTAGTTTTGCGTGCATTTTTTATTTTGGTCATTAGCTTTCGATTTATGTGATTCGCCCTTAATTGACCATTAAATTCTCGATGTCTTCAACTGGGCCCTTGACTTCGTATAATTGGATTCGAAAAATTCAATTCAATCTTTAAAAACTCCAATCTTCTCAATTGAACCTGAATTAAACTCCAATCTTCAATTTGTTTTAGTTGGTCTTCAAGATTCTTCTCCAATAGATACTTCTCTAGAGGTAAATGTTAAGTTTCGACGTGAAGACATGGATCTTCTGTCTAATCCAACTTTATATCAACAATTAGCTGGTAACTTGAATTATTTTACTATTACTCAACCTAATATCTATTTTACAGTTTAGCAAGTTAGTCAATTTATGTAATTTCTTCGTCATTTACATTTTGTAGTTGTTTGGCGCATCATTTGATACTTGGCTATTCTAGCAATTTTCTATTCTACCCTGTTGGTTTTTCTATCCACCTTGTTGCTTTTAGTGATGCCGATTAGGCAGGTTGTCCTAATACACTTCGCTTTGTCATAGGTTAGTGTATGTTTCTTGGTGATTCCTTACTATCTTGGAAGAGTAAGAAACAAGATCGTGTTTCCAAATCTTCGACTGAGTTTGAATATAAAGTCATGTCAGCTACTTGCTCTCAAGTTGTTTGGCTTCGTGGACTACTTGCAGAAATTGGATTTTCTTAGACTAATCATACTTTTTTTATGCTGACAACATGAGTGCTATTCATATTGATATCAATCCCATTTTCCATGAGCATACCAAGTATATCGACATGCATTATCATTCTATTCAAGAAGCCATGAATACTAACATTATTCCTCTTCCATAAATCTCCACTAACCTTCAAATAGCTTATGTGTGTTACCAAATCAATGACTTGCCAATGCCATCAATTTCTAGTTGACAAATAATTTTTTTTGATCACCCAATGTCAATTTAAGAAGAGATGCTGGTGTAATACTTTTCACTATAATCATTAGTTTTCATACACATATTTGTTATTTATGACAAGAAAACAATTGTAAATATTTGTGTAATCATAATGTAAATAACTTTCATATTGGCGCCGTCTTTTTTTATGGGTTGGAGATGCTCTAAGATAGAGACAAGTGCTGCCAGACACATAATAGCAGCCTCTCTCTCACACACACATAGAATCTGATAACTCTTTGATAGAATTGGCAAGTGATTTACATCTTATGACTAAGCATTTATCAATTGGACATCATGCAAGATGATATCATTCAACTAAAAATTGATCCAAAATCTAGCGAAGGTTTATGATTTAAATCTCACTCGACTTGCCCTAGATTTCCCCCACAGAATTTCCATGTTATTCTTCACCAACCAAGATTATGTGCTTTATTTTTTAAAATATTTTTAAAAATAATCTCAACGATGCTAACAACCAAATCTGATATTACCCCATTTTTATCTACCTTCCACATTATTATTTTTTCTTTCTTCGGATAACATTTCCAAAATCTAGAGAGGTCACATCTTCCAACTTATTTCCCCTCAAAAATCATTAAGCACCACGTGTCCCACCAAAAGTTTGTCCACCCAATCTCACTCTAGCATTGCACTCTAATAACTAATAAGCGTTATTTCACAGTTGCCACCACATCAGTGCTCTCCGATGTTGGCCCCACAACTATTCCTCGATATCTGCGTCTCTCCAAGACAGCAACATAAAATATTTCTGACTAGATTTTCTGGATGCTCTTTGTTTTGTCTTTTTTTTTTCTTCTTTTTTTTCTTTTCACTTTAAAGGAGAAAAAACAATTGACAAACGGGGTTACAAAGGGTAGGCTGGCTGGCTTGCTTGCTTCTCTTTCATAATCCCTAGCTTCTTTCTTCCTTTGTAAAAGCACCCTTTTAAAAGTTTGTATTTTCCTGTTTTTTTAGCACCCCTTTCATGGCATTTTCACAGAGGGTTTAGTGCTTTTTTCAAGTCCAAATAACTAAAATTTGAGTCTTTTGCTGCTGCTGCTGCTGTTTAACTTATGAACTAATGGGGTTTCTTCTTTTATTCTTTTTGTGTTTGTTTTTGCAGGTTGATTATGTCACATTTGGTTGCCATTCTTGGAATGCTTTAAAAGGATAAGTTACTCACTGGTTTGATTCTTTCTCAGTTTTAGTTGTGGGGTTTTAATTACTTTTCTGTACTGGAACAGTGTCTCTTGTTTATGGACTACTTAACTTTATTCTCTTATGGCTTCTTGCAAAACAAATTTCTTTGGCTTTTATTGCTTTTCTGTTTTGAGTGAAGTGCATTTTTAATGCGATGCTATTGTCACTCTTTGTTTACCATTGTTACAATTCAGAATTTTTTATAGGAAATTTATGATCAGGTGTGTGTGTGTGTGTGTGTGTGTGTTTACCTGAATTTCCTGTCTATTCATTCAAATAACGAGTTTCATTGTAGGAGATTTTGACCAAATTTTCCTGAATTGGATTTGGTAGGTGACTAATTTCTTAGGTGCTTTGTTCATATAGCGGCTAGGGAATAGGAACTCTTTTGTGTGTGACTAGGAGAACTCATATCCTGAAATGGTAGTTGAATAAAATAGTCATATGTTAGTTAATTTTGTGAATAGAACAACTGGTCATGTGTCTCCCGTAGCACAAGATGTGGTACCCCTTTGAGATCAAATGCCTGCACATGATCTTTTATAATTATTGGAAGATTGGATGATGAGATAGAACAGCATGAAATTTAGGAAAAACATCCAGAACCTTTATAGTGAACAAGGTCTCTATGTACTGACTTTGGGGCAAGGAAGATAATTTATGTTATGAATGTCCTCAGTTTGTCTTTAATGAGGTCAAGCATCCTATATAGAAGTCCTGAAGCTCCTTTAAAACAAAATTGTATGTCTGGAATTTCAGGCCTTGTCAGTTCTAGGCAATGCAAATTTGTGTTTAGATGAACATATGTATTTGAGCAACAAGGAGTTGGTGTTTGTTCATCGTAAAATCCCCTTGCAGTGAAACAAGCTGTTTGTAGGAACAGGTTGATGAGATTAGGTGGGTGATTAGTTCTAGGATGACTTGGTTTCCCTTGCAAGGTCAACTTTTCCATTGAGCATGATGAAAAAACATAAGATTTTATCAGGAAATTAAAAATTAGGATAAGGGACATGACTGCTTCGAGTTAGGTAGTTAGGACATGTTCATTTAAGTACTTGCTTCGATGAAATGGACCTCCTACAGAATATTTACTCATATCACTCTTATGGAAAATAACTACACAATTACTTTTGCACATTGTCAACCAAGAAATCTCTACCTTGAAAAGAAATATGAAATACGAGGTAAACAACTAATTTCAGTACAAGATGGACTATTGCAATATTAAGTATGAAATCAAAGAATCAAGATTATTATTATTATTATTATTATTATTATAGTTGCTGCAAATCTAATATTGATTGTCTTGGATAGTCCAGTATGGAAATTATTTTAAATCATGGTTACAAACTTACAATCATGGTTGTGCACCAAGGCCCATTCCCGGGCATTACATGAACACATTCCGAGGCATTATTGGGCTGTGTTGGCCATTTCAGTTGTGAATTATTAGCAACTCTATGCGAAGTTTCAATCATGCACATGCATGTTTATAGTAATTCACTTAAAGACACAATAATAGTGCTTATTGCTTGAGGTTGAGCAAAAAAGCATATTGTCTGTGGTATCTGCTATATTTTGGGGTGTTGCAGTTAGAAATGTTCATATATTCCAGTTCGGTTTCAGTTTGACATTTCAGAAAATCGATAAACTGAACCAGTCCAAAGTCTATGTGCATTCAATTTTGGATTGGGTTGGTTTGGGTTAGCAACCTGAACATGATTTGAACTGATTCAGCATAAATGAACATGGCTTGGTGAAAGGCTTGTCAATAGTTACCTCTTGAAAATGGTTATTAATTGTTTCAGCTAACAATTATCCGAACCAAACTAGACAAAACTAGTTTGAAAATTTTTATTTTTTTTTATTTTTTGATTGGTTTTTATTTTTCTGAAACCCATACTTTTAGTGATTAAAATATCACAAAATCAATATAGAATGTCACATAATCTTGTTGTTTCTATGTCTATAACAATATTTCAAAAACAAATAAACATAAATTATTTGAAATGTGTTCCATAAAATCTTAAATAATCCCTTGTATCTTGACTTTTAAGCAAAAATTTAAAGGTTAAAGCTTTATTTTGGTGAAAATACTTGAAGAAAAGTGAAACGTGAAGAATGGTTGGAAGCTAACAGTGGCAAGATAGAGAAATCAGCTCAAAATGAGGCCCGTATGGCATGGTGGCCATTGCTTTTCTATAATATTCGGTAGGATGTGAATTTAAGAATGCTGTTATATTAGCATTCAACTGTAACTTGTCCTTAAAATCCTATTAATGATGATAGTCAAATTTGGGGTTAGCTGAAGGCAAGGATTCTGTTGGTCAACCAAGTTTGCAGTCAATACTACTACCAAAGCAAATAGGTGGGCACAGTTTTGATGTTTTTGTGGCTGCATCAGTGTTCGTAGTCATGATTGTGGATGTAGTATTGTTGAGCATCGCAAGTGTTATGTGACAGTTGTGCCAAGCATGAATTGGTACCCGATCAGAATTTTCTTCAATGTAGTTAAATTAAATGGTTCAATGTAAATGACAATGCTGATACTTTATATGAATAAATGATTCAATATCGTTAAAAGATGTTTTTACCTTGTTACTTGTTCACAAAAGGTATACCCAAGTTGAAGTTCTGGCAAGCACCAAGAAGAAACTACCAAAGTTAGGGATTACTCGAATGCAATTCAGCTCAATCCTTGCATAAATTAAGAGGCTGTAATATATGTTGATAGCATTTGGAAACTTACTAGTGTAGCATCTTTAAGAATGCTTGTTACTATGTAAATATTGTTATATGTGATACAAGCAAGATTCCCTTATCATAGCTCCATAAATCAAATATGAGTCATCTAATTGCAATATCAAATAACCACTATCTAATTCATTATCCCACTTGAACCTAGATTGGATAGCACCTTTTCAACTTAAGAAAATACACTCATTACCATTGAAATCCTAACATGTGAAAGAAATGCTAAATCCATGGTGAAGTTGGCAACCATTAGATACCGAAGATATTGTCTTTTACTGAAAAATGAAATTAACTATAGATTTGATGGTATTGTTGATGATGATAGTAGCAATGATTAGCTATGATTCCCTTATCATAGCTCTATAAATCAAATATGAGCCATCCAACTGTGGTCAAATAACAACCTTTATTTGATTCATCAACCCACTTGAACCTAGATTGGGTAGCACTATTTCAACTTAAGAAAATACGCCTATTAGTATTGAATACCAACATGTAAAAAAAAATGTTAACCCTGTGGTTAAGTTGGCAACCATTCGATACTGATGATATTGTCTTTTATAGGAAAATGAAATTGATTATAGATTTGAAGGTAATGATGGCAGTGATAGTTAACTATTCAATATGTGTTGTGAAATCATGGTTGCAGTTGCGATGACATTTGTATCATGTTGCAATCGCAATGGCATTTGTTTCATGTTGCAATAGATGTTTGTGTCATGTTTCCATAGGTTTTATTTCATGTATGTGGATGGTTAAAAATATCAAATGTTGTATGCATACGCTGATTGAAAAATTTGAATATAAGAGTTAAAAGTTCTATGCACATAAAGTGATGTAATTCTTGAAAGAAAAAAAGAGAGGAGAAGAATTGGAAGCCCTTAAGAGTGATGGCCATGACAGTTATATGCAGATGACATTATAATAATAATCCCCTTTTTAAAATGTGATGTTATATATGGTTCATTAAGAATATGAGGCAGTACAGCCATGTATCACAATCACAATTGTGGTATTGATTCATCTTGTTGAACCATTCACATAATTTCAGCGGATTACTTGTACATATGGAAACATTGTGATAGAAACATGTATGCTAGTGACAAAAAGGTTGCCCTACTTGGAGTGTGTATTGTTTTGGATTAGGATGTGATTCTAAGGTTAGGCTATGATGATTTATTTCCCCTTGATACATATAGTCCTAGCATAGATTGTATGTTTTTGACCAAACTAGGGAGGTGGATATTGTCTTTATTTGCGCAAGCTTGGGTGAGGATACCACTAATTGCTAAAACACAATTTAACAAAATAGAAATGTGTATGATTTTGTTGTGTTGCTTAGGAGTATCTTGGAATTCAAGTTTGTCATAAATAGTTTTGGCTAAGTTAGGCAATTTCATTTTTACTTGTCAATGGAAGTTCTTGCACATGTTCTTTGACTTGAGGACCCTAATTCGCAGAGTATAGTATTAATTATTACTCCCTCTATCCCATAATAATTGACCCCTTTTGACTTTTCGTTGTCAATATAACATGATTTTGAATAATTTTTTCCTTAGTTTTATTTTGATTAAAATGAAAAAAAAAAATGTTATAAAAAATATGAATTGAAACTTTCCAAATTTTAATTTTTTTAGATTTTAAACCAATAAAAAAGTAAAAAATAAATGGTCAAATTTAAATTCAGTTGGCTTTTTGAAACTGTCGATGGCCAATTATTATGAGAAAGTAAGAAATTAAACCTTGTGATATTCAACTCAAGATATATCCCATGTATGATAGTGATTATTCCCATACAGGTGTATTAATTCTGTTTGCTAAGGTATTAACTTGTTTCCATTTTTTTCTAGCATGATTCATTGAGCTAAAGCGATAAACTTATCTGCAATTTTTATTCTCTTCAACTTTTATTCTGGACATGATCGACATGAAGTATATAAGCATTGAGCATTCTAAACATAGTTTCAGAAGATTTATATTCTCCCACTTTATTGCCTATCCTTTTAAGGTCTGAGGATCTCAGTTGTGGAAAATATACCAGATTTGGGATTATCTCACTGCATGTATAGGTGGTTCTCTAGAATTCCATAATGGATATCGCACACTTTTTTGTAGAACTTAAGTGCTTCCTTTTTTTAATGCACATGTTTCATCTTCTTCCTAGCATTCATTCCATTGTTGTTAGCATAATTTGCTTCACAAACTAAAAATACTTGCCCTTTTGCTGCAGGGAGGAAAACAGATAAAAGATCATTTGGGTAAAGGCAGGATACTATACTGAACAGGTAATAACAAGTCCCTTTAATCAAAATCCAGCAGGGGGGCCACATGAATCAGAAGTCAGCCAGATGAAAACAGCTTTAATGCCTTTTGAGAAACTGTTAACTGAAGTCATCAAGCATGCTCCATCACAATCAACAGAGACAAATAGCAGCTTAGCTGTTAACTTGCTTGTGGAAGATTCTGCTATTGTGAAAAAAAAGGATGCCAGTGACACAGAATCTGTTAAACCACTGCAAGTTTTACAGTCTCATGTTGACAGCCATCCTGCAGTTGCATCTAGACCTGCTGAGGACTGTAAGACTGGCAAAATGATTCAGTTCTTGCAGGTAAAATAATTGTTCAATTATCTGTTACGTACCAAGATCAGTGACTTGGTAATTGAACCGTAAGAAGGTTTTGCAGGAAAACATGACAATCTGATGGCTCAGACTGAGGAACCAGCTGCAGGTTCCAGATTGAACTAGATAATTTGAAAAGCCCAGAAACCGAGCTTGGAAGTGAACGGAGTCATATTTCTAAGATCAAGGCACGGGCAAATGTATGTACCTGTTGCTTCTGGTCGTCCTGACATGTCTATAGATAATTAGTTTCATAAAAAAACTAGGTAGAGGCCACAGAAGATCCATCTTTGCTTGAAAGTGGGAGGCTAAGTGTCTCCTCATAGACATCAATCTTATTTTTTCCTTACAGTTGTAAAGGAAACCGAGGTGCTTGTTAGCATTTGGAATTGTAATTCATTCACAGTTTGAACTGAAGGGTAGTTTCTTATTAGACATTTATACAGCATCAGCCTTTATCATGATATCATCCATGCCTGGTGCAGGGTTTATGATCCAATTGCCAGAGCACAAGCTCTGCTTTTAGCTGTTCTAGTGCATGCAAGGTAGACTTTGCTAAAAGCGATCTTGTAGGTAAAAGAGAAGATACGGGTGGGGAAAGATTTAGGCAGGAGAGCTTTAAGTAGACGAGGAAAATTAAGACATTTCCCTGGAGGTGTCTTAACTCACCCGTTGTAGTGAGGTGGCGCAGTGTTGGTGTTTCATGTGGAGCAAAATGCATTACAAGCTGATCACATTAGGTACCAAGAGTAATATTCAAGGTTGACGTTCTCACTTGATAGCGGTGTTGTCTGATTCGTTTCATTTCAGTCGATATGTTTTATACTAATTAAAAAAACAAGAAAAAATAATATTGTTTTTATCTCGATTTAAATTCTAGCATGTTCCAGATTTTTTGATCAAATACCGACCAAAACATTCCAGTTTTGTTTCACTCATCTTGTTTTGGCCAAATAATGTTTTTTTTTTAAATAATAAATAATTTTACAATATCTATCATATCTCTTAATCCGACCATTAGATTGATATAAAATTTTACGGAGAATCTCTTGGTATATTTATATATATTATATTAAAATTTCAAGTAATTAGAGAATATAAATGACCTTGTGAAATTGATGATAACATTCTTGTAATATTATACATGTTTATAATTTTGTTCAGAAAAATCATTTTATTGTGTTTGTTTTTAGATTAAATTGTACAACTCTAAATAATTTTATTTTTGGATTTTAACTAAAATATTTTTGAATTAATATATTTAATTATATATAAATATATACACAAACCGTTCAACCTCGAAACAGCACACCGAAATGCTCTGAAACCAAAACATTTCATTCCAATTGAAAAAACGAAACCGAAACAGGATTGATAACCTTACTTGATAGAGATTTTATGTTATTCAAAAGAGTAACTACTACTATTTATTCCAAGATGCGAGAGGAACAAAAAGGGAAGAGATGACATGATAATTTCAAGGAAAATAAATCTCCAGTGATATAAAATTTCTCACTTCTCACTCAAATGACAGTAAAGTTTGCTTCTATGGATTGTAAACAAGGATGCCTGCGCCTTAGGGCCGAAGGAAAAGGTACTGCCCAAATATTTTCCAGCAACAAAAACAAAATGGCAAGGAAAAAAATTCTGTAGCAATCATCTGTACTACATGAACCCTAAAACATTTGGTAAACTGAGCCAAAAATGAAATGAATTATCCTACTGACTTTTTGTATCAAACCTTGTAGCTGTTGCCTGTCTCAATATTGTGAACTTAGCACCTTTGGGCCTGTATTATCACCTTTCAAGATGCAATTCTTCTTCAGACCGGGGGGAAACTTCTCATAATTCTTCGCCAAAAACAGAAAACCACCCATCATGTCTTTCTGCATGGGTCAACAAATGAAAAATCGCTCTCAAATCAGGTTTCAGAAGAAATCATTGAAATGAGTTAAACCCTGAAAATGAAGAATGAAACTAATTGCCTATCGCTCGATGCTCGTCAGCAGAGCTATGGATCGAAACTTTGTTCTTTACGGAAACGAATCTTGATTTCGCTATGGAATATACTCATGGAACCTTGGTGTTGAAAAAAGTATTGGATCCTGGGACTGGAATGGGGCGAATTGGAGGGATAGGTGGCTGAAAAAAAGGAACATGGCTCGGCGCTACAAATGGTTGCTGTCCATCAGCTACAAAAGGTGGAGTCACACAGAGATGAAAGGTTTGGCCAGCTGCTCTTCCTGCAATATCCAAAAAAAAAAAAAACTTTATAAGACTCGACACACAGGCACATAAAAACATAGGGATGCCGAGACTTCGCACTGCCACTATAATTACATTATGCTCTGGAAATATTTTTCTTCATTTTCTTTTGTGTGTTTTGCAAGTGGAAGGGGTGTCCAAATACATTGGAGCTCTAAAACAAGCACCGGCAAAGAACATATTCACCTTCCCTACATTTGATTTGTAGTGTTAAATTTAAAATTCTCTCATTAAATTGAAACTCAAAGTAATCGATCTCTCAAATGGTTTTGCACAAATTGACTATCATTGCACATACTGCTTATCAGCCTATTGTGGACATTGACAGAGGTTG
Organism: Salix caprea; assembly: GCA_964035475.1. Taxonomy (NCBI): domain Eukaryota; kingdom Viridiplantae; phylum Streptophyta; class Magnoliopsida; order Malpighiales; family Salicaceae; genus Salix; species Salix caprea. Next base: position 2,924,385 of record OZ037743.1, read on the forward strand.
GAATTTTCAACATTAGTTTTGAAACAGTTATCCTGCCTTGCTAGCCTAACAGTAAGGTTGTCCCTTCATGTAGTCAGTAGCATAAAAAATCTAAGCTTGCTTGGAATGCACAACCTCATTGATGGCAGCAAGTGCAATGGCAAACCATTGAAACCATAATCTCTTGCAATATAGCAGAGGTGAAATCCCAACCAAGAAAAGGAAAACCTTTTTCATACCTTGGTGTTTAGGATATTGGAATTGGTGTGGAGTTAACATAGGACGTGCAGATACAGATGATATTGCTGCTGCACTTGGAACCAAATCCTTTCATAGTACAAATGCAATGAAACAATCAGAGATAAATACCATACATTTAATCTACTTGGATAAGAACTACAGGGAAGTAAAGATAATAAAAGCTTGAGATGACTTGATATGAAAGAGGATCAGCTCCAGCAAAAAAAAAAGACAAGTGTTGAACACAGAAGTTGTGCACAAAAAACAAGAAAATACGCCTGCCGCTAGACCTTCAAGATATACACACGAGATTGCATAGCTGCAGGCTGTGGTCACTAAGATATGGATAATTGCAATTTCTTTCACATGATATTGCATATTGAAAATCTTAGCTAATTAGCTATCTATCATCAGATCAGTGACACACAACAAGCTTTCGTCTATTATAACATGGCTAATACAAAAGCATCTATGTTAAGAGTAGCATGGTGTAGCACTGGTTGAGGAAACCAACTATATAAATAATTAAAAAACTATATCACAGTGGGATGTTAAGAATTATTATGAGGCCTAGAAGTACTGCTCAAGGCTGATTGTAGAAACTATCTTGAGATCTGATATTGACTTAAAATCACCCCCCCCCCCCCACACACCCCATAGTGTACATTAAAATTTCTTCCTAGCATGGTCATAAATCAGTTAAATACAAGTTACAACACTAAGAAACTACATGTTTGTTGTATCTATAACTATCAAGCATCAGAGTGCTTTAATTATTTCATGTTGCAAATTCTGTATCTTACATGAGAAACTGGCTGAATATACACAAGCTGCCCCATTTGTCCATCCATAACCTTGAGAATTAGAGAGCTAGATTAGCAACTAAAAAATGGCCAGATTAGCAAATAAAGTTACAGATCTCCAGATCCAACAATAGAACAAAAGAGCACCAGAAATAAACTGCCCAAAGGACATCACGTGAATCTTCCTTTTACTTACAGATTGAGAATTTTGAGGCACAAATGCTGGTGCTGCCTGAACAGCATGATACTGGACAGAATATCTAAGTGGCTGTGGCTGTGCTCTGCTTCCCATGTGTCCAACAACCTATAGCCAAAATGAAACCCTTTAAGAACTAATAAATGATTCCTGTCTTGACAATTAGTCCTTTGGTTTAGCTTGGGCTAGTTCGACCAAAAAACTATTCCAAGAGCTGACCATAAAGTTCTGGTTCTAAAAATGGAAGTTCTTCTAGTGACTTGAATAGATATGAGTTACTAAATAAGAAGCGAGAAACTATAAGTTAGCTAATACATACAGGTTGCAAAAATTGAGAGCCACTGCCTCCATTTACAGCTGTCAAGTTACTGTAGGGGGGTAACTTAGCAGGGACAGATGAACGAGGTGCGAAAGGGATCCCAACTTCTGGCTGGACAGCAGCAAAAGGTACCACTGGAAAGTTGCTTGGTATGTAAGCCATGCTTGCAGCTGTTGGCACTGCTGGAGCAGTAGCTGATAAGGGATTGGAAAAAGATGGAGAAAAAATTTTTGCTCCTGGATTGAGCTTGAATGCCTGAAAGAAAATTTATGTCAAAAACATCACCATGCTTGTAAAACTTAAGTAAAATATTCCAAAATTCCTAACGAACAACAATATAACCTAAACCCAATGATTTCTACCAATGCTGATGGTATAGATTATAAACTATACCCGATATGAATTGCAGTAACTATTCAACAAAATATTTAAGTGAACTACTCATAAAAATTGCTGATGACTTTCCTATAAATTTGGTGGTCAAAGGAGGTGAGATGACACATAGGTGGGCACTAAAAGGTAAAATCAAACATGGTTCTTGCCTTGGAGCCTCTATTAGACCCTGAGATTTGTGGAGAGATCTCATCAGTAGAATTTGCTAATGAACTACAGAGTGATTCTGAAGGAACATCAACAGTTGGATTGGAAGAAGTTGAAACACTTGCACAAACAGCAATAGGAGAAGTGGTTCCCACAGAGGCAGGCCCTCCACAGTATCGATTGTCTGGCTTCATGAGCTTGCCAGCAGAATTACAAGATACGCCATTAGGTGACAGCTTCACTGTCACTTGCCCTTCTGCAACGGGTTTTGCTTCACTGAGGTGAGGCCCTGCTGCATGTAGCAAATTAAGCAATTAAAAAAGAATCAAAACTAACAAAAGCATTTAAGAAAATAAAAGACAAAATCAGGGATTGGTGGTAAAGCTTAGCAACTACAGACAAATATGGCCTAGATGCATCTCAACATAAGGCCTAGTATTAAAAATAAAATATCAAAATCAAAATTAGAAAATGGCATAATAATAATATAAAAAATCAAAAAATGGCATGCAACCACTAAATTCACATGAATTTTAAATACAACATAACAAAAATGATACAAAAGCCAAAGTCTTTATATCATGAGTATTTTATTACAAACATATTCACTGGTAGTATCAGAACTATTCACCACTAAAATAAGGCATGCCTCCTCTTCTACTTTCTTTTCGTGATAGAAATTCACAATATTAAGGCAGACCTGGCTACTAAGTCCGAACAAATAATTAAACCCGGAGATCAAAATTGAACTTACTGGTTGCATTTAGGCTATGAACTTCATCAGCCTGCACAAATCAATTGCACATTTAAAATTAACACCAAACACTCAGTGAACAAATAGTTTCCACTTCTGCAAACATGGGGCATTAAGCAAAGAAATTAAACTATGCCTGTAATGACATACACTCTTTTCCCTTTGAAACTCAAACTCATGTTTATAGAGATCCTGTGACCAGTCTTCTCCAGTCTGCCTGTCAGAAAAAATAATTCACAGGAATCTGAAAGTTATTTCATATAAGAAAATAATTTAAACTTGCAAATATCCCTTGAAACTTGGAAAAGACTGGTAATTTAATTTGCACCTTCCATTAACTGAGTCACCAGAAAAAGCTCCTCTCTGCATCCACAAAACAGAGATTAAAACAGTTAAAAAGAAAAGAAGTGAAAAATGTACCTATATCTCTTTCTCACACACAAGCATCTTAAATAATGTATCCCTGCTACATATATTAATTACCACTGACTCATTTAGTCAGTAAATGAAAGGATTCCCTTCAAGCCATGTGTCAACCCATCATATCATCCAAACCATCAATTAGATGCATCCTAGGTAGCATTAAAAAAAAATAATAAACAAAAAAAAAAGCACAGCCGTCTTATAAACAGATGACTATACTGCTGCTTATACAGGTCTCTCATGACAGAATGCTAATAACCAAACACAAGTTAACATCATTTACAGATAACTTTTGATGAATACCAAGACAAGTTCACAAAACTCTTTCCCTGTTAGACAAAAGAAAAAGAAAATAGAAGCCTCACCTTTGAGATATTTACATCATCTCTTTTCCCATGTTCAAATTCCATGGCATTTCCCATGTCATTTGGTGGCATTTTTCTCTCTTCATGATCCTTCCCTGCTTTTGTCAGCATAATACCTTGAGAAGAACCATTCTTGTTCTTGGCTGAACCCCTATTTCATAAGTACAATTAGTGTAAAGTAATATACATATAGCCAGTTAAAAGAAATCTTGCTTGGATGAAGAAATATTTCCTTGACCAATTTTCTGTACTAGTACAGAAGGAAAAAAGTAGCTCGTTCATCATGCACAAAACATGGAAATATAAATATGTTGCACTAGAGAAACCATCAAAATATAACTAAAAGTCAACTTGAAAATGAATCCATAATGGAAAAGAAAAGTAAACCAATAGTATGACTTTAAACTGGTACAACTTATAATTAAATTTCAACAGTTAACACCAACCAATCCTTCCAACCCAAATCCAAAACAAGAAAATACCTGTTTTCATTAGATTCCTTTCTATCTGCAGTGAACTTGTTAGATTTATTTGCCTCACTCGCTACAATCTCAGAAGATGGAGCATTGGTTACAGCAGCTTCTACATTGTCACCAGATATATTTGCAGTGACACCATCAGCTGGAAATAGAACTCCCTGCATACAATTAAGCAAGCTTATTAGGCGGACTCTCCAATGTTGAATCCTTATAACAAACAGAGATCTAAAAAAGAAAGAGTTGCATACCTTAGCAACAACTTGAACAATATCAACTGAAAGAATTACAAGTGTCTCTATCACACTCCCACCAGCTACATTTGCACTGGATTTTCCCTTTTTAGTCAATCTAGCTTCCTTCAAAACAATACCTACACAAAGTCCATGACTTGACTTCATAAATGAATTTCCAATCTTTATGGACTCTTATTGCCAAAAGTACCAAATTCAGTCCATGTTAAACAAATAAAACAGCGAAACCTCCATTACTCAACCAAATAGAGTACAAATCAGAAACAAAGAAAATATATGCTAAGACAATAGGCAAAAACCAAGATCATAATCCAATCTGATCCCATCCATAACAGAAAGTACCATAGCTATTTCTCAATAAAACCAAAAACCCAGATAGGAATGCTTAAAAAATCAGAAACCAGATACCATTTTGAACAAAAACCATAACTTTCAAGTAACTCAAAAACCGATGCTAAATAGAAGCAATCTTTTCTTCTCAAAGAAAGAAACCACTCACCGTTTTCCTTGTCAAAAGAAGCAGTGTGAAAAGTCCCAAAGTATACAGAACCATCTCTAACATGCACATCAACAGGGAGTCCAAGTATACACATCGTAGCAAACAATAAAGCCTCATTTAAGCATGCCTCTGTTTCAGCTTCTGCTCTGTTTCTGTAACCCATCTCTGTTTTTACCGGAAAAAACAGTGACAAAACTTTTGTGTATGTAAGTTTTTCTTACAAAGAGTCTGTGCTAGATGGAGGGAGGGATCTAATGGGAAAAAATGGAGGAAAATGGAAAAGAGAGATGTTTTTTTCCTTGTGTGCTCTATGTACGTGATCGTGTCTTTGTTGTTTTGTTTGATGAGTTTTCGTCGGCTGTTTTTTTTTTTTATGTCGTATACATGTAATAAACCCGGTAACCTTGGCATCTTACTATGTCAAGGTCGGTTCACTAGATTTTCATAAAGCGAAAAACTTTATGATTCTAAAGTGAAATTATTTAAAGCATTTTTTTATTTTTCTCTCCCTCTATATCTTTTATCAAGTAAACATTTATAATTACAAACTTGAGTATTAAAGCATTTTTTTATTGATCTCTCCCTCTATATCTTTTATTAAGTAAACATTTATAATTACAAACTTGAGTATTGAAGATGCTTAAAATATATTAATAAAAGCTAGTAATTAAAATTTATTATATAACATTCCTCTCACACACGACCAAAAAAATTTCATAGTGTAAATTGAGTAGTACAATAGAGATATTAAGAAAGAAGTTATATTGTGTAAATATTTTATTGTAGCTTAAGATTGTAGCTCAAGACACAGTTTACAATGGATTATAATAGTATAATTATAGTTGTGTCTTTCTGTTAAAAAAAAATATTAGTACTGGGAGTATTTTCGATTTTTCAATTGCACGTGTTGTCATTAGCTAATTGTTTAGGGGTATTTGTGTTTTTTTTCTTTTATAGGGAAACTATGTTTTTGCCTCTAGAGGCAGACAACAAAACATTGACTAGTCAAGGGTATTTTTGATTTTTTTTTCATTGTTAATGAACAATAAAATAATAATTGTAGTCTTTGATAAGACAAAAAATATGAGTCATTGATGAGGGTTTTTTTTTCAAGTTCTATGAAAAGTATAAATATGATATGCCCTTATAAAAGATAAAAGTGAAGAGCTAGTGTTAAGGGTATGTTGGTATTTTCCTATGCTTTTTTTTTCATTATTATCACGGGCTCTAAAGGGTGTTTTTTTCATTATTGTCTTCCGTCTATGTCATACAGACAACGCGTGAGTCATCATGCAATGATGGAAAATGTCCATCCACTGTCTCAATGGATTCGCCATTATGATTTCCTCAACATGGTGGTGTGCATGTCGTCTATTGGTGGTCAAAGACTGGTCGATTGACCCCCCCCCCCCCCCCCTCTCTCTCTCTCTCTCTCTCTCTCTCATGTAACCAAAAATACATGGCAACCCTCTTTGTTTATGGTTTTTGCATTTCAATCCTTGGTCTTTTGAATGTGTTTTTTTTGTCTTGATTTTTTATATAGAAATTTTGGTTTATTTCAATTTTTTCCTTCAATTAAAATTTATTATACATGTTATGTTTCGTTTCATTTCATTTCTTTGTTCTTCGGATCAAATAGTTTTTTTATGCTAATAATATTTATTTTGGTTTTGCCTTCAATCATAATAATGACAATGAAAATAATAATTCAAATAATTTATCATTCGATGTTGTATTTATTAATAATACTAATTTTGATTTGTTCTTTAATTATTTTTATTTGTTCTTTAGATCAAATAATATTTTTTATGCTAATAATATTTGTTTTGATTTTGACTTCAATCATAATAATAACAATGAAAATAATAATTCAAATAATTTATCATTTGATGTTATATTTATTAAGAATTAAGTTTTACAAGTTCTCTATATATTGTATTTCAAATCTAATATCTCGGATTAATGTTTTGAAAAAAAATTGTAACTAAATGTTGTCTTTAATTTTTTATCTTATTTATTTAAAATCATATTACTTAACATTAGTATTAATCCCAAAAAAAATATCTTATCATTAGTTTTTTTAACATTACTTAATATAAATTTTGTCAATGTTGATTATTTTGCTCAGATATATAGCATTATGAAAAAAATCATACACCCTAAATATTTTTTTATATATTTTAAAATTTTTAATTCTTACTGCGGCGAAACGCAGGGCAAATGACTCATAAATGATCGAGAGAGATTAAAAAAATATATAATAAAATAAGATAAACAATATATCATTAATTTGAATTTAAAAATTCACAAAAGACTTAGATACTTGTATTTTACTCAAAAATAAATAAATAAAAATCAAGTCTGATTATTGGTATGCTTTTTCTCTTCTTTAAACTAAAAAAGAGCATTTTTTTCATGGTGAAAATTTGAGCTTACTAAAATTATTTTCATTCCGTTTTTTTTTTTATTTATTTAGATGCGAAGATGAACAAATTCATTTAGTCTTGACCAAAATTCAAATATAAACTCTTCCTTAATTTTTTTTTATAAAAAAATCTCAATCCAATTAGTAAGCATATATGATTTCTACGTTTCATCATCAAAGGTTGGAATCCTAAAAAATAAAAATGCAAATATTCTTGATATATGTTTTTTGTATCTATTGCTACAGTCTAAGGCTAAAATTAAAACACATTGATGGATAACATAATAATTATATTATTATAATTCACAGTAATCTATATTTTTTGCTACAATAAAATCATTGTTAATGAATCATTTCACCTAAAAGTTTAAACTATTAGGTGAAACCCCAGAATATAATTTATATTATTCTCTAACACACTCCTTTAAGTGAAAAGCCTTTTAGGCTTTAGACTTGCACAAAACCACGTTAACTTTTACTTGATTTTTATCATATAGAATGAGGGTAGTGAGATTCGAAATCGTGACTGCTATGTCAATATAGCTCTGATACCATGTCAATGAACCATCTTACCTAAAAACTTAAGCTATTAGATAAGACTCAAAATATGATTTATATTATTTTCTAACAGTCACGACTTGATTTAGCTTTTTTTTTAATATATGATTTGTGTTTTATCATCAAAGGTTGGAATCCTAAAAAACAAAAACACAAATATTCTTTATGAGATAATGATTTAGCTGATTAAGATTTGATATTTATTTGCAAAAACTGACTTTGAAATTAAGAATACTTTTTTTCAAATAATGCATAATCCTATTATTATAAACTGATAAGGTATGTATTTAAAAACAAATCATAGCTCCTGGTTATTAAATTTATTCGGCTTATATCCAAGTTTTTATATATATAAATAAGTGAAATAAAATAAAATCAATTTAAATATAATAAAATGAAAAAATCTAAATTCTCATCGAGTTAAGAGTTAACTAACGAGTCAGATTTTTTAACCCATTAACAGGCCGGGTTAATAACAATTCACTCATTTGAATTATCGTCACGTGTTTCCACACGTGGTTTTGAGACCAAAAATAAAACATACAAAAGAAAAGCAAAAACCCCTCAAAACCCTAACTCATCGAATCTTCTCCTAGCCATTGCCTTCATCCCTGTCTCTCCAACTTCCGTAGTTAGCTTCCACGATGAGAAAGTCAAAATCAAAGTCTAAACAGATGAGAAAGGGTCGACATGAAGAAGAACAGGAAGAAATCTCCAAGCTAAACCGGTGGATAGACTCACAAAAACCAGACTCAGGGACCAACCCTTTGTCACTCCCACCACTACCAAAGGATGCACCAATTGGGATCCTTCAAGATGATAAATTTTCAAGATATTCAGGGGCTACAATGTTCAAGGAATTGCCTTTGTCAAAGAGAACGCTAGACGGGTTAAAGAGAGCGAATTTTTCTAAAATGACTGATATACAAATGGCTTCTTTGCCTCATTCTCTTTGTGGAAGAGATATTCTTGGTGCTGCTAAAACTGGGTCTGGCAAAACACTCGCTTTTATTATTCCTGTGAGTTGGTTTTATTTTTATTTTAAGTTTTATGGGTTTGGTTTGCTTGCTTTTGCTGCCTTCTCATGGAAAAGGTGGAGAGAGAAAAAAACTAGTTTGGTTCTTATCTTGAGCTTGTGTAGTTCAGTGGCAGATATTTGGCGTTGCAGAATAAAAAAAAAAAAGAAACAAGAACTGGGAATAGAAAGGATTTCTAGGGTGGAAAGATGCCTTTTTTTTTCTGGTGTTACGGAATGGGAAAAAAATGATAATTAGGAAAAAGAATGGGTGTTATATCTTTCTAGGCTTTAAGTTTGACGGGTTCGGCTTGTTTTGGTTGTTTTTGTTATGATTCTCTTGTTAAAGTTAGTGCAGTTTAGTTTTGTGCTTTTGTAATTTGATTGACAGATTAATTATTGGGAAAAGAATGGATTTTTAGGAATTAATTAGTGTAGCTTAGTTTTTCTTTGGTCAGTTTGAAATGAGGAGAAGTAATTGAACAATACAGGGATGCTTAACTTGAGTACTTAAATCGAAAGGTCAAACTATTGTTTGTTTCGCAGTTCATTAGAGAATGTTTATGGATGATTAGATGATGGAATTGATTTTTTTTGTGTTTTTACATATTTATTGATATGTATCTGGAATTCAGATCCTGGAGAAATTATATAAAGAAAGATGGGGTCCTGAGGATGGAGTAGGCAGCATCATAATCTCTCCCACAAGGGAATTAGCAGGGCAGCTTTTTGATGTGTTGAAAACTGTTGGGAAGCTCCATAACTTTAGTGCTGGGCTACTCATTGGTGGTCGAAAGGAAGTTGAAATGGAGAAAGAACATGTTAATGCTCTGAACATATTAGTTTGCACTCCTGGAAGACTTCTTCAGCATATGGACGAGACTCCAAATTTTGATTGTTCACAGCTTCAGGTCAACATATCTGTTTTTTCTTTTCTATTGCAGGTCTTTTTTTTACATCTTCATTTTCAAAACATGGATAACACAAGTAGGGATTGTGTCTATCTACAATGTCTTGTCAAAAGACTTTTGTCTTAGAGAGAGACATAAAATAAGCTTCCAGATCCAGTTACTTTTACTTGGTATCAACTGGCATTCATATGATGTCTTACTTTCATTCTCTGCTGGGAAAAATGTTCTTTTTTTTTCTCCACTCTGGACCATTCCGACTACTAAATCTTGCTCCAATGAATTCTATATTGATCTTTCTTTCCTGTGCCTATGCACCTACTGTTTGGGAATTAAATTTAGATCCTGTTCTGTCTTAGCTGATCTAAGTGTATTGCTGGCCAGAGAACAGGTTTTGGTCCTTGATGAGGCGGATCGTATTCTTGATGTTGGATTTAAAAAGACTCTGAATGCAATTGTCGCACAGCTACCTAAGCGTAGACAAACATTGCTTTTCTCTGCAACTCAAACAAAGTCCATTCAGGATCTTGCAAGACTGAGTTTGAAGGACCCGGAGTATATCAGTGTGCATGAAGACGCTGAGACAGCAACTCCCAACCGCTTGCAGCAAACAGCAATGATTGTTCCTCTTGAGCAGAAGCTAGATATGCTATGGAGTTTTGTAAAAGCTCATCTTAACTCGAAGATTCTTGTGTTTCTTTCTAGCTGCAAACAGGTAACTTGTTAGTGTTCCTTTGAGAAACTAGTGATGTTTTTGTTGATAAAGAGTGTTTGATGTTGATTTAAGCCCTCCATTGTATTTGGTTGTGAAACTAAGCCACTTCTTCAATTATTAGTTGGGCATGTTATAGCCCATGCCTGATTAGGACAGCAGGAACTCATAGTAGACATGTATGTGATTGGGTTTGGAGCCTGGATGGTTCCTTCCATCAACTTAAGTTAATCTGTTTATGGCATGCTATAGTTAACTTAGTATTAGTGGCTCACTCAAATTTTATATTATATTGATGAGTGCATTGGTATGGGCATATGCTTTCCGAGCTTGAGATGATTTCATCTTGTTCTACCTGGCAATTTCTAGATTTGGTGTTGTAGAAAGGGAAATATAATTGAATGGTGTGGCAGGCATAGGTAGTTGAGGAAGTATTACTTTTCGTTTCTCCGTGCATGCCAGGTGTAATTCTCTAGTTCTGTTTTTTACTACAATTCCTAGTTCCATAATCAACCCAGTTACAACTGTTCTTGACAGCTCGTACTTGTGCCATTTGATAGGTGAAATTTGTCTTTGAAGCATTTAAGAAACTACGGCCTGGAGTGCCATTGAAGTGTCTCCATGGAAGGATGAAGCAGGAGAAAAGGATGGGAATTTATTCTCAGTTCTGCGAAAGTCATTCAGTTCTCTTCTCAACTGATGTAGCCTCAAGAGGCCTTGATTTTAATAAGGCAGTTGACTGGGTTGTCCAGGTTAGATATTTATTTTTGAGACAAAGCCCTGGCACATCTTTCCCAATGATGAGGTTCTTAGAACTTGTTTCTTTTATAGGTAGATTGTCCAGATGATGTTGCATCCTACATTCACAGGGTTGGTCGCACAGCACGCTATCTGGCTGGAGGAAGGTCGGTTTTGTTTCTGATGCCTTCAGAAATGAAAATGCTTGAAAAATTGCAAACAGCAAAAATCCCCGTACAGTTTATTAAGGTGGGTGCCTTAATCAAAAAAATGTATTATCTTAACCTGGATTGTTTCAATTTGGAGGGATAGATCTGCTGATTGGTTCACTACCTGAAACATCAGTCACGGTGGTTGACTTTAATTTGTGTTTACATCATTTAGTCTCTTATATGCATGGGTTACATGATGCTAAGCATGCTTTTATACTGATTCTCAGGCAAATACAAAAAGACTGCAGCCAGTTTCTGGTTTGTTGTCAGCTTTACTAGTCAAGTATCCTGATATGCAGCAGCTAGCTCAGAGGGCCTTCATAACATATTTGCGATCTATACATATACAGAAGGACAAAGAAGTGTTTGATGTGTTGAAACTATCTATTGAAGATTTTTCAGCTTCATTGGGTCTCCCTATGACCCCAAAAGTCCGTTTTCTGAACCAGAAAATAAAAGGGAAAAAAGTATTTGGAAAATCTGCTCTTCTTGAATCAGAAGATTCTGAAAAGGAGAATGATGCAGAGATACCCAGTGAGAAGCTTGATATTGTTACCTTCAAGGAAGGAAGTGTGGACAGACTAAAAGAGAATCTAGAGATTGGTGATTCGGAGGAAGAGGATGTGGAAAAAGGTTTTCTTCAAATGAAAGATGCTCTAAATGGGAGTGGACCAAAAACATGCGAAATTGAAGATCTTGTGTAAGTAACTTCTAAAATTTTCTGTAAATATGTTGATGTCACAGCTCTTCTAGATAAGAATTTTCTACAAGCGGCTTTTGAAGATTTTCAAATGGCTAATTTCCCCGTTACCTTTCTGGGAGTGCGGTAGCTTCTGCTTTTAAATGCTTTTCAAAAAGTGCATCTGCCTTGAAAAGGCATCATATTGATGCTTTTTTTAGTGTTTTTTTACAATTTTGATGAATTGATATCAAAAATAAAAATTAAAACCATTTTGATATATTTCTAAGCGAAAAACACTTTTGAAAAACACTCTACAGCACAATACCAAACATGCACTAAAATTGATGCAATAATGTGGCATCTTATTGGAATTATTCTTGTTTAGTGAAATCTAATGGAATAAGACATTGGAATTATTTGTGAATGAATCATTTGAGTAGACTAAATCTTATTGAATTAAACCTTGTTTCTTATATCTTTAATAATTGGATCTGGTTGTGATTTGCAGGCCAGCAACGCGAGTTTTGAAGAAAAAGAAGTTGAAGATCAATATCCATAGACCAGTAGGGTCAAGGGTTGTCTTTGATGAAGAAGGCAATACACTTCCTCCACTTGCAAGAGTGGCTGATAGAAAGAATGTTGATGATTCATCTCTGCTTGACCAAGGTAACTTCTCCTGAATTTCCAGACAGAATTATCTTGACTGGTATTCCCAGACAGAACTAGCTGATGTTGCACTGAAACAAAGCAATGCTTTCCTTTTCCATGGCCTTCGCCGTGAAATTTGCTAGCTCTGAAACATTGCAAGGGTTTTTTGACAATTTAAAAACACATAAGCTATGGATCTGTCTGGATATAGTTGTTTGCCAAAGATAAAATGTCCAGATGAAACAAATTGTCCTTTGCAATGGCCAGCCTTTGTTTTCTCATTAACCTGCTGCTCATTTGCAGACAAAAGAGAAGAATACTATAAGAAGATGAGGGAACAAATGAAGCATGTGGACAAGGAAGATAAAGTTTTAGATCGCCAGCGCCGCCGAGAGAAACGGATTAAGGAAAAGATGAAGAGGAAAATAGGATCTATGGGTTTAGAGGAGGATGGAGAAGGCGAGGATGATCTCTCTGGTTCAGAAGGAGAGGGCAGAAAGTATAAAAGATCAAAGATATATTTTGATAGTGATAGTGATAACGCGGATACTACAGGAAGTAAAGATAATGCAGGCATAATTACCGACTCGATTTCACTTGCAGAACAAGAAGCTCTTGCCCTGAAGTTATTGGGTTCTATGCATTCATAGATCCCATTTGCTGCAGTGTGAACCTTCACCTGGACCTACAATTTTGCCTGGAAGAGCAGTTTCTTTTTCCCTGCCCCATTCCCATACTTTTTTTGTATGTTTCCTTTTTCAAGAACAAATAGTTTGCTGAGTTGCTTGCTTCTGAAGTAAAACAGCACTCTACAGATTACTTGTGATACGCTCTGATCATATATTATTTCAAGTTATACCACCTGGTATGTGATGATGGCTCTGAGAATTCTGTGCATGCTACTACCAGCTTTTTTATTCTCCTTGCTGACAGAAAGTGTTTAGGTTTTTTTTAATGTCAAATCATAGCCCCCGGTAAGAAATATAATATTGAATTTGGCTCTTTTATTCCATTAGTGATGCAGATTCTCCTCTCCTTTTTTTAATAAGTATGTATACTGAACGCATCTAGTTATATAAAAGCTAGGAGTTGGTACACGTTAAGTATGGTAATATTCATTGGTCAGCTCTGCCCGGTGTTTGGAAAATATTTAAAAAAAAAATAAAGAAATTATTTTTAATTTTTATTTTAAATTAAAAATTAATATTTTTAGATATTTTGATATACTAATATAAAAAATAATTTTTAAAAAATAAAAAAATATTATTTTAATATATTTTTAAATAAAAAATACTTTGAAAATCAATACAGTATATGCGTTCAAAGCCTCGCATCACGTGCATGTATAAGGTGACAATTTTTGTAGACAAACATCAATGCCTTCTACCTTGGTTAAGTAAAAGATTTGTTTCGAGAGATATGTGGTCGAGACCAAATCATTTTGCAACCACCTTCCGAACAATGAAGGATCATTCATGTGCTCAAGCTTGACTTCCAAGCTGTGGCAACTAACAATCTTTTCTCAGATCATAAGATATCCAGATCTATTCCTGGAGGGAAATTTTGTGAAAAGCTCGAGGCTATGATCGTGCCAAAGCAATGAGATGAAATTTAATATGATGAAGAAACAAAGACGAGAAATTACAGCAAGATTTTAGATTTGCGGGAGAAAGAAATTTGAAAAGAATTACAGTAATTTTACGAGTTGAAGGTGTGGAATAAGATAATGCGGTGGCAGCGGGGCAAGGCTTACAAAACTATAACAGAGCACCACATCATTAAATCATGCGAGACACAAACCTCACAGATCTTGGAAAACAACTGAAACATCCCATAAATAAATTAAAAAAAAAAAAGTTACCATAATTTAAGTAATTAAAAGTGCCACAAGATATCCATTAGGCAAATAGTGCAAATTTTGAGGCACCATTACATTACAAAACCATATAATCATATCAGAATGCAGTGATGCCCCTCCCCGTATGGTTGCCCAGAACACTGCTAACATTAGAGTAAATGTCAAAATGCCAAGCACCAAACATCCATGCAACTAGTCAACTGCAACCTCAGTTTGCTCGGTAACCGATTAAAATCAGTCCTCGCACATCGATTCCGCAATGGAAACAGATCACTGCACATACCAGAACGTAAGAGAACATTATTGCTAATAAAACAAGGAGCAAATGACACCACTACTGACTAAAGATCAAAATCATTCGCGTCCCCAGAAGTGATACACCCAGCAATAGAGCATGCCTGAAGCATCTCTTGCATCAGATTATATTACCAGAAATCAGGAAACTAAAATGAAAACAGGATGACATTTGAGCATTGTTATTCTAAAAGTTCAACTGCTTACTCTCTGCTAGTCAAGCCTTGGTAGAATAGAGCTCTTATTTATTCAGGGAACTAAAAAATTCTAAACTACAGTTACTCTTACCTGCTGTTGCTGCTGGTAAGCTCCGGGTTGCTGCTGGTAAGCTCCTGGTTGCTGCTGGTAAGCTCCCGGTTGCTGGTAGTTTCCATACCCAGGATATCCTCCATAATACATGCTAGGATCCTGGGGAGCGGCGGCGGCGGCGGCAGCAGCAGCAGCAGCATAATCATATGCATCATATCCTTGTGGATATCCATAATATCCACCACCATTCCACTGGCTTTGCTCTGGCTGAGCCTGAACAAAACCAATAGATGCACCTTTAATATAAACACAGGTACAATAACATAAAAATAGGGAAGATTTAAAGGGCATCAACCAAACCTGTTTGTTAGAAGGACTACGGCCCCATGAGAGACGAATATTTTGACCGGCTATCTGAGTTCCATTCAGCATCGATAGTGCTTGCTCCGCACAAGTCCTAAATGCAACAAGCACAGACAACCAAATCAGGACAAGGCAATCATTACAATCCAAAATAACAGAAATCAGGGTATTCATATACCGATTAGCAAACTGAACGAATCCACAACGCTTGCCTGCAGGTATTTTCACATGCACTAGCTCACCATATTTACTAAACACTGCTCTCAAAGTGTCATCAGTCACACTTGGATCCAAGGCCCCAACAAATATCTGCAGACATGAGAAACAAGTCAGTTCACTTCAGCAAGTAATAATCCATATCAACAATAAAGCAAACTACGCACTGTTGTATTATTTGGATCACTCTCCCCCTGATTTCCTTGAGGACTCTGGTAAGCAGCTGCAAATGACAAATGCATATGAAATAACAAATGAATAAACACGAACAAAAAGCAGCAGACAGCAAACCCAAAGCTTCACTGAAGGATAATTGGTGTTGTGTGAAAACCCAAGGAGATGTAAGCAAGGAGAAAGCAAGCAGGAAAGCCCAAAGAATAAACCAAACACCATTATCATGCTGGAATGAGTTTAAAGATTAAAAAACCACCTGTACTGCGAAGCATGCCAGGAAAAAAAGATCAATTTATTTTTCTGTTCTAAATAAATCTAAGGGATGATTGTTCTTTTGGGTAAAAACACATGCACGATACAGTGATTTACAGAGATTCACATAGATAACAGAAAATCAATTACCCAAGCAAATATAGCAAACAAAGAATAATTAAGAAGTTTAGCATTATATAAGTGGAGCTTACTCCATCAAAATCAGCTTACTGGCCATATGCCACTTACTGCTGGTATTTTCAGGAAACTTGACAGAAAGAACATTCTTTATAATAATGTTTACATATGTCCACCATTTTGAGTGAGGTTAATAAATGTTGCCTAGAGTATGGGAGTAAAAAATGCAACTAATCTACTTGCCTTGCAACAGTTTTAAAGCATGATACTGTTGTCAGTTATCACAAAGCTTAGCATCAGTGAAGTAATTTTCAGTTGTCGTTTTTCAAGATGAACATCCCTAGCATAAAAACCCAGCATGGACAGCCAAACAATCAAGAGAAAGGTAATTGAGATAGAAAGTATTTAAGGCCCAAATACTTCACCATATCCAAACTTCAAAGCATGAACAATTGGAAAGTTCCAAACAAGATTCATATTTGCAGAGAATGGGAAACGTGATTCGGCATTTAGGTTAGAACCTTTCAATGTTATTATCAACAATAAACCCATTGTTTCATTTGTTTCTGGGTAAACAGATTGATATTTTAGGTTCCATATCATGTAATATGATTTCCTGATTTCCTTTGTGCAGAGAACAGGAAAACACAAGCAAAACAGTCTACAACCTGTCCAACTTCTACGCAAAACAAGTCTAAGACAAAAACAATGGAAAAGAAGGAAGAATAAGAAAGTGACACAAACAAGACATGATGAAGTCAAAAGATGATGATCATTGAAGAACGAAGAGATCTCCTTTCAAAATCAAATAAGCCAATATCTTATTACACTATATGCATATAGATCTCTACAAAAAGATACAAGGATCCTTTGTAGGTGCTTGAAGAATGGAATGACAAAAGTGTGTGGTCCAGCACTTCCTCCAAAATATGGATGCTCTCAGTCACGCAAGCAATAAAAATAATGAGAGAGTGCGTTATAAAACAAGAGCAGCTTGAGGTGGCACTAAAACTGAGAGCTTGGTGATCAGAATAATGTTCCCCATGACAGAGACATCTCCGAATCCATCATCATAGGTTGGCTTCATAAGGTTTCTAATGCTTGGAATTCACGTCAGCATAAATAGTTTCCCTAAATACCAAACAAGAACTCAAAAAAAGCTGCTGACTGAACCGTGAAGAAATAAACCATCAATTCTTGTCTGATTAATATAAATAAAGGAACTCTGGAATGATATTATACTATCTTTAGGAAAAAAGAACATATTGAGCTTGACATCATAACTCTTCGAAAATAACGAACTGGAAAGTAATTTGTGGATGTAGCAAAATGCCACAAGAAATTAAGCTTATGACGTAAACAAAATAACTGACCTAAAATGAGGCCACGCATTTAAGTGGAATCATTTCAGCTGGAGTTAGTTCCAGGCTCCCCAAAATGAGAGCCTCTCGGTGTCCTGCTTTAAGACAACATGAGTTTTATATGAGTTTTTGCATGTTTTAACTAAATTAAATGTGCCCAAGTTTACAAAGGTAAGTGCTGGAAGGAAATGACTCTTTAAATTCCACCTATCTTCAAGTGCATAACTGGAAGCACAAAACATTAAGAGCATGTTTAGACAACATCACCTCAAAAAAGAAAAATACATACATGGTACACAAAACATTCAGCTTACCAATTTGATGTACATTTTTCAGCATAAGAGATAGGAGTGCATGTGAGCAGAAAAAAATAAAATCAAACAGAACTATCCACGCTAAACAGCAACCAGAGTTGCAAAAAACATACCTTTCTGATATTGCTGGGTCAAAGGTTTCTTTGTGGCTGCTGGTCCAATCCGCATAGGCCTAGTAGAGCAGTACTGTCCGTTCATCTCAGACATGGCACGCCTTTGTTCATTTTCATCAGCAAACCTAACAAATCCATATCCCTTTGAGCGTCCAGTAACTCTATCAGTAACAACTTTTGCACCTTTCACGGATGAGTAAACATTTCTAAATGTTTCTTGTAGAAGGTAATCATTGACATCAGCAGCCAAATCTCCAATAAAAATTGTATAATCAGGCCCATCATCTTGGCGCCTCTCGCCAGCACCGAGGGTAGCCCAGTTCAGCCGGAAAGTCTGCTCACTGTTTGGCATTGGTGTGCCATTGTATGTCTGCAAAACCCTCTCTGCTGCAGCATGATTAACAAATTCAATAAAACCATAACCCTCTGGGTAACCTGTTTGCTTGTTACGAATAACCTTAGCTTGAACAACCTGTTGCAACAAAAGCATACCATTCATCAAAATTCTTTTTATACTACGCGCCTTTTATATTTCCCATCAACAAAATACCCCGTTCATACAGATTAACACCCCCCATCATTTTTATTTTTTTGATAAATTATTGTTTCCAAAGAAAAAAATCACCAGTCCACAAAACAAACCTTGTCTGTTCTCCTTGAATTTGTTTCCAGTTCACCATTTAATACACAATCAACAAAATAAACTGAACAAAAAAAATGTATACTTCCTATTCTCCTAAAAGTTCCACCAAAATAAATCCTCACTCGGTGCACTATCCAAAGAGCAGACACAAAATTACGAATTACAAAATAAACATAAAGCTTCTTCCTTGTACAGAAATAAAAACAAAAACAAAATATTGGAATCAAAACATTACCTCTCCAGTGGTAGAAAAGATGCTAAGAATATAATTCTCGTCCATCCACTGCTGCAAATCCCCGATCCACAACGACTTGACCTCTTCTCCACCAGCAGCACTTCCGGCCGCTGAACCGTACTGGGACGGAGGAGGAACAGGCGGCGGAGTCCATCCAGCAGGAGGAGGCACGGGTTGCGATTGTTGCTGTTGCTGCATCATCCACTGCTGTTGGTATTGTTGTTGTTGATCTGGTTGCTGGACACCCACTCCGGCGATTCCTGGTTGTTGCATCATGTTTTAGGGATTATGTTATTCTGATGGAGGATAAGGCGGTGGTTGGAGAGAGATCTAGGGATTTTTTTTTCAAGAGAAGTGAACCCTAGATGGAGAGGTCGGGATGATTTATTATGCTTCGCTCGTGTGTGTGGTGGGGATGGGTTCGTGGGCTTTAAATTAGCCCAGCTGAAGTGATAATAGATATTTCAACGATTTTTAAAGCAAT